>OX463240.1:68640346-71040346 GCA_949820135.1 Sylvilagus floridanus | reverse complement strand
CCCGTGATTTCATTTTCCATGGTTTCTATTACCAGAGGCAAACCACACTCTGAAAATATGACAAAGAAAATTCCAGAAAACAACAATTTGTAAGTTTTAAATTGCACATCATTCATTGTAGTATGATGAAATCGTGCTTCATCTCACTCCATTCTGCCCAGTACATGAATCATCGTTTTTCTAGCACATCCATACTCTATATGCCACTCACTCATTAGCTACTTAGAAGCCATCTACATTATCAGATAAACTGTGGAGGTGTTACAGGGCTTGTACTCTAGGAACCCTTCCTCAGTGACCTAATGTGCCATCAAAATATCTTCATCCTTGAAATGACTTCAGTCATCAGTAGGCAATGTCATCTCACATTATCACAAGAACAAGGGTGAGTACAATACAATAGGATAGTTAAATGATAGATAGAAAGATAACAGATAAATAGATCATATTCATATAATTTTTAGAAAAGATTTATTTATTTATTTGAAAGGCAGTATGAAGAGAGAGAGAGGGAGGGAGAGAGAGAGAGAGAGAGAGATCTGTCTACTAGTTCAGGCCCCAAATGCCTATAGCAGTCAGGACTAGGCTAAGTCAAAGCCAAGAATTCCATCTCAATCTCCCACACAGGTGACAGGAACCAGAGCACCTGGGCCATCGTCAAATGCCTCCTAGCTAGGCACATAAGCAGGAAGTTGGATAGGAACCATGGAGTAGCCAGAACTTGAGCCCAATACTCAGATATGGGATGAGGATATCCTAAGCAGCATCTGAACCTCTATACCAATACCTCTCCCAGTAGCCAAATCTTAATAACTGTGTTTCCCACTAGTTTAATTCCTCTAAGACATCCAGCAGTGCATACCTGATCTTCAAGCTTGATCCGATGTGTATGTGTGAAGCGTGTCTGAGTGTGTGCACTTCTGATGAGTATGGGGTGGCATACAAACAACTCAAATGAGTATATGTTTCTCTTTCAACTCAGATTCCATTTGCAGATTTAATTATTTGTTTAACATAGTCACACCATATTATGTTATATTTTATGATTTATTAGCAAAAGCATTCTCTTTAAACTCTACTTTCCCAGGCAATGATCATTTCTTGACATGTTTCATTACTGTGAAATGACATAGACATTTGTTCTGTCCTCAAAAAATAAAATATTACCCTTCTCAAATACCTTCATGGAATATTAAACAAAATGAATGCAGTTCCCTTCCTGTGTTTATCATATCATATTAAAAGTGAAGACATAGCCCTTATGTTTTCTATCCTTATAGGCGAGACTTTGGAAAGAACAAGTTTAGTTTACTCTTGATCCAACTGGCTTCACGTAGCTCTGTCCAAAGCCTCCAACAGCGCTGTTAGAGTATCATTTCAATCATCCAGTCTCTCAAAGGCCATTTCTAATGTACCTTGCTTTCAAATCATCATGAAGAATAAAATCAAAATTCTTCCTATGAACTTGCTCCTGCCCCAACCTCAGATTTAGTAGCTTCAAGCAATGATAGAAATCATCAAGGTTGGGTAGTGATCCAATATAGGTACAGAAGAATTTATTTTCATGCAAACTGGTTGAGGATCAACTTGATAAATAAGTTGTAAATATTTATCATCCCACATACTGGAGCTTTCAATATGCACATAAAGATTATATGAAATATATATTCTTTACAAAAAGTGTTATCCAGAATAAGTGAGAGGTTCCAAATTCATACAATTTTAAATGTGCACTCATGTTTCCATGAACATACACATTTATTACAGAAAAACTTCCCCTAATACTGTTCAGTTCCTGTATAAAACAGGTCATCATGGTGAAACATAAATTATCTTTCAGTTTCCTCATATGCATCATAAATTAAGTGGCGTTTTTCAAGGCTGCACTTAAGGTTGAATTAATTCCCTAGTATGTCTAAGATTTTTCCCAGCTATCCTGTGTAGAATTTGTAGTAAGTTAAGTGGAAATTTGGTAGACACCAAAAGTTTTGAATAAAGAAAATTTATGTTCTTTCGGACATGACTGGAAAAATTGCCTAAATAATCTAAAACAACCTGAACTTAAGGTCAAAAGATCTACATACATGTTTATCTTTCTTGTTACCTTATTTGGGTGTAGGCCAATAAATTCACTATTCGATTCAATAATTTTCCAATATTTCCCAAGGAGATGGTATTTTCTCTATTCACTTTCAAAAGTGGTTGAAAGGTGGTGCAAGGTCCAGTCATAGAAGGGCCACACATTTGGCTTAACAATTACTGTTGTTGACTATATTTTAAAATAATTTTATCATTGAACTTATGCTTAGTAAAGTTTGATGGTACAATGAAGCATGAGCAGAAGAGATAGGCCATGTGTGAACATATACCCGTGCAGGTTCAGGTTCTTTGGAATAGTGAGCAGTGGTAGTAGCTGCCATAACCCAGGAGGCAACTAGAGGCTCTGCAAGGGGAGAGCACCAAGATCACAGCTGTGCCCCAAGACTGTCCCTATAGCGTTTGTACCAGTCTGGGTGCTAGGACAGGATTTTGCCTGCGAGTAGGCTTGAACTTTGCCAATAGATTTTACAATAAAAAACTACACATGAAATATAATAATAATAAACATTCATGGAGTTATTGAAATTCTTCGAAGTTGTTTGTTTTTGAAAACTCTGCAATATTGTGAACCAAATATCCACAGACCAAGAAATAGCAAATAAATTTAAAATATGTCACATATAACAGTAAAAGATATTCTTATATGAAGCTTTGGATAAACCAATTATTAGCAAGGAAGGTAATTTTAAAATTGATTTTTCATTCTAACTGAATAAATTGTGGCAGAATTCATAACCAAGTTTTCTGAATAGTATTGAAACCATGAGGTCACCTTTAGCATTTTGTATGACTTCCACAAGTTCCAAGAAATGTTAGAGAAGACAATAACATGCCATTGTATAAATTTACAACTAAAATTAAACTCAGATTCCCATGAAATTGTTTGTACAGAGAGACAAATCTTCTTAGAAAAGGATTCTGCAAGAATCATGAGCTCTAAATGCACTAAAATATTTATTTCAAAATAAGTATCAGAAATTTATCTCAATGTTCTCACAGCAAATAAAACACTATTATCAGCTCCAGTAACAGTTGCATCAAAAGGAAGATCATTTTTAAAGATGAATATTTAGAGTTACTAGTGATCTTGCATCTGTCAAAAGAAATAGTGTTGCTTTCAATTGTGCCATTTGAAACTGAAAATGATGAAATTATAACTTTTGATGACCTAATAAATCAATTTTCAGAAAATTGAGTAAGAAAAATCAGTTAATCAAGTAATCATATTAACAAAATATTATTCATTAAAAAGTATATACTATATAATTTATTATGCATCAATAAATAATAATTTATTTATATATTATATATTTATTATTTCTATATTGTATATTTATATAATATATTAATAAATAATGATAAGTTATTATAATTTGTATAATTCGATATTTTTACTTGTGTATCAACATTATCCCTATAATGTTTTACAGAGAGAAAAATGTTTATAAGCAAAAAGTCTTTTATTTTAATATCTTCCCTAAAAATTTTTTTCTGATTTTTGAAAGAATGGCGCCATGTTTTCATTGCACACTGGACTCTGCAAATTATGTTGCCCAACTCTAGGTATAATACAGTCTCAATTTTTGCCACACATTTGGTAGGTGTTATTTAATCAAAGTTGGGCTCATTTTTCTCTAGATATGTGAAGCATACTGATTTTATATCCTTTATCCAAACATTATGCTTCATGGACATTTGTTCCTCTGGGTGTTAGCTAAAACTTGACTGTGTGTCAGTGTTTGCTCAGATTGTGTGTATCTCTAACAAGTCTGGGAATCATGGCTGGGATCTTTAGTTGCAGTGGAAATTTATAATGACTTCTGGTCTCTATACTCTTGGCCCATCATAAGTATACCAGAGACTGGGAATTAGAAAACCAGGCAAGTAATACTGAGTTGGGCATAAACCCATGGTAGGACAAAATCTATTTAATAAATTCTCAGAGGATTAATTTTTCCTACCCAAAACCCAGGCATAAAGACAAATTTCTTTATCACCTCTTTCTTGTGAAGATTTCTTCCTAGCCCACAGTTTCACAGGTGATGGACCAAACACCCTTTAAACAGCCCAATTTCTCAGCTTGCTGCAGCCCAAGGCCTTGCACTGGGTTCTATATCCACAGACCTAAATGTTCAAAATTGGCACTAGGTTAAGAAATGTTCAGCAAACCCAGTGGCAGTAGCCTTAGAGTCTCCTTCCTAGTAATTTTAATTTTCTACTTCTATTTAGTCCCTGCTAATTGCAAGTTACTCTGTGCATGAGAAATAATGTTAGTGATATTTCATATGCCATTTTTAAGTGTGTTTGTAGAAGATTCTCCTGTTTGGCATACTGACAGGAAGGGAATTTCAATTAGATGAGCCCTAAATTACAGCTCACTTCAGTGTTCCAGTCAAAGTTTGCTGAAAGACCATGTACCAGACACACAGTGCAACCTGCTAGGGATACAACAACAAGTTAAACATAGCTCCTATCTCCAAGGAGTTCACAGTTTAGCTAAAAATAAAATAGAGTCAAGTTTAGATAAAATGCAATAAAGCCATTACAGGGATATGCACAAGGCAGCACTCAGGTATAGGTTAGTGAAGGCTTCCAGTAAGAATTGTTTGAGAGGATAAGTTGAAACTAACCTGGTATTTGATAGCATATGTGGGGTGCTGCCGCTGACTTGAGTATATAACTCTAACCACAGAAGGGAACATAGGAAAGCACATAGGTGAAAGACAACAAGTTAAAATTAAGAGCTGACTGATCCAATGAAACACCTCTGTTATAATCACAATTAGGAAGGATACTTAACAGATCTGGAAAGACAGAAACTAAATGTCTTTTAGCTTATTCTATTCAAATATGTCTTAACATATCTTAAGATTTTATTTCTGCTGGCGCTGTGGCTCAATAGGCTAAACCTCCGCCTGCGGCGCTGGCACACCGGGTTCTAGTCCCGATCGGGGCACCAATTCTGTCCCAGTTGCCCCTCTTCCAGGCCAGCTCTCTGCTGTGGCCAAGGAGTGCAGTGGAGGATGGCCCAAGTGCTTGGGCCCTGCACCCCATGGGAGACCAGGAGAAGCACCAGGCTCCTGGCTTCTGATCAGCGCAGTGCACCGGCCGCAGCATGCAGTAGTAGCAGCCATTGGAAGGTGAACCAATAGCAAAAAAGGAAGACCTTTCTCTCTGTCTCTCTCTCTCACTGTCCACTCTGCCTGTCAAAAAAAAAAAAAAAAAGATTTTATTTCTTTAACTTGATTACCGTTTTTGGAATTCTATATAAACTAAAATATCCTAGAATAACATGAACTTTTAGTAGCTCAAGAATACATTTTACAACAAATTGCAAATCACTTGCAAGTAAAAGAACACTGTAGTTAAGCCCTTTTTTGGAGCATTCATGAACTCCTTGGCCAAACTCCCCAAAAAAATATTTTTGACCCATCTCCTTTCTCTGTTGTCTGGATACTGCCTCCAATCTAACACAGGGCTACAATTCTCATTGAACCAAGTTAGTTTGACTGTTTTCCTCATAGAATGGTCAGTCCTCAATCTCTCTGCAACTGGTCAGTGTAAAATACAGGACTTTGGCCTCAATTGCCCTAAGATTTGCAATAGAACATTTACTATTTACCTTAGTTCATTTTCTGTTGCTGTAAAATAAATACTTGAGCCTGGGTAATTATAAAGGATAGTTTCATTTAGTTTGTTGCTGTGGAGGCTGGAAAGTGCAAGAGCATGGGCATAGGCTTCTAGTTAGGGCTTTCTCGCTGCATCAGAACATGGCAGGGGACAATCCATAATGAGACAAAGCAAGTATATGGTAGCTCAAGTCTCTGTCCCTCTACTCATAAAAACACAGTCCCAGACCCATCAGTGTGATCAATTGTGAACTGAAATTGATCACTTGGACTAGTGAGGTCTGGGAGTCAGGGGGATCACACAAACAAGACTAGTGTCTGCTAATAATAACTGATAGAGTCAAAAAGGGAGAGAACGATCCATCATGAACGATCCACAACAGACGCATAGAATGGCAGATGTCCTAAATAGCACTCTGGCCTCAGAATCAGCCCTTAAGGCATTTGGATCTGGCTCAAGAGCCCATGAGAGTATTTTGGGCATGGAAAGCCAAGACACTCTGGAAAAAAAGAAGACCTAAATGAAAGATCTCTGGGAGTGAGATCCCAGTGGAAAGAATGGGGCCATCAAAGAAGGAGGTACCCTTCTCTGAAGGGAGGAGAGAACCTCCACTTTGACTATGACCCTGTTGGAATAAGATCGAAGTCGGCGAACCCTAAAGGCTTCCATAGCCTTGGCAACTCATGACTAGAGCCTAGGGAGATTACTGATGCCATAAATAAACAAGAGTGTCAAATTCTTAAATCAACATCAGGAGTCACTGTGTACTTACGTCTCATGAGGGATCTGTCCTTGGTGTGTTGTCCAATGTGAAGTAATGCTATAACTAGTACTGAACAGTATTTTACACTTTGTGTTTCTGTGTGGGTGAAAACTGATGAAATCTTTACTTAGTATATACTGAATCGATCTTCTGTATATAAAGATAATTGTAAATGAAAAAAAAAAAAACCTTGGTGTTAAATTGGAAATTGCATAGAAAATTAATCAATTTTAAAAAATATATCATGTAGGATCTCTGTCCTTAATGTGCTGTACATTATGAATTAATACTATAACTAGTACTCCAACAGTATTTTTCACTTTGTGTTGCTATGTGAGGGCAAACTGTTGAAATCTTTACGTAATATGTACTAAACTGATCTTCTGTATATAAAGAGAATTGAAAATGAATCTTGATGTGAATGGAAGGGGAGAGGGAGCGGGAAAGGGGAGGGTTGCGGGAGGGAGGGAAGTTATGGGGGGGGAGGTCATTGTAATCCATAAGCTGTACTTTGGAAATTTATATTCTTTAAATAAAAGCTTTATAATAAAAAAAAAAAAAAACACAGTCCCATCATGGAGGCCCTGCCCTGGTGACCTTGTATACTTCCAATTACCTTCCAAAGGCTATACCTTCAAATATCATCAACGTATTAATTTAGGGGATTAAATTTCAAAATGAGTTTCAAAAGGGACAAAAAGCCATGGCATAGCTTTTGTAAACAGTAACTTTTTCTTGATTTTTTTATTATGTAATTCCATACAATGTTGAACCAGAGACATGATACCCTTCTTAAATTCAAATGTAGTCTATCTTATGGCACTGGGGAGGAAACACTTCTCATATTCTGATGGGTTTCTCTGTGGCTTTAGGCAAGCTGAGTACTCCCCACCATTACTCAAATACCCTTTGCTTTAATGTATCCTCCCCACTTCTCATCACACTATAGATGGCCCATTGAAGAAATAATTACTTATGCTTAGGGCTAATCTTTTCTCTTGGCTAAACTGGCTCAAAATTCTATGTTTGGGGCCCACTGCTATTGAGTCACAAATTCATTTGAAATGATTAGCAGTGGTGTATAAATGTAAGCACTATAATTAAATGTAAATCACCACCTACTTTGTGTAATTCTTTTCCCTCCTCAAAAAAGACATTTATATTAAAGTTTATTTATAAAAGGTTTCTGCAGATTCCTTTGAATAGCTGTAAGACAAGTTATCAGAACTAATTTCAACCCAACTGAGATTTTACCAACTGTTCATTCTAGCAATATGAACTAATTACCTTGTGTTTATAGACTACATGACCTGATATCTATTAATATTTAAAATTTTCAACTTTGAAGATTTTTTAATGTCTCCAAAGGCCAATATTCTGATATTTATAATTTATGTTGAAATACTTTATCACTTCGAGGATACCTTGAATATAAATATATAAACCTATTGGTAATGCAGAAATGAATATTTCAGTAGGTATAAAACTAGTCTCACCCACTGTATGAAATAAAAATCAGTTAGACTTTCACTAGAAAGAATTCATCTTCATGTATATATTCAATAATTATGTTAATTACCTTCACTTTTCTATAAATTAGTTTATATCTACAGAAGCATAAAACAGCTCAAAGACAATGAGAAATAAACTCCACAAACCAATCAGAAAGAGTATCTACTAAACAATGTATAATTTTCTACTAGAAATTCCTAGTCCTCTTGTTATCTGTTTCAAAGTTTCTCAATTTTTCCTTACTAGAGTCCTATTTCCAACAACTAGTTTAGGAGAATTTCTGGTTGCTGCTAAACAGGTAGCAGAAGCCTGACTCTAGGATATTGTTTCCTTTTCCCTGAGCTAAGCTTTCCTGCTGCATGTGGTCAGAACAACTAGAAGAATGAACTAGGACCACATTGAACTGTAGCAGCAAGAAGATGTAATAACTTTCCATGCTCAAGTAGAAATTACAGCCAAGACTCATATTAAAAAAAGAAGTGGGGCAGTCATTTGGTACAGTAGTTAAGATGCTGCATGGGACCCTTGCATCTCCTATCAAAATGTCTTGAGTTCAAGTCCCAGTTCTTCTCCCCATTTCAGCTTCTTGTTAAAGCATGCTCTGTGAGGAAGCAGATGATGGCTCAAGCCCTATCACCCATGAGGAAGGTCCAGATTAAGTTCCAGGATCTTGGCTTCAGCCTGGTCTAGCCTCAGCTGTTGTAGGCATCTGTCGAGTGAATCAGAGGATAAGAGAGATCTCTTCTCTTTTCTCTCTTACTCACTCACTCTGCCTTTCAAAGTAAATAATATTTTGAAAAAAAATAAAGACAGATTAATAAGGGGAAAGTATAACAAATTTATTAAATCAATGTTTTTCATGACATGGGAGTCTTCTGAAATGAAGACTAAAGACCAAGGAAAGCTGTATACGTATTTGCTTAGATCCAGTGAACAATGAACAACTTTGTTAAAATGTGATTTGACAAAAGGGTGTGATCTAGTAGAAATAGACTGGGGAGAGGCACCCAGTAAGACCTGTTAGTTTTGATTCTTTGCCTCTCTGTGCAGCATTCCTATTCCCTGTGAGAATGGGGCAGGAGCCTTCTGCATTGAGGGCCTCAAAGGAAAAAGAAGGGACAGAGTGGACTTCTTGAGGTATCACTTTGTAAGCCTCAACCAGGCTTACAGAGCAGATTGTATATTTGTTTGTTTATAAATGCCTATTCCAATGATAAAACTTGCCAAAAGTTTGCTTTCATTATACTCTTGAAGGTTGTAGGTTAATAGTAGCTCTTATGTATCTCAAACATTTTGAGTTATTGCTTTTATCTACCAAAAAGAATCTAAGACTCATGCATATCCAAATTAACAGGTAAATTTGCAACAGGAAAAATGAGTCTTATGGCTAGCCTTTCTTTTCCTCCTTTGAGAGAGGGTTATTAATTCTGCTTACTGAATGTCAAAATTGCATTTATAAAAGATTTTGATTAACCTATCATGGATTTTAATATCTTTGAGAGCTCAATCTTTATATTTATATTCAATAACATGGACATGACATATTCAACCTAAAGTCAAAGAAACCAGAAAACACAATTGTTGTTCTTTATACATTCCCACTTCCAACCACAGGTCTCTTCATCCTTCTGAAAATCTCTTTAGCCAGTCTCCTAAAAGGTGACAGTGAGCAGATGAGAGGGGTAAGTATGGAGTCTCATGCTCAGTTTCTCTGAATTAATATTTTGTGTTCATTTTTAGTAAGACTATACCACTGGACTATATGATACACTGGCAGTAACCACATCAAAATATAAACACATGACTGGTGAGTAAGCTGCATTTGGCCCATCCAGCATGGTTATAATATTAGAATTTCCATACACCTCCAAATGAACTCTTGAAAGCAAGCTTCAGTGAAAAGGAGGTAAAACAAAGACTCCAACATATGGTTTATCTTTTCAGTAATTACATTTTCAAATGTAATCCTATACACTTTTTCCCCTTAAATAAAGTCTTGTTTAAAACCAAATGTTTCTCTGTTAGCACAGGGTAAGCAAATGAGAGTCCATACGAGGATATTGAGATATTCAGTGGTTTCATGGTTTTGAAAAGTTTGAATTAACATGCTGTACTTGTGGCCTCCTGGAGAATATGGCTGTGCAAAGGGAAAAGTGGTTAAAGACTAAGCGTGTGTCTTCCACATGGACAAGCTCTTGCAGGCCACACTCAGTTGCAGAATCAGCATTATTTTTTTTTTCAGACAGGACCGGACAACTGTGCATTGTAACATATCCCACATGTCTGGATTAGAACGGTTATTCTCAACCCAAGAAGGAAATCTATCTTAAGATTCTCCAGAACCCTCGATGTTCCTAAAGTCACTCCAAAGGGAGAGCTTGGATTTTTAAGATGTTTTAACACAGTGAATATGACATGATATTTATGAATGATCACATTTCAAATCTGTTTCCTCTGTTCTAGTGACAATTTGAAGTTACCACTCCTTTCCAAATACCTAAATTTTCTGTTTACCTGTCAGGGAACAGGTTACTCCTTCAAGGGAAAAAAGCAATAACGTTTTGCTAATGTTACTCTATAGAAAATTCAAACAGCAACAAGAAGTCTGACAGTTGACCAAGATCTCAGAAATGACTGCTGTAGACTGAGCAGTACACAGGCAGATAAAATTTGCAAGTCAAGCAAAGTGGCAGGTCCCATGGTTTTGTACTGTAGCCTCCATTTAACCCTCCTATTCCACAAAGCAAGCAAACTGAAGTCTACACTTCCCAGAATCCCTGACAACCAGGGTTGCAGATACAGTTTAGGAGCTGCCAGGTAAATGTGCTTGTCTGAGATTTACAGAAATGAACACTAGGCTATATTCATGCAGATCTCTCTGCTAGCAAACAAGGTCATTGCAGTATCACTAATGAGAGACCATTCTGGCCATTACACACAGGGTTCCAGTGTCAAAAAACCAAACTTACTGATTTCAAGAGGTATGTATAGCAGCAGGAGTTTCTGAAGCCTTGGCCACAGTTGGGAATAGTCCCTTGACTCCTACTCCTCCACTCCATCCACTAGTTGATAAACACATAGATTCCTATATCAAACAACTTTCTCTCTAAAACACCTAGAGTAGTACTGTATTCTGTGTTCTATTCACACTAATATTGAGTTCCGGACTCCTACCTTCAGATTGGCCCAGCCCTGGCTGTTACAAGCATTTGGGGAGTAAACCAGTGGATGGAAGATTGATCTCTCTCTCAGATTTCCTGGGACTCTGATTCCAATGTGAAAGTCCCATTGCAGCCATAATTTTTGCAGATTGCCAGGAATTAATGTTTCCCTAGTCATCTCTTTCACAGATGGGTTTCCTTTATGCTGCCTTGCTTCCATACAACACCAAAACACTTTAGTTTCTTTCTCCATTTCTAAAAAAAAACTTCCATGAGCACTGTAGACTTTACTGAAGATCAGGACATTGGGGAAAGGGCCACGTTGTCTCTAGCTATCATTGCTGCTCTTCTCATCTCACCCTCCTTCTCTGACTCTCCCTAACCCACCTGCTATTCAAAACATTTCAGCTATCCTTAATAAGTTTTCCCAAACTTATATGTCCAAACCCACACGCATGTTGACTTTGGATATCAAAACAAACAGATCCAGAACAGATTAAGACATGCAACCTAAAATTTAATGAAAAATAAAATTCTATAATAAACAAGCAAATCAGCACTTGTAAATAAAACTAGTTCTTCTGGGGAAAAAACACTTTTCAATGTGGGTTGCAATGATGCAAATAAAAGTAGAGATAAAAATAATTCAATTATCTTGTAAATCAAGAGGAAAGAGGTCAGACAACTAGAATGCTTTTCATCATCACAATATGAAAAGTGGTCATTACATATGTTAATAAAAACAGCTCTCCTATGTTTCTCTTTCAGCCTCTCATTTTTTCTCTTTCTTTTTTTCTTCCCTTTTATTCATTTGTTCAATGAACTGTTATTGAACGCCTATCCTTGCCAGGCACTGTTTCAGAAACTGCAGGCACAACAGCCAGTAAAATACACAGAGGCTCTGCCCTCATGGGCTTACATTCTGGTAGAAGAGACAGATAACAAACATGTAAACACATACATAAAATCTGGCTATATAATGGTCAGTACTAGAGAGAAAACAAATAAAAATAATGGGACATAAAGTAATTCGGACAGTCTAGGTCAAGTTGATCAGGGGAGGCATTTTAAGGCATTTAAGGCATTTTAAGGAGAATCCCATTGAACAATCAGTTTTTTGATTAGCAAGAAAAAGGTATGTTGAAGAGTTCCAAGGCTTTAAAGCTGAAAAAGTAAAGGAGAGGGAACCAAGTACCCCAGTGGAAGGTGAGAACTAAGGAAGAAGGGAGCTGATGGGAGGTGAGATTAGATACACCAACCAAGCCCAGATCACCAAGAGCCTTGAGATTCATGGTGAGGTATTTAGATTTTATTATAATAACCACTGCTGTATTTGGAACCACCTGCAAAACACTTGTTAAAGGAATCTGAAATAGCCTTTCAGGATTCTCTTTTTAAGTTGGCCACGATATGAAGCTTAATAATATATGACATGATGATAAAGTAGAAAGTCTAAAATATTAAAATCTAAAAGTATACACATATACATTCACATATATGTTGATTAAATCCAACCTGTAGCTTATGGGTTTAAACATGGAGAAGGTGAACAGGCCATCAGGAACCCTAAATTACCCATTACCATCTGTTCCTGAAAAAAAAAAAAAATCTGTCTCAACAAACAAGAATAGTCCTCCCTTACAACACCATTGTTCAAGGATCCTCATTTCAGACCACAGCTGAAGATGTGTTAAGCACTTAGGAAACTCTTTGAGTTTCATCATCTTTTAAACCCAAAAAGAGAACCACTCCTGATTTTCTTTTTTGCTAGCTTCTTGGGATGACTCTGAAGAGAGTCCACATGACTTTTGGAAACTGTAATCCTTTATGGCCCCTGGAGATGGGGAGGAAGAATAAACTGGGTGCCAGAAAGAGTAAGCTGAAACAAATTATGTAGTGGGCTTAACAGAAAACCTAACATGTGATGAAATATTCTCTCTCCTTTTTAATTTATGAAAAGAACTTCCTTGCATGTTCCACACCCACTTCCCTTGGGGCTTCCTGCTCGGTCCATTCAACTGCATCACTTATGAATTAATTTTTTTCTCCACAGCCAGGGCTATTAAGACTGCAAGATAAAGATCAGCATCTTCACTACAGTGATCCAAAGACTTTTCTTCAGGAGTTTCCTTCCTCCTTTATTCCAATGTGATTCTAAATAACAACCACCCACTCCAGATTTGAAATACAATCCATCTTACCCCTTTATGTAGAAATCAGTGTTTGAGAGCAATAGTTGAAATGAGGCTTCCAGCCGGCGCCGTGGCTCAACAGGCTAATCCTCCGCCTTGCTGCGCAGGCACACCGGGTTCTAGTCCCGGTCGGGGCGCCGGATTCTGTCCCGGTTGCCCCTCTTCCAGGCCAGCCCTCTGCTGTGGCCAAGGAGTGCAGTGGAGGATGGCCCAGGTGCTTGGGCCCTGCACCCCATGGGGAGACCAGGAAAAGCACCTGGCTCCTGGCTCCTGCCATCGGACAAGCGTGGTGCGCCAGCCGCAGCGCGCCAACCGCGGCGGCCATTGGAGGGTGAACCAACGGCAAAAGGAAGACCTTTCTCTCTCTCTCTCTCTCTCACTGTCCACTCTGCCTGTCAAAAAATAAATAAATAAAATAAATAAAAAATAAAAAAAAAAAAAAAAGAAATGAGGCTTCTAGCACACAGATTAAGTTTTCAAGGAGCCTCTCTGGAGATTCCATGTCTTAAACAGAACAATGCCTAACACCACAGTCAGGGTGTAGTTTTACACAATATGGGAAAATCAATCTATTGTGGGATCTCTGGATTTCAGTTTGTCCATATATAAGAAAATAATTCAATAGGAAGAAGAAGCCCATAGAATCTAAGATGCTCATTGAAGCATTAAATATAATAGAGGAAAATTAGAAACAATTTGACTTCCAAAATGTTCAAATCATAAAAATATTTTATTGGATTTGATTAATCATGAAAACAACTAGAATTTGTGTAGCATACTACTTTATAAAATATTTGCAAGTACATTGTCTAATTCAAGGGAAAAGAAGACTTATTTCTGATTTTTATTTGTTTTTATTTTACAGATGAAGGAGCTACGGTTCAAATGGGTTCAGTGACATATTCAAAGTTATCCAGCTATCAGGTGACAAAGAAGTTACTGAGACCACACATGGTAGAATGTAACAATCATGGAGTTTGGAAGTCTACAGGCTTGGTTTTGAAGATTAGCTCTACTATCATCTGTCATTATATTTTTTACAGTTTTTAAGCAATACAAGCTTCAATTTTCTCATCAGCTAAATAGGATGGGTGGGTGTATGACTAAACAGGAGCACCTATACAGAATGTGGTACCTACCATATATTTGTGGTAATAAATCCCAATTCCCTTTCTCTTCTCTTTTAATTGCAAATCTCACAGGCTTTCTGATAACTATAACTTGTTAACTCTTACATCCTGGGAACTACTTCTCAAGTAATTCTAATTTTTCTTTACCTGCCTAATAAGCCAGCAACTTCATTAATATTCATTTGTCCTGGGAACACCAACACCCAATAAACAAGAGAGAGAAAACTGTCATTAACCTAGAATCAGAAAACACTGGTCTAGTTTTTCTGAATCTGACTTCTGAATTTCTGTTGCCTCCTTAATCTACAGCATTTGGTGACTCTTTAGCTGAGATCCCTAGCATCAGAGAACAATGAATATTTTCATTATGTCTGCAGACTTGGGATTTTTTGAGCCCATTATGTGTTAAAAGATGAATGAGTGGCAAAGAAGACTCAGATGTTCAAGCTAATAAATTACATGGCAGAGTTTCAGAAATTTCTCTCCCCTGGAGTCATTTGTTCACATTCCAAAGGGTTGTAATACCTCAGGGACTTTCCTTTTCTCTCCTCAGAGAGGATTTCCTTTCATTGGAGACCAAAGTTTTCTAATCTTTTCTCAGGAGAGAAGAAAAGACAACTGTGCAGTTGCTCCCATATGAGCTCCAAGATCCATAATTTCAGGGTTCATCCTCTATCCTACATATATTACAGATATCCTCTCTCTTTTTTTCTGTGACATCTGCCTTCACCATATTACCTGAGGGAGAACTACAACACAGTGAACTGGTGCTAAGATAGTTTATAAGTGAATAAGCCATCTTCCTTTGATCTAGGGAAATTGCATTTAATGTAAGGGTTAAAAACCGTAATATACAAGCTATTACTCCTAAATTTGATTTTTTAGCCTTGAAGTCTGAAATATTTTTCAGCTCTGCTCTTGCTTGATAGAACCTGGGTCAGGACTATCTCTAGAGTTACTCAAATGAATGCATAGGAAACTTCAGTTTGATATTAATTCCAAACCTGATCAAGTGGAACTGAATGTAAAAGAGAAATCTTCTTGTCTAGAGAATCAGAGCCAAAACCCTAAACTTAACCCTAAGTTTTAATTTAAGGAGGATGTAAAGTATAAACTGGAGAAAAACAGTGTCTCACCACATTCACCAGCCTCTATTAAACACAACATCACAACACTGCACACACCATTTCTTTTTTTTTTTAATATTTTGAATCCTACCCTCTTTTTTTATTGACAGGTAGTTATAGACAGTGAGAAAAAGAGACTGAAAGGTCTTCCTTCTTTTGGTTCACTCCCCAAATGGCTGCTACAGCCAGCGCTGCACCAATCCGAAGCCAGGAGCCAGGTGCTTCTGAAGGAATATTAAAACTAAGCAGGACCCCCCCCCCTTTCTCTTCTGACCCTTGCCAGATTGACTTTTGACCTACTTTCTGGATTCCTGACTCGGGGAGGGGTTGAGGCCTGTCTTTACTAAATAGACATGATGATGCTGGGGCAGGAAGAGATAATACTGGAATGTGGCCTTGTAAAATTAGGGGAATGGCCCACCGAAACTAGGACCCAGACCAACCTGTTCACCTTGACAGGCACCCAGCTGATGAACTTAGGGTTTTATTTAACCTTAGGAAATGTATGGTAAAAGTGACCCTTACCTGTTGTAAATCTGGCCAATAGCTGATGTTATCTGTACTTGCACCTGTACACTTTGTGCTCATGGGATTCCCTGTTCCCTGGGTTCCCATGTGAAATACGTTCTACAGATTCTACAATGCCTTTGGGTGACTATAAAAAGCTGATGCGATTTGTACTCAGGGTCGCTGGCTCACATTTGTGACGCTGCGACCCCAGCATGCTGGTCAATAAAATACTCTTCTTGTGTTTTGCATAAGAGACTGCCTCTTGGTGTATTCTTTACTCCGGCACGGCCATAACACTTCTCCTGGTCTCCCATGTGGGTGCAGAGGCCCAAGCACTTGGGTCATTCTCCACTGCCATCCCAGGCCACAGCAGAGAGCTTGATTGGAAGAGGAGCAACCAGCACTAGATCCCAGTGTCCATATGGGATGCTGGCACTGCAGGCAGAGGATTAACCAAGTGAGCCATGGCACCAGCCCCTGCACATACTATTTCAACTATTTAGGAATAGAAAATAATCTCTCAAGATACCTTTTAGGGGCCAGTGCTATAGTGGGTAAAGTTGCCGCCTGCAGTACCGGCATCCCATATGGGCGCTGGTTCGAATCCTGGCTGCTCCACTTCCAATCCAGCTCTCTGCTTTGGTCTGGGACAACAGTGGAAGACCGGCCAAATCCTTGGGCCCCTGCACCCTTGTGGGAGACCTGGAAGAGGCTCCTGGCTCTTGGCTTCGCATCAGCACAACTCCAGCCATTGCAATCATCTGGGAAATGAGCCAGTGGATGGAAGACCTCTCTCTCTGCCTTTTCTTCTCTCTCTCTTTCAAATAAATAAATAAATCTTTTAAAAAAAATATATATCTTTTTATTCTTTTTCCAAAGCAAAGGAATCTCCAACAAGATGATGACCAAACGACAGAAGAGTCAGAAAGACCCTGAGGGTGATGTTTCTTGTCCTCCCATATTTGATCTATGAAGATGTTGCAAGCAAAACAATCACCTCAACACAAATGGAATCAAAATATTTATGCTTTGGCCGGTGCCATGGCTCAACAGGCTAATCCTCCGCCTTGCGGCGCCGGCACACCAGGTTCTAGTCCCGGTTGGGGCGCCGGATTCTGTCCCGGTTGCCCTTCTTCCAGGCCAGCTCTCTGCTGTGGCCCAGGAGTGCAGTGGAGGATGGCCCAAGTGCTTGGGCCCTGCACCCCATGGGAGACCAGGAAAAGCACCTGGCACCTGGCTCCTGCCATCGGATGAGCGCGGTGCGCCGGTCGCAGCACGCCAACCTCGGCGGCCGTTGGAGGGTGAACCAACGGCAAAGGAAGACCTTTCTCTCTGTCTCTCTCTCTCACTGTCCACTCTGCCTGTCAAAAAAAAAATATTTATGTTTGCTCCCTAACTTTTCTTGCATGTCTGCATTATAATGAACTTTGTGAGCCAACTCCATTTTCTTTCAAAAGCACACAGGAACTCATTTCCGGAAGGATTTTTATCAGAGACTTTTGTGGTGTGCCCTGGATCCAGGACACCATCAAAATGGTTGGATCAGAGGTGAGCATTAGACAAAGCAGTGAAGACACTGCTTGGGATACTGGTAATTCATATCAGAGTGCCTGGGGGTCAAGCCCTGCCTCTGCTTTCAATGCAGCTTACAATTAATGCACACTCTAGGGGGCACCAGGCAATGGCTCAAGTACTTGGGACCCTGTCACTCACATGGGGACAGGATGAGAACAGAGCTGCTGATTCCAGCCTGAATGAGCTCTAGCTATTGTAGAGCTTTTAGGAGTGAACCAGTGAATGGAAAATTTTTGTCTGTGTGTCTCTCCATCTTTGCGTTTGTGCTTTTTTTTTTTTTTTTTGACAGGCAGAGTGGAGAGTGAGAGTGAGAGAGAGAGAGAGAGAGAGAGAGAGAGAGAAAGGTCTTCCTTTGCCCTTGGTTCACCCTCCAATGGCCGGCGTGCTGCAGCCATCGCAATGCGCTGATCCGATGGCGGGAGCCTGGTGCTTCTCCTGGTCTCCCATGGGGTGCAGGGCCCAAGCACTTGGGCCATCCTCCACTGCACTCCCTGGCCACAGCAGAGAGCTGGCCTGGAAGAGGGGCAACCGGGACAGAATCGGTGCCCTGACTGGATCTAGAACCCGGTGTGCCGGCGAGGCAGGCAGAGGATTAGCCTATTGAGGTGCGGTGCCGGCCGCCTTTGTGCTTTTAAAATAAAACTAAAGTAAATAAAATTGAAAAAAAAAAAAAAAAAACTGGTTAGGTCGACACAAATGAGCCACATCAGCAAGAACAACAGTGAGAGACACTTGAGCCAACCTGGGACTGATTCACTTCTCAGTATTCTCATGATTTCAAGTCCTCAACACAGCTCTGCCCTCAGATCTCACATTTCTGGTGCCCTCAGAGCAATTCTTGGATGTCTTTCTGTATCAAGCCTTGGAGGGACTCTGCTACTCAGCTGTTTCATTATTTTACATATCCAAAGCACAAATTGCTGCCTTGCTGGCACCTCTTTGCAATTCACTCTCTCTGGTCCTGCTCCTCACTGCTAAAGCCAATCAGTTCAACATCTGACACAAGTGAAAATTTAGAAAACCTAGTTTTCTGTTATCAGTTCAAAGGCAGATTTATTCTATGACTTTGGACAAGTCACTCAACCATTCTGATCTTTGTTCTTTTAAACCTTAAGTAGCCAGCATGGATTGTCAGCACATAGCTATCCATGTTTCTAAGGATCATGTTCAATAAATTATAAAAACTCTCTGGAAGAGTTAGTTTATACAAAGCGGTAAATTCCAAGCTTGGAGAGGTTAATCCCTTCATAAAATAGCAAAGAAATACTGAAACACCAAGTTTTAAGAGGCTGGAATCTGACTCTAGCTAGTTTGTTCTGTTTTAAACCTCACCCAATGTCACAAGCAAAAAACATCTTAACTATTACATGCATTTAGATAAGACAATGACAAAATCTATTTCCTGAATGATGGAAATGACTTTTCTCTGTTTTCACAATGACTTTTTCTGTTTGCATGATGGTATAAAAACTAGTAGGACAAGACCATTTTATGGGTAAAGCCAATATATCATCCTCATTATTTTTCATTTTTGGGGAACAATAGAAAAAATTCATGCCCTGACATTTTGAGATGCCAATAGGACTGAAAATATCAAACCCACCTTACTAAAATAGGCTTTTGGAAGGCAGTAATGATCATTTCTGCCCATAGAGTTAAACGGTTTGACTACAGTGAGGAGGACAGGCAGATTCTTTCTGTCTTATGTGATTGTGTCCTCTCACTGCAGAGTCAGCTTCTGTTGGGGCCTGGCATCCTAGGAAACTGACCTCTTCTTTGTGGCTATTAAATCCTAGAAATGGAGAGATGGGAAGGGCACCCATCTCACTTAGAATAGTTTTTACTGGGAGAGAAATCATAGAGAACAGCTTACACTCCAAATTGGCAATGATCTGGTCTCTTCTAGAAGTAGAAGACAAAATCTAAAAATGCTGCGCCCAGTGTTGGTGGCTAGATCAGCTTTGCTTTTAAAGCAGGCAGTACCAAAGTAATCCCTCTGCTTCTACCAATCTTTGAAAAGTGCACTGTGTTTAAGTACAGGGCAAGACCCTTTTATCGACTGCTTTATAAACCTCACATTCCCTTCCCACCCAGACTGGCCAGTTAATATACCAGGGCTAAATTTTTGGAGAATTACTCTACCATATGGAAGTAGCAAATGAAGAACATAAAAAGCAGAAATAGCTATGCCCTGGCGGATAGTGGTCTCAAATTCACTCATTATTCATATGAATGTAAGAAACACAGAGAACAGGAGAAGGTCAGTGGGATCCATTGAGGCCATTCCTTTCCAATAAGCTCTTTTCTTTTTTTTTTTTTTTTCCTAGAGCAGCATCTAATTGCTTCTGTGTTGCTTACAGTTAGGCCTGGGATTCTGTTCCAAACATTTGTTATTCTCTGGAAAAAAAAAAGTTTTCGGTATCTGTTCTGTGTTTAGATTTTTCAGTTTCAAATGCTATTCAAGTTGTTTGCAGACAACTTCCTGAATTGAGGTTCGTTGCAGATGGGCCTCAGTTCTGCTTCCCAGCTCTTGATGAAAGAAAGATAGTTACTTCTAATCACAAGGTTTATTTATCATTTTCCATGGGGGATGTACTACTGGAAAATGGTGGGTAGTAGGGTGGTCAAGTGGGATGGATATTTTAATATACTTTTTTAAAAGTCAGAATTATAGAAAGAGAGGGAGATATAAAGAGAGAAATCTTCAATCTGCTGGTTCACTTTTCAGATGGCCTCAATAGCCAGGGCTCGGCCTGGCCAAAGCCAAGAGCCTGGAGTTTCTTCCAGGTCTCCATGCCTGAGTGGCAGGAGCCCAAGCACTTGAGCCATCTTTTGCTGCTTTTCCCAGGACATTAACAGGGAGCTGGACCAGAAGTGGAGCATCCAGGACATGAATCAGAGTACATTTGAGATGATGGCTTTACCCACTATCCCACAAAGCCAGCTGCCAGAACAGAGATTTTTCTAAAAATAGAATATGCTTCCTCACTCTCAGGGATATAGCTGGTTGGAAAACAGACTAAGCATTTCCTAATTCCCAATGATTAAAGTTTCCCTCCCTCCATCCATCCAACCCTTTCTGTCACTCCACCTCTCTCCCCCCTCCTTCCCACCCTCATTCACTCCCTTCTTTCTTCCTTCCTTCTTTTCATTTTTTGATACATAGAGTCCACTAGAATAAAGGAATATCTAACCTGGGACAGCTATATTTTGCCATGGTCTTTCTTGTTCTGAGGAACTGTCAGTGTCTTTGGTTTAACAGCTGGTCCTGGCTAGCATACATCTTCAGAGGTCTACAACGTAACCACAATCAGCACCCCAACTTCATGACACCATATACTTCAGTGTCCAGAGATAGCCAAAATCAACAGCTATTAAAACTAGGAAAATGAGAATAAAACTTATACTCACCCTCAAGTCACTTGTAGCTTTGCCAAGAAGGCAATTTTTGTGTATATCAAACTAATTAAAAATACATGACCAAATATTGATATTTTGTGAATAATCTCTGAATTCACCAGAGCCAGGAAAACATAATCCCAGACTTTAAAGTTCTACAGTTAGCAACTAGAAACTGCTATGGGGTCTCCTTTATACAATGAAGAAGTTTTTGCCCATGCATGGACCTTAAAGGATAGTTGACAGCTACACACTCTTTGTCTAATGAAAGGAAAAACTACCAACATTCTGGCCCATAATTTTTTTTATTTGACTCCTAAGATTCTCTGGAAGCTTCATATCCATATTCACATGCAAGAAAACTTTGTTATCAAACAAAAGGAGATTTTTGGGGGGTTCTTTATTTTAGTACATCAAGTAATGGAATGATGCATCTGAATTGGAATTCTCCCCTTCCTGGGACTGAACTTACTCAACCAATGAGCAGGTCTGTATTTCCTCGAATCAATGTTTGGTCCATTGAAAGCACTATTCTCACACATAAGATCTGGACAACCTTTGACCACCAAGGACTTCATACAAAACAGAATGGAGTTTTCAAAGGGTGCTATTCATTGCCTCACAAATCCTACACTATGTCTGACTTGAGTTTATTAGTTCAGTGAAATTTTTGATGGTTTCAAAAAGATATATAAATAACTGTAGTAAAAGGCCTGCACAACTTTCACCCACACATGAACTGAATAAACTAAGAGGCACAAGTGCTATGAACACAAAAACACCCAACTGGCTTTGTTTGATGGGATGAATATTTCACTATTGGAAGCCCTGCTACTCTTGAATATGCTTTACTCTTTTTCTTCTAATACAATAATTTTACATTCAAAAAGGTAGAGCAGAGTACTTTCTCACAGACCAATACCTCTATACAGAAAAGGTAAGCAGTTTAGGCCAAATATAAATCATATAAACCTCAGTCAAAGCAAAGTGGGGATATTTATAAGTTTATTGACGACACTTTCCTAGTATCCCTATCACACAAAGAATAGCAAGATCTATTGACACCAAGATCTCAGAATATCAAGATATTGGAGAAAGAAATATAGGGAAAGGAAATTTAAAAGTAATAAAAAGAAACAAAGAGAATAAATGATATAAAACTGAAAAGAAGTGAGAAATAAGATATTATTTCTATGTTAGGGTGTTAAGGATTATTAGTTTTCCAGAGTCAGGCTTTATTCCCCATGCCCTGGTTTTTGGGGGAGGAATAAGTTGTATGAATTGTCTTAATTTCCAAGATCTTACGACCCATTCAGAATAAAGCTTATATCTCAGTCTTTAGCACTGGAAAAAACCTCAGAGAACTTCTAGTTCTATACTCACATTCTGCAAAATGAAGAAATTGTGACTCATAGAAGTAAAGTGGCTTTGCAAATATCTCTCTGCTGATCAATAGAATAACATAGATCAAGATATATGTCCTAACCCATACTTATTTCCATTAAACTTTTTGATGTTTATAATCTGATTTTTTTCCATTGTCTTGTATGTACCTCACCCCTTCATCCTCTGTTCTATCACATCCACATCCACACACATATACACATAAGCATGTATTCGAACTTTAGCTATATACCTCTGAAATAAGATTTTTTTCATCAGTTAGGACAAGCAAGAAATATTTCTTGCCAACTAAGCACATGCAAATTGAATATAAAACCTATGTATGACTTGGTGGTACTCTCAGCTATTACAGAGGCCTGAATGTGACCTTTGGGAAACCCCTGATAGAATTCCCTAGAGTTTATATCCTTGAAACCACCAAATAATTACACAACACAAATTCAGCTCTGTGAGTCCACAGGGTGCATAAGCAAGAAGTTGTGAGGCTGATGGCACTTCCCAGTGGTTGATTGGTCTGTCTGTCTGTCTATCTATCTATCTATCTATCCATTTATTTATGGAACGAATCTTTTTGATGTCATCCCAACTAGGAAATTTTCTTTCGTTTGGTTAGTTTTTTTTTTAATTCAGTGAACTTCTTCTATGCCACATAACAGATATATAACACCATTCTGATTCAAACACTTCACCTCTTGGCTCCTACTCCTTCCTTCCATCCTTGAACTCCACACAAGCACTCACCCTTTGTTTCTATCCTCAGCTTAAAAACAACCTTATTAGCTTACTACAAAAGGCCAAAATGAAATAGTGAAAACATTTGTTAAAGTCTTAATTTTTCTAAGAGGCCAGGACTTATTAGATGCAATGTGCTCTTCTTCACATAAACATGGCTGTCACTGAGAAGCCATCAGAAGAATGTAAGCTTTGAGATGTTTTCTTATTGGTAAGGATGGAGTTACAAAATTGAAACTAGATGGGTACTATATTGGGGCTCAGACAGAATGATGTCTATTTGTAGAAATGGAATACTCAATAATAGGAGAAGAAAGGCTCAGGCCAAGAATTATAAAGATATTTATGATGACTACAAAGAATAGGAAAGCTTACTTTCAGTCAATGACTTTATAATGAAATAGAGTACTATCCTCTCTCTGTGATTTCAATTGAAGTTGAATAACCATCTATTGAAATTTCTAACATGAATTTATCAGAGAAAGGCAGAACCAAAGACCTCTGAAACCTTTCCAGCTCACCACATAGGGGACTATGGAAACCCCTCTGATAACTGCTTGGAAGTAGTGAACATTATTACAGGTGTAGAAAGGATCAAATCTAACTGGTTGACACAGGAATTAAAAATGGATTCATTATCAGTATGTCCCAATGAACTGCAGAGGAATCTATGATTCATAGTGGATCTTATAACTCACAGAACCTTCTGAAATCTTCAATAATAAGCATAAAAAAATGTTTACAATTATCACATCAAAAATAATGTATTGGTTTTTCAACTGTACCAGGATGCTCTAAGTTTATTTCTTTAGGCAGGGATTAGACAATTTCTACTTCATAAAAGGTATGAGGTTTAAATGAAATAATGCATGAAAACTACTGAGCAGATTGCCTATCATGGTGAGTAATCAATAAGTGTTAGGGGTCAGCACTATTGCATAGTGGGCTAAGCCTTTACGTGTGGTGAAATATCCCTTATGGGTGCTGGTTCATGTCTCAGCCGCTTCTCTTCTGATCCAGCTCTCTGTTATGGCCTGGGAAAGCAATGAAAGATGATCTAAGTTCTTGGGCCCCTATACCCGGAAGAAACTCATGAATTCAAGTCTCAGATTGGCCCAGCTCCAGCCATTGTGGCCATTTGGGGGTGAACCAGTGGATGGAAGACCTATCTCTCTCTCCAATTCTAAAATAAACAAAATATTTTAAAATATATGTGCTATTATCTTTTTAACTATCATTATTAATTTTATGAAGAAGCTATTTCCTAATAGATAGACCTAGGAATGATAACCCTTTCTAGACCAGAAGTCTCCTAATCCCAAATTTCCAAGAGTTGAACAATGTGATCCTGGTATCATGCATTTGAGTCCCCAGTAACATGCATACTGAATGCTCACACATGCAGCTTGTCAGTATCAGTATGTCTTGGCATAATATTGTGGATATAAACATAAAGGGAAGTCTCAACAAATGCAAATATTCAAAAGGCTCAATTCATCCAAGAAAGTAAATAAAACCTTATTAGGTAGAATAAAGGGGCAAATAGAAAGAATTGGGTTGAGAGATATTTTGTACATAGATCTATTTATGTGAGTAATTTAGTGGGTTAATGTTTCCTTGTAACTTGTGGTATCTTCCAGCTGGCTCAAAGAAATAGAGAAATTAGAGCCAAAACATTTGGTGAGCTTCTTAATGAAAAAAAATTAAACAATAACTTCTCTGGATTTTGTAAGCAAAAATGGTTTAGCTGAACTCTAGAAAGAGAAGCAGCTCCCACCCAATTCCATATTTATAGATCAGTAGGTCCAAGCCCAGATTCAGGTGAGCATCTCCGAAGTTCCATGATACTGTTTTTCCCCTTTACCACACCACAGCAAAAATATTAACCTATGCTGAGAAAAAAAATCTTAAAAAGTATCCACTGAAAATTAAGCAATAGATACATACTTTGTTTTACCTACAAAAGCAAAGAAAGTACAAAGGAAATGGATAATGTCTAACTGCCTTCCATACGGAACACAAGACCAAAGAACTGGAAAGTGTAGATGTTAGAGGACTCTGGAGTGAATTCATACTCATTGAATGACATAATCCATTTGGTGATCAGCACATTTAAATGACCATCTAATAAAGATTTCCATTCCAAAGGCTAGCCTTGCAGTGACCATCAGTGTTTCCTCAGCTAAAGTCTGCACAAGAAAACCCTGAAAAGTTGGCATTCCAAAATTCAGCACTTTTGGGACACTTTTAGGTACTGTCAAGGATATCCATCTGAAAGGACCCTAGGCATGGAAAAAGTTAATATAGTTTTCACTTACCTCCACTTCACAGGTCAAGAATTCCAATAAACTAAAATTATCTAGAACAAAAACTACCTATAGAAGACAGTGATGATTTCTGTTTCAGCATAAAATCATCCAAACTGAAATGACAGAGTAGATGGTATCGTTTCAGTGGCACATCCTATGACTGGATTACCTGCAGGTACTTGGAGTCTCAACTTTTAATAGATTGATGATGTCAAGCCTGTGGCAGGAAGAATTCTAGGATGACTTGTAAGATTCTTGTTCTCTGATGTATAAGGCCTATATAATTGCATTCACCGAAGAGTAGAAAGGACTTGTCAATATAGGAGAGTTAGTGCCTTAATTAGGTTCCATTCTGTAAGATTCCATTATAACAGGCCAGACATTTCCTGCTGGCTTTGAAGAAGTAAGTTGCCATATTGTGAGAAGGCCATATGTTAGTCTCTAAAGACATTCTCTTGTCACTGACAATAACACCTAACCAACAGCAAAAAAGAAAGCGACTTCATTTCCAACAGTCACAAGGAACTGAATTCTGCCAGCAAACACGAATGATCTTCAAAGAGAACCTGGAGGTCCAGATGAGAAAACAATCCAGTTAACGCTTTCATTTTAGCCTTGTAAGACCCTGAGCTGAGGATCTAGTTAAACCATATGTGGAGTCTCAACTCAGGGAAATGATAAAATAATATACAGATTAAGTTGGTGGTTATTTGTTACACAGCAGTGGCTATTAAAATATAGCATCAACTGAGTGCCTGTCCCTAGGAAAACACAGATAAGAAATGAACAATGACCAGGAAGTACAAATATGTTATAACTAAATCATAGGCAGACTGTGGAGTTACTACAGAGAGCAGGGAGCAGGAGAACCTGTTAATCACAGGAATGTACAGGAATATGTCCCAAAGGAGGATGCATTAATTACTAAAGGAGAACTAGCAGTAATCAAGCAGATGAGATGAGCAGGAAGCTGAGGAAGAGACATTTCATAAAGAATGGTTGGGTTAAACCCAGCCATCCCACTACTTGGAATTTACCCAAAGGAAATTAAATTGCCAAACAAAAAAGCTGTCTGCACATTTATGTTTATCACAGCTCAATTCACAATAGCTAAGACCTGGAATCAACCCAAATGCCCATCAACAGTAGATTGGATAAAGAAATCATGGGACATGTACTCTATAGAATTCTATACAGCAGTCAAAAACAATGAAATCCAGTCATTTGCAACAAAATGGAGGAATCTGGAAAACATCATGCTGAGTGAATTAAGCCAGTCCCAAAGGGACAAATATCATATGTTCTCCCTGATTGGTGACAACTAACCAACCACAAAAAAGAAACCTGTTGAAGTGAAATGGACACTATGAGAAACAGTGACTTGATCAGCCCTTGTCCTGACTGTTGAAGTACAATTTAATACTTTATCCCTTTTAGATTTTTTTTTTGTTCTGGTTAATACTGTTGGTTGAGCTCTGTGGTTAACACACAATTATTCTTGGGTGTTTGGATTTAGCTGAAGAGTGATCCCTGTTGGATATAAGAGTGGGAATAAGAGAGAGAGGAATTGTACAATTTGGGACATGCTCAATTGGACTTTCCCCAAATGGTGAAATTAGAAATGTGCCAGGGGATGCCAATATAATCCCATCAAGATGACATGTACTAATGCCATCTCACTAGTCCAAGTGATCAGTTTCAGTTCAAAATTGATCACACTGATAGGTCTAAGAGTCAAAGGGATCACACAAACAAGACTAGAGTCTGCTAATAATAACTGATAGAATTAAAAAGGAGAGAACAATCCAACATGAGAAGCAGAATACAAAGCAGACTCATAGAATGGCAGATGTCCTAAATAGCACTCTGGCCTCAGAATCAGCCCTTAACACATTCAGATCTGGCTGAAGAGCCCATGAGAGTATTTCAGCCATGGAAAGCCAAGACACTCTGGGGAAAAAAAAAAAAAACACCTAAATGAAAGATCCCTGTGAGTGAGATCGCAGTAGAAAGAACAGGGCCATCATAGAAGGAGGTAACTTTCTCTGAAGGGAGGAGAGAACTTCCACTTTGACTATGACCTTGTCTGAATAAGTTGATGTCAGCAAACTCAAAAGGCTTCCATAGCCTTGGCAATTCATAACTAGTGCCTAGGGAGATTACTGACGCCATAAACAAGAGTGTCAAATTGTTAAGTCAACAATAGGGTCACTGTGTGCTTACTCCTCATGTGGGATCTCTGTCCTTAATGTGTTGTCCAATGTGAATTAATGCTGTAACTAGTACTGAAACAGTATTTTACACTTTATGTTCTGTGTGGGTGCAAATGGATGAAATCTTTACTTAATAGATACTAAATTGATCCTCTGTATATAAGGATAATTGAAAATGAATCTTGATGTGAATGGAATGGGAGAGGGAATGGGAGATGGGAGGAGTGTGAGTGGGAGGTAAGTTTTTTTTGGGGGGGAAGCCATTGTAGTCCATAAACTGTACTTTGGAAAATTATATTTACTAAATAAAAGTTAAAAAAATAAAAAAAAGAAACAGTTGGGGTAAAAACCCAGAACCTTGAGAACATTCAGAACCTTGTTCCTCCTAGAGAACAAGCACTTGAGTGCCATATAGCTTTATAAAAGAGAACACCAAGGTATGTATGTGGCAAAATTAGAATTGAGAGACAAAAGACCAGATCATGAAGCATTTTGTAGGCTTTATGGAGAGTTTAATATTTATTAGAAAGAGGATAAGTACTCCTTGGTAGTTTTTAAAGAGATTGGCATTATAGAATGTTAACTTGGGCAGCAGTGTGGATAATGGATTGGAAAGAGGAAAGAATCCAAGTTGTAGGTAATTGGAGCAATCTACCTAAGAAAAGAGAAAGACAACATCAGTACAGATGGAAGAAGGCACAAGTTTAAGAGCTGGGAAGAAGATGAGACAAACAGAATTTAATTGTCCAGATTTAATCTGGGAAAGAAAGAGGTCATGGTTGAATCCAAGGTTTCCAGCATGAGGAACTGGATAACTGAAAATTCATGAGTACTCCAGCTATCATCCAGACAAAAGAAACACAATTTAGGTAAAAATTTATGCACTTTACAAGTCCAGTTAGGAAACAGGTGGAGGAAATTTGTAATATAAGCAGACAGTTTATGTCCTGGATCCACTGAGGCAAACATTATGCAGGGAATTTTCCTCACTAATAAGAGTAGTTTGAGCAATCAAAGTAGTTCTGTGTCTCCTGATGTATTGAACGGCTAGGACTATAGATATTCAATAAGTGCCTTTTAGGCAATTTTTTGATGAATGGATCTTTATATTGCTACAAGGTATTTATAAGCATTTAGAAAACTGAATCAGGCATTTGTTGATAAACCGGTTCATTGGTCCAGGAGTTACAGATAAAGGAGGCTTAGTTCAGCCCATATGCATACTTTTAAAAGGAATTAAGAAGAGTCTCAGATAACAAAAGAAATTTTAGTCTTCACAAGTTACTCTTGAAATAAAGGAGGAGTGCATGGCATAAGCTCAGATGGGCTGTCAACATTTTTTTTCCTGTTTGTAGAACCACATCATTCAAAACGATGTTTTCAATTATTCTTGCTTTTAAATTGAATTTTGCCTGAAAATAAATACACCACACCACTTTTAGTATGAACACCTTGTAAAAGGCATTGGGAATATGAAATGGATTTTTAGATCATGCACGAGACTTCATGTTTGCCAAATCACAACTCCTTTCAAAACACATCTCAAGTTGGTCATCTGCTGAGGAACATTGCTTCACTGTTATTGATCCTACTCCAACCCACTAACTCTAACCCAAATTCACCTTTCTCAGTATTCATTATTGTGGTTTTTGTCTTTAATCTGTCCCCATGTCTAGTTTTTGACTGTCTCTATTAGATTGAGTCCAATTTCATTCTTTATAAATTGTCCCCCCAAAATATGATATGGTCCTAGCTCCATGGTTAATCAAGTCATCCTTTTTTAAATTATTCAAGCAATAAGCATGTAACTGTGACTAGAAAATAGATGTTTTCTATTATAACTTTATGCTTTGTCTGTCACCTGAAAATTGGCAACTGCCTTCTTTGCCTTGTCATTCTTCATTTTAGTCGAGAGGGAAAACAGTGGCAAGCAGAAATCTGAGACTTGTAATGGCAGAGCTTCAGTTCCCAAAAGAGCAGATGGTCTCAATTTGGGAGGAAGGCTACCTGCTGACTCAGCACCAGAGACAGAAAGAGTATTATGGGAATGGAGACTATAGGAAACCCTGCAGCATGTAACAGCAGGTAAATCTAGACGTGAGGAAAAGGAGCAGCCAAGTTGGTACCTGGGAGAGTCCAACCAAAGATAGAATCAGATTTGAAGAAATAGTTAATGAAGGGAAAGCTAACATGAAGGGTGGGTGTTGTGGCACAGTGGATTAGGCTGCTGTTTAGGATGCTGGCATTCCATTTTGGCATGCCAACCTGAATCTCAGCTCCTCCACTTCTGATCCAGCTTCCTGCTAGTGTGCCAGGGAAAGCAGCAGGTAACAGTACTGTTCTTGGGGTCCTGGTATCCATGTGTGAGACCCAGATGGAATTCTTGGCTGCTGGCTTTGGCCTGGCCAAACTCTTATCTTGTGTATGTATTTGGGAGTGAACCAGTGGATGGAAGATTTCTGTTTCTCCACCAACCTACTCCCATCACTCTGCCTTTCAAATAAAAATAAATACATCTTTTAAAAAAAAGTTAACATGATTAAAGAGCAATACCTATTGCAGTTAAAAGGCTCCTAGATCATTTTGATGGATGGAATTAACCCAAGGAATAACACTGGAATCTCATCTCTACTCTGTGCACCTCTGGGAACAGTGCAACTAAAAATAACTATTGTGGGGAACCACAGGCCGGCCACCTGTGGGGACCTCCTCATTGCACTGCCTCATCCTGCAGAGCAGAACAAGGTCAAGGAAGTGCTGAACAAAAGACTTGTAAACAACCTGAACAAAAGACTTGCAAACAACCTGATGGGATGAGATACACCTTGACCTGAGGCTATGCGTGCCCTTTGATCTGATTGATGGACTACTCGCCCTAGCCCCGGGGGACTGGGAATGGATAAAAGACCATGTTAAGGGCGGGAACGCGGGGCAGCCACTTCAGTCTCCGTCTTTCTCCCGCTTCCCGCTCCCTCCTTTCCTTCTTCCCGCTCCCTCCTTTCCTTCTATCCCTAAGAGTAAAAGTTCCTGGAGAACCGATCAACAGCGGTCGTGTTGTGACTCCGTGGGTTGGACCTTCGCTGACGAGGGTTCCCGACAAACTATGAGTTTATTTTTGCATAGACACTAAGGAAAAATAGACATGGTCTCTAGCCTGGGAGATTTATTTATTAAGCAAATGACAGAATACTTTGGTTGAGAAGGAAAAGAGGATGGCAAGAAAGAAGAAAGCAGTTAATCAGCTGATGCTCTATCTTTAAATGATCATAAATGATCTGTCTGTTCCCCATCTGGATTCACTGGCAATTTACAATCAATTACTTCCCTCTTTTAGGTAGTCCAAAAACATAAGAAATTGCCATACATCCTGCTATTGTTTCTAGGATGGTTTCTTCTTTGGGTGATTTTTCACAGCTTTGGAAACTAAGCACAACCCAGCTTTAAATGGCCTGTGCTTTCTCCAGTGTAAGAAAAGGGGAGGCCATGCTGGAAAGCTCAGCTTACATAACCTCATTTGACAAATTATTATCCATGCCAGAAACTTGACATTTCACAATACAAACTTTTCATGAAGCAGCTTTATGTTTCAGACACAATACAACATTCAAAGGGTATGTGATCATCCAACCACCTCCACAAGTCCCAAGGGTACAGTTAAAAATATATGGGGAAGAAACCAAGCTCCATCACATAATGGCATCAAATCCATTGTTCTCCCTTTGATTCCTCCCTCTCCCTGCCTGTGTTCTCTGGGGTGGCCAGGTTAAACCCTTTGAGAGTCACTTCATCACTACCCTCAAGGGGTGGAGGAAAATCCCTCTTTTGATCTGAGGATGAATGCAATGAAAGCCCTCTCTGGGCTTTCTGAGATTTGTGACAGAATATCCATTATCTCAGATGAGATAATGAATGAGAAAATGCTCTGTGAACCACAAAACCCTAAATGTTAGCGATTAGTATTGTTACCATTACTACTAAAGTGTATTGCCAGGTTTCTTACTCTAGAGTTCTAATCCAGGCTACCATATCCCAGAAAGGTATGGTATGAGAAGCTGTGGAAAAGCAGAGAAAAGAGATATTATCTATCACTGTTCTAGTCTCCAGAAAGAGTTGTCATGTTTATGAAACCCATCAGGATCCAGGTTGACTCTAGAAGTAACTTTCTCCTGCTGAAATCACCCTTTTTTGCCACACCCCATACCTATCCATATTGTGAGAGGAGACTTTGGCAGTGGACATCTCCAGTAATTCCACTGTGAATATCCTTTCTCCAGACACAGAAAGATGGCTCCAGGGTTTGACCACCTGTCATTCCACTCCTCCAATCCTCTCCTCATGGCCTTCTCTCAGACCCCTTCTCCCTAAAATTTGCCAACAAACTCTTCATAACTTGAAATCTCCCAAAAAGAAAAAAATGCTATGATTCAAGTGAAAATCCGAGTAAGCAAATGTATTTGGCACAAAGAACCATGGAAAGTTGAATCTGAAGCCAGAGGTGGTTACTCGACTCTGCCCATAATTCTACACAGACAGCTCCATGCAGCGATCTTGGTGGGTTCAGATGAGTGTAATGGGAAGCACTCTAGAATTTTTACTTTTGAGTATTTTTCAATAAATAAGCCCATTTAAGCTCCAATGGAAGAGACTGCCAACTACTTTCTCAACCAGGACTTTAAAAAGAAAGAAGAAAAAAAAAAGAATAATTTATAATGATCAAAGATAAACTAAAATATTAGTCTGGAAGAAATACAACTTCAGGTTTAGAAGCTGGTTTTATGAGAGAGATAATCCTCCCCTATTTTTTCCAGGCCTATAAATGCAATTTTTATTTTATTTTTTTTCCTCAGCCCTAGGGTTGCTACAAAGACTGAACATGAGGAAGATTATTTCTTTTCCAGGGGGTACTTGGCAATAACATTTTGCAGACCCACCTTTGAGCATAACTTGGAAACGCCCTGCCAGCTGCTGCTTGTCAGTGAATCTAATCTACTTTTCCAGTCTAATGAAGACCCAGCCCTGCTCTATCTGGGGACAATCTGTGAGTTTGGTCAGTGTTTGCTATTGTGGGTCTTATGCTCATTATCAACAATTAACACAAAGAACAGATAGGATCTTGGCTGTTTCAGCTTTAGGGAAAGACCAATTTTTTTCAGTGCCAATTAGAATATAAAACTTGATACCAAACTACTCATGTGAAAGTCATAGGCTGTTCTGAAATATATCCAATATAAACAATAAACTTAGTTTATACCATTCTGCTCAGATCTCTTCTTGGTGCTTCAGAGGGCCTTATAATGTTCTACTCCAGAACAAGAAAAGGAAAGACACTCAGGTATTCAGCTTTGTCTGGACACTCTCTGCATCCTGAAAACCAGTTCAAAGAGTGCTGTTATTTTTTAAATGTTTGGCTAATTTTAAAGGTTTTATTGAGTTTCATGGTAAACATATAGTCATGCAACTTAGATAATGTATACTATTGACCAGAAGAATGTAAATGAGAAAAAAAATAGCACTGCCCATCTGCCCATCAACTTATAAAATTTTAATATATAGGCATAATTGAAAATTGGATATAGGAAGACAGTAAGGTAATATTTTATCCTAATTTAAGTTGCCATACTACATGATCAGTCAATCTCTATTGGACCCACCAGGCACAAAGGTACTTGTCAATGACGAAAATGTTGACATAAACATATTCCAAGGAACTTGTTCCATTACAGGAAACAAAACTGCAACCCCAAAACTCACCTTTGTTATTCAATTTGGTAATAATATATTCTTCAGGATAGTTCAGGACAACAGAAATTTCATAGTACAACAGTACAGTATTTCTAAGTAATGTCTTTGGCAATGAAGGTAGATTTTCTTTTTATACAATGTAGTGTGAGTGCATTGCAATTAGGCAGCCCTGGGATTTAGCTTAGGCACTAACTAGCAGTGTAATACTGGACGACTTATATAACCTCTCAACCTACATCATTATCTATGAAACAGACATATTTATGATTCCTGTCCACACACTAGTTATTAGGATTAGATGTATCCATAGATATAAAGCAATTAAAATGGTGTGTGGCCCATAGTAAGCCCTCAATAAATGCTGGCTATCATACGTATTCTGGAATCTTTTTCCTACTGTATATTGATTTTCTGTAGCCATCATTAGCTTTGACTGCAATTAAAAGTGGTCACCAATGTATATCTGTGAAAGAAATCATCTCAGAACAATCAAACAAATAGAGAAACACTGATTGAGGGCCAAAGAACCTACTTGTTTCATATTGGAGGCAAAGAAAATTCTATTTTCTAGGAACCTAATGCTAGAGAAAATAGGATGTTATAGTAAGAGATATATTTGGTCTTTGCCCTCAACTTCTGTTGCTGAGCTCCTAAAACCCTTAGAATTTCCTAAGTGATTGGAGTGTTCATTAGTTACAAACCTCAGTCTATGCTCCCTCTTCATCTGGTTGTTTATTTATATCCTTTATAATGTTAATAAACTGCTATATGCAAAAAATATTTTTTTGAGTTTTGTGAGCCATGCTAACAAACCATTAAACTCAAGGAAGGCTTCGTGGAAACCCCTAGTTTACACTCAGTCAGAAGCACAAGTGACCCAGACTTGTGATTGGCACCTAAAAAGAGGAGCAGTCCTGTGTGACTGAGTTCCTAACTTGTGGGATGGAATGGAGTTGAATGGAATAGAATGGGATGGTGTTGAATTACACCTGGTTGGTGCCCAAAGAATTGAAGAATTACTTGGTATGGATAAAAAACACACATTTGGTGTTACAAGGGTTGTGAATAATGGAATGGTTTTCTCAGAGTAGGGCACAATGTTTTCATTTCCTCTATCCACTTCTGGCCCTCTTGTTTGCCTTTAAATAGATTCCAATGATATGTTTCCCAACAGAGAAAGCAACATGGTCAACCAAACCATTCACGGAATATTGCTGGAGGTCCCCTTCCCTCAACCTGCCACTTGAAACCAAGCAAACATAACTAGGGAATCTAAACTGGCTTCCACCACTGCTAAAAACGGCAGGTAGGTAGTCAAACTCTGTGTATGCTCTGCACCCTTAAGGGCCTTTCTAAGAACAGAGGTTGGCTTAGAGGTATTTTTGCTTGATGTGAAACCACGGTGCCAACAGATTTTGAAACCAACACTTCCAAGTTTGAATGGTTAACCAAACTATCAAGGGAGTATCAAGGGAGTATTCTAATAGGTCTATTGGAACACATTTCAAGCATGAGCTTTTAAGCCCACAGATCTGACTTTAAGTCTTAGATCATGCTGCTATTTATTAGCTTTGTGATCTTGAGCTAATTAGTTAACTTACTCTAGCTTGTTTCCCCATCCAAGGTAACCATTATCTCCAGTTTTCCTCAGTTGTTCTTTTCTAATTAATAAAAGCTGGCATATCACTCTAAAAGCACCACAGTTTGGAGAATAAATTTTAATGATATCCTCATTCTTCTATAAAATTAAAATAATAGTTACCCCACAGGGTTGTTATGAAAGCTAACTATAATGATAATTAATTTCTCCCATAATTCCTTACATACAGAAAATGTTCAATAAAAATTACTTACCTCTTTATCAATTTATTCCAGATGGATACTGTCCAATCATCAGCCTCACAAAGCTTAGCTCTTGAACTGTATCTAGTTGAAAACACAGACAAATGGGATTATATCAAACTGAGAAGTTTCTGCACTGTTAAGGAACAGTTATCAAAGTGAAGAGGAGGCCAGTACCTCAGCTCATTTGGCTAATCCTCCACCTGCAGTGCCGGCACCCCAGGTTCTAGTCCCGGTTGGGGCGCCGGTTCTGTCCCAGATGCTCCTCTTCCAGTCCAGCTCTCTGCTGTGGCCCGGGAAGGCAGTAGAGGATGGCCCAACTGCTTGGGCCCTGCACCTGGCTCCTGGTTTCGGATCGGCGCAGCGCATAGGCTGCAGCGGCCATTTGGGGGGTGAACCAATGGAAAAAGGAAGACCTTTCTCTCTGTCTCTTTAACTCTGCCTGTCAATAACATAAAATAAAATAAAGAGGAAACCAACAGAATGAAAGAAAATATTTGTCAACTATGCAATTGATAAAGTATTAGTATTCAGTATCTGTAAAGAGCTCAAGAAACTCAACAACAACAAAACAAACAACCCAGTTAAGAAAGGGGCAAAGCATATGAATAGATCATTTTCAAAGGTTGAAATACAAATGGCCAACATACACATGAAAAAATGTTCAGGATCACTAGACACCAGGGAAATGCAAATTAAAAACCACAATGAGGTATCACCTCACATCAGTTGGAATAACTATCAACCCAAAATCAAAAATAATAAATGCTGGCAAGGATGTGGGGATAAAGGTTTCCTAATACAAGGTTGGTGAAAATGTGAACAATACAACCATTATGGAAGACAGTATGGATGTTCCTCAGAAATCTGAAAATAGATCTACTATATTACCCAGTCATCCTACTTCTGAAAATTTACTCAAAATAAATGAAATCAGCATATGAAAGTTATTTATACCCCCATGTTTATTACACCTGAATTCACAACATGTGGACTCAACCTACATGTCCATCAACTGATGACTAGATAAAGAAAATGTGTTATATATACACAATGGTACACTACTCAGTCATAAAAAAGAATGAAGTCGGGACCAGTGCTGTGGCACAACAGATCAATGCCCTTGCCTGCAGTCCTGGCAACCCATATGGGTGCTGGTTCAAGATCTGGCTGTTCTACTTCCAATCCAGCTCTCTGCTATGGCCTAGAAAAGCAGTAGAAGATGGCCCAAGCCCTTGGGCCCCTGCACCCACGTGGGAGACCTGAAAGAAGCTCCTGGCTCTTGGCTTCAGATTAGCGCAGCTCCAGCCATTGCAGCCAACTGGAAAGTGAACCATTGGATTGAAGACCTCTCTCTCGTGCGCTCTCTCTCTCTCTTTCTCTCCCTCCCTCCCCTCTCTGTGTAATTCTGACTTTTAAATAAATAAATAATTTTTTTAAAAAAATGAAGTTCTCCTGTCTTCTGCTTCAAAATAGATGCAACTAGAAACCATTACACTTAGTGTAATAAACCATTATCAAAAAGATAAATATCATATGATTTCTCTGATATGTGGCACTTAATATAGAACACCGAAAAATATATAGGAATGAAATGGTCATTTGATACAATTGTCATTTTTAGCCCTTGCTTAGCCTCCTGTGGAACTGCTGTCTTCCTACTTTTACTTATTGAAAAATATGATTAGTGGTAAATTAAGTCTGTGAATATAGTGTGGACTAAAATTATAGCTTTCCAAAAATTAATGAAGGGAGAGGAGGGAGGGAGGGGAATGGGGAGGAACAGGGAAGTGAAAGAAGTGTGGCTGTTTTCTGGGAACTGTACCTACAGAATGCAAAAAAAATCTGTTCTCTTTATATCAATAATTTTTTAAAAACAAATATGTCTAATTCAAAATGAGATGCACTATAAACACAAAATACACTAAATTTTGAAGATATGTCACAATGGGGAAGAAAAAATATCCTTTTAATAAATTTATATCAATTACATGAGATTATTCTAGATATATTAGATATAGACTATGTGGCTGAAATTAATTAACCCAGTTTCTTTTCACTTATTTCTGGGTAGTTATTTTAAAAAGTAAAATTACATATATGGCTTTCAGGTGGTCTATTTATGTATCTGCTACCCCCTCAACCTTATCCCATCAGCACACCCTTCCCATCCCCAGGAATTCTTCCTTCAAACCTCAAATACACAAGTACTTTCATGATATGTGCCAACAATTTTTTATTTTTCTAAGGTAAAGAAAAATAAATTAAGGGACAAAATAAAATCAACCTTGATCATGGCTCTCAGAATTGGTATCTTCTTGGGGATAGAAACACTGACCCTGAGTACATTAAGGAAATTGAAGAATCTGGACCAACTTTGAATACTGTCCATGTTGGCAAGGACAAAAGAGGTTGGTTTGCCAGAAAAGATATTGTATTCTTCCCTTGATCAGATTTGCTAATTCTTGTGAGTGCTTGTGAAACACCTCAAGTCTCAAATCTGAATAATATAAAGAATCTGGCCCTTGAGCACATCATTACTGCTGTTTCGATGAGAAAAAACATTTTCATGATATGAAAAATCACCAACTCTAAGCCACAAATTATTTTCCTCCATTACAAATGGTATATATGCCTCTGCATATGAGTTGATGAATTATAGAACAACAAAGTACTGAGCAAAATCACTCCAAAATAGTAATAGAAATCGATCAATGCCCATGCCACATGGATATAGCTAGTTAAAAAGCAGAAATGTTCAATTTTTTTAAATTAGCAAAATGGATTTTTCAAAAGATTTTCACCAAATAGCCTACTTAAAATATTGTCAGATATACAGTATTTTTTGATAGGCAGAGTTAGACAGTGAGAGAGAGAGAGAGAGACAGAGAGAAAGGTCTTCCTTTTTCCATTGGTTCACCCCCCAAATGGCTGTCACGGCCGGCGCGCTGCAATCCGAAGCCAAGAGCTAGGTGCTTCCTGGTCTCCCATGCAGGTGCAGGGCCCAAGCACTTGGACCATCCTCCACTGCCTTCCTGGGGCCACAGCAGAGAGCTGGACTGGAAGAGGAGCAACCAGGACAGAACCATTGCCACAACTGGGACTAGAACCCGGGGTGCCGGCACCACAGGCGGAGGATTAGCCAAGTGAGCTGCAGTGCCAGCCATATACACAATATTTTAAAACCTGTCTTCTGGAAGAACCCTGTTGTCTGAGATGGTTACCATGGTATCATATGCAGACTCTTGTCAACTCTGCTGTGGAGGAAAAGGGGAAACAGCTTTCTTTAGCACAATCAAAAATGAGCTTTATTGGAAGGCATTTTCTGCATCTGGTAAGACACCACTTGAGATGCCCACATCCCCTATCAGAGCTCGTAGATTCAAGCCCAAGCTCTGTGTCAGATTCCAGCTTCCTGCTCATGTGTAACCTAGTAGGCAGAAGTGATGGCTTAAGTACTTGGGTTCTTGTTACCTATGTGGGAGATTGGATTTGAGTTCTGGGATGCTGGCTGCAGCGTGGCCCAGTTATGCTTGTTGTGGACATTTAGGGAATGAATCAGTTGGTAGGAGCTCTCTCACTCTTTCTCTCTCTGTCACTGCATCTTTAACTTTGAACTGACGTGGAGATAAATAAGTAAATAAACGAGTAAACTTTTTTAAGACTGAGCATGAATAAAAGTATTAAATTTTTCACCTTTTCAACCAGTTGCTTTAGCACCATGCAAACAGAAATGTTGACATCATTCCTCAAAAGAGCACCCTCTTTCCTGCTTGTCCCCTGGTTTGGAAGGAGAAGAATGACAGACAATATGAGAAGTATGTGTTGGGTAAATCTATGGTAATGTGTTCCATGAGATGCTTTGTTTCTGAGCTCCACCAGCTCTCATCAGCTTACTTCCCCACCCAACTCACCCCACAATCAAATAATTTCCTTGTCTTTGATAATGAGCCAACCCTGGCAAAGCAATGGTTTGGAACAATAGTATCTGAGGTGGAAGCAAATACAGCAGACCTCTCACTTTCCCTCTTTAACCACAACAATTGGAGTAGAGTTTGGCCTGAAAAATCTATCTGCTACTAAATGGTACCCAGATGGAAACCACAGCTGCTCTCTTGTACTAGTTGTACCTATGCCCATCCATCTTCAGAACATGCCTGCAGCTGAGGAGAGAGAGAAATTGAGTTGACAGAGCAGTTAAAGAGATTCCCTTTTCCTCTGCACACTTTTCCTTTTATCTTTTTCCCTTCAGTTTCAGAGCTTCTTGTTCTCACCTTCATGCTGTGGCAATGCTGACAAAGAAGACTGCAGCTCTGCAGAACCAGTGGTGAGTAACAGCCCCAGGCGCTGAATACCTAATGCCTATTGTATGTTTGTGTGGGAGGGAGAGTCAAAAGGAGGGGGAGAATCTGTTCAAAGTGCTTCAGTAGAAGCAGGACCTTCTGGTGAGGACCCTGAATGCATCCAGAGAGTATCTGAGTTTTGATACCTGTCTCCTAATTAAATCTAAGGATCTCATAGGCACAGCCTTTCGGAATGCATTGTTCAAACAGATTTGATTTCTACCCAGAGGCTCTTCAAACCACTGACCACTTTGAACCTAATTAGAAAAAGCAGAGGACACTGGAGACATTTAATAAAAGGAATCGAGTTGCTGCTTCATCTTCATGACCTGGAATTTATAAGGGAATTTCACTGGCTTTGTAGCAATGTAAAATAAATAGACATTAGATGATGACAGGGAAAACAAAATTGCTGCCAAAGCTAAAAAGAGCTTGGCAAAAGAAGAAAGAACTACTACATAGTCAGTCATTATTTACTGTACAAACCTTTTCATAAAGCATAGGAGAGAGATGCATGGGAATAATGGGCCTTGCTAAAAGATGAAAAGAGCTTTCTATAGCTGACATTATCCCCTGACGAAGGCACTGACGTGTCCCAGTTGTTACACAATCTGATTGTTCTATGCAGCCATTCAGAAAGCTGAATGAACAGCCCTGCTCTGGAACTTTTAAGGGCTGAAATAATCCCCATATTTCCAAGGCAAAGAATAAAACTGTATCGGATGGAAATAACAAATTAATTTGTTAATCCTTGCAGACTGCTACAGTCTGCTGCACTTGCTCTGACCAGTTGTTAATCATTCTTTACCTTATAATGCTAACTTGTAAATAAATACAGTTGCCTACCCCATTGGCTCTTAACAGAAAGATCCATCCATTCATTATTTAATTTAAAAGGAAGAAGGCTTTGTGCTTTTTGTCAGTAGTGTTGAGAAGTTAGTGAACCACTCTGAGGTGAAAGAGTTTCACTATACTTTATAAAAATGGTTTGGCTCCACATTGTGTGGCCCCTTAGCCACTCCCAGAAAGCTAAAATCATGTGACTTCTTTAATTAAATTTGTGTCTGCCCAATCCAACAACAATAAGTTGTTTTTAGTTGTTAATGAAGGGAAATTTTTTTGCAAACTGTAAAGTGTTCATATCTGTAAAGCACTATAATATAAAATTGGCATAGACTACAACAGAGAAGCACAACAGAAATACCTTCAGGACAGAGTTTTCTTATTAGTACTAATTAGTAGACTACTATTCTATGACTGCGAATTTCAATCACTAAAATCAAAGGCAGAATCATTCAGCCTTTGTGTGTATGTGTGTGAATGTGCCTGAGAGTGAGTGAGTGAGTGAGTGAGTGTGTGTGTGTGCGTGTGTGTGTGTGTGTGTGTTTAAGAAGGAGATTGGCGGCATGGAGCAGAAAATGGGAACAAATGTGTTCCCACAGCATTTGAGAAAAGAGGAGGAAGAGAGTCCAAATATGTTTCCAGAAAAATGTACTAAGGACCATTATAACAAAGAAGAGAACATTGATCCCATGGGATACACTGATGTCTTCAGTAGTACCAAAAGCAAAGCAAATTCCCATTTAACTTGGGCAGTCAGAAATGGTGGCTTTGATTATTTCCACCCTCTAGAGCACTGTGGCACCCCATACACACCACTCGCTGGGTGAGTGCCCACCCTGACTTTACATCTTTATGACCACAGGACCTTGAACAAGATGCTTGTCCTCTCTAAGTCAATGCTTCCTCGACACAAAAAGTGGATAATTGATGCTTCCAGCCTCACAATGTTGTAATTACAAAGATCAGATATGAGGATTATGGGACAATCTTCTAAATGTTGTGAAGCCCCATAGTCATATATAACTAATGTAATTTAATAGTCATTGCACATATGAGCAAATAGATTAAAAATTTTCAAAGAACATTATAAAATGGCACTCACCACAACAATTTTAAAATGAAATTTAATCTTTGAGAATTAAAAAATTATTTTAGAAAGTAGAAATGCTGGGTCTGCAATTGTGGCTCACTGCCTTAAATACCACCTGCAATGCTGGCATGCCATATGGGCACTGGTTTGAATCCTGGCTGATCCCCTTCTGATCCAGCTCCCTATTAATAAACCAGGGAAGGAAGCAAAAGATAATACAAGTTCTTGAGCCCCTGCCAGACACATCAGAGACCCGAATGGAGTTCCTGGCTTCTGGCTTCAGCCTGTCTCAGCCCTGGCTGTTGCAACTAACTGGGGAGTAAACCAGCAGATGGAAGATCTCTCTCTCTCTCTCTCTCTCTCTCTCTCTCTCTCTGTAAATCTGCCTTTCAAATAAATAAACAGAAAAAGGGAGAAAGTGGAAATGCCTCTCTCTGCCATGAACATGAACAAAAATTACAGAAGCATTCAACTGCATTATATGACAAAAATTCTATTTTCTTCATATATGTGCTTATATGAAATATATATTATTGGTAGCTATTAAATCCCATTTTGTTTTTCAACTTTCTCAACATAAATTGTATAAGCGATGCAATACATCTATTAAAAAACATCAGTTGGCGTATAGGATTTCTATAAAATTTTGACTGAACTAACCAAGAAAGGAATAAGGGGAAATGGGTTTGAGGAATACTGAAAGATGCTGCTGCAATTTGGAGAAAGATGCCCATTATTAAAGACACTTTTGTGGGGGCCAGTGCTGTTTGCAGCGAGTTAAAACCCTGGCCTTAAACACGGGCATCCTATATGGGCGCAGGTTCTAGTCCCAAATGCTCCTCTTCTGATCCAGCTCAATGCTATGGCCTGGGAGAGCAGTAAAAGATGGCCCAGGTCCTTGGGCCCCTGCACCACATGGGAGACCCAGAGGAAGCTCCTGGCTCCTGACTACGGATCAGCGCAGCTCTGGCCCTGGCGGCCAACTAAGGAGTGAACCAGTGGATGGAAGACCCCTCTCTCTGTCTCTACCTCTCTCTAACTCTTTCAAATAAATAAAATAAATCTTTAAAAAAAAGACACTATTGTAACAACATACTGCCCTCTGATAGGAAAGCAGTATAATAGACATAAACATCTTCACTCACTGTGATATTGCCAGAACCCAAATGAGTTATGGTCCTCTAGTGCAGTGTATAATCTTTCCAATCGTGTATGGTGGTATTACCCTTACACCTTCATTTTGTATTGTTATAGCTACTATGGAGTTTATGAAAAATCATTTGAAACATCAAATAAAAAACATTTAAAACTGTTTCGGGGCCAGCCCTGTGGCGCAGTGGGTTAAAGCCCCAGCCTGCGGTGCCAGCATCCCATATGGGTGCCAGTTCGAGTCCCTGCTGATCCTCTTCTGATCTAAATCTCTGCTATGGCCTGAGAAAGCAGTAAAAGATAGCCCAACTCCTTGGGCCCCTGCAACTGTGTGAGAGACCTGGTAAAACTCCTAGCTCCTGGCTTCAGATCAGATCAACTCCGACTGTTTGGGTTGAACCAGCAGAATGGAAGAACTCTCTGGCTCTACATCTTTCTGTAACTCTTTCAAATGAATGAAAATAAACCATTGGAGAAAAAAAAAATGTATCACTAGACATCAAAATGAATTTCAGTGGCAATAATTAATCTAAGAACCTCAGAGCAGATTTCTAAATCTCTGACTATAGACATAGGCACATATTCACTGTGTGGCTTAACACCATAGTTTTTTTTTTTTTTTAAAGGTTTATTTATTTATCTGAGATATAGAGTTACAGACACACCACACACACACACACACACACACACAGATCTTCCATCTGCTGGTTCACTCCCAAGATGGCCACAATGACTGGAACTGGGATGATCTGAAGCCAGAAATCAAGAGCTTCCTCCCAGTCTCCAATGTGGGTGCAGAGGCCCAAGTACTCAAGTCATCTTCCACTGCTTTCCCAGGGCACCAGCAGGGAGCTGTATCGGAAGTAGAGCAGACAGAACTCAAATGTTTGCCCATATGGGATGCCAGTGCCACAGGCAGAAGCTCAATCTGCTACTCCACAGCACCAGCCACATTGTCCACCATACTTAATTTTTTTTGTATTTCTTATATAGTTTAGATATTTTATAATTATATTTTTATAGAAGCACTTAAATACCTAGGTAATAGATAAAATAGCTAATCTAAAAGCTCTGATTTATACACAACAAATCTACCTTTTAAAAGGATTTTCATGTTTCAAATTTTTATTTGAATTTTATTTTTTTTAATTTTCTAGTGGATAATGCATCAATTCAAATTATAAATAGTTTGAGTCTCTGAATAGGAACTCTGTCCCTGCTTGTGCTGTCTGGCATTTCTCCAAATGTTTTAAATAACTATTAAAAGTGTTATCAGTACTAGGAACTAGTCCAACAATAGAGGATTGAATGATTTAATTATAATAGTTATATATCGGAATATTAGAAAGTCATTAAGGGACCATTGATTTAGCGTAGTGGGTAAATCTACCACCTGAAGTACCTGTGTCCCATATTGGCCCCAGTTTGTGTCCCAGGTGCTCCACTTCTGATTAAGCTCCCTGCTAATGTGTCTAGGAAAATAGCAGAAGATATCCAAAGTGCTTGGACCCCTGCACCGTCATGGGAGACCCAGAAGCTCCTGGCTCCTGACTTTAGACCAGCCCAGCTCCAGCCATTGCAGCCATCTGGGAAGTAAACCAGCAGCTGGAAGATCTCTCTGTCTCTTCTTGCCTCTCTTTCTCTGTAACTCTGCCTTCAAAATAAATAAATCTTTTGTCTAAAAAGTTATTAAAGTGTTGAGGCAATGTATACATTGCTTGTGATTAGTAAGCTAGCTAGAATAGATAATGATAAAAAGAGGATAGATAGATGTTCATATGTTTTAAAGCTTTTATTTAATGACTGCATTTTTCATAGGTACAACTTTAGGAATATAGTGGTTCTTTTCCCCATACCTCCCCTCCCACCCCTACTCCCTCCCCCACCCCCACTCCTGTTCCACCTCCTGCTCCATCTCCCATCACATTCTTCATTATGGGTCATTTTTAGTTTAACTTTAAATACAGAGGACCAACTCTATGCCAAGCAAAGATTTCAATAGTTCATACCCCCCCACACACACAGAGCATTTAAAGTATAGTTTGAAAACAAGTTTTGCAGTTAATTTTCAATATTCAATATTTAATAAACAAATGACATCCACTATTTCATATTGGCAGAGTTTTTAGAATTAGTGTTATAGTGGCTTTTTATAAGCATTCAGATTGATTTTGTACATGTTTTATATTAGTTTAGTTCTTTAATAGTTTTCCCCAGGATAATAGAAAAGAAAGAAATCTGTATCTTCACCTATTGCTCTAAAGTAGATGAGAAAGACCCAAAGGAACCAGAAGAAGAAATGTTGAGAATTACACCCATTTTCTTTAGATGATTATATCTCAGCTTAAATGATTCTCCACATCAACTCTCTGTCTACACTTATATCTGTGTATCAGTCTCACAGCTTGTTATTTTCCTGACTCAGTTTTCAACTATGAAAATAAAAGGAAGAGAAAGCCAATGCTGCTCTTACAAAATTTACAAGGCATTCCATGCCTATGCTGTCCTGGAGCTCCAAACACACATAGACACGACCAACAGGATTAGCCAGAGGTCCAATTGCTTTAAAAATAATAATTCATTTCACCAAAATAGGAGAATAGTTTTTTTTTTTCAAAACACAAGTCTAATTTATAGGGAAGTAGTTATTTAGACTATAAAAAAGCAAGTCCTGTAATTAACAAGTATCAATAGTGAAAATCTCAAGACATTGAGGAAATAAAATACATTTCTCAGTTTGTGAGTGAGCATGACACATAGTATTCTTACAGCGTCTCTCTCCAGACATGCAAGTAAGCAGGCATAACCTCAGTGTCAGAGGAGAAAGCAAAAATGCAAAATGGAAAACCTAACAAGGGACATCCCTGAGAAGCTAATAGAAAGGATTTAATGTGTAAACACACACAGAAGCATTCATGTGGTTATGAACAAAGGGCAACTGCAAGGTAGTTTAGTAATTGAAAATAAACACTCTTTTCTTTGTCAAATGGTTTGATATTGAAATACCAAACACATGCTAAAAGGACATGTACAGGGGCCAGCGCTGTGGCTCACTTGGTTAATCCTACGCCTGTGGCGCCGGATTCCCATATAGGCACCAGGTTCTAGTCCCAGTTGCTCCTCTTCCAGTCCAGCTCTCTGCTGTGGCCTGGGAGGGCAGTGGAGGATGGCCCAAGTGCTTGGGCCTCTGCACCTGCATGGGAGACCAGGAAGAAGCACCTGGCTCCTGGCTTCGGATCAGTGCAGCGCCGGCCATAGCAACCATTTGGGTAATGAACCAATGGAAGGAAGACCTTTCTGTCTCTCTCTCACTGTTTATAACTCTACCTGTCAAATACATTTTTTTTAAAAAGGACATGTACAGTGAGCAGGGAAACTTCAGCTTTTAAAAATCTGCCAGGGGTCCAGTGCTGCAGCTTAGTGGGATAAAGCCTCAGCCTGCAGTGCTGGCATCCCATATGGGCACCAGTTTTGAGTCCCAGCTGCTCCACTTCCAATGCAGCTCTCTAGTGAGGACTGGGAAAGCAGTAGAAGATGGCCCAAACCCTAGAGCTCCTGTACCCATGTGAGAGACCTGGAGGAAGAGCCTGGCTCCTGGCTTCAGATCAACCAAGCTCTGGCCATTATGGCCACTTGGGGAGTGAACCAGCAGATGGAAAATCTCCCTGTCTGTCTGTCTGTCTCTCTCTCTCTCTGTTTCTCCCTCTCTCTCTGTAACTCTTTCAAATAAATAAATCTTTTTTAAAAATCTGCCAGGAAGGATAAAGTACAGAATAGATTTGTTTTCTGGATCCTCACAACAAATAAACACCCAGAGACTCCCAAGAATCCAAATAATGAATCAATCTTTCTCCCCTGCCTCATATCCATCTCCTCTCCTGATCCATGCATTTGGGAATGGTGAGCAAGTACTTGAGTACTGCAATATTTTGGGTCCTCTTTCTCTGAAGGCAACTAACACTTGTGTTAAAAAATGGGAATTTACTGCAAGACAAAATTAAAAATTGGATCTTTAGTTTAGATGGCAGTTTTCCCATTGTTAAAGAAATATGATCACCATTCAATAATTTTGTTCATGAAGTGAATATATTGCAACATACACTTGCTAATATACACATTTAGCAATGTAGTTGCATTAACATGATCTATTTTGACCAAATTTGTATCAATAATTTTAGATTTGCTGCTGGGTGCTACTGTAAGATGGGTGTTCAGAAGTATTCTTCAGTGGAGATAAATTGCTTTGAGCCTCTTAGGTCTTATTTCAAAGTATCCTTTCAAGATGCGAAAATGAGGACCACAAGTCATCATTTCATTATGAATATATGTCCCCAAACCATCACAGTGCTGGACTCAGAGAAAAGTTATCCACATACACAGCACACTCTATAGGATCTATTGCCTCCAAGTTTTGCCTTCTCTTGGACAGGTGAATGGAAGCCCCTGTGTGAGTTCAAGATAATAAGGCAACTTCTCAAAATAATATTTGTCAATGGTATATAAATGTACAAGAAAAGGCTTTAATTATCTTTCCTTTTTCTAAGTGCATCAAAGAAGGGGTTGAGGAAGTAGCGTGATTAAAAACCTACCCCATGTTTTCCTCTCTTGAGCAAACCATTCCTCGTCACAAGAAACAGAATTGTCAACTTAAAGAAAGGTGAAGGTGTGTGTTCTGAAAATGAAGCCCTGCCAAGGTGTCTTCTGTTCTTGATGTCTAAAATCTTTGACTATGGTAAAGTTGTATTTTAATCAAGGGTTTGAGGACTATGCAAAATTTTTCCTAAAATTCATACAGAACAACTGAAGGACACAGTTTTGGTTTCTCCAATCCATTTATCAGTCCAATGTTAGTTTTGGCTTCTTGTCATTGGAAATCCATAACAATATCACTGGACTTCCAGTATGGCAGTCCTACAACTACAATGAGCAAGAAGATAGAGTTTCACTTTTTTATTTGATACTGCATTTAATTACTTCTTAAAGCTAGCAAACAGGAAATAAATCATTTCGGGGAACTTATGGATATGACTTAGTGATTTCAAGAATATGCATAAGATTTGTGAGAAGCAAAAGGAAAGAGAAGGTAAAACAGAGTAGAAGATGGAATAGCACAGAAAGCCAAAGGAAGGCCAAGGGCACTGGGGTAGTCAACAGCCATCAACCAGCCTAAGCAACTCATCACAGCAGAGCTCAGATTTCCCTCTGTTTATGAGGAAGGCACTTGGGACATGTGCCATTATTAATACTGGATTGAAAGTGATTACAAAGATTATTTTATAAACTCAAAAACAAATTATCCTTGCCACTCCTCCATACACACACATTCTTTTGAAAATCACAAATGGTATTCATTTTCTCTTAAAAAGAAATAAATTTAAAACAAAAAAGAAGGGAGTCTCCAAACAGGCACAAAATCCAAACTCCAAATCCTCTGATGCTAAAAACAAGACTGAACAACATGAAAAATCATTCCAACAGCTGTTTCTATACATGAGCTATTAAGGAGAGAATCTCATGGTGTCACTTAACCAGCTGTCATATTGAAGAAAAGTGAATGTACCAATTGATGTAATGCTCTTGGGAGATGGGAGGAGTTGTGGTTTCCTTGAGAAGTGATTGGAGAAGGTTCAGGGTGGTAGAGGGGAGGGGGTATGACTCCAACCTGTGAACAGTGGTTGAATTGTTTAGAATATCAAATCATGATTCTACAAAGGTCCCATTATGCCTAGTCTCCAGATTGAATGTATAGCTGACAAATGGTAATGGCATCATTAGCAGACCTGAGAGAGTTCTGTAACTCTTTAATAGGTGCCAATGTTAAGTCTGATAGTCTGTGTCTGCCTCTGCCTCTCTCTCTCTCTCCTCTCCCTCTCCCTCTTCTTTTCCCTCTCCCTCTCCCTCTCTTTCTCTCCTATTTTGATAGCTGCCTACTGCTTAAGCAAAGCACTGGATTTCCTGACAGCTGATGCCCAGGTGGCCTCAGTATCAATCTAAACAAGTTGACGTAAAATCAATCTTCCAGGCTTGGGACTAGGGGAACTGGTGTCAACAGAGAATTCCACCTCCAGTAAAGATAATTCTTTCATCATCTTGGAAAAGGAGAAGGAGGACTAAAAGCTGACACAGGTGTCCAAGTTGCCCACTTGTATTTGCTTTTTAAACCCCAATTGTGATGACATCACCCTATCAAAGAGCTGTGTTTGTTGATGTTTGTTTATGTGGGTTGTCAGTATATAACCATGCACAATTACAGCTGGGATCAACCCGCTATATTAAAAAGACGGAAAAATTGAACCACAAAAGAAACTATTTGGGCAGAGAAATGTTGATGGAAGCAAACAAGGAAAATGCACTCTGGGTGGAAATTTCCAAAGTTTTAAAAACAATCTGGACAATGTGGGCAGACTAGCAGCTCAGAAAAATACATACAGTGGACTCTTAATAATGATCACCAATAAAACTTAACTAATAGAATAGGTCATCCAGAAATCATTTTCTATTTAGGCTTTCAAATCAATATGTGAATTTTTTGGAAGCAGGCTTACTTGGTTAACTATGTTTGGCTTGGGATTCTCTTGGCTCAGCTTTGGCACTTCATTAATCTTTGGGGGCAGTATATAAGTTCAAAATAGAAGTCAGAGTGACCTATGTGTTTGTCAAAATGTAGGGTTGTCAATGGAAAGTTAAAAAAAGAAGCAAAACTTTGTAAAAAGAAAATGAGTTGTACTCAGGGTTTAGTGTGGTGGCATGAATAGGGGCATTTCTTTATTGAATCTCACTGAGTTGGAACGGCTGGAAACGAGGCATGAACAAGGGCTGCCATGCAGGAATAACACTAATCCTTTATCTATCAGAGGTGCCATGAGATTAGGCTAGATCTTACAGAGACGATGAAGACTGATTGAAAAGTGAAAATCTTCACTAAAACGAGCATCAAAGAGAGATACTAAGATGGGTAAAGATTTACATTGTATATCAACAGTCCAGACAAGGGCTGCCCTAAAGGCTTCCATAGCCTCAGCAACTCATGACTAGAGCCTAGGGAGATTCCTGACGCCATAAATAAGAGTGTCAAATTGTTAAATCAACACCAGGAGTCACTGTGTACCTATATCCCATGTGGGATCTGTCCTTAACATGTTATCTAATGTGAGGTAACGCTGTAACTAGTGCCGAAACAGTATTTTTACACTTTGTGTTTCTGTTTAGATGCAAACTGATGAAAATTCCTACTTAATACATACTGAACCGACCTACTCTATATAAAGATAATCGAAAAGGGGGGAAAAAAAAAAAAAAAGAAAAACTCAGTGTTACATTGGAAACTGCATCAAAAAAAATTTATCAGTCTCAAATATATATATATATATATATATATATATCATGTAGGATCTCTGTCTTTAATGTGCTGTACAATGTGACTCAATGCTAAAATGAGAACTCAAAGACTATATTTCACTTTGTGTTACTATATGAGGGCAAAGGGACGAATTCATAACTTAACACATACTAAATTGATCACATGTATACAAAGAGAATTGAGAACGAATCTGGATGTGAACAAAGGGGTGGAGGGGGCGGGCAAGGGGGGAGGGTTGTGGGGGGAGAGGGAAAATATGGGGGGAAACCCATTGTAATCCATAAATCATACCTTGGAAATTTATATCCTAAATAAAAGTTTAAAAAAAAAAATAAAAAAAAAAAAAAGTGAAAATCTTAGATAAGCAGTTGCTCCTTCCATTTCTGCAACACTAGGATGACTTTATGTTGAAGAAACCTAGATGCTTCATCTCAAGAGCATTCTGAAAAATAAACATCAGCCTATAAAAATGGTGGAGTGGGGAGTTCTACATTAAAAACACGCATCCAGTGCATTAAACAGCATTCCCTAGTCTGAAGCCCTGTGATTATTAGGGTATTTGCACTCTGCAGCACATAATGAGAGTTAAGATCTAGCAACAGGAGTTCTAAAGACATACAACAGCCCAATCTTGCCCTGGGATTCTATGTAGCTTGAAGCTAAACATGCAAACTCATTAAGCTATGATATAGCTTTTTACCTAAAATGCATGGAAAAAAATAAAGAACACTACAAATGTGCTAAGATTATTGAAGAAATGGATAGGCATGTATGTTGAAGACTAAAATGGAGACAATATTCAAAATCTTGCTTATATACATCTAAAGGGGTAAAGCAAGCTACAAAACTTGAATTCAAATCTGCACCAGGTAAGTATTTCCAGCAGTATTTCCTAAAGTGTGATGATGGGGCCAGCACTATGGCATAGTGGTAAAGCCACCACCTGCAGTGCCGGCATCCCATAGAGGCACCGGATTGTATCCTGGCAGCTCCACTTCCAATCCAACTCTTTGATATGGCCTAGGAAAGCAATAGAGGATTGCCTAAGTCCTTGGGCCCCTGCACCCACGTGGGAGACCCAGAAGAGGCTCCTGGCTCCTGGCTTTGGATCAGTGCAGCTCTGGCCATTGCAGCCAATTGAGGAGTGAGCCAGAGGATGGAAGATCTCCTCCCTCCCACTCTTCCTGTCTCCCTCTCTCCCTCTCTCTCTCTGCTTCCCTCATTCCCTTTCCTTCTCTCTCTATGTAACTCTGACTTTCAAATAATAAATCTTAAGAAAAAGCTGCGATGAAAAAAAGATTTTAAACAAGAACAACTCAATTCATCCCATTTATTTCTCTCCTCTACACATCAAGTTGCATGAGATTTCCCACCCCAATCCAAAGGCTACTAAACTCGTAGAACTGATGAAATATCTGAAATGCAGTTTTCATGATACAGCTCTGTTCTGGGAAGAGAGTTGATGGGTATGGCCTTTCAGTAACCTACCTGATTCCTTAATCTAATCCACTGTCCACTAAGAAATTTCTACCACCGCCACAGCTTGCCAATATAAAATAACCCATATAATAAATCACCCTTGATATAGTACTGCATATTTTCCACTAATCATTGTTTTACAGAGGACTTCACCTTAAATGATATCTAAGTATTTTAGGTAAGATCTGTTCAAATTCACTTGTTCTTCACAAATATATGGTAAAAGGTTAATGTTTCACTTAATTGGCACAAAGTTGTGAAACATGTAATCTGAGTGAACACTTCATATTATTCATTACTACATTCTAGAATGTAGTTTAGTTATTTCGAAGTGGTAGATATTCAAAATAAGTCAAGCTTGTCCTTTTTTTTTTTTTTTTTGACAGATAGAGTTAGACAGTGAGAGAGAGAGAGACAGAAAGTTCTTCCTTCCATTGGTTCACCCCCCAAATGGCTTCTACTGCTGGAACTACACTGATCCGAAGCCAGGAGCCAGGTGCTTCTTCCCGGTCTCCCACACGGGTGCAGGCGCCCAAGCACTTGGGCCATCCTCCACTGCCTTCCCGGGCCACAGCAGAGAGCTGGACTAGAAGAGGAGCAACCGGGACTAGAACCCAGCGCCCATATGGGATGCCGGCGCAGCGGCGGAGGAGTAACCAAGTGAGCCACGGCGCCTGCCCCATCAAAATAAGTCAAGCTTGTCCTTTTTCTAGTATGAATTGTCTTTGGCCATTTCTACTGCACACAGTTTATTTTTTCCATTTTATTATTTTTCAATTGACAAAAAATTATGCACACTTATGAGCTACAGTTTAATGTCTCAATACATGTATACATTATTCAATATTCAAATTTAGGGTATTTGACGTACCCATCATGTCATGCATTCACCATTTCCTCATGACAAGAACATTTAAAATCTTTTCTTCTAGCTATTTTGAAATACTCAGTATTGTTAACCATAGTCATCCTACCATGCAATAGAATCCAGAATTTATTCTTCCTATGTAACTGTAACTTCATAGTTAACCAATCTCTGCCTATTCCCACTGCCTGCCCCAGCTTAATGGATAAGTCATGCTAAAATAATACCATGTTTTATCAATAAATCAAAATGATAGAGAAAACCTCAAACCTGTGAATGTGCATAACGACGATGCCTGTGGAGAGAGTTGAGAGTTAAGCTCATCACATCAAGCTCAGTGAGCCTGCTTCCCTTGGATTCTGCTTCTCTGTACTCATCATCCAACCATTTCACAAAGACTTATGAGCACCTACTTATGTTATACCAGGAACTAAAGTCCTAAAAACTCTTATAGGTTTTATTCTCACAGATAAAAATGTTTGTATTTTGTACGGAGCTGGTGTTGTGGCACAGAGGGTAGTCCCGTTGTTTGTGATGCCAGAATTCCCCTATGGAAGCTATGGTTCGAGTCCAGGCCATACCAATTCCAATTCAGCTTCCAGCTAATGAACCTGCAAAAGCAGTGGAAGATGGCCTAAGTATCTGGGTCCCAGCCACCCACATGGGAGACCCAGAAGAAGCTCCACTGAGGCCATGTGGGGAGTGAACCAGCAAATGGAAGATCTCTTTCTCTCTTTCTCTCTCTCTCTCTCTCTCTCTCTCTCACACACACACACACACACACACACACAAAATCTGCCTTTCCAATAAATAAGTCTTTTTTTAAGTCTTGCACTTGATAACAAATATGCTTTCCATGTTGTTCAGAAACTTTTAACTCATATATGATTCAATATCTGCATACTAAATGACAGAGCCTCCTCAATTTCCAGAATCTAAGTTAGCAGAGCACCACTAAAGTTATTCTTCTCACTTTATATCCTTGCTCAGTGGTAGAATATTGTTCTCCATCATATTTTGTGTCCTTGTTTTTAATGACTTATAAATCATGGGACAAGCAGTCTCTTCCTTACATCATAGTAACTAGCACCGTGCTGATTTTAAAGGTATATATTTTGGATTGGTGAAAAGTTATAACAGAGTGGGATTTGATTTTTTTAAAAGTCTCAGGCCCTGCCTTCTCACAACTCAAAAAGTACAAACCTAGCTCTGTCTAAATTGTTCTGATCTCATTCTCAGTGATGTGTGTCTGCTCAAACCAATACTGTTTTGCTGTCACGCTTGCCCCCAATTCATGCCATGCCCAAACAGGAGGGGCACGCAACAGTACTCAGGGGCCAAGCAAATTTGAAACAGCCCATTGCCCATTAACTAGCTTTACAAACAACAATGAAACAGGAAATAACAAAGCATGATCCTTGAATTAGTACTTCAGCAAAAATACTCAAGTTTTTCCACAGTCTGTAAATTGCTCCAGCTGTGTTTTCACAGTTTATGAAATTGAGAGAGGCAAACTCTAGAGACAAATCAAAATCTTGGATCTGGTTAGAGATGATTTTATTGTAAAGGTGCTCAGTTATATAGTATAGTCTACAGATACACACATAAGCCAAGCTCTGCTGAAAATACAAACAGTTTACCTTATATGTTGTCCACCCAGAGGGATAAGGACTGGCATATATCAAAACACAGATCAACCCAGAGAATAAGGCATGTTTTATTGCTGTGTTTTACCAGCAGAGGATGCGGGTATAATATTTTATTATGAAACAACTAATAGAAGGAACAGAAGAACACATGGAGATAGCCTTACTTCAGAATGAAATAAATAGTGGATGAGGAGTGCCACCTTTTGGTTATTAGGTGCTTTGACATTCACTAAATGAAAATGATTTTTTAGTCAGAGTTTTGTATTCAATATAGAAAAGTTCTAAAATTTCTTGCCCAAGTATCTCTAGGCCTCATCCTGCTTAGACTTCTTAGGCTTTCTCATGTTCTTCCCAGTTAGTCACTGCCTCAAAGGTTGATATTAGAGATCACTCCTCCCTGCTGCTCCCCCAGAGTACCAAAAACAAAGCCAGAAAACTGGGAGAATAATGAAAAGTAGGGTATGTTTTAAATCGCAGTGTACTCCTGGATGGGTTTGTGCAAAAGGACAAAGTACAGTGTATGAATGATCTGCACAGTCCTTGGAGTCCAATAGCCCTGAACTTAACCCAAGCCATGACATTCTGGAAGAGATTTATGGTACCTGGTTGGAAAAGCATGGAGTGTTCCAGAGAAATAAATTAAACACACACATAACACAAATAATATGTAGGTACTGATGCGTGTCACAGACTCCCCACATTGAGAAACTCTAAAAATAGCCACATTGGTATCTACTAACCATGGTAAAAATGTAAAATGAAAATATCTTGAAAACTAAGAATTGAACAGTGACATGAGTCACCACACCATGGATGGTACAGGAATAATACTCCCGATTTCCCATTATCAAGAAGAAGGATATCTTCAAAAGAACACAGTGAAAGAAGTTCTTACTCCCAGCCCCAAACAGGAAGAGATAGTTAAAGGAGACAATGTTTCAAAGGTCTTCTTATCCAGGAACACTTACTGGAAGCTCCAGAGATTTCTACCACTGTCGACAGCTTTACAAAAGGAAGCAACAAGTCCTTATAGTTCCACTGCCCTAGAGGACCATGGGTACTCTCTACACATTAAAACTCTGGAATCCAATTAAGCAACAATTGTGCATCCTTCACCTTGTCTTATAGAGTTAACTAAATTCTATGGTAGGTTCTATGTGCCTCGTCTCTACAAAATTCTATAGAAAACATAGCAGCTTAAAAACCTGTCCTTATCTTCCTAAAGGTAAGCAGTCAGAGACAACCCGTAAGAAAATCAAAGAACTAACAAACGAAGATGGAGTACAGACCCCAAAAGACACTAAGAGTTCCTAGTCTAGTGTTTGCAACATATCACACATTCAGAAAATGGTAATTTGCCATTTCTTCTTGCTTTCCCTCCCTCTTCCTCTCTTCCAGCAAATGAGTAAAGACTTTCTGCCCCACCTTTATCTGACACTTGGCTACCACATATAGGTCTCACTTAGACAGACAGCTATTACAAGGTAACCTTCTAAGAACTGCTGTTCTGAGAATCCTTATCAAGTAATACTGATGGGAACTTTTGTCCCCTAGAGTCCAGCCCCCCTCTCAGGGATGCTGAGAGGCACTGATAAGCCACACTGTTCAGCAGCCTGAGTCAGCCAGAACCAGCCAGCTATTGAGGTTATATGCATAGTTGCACAAGAAGTTGGAAAATGTACAGTTCCCTTTACCCTAATTCCAGTTTTACAAAATGCTCTTTCAGAGTGGATCAATCCAAGTCTAACAAAAAGGATGTGAACAAGAGTTGATCCAGATGACAAATTTTCTTCTGAAAATCAAAATGGCAGCCTTGCATGAGCTCTTGCTTCATGCCCCCAGGCCGACTTCATTTCTCCTCTGAGGTGGTAAAAAAAAGAAAAATATCAAGATTCACAAACAGGCCAAGGAGCAACCAAGGAAGGAGCAACCTGGAAGTCCATTGAAGGAAATCCTTTCATTTATCCCACAGAAGTGAGTTGGGTTCTTATTAAGGTTCAAATAAGACTGTCATCTCAAATCTATCATCTCATTTAGTCACCCAAATGACTCAGTATGATGGCCTTCCTATCCCTATTTGCTTATGAGGAAGCTCATCTTTAGAAAGAGAGTCTATGCCTAACCCCAAAACAGATTCTTTAGCATGTCAACAGACTAGAAACAATAATGGGCAGGAAACATTTAGGAAAAAGAAGATATGATTTGGGAAGAAATGCAAAGTAAAAGTCAGAGGTGGCCAGTGGTAGGTTAAAGATGAAATAGCAGACAAGGTACAATAGATACAAGTATTCTAAACTGATTAAAAATAATTTTAAAAACTCTCCAAAAAGTAATCATTTTTAACACTGCAAGAAAAGGTATGTTTAAGTGCTGAAACCAATATAATCCTTCACCTATATTTTATGTTTTTTGGTTTCTATTAAATTTTACATTTGTCTTATTTGTTCCTTCTGAAAAACAGAAGATAGTCAAGAAAGACAGTATCATCACCACTATGCAAGTTAAGAAATGAAGGTTTAGATCAGTTAAATGTCCTGACTGGGGTTACACAGTTCATGAGTTCAGGCGTAGAGCCCTAACAAGGTTCTGTACTTGGATTCCAGCATTTTGATTTTATAATATTTACACATCCTGGAAAAATCAAGCAAGCCCAAAGTTGCTTTCCTCAGGTAAAGTTAAAATAGATGGTTAAAAAAGCCCCAGCCTGGCTGAAGCCCATATTGTTAACACTCATTTTTTGTTGTTTTTCCAGAGAAACAAAGTACTAAGGGTAGAGGATCAAAGAACAATTGAGTCACAGCCACATGCTAAGTAACCAGAGCCAAAGTATTTTTTTTGGATGGGAATTTGTTCAGCATCTAAAACATAACAAACTAATTATTAATTTCTATTCAATTCTATTTTTTCAATTGATGACTTTTGTTTCAGTTTAAAATGTGCACTGCAGAAAAAACAATAGGACTCCATGTCATGATATTATTATTCTTTGAACAAACTTCATCTAGGATTATAGGCAATTTGCTGCAAATGTGCTAGGCTAAAATTATACAAAAGTGCAAATTATAGGTCATATAGAGGCAATTGATATTTCCAAAAGACTGAAATATGACAAGAACTCAAATTTACAGCCAAGTAGAAAAGAATAATTTTATAATAAATTACTGATAAAATAAAAATTTTGAAAAAAGGTAATACCAAATTTAAGAAGATACAGAATTTTTAAATTCTTCCATTCATTTGAAAATACCTGTGCTACTAAAGAGTATCTTGAGACTATGATATCAAAAGCAAAGGAAAAGGTGGTAGGAGAAAAATGACCATTTATGTTATTTCTAAATGTAAAAGGAGCTCTGCTCTTACTGGTATCAAGAGATTAATATAACTGTCAGTGTAATCATTCTCAGAAAACTGGCACATTTCCAGTTGGAACTGACATTCAAGATACAATAATGGTTTTCTGGCTTTCTAACTAATGCGGGATTGGCTCTATCTTTTTAAAATAGGCTGTATTTTTTAGGATAGTTTCAGATTTCAGAAAAATTGCAAAGATAGTACAAAATAGCCCCACATTTCTCCTTTACATTTCCCTTACTAATACTATCTTACATTAGTATAGTACACTTGTAATAACTAATGAATCAATATTAGTAGACTACTAAACAAAGTCCATGTTTCTTCAAATTTTCTTAGTATTTATTTAATCTCTTTCTGTTCCATGATCGATGTAGGATACCACACTGCATTTAGTCATCCTGTCTCGTTGTCTCGTTAGGCTCCTCTTGGCTTTTACAGTTTCTCAGACTTTCCTTTTTTGTTGGCTTTTTTTTTTTTTTGATGATTTTGGCAGTTTTAAGGACTACTGGTTTAGTAATTTATAGAATAACCCTCAACTGGGATTTGTCTGATGTTTTTTTCCTGGTTAGACTGGGGTTGTGGGTTTTGGAGAAGACCACAGAGGTAAAGTGCCATTCTCATCACATCATGCCACGAGCACATACTATCACCAAGATTTATGACTCGATGTTGACTCTGGGCACCAAGCAGGAGTAGTATTTGTCAGGTTCCTCCACTGCAGTTACTTTCCCTATCCTCCCTTCCAAGCCAACTCTTTGGAAGGAAATTGCTATGTACAACCCACACTTAAGAAGTAGAGAGATAGGCACTCCCTCTTTGAAGACAGAATTATTTACATAAATTATTTTCAATTCTCTGCAGAGTAAATTTTTCTTTTTCCCATTTGTGCATTTATTCATTCATTTGCTTTTATGAGTATGGACTCATGGATATTTATTTCACACTTTGTGTAACAATTAAATACTACTAATTTTTTTCTGAAACTGTTCCAGTTTTGGCCAGTGAGAGCTTTGGCAGTTGGTTTCTGTGCTTCTTTGACATACCCCATTAATGCAGTTCCATTTTGGGTGATTGGTTACTGAGAATTTTGGTTCTTTTAGTATTTCCTTGCCTTCTTGTATCACAAGATATTCCACACTCAGATTGTATATTTCCTACAGATATGATTTGAAATATGTACTTCAAAAAACATATATTGAAAATGTAATCCCCAACACAACAGTGTTATGACATGGAACCTTTAAGAGGTATTTGACTTTTAATGAATAAATGTCATTATTGCAGAAAGTGGATTTTTTTCCAGGTAAGTGAGTTCCTTATAAAAGGACAAAATTAACTATTTTGTCTCTCTCAGCTTAACATGCTCTTTCCACGTTTTTCATGTGATAAGGCAGAAAGAAGGTCCTCAGGAAATTCTGGCCCTTGATCTTTCTTGAACTTCCCAGACTCCAGAACTATTCATGATAAATTATCCAGTACTATTTTATTCCTTTTAGTATTTTTTGTTCTACTTAATACCAATGGTTGAACTCTTTAATTAACACACACTTATTCTTAGGTGTTTAAATTTAACTGAAAAGTGATCCCTGTTAAATATAAGAGTGGGAATAAGAGAGAGAGGAGATGTACAGTTCGGCACATGCTCAATCGGACTTGCCCCAAATGGTAGAGTTAGAAACGGGCCAGGAGGTTCAAACTCAGTCCCATCAAGGTGGCATGTACCAATGCCATCTCACTAGTCCAAGTGATCAGTTTCAGTTCATAGTTGATCATAATGATAGGATTAAGAGTCAAAGGGATCACATAAACAAGACTAGTATCTGCTAATACTAACTGATAGAATTAAAAAGGAAACAATGATCCAACATGAGAAGCAGAATACACAGCAGACTCATAGAATGCAAATGCCCTAAACAGAACTCTGGCCTCAGAATCAGCCCTTAAGGCATTCGGATATGGCTAAAGAGCCCATGAGAGTATTTCAGGCATGGAAAGCCAAGACACTGTGGCAGAAAAAAAAAAAAAAAAACACCTAAATGAAAGATCTCTGTGAGTGAGATCTCAGTGGAAAGAACGGGCCATCAAAGAAGGAGGTACCTTTCTCTGAAGGGAGGAGAGAACTTCCACTTTGACTATGACCTTGTCTAAATAAGACTGGAGTTGGTGAACTCAAAAGGCTTCCATAGCCTTGGCAACTCATGACAAGAGCCTCAGGTGATTACTGATGCCATAAACAAGTGTGTCAATTGTTAAATCAAAGACAGGATTCACTGTGCACTTATTCCCCATGTAGGATCTCTGTCCTTAATGTGTTGTACTATGTGAATTAGTGGTATAACTAGTACTCAAGCAGTACTTTATACTTTGTGTGTCTGTGTGGGTGCAGACTGTTGAAATCTTTACTTGGTATATACTAAATTGATCTTCTGAATATAAGATAATTGAAAATAAATCTTGATGAAGAATGGGATGGGAGTTGGAGTGGGAGATGGGATGATTGCGGGTGGGAGGGAGGTTATGGGGGGGGGGGGAATCTACTATATTCCAAAAGTTGTACTTTGGAAATTTATATGTATTAAATAAAAGTTAAAATTATCCAATCACAGGTATTCCATTATTAAAGCATAATACAGACTAAGAAAGAGAATTATTAGCAAGAAAGTGAGGTGTTGGTTAAAACAAATACTTGAAAATGTGGATGCAGTTTTGAACTAGGAAGAGGCTGAAAATTTGGAGGAGCAAGCTGGGAAAAATTTATATAGCTGTGAATTGATCATTATGGGTAATTCTTGTGAGTGCTCAGAAGAGAATCTCTGTAGACCAAGTCTGAAACTAGAGATTACTTAAGTGGTTGTGATCAGAATTTTGGTAGAAATATGGATGGCCAAGAAAATTCTGATGAAGTCTCAGACAGAATGAGGAATAAAGTATCGGACACTGGAGCAAGGACCTCCCTTGTTGTAATGTGCCAAGGAACTTGGCTTAATTGTGTCCATGCCCTAAGGCTATACAAAGGGCAGAATCTGATAGTGATGACTTAGGATATGTGGCAGAAAGAATTTCTAAGCAAAATAACAAAAGAGCTACATGTCTTCTTTATATGATACAGTAACAGAGAAAATGAAATGAAATGAAAATGAAAATAAAATTTATAATTAAAAGGGAAGCAGAACATAGAAATTTGAATCACCCCAGCCTAACCATGTAAAGAATAATAAAGCATGTATGGGAGACAGTATCAAAGGTATGCCCAAGAGAATGCAAGAAATCAGCTTGGATAGAAGAGAGCCAGGTGTTATTCATTATAACAGAGGAAAGACCTCAAACTATTTCAGAAATCTTCAAGGCAAGCTAGAATCTTGAGAAAAGAGTTCAGAATTGGTCCTCAAGGAACCTTGGCATTCACTACCCTGTACTGCCTCAAGTGTCTGCTGTTGGAATTCTGTACAGCACCTCTTGGACTCCCCATCTTTTCCTTAGCTGCGTCTCAGATGTAGCTCTTGCTACACATGGAGAGTAGTAGTAAATCTTGGCAGCATCCCTAGAATGCTGCCTTTGCAGGTGCACAGAGTCCATAAGCTGTGGATACGTGGCTATCTCCAACCAGATTTGAAAGGATGTCTGGGTAGCCACCACAGATGATTGTTACTAGAGCAATGTCTACTGGAGCTATGGAAGGGGGTCATGACTGAGACTCCAGAACTGTAAAGCCACCAGTGTGCACCCCAGCCTGAAAGCACTGGAAGCACAAGACTTCATCCCATGAGAACTCTGCACAGGCTGAGCCCTGCAAAGCCATGAAAATAGAGCTGCCCAAGGCCATAGGAGTCCACTTCCCATCCCAGAGTGTATAGGAGGCAAGACAAGGAGTCGAGGACAATTATTCTGGAGTTTAAGATTTAATGTTCATCCTTTCAGGCTTTGGACTTAATGTGATTAATTACCTCTTTCTTCTTGTATATTTCTTCCTTTTGGAGTGATAATGTTACCTTATTCTTGTTCCATCATTGTATCTTGAAAGTTGTAACTACCTAAATGCATAGGTTGCCAACAATAGAGAAATTTGCCTCAGGATGACGCAAAAAGATATAAATTGGCAAAGAGGAAGTCAAACTATCTCTATTTGCAGATGATATAACTCTATATATAGGGGATCCAAAGACTTATTGGAACTCATTAAAGAGATTGTTAAAGTGTAAGGATATAAAATCAACATACAAAATTCAATAGTCTTTTTATACATAGACAATGCCATAGCTGAGAAAGAACTTCTAAGATCAATCCAATTCATAATAGCTACAAAAAAAGAAAATACCTTGCAATACGTTTAACCCAGGACATCAAAGTTATCTACAATGATACTTACAAAACATTAAAGAACAAAACAAAAACAACACAAAAAAATGGGAAAATCTTCCCATGTTCAGGGATTGGAAGAATTGATATCATCAAAATGTCCATAATTCCAAAAGAAATTTACAGATTCAAAGTGATACAAATCAAAATACCAAGGATACTCTGTTCAGATATAGAGAAAACAATGCTGAAGTTCATATGGAACACGAGAGACTGTAAATAGCTAAAACAATCTTAGACAACAAAAACATAGCCAGAGGCATCACAATAACAGATTTCAAGATATATTATAGGGCAGTTAAAATCACAACAACCTGGGACTGGCACAAAAACAGACTTGTAGGCCAATGGAACAGAACAGAAACCCCAGAAATCAACCCACGCATCTACAATCAACTTATCTTTGACAAAGGAGCTAAAATCAATCCCTGAAGCAAGGACAGTCTCTTCAACAAATGGTGCTGGGGAAACTGGATCTCCACATGCAGAAGTATGAAACAAGATGTTTGTCTTATACCTTAAATGAAAATCAACTCAAAATGCATCAAAGACCTAAATCTACATTACCATAAAATTATTAGGGAACATTGGGGAAACCCTGCAAGACATTGGTATAAGCAAAGAGTTCTTGGGAAAAACTCCAGAGGCACAGTCAATCAAAGCCAAGTTTGACAAATGGGATTACATCAAATTTAGATGATTCTGTCCTACCAAAGAAACATTCAGCAAAGAGAAGAGCAACCGACAGAAAGTGCGAAATTGTTTGCAAATTATGCAACTGATAGAGGATTAATATCCAGAATATATAAAGAGCTCAAAAACTCAACAACAATAAAACAATCTAGTTAGGAAATGGGCAATGGACTTAAACAGGCATTTTCAAAAGAGGAAATCCAAATGGTCTAAAGACACATGAATAAAATGTTCAGTTATCACTAGTCATCAGGGGAATGTGATTCAAACTTACAATGAGATATCACTTCACCCCCATTAGAAATGGCTTTCATACTTAAATCAACAAAAAACAAAGCTGGAAAGGATGTGGGAGAAAAAGTACCCTAATCCACTGTTGGTGGGAATGTAAACTGGTTCATGCACTGTGGAAGACAGTTTTGAGATACCCCCAGAAAACTGAAAATAGACCTACACATATGAAATAGCCATCCAACTCCTGGGAGCTTACACAAGGGATATGAAATCAGCATAAGAAAGAGTTATCCATATCCCCATGTTTATTACAGCTCAATTCACAATTGCTAAGATATGGAATCAACCCAAATGTCTATCACCAGAAGACTGGATAAAGAAATAATGAGATATATACACCATGGAATATTATACAGCAGTTAAATATGAAATACTGTCATTTGCAAACAAAAAAAGGGGGGGTGAAACGGAAACATCATATTTAGTGAAATAAGCTAGTCCCCAAAAGACAAATATCATGTGTTCTTCCTGATCTGTGGTAACTAATAGAGCACCTGAAAGGTAACCTATAAAAGTGAAATTGGGGGCCAGTGCTGTGGTGCAGGTTAGTCCTCTGTGGTGCTGGCATCCCACATGGGTGCAGTTCTACTCGTGGCTACTCCTCTTCTAACCCAGCTCTCTGCTATGGCCTGGGAAAGCAGTAGAAGATGGTCCAAGTGCTTGGGCCCTGCACCCACATAGGAGACCTGCAAGAAGTTCCCAGCTCCTGGTTTCGGACCATCTCCGCTCTGGCCTTCACGGCCATTTGGGGAGTGAATCTGAAGATGGAAGACATTTATCTTTCCCTCTCACTGTCTGTAACTCTGCCCCTTAAATAAATACTATACAATTAAATTAAAAAATAAAATCTTTTAAAAAAATAAGTGAAATTGACAATTTGAGATGTGATGACTTTGAACAGCCCTTGTCTTGACTGATGAGGAACAGGTTTTTTTTCATACCATTTGTTGAACTCTTTACTTAGTATAGAGCTAATCGTATGTGTATAAAGTTAATTGAAAATAGATCTTAGTAAAAAAATAAGAATGAGATTAGAAGAGGGAAAAAGAAGAAGAATGGGAGTTCAGGTGGGAGGGCAGGTAGAGTGGAAAGAATCACTATATTTCTAAAGTTGTATTCATGAAATGCATGAAGTTTGCATACCTTAAATAAAAGGTATCTGAGGGGAAAAAATGAAAATCCCTATGAAGATAGATTTTTGTGTTCTCATCACAAATAAATGATAACTATGTCTATGATAATGCATGTGTTAATTGCCATACACTGATTTAGCCATTCCACAACATCTACATATTTAACCAACAAAGTAAGTTAATAGATAAATGAACAGGAATGTATACAGGACAAAAGCAGACAATTCACAGGGGAAATAAAAAGGGAATATGAGAAAAAGAAAAAAGAAAAAAAACACTAACACCTGAAAGTTAAGTGCACTCATTGCTACTCAGGTGACTTGGATCTCTTTTAAATGTCAAAATGTTTTTAATAAATATCTATGAAACATCACTAAGCATCTAGAACTACCTATTCATGAATAAGGTACTCATGGTTTTCTTTTATGGGCTTACATTTACTGTGATTTAAGTACAAATAAATGAATAGTAAATAAATTAGGTTATTAGAAGGTGATGGGCCCTATAGAAAACTAAAGTCAGAAAGCAGACAGAGAAGGAGGAAAGATGCCACTTTAAACCAAGTAATCAGAGGAGGCATTCTCCCAGGGAGGCAAAGGGACTGAAAGAGATACCTGAGGTGGGGTCTGTTCAGGGTAGGGGTAGCTGGTGGAAGGCCCTCAGGGAACAGCCTGGAGTATACCTGGATCAGAAATGAGATTGGTGAATCAAATCACAGACAGCAAAGAGAAAAGTAATAAACATGAGGTCGTAAAGGTAATGGTTCAGTACTACAATGTATGGGATGAACATGGAAATCACATGGGATAAGGAGGTCATTGTGAAGGCTTTGACTTCTGCTCTAAGAAGTATAGGAGGTAGGCCTTGGGAGGCTTGGATCTTCTTGGCTAACGGTAAATGGAAACTGTCATTCAAAATTAATTTAGAATGTATATATTTTTATTTTTAACTTGAACTCAGGATCATGAAAGCACATTTTGATTCCGAACCAAAGAACACAATAATGATGAGGTTCTGTTTTCCAACATGGCCATAATGGAAAGTAGCAAATTTATTTGAGACATCCCACATGCTTCTCTGCCCTGGGACATTTCTATGAGCTCTTGAAGGAAAGGTGGAGAGCCCTCTCCCCACTCCTGTGGGAAATTCCTAGGTGTTGTCTCCAAAGATCTGAAAAGGATCAAGCATCCAAAACATGCCCCGAACTCTTCCAAGGTACTCAGGAAAGAAGTTTCTTTATCAGCCTTATCATTAGAGTGTTTGGTAAACTGATCTAAAGATTAAGAGCAGATTTTAATGAGTAAGGGGAAAAATCCACTTGGGTGTGCTAAGTAATTTTTTAGATGAGAGAGCAGCCAAGCACACAGGTGCAGTGGCTGCCAGCCCACCTTCAATATGTGGTGGCTCAGATTTCTTATTTTCCCTTTCTTAGTTCCCTATTTTCCCCTTGCCTTTGCAAGACCCCACCTGCTTTGTATTAGGCATTTTGAGAGCTACTGATTTAACAATTAATAAGAGTTAAAAAGAGTTTAGGAATCTTGAACTATAACAAAGCCTTCTGTAATTCCTGAAACTTCCTCCTCATACTCTTTCTATCTTAGGAAGGTCCTGGAGAAGCACCCAACTGCTAATAGAAGAGAGAAGGCAGACTCATTTTCACCACACAAAAGCTGTGTCTCCTTAGTTTACTCAAGTTCTTAGCCTCAAACTCCTTAACCACTCAGTTGGAAGAAAGGAGTGCATGGAAAACATCTACTTCAAAGGGTTACTATACAATTTAAACAAACTAAAGAATGTAAAATGCCCACAACATTACATGGCAAGTACTGTGCTTCCACTAAACTACTTTCCTTCTCCTTCTCCCATTTTGCTATCGTGTAAGGTCTGTGGATATATAGAGTATTTATTCATTTCTGAAACTCCTTCATAAACCTCACAGGGACTTGCACTAGGAGAAGCTCAATAGATGTTAGTGGAATCAGTGGATGTGTGATGTTCATAATATCATCTCATACATGTTTAAATGAGAACATACACCCACACAATTAGCTCAAAGGAATGGTGGTGTACTCTAATGCAGGTGTTGTTGACATATTCTGAAGCTTTCCACAGTTCACTAATAAGTGTGAGTTCAATAATTGTTGACTGATAACCCCAACTCCAGGAGGGATGGAGAACTATTAGCTTCAACAATTACCACCTTGGATTCCTGAAAACATTGCCCTAGTCCACACATTGGAACACTGGGAAAAATCAAATACTCAGGTTGCTTTTCTTGTCAGGGACACATACATTTTGCCCAGAACTCCCACTGGGTTGTATTTCTACCTCATTACGTGCTTTTCAACTCCTTAATTAAAGGAGAAATTGAATGTGCTTATTGTAAATGAAACAAAGTCAAAATGATGGGTGAGCAGCCACTGAGAGAACTGCAACCATTTGATTTTTCTTTTTTTAAGGTCACTTTCCAAAGACTGGCTTGGGAAGGACGTTTGGTACAGCAGTTATATCATCACTTAGGATGCCCACATCCCATATAAGAATCTCTGGTTCGAGTCCTGGATCCTCTGCTTCCAATCCAGCTTCCTAATGAGCCCTTTTGAAGACAGCAGAAAATGACTTAAATAACTGGGACTCTGCCATCCAGATTGAATTTCAGGCTCCCATCTTTAGCTTGACTCAACCAAGGCAGTTGTGGTTATCTAAGGAGTGAACCAGCAGATGGGAGAACCCTGTTCCTTTGCCATTTAAATAAGATAAATGAATTTTAAAAAAAAAATGAAAAAGTCTGGCTCGGAGGCCTTTAAGATATAGTAGAACAGAAACTGCCCAGAAATACCCAAAAGTAGTTTCTCAGTGCTTAGATATATTACAATTTGTACCCATTGAGGGGTCCACTATCTCTGTTTTGATAAGGGGAAAAGTAAGACACCCCTGAAAGTTGATCTTGTAGCACAATAAGGGAGGCTTCTGAGAAGGGACTGGGATACTGTTGAGAAAAATCCCTGATGGATCAGGTACATAAAGGCATCACTCTCTGGTGAGCAGTGCCCCCGTATGCCCTAGCATGTGAACATGTGAAACTGGTGCTAGAGAGCACTCCTATCCAGTGACTTTTCAGACTTAAATGCTGGCAGCTATACTTCGGGCTAGGGAAACACTGCCTTCTCTGCCCTTACAGGAATCTGTTCAATCTCAGTGTGCTTCCTGCAAAGTACTGAGGTATCCCGGGGTGCTCAAGCAAAGGAATGTAGAGGTCAAGTTAAGAGATGGTGGTAATTCAAGATTTTCTTCCTCTGGACTATTTCTGCACTTAAAAGCACAGCCAGCCTAGCTGGCGCCATGGCTCAATAGGCTAATCCTCCGCCTGTGGTGCCAGCACACCAGGTTCTAGTCCCAGTCAGGGTGCCGGATTCTGTCCCGGTTGCCCCTCTTCCAGGCCAGCTCTCTGCTGTGGCCAAGGAGTGCAGTGGAGGATGGCCCAAGTGCTTGGGCCCTGCACCCCATGGGAGACCAGGATAAGCACCTGGCTCCTGCCATCGGATCAGCGCGGTGCACCAGCCACAGCGCACCCGCAGCAGCCATTGGAGGGTGAACCAACAGCAAAGGAAGACCTTTCTCTCTGTCTCTCTCTCTCTCACTGTCCACTCTGCCTGTCAAAAAATAAAATAAAAAAAAGCACAGCCAGCCCAACAACCAAGGTTGATCTGATCTGTTTTACCATGGTCTTGCTGACAATCAGGGAAGAACGGGGGAAAATGGACCAAGACAGAGAGCAAGAAAGTGTGTGAAAAGAGTTCATAGATCTCACATGTGAAAAGAGTTCATAGATCTCACATTTTGTTGCCCTTAGAATCAACTGGAGAATTTTTAGACTTTTAAATGTCTGTAGTCATCTCCATAACCAATTAAATAAGATCTCTTGGGGGTAAATGTAGGTATTAGCATTTTTGAAAAGTCTGCAGGTGATCCCCAAGTGCAACCAAGCTTGAGAACCAATTCTTCAGACCATCATTGTCTACTAGAAAGGAAGAAATGCAAAAAAAAAAGCTAAGCCCTGCACAGGCCTCCTCAGCCTTAGGCCTGTGGTCTCTGGAAGGAAAGCATACGGGCACCACTTACCCCAGAACTGACACACATATGTTGGTGCATATGTGTCCTGTTTCTATGTTGCCTTGAGGTCAGAATGCTCCTGTGGTTTTCTTTTTTAAGAAAAAAAGCTACAGACACAGCAATGAGTGATTCTGTTTTAAGAAAAAGGACTTTAATAAAAGCAAACTAGCATTAGTCTCAGCTCAATCCACAGGACAAAAACCACTGTTGCATTGTCACTGGCGTGAGCTTCAGATGCAAAAAGTTTGGTAATGGCTAGGTTTAACTGTTTCTAAGGAGAACAGGAAATATTTATTTAGGATTAGTGGCAGCTGCTCCAGGGGTACAGCTGGGTATGGTGGAAGATATAATTAAGAAAATTGTGTAAGGGAGGTCTGGAAAGCCACCAGAAGGTACAGGAGGCTTGGTAGGAGGTGTTTGTATAGGCTTTTTTTGTGTGGGCAGCTGAGTGTTAATAGGCACTTAGAAGGAGAAAAAGATAAATATGCAGTCTAATTAGCAGCTGACTTAGGGTTGCAAGATCAAATACAGGTAGAATCCCATTATAGCCTACACCACAGGTCTTCAAAATTGTTTTGTTGAGTGATTGCATCATAATGAGTACCTGTTAGAAATCATTCACAGCTCTCTGTATTTTTTTCACAATGTTCCCTTACCTTCCCTTTTAGAAGAGAATGTTCCCTTCTGGAAGAGAAGCATTTGGGAAGGGAGTGGCAGTTAAGTTTCTGATCATCATCAAGAATATGTTGGAAGTATCCAAAGTTAAAGAAAGAAGCTTTGTCAATAATGAACAAACTTATGACTCCATTTATTTGCTAGTAATGTAAAATTTGAATTGTTTCAGAAAGGTAAAAAATAAAAAATAATGGGGCCAGCGCCATGGCTCACTTGGTTAATTCTCCGCCTGCGGCGCCAGCATCCCATATGGGCACCGGGTTCTAGTCCTGGTTGCTCCTCTTCCAGTCCAGCTCTTTGCTGTGGCCGCAGATAGCAGTGGAGGATGGCCCAAGTGTTTGGGCTCCTGCACCCACATGGGAGACCAGGAAGAAGCACCTGGCTCCTGGCTTCGGATCGGCGCAGCACCGGCCATAGTGGCTATTTGGGGGATGAACCAACGGAAGGAAGACCTTTCTCTCTGTCTGTCCCACTGTCTATAACTCTACCTGTCAAATAAAAAAATAAATAAAATAAATAAAAATGATTACCAAGTACAAAGACTCTGCAAAATTAAACCAAATGCTTCAATCAAACCTATTTCCTGTGTTCTGCCCCTGTTTAAGATGCTATATGCATCCTTCAATACCTGTGTGGCCAAAAGCTATCTACTTTGCCTACATCCCTATGAAAAGACTTTCTCTCCTTTGTGCCCCCACCATGTATTACTTCATGTAAGTACATTTATTTCATTCTGTCTTGGATTATGTTCATTGTCTTAACTAGCTGCCCACCATGTTAGAAGTAATAAAAGAACAGAGAATGCATTTAACCCATCTTTATGGGATTATTTCCATAGTAGGTACTCAGTGATCATGAATTTAAATTATGGTGGCTTGATTCTCTCCAAAGATTTTTTTTTTTTTGAATTGTAAGTTTTTCTCCTTCCCTACTACTTCGACGCTGTTATACTCTATATTGTTTTTGGGTACACCTACCAGGAAAGTAGGTAAATACTATGCAGATGCTCTTTTTACAAAAGCTATTTGGATTGTAAAGGACCTCAGACTAAAAATGGTCCAGAGTGGTTAAGGGGTTTATCCAATGATACACAGCAGGTTAGGTCAAGCTAGAACCACAAGCTGTACCTCAGATCCCATAACCACACTTCTTTTAAATGTCTTTTAGCCATATTACTGAGGTTAAAGTTAATGCACATTTTCCACCAACTTATTTTAAGTGCCTATGTATTTTACTGCTTTCAATTCTCTCAACTCTTGGAGATAAGTATTGTACACATTTCGTAGGTACAGAAACTGCACTATACAGATTAAATTTCTTACCCATTTTAGGGTTAATCAGCTAATCCCATGTTTATAAGGGGCTGGTGGGTTTTGTAGGAAACAGGGTTTTCAGTGTTAAATCTGGGCATCCTCAGCAAGCTGAGTTAGCTGGTCAACCTAGAGTGTCACCAAACTAAAAGCTTTAGAACAAAAATCTACTATAAATCTTTTTAGCTCCACAGCCCAAGTGTGAATACACCTAGAAAAAAATTCCCATGTGATTAGATAATAAAAATGTTCATCCCTTACATGCCTCTTACTTTTGTCCCTATTTCCTGCCTCTGTTTCTAGTTATCATTGGACCGCAAATCCAATTTGAAGATTTAGAGTCCATGTGATCAGATTTTCTGTTTTTGCTCATTCCCAATTTTTGTTCTACGTAAATTAAGCTTTGTGTTGACATCCGAGTTATTAAAACAGTCCCATAGGGTTTCAGCAGTTTGTTTACTGGCTTGGCAAGACAGTTTATTTACTGGTTTGGCACCTCCTTCAACACAATCCGACATTCATGACTCATTCCCTTATATAAGATCTGTCATGTACTTTAGAAGACTCAGGTGAGCACATTTGACAGTTCATTTCTTCTCAATGTTCTTTGCCTGCTCTGTTTGCAAGACAGAAAAATGCCAAATGACAGCAGTGTTACCCATAACATGAGCACTATCAATGTCACCTGGAAACTGGTACAAAAAGCAAATTCATGTGTCCATCCTAGTACTGGTCAATCGGGATATCTTAACAAGCAGTCCAATAATGTGTTTTAACAAGCCCTCCAGGTGACCTGGGCAGTGTCTCTAAACTCTAATTCCCATGACACATGCAGATCAATAAAATCAGACTTTCTAGACTGGAAACCCAGAAATTAGCAGTTTTTTAAAAAGCCCCAGATGAGGCCGGCGCCGTGGCTCAACAGGCTAATCCTCCGCCTTGCGGCGCCGGCACACCGGGTTCTAGTCCCGGTCGGGGCGCCGGATTCTGTCCCGGTTGCCCCTCTTCCAGGCCAGCCCTCTGCTGTGGCCCGGGAGTGCAGTGGAGGATGGCCCAAGTGCTTGGGCCCTGCACCCCATGGGAGACCAGGATAAGCACCTAGCACCTGGCTCCTGCCATCGGATGAGCGCAGTGCGCCGGCCGCAGCGCGCCGACGGCGGCAGCCATTGGAGGGTGAACCAACAGCAAAGGAAGACCTTTCTCTCTGTCTTTCTCTCTCTCTCACTGTCCACTCTGCCTGTCAAAAAAAATAAAATAAAATAAAATAAATAAAAAATAAAAAGCCCCAGATGGTTTACTCTGTGCAGCCCAAGTTGAGAATCTGCACATTAAAGGAGATGGGAGAGCTAACCATCTGTAGATTTTACAGTAATTCCCTGCCTCTACAAAATAATGGAAATATCGTTGGAGTGATTTCTAACATATTTCCCAAGGACATCATCTTTTGGAATGATAATGAACAACAAGAATAATAGTAAATTATAATTCTTTTTTTAAGTCTTGAGTGAATAAAAAAGTCCTTCACAGGAGTGGCTTGTGGTAGATACCCGAGTGTAAATTGTGTGTTCATAACAAGTTTCAGTCATTTCAACAGATGAATAAGCCAATACCACCATAGGCAAAATGGTATTTTCTTCCCAAGGTCAAATTAGATGACATGTATAAGTTGAAAATCAAAGAAATGACTTTTAGGTATCTGTTTTATATTACTGTAATTATGGATAGTGACGACTGTCCACTTGCTATTAACATTTCTACAACTCTGTGATTTGTGGCTAAGCATTCAAGTCCACTTGATGGTGTGGTGATTTTAAGCATGGCCAAATGATCAGAGATAAAGGAAAAGTGTTGAAATGGGGCATTTTTGAAGGCTTGGGAGTACAGCTCTCATTTGTGGAAGTTGTAAGCAACAGTGTGACTTTAATTGCCTGTGGTTATGTTTACAAGTCCAACTAGCTTGACCATATTTGGCTGAATTAATAGCTGGCCGATTCATTCAGTCCATCAATTTGCTTGAAGTTAAATATGATTTAAATAAAATTAATCAACTCTGTCCTCCCAATTGACAAATTTCTTTTAACTTGAGAATGAAGCAAAGGTCACCAAAAGCATGCACTATGGTAACATCGCCATTTTGTGATGACCTTTATATGAGAACTCTATATACATCTGGAAAACAACTGAGAGTCAAGGGATGTTTTTTGCCTTAAAGACAAGAAGCAAAGGAAGCCATGTAAAACCCAAGCTGCTTTAGAAAACAAGTTATGCTTCTAGACCCAAAGGTAAAGTTCTTGGCCATAAAATAAGGTACTCAGCATCAGAAGATAGAACAACTATGAAAATAGGCAGAGCCTAAGTATCCATAATCAGAGAAAATGAAGAAAAGTCATAATAAAATCAGCAACATTTCTCAGAAGAGCTAGAATACCAGAGTCTCTAGGCTTAAATTGTATATATTCCAATATTGCCTGGGCAACACCACATCCTAAGACTTAGTACTGGCCAACTAGGAGAAGAATTAACATCAAGTGTCCTGGAGCATCTCTTTGTTTCTTGAAAAAAAGATTCCATATTTTACAGTTTTGTGTACGTACCCATCTTGGGACCACATGTAGTCTACCCAGAATTTTCCAAAGTATATGATTCAGTGGCTGGTACAGTGACACAGGAGGTTAAAGCCCCAGCCTGCAGCACCATTATCCCATATGGCGCCGGTTCGAGTCTGGCTGCTCCACTTCTGATCAGTTCTCTGCTATGGCCTGAGAAAACAGTAGGAGATGGCCCAAGTGCTTGGGCCCCTGTACCCATGTGAGACCCATAAGAAGCTTCTGGCTTAGGATCAGCTCAGCTCTGGACATCATGGTCATTTGGGGAGTGAACCAATGGATGGAAGCTCTCTCTCTTCTCTCTCTCTACCTGTTCTGTAATTCTATCTTTCAAATAAATAAAATGATTTTTTAAAAGTTTATTATTCATACTATTAGTGGAACATGAAGAATTTACAGTCATAGCATTTAAAATTGTGAGCTCAGGATAATCCCTCAAAGGAGTACAGAAGCTTCCAGCCCACCTCCTTTTCCACCCTAAATCCTGTCCTGAATCACAATGGGTCTCACATGCATGTCTGTGGACTCAACAACTCCCATATCTAAGAACTGGATGCATTGTTCCTACCTAACATCCCCACTATACCCATTCTACCTACCTAAGGGTGCATACACCAAAAGCACAGCCCATCTTCAGAAGGACAATCATAGGGGAACCTTGGGTATCTGGAGTGAGTAGTGGATTTCTAGACTGAATGGTATTTGAAACGATTTTTCCCTTTGACTCCATGGTCTACACTCTCCATGGGTAGGAAATATCTGGAGGACAGCAAAAGCAGGGCTCTCTGAATTTTGCCCAGGGAAAAGAGCCCAGTTGCTATGGTCCAATGATCTATAGTCTATTTTACCTCCAGCAAATGTTCCCCCAACAGGAACTCATCAAAGACCAAGATGCTCATTACTTCATAAGGTAGTTCAGTATTTAGCATGGCTCATAAACTCAAAAAAGCTACAAGAGCCAGGAAGTAACATAGATGAGGGAAGGATGCTGATGCAGGTCCAAAGAAAGTTGTAAGGAATGTGCTGAGCTGGAAAGTACATCTCTTTTCCAAAGGAAATAGTCTGCAGGCCAGGGGAGTTTGAACTCACTGTTGCTGGATCTTTCAGTTTTAAAAAAGGGCCATAAATCTAAATTATACAGTTTCTTGATTCTGAAATGTTAGCAACTCACTCAAAATTTGCTTTAAACACACTGTGATACCAATATGCCACATCTGTTTGCAGATTTTAGCCCATGGGCCATCGGTGTGCAACCTCTGAATAAAAGCTTACTTCATTAAGTTGTATTGAAATCTACTTCCTGGAGGATTCCATGCATCTGGAGTGACCAAGAATCTTTCTTCCATTTTTCTTATTTTGAAGTCACATCACATTGTCCCTCCTCTTTTGGAGGCTACTTGGCCTAAACAACTTTAATACTCTGTGTACAATATAGCTTCCATGTCCTACAAGGTCACAATTGTCCACCTCAAGAAGGAACACCCTCTACTGCTAATCTGCAATACAATGAGCAAAATGCTTCAAAGATTTCAGAAATGATTGTTTCTCCTTGCTAGTAATTATTTTTCTTAGTTTTGCATACCAGAGTCCAGAAAAGGAAATGATGATTCAATCACCACGCTTCTTGTACAAGGCTGGCGATTTCAGTAAGTGGATGGAAGGCTAACACTGTGAACAGCATTCTTGATTAGCTGGAGAGTATAAAATGAGGTGTGTACTTGATCTACTGTCAGAAGCGCAGATGGAATACAGCAACTATGACACGGTAGAGGTAGGACTTAATGGATCATCCTGAAGTGCCTGGGAATGATTAGCCGTGGTGCGGCTACATGTAGTTTTTAATTGATTGATTTGAGTTTGTGGTCAGAAAATGACTGTCGGCTCCAGCTTATCTATAATTATCAGTAATCAGAAACAGACCTCTCTCTCCTTAATAGGGCTGGGTTCCTCCAGAATGCTTGACTTTCCTACTTTTCCGACTTTCAGTAACCACTGCCTAAAAGCTTTCACTGCCATAACATGATACCTGGTGACCACTGGGAAAAAGACTCTAAGAGAATGAATATGAGGGTAAAAGGAATGCTGCTCATTCATTAGTTTAATAGTTTGACTACTTTGAGTTCAAGACAGTTTTGAATTAATAGGAGGTCTCTTTCCACAATTTAGCTGGTCAATTATAGGCAAAAACCAATGAAAGATTAAAAAATTTTTTGTAATTCCATCTCAATTTTTTTTTCTTAACCTAAAAAATGATCTCGACACTAATTAAAGGCTGGAACTATTTCTAGGAGTCAGAGTAAGAGTAATTCTGTGTAAAGTCCTACTAATGTTCCAACACACCACTGAAATTAGAAACCTGGAAATCATTCTAGACCCTTTATTTTCCTTAAAGCCTCATATCCTCCACCACATCTAAACACCAACGCACACTTATTTCACTTTTTGGATTTGTGTGACCTCAGAGCAGGTGTCTAAGAGTCACCCATAGACGTGGGTTCAAATCTTGGTGCCATCACGTACAAGATGTGAGACCTCATTCTCTTGTTTACACCTCATGTTCCTCAGTTCCATCAGAGTTACTATAACTACCTTCATGAACATTAAATCACAATGAAATGAGAGAGTGCGAAATCAGATGCAGTGTTTGATATGTATTATTTAAAATATTATTTATTATTATGGTTTTACTATGTCTATATCCCAACCAGCCCAAAACAATAAATCTCATGGTAGATAAGTAGAGGAAGGGAGGGAGGGATGGGATAGCCTCGGTCAGCTAACTTCCTTGCCTCTGAAGCTGTATGAGTTCCTCTTGCTGTCACCCTAATACTGGGACCAGCCATCTAAGAGTTCCAGCTATGACAGTGGTGTCACTGAAGCTAAAAAGGTATGTCAGCAGGTATCCACCACTCTGTGCTGGTGCAGAGTCATAATCCATGGAGCTAAATTTTCTTTTACTTATTTTCTTAGTGACTTAAAAAAAAAGATTAATTTTACAGGTAGAGAGAGAGAAAGAAACAGAATGAGAGTGCCCATCTGTTGTTCACTTCCCAGATGCCTGCCAACAGTCAGGACTGGACCGAGACCCAGAGCCAAGTGGGTGTTAAGAATCCAATTGCTTCAGCACAGAGCAGTCTCCAGCAAAAAGAACTAGAATCTCTCAGAAAAAGTAAGACAATAAAGAAAATAAGTTGAAATTAGAAGTGAGAGAAGAGCAGAAAAGGTTACATTTTGTGAGTATAACTATGAACAAGGTGCATCAAGCAGATCTTTTATATGTGCTAATTTAATTATGTTGTGCACTACTGATAGCAAATGACTCACAGAACTAAAACTGACAACACCAATAGAGTATCTCTTATCCAAAATGCTTGATACCAGAAGTGTTGGAAATGCAATTTTTTTTTCCGGTTTGGGAGATCTTTGTATATACATCAAGATATGTTATGGAGGGAACCTAAGTCAAAGCATAAAATTATTTTTCATATACACCGATACACATAGCCAAAAAGTCATCTTATACAGTATGTTCAGTGTACCTACATCTTGACTGTGACTCTTCTCAGGAAATCAAGTATGGAATTTTCTACTTCTAGTATCATGTGGGTGCTCAAAAATTTTTGAATTTTGGAGCATTTCAGATTTAAGATATTTTGATTAGGGATGCTCAACCTATGTTTGGAAATCTATGGCCTAATCAGGAAAAACAATACCATATAGCAGCAGCTACAAGCAAGGATGTGACTCATAGCAAGGGATCTACAGGACCCAGGCCCATACTTCAATTGTTGTCCCTTTGAAAGGTCTTTCCAGGACCTTCCTTCTGGAAGCAGGAGGCACTGACATGTTCAAGGAACATGTAAAACCAGTGGACCTACAATGGAGGCCAAGTCTGGGTTTCACGTACTCTACTGGTCACAGAGATATTCCTGCTTTGTAACCAGCTCCAATGGCAGAGATCAACTGTCTGCCTGAGATAAGGTGCAAACCATCACTGTCACTGTCATCAATCAGCAATGCTAACAAGAGGGCACAAGCCTCCCTGAAACTTCTCAGACAATGGTTCTAAAGCTACACCATTAATTGTACTTTTTATGTTTTGGCTCACCTGCAGTCGCCCTTATTCCTCTTGAAGGCAACTTTGCCTTCTGTGTTCCATCTGGCTTCCCTTCTTGGATATGCTGGATAATTAGGTCATGCACATGCAAAGATGGAGGGAAGTAAAAAGGTGATCTGCATTGTCCAGTCTCAGAAAGAAATATCTGCAAGGTAAGCACTTCCGCTGCCAAATGTAATCACTTCTTAGCATAATTCCTGCACATCATTAGGCTAAGCACAGCCACCTCCTTTCTTTGCCTTGACAAATATCTCATGCAGTTATCCTATCTTGGTATAGGTGACTGTGAAGGAGTGGAGAGAAGAAAATTGTCCAGCCACTCAATTAAGGAAAAAGAGGCTTAGAAGATTTAAGTAACTTACCTATCCCCGATCCTAAAGACATTTAACTTTTGAAACTCTTTTCCACCTCATGAACTTCCCACTCTGATCTAAACCAAATTCATGCATTTCACCAAAACATCTCATATCTTTCACAGGTTTCAAGCTCTGGCCAGTGTACTACCAGCCCCTGCACCACTTCTGTGCCAATCAGGAAAGATGCCCTTCCTCTGGGCAGGTGCAGACCCATACAGTCTAGAGCCCAGCCTTCATTGCCAATAGGCATGATGCCCTGTGCTGCACAACTGATCATGCCACCCCTTTAAATGGCTGGGCAATTAAGATGGCTCCCATCTTTTCCTCTGAAATATATTGTCAACATTTTAAATTAGAGATGTCAAAACCACAGAATATTAAGTTCCTCATTAAGCCTTTTCCCATTTTATCCATTACCATCCGTGACACTCTCAGACGCCCCTGCTCTTACCCTGACAATCAATGTTTGCTCAGCTGGCTTCTCTTCACCCTCACATCCAGATTAACACCACATCTTTCCAACTCTCCTTTGAAAAATAACAAGCATAGTTTTCTCTACAACGACAAGCCTGTATTAGCCTGTGGATTTCACTCCTCAACTCCTGAAATGCATTCCCAGTCTGTTTTATATTTTAGCCTCTTATACTTGCAGGGTTTCCAACTCAACAAGAATCCTATTTCTTGGACACCCTTTTTAATGGTGCTAATCCCTTTCTCAGAATACTGCATGTGCTATAAAAAGAAAATGCACAGGTTTGTTTATTCTTTACCAGTTTGAACACCACAAAAATTCCTTGTCTTATACAGCATTGCCATACACTGGTTTGTCCAGGAGCATACCTGAGATGAAGATAAATAAGCTTCTAGGGCATTCCCTTCTGATCAACGCCTGTGAAAAGGAGAAGGCAAACAGGACTGAGCCAAGGGAGAAGTTATATTATGATAGATATCAGCCTTAGCCCATTTCACTGGGTGACCTTGAGCTGTAGGTCCCCATCACAGCTGGCTTACTTAGAGTTAAAATGACCCTGCATTACTCACTTGCATGGGGGCCATCTGCAGAAGAGTATGATCTGCAGCTCAGAAAATCTCAAAGTGCTTGAGCCCAAGGGCCTAGCTGCTGATTGCACTTTCAGCACCTGAGAACATGTCCTGCCCTGAAGGGGCATCTGGAATGCCCATTGCTATGTCCACCATTATCTATCCCTCATGCCAATTGGCTCCACTTTCTCCTATAAATCAGGCACCAGTTTATTTCAGGATGCATTTCCTCCTAGGGAAAGCAGAAAAAAGAGAAGTTAGTGGGACAAAAGGTAGCCCCTGTTCTATATCAGGTCATCTTCTCCTGCATCATCCTTATAGATTCCTTCATGCCACACAGCCCTTCTGCTGGCTTCAGTGGCTCAACTGGTGACATGGACTGGACACTTGTTTCAAAAGCCTCTGAGATCCTGGTTACCACATCCTGGTCACATATAGACTGTTTTCTCAGCAATCAACCCTATGCCTTCTGAATTTCTCATTTGGGACTCTTAGCCCAAATTCGCCTTCTCTGCTTTGTCCATTCAGCTTTTACTCTCATTTTCTCTTTCCCTGCATTGCTTATTAGGTGACTCTACTTAACTTCTCTAGTTATTTCCTTTGCCTAGCCTGTCACTTCTTCCCTAACTCCTCTGTTCTAATGTAGGACTGTATACAAATGCATTCTTTTCTAATAGGCATCACAGAGAGGTAGAAAATCCATGAAACATAGCCTCTTCTCAGATATTAAAGGAATAAAAGGAGTGAGGGAGATGTGAAACAAGATGAAAAGTCAAGAATTTTCTTAGCAAATGGGATTATTTGGAAAGGAGGGAGCAAAACTGCCCAGCCTCAAACTATGGAGTGAACACTCAACTAGAGAACCATGCAGTCCCCATTCAAGAGACAGTTTGGTGGTGTGTGTTTGGGGGTGTCCAAGAGTCACCTTCCCTAGCACACCAGCATCATGGAGATGGAGACTCCTGCTTGCCCGAAGGAGTACCTAAGGGAGGAGTCCATGAAGATCTGGGTCTGGAGCTTATATGAGGACTGCACACCGATTTATCAATTCTTCTACATAGTTTTTTTTTTTTTTTACAGGCATAGTTAGACAGTGAGAGAGAGAGACAGAGAGAAAGGTCTTCCTTCTGTTGGTTCACTCCCCAAATAGTTGCTATAGCCGGTGCACTGCGCCGATCCGAAGCCAAGAGCCAGGTGCTTCCTCAGGTCTGCCATGCGGGTGCAGTGCCCAAGCATTGGGCCATTCTCCACTGCCTTCCAGGGCCACAGCAGAGAGCTGACTGGAAGAGGAGCAACTGGGACAGAATCCGGCACCCCAACTGTGATTAGAATCCGCAGTGCCAGCGCCACAGGTGGAGGATTAGCCTAGTGAGCCATGGTGCCGGCCATCTTCTACATAGTTTTAATATGTCAGGGATCTGCTTTGTGTTTTTCTATCTCTAGGTTAGCATACTTACTGACCAGTTAAAACACATTACCTTGCTGACCACTTGAGAAATGTGCCATTTGGGAACATGCTGCATTGTGGTGTACTCTGGTCTATTGTCAGAACCTCGTTTTTTTCTCAGCTACCCGTGGGCATGGGACCCATTTGTTCCCTATTAAAATTTTCTTAGGGCAATGTCCTTCATCTAAGCTGCAGCATACAAACACCTGGCTCCTCATTCCCACAGGGTCTTTCCTAACTGCTTATTAACCCTTCTAACTCTTCACAGTACAATGATCAACTGCAATATGAATCTGCAAAAGGGGACTGAGGGCTGTGCAGAATGTGTATCTTTAATTAGCACAGTATGGTTGACCAGTAAATTATTCCCTTTTTAACTTATGCAAAGAATGGAAATACTGCCAGTGTAAGTACGCAGCATTATGGTAACACATATTCCACTGTGCTCCCCAATTCCTAGTGGTATGAAAGATTTTCTAACTGTGGAAGTACCGAATTCGTTAAAAATACAAAAAACAATTAATTGTGAAATGTGAATAATTAATCTATTTGTTCAACTGTGTAAAACTTCCTAACAGCCTTTTAAGACAAATAATATATTTAAACATAAAACCTAAGTTCCGCAAATATCATATGTTCTCCCTGACCAGTGAAAACTAATCGAGCATCAAAAAGAAAACCTGTTGAAGTGAAATGGACACTATGAGAAACAATTACTTGATCATCCCTTATCCTGAATGCTGATGAACAACTTAATACTTTATCCCTTTTAGTATTTTTTTTTGTTCTACTTAATACCAATGGTTGAACTCTTTAATTAATACACACTTATTCTTAGGTGTTTAAATTTAACTGAAGAGTGATCCCTGTTAAATGTAAGAGTGGGAATTATAGAGGGAGGAGATGTACAGTTTGGCACATGTTCAATCAGACTTGCCCCAAATGGTAGAGTTAGAAACGGGCCAGGGGATTCCAATTCAATCCCATCAAGGTGGCATGTACCAATGCCATCTCACTAGTCCAAGTGATCAGTTTCAGTTCATAGTTGATCATAATGATAGGATTAAGAGTCAAAGGGATCACATAAACAAGACTAGTATCTGCTAATACTAACTGATAGAATTAAAAAGGAAACAATGATCCAACATGAGAAGCAGAATACACAGCAGACTCATAGAATGCAAATGCCCTAAACAGAACTCTGGCCTCAGAATCAGCCCTTAAGGCATTTGGATATGGCTAAAGAGCCCATGAGAGTATTTCAGGCATGGAAAGCCAAGACACTGTGGCAGAAAAAAAAAAAAAACACCTAAATGAAAGATCTCTGTGAGATCCCAGCAGAAAGAACAGGCCATCAAAGAAGGAGGTACCTTTCTCTGAAGGGAGGAGAGAACTTCCACTTTGACTATGACCTTGTCTAAATAAGACTGGAGTTGGTGAACTCAAAAGGCTTCCATAGCCTTGACAAGAGCCTCAGGTGATTACTGATGCCATAAACAAGTGTGTCAATTGTTAAATCAAAGACAGGATTCACTGTGCACTTATTCCCCATGTAGGATCTCTGTCCTTAATGTGTTGTACTATGTGAATTAGTGGTATAACTAGTACTCAAGCAGTACTTTATACTTTGTGTGTCTGTGTGGGTGCAGACTGTTGAAATATTTACTTATATATATACTAAATTGATCTTCTGTACATAAAGATAATTGAAAATAAATCTTGGCCGGTGCCATGGCTCAACAGGCTAATCCTCCGCCTTGCGGCGCCGGCACACCGGGTTCTAGTCCCGGTCGGGGCGCCGGATTCTGTCCCGGTTGCCCCTCTTCCAGGCCAGCCCTCTGCTGTGGCCCAGGAGTGCAGTGGAGGATGGCCCAAGTGCTTGGACCCTGCACCCCATGGGAGACCAGGAAAAAGCACCTAGCACCTGGCTCCTGCCACCGGATGAGCACGGTGCGCCGGCCACAGCACGCCATCTGTGGCAGCCATTGGAGGGTGAACCAACGGCAAAGGAAGACCTTTCTCTCTGTCTCTCTCTCTCACTGTCCACTCTGCCTGTCAAAAAAATAAATAAATAAATAAATAAATAAAAATAAAAAAAAAAGAAAAGAAATCTTGATGAAGAATGGAATGGGAGAGAGAGCGAGAGATGGGATGGTTGTGGGTGACAAAGAGGTTATGGGGGGAAAAGTCACTGTAATCCAAAGGTGTAATTTTAAAATTTATATTTATTAAATAAAAGTTAAAAAAGAGCCTAATTCCCAGATCACATAAACACCAATATGATATCCAAATATTTGTGTACTTTATAACCATTTTGACTATAAAATGTACATGAGTAACTAATAGTTAACTACTGTATAGTTTTGTAGTATTTATGGATGCGCATATATTTTCGTATAGCTTCCTCACATCATCATCTCCATTTAAAAATTATTTATTCATTTGATGAGCATTTATTATATATCTATTGTGTATGGAATATAAAACAAAATCCATCCTTATAGAATACACCTGCTATTAAGGAAGAAAGAGCAGTTTAGAAAATAATGCAATTTCAGATAGCAATATTATACTCTGAAGAAAATAAAGCAAAGCAAAGGGGTAGAGACAAAGGCAGCTATTTTAGATTCAGCATTAAAAACCTCTGAGGCAGTGACATTGAGATAGAGATAGGAGGATTCTTCAAAAAGTTCATAGAAAAAGCTTTTCTGTGTCAAAACTTTTCTGTGTCAAAATAAATTATTTTTTAATTCCATTTTCCATTAACCTTTTGAAAAACTCTCCTGGAGTTTATATAAAAACCCAGTCAGTGAAAATGCCTTAAGGTAAGGAGACATTTTTTCAGGAAAAAATGAGCTTAGCAAATGAACTGTTTGCAAAACAGCAAGAACTAGACAAGTATGTTAGAATACATATACAGAATGAGTAGGAAGTGGAAGGATCCAGGAATCCCAAGTGATTGCAGATCAGGTAGAAGAAGTAAACAGCTAAAGATCATATGGCATTCTGAAGGTCATGGTAAAGAGTTTGTACATAGTAAAGAGTAAATGCAGGGGTTATGGTAAGGAATTGATGTGATTTAATGCATACTGAAAGGATCAATCTGGCTATTCAGACAAGAAGAGATTAGGCAAGGAACAGGACTAATGTGGAAATTATTTGAAGGCTAATTCTCTTTTTTGCATTTTTAAATGACATAATAGGAACTTTTACACTTCTAGTGGGAGTGGGGATTTATTTTAAAGATTTATTTATTTATTTGAAAGTAAGAGTTAGGAGACAGAGGAAGAGACAGAGAGAGACCTCTTCTATCCATTGGTACACTCAGCTGGTCAAAGAGGCCAGACCAAAGCCAGGAGCTTCTTCTGGGTCTCCTACAGGGGCCCATAGCAGTTGGGCCATCTGCTCCTGTTTTTCCCAGGCTGTTAGCAGAGAGCTGGATTGGAAGTAGAGCAACCAGGACACAAACAAGCACCCATATGGGATTCCAGCATCACAGGTGGCAGCTTTAGTTGCTATGCCACAATGCTGGCCCCAGCTCTTTAATTTTCTAGGCAAGAAATGTGAATGCCCTGGATTTGGGCACCAACTATGAAAGGAAGAGAAGTGGCTGCATGTGTTTAAAAGCAGAGTCAACAGGACTTGGTAATAATAGGTAAGAAGCACGGGGAAACGGCACATGCGGGATAATCATAAAACATTTACCTGAAAGGTTGGATGCTACTAACTAAGATGGGAATAGACACCTATTAAAATTAAAATACTTTCCACAATCACATTTTAAGTTCCAGAAGAAGCAAGATCAGATTTAGATCTTTCTAATTCTGCAATACTTTTGGTGAAATGAATGACCAAAAATTTATTTATTTATTTATTTAAGTCTTTTTCAACTATAAGTTTCTCAATGACAAGAATTTGGTGATATGTGATATATAAACTTAAGACATGAAAAGCACATTAATAATGCTTTCTTGAGAACATTTGAAACAAGACACGACAAGCCTATGGGCCCCATGCGTCTCATCATGCTTAGCTAGTCCATTAAGCTGCTTCTTTGAGAAGGCTGTAGATAGTGCCTATCTTATTGGCTTAAGTTCTGCTATGGAGGCACTAATCTCATTTCATAGGCCTGAAAACTTTCCCCTCCTGAGCAATTGCATAGTTGCAATTACAAACATATGTTCATGGAGGTAAAACACATGCTAGATATTGTCCTACAGGCAAAGTTGGTCTTGATGAAATCAACAACAGCCTTTATTTATTTGAGAAAAATCAAACAAAAGAGCTATCTTATAACATTCTGCATTTGATTCCTTGTTGAAATACTTCAAACTCAGTATTATTTTATTATAAATTTAAAAAGACACTATAGTTCCCATTGAGATTCTCAATCTCTGTATGATTTTGTTCCTATGAATTATTAGGAGCCACATGATTCCATGTATTTCCTGGTCATCCTGAGAACACTTAAACTTGACACGCCAGAAGGTCTGATTAACCTCAACACTGTTATTATATTATCCAGCTGGTTTCCCAGCCTTGGGTCTTAAACAACACCTTCCTCAAAAAATAATAAATAAAAATTGTCTTTCATATTTCACATCCTTTTACTTTTTTTATAATAGTAAGACTTGAGGCCTTCCTCAAAGATGTCTTGAGCTGATTTACCAGAAGAATCATTAGTGAGCAACTTGCCTCTTTCTATGATAAGATACAACTTAAACTATATCACTCTATCAGTTCCAGTTTTTCTATGTACCCTTAGGGAAAAAATTCAAAGGAATGTGCATGAGGGAGCTAGGAAAAAAAAAAAAAACGTAATCCCCTTGGCACCAGTTCTTGCAACACTGAACTCTGCCTGGGGTATTCACTTCAATCCAAAGGACTGGGCATTCCTGACAGATAGGAGGACATTCTTTTGAGAGGCCTCATTGAAACAGAGACCTTTCTCACTCTAGATACTGACCAACTCATAACATCACAACTCAAGTCCCTTTTTGATGAATACCAAGATCATACTACGTGATTATATTTATTGATATAGTATTAAAATGCCCACTGAGACATAGCCCAAGTGAAATGTTTTGGATATTTAAAACATCTGGGAGGACTGTCATTTTTCACTTGCCCAGCAAGACATGATCTAAAAGCCTTTTTATTCAATAAACCCACATACCCACATGGCCAGGAACAGGGAGAAGAGTGAGAGAGACAACAGTTACCTACGGTAGTGTTGGGAAAACATTGGGTACTGTAATGATCCCCATTCACATGATTTTTATCCCCCAAAATGAGAGGAGCATAATGTAATTTTCACCCTTTCCATTAAAACCACAACCTCAGAAAAATATGTTCTACTAACTAAGGGGGAAGAGTGGTGATGGTAGTATGAAGAGAAGGAATGATATTTATATAGCATATCAAAATATTCTAAGTGGTTTGCAGATATATTAGAGAATGCATTGAAGTTATGGAAAGCTAAGAGGAAATTATAAGAAGAAACTGTCAATTATGATGATTAAATTTAACATGTTTGGAGCAAATTTAGGAACTCCCGCTTCTGAATGTGATTGAATAACTGATACAAAATTTGTCCTGGATAAAAAATATGCAACAACAAAACAACACAGCCCATGACTGTGAGTTCTGAAAGCATAGAGATAAATGAGTTAAGCTGTCTGATCTATGTATCTTTCCAGCACTTCCCAGGTAAGGGGGGTGGGGTGGGAGCAAAGGTAGGAGAGAACAGAAGTATCTCACTGAATTCAGCAGACAGAGATCAGAATTCAAGGATGCTGACAAAGCTGAAAAGTGAGGGGAGAGTACAGAGGGAAATTATTCCAGAAACCTACATAGGATTTACCTGGATTCTTTCCTCGAATATTAGGCTAACTCAGCATAATATTAAACAATTCCAGGAATCTATGAGTACAGGATTGAGTTGCTGTCAGCCAGAAAACAGACATTGCTGACCACCTGATAATTTACTTGCCTCCTGAAGAATTATGCTTCAGGAGAAGAATTAAATTAGCCTTTAAGAAAAACGTACTCTAGACTCCCCCTACAAGAGCTTACAAACAAGCTTCAAAAGGATCAGATTGAACTGGAAGAACAGCACTGTGCCAAAGCAGAACTAATCTTTCTAAAGGAAGGCTACAAATACAGACTTTCAATGAAGCATTCATAGCATTCATTCCTAATAAAAATTATTTTAAAATGCAAACAATAAGAAAATACAACACGTAACTAAGAGGAATATAATTCAATACAAACACAGAAAAGCAGAAGCAACAGAATTAGCAGACAATAACTTTAAAAACATTGTTACAGATATGCAAAAGGATTTTAAGGAAAATATAAACATGATGAGGATAACATGGAATACACAGAAACAGAAAGCTGTTTCTTTGAAATAATTGATAAAATTGACAAACCTCTATCAAGACTGAAGAGAAAAAAAAAGTTAACATGCAATATAACAGTGTTAGAAAGAGAAAGGGGATATAACTACAAAACCTGAAAACATTGAAATTACATTTTGAACAACTTTATATGCAAAAATTTTACAACTTATATAAAATGGATAATTTCTTAGAAAAAACTTTGATAAGTCAGCTAACATGAAACAGATAATTTGAGGGGCCAGCACTGTGGTTAAACAGGTTAAGCCGTTGCCTGCAATGCTGGCATCCCATATGGGAACTGGTTCAAGTCCCAGCTACTCCATTTCCAATCCAGCTCCCTGATAATGGCCTGGGAAAGGCAGTAAAGAATGGCCCACGTTCTTGCGCTGCTGCCACCCATGTGGGAGACCCAGAAGAAGCTCCTGGCTCCTGGCTTCAGATTGGCCCGGCTCCGGCTGTTTTGGCCATTTAGGGAATGAACCAGCAGATGGACAACCTCTCTCTGTCTCTGACTCTCTCTGTAACTCTGCCTCTCAAATAAATAAATGAATAAATAAATCTTTATAAAAAAGAAATGGGATTTTCTCTATGTATAGATCGTACACTTTATCCAAACTGAACACTTCTAGAAATCGATGAAAAAATTCTTAGGGTTAACAAGCAAATTTAGCAAGGCTGCAAAGTATGTTTCAAAAATACAAAAAATAATTCTATTTTCCAAATTATAGCAATGTACACATAAGAATACAATATAAAAGACCATATTATTAGTTATGAATGAAAAAATTAAACACTTAGATATAAATCTTTAGAAGCACATGATTTAGAGGCCGGTGCAGTGGTGCAATAGGTTAATCCTCTGCCTGTGGCGCTGTCACCCCTTTTGGGTGCCGGTTCTAGTCTCAGCTGCTCCTCTTCCAATCCAGCTCTCTGCTGTGGCCTGGGAAAGCAGTGGAAGATAGCCCAAGTTCTTGGGCCCCTACACCCACATGGCAGAGCGGGAAGAGGCACCTGGCTCTTGGCTTCAGTCGGTGCAGTTCCAGCCATTGCGACCTACTGGGGAGTGAACCAATGGAAGAAAGACCTTTCTATCTCTCCCTCTCACTGTCTGTAACTCTACCTCTCAAATAAATAAAAAAAATCTTAAAAAAAAAAAGAGTACATAATTTATATGGTAAAAATTACAAATGCTAATGAAACCCATCAAAAAATGATCCAAATAACTGGAGAAATTTATTATCTTCATGAATTAGAAAACTCAACACAAAAATTGTCAATTTTACACAAATTCATATACCAGTTTAACGTAATTTCTATCAAAATTCAAGTAAGATTTGTTGTAGACATAGATAAGACTATTCAAAAAAATGTGTATAGTAGAAAATGGAACTAAAACAGCAAAATAGCTTTAACAAAGAAGATTAAATTAGTAAGAATAAGGGGACCAAATTTCAAAATTCAACTCATAGCTACCAAAATCAAATTTGTGTGATATAGGCAGAGGTATAGACACATAAATGAATGGAATGATAATAATAGGGGATCCAGAAATTGGCAAACATGGAAGGATAGCATTTTCAACAAATCATACTGGAGTAATTGGATATAAATAGGTAAAAACATTGACCTAAGTTTCCAGACTACATAAAAATAAAATGGAACATAGACATAAAAGGAAAATATAAAACTTTTTAGTAGAATATTTCCTGTATCTAGGGCTACACAAACTTCTTAGTAACTTAGGAGCACAATCTATAAAAAGAAAAATTGATAAATTTGACTTTATTGAAATCAATATCCAAAGTATTACACACAAAATTCAAAGACTAATACACAAATACTCATAGCAGTTTTAATCATAAAAGCCAAATTCGTAATTATTCAAATGTTCACAGACTAATGAATAAAGAAATTATAGTATGGGCTATGCAATGGAAACTCATTCATCATTAAAAGCAACAACCTGACACTGTGCAACACAACATGGATGAATCTTAGAAATGTAATGACTCTGGAGGTAGAGGCAAAATAGCAGCTGAGTAAGACAGTTCAGTGATCATTTCCCTACTGAGACATTAGTTTGAACAGCTATTCCCACACAAAATTACCTTCACAAGATCTATGGAAACCACGTGACAGACTGTAGTGCCTGGTTATGCTTTATTAAAAATGTCACACTAAAAACAGCAGGGAGTAAAGTATTGCATGTGTTACCACTCCCCCAGTCCCAAGGAGCACAACATTGAAGAAAGATGCCTCCAGCTTGGGAGAGAGAGACAAAATTAAGTTCAGTCCTTTCACTTGAAGTACCAGGCTCACTGTAATAAAACTGAGTCAGAAAAGACCCCAAAGTCTCTGCCTCCGGACCTGTACCTGCAGACTAGGTATTTGGAACCTCCAAAGTAAGGTGGCCAGTGACCAATTCCATCAATCCTCTCCCAATTTCCTGCAGACAGAAGGAAATCCTAATTGTCCCTGTTCCCAGTTCAATGCTTGCAGACAGAACTGTTCTGCTTCAGTGGATTTTTTTGTGGCTCAAGATGATAACTCAGCAAGCGTTACCAGTTGCTGGTAGAGGTGGCATTAACAGCAGACAGACCAGAGCAGGGTCTTGGCAACACTGGTCTTGGTGAGCTGTCACTGCTCTTGGTGAGTTCCAGCTGTGATCTACCATTGTGGTGTTGGTAGTCACAGGACGAGGCAAGTGGGCCTACAACAGTCCAAAGAAGCTTGTAGAAACAAACTACCCCCTTTTAGACATTCCTTAGTTCATTCTGAAGAACACACTATGTACCAATTTGCGATAAATCTGAGCTTGGGGAGTACTGATGTGGCGCAGTAGGTTAATCCTCCGCCTGCGGTCCTGGCATCCCATATGGGCACTTCCAACCCAGCTCTCTGCTATGGACTGGGAGAGCAGTAGAAGATAGCCCAAGTCCTTGGGCCCCTGCCCTACATGGGAGACTGGGAAGAAAGCACCTGGCTCCTGGCTTTGGATTGGCGAAGTTCCGGCCGTTGTGGCCATTTGAAGAGTAAACCAATGGAAGGAAGACCTTTCTCTGTCTCTCCCTCTCACTGCTTGTAACTCTACCTCTCAAATAAAATAAATAAAATCTTCTAAAAAATATTTACAGGGACCAAATCAATAGGCAAACAAGACACAACAATATGCTGCTTCCAAGAAATTCACTTCACTCTAAGGGCACACATAACTGAAAATGAAAGATGGAACAAGATATTCCCCACAAATAGAGCTCAAAAGAAAGCAGGACTGGTCATACTTATATCAGATAAAATAGATATTTAAATCAAAAACAGTAAAAAGAAACCAGAAAGGTCATTACATTACAATGGTAAAGGGCTCAGTCCAGCATGACGAAATAACAAAAATATGCAATATATTTATAAATGTAAATATAATATGTAATATAAGTATATAATATATAGGGTATATGTGTATATATACACTCAGATACACAAAGCAAATACCTAAAGTGAGAGATAGATTAGAGATAGACTCTAAAACAATAAAAGTAGGGAATTTTAATAACTCACTTTCAGAAATAAGTCACTCAGATAGAAAATCAACCAAAAAAAGCAGAGTTAAATTGCATCCTATCTCAGTTGGCCCTAAGAAACATCTATAGAACATACCATCAGTCAGCTCCAGAATACAAATTCTTCTGACTAGTACATGGAACATTCTATAGGATAGGTCAAATGGTATGTCATTAAACAACAAATTTTTATGACAATATACAGTATACTAGAAATCAATTATAAGAAAAATATTAACAATTGCATAAATATATGGAAATTACATATAACCAATTGATCAAAGAAGGAATTACAAAGGAAATTTTAAAAATTCTTGAAACAAATGAAAATGGAAACACAACCTAAAAAAATACTATGGAGTTTATTGCAATTAATACCTGCACTAAAAATACAGAAGGATCAAAAAATAACTTATTACTATACTCAAAGAACTAAAAACAACAAGAGAAAATAAAATGCCAAATCAATAGAAAGTAAAGAATATAATAAAACTCAGAATACAAAAAAATTACATAGAGACTAAATAAACAATATATAGAAATCAATTAAGGGGAGAGGCACAAAGATGGCAGAATAGGGAAGGAGCTTACTACTCTAGTCTAGGGGAAGACAGTTTTAAAAAAATGTGGACAGAGTGTAATCTCAGGGAAGAGTTAGGGAGAAAACAGCAGAAGGAATTGCACACAAATTAGAGTGACACTGGATCTACGTGGATTATGTAGATGTATACAACTCAGGACCCAAGCAGCCAGGAGCCTTGGCACCAGCTTTGGAGAGTAGGGTGAGACCAGACTGCAGCAGCCCAAGCCACTGACAATAAAGATGCAGGAAAAGCCTACCATGAGTTTGGCTTGGAACCCTGTGGAAGACAGTATATCTGACAACCTAGAGGGAAAAAAAGAGAGGGGCATGTTTCTCTCTCCCCAACCACCCAGCTAGTCCTATAACTAGCCAAGAGGGGGCGGGCACCATTTTGGACATACATAACAGCTGCTCCAGTTCATGTCTGCACACCCAACAACCAGCCAAGAGGTGATGCCTGAGTCTGGCTGGGTGAATTGACAGGGAGCTGGGTGCTCATGACTACGGGATCCTTGTGTACTAGGACTATGAAAAAACTGTGGTTGTTTGTGAGGATGCAGGGTATGGCTGGGTTTTTTTTAGTTAGTCATTGTAGGCGGCTCCATATGCTCGGGGCTCTCTGATTCCCTGGTGAGGTTCATTGCTGAAGGATTTGTGCTCACACAGAGGACTGCATGGATCCTTTGTGTGGTTTTTATGGCAGCATGGACAAATCTTGTACCTGATGGGGTCAGTGCCCAAACATTGGTCTCCTTTGAGGAGAAGAGGTAAACATGAGATTATGCAAACAGAGCTGAGCAAACTTCCCATCTGATTAAAAAAAAAAAAAGAGGAGATTTACCATGCCCTACTTTGGACACTCCACTCACACTGGAGCACTGAACAGAGCTCCCTGACCACACCCAGCACACGCTCCTGGGTAGCCACTGAAAGAGTAGACACTCCACTAATCCACAGAGGGATAGTCCAACTATAAAGGCCATCAAAGGGGAAATAAAAATAAACCTCCAAGTATCTCCAAAAATACCTAAAAATAAATGCAGAAATCCAAGAAACAAGAATAAGGAAGACAACATCATGCCCCCAAAGGAATACAATAACACTTCAATACTAGAACGTGAAAATGAAGAGATTGAAGAAATGCCAGAAACTGAGTTCAAAAAATATATCATAGGATTACTTAGAAGTAATTAGAAGCAAATCCACAAACTAAAGAAATTCGTACATGCTATGAAAGAAAATTTCTCATGAAATTGAGATTTTTAAAAGAAATAAAAATGAAATATTAGAAATGAATAATTCAATAGAACAAATAAAAAATGTGGTAGAAAGCCTTCACAACAGAATTGATGAGGCAGAAGAAGGAATATCCTAGTTAGAAGACAAATCTCTGGAAATTTTATAGTCAGGCCAAAAAAAAAAAAAAAAAAAAAAAAAAAAAACAGAAGAAACCAGAACACTAAAAAACAGTGTTAGAAATCTATAGGATTGCCAGCGCTGCAGCTCACTTGGCTAACCCTCCACCTATGGCGCCGGCAACCCGGGTTCTAGTCCTGGTTGGGTCATCGGATTCAGTCCTGGTTGCTCCTCTTCCAGTCCAGCTCTCTGCTGTGGTCCAGGAAGGCAGTAGAGGATGGCCCAAGTGCTTGGGCCCTGCACCTTCATGGGAGACCAGGAGGAAACACCTGGCTCCTGGCTTCAGATGGGTGTGGCACGCCAGCACAGCCAGCCGTAGCAGCCATTTGGAAAAAAGGAAGACCTTTCTCTCTCTCTCTCTCTCTCTTTCTCTCTCTCTCCCTCTCCTCTCCCTCTCTCCCTCTCCTCTCCCTCTCTCCCTCTCCTCTCCCTCTCTCCCTCTCCTCTCCCTCTCTCCCTCTCCTCTCCCTCTCTCCCTCTCTCTCTCACTGTCTAGCTCTGCCTGTCAAAAAAAATGAATTAATTTTAAAATATTAAAAAAAAGAAATCTATGGGATACTATCAAACCACCCAACTTACAGGTCTTAAGAGTTTCTGGAAGTATGGAAAGAGAGAATAGATTAGAAGGCTCTTTTAGTGAAATAATTACAGAAAACTCCCTTAATTTAGAGAAAGAAAGCAATGCCCAAGCACAGGAAGCACACAGAACTCCTAATAGACATGACCAGAAAAGATCCTCACCACAACACATTGTAATCAAACTCTCCATAGTAAAAAATAGAAAAGATTCTAAAATGTGCATGAGAGAAACACCAGATTACTTTCAGAGGATCTCCAATTAGACTCACAGTTGACTTCTCATCAGAAATCCTACAGACTAGGAGAAAATGGCAAGATATATTGCAAGTCTTAAGAGAAAAAAAAAACTGTCAACCCAAAATATTGTACCATGCAAAGCTCTAAATTATGAATGAAGATGAAATAAAGACCTTCCATAACAGAAATTGAAAGAACTTGTCATCACTCGTCCAACCTTATAGTAGATGTTTAAGGGTGTACTACACACAGAAACACAGAAACATGGTTATCACTATGAAAAAAATGAAGGCAGAAAATCTTCCAGTAAAAGTACAAAGGAAATCCAAAGTAAACAATAGGAATATTTATGGAAAAATGGCAAGGCCAAGTCATTACTCATCAGTAGTTACCTTGAATGTAAATGGCCTCAATTCTCCAGTTAAAAAACACAGACTGGCTGAATGGATTAAAAAACAAAACCCATCTACTTGTTGCCTACAAGAAATATATCTCACCAACAAACATACATGCAAACTGAAAGTGAGCGGATGGAATAAGATATTCCATGCTAACATAAACCAAAAAAAGAGCCTGTGCAGCAATCCTAGTATCAGACAAAATAGATTTTATCACAAAAATTGTTAAAAGAGACAAAGGAGGGTACCATGCAATGAGAAGGGATCAATTCAATATGAAGATGTGACTACAATAAATGAATATTCACCTAATTACAGAGCACCTGCCTATTTAAAAAGAAATATTAATGGATCTAAAGGGAGACATAGACTCCAATACACTAGTAATGGGGTATTTCAATACCCCACATTCAGCAATGGACAGATCGACCAGACAGAAAATTAGCAAAGAAACAACAGTTAAGTGATACTATAAACCAAATGGACCTAATGAATATCTACAGAACTTTTCATCCTACAGTAGCAGAATTCCCATTCTTCTCTATAGTGCATGAAACTTTCTCTAAGATTGGCCACAGGCCAAAGCATTAATCAAGCCTCAAAAAATCAAAAAATTGAAATCATACCATGCATCTTCTCTGACCACAAAGGAATGAAACTGGAAATCAATAACTCAAGAACCTCCAGAACATATACAAACAGATGGACACTGAACAACATGCTCCAGACTAAGCATGTTGGTTATTGTTGATATTGTTGATAATGAGCATGTTGAATGAGCAGTTGGTCATAGAAGAAATCAAAAGAGAAATCAAAACACTGTTGAGGAACAGTTTTATTTTTTCATAGTGCTTGTTGAACTTTTTACTTAGTATAGAGTTAATCTTCTGTGTATAAAGTTAATTGAAAATAGATCTTAGTGAAAAATAAGAATGGAAAAAGGATAAGGAGGAGGAAGAAGGGTAGGAGTGAGGGTGGGAGAGTGGGTATGGTAGGAATAATTACTACATTCCTAAAGTTGTATTTATGAACTGCATGAAGTTTGTATATCTAAACAAAAATGTTTCTGGGGGAAATCAATTAAATGAAGGGCTGGTTCTTTGAAAAGGTAAACAAAATTGACATGCTCTTATCCAGATTAAGCAAAAAAGAGAGAAGATTCAAATACATAAAATTAGAAATAAAAATAGATATATTATGATTGACAATATAGAAATGAACAGGATTGTTAAAGATTAACATGAACAATGATATGGCAATAAATTTTATAAACCAGAAGTTATAGGCAAATTCCCAGACACATATCAAGATTGAGTCAAAAAGAAATAAAATCTGTAAACACACCAATAATAAGTAGTGGGATTAAATTCATAATTAGAAGTATCCCATTGGAGAAAAGCCCAGAATCAGATGGATCAATTGCTGAATTCTACCAATCATTATAATGTCAATTCTTTAATTATTCCAAAACATACAAAAGGAAGGACTTCTTCCAAACTTATTCCATACCACCAGCATTACCTCGGTACTAAAACCAGATAAAGACACAACAATAAGAACAAACACTAAAAGCCAATGTCCTTGATAAGCACAGATGCAAAAATCTTTAACAAAATGCTAGCAAACCACATCCAACAGCACACTGAAAAGATTATTCACCATGGTCAAGTGGGATTCATCCCAAGGATGCAACACTGGGTCAACACATGCAAATAAATAAATGTGATACATACATGCAAACATGTATGTATGAATGAAGGGGGGAAATTACATGATGATTTCAAGAGATGCAGAAGCAGCATTTGATAAAATTCAGCATCCTTTTATAATAAAAACTCTGAGTAAATTAGGTTTAGAGAGAACATACCTGAGCATAATAAAAGCCAAATATAAAAGCCAGTAGCTAACATCATACTTTATAAGGAAAGCTGAAAAATTTCTAAGATCTGGAACCAGACAAGGCCACCTACTTTCACTATTTTTAATTCAACACAGTACTGGAAGTCTTCATCAGAGATATTATACAAAAGAAAGAAATCAAAGGCATCTGAAATTGAAAAAAGGAAATCAAAGTGTCACTGTTTCCAATAACATGATCTTACATATATAAAACTCCAAAGATTTCAAGGGAAAAAAGTGATTAGAATTAATAAACAAATTCATCAAATCAAAGTTATAAGATACAAAGCCAAAATGAAAAAATAACTATTGTTCTTATACATCAATATTGAATTATCTGAAAAAGAAATCAAGAAAACAATCTCATTTCCAAAAGCTATAATAAAATAAAATACCTAGGAATAAATCTAACTAAAGATGTGAAAGGTTTCTATAATGCAAACTATAAAACATTGAAGAAACAAATTGAAAAATAAGCAAGGAAATGAAAAGATATCACATGTCTATGGATTAGAAAAATCAATATCATTAAAATGTCCATACTACTCAAAGCAATTTATAGATTCAATGCAATCTCTACCAAAATACCAATGACATTTTTCACAGGACTAGAAAAAAAAGACTACTAAAATTTGTATCAAACCTCAAAATAGCCCAAACACCAAAAGCAATGTTGAGCAAAATGAAAAAAGTAAAAGGTATTATGCTATTTTACTTTAACATATATGAAAGTCACAGTAACTAAAACAGCATGATATTGTCATAAAATGGGAAACATAGACTCCATTGGGAAAAAATATAGATACAAATAATTTCATGCATCTATAGCCAACTTTTTGACAAAAGTGCTAAGAATATACATTGGAAAAAGGACAAGCTTTTCAATACAAAACGCTAAGAAAGTTGGGTATCTATAGTGGACAAATGAAACCAGAGTCCTATTTCTCACCATGAAGAAATCAATTTAAAATGGATTAGAAATCTAAAAACAAGCCTTGAAACTTTGAAATTACGAGGAGAAAACAAACACTTCAAGACATTGGAACAGGCAATAATTATTTTGATCAGATACTAAAAGTAATAAAAACAAATGCAAAAATACACAAATGGAATTTCTTCAAACAAAAAGAGTTTCTTCATAAAAAAGAGACAATAAACACACAAACTATAGAATAAAATATTTGCAAATATTATATCTGACAAAATTTTAAGAACTAAAATGCATAAGCAACTAAAACAACTCTATGTAGCAAAACATAATAATAACAATCTAATTTGAAAACAGGTAGTATGGGTTCAAGTCCTGGCTCCAGTGTTTTCGCTTGCTGCTAATGCACACCCTGGGAAACAGGGCTGTGATGGCTCAACTAGTTGGGTCTCTACCACCTACATGGGAAACCTGAATTGAGTTTGCTTTGGCATGGACCTAGCCCAGACCCAACTGGATGGGGGATTTCTCTATGTATCTGTCTCTGCATCTCTCTGTATCTGTCTCTGTACATGTCTCTCTGCTTTTCAAATGAATCCTTAAATAAATAAATACAATTTTTCAATGTAAAATGAATCAAAATAGACATTTTCCAAAGAAAGACATGCAAATTGCCAACAGGTACATGAAAAGATGCTCAACGTCATGAATTATCATGGATATACAAATAAAAACACAATGTACCACCTCATTTAGATTTTATATTATAAAATAGACAAAGAATAACAAATGGTGGAAGGAATGTTGGGAGGAATGTAAATTATCACAGACATTCTGGAAAACAGCATGTAGGTTCCCTCAAAAATAAAAATTAGAGGGGTTGGCATTGTGTCACAGTAAGTGAAATCACCACTTATGAAACTGGCATCCCATACCAGAGCACCTGTTTGAGTTCCAGCTGATCGCTTCCTGTTAATGCACCTGGAAAGGCATCTCATAATGGCCCAATATTTGGGACCCTAACACCTAATGGGAGACCTGGAAGGAGTTCCTAGCTGCTAGCTTCTGCCTTTTGCCTATTCCTAGGTGTGGAGGCATCTGGGGAGTAAACCAACAGATAGAAAACATTCTCTCTCTCTCTCTCTCTCTCTCTCTCTCTCTATATATATATATATATATATATATCCTCCCTCCCTCCCCCCCATCACTCTGCCTTTCAATTAAATAAATAAATTTTATAAAATAAAACTATCATATTAACCAGCAAATCCATACTGGATAGATAGATAGATAGACTGATAGATTGATTTATTGATAGATAGATAGACAGACATAGATAAACAGATACAGATATCCAGAGGAAATGAAATCAGTCCATTGGATCCACTGATGAATAAAGAAAATGTAGTATGATGAGATAGTATTCTACCTAAAAAATAATGAAGTTTGCTCATTTGCTACAACATGGATGTAACTACAGATCATTATGTTAAGTAAAATAAGCCGAGCCCAGAAAGACAAGTACTGAATTATCTCACTGGTATGTGGAGACTAAAAAAAGAATAAAAGGGTGATCTCATAGAAGTTAAAAGTATAAATGGTGATTACCAGAGATGGAGGAGAGAAGGGAGGAGGGATTGGAGAAGCTTGATTAATGGATACTGATAGTCCTATAGGAATTTAAAGTTATGGCACTCTAAGCACAGTAGGGTGACTATAGATAATGTTAATGTATTGTATAGTTCTTTATTTTTTAAAAAAATGACAGAATTTTAAGTGTTGTTACCATATATTAGTATTAAATGTTTGAAGAGTTATGTATGTTTACCCTGACTGGACATTACTTAAGGTATGTTTGTATCAAAACATCACATGATACCAATAATCACGTACAATTTTATGTGTCTCTTAATTTTTTAATATTATGCTGAATTTTTTAAAAAAAATACATAAAAAGTCCATACTGGATAATTCTATCATAAAAAAGTTCTTTAAGAAGCAAAATAGTCTATACTAAAACAGTGAAGATGAATAATTGCCCAGAGTTAAGGTGAGATATAGGTGGGGACTAACTTCTAAGAGAACTGAGGGAAATTTGAGGAGATGGAAATGTTGCGTAGCTTCAATGTGGTAGTGTCAGTTACACAGGCGCACAGACTTGCCAAAATACATCCTGCTGGCACAAGTCTTGTATGTAAATTTTACCTCAATAGGGTTGATGAAACTAACATTCAAAGCCTCCAACAAATACCCATATATTATATATACATGTATATGTATATACTAGTATTATGTATATGTATATATATATACTAGTAACTTTTTAAATCACAAGGTCAATAATATTCCTGTATTACCATAATAAAGATAAATTTTAAGAGTGTGATATAACAGAGTCTTCAATATACCCTCTTACTTTTTCTGTGAAAAATAAAACCACAAACAGAATTTTTAGAATATGACCTTATTGTTTATAAAGTCAACATTGCAGGAAGTAAGGCGGTGCTTACCAGTCAGAGGCTGGGGATTACCAGTTCTTTAATTCATGAAAATCATAGGTTTGCTGTCATTCAAGAGTTCAAATTAGGACCCTTCCAAGAATTTTTTTGTGTGTGTGGTCAGGAGGGAGGAGATTCCTCCTCCTAGTAGAGCATACAGGAGAGATTTCATGATAGTCAGCAGGGGTTAGGGGAGAACCAATTTGAAGTCCCAAGAAAGGAAACTTCAAGAAGGCTATTTTAAAAGGGGAGCCAGAAACATGCTCAAATACTCAAAGCATTTATCTATCAAACAGGAAATAATTTATACTGTTGACAAGGGGGTTAAAACATTAAGAATCCCTTTGTTGAGACTCTACCTTCCTCGGGAAGGGGTCATTACCTCATTTCTTGGTGATGCTGAGGTCACCAACCCACACGTTCTGGTGGAAAACATTTTCAGAAACTGACTTTTTTCTTTGCAGAGAAAAGGAAACAGAAAAATTGTAAAATGCTAAACCTGGTTGCTCTTCAAATGCCAAAAATATAGCTATATTTTCACTAGCTTTCTATATTTTCAAATATTGTTTTACAAGTATTACTTTTGCGATGAAAAAATCTGGCAAACCTATGATTATGGTCTACATTTATTGGTAATGAAAAAAATTTCAGGGACAACAAATTGTTCTGTTGTATTCTTCTAACTTCTATAAATTTCTGCTATTTTGCAAGAAAATTGCCACATATTCTAGTCTTTTCTATTAATAAAAAAAATGTCCCTTCCTATGCCACAAACTATTTTGTGCTTGTTGGTGCCTTTTTTCCACTGCACGTGTCCAATATGGCAATGTTCCCTCCCACACACTGCAAGCCACATGAACCACAGCCACCTGGGGAGAGGGAAGAAAGTCCCTGATTTTGCCCACCTAAGAAAGGAATTCATTCTACTTTATCTCAACCCAATATGTCCAGGGTGTCAGTAGCCAAAGTATTTTTACTTAGGAGGAAAGATCAAATACTGCAAATAAGCATAAAATATGCAACTGAAAAATTGAATTAAAGAATTGAATAGAAAAAAAGAATTAAAGAAATGCCCCATCTCAAGATTAGGTTTAAAATGGTGATTAATTAATATACTGAATTACTATGCAAAGGCATGTAGTGAACACTGAAGCAATAAATGGCAACCCTTTCCTGGCAAGAAAGATTTTTTTCTCAATCCCTTTACTCCTTCCTAAAGATGAGTGAGCATGCACAATGCCAATGTGCTGCCATGCCATAATTCAAAGAGATGTGCTCAGCAGTGGAACTTAGATTTTTCATTAGAAAATATTTTTGTCTTTCCCTTCATATATCATAATGCGCCAATTGTTGTCAAAAGTATAACTAGTTTATGGCTGTAGGCCATTTGGCGTGGCCATGAGATATTTCCATGTTTGTGGCAACCAGTTCTTTTCCTTAAAATAACTCCCCCAAAAAATCTTTAAAACTTTTTTTTTTTGCAACCTCCCTCCACTTATTTCTTAGCTCAATGAAGATAAAATAGTTGCTTAGGAACCTGCAACAAGCCCTTTCCTCTGATGGGGGTATTTTTTTTTTTCACATTGGTGTCACGAGTACCTTATTACCACCAGCCAGAATTGTGACACTATTACATCTGCTCTCCACTGACACGATAGGAGGCCACTGTTTTGTGATTCCCAGCTAGATTCCAAAGAACAAGTTCATTTATATTTATAGTGCGACCTAAAATCAAATGAGAGCAGAGTGGATGGATTTTTCAGGAAAAGAAAGGTAATGAATGTCTACTGGTCTAACAGGCATTGGCATACACTAATGCCCCTGCCATTAATGGTGGCCCCAAAAAAGTACCATAGCATTTCCTAGGAGCTTGTTGGAAATTCAGAATTGGGGCCGGCATTGTGGCATAGCGGGTAAAGCCACCACCTATAACATCAACATCCCACCCAGTTCCGGTTCAAGTCCCAGTTGATCCACTCCTGGTCCATCTCCTTACTACTGGATTGGGGAAAGCAACAAGAGATGGCTCAAGTGTTTGGGTATCTACACCCACATGGAAGGCCTGAAAGAAGCTCCTGGCTCCTGGTTTCAGCTTGGTCTAACCCCAGCCATTGTGGCCATCCGAGCAGCGAACCAGCAGATGGCACAAATCTCTCTCTCTCTGCCTCTTCCTCTCTCTCTCTAGCTCTGACTTTCAAATAAATTAATAAATCTATTTTTTTTAAAAAAAGGAAAGAACTGCAGAATCTCAGGCACTGTCCAAAATTGCATTGCTTTATTAATTTCATCTTCATCAAAATCCTGAATATGACAGCATTACCTCCATTCTACTCAGAAAATTATGAGCAGAAAGGTTAAGAAATTTACATAAAATTCACAAGATAGCAGTGAGTGAAGCTGGATTTGTGCACACTTTAAAATTTATTATATTCCCACTCCAGCAGCCTAAATCCTAAACCAGGCTAAAGCCAGGAGAATTTGAATTTTAATCCAGTCTTCACCATTAATCTCTTTCTTGCCTCATATACTACATGCCAGTAAACCTGAGTCTGATTTTTGGTCCTGCTTATTTCATAGAATTTCTACAAAATAAATAAAATTAATGTATGTGAAAAAACATTGTAATATAGTTAGCACTTGCCAAAATTAATTTAACAGAATCATATATGATTCTTTCTCAGTTTATGCTGAGACATAAAGACCAAGAATAAAATACCAGGTGCCAGGTACTCCAAGTACACAATGAGAAGCTAAACTTCACATATAGTTTTGAAATTGGCCAGGTCAGGCCAGCGCCACGGCTCACTAGGCTACTCTTTCTCCTGCGGCGCCGGCACCCCAGGTTCTAGTCCCAGCTGAGGCACTGGGTCTGTCTCAGTTGCTCCTCTTCCAGTCCAGCTCTCTGCTGTGGCCTGGGAAGGCAGTGGAAGATGGCCCAAGTGCTTGGGCCCTGCACCAGCATGGGAGACCAGGAAGAAGCACCTGGCTCCTGGCTTCGGATTGGCTCAGAGCAACATTTGGGGGGTGAACCAACGGAAGGAAGACCTTTCTTTCTCTCTCTCTCTCTCTCAGTCTTTCTCTCTGTCTCACTGTCTAACTCTGTCTGTCAAAAAAAAAAAAAAAATTGGCCAAGGCAGCCTTAGTCCAGCACCCACCTCAAGAATATAAAAAGTTTGAAGTTACAGAGGGAAAAAAAAAAATTTTCTCTAGAAAGTGATTTAGTTGAGGGTGAGGGGACAGATCATCTCTTCCTCAACTCAGTCTTTAGCAAGGGACTCTAAGGAGGCCACACACAGAGCACATTTGCTCCCTGAGAAAAGATTTAATCTAAAAGGAGCTACCTACCATAAACCTCTCCTCCTCTGTTGCCTTTGCAGATTAAAGCAATGCTGTGTTTTGCTATTATCAGGCTAGTCTTAAACTGGATAGCATATTTTAATTATGTCTGTTGAGGTTAAAAGCGACTACCGAGGCCGGCTCAATAGGCTAATCCTCCGCCTTGCGGCACCGGCACACCGGGTTCTAGTCCTGATCGGGGCACCGGATTCTGTCCCAGTTGCCCCTCTTCCAGGCCAGCTCTCTGCTGTAGCCCGGGAGTGCAGTGGAGGATGGCCCAAGTGCTTGGGCCCTGCACCCCATGGGAGACCAGGAGAAGCACCTGGCTCCTGCCATCAGATCAGCGCAGTGCGCCAGCCGAAGAGCGCCAGCCGCGGCGGCCACTGGAGAGTGAACCAACGGCAAAAGGAAGACCTTTCTCTCTGTCTCTCTCTCTCTCTGTCTACTCTGCCTGTCAAAAAATTAAAATTAAAATTAAAAAAAAGCAACTACTGAACTTTTTATCAACTCAAAGTGTCTGGAAAGTTGGGAACCTGTTTAAGATTTGAACTAAAAACTAATCCATGAATTTTATTTAAAGGGACAGTGAGAAGAAAATAATAGTCATATAGTTTGTTGCTGATACCCAATTGAGAACTGCTCTTTCAAAATCTCCATTACCCAAGTATTGGGACCTGGAAAAAAAAACACTAAATCCATAGAAATTGTGTTTTAGGGCCAGCGCCGTGGCTCACTTGGCTAATCCTCCACCTGCAGTGCTGGCATCCCACATGGGCACCGATCTAGTCCCAGTTGCTCCTCTGCCAATTCAGCTCTCTGCTGTGGCCCAGCAGGGCATTGGAAGATGGCCCAAGTGTCTGGGTCCCTGCACCCGCACGTGAGACGAGGAAGAAGCTCCTAGCTCCTGGCTTCGGATCAGCGTAACTCCGGCCATAGCGGCCTTTTGGGGAGTGAACCAAAGGAAGGAATACCTTTCTCTCTGTCTCTCTCTCATTGTCTAATTCTATCTGTCAAATAAAAAAAAAATGAAATTGTGTTTTAAAGCAAAATTCTGATTTTAAAGATAAAGGGCACAAGAGAAGAACAGCAGGCAGGTTGGGGCCCCCGAATGACCTGTTCTTATCCTAAATCCAAAATCCTAGAAGACATTTTAATCTATCTTCCTATATGTGCTCATCATGTAGAGGTAAATGAAACTTCTACCATGATGGGGGCTAATTTCCATTTTTCCATAAGAAAGTATAGATATTTAGATGAGTAGAAATTTACCTTTTCCCACAGTCAAATGCCATCCCAGTAGGTGGGATAAGAAGATAATAGAGAGGCTGGCCCTGTGGCACAGCAGGTTAAGCTGCTGCCTGTGACTCCAGCATTTCACAATGGAGCAATGGTTTGGGTTCCAGCTGCTCCACTTCCAATCCAGCTCCCTGCTAATGTAATAGGGAAAGTAGGGAAAGATAGCTCAAGTGCCTAGGCCCCTCCCACCCATGTGAGAGACCCAGCTGCGCTTCCAGATGCTTGGCTTTGGCATGGCCCAGCACTGACAGTTCTGGCCTTTTGGGGAGTGAATCAGCAGACAGATAACTGATAAATCAGGAGATCAGTAAATATGTTAGAAAAAAAAAATTGAAAAGCTCCTAATTGGCCAGCATATTCAGCTACCAAAGCTCCTAACTGAGTTGCCATGAGTATCAGGATGGCTTCTAAAGCATATCTCAATCCCTTTGTGGGAAGGTCAACACCACAAATATCTTCCCCTAACCACCACCTCTATTCACTGCTTCCAGCCCTGTTCCCAAACATGCTCCTGGTCATCCAGAAGTCCAAGAGTAGTCTTTCAAAATAATCATATCATTGAGTGAAATAAGCCAGACACAGAAAGATATATACCGCATGTTCTCACTTGTATGTGGATGCTAAACTTTTTTTAAAAAGCAAAAAGCATAGCAAAACAAAAAAATTCCTGTTGATGCCTATGTGTATCAGTTTTCCTGCAAATATTGTGTTTTGTCAAACTTTGTTTTAAATCTTTATCATACAAACTGTTGAACATTTTATACTACTGTAGTTTTATTTAGCTATGACTAATTTTAAAATTCTTTTCATTTGATTATTGTTTATAGCCCTTGCCTATATTCCTAGTGAATTATGGTATTTTTACTTCTTATTTGTTGAATTCTTTATTTAGTGGAGCATTAAGCTTTTGACCATCATGTAAATTAAAAACATATTATCTCAAAAATTAAAAAATTAAAAGTAAAAAAATAATAATCACATCATCACTCTCTTTAAATGTTTCACTGGCTTCCACAACCATCAGAAGCAACCCTAGGCTGGCATCCACGGTCCCTCATGATCTGGCTCCTGCTCATCTCACCTCTCAGCGACTCCCATTCTACATCTCCCACTCCACTCACAAGGAACTTCTCATTTTCCAAACACATCCTATCTTGAGCCTTACCAATGCCTGTGCTGCAGGATTTTATAATCCTGTTGATGATAATATCACCAAAATACTTGTTAAAATGAAAATTCTGAGGTCTGACTACAAACCAACAAATTCAAAATCTCCAGAAAAGGTGTCTGGGAATCTACGTGTTTAACCTTAGCCTGTAGATTCACCCTTCAGGTGAAATTTACCATCACAAAACCAGCATAGGCTCTGCCAGGGCAAGGATTCTTCCTGCCTTTTTCATAGTGTTATATCCAGAATCCACAGTAAGTGCTGCTCCCTTTGCCATAAGAGAGGTATAAAGTTAGGAATTTGTTTACTAGAGAGGTGATCAGAGGGCAGTGATTCAGCCACTCTGGGGCTTAGAAATGAGATAACAATCTAATATCCAGGTATATTATTGCTGAAATTTGAATGGGACCAGCCAAAAGACACCCTGGGTTACTGAGGTCCCCTTAGAATGCAAACAGAGCTGGCCTGGAACATCCTTGCACATACAGGAGAATGTTAACACCCAGCTCTAAAGATCAAGAGACACAGGGTCCAAGAACCTGGAAACCACTTTTTTCTACCACTCTCCTCCTTGCCCAGGTGCAAAAGAGAGTATCAAGTTTATTAAGTTGTCCCTGTGTCCTTATCAACTAAGCAATTTGCTAGAGTTTTAATTTATAAAAGGAAAAAGCAAAGTTGCTTTAATTGTACTTGTCTTTCCCAGATATAAGGGAAAGGACTACATCAGAAAGACAGAAAACCATGAAATTTGTAAGATATAACCACTCTTCCATTCATGTTTAAAACACGTGTACTTGAGCAGAAATGTAACTCATGTGATATTCATTACACTATGTATAGAATATCTATATTTGAGGTATGTCTATATAAATGCACTGCAAAGAGCACAATTTTTGAAAGGTCATAGCTTAAGAGGAACATCAGCAAACCAAAAGTGGTTTCTCAATGGAGAATAATTTAAATTGAGAATAATCTAAATATCTTGACATTATAGGAATTGGGGGCACTTAGTTTAAAGATAAGAAAACTTTGTAGTAAGACTTTTCATCCCCCAGTCTTTGAGAAGGTACATGAACAAGTGCCAATACATTTTGTCATCAGATTCATACAGAGACCAGTGGTCTAGACGACCTTAAATATCTTTCCAGATTGGAGATTCTGTGCTTTTTCTCCACCCAGGCCTATCCAGACCTTCTCCTTTGGGGTAGGTCTGCCAGTTTAGAAATGTACTCCTGCATTGGAATTTCCCAATGTAAAGTTTCACTTTAAAAATGATACTTTCACATCAACTTTTGACAGGTGTATTTTGGTTTTCTGAGGCTTTTCTCAGAGGGCTGCTTCTGTAAGGGTAGAAGACACAATGATATCCAGGCCTGGATTTGAAGAATCTTATTAATTTGCAATCAACTCCCTTTTGCATAGGCACATCCAAGTCTTTTTTTTTTTAATATCTAAGAACAAATCCCTTTTCTCCTCTCAGGATTTTTGATTATTGACTTGAGTATCAAGAAATGAGAAATGTATTCGGTGATGGAAGAAAATAATATTCATCATTTCTTATGACATTTAAGAAAATGGGAAAGTAGGGTAAGCTCTTTTTTTATTTATTTTTTTTTTTTGACAGGCAGAGTGGACAGTGAGAGAGAGAGACAGAGAGAAAGGTCTTCCTTTGCCGTTGGTTCACCCTCCAATGGCCGCCGCGGTCGGCGCACTGCGGCCGGCGCACCGTGCTTGTCCGATGGCAGGAGCCAGGAGCCAGGTGCTTCTCCTGGTCTCCCATGGGGTGCAGGGCCCAAGCACCTGGGCCATCCTCCACTGCACTCCTGGGCCACAGCAGAGGGCTGGCCTGGAAGAGGGGCAACCGGGACAGAATCCGGCGCCCCGACCGGGACTAGAACCCGGTGTGCCGGCGCCGCAAGGCGGAGGATTAGCCTGTTGAGCCACGGCGCCGGCCCAGGGTAAGCTCTTTTAAGTAACTATCCTAAAGGTTGAAAATTTGGCTGCTTTCTTTATCAGCGTAACCATTTACAGTTGTGACCTCAGGAGTTCCAAGACACAGGCTGGGCATTTGAATGACAAGCTAACAGTACCTGGTGGTGAGCATTCACTGTGCCCTCCAACCAAAATGTTCCATTTAGGAAAACTAAGACAAGAAAGTCAATTAACTTTACAAGATAAAAGTAGCCTTTTTCCTGATTCCTTTTATCACTGTGAGAAATGAAACTCCACTTCCAAAAAAAAAAAAAAAAAAACTATGAATTTTTATAGTGTCAGCATACTTTTTATAAACTGCTTTTTTATGATACCATGCTCTGTATTGGAAAAATTTTAGACTTGTGAGCAAAGTCTGAGTTTTTACAAAGTAGAGGAACAGTATCATATTTAAACCATTTGCTCTATTTTTAAAAAACAGTGTTTGTCTGAAGAACAACATCTTTAAAAGTCTCTTGCAAGACATCATATAAATGTAGCATACTGCTGTCTTTCCATCGTCTTATCTCCTACAATATCCTCTATGTTACAAGAGTGTGTGCTGTCCACAAAGACAGATTTCTGAGTTTCCAATGCACAACCTACTTTTCAACAGAATCCCAAGGCCCAGCATGACTTAATGTACATCTTCCCGCATACCCTGCTATAAGAAAAAAGTAGTCAGCATGATGAAAGGGATGGGAAAGAGGTCTTGGAAGGAAATGTTAAAGGAGCCAAAGGTGTTTTACCTACAGAAGAGACAGTGATTTAAGCATAGTGCTGAAGTCCGTTCAGATTTCTTTTCCAAAGGCAGTAAATAATTAAGCACATAAATAATGATGTTCCATCGTCCACAGAGAACCAACAAAAGGAAATATGATTAGGTTATATCCACAGGGTTTGCTGTTGCACAAAAGAAGGTCTTTTCAACATTTGAGTGATAAAGCAGTAAAATGATCTATTCTGAGAGGTTACAGGATCTCTTTTCCTGCAGTGCTTCCATAAGAGAAGAGTTGCCCCTCTGTCTTGGATGGTTTAAATAAAGAAAGTCTGTGGCTAAAATACAGAATTGGTGCCTTTTGGCCCAATAATCCAAGACAGAGATGAATCCATCCTATTTCAAAGGCCAGTAGGAATTATTCCCAGAGCTTTACCTTGGCAATCAATTCCAGTACTTAGAAACCTTTGAGAATGCCTCTTCATAGACCTTAAGTCTGATTCACAATATACCTGAGTGGTCCTTGATTTCCTTGCAGGTGAAATGCCAACGTTCACATTGGCGTAGTGAGGGTCTACCAAGACCATTCTTTAATGTGCCCAGCACAAAGCCATTCAATAAAGAGCCCTTAGAAGAGCACATGCCTGCAAAGAATCACATGTGCTTCTGGCAGATCTCAAAAGATACCGGCATCAAATTCAACTGAATTAAATTAGTACATTTTCAGTGACTCTTCTTTGCCCAACTCTAGGCTAAGTGCTAGGCAGGTACACAACAAAAAAAGAAAAAATATATATTGGAAGCATGTTACTGGTTTCAAGTCACTAAAATATTTGGGCTACAAATTACACAGATGCATATTAAATAAAGCAAAAAAGCTTTTGTTAAATGTCAAGATGATGATGAGTAAGTGCTACAGAAATGAGAGAAGACAGGACACCTGCAGACTTGAGTAGCTGGAAAAGGCTTCATACAGGGCATGAGACAAAGTTCGGAAATTTGAATACATCTCTTAGCTAATTTCCCATCTAAGTGACTTCCCAGATTAACCTACACTCTCCTTTTGCTCTGTAAAGCACACTCACTGATACCCACAAGCAGCTAATCACTTTCAGTTGGCAGGCAACCTGTCATGTTTCCAAATGTGAACATTTTTATACCAGCTGAATTTGTTTTTACAGCTCAGTGAAACACTATATAAACGGATGAAACAGTGAAAAAAAAAATAAAATAAAGAACATTTCCAGGAAAGCTATCATATGCCCTGAAAACAGCTGATACAGATGAGTACCTTGAAATGTTCTTCCATTTAGACAACTGTAAAGACAGGTAACTTTTCCTAAAATCTGAAGAATTCTGTGCACAGATTGCTTTATGAGTAATTTTCTTCTCTTAGTCAAGTTTTTAAAAAAACCAATTGGAAATCATGGCTTATGCAAAGAAGACAACATGAGCTCTAATCCCTGGATTCGTATTCAGAACCCATAAATTAGCCCTGGCCATAAATTTCTTTTAAAAATATTATGTTTTCATTTGTGTACTTTACAATAAAATAAACTGTCAAAATATGTGTACCATTTTTAATAATCCTTTGCTATAAATGACTTAATTAACCTGTCAACAGCTTAGTCCCACAGCATTGATTAATAGCAAAGGCTTTTCTTGGCAAAAGTGACCTGAGAAGCACTGGACCAGAGGAGTAAGGACATGGATTCCAACTTATCCTTCCCTTTGGAACTTGGGCAACAGAATCCCTCCCTGGCCCCAGTTTTCTATCCCCCGAAGTACCCAGGTAGATCAAATCACTCTCCAGCCTTTTTCAGCCTCTTTACCATACTGTGAATCAATAATTCCTGCTTTCATTAGTGCTCTGTGCATTGTAAGCCCAAAACACTTACTTGTTATCAAGCAATCACTTGTACTTTTCACTATCCCAGCATAACACATCTTTAAATGTTCCAGGGCTCCAGTGTCCCTGGAGATGATCTTATTTCTCCTTGTGACTGCTTTTTCTCAGCAGGCAAATGTAGTATCTGTTTGGAACAGAAGAGAAAGCCAGGTGTGTGAGAAAAAGACACTTCCTACTAATGGAAGAATATGAAAGATAGTTTTTAGAGGGATTAACTTTGGACAAAAATAAATTATTGATGTATTTGGCATGCGCCTCAAGAACAGATATGAGAGGAGCCAGCAGTGTGGCTCAGTGGGTTAAAGCCCTGGCCTGAAGCATTGACATCCCATATGGGCACCAGTTCTAGTCCCTGCTGCTCCTCTTCTGATCCAGCTCTCTGCTATGGCCTGGGAGAGCGGTGGAGGATGGCCCAAGTCTTTGGGCCCTGTACCCACGTGGGAGACCCAGAAGAAGCTCCTGACTGGATCATCACAGCTCCGGCCGGCCGTTGCAGCCAATTGGGGAGTGAATCAGTGGAATGGAGACCTCTCAATCTCTCTTTGCCTCTCCTTTTCTCTCTGTGTAACTCTGACTTTCAAATAAATAAATAAATCTTAAAAGAAAAAGAGAAAATATGACAGAGACCCTCAGAGAACTTCATAGAGAGAAACAAGAAAGAGACACTAGAGAAAGGCAAAGAAGTTATAAAGAATTATAGTTCATTTTTAGCTTGTATTTATTATTCTGTACCTTTAGGGTTCTACAGCTATAGAATACAGAAAGTTGGAGGTGAATGCTCAACACTTTTCTGCTAACTTGCTGTATGTACTTTACTAAAAGAAGTTTCTCCCTTATCTATTTATTACTATGTCAAACACTACCAGGATCAGAAGAAAACTTCTGCAATTTGCAGAATTTGCATAAAAATAAAATCTAGTAATCAAGGTTATCCCATCCTGTTATCCTTGCTTAAGTTTTCATCAGAGACAATTAGTTTTCCAGACAAGATTGAAATTTCCTTGGGTCAACTCCATTCCCTTTTCCTGATGTTGAGTTTTCTCTAGGAAGTGCCTTTTCACATGCTACTGTGATCCTTGCATTTGGAGATCATCGACCTATAGCCCATTCCTATACTGACAAGGAGAAGAACCGTATAACCATAACTTTTTTGCAACGCTTTCATTGACATGACTCACTTCCAAAAGTCCTGGACCACTTCTGAACCCACAGGACATTCTTGTAAGACATCAGAGCCAAATTTGGGGGACAAAATATTTCTCAAAGCTCACATAATGGTGTGTTCATCAGCTCAAGAAAGCAGTAGCCAAGTTGCTGATACATGGGCAAGTCACAGGACATTTATTTTCCACTGAAGAGCAAAGAGATATTTGCAGATGGATTTTCCAGGGATCTTCCATAAACATGGAGTATAAAACACTCATGGTCTTTTCAGTTGATATATGCAAGTCTTTATATATGAGTCTTTCCTTCCATCAAGGGCCAATGGAGCCAAAGTGGTGGAGGTAGGAAAGAAAATTGTCTGAGAAAATATAATCCTAAGAGTCTCTAGAGGGCCAGCACCATGGCTCACTTGGTTAATCCGACTCCTGTGGCACCAGCATCCCATATGGGCTCCAGATTCTAGTCCCAGGTGCTCCTCTTCCAGTCCAGCTCTCTGCTGTGGCCCGGGAGGGCAGTGGAGGATGGTCCAAGTGCTCGGGCCCCTGCATCCACATGTGAGACCAGGAGGAAGCACCTGGCTCCTGGCTTTGGATCCGCACAGTGCGCCGGCCATAGCGGCCATTGGCGGGGTGAACCAACGGAAGGAAGACCTTTCTCTCTGTCCCTCCCTCTCACTGTCTATGACTCTGTCAAATAAAAATTTTTTTAAAAAAAGAGTCTCTAGAGGAGAAAGGCTACTTCAGGGACCATTTTTATTTCCCAAGATCTTATACCTAATTAAATTGTAAATTATGTTATTGAATTAAATAGAAAAAGATTTTTTAAAGGATTTTAGTTCTAGAGTTTGTCATCTCATCCAAGTCTTTAACTATTTGGATACTTAGCCATGAAAATAATAGATACCTATTAGAGCACTTAGCAAGGGAAGAACTGTTTCTTCCACTCACAGCCACTGTCATCCACAGGTAAACACTGACCATGCACTGTAGCCACATGGAGCCTGAAAAAAATGAGGGATTGGATCCACTGCTGTATCATAAGGGGTCAAACAGATGTGCCAGTGCTTACCTGGGGGAAGGCAGCCATAGGCAGGAGTGAGCCACAGCCAGCCATACAATTTGTATTCTAAAATATTTATTTAGTGACCCAATCTCAGGATGTTCACTTCAAAGACACTGTGAAAGCCTATGCAGTTCAAATTCCAATTTGAAACATTAGTAAACACTTTTACAACTCTTACACTGATATATGAACCACAAAATAAATGATCTACTGCTGTACTCTATGAATCTTTTATATAATAATTTCTTCATTAGAAATGTGAAAAATGGTGATTAATCGTGAAAAATGATCATATATCAACAAGTCCCAGGGAGTCATGAGACAAGAGGAAAGAAAGAGAGTCAGAGAGAGGAAAAAAGAAAAGCCTCTCTCTTTCCAATGCTTTCAAAACTATGCTTCTCCCAAGAGAAACATTCCTCTAAGTTTAAATGAGGCTTCTGTGGTAGCAGGTATACAGAGGTAAATGCACCTGCTTCAGGGAGCTCACCTGGGAGAGCTTAATGAGTTACTGATCTCCTAAATGCATCTGGGGGTCCAACTATTTTGTAGGAGTTGAAGAGGAATGCAGGCAGGGTTAATCCCATCCCTGAGGGAAAAATAAAATAAGAGGTGATCACTCGTCTATAGAAAGCACAGGAAACTATTACCCATGTGGGTGGAGTCCAACCATTACAGGCCAGAAGTAGAACCTGAAATACAATATAGTCTGTTCCTTTTTCTACTCAAAGACATTTGAAAGAAAAATAATGTGGTCCTCAAATTTTATCCCTCTAAGAAAGTAGCCCTCTACGTTAGGAACACTGCTGTTCAAAAAATACCTTTGAGATTCATGCCTCATAAGTAACACCACTGTATAATGAGGCATTGTTGGCCCTTCAGCTCCTAACTCCCCTTGAATGGTATCCAAGATCAGCCTGCTTCAGACTGGATTTCGTTGAATGTGCAGACATTATAGTGAGGTTATAGCAGTTGTTTAAAAGCTGAGGGACAAAATAGCCATCTACCTCTAATAATATTTTATAATCAGAAAGCAATTATCTTAATCGCTTTGTATTAGGCAATTACTTAATAAACTCAAATGGAAGAGCTTAAGTAATAATTGAACCTCTGTTAGTATCTAGAGAGAAAAAATGCTTCATTTAAATATTAGGAAAAGTTTAGCATACACCCAAGGTCAACAAACTCTGACCTAGGGTCCTATTTTATATAAATAAATTTTCCTTGGAAAGAGGTAAACCTATTCATTCCTCTTCAACTCCTACAAAATAGTTGGACCCTCAGATGCATTTAGATCAGTAACTCATTAAGCTCTCCCAGGTGAGCTCGCTGAAGCAGGTACATTTATCTCTGTATACCTGCTATCTCAGAAGCCTCATTTAAACTTCGATGAATGCTTCTCTTGGGAGAACCCATGGACTTACTGTCTACAACTGCATTGACAACACAATGGCAAAACTGGGTAGTTGCCACAGAAGGCATATAGCCCACCAGGAATATTTACTATCTGGTCCTTTGTTGACACTTGGTTAAGCCATTTTTACACTTCTTTTTTTTTTTTCCAAAACTTATTTTTTATTTATTTTAAAGGCAGAATTATAGCAAAAGGAGGAGAGACAGAGAGGTCTTCCAACCACTGTATCAGTGCCCAAATAGCAGCAATGGCAAGGGCTGGGCCAGGCCAAAGCCAGGAGCCTGGAGCTTCTTCTGGGTCTCCCACATGGATGCAGGGACCCAAGCATGTGGGTCATCCCACACTGCTTTCCCAGGCACATTAACAGGGAGCTGGATCAGAAGTGGAGCAGTGGGGTCTCGAACACCCACATGGGATGCCAGCAGTGGTGTCACAGGTAGAAGCTTAACCTGCTACCTACTATGCCACAATACCAACCTCTATTTTTACACTTCTACACAAGCCTATCTTAATTCTGAAGCTGAGAGAAAATATCCCTGAAAATGCAAAGCAATATCCTCCAATAGGTCTTTGTGAGTACAGCTCCTAAGAGGCAGCATAGCATTATTCTGCATAATAGAACCAATTTCCAGAATTCTCCAGTAGCAGCCTGCCATTCTACTAACTTGGAACAAGGGCAAAGTCATGAGGACATTCGGTCTTTGTATACTGTAGATAAAATTTAAATCTAAAATGTTTTTTTTTAAAAAAAAATACTTAAAGAAATCATAGCTTGCTTTAAATTTGTGTGTTTTTCTTCAGAACTAAGTAAAAATCTCATTGAAAATCTTCATTTATTTAGAAATCATCTGAAGATTTTGGAAGTGCCATGTTTCTTTTATTCATTGTTTTAGATTTCAAGTAGTCTCCATGATAAGGAGGGAAAGCAAAAAAAAAAAAAAAAAAGATAGGTACTCTATCCCCATCAACAGAATTCTCTGAAGACCCTGTGTCCTGACTCTTTTTAACTCAAAATCATTTTATGTGTCTTTCTATATTATCTGTTTAGCTAAAAGAGACGATGAAAAGTGAATAAAATTAATTCTGTTCCAGTTCAATAGTTTCTTTTCAGTTGTTTTTATTTTTGCTTAACCAAGTCACTTGGCCTCAGTTACCCCGGTCATGGGAGCTTCGTCCGAGCTGGATACCCTTCCCTCTAATCCCCAAAGCCTCATATCCTGTTTTTCACTCTTTCTCTTGATTTTAGCAGATGTTGTCTATTAATATGTCTGAGAACTTAGGATGTTTCAATTATGGACCAAAGAAACAGGCTATTTTCACTCCTTAGGCTTCCCCAAAGTTACCGTTCATTTGTCACTTTCAAGAGTGTGACTATCAGAACAAATAAATTCAAAGTGAAAGATGTGGACTGGACAGGCTATTCAGATGCAGATTCTGTGGATCAGGCAGCAGAAAAGCTCTAGCTGCTCCATTTTACTCATCACAACTTGCAAGTCTCACTTGTCTAATTTAATCCAGGCAAAGTTTCTTTGTTTATAAAAACCTGCCATCCATCTGACTTTCCTTGTTTGGCTGTCAAAACACATTGTAAATCAACAGCTAAGGTCTGAATGTGCATTGAGCCTATGAAAAAAAAAAATAATAGGTAGTCTGGTCTTCCTGACTGTGAGATCACTGGGGAAAGTTCATGAAGATGAGGCTAAAAGAGTGAGTGCTAGTCACCTCACTGAGTCATTCGATTCTTACTCGCAGATGCCATGCAAATCCAGCAAAGATTTATTTTAAAAAATTATAGATTTGTTTTCATTTTATTTGAAAGGCAGAGCAACAGAGAAATATCTTCCTTATGTTCATTCACAGCCCAAATGTCCTCAACAACTGGAATTGGGCCAGGCCAAAGCCAAGAGACCAAAACTCAATCTGGCTCTCCCACATGGATGGTAAGGACCCAAGGACTTGAGTCATCATCTGCTGCCTCCCAAAGTGTACATTAATGAGAAGCTGGATGTGGAGCAGAGAATCCAGAACTTGAACCAGGGATTCAGGCATCTCCAATGGCCACTTTAACCACTATGCTAAATGCCCATCCCAGCAAAGATTTTTGGCTAGTCAGGACAACTGAATTCTGGAGCTCTAGTTAATTCTCAATAGCTGGTTTATTTCAGATATAAGTTGACCAGTTTGTCCTTAGATTTTTATCAATGGTTAAAATATGAAAGTAAAACCTACCATATATGAATATAATATCATTCAGAGGAATAAATGCAATTATGACATTGCACAATTATAATTTTCATCATAATGAAACAAATTACTTCACCAATTTCAGTACATTGAAATCAATTCAATATAATATAAATATAAATAAAATTTTATAAATAAAATTTATATAAATAATATAAATCCTAAAGAAAAGACCTGGACTTGAATTCCAGCTCTGTTACTTAACTAAGCCCCAAATTCTTCATCTAAAAATATAGATAATAGCAGTACCTACTTTACAGCCCACTAACAATAAATGTTAAGTAAGATAATTCATCTAAAGCACTCAGGATAAAGCTTGACACATGCTATGGTTTGGCTATGATTTTAGTGTAACCCCCCAAGTTTCATGTACTGGAGTCATGGTTCCCATGGTTCCCAGTGTAGCAATATTGAGAGGTGGTAGAACATTTAAGAGGTGAGGCCTAACTGAAGATGATTAGGTCATAGGGCACTGCCCTTGGAAGGGATTAATGCTTTGCTCCTGGAAGTCTTTTCTCACTCTTGTGGACAGTCCCCAAAAGCAGGTTGTTTTAAGAAAAGCTCACGCCTCCCCTGAATCTCTCTTGCTTCCTGTCTTGACACGATCTCTCCTTCACACATGAACTCTTGTCATGTTGCCATCTACCACGTTGTGATATAGCCAGAAAGCCCTTATAAGAGCCAAGCAGATGCAGGCATCACACTCTTGCACCTCCAAAACTGTAAGCTACATAAACCTCTTTTTTATATAAAATACCCAGACTCAGGCATTTTGCTACAGCAGCAGAAAATGGACTTAGACAACACATGAATAGAGATAAGGATTAGCTTTATCATCACAGTCCTCATTAGCATCTCACAGTGGGAATGTTAGATGGACATGAAGGACAAAATTGCAACTCACTAGGGATTGTGTTCAGAGTGACTACAATGAAGGAATTTCACCAGTTGAAGGATTTCTTTTTCAGTTTGATGAATGATGTTCCTAATATCTGCTCAATCAACACTAATTTCTGCATTCAATCAGCTTTCAATAAGTATGTGTTGAGCATCTAATTCATGCCATGCAATGTACAATATAACACTGAGCAAGACAATCTAGAGTTTGGATTTTCTAACTCAAAAAACAATGGAGGGCATTAAAAGGATGCCTAGCAGTGCCATCTAGTTCAGTCTAGAAGGGCCAGGATGCAATCCATGAAGGAAACAGTGTCTAAGCCAATACTTAGACAAGAAAAAGAATTGTCCATGTAAAGCGGGGTAGAATGAGAATATTTCATCAGTGGTATAAGAAGATTCAGAGGCAAAAGAGATACTGATGTTGAAAGATAATTCAAATGGCTGGCAAGCAGGACACAATGGAGCAATGTAATAGAGGTAAAAAGGGGCCTGATGACAGGGAGTACTGAACACAGGCTGGTGTATTTGGACATCATTCTGAAGGCACTGGGAAGAAGTTAAATTGTTTCAAAAAAGGAATATGAAATTATCACATTTGCATTTGACAGAATTTGAAACAAACAACAAACACAACAAACGATATCACTTTTAATATGCATAAAGTGAAGTTGTTTAACTGAGAGGTGCTGATGAGGGCTTCTGTTTTCAAGCACACACATGTAAAAATGGGGGGGATGAGTGCCAAATGGTTGGAGGTATCCAGAAAGAGGAAGTGAGAAATTAGGGGAAAATTCAGAATGGTGAAGGACTGAGGATGAAGCCACAGATTTTTTAGAAGAAGACATCATTCTTTTCTTTGAATTTCATTTGTACTCAATGACCAAGAACCATATCATTCTAATTTATAATTGCTTCATGTGGCAAGGGTAAAAGAAGAAGGAAATCAGTTATATTCTTGCCATCCCTCCATATCCCTAGTCTCCTCTGCCTTCCAAGAAGGAAGGATTCTTGCTTTGGGGTCCAGCATTTAGATCCTCCTTTGCTACAAAGAATGCAGGAGGAAAGAAGCTGAGCAGAAAAATTATGACGTATCACAGAAACAAGTTTATTTTTACCTGGTAAGTAAGTAAGTCAGATAGTAGAGGAAAGAGGAAAGAAACACATCTGAGTTTATGAGAGTTTGGGAAAATTTGTTGTGTTTATAGAGAGATACATAGTGTGCAATAAAGTATAGGAGATATTAAGAAGGAGATACATAAAGAAAAACATTATAGTAAGATTAGAGATGGAACTTGAGCACCCCCTTGACTTGCATCCTCTGGTCTGCTTTAACAAAAACCAGGAGGAAAAGAAAGCTAGGCATCAGAAAATTAGAGATAGGTGGCAGCCTATTAAATGTATCTCTGTACAGTGATCTGCCTCAGGGAGACTCAACAGGCCAGTCCACTGCAGTAGCTTTCAGTGTGGTAAGCCTGGGCTTCAGCAGAAGTCAGCTTGTGAAGAGCCCTGGCAGCTATGCTCGCCAAGAGTTGGATCACTGGAAATGGACCTGCCCTGGAGTCAAAGGATGCCCAAGTCAGAGCCACAGATCTTATTGGCTCTAAGCTGAAAAGCCCTTCACTCAGCCCAGCTTCCAATGCGACCACTGCAGCTGAGGGGACAGCCAACCAGTGTCAGTAACATTGCAGGCAGAACTGTGAATTTCCTGTAAGAGTTGTCACCTGCCTTTACCTGGCCAGCTCTCCTCCCAGGCCAGCTAGGTAATGGAAGTCAACAGGATGCCTTCCCCAAGGAGGTTCACACCTCCCTTAGGATGTAGGCTCTATGAAGAGACAGAGGAGTCTGAGCCTCATAATTTACAAGGCCTCAAAGCCCATCTGACTATTACCAAGCCCCTTCTGTCAGGTACTATTGCCTCTCAATCAGAAAACTTAGTTGTAGCTTAGACAGCACCTTTCTTAGGTTCTCTAACAACTCTGTCCTCTGTATCTAGCCAACTTGAACCTTATTCCTTCATAACCCCTACTCTACCACCAATGGCTCTACTCCCAACCTGTGTGTACTGATGGTCCTCTCCGCCACTTAATGTTGTATGATTGTTCACAATTTCTCTACAGACAAACCCCGCTACCTGCAAGTTAAGTGGCCTCTCTCCAGTCTTGGCTGGAATCAGCTTTAAGCCACATCCATCAAACTGTCCCCACAAGGGTCCAGAGACCCCCCTCCATTCCTCTCTATAAAATCCTCTTATTACCTGGTTAATGCTACTCTTAGGATCATTGGTTACTATTCTTACCCTGTCTTTTACACTACAGTGTCTAAGTGTTTACAGCAGGTTATAATGGAACAAACGAAGGCCTTCAACAACCAGGCGGTCAACCAAATGATGCTGCAGGGATATACTTGGCTCCCCACCCAGGAGACAGCAGCTTGAAACATCGCCCCATGCCAGCAAAGAGTACCTCATCGCCCCATGTCAGCAGGAAGTAGCTCTAAAGACAGATCATCGTCCCTCTACCCCTCCTGGACTTTTGGGACTAATGTAACCCCATACAAATCCTGCTTTATAAAAAACAAAAGGGGGGGGGGGGAGCGGCAAGATGGCGGAATAGGAAGGGAGCACACCGATAGTCTGGGGAGAGACAGTTTAATAAAAGTGGAGATACTGCAGGTTCAAGGAAGAGTAGGGGAAGAAACAGCAGGGAAAACCCTTCCGGAACTGGAGATTCACAGTGGACCTGCGTGGAGAGCGTGGGAGCCCAAAGTTTGGGACACCAGCAGCAGATTCAACACACCAGCGCTGGAACGCGAGGTGAGCAGAATCTCAATAGCCCGATATACCAGGAGGGAAGCGGAAAAGGGAGCCTAGAGCGAACAAGGCTTGAAACCCTGCAGGGAAAAGTTCACCAGGCTAACTAGAAGGGGGGGGGGGGGGGAGTGACCCATACGGACACGAGCTTCTCTCTCTCCGCTCACCTCTCAAAGGTAAGCAAGACAAAGAGCAGGCGCCATTTTGGAATACGTCATAAGCAGGGTGACCTCGGGTCGGCACCGGCCCCAAGCCTAGCAGAAAAACCTGACTCTGGGTGGGAGGGGTGAAATAACAGGAGATTAGAACCTAATGAATGTGTGGTGCTAATGAACTGAGACTGTGAAAAAAGAGACTGAGGGGGAGAGAACTCACGGAATTCACGAATTCATGTGAGTACTCTCCAGAGACGCTACAGTTCAGTAGCCTTGGCAGCCCAGTGGGAGACTACAGGAGAATCTCAGCCCACACAAAGGGCCGCAAAGATTCCTTCTCTGGTCCTTGGGAAAGAGCTTCCGATCTCTGGCTCCTGTGGGTATATCATTCGCCTGCTAACCACCCCCAATTCCATTCAGCTGTGTGGAATTACTTCCCTTTTGAACCAAAAAAAAAAAAAAAAAAGTAACAGAGAGAGATTTACCACGCCTAACCTGGGAGTGTCTCCTTTGACACACCCTCAACCCTGAGGAACCAAACAGAGCTCTCAGGCCACACCCATCTCAAGCCTCTAAGGCTCCATCAAAAGCAGACAGTCCACTTAATCTAGAGTCATAGTATAACAAGAAAAAAACACCACAATGAAGAAACCAATATGCCAAACAACAAACGCAAAAACCGAGGTAATAAGAACAAGGAAGACACTATGGCATCCCCAAATGAAAAAGACACCCCAATTCAAGATTACGAAGATGATGAGATAGAAGAAATGCAAGAAGCAGATCTAAAAAAATTGATAAGAACACTAAGAAGTACTCAAAAACAAATTCTTGGACTACAGAAATCCTTGATGGACAAGGTAGAAAATCTCTCTCGTGAAAATGAAATATTAAGGAGAAATCAAGCTGAAATGAAACAACTAGTAGAACATGAAACTGTGATAGTGACGAGAAATCATAATGAAGTGAAGAATTCAATAGATCAAATGAAAAACACATTAGAGAGCCTTACAAACAGAATGGGTGAGGCAGAAGAGAGAATATCAGACTTAGAAGACAGAGCACAGGAAAATATACAGTCAAACCAAAGAATAGAAGAGGAAATTAGAAATCTAAAAAATATCGTTGGGAATCTACAGGATACTATTAAAAAACCCAACATTCGAGTTCTAGGAGTTCCTGAAGGCATGGAGAGGGAGAAAGGATTAGAATGCCTTTTTAGTGAGATAATAGCAGAAAATTTCCCAGTTTTGGAGAAGGACAGAGACATCCTAGCACAGGAAGCACATAGAACCCCTAGTAAACATGACCAAAAGAGGTCCTCACCACGACACGTTGTAATTAAACTCACCACAGTGAAACAGAAAGAAAAGATCCTAAAATGCGCAAGAGAGAAACGTCAAATTACACTCAGAGGATCTCCAATTAGACTCACGGCAGACTTCTCATCAGAAACCCTACAAGCTAGAAGGGAATGGCGAGACATAGCCCAGGTACTAAGAGAGAAAAACTGCCAGCCGAGAATATTATATCCTGCCAAGCTCTCATTTGTGAATGAAGGTGAAATAAAGACCTTTCATAACAAACAAAAATTGAAAGAATTTGCTGCCACTCGTCCAGCCCTGCAAAAGATACTTAAAGATGTGTTACACACAGAAACACAGAAACACGGCCATCAACATGAAAGAAGGTAAACGAAGGGAACCTCACAGCAAAAGATCACAGGGAATTCAAAGCATACATTTGGATAAAGAAATTATGGGACATGTACTCTATAGAATACTATACAGCAGTCAAAAACAATGAAATCCGGTCATTTGCAATAAGATGGAGGAATCTGGAAAACATCATTCTGAGTGAATTAAGCCAGTCCCAAAGGGACAAATATCATATGTTCTCCCTGATCGGTGACAACTAATTGAGCACCAAAGGGGAAACTTATTGAAGTGAAATGGACACTATGAGAAACAGTAACTTGATCAGCTCTTGTCCTGACTGTTGTTGTACAATGTAATACTTTATCCATTTTAGTAATTTTTTTATTCTAGTACTATTGGTTGAACTCTGTAATTAACAAACAATTATTCTTAGGTGTTTAAATTTTAACTGAAAAGTGATCCCTGTGAAATATAAGAGTGGGAATAAGAGAGGGAGGAGATGTACAATTTGGGACATGCTCAATCGGACCTGCCCCAAATGATGGAGTTAGAAACAGGCCAGGGAATTCCAATACAATCCCATCAAGGTGGTATGTACCAAGGCCATCTCACTAGTCCAAGTGATCAATTTCAGTTCACAATTGATCACACTGATAGGTCTAAGAGTCAAAGGGATCACACAAACAAGACTAGTGTCTGCTAATACTAACTGATAGAATCAAAAAGGGAGAGAATGATCCAACATGGGAAGCGAGATACACAGCAGACTCATAGAATGACAGATGTCCTAAATAGCACTCTGGCTTCAGAATCAGCCCTTAAAGCATTCAGATCTGGCTCAAGAGCCCATGAGAATATTCTAGGCATGGAAAGTCAAGACACTCTGGAAAAAAAAGAAGACCTAAATGAAAGATCTCTGTGAGTGAGATCCCAGTGGAACGAATGGGGCCATCAAAGAAAGAGGTACCTTTCTCTGAAGGGAGGAGAGAACCTCCACTTTGACTATGACCCTGTCGGAATAAGATTGAAGTCAGCGAATCCTAAAGGCTTCCATAGCCTCGGCAACTCATGACTAGAGCCTAGGGAGATTACTGAGGCCATAAACAAGAGTGTCAAATTGTTAAATCAACTTCAGGAGTCACTGTGTACTTACGTCTCATGTGGGATCTGTTCTTAATGTGTTGTCCAATGTGAAGTAATGCTATAACTAGCACTGAAACAGTATTTTACACTTTGTGTTTCTGTGTGGGTGCAAACTGATGAAATCTTTACTTAGTATATACTGAATCAATCTTCTGTATATAGATAATTAAAAATGAAAAAAAAATCTTGGTGTTAAATTGGAAATTGCCTAGAAAATTAATCAATTTTTTAAAAAAATATATCATGTAGGATCTCTGTCCTTAATGTGCTATACATTGTGAATTAATACTATAACTAGTACTCCAACAGTATTTTTCACTTTGTGTTGCTATGTGAGGGCAAACTGTTGAAATCTTTACTTAATATATAGTAAACTGATCTTCTGTATATAAAGAGAATTGAAAATGAATCTTGATGTGAAGCAAGGGGAGAGGGAGTGGGAAAGGGGAGGGTTGCGGGTGGGGGGGAAGTTATGGGGGGGGAAGCCATTGTAATCTATAAGCTGTATTTTGGAAATTTATATTCTTTAAATAAAAGCGTTATAAAAAAATAAAAAAAAATTAAAAAAAAGAATAAAAAAAAAAAAGGGGGGGGAATGTTAGGAAACTGGTGCAGTTTTAGCCAGGTTGCCTCATGGCCCAGCTACCTGAGCCAGGCTCCACCCCCATCCTAATGGGATTCCCTGCTCCTGCTTCCCTGCCCGCCCTCGGGCAAAGTTTTAAAAGGGCCTGTTCCTGAACACGTACCCTCTTGGCTCTTCTCTCTCGGCTCCTCTATCTAGCCTCCTCCTCTGGTCTCTGAGCTCTTGGCCCTTCTCTCCTGTGCTCTCTTGGCCTCTCTTGGCCCCTCTCTTGGCTCTTGGTTCCTCTCTCTTGGCTCTGCTCTTTTCTCTCCTCTTCTCTGCTCTATCTTCTCTCCTTGCTAGCTCCTCTCCTCTCTGTTTCTCTCTTTTTCTCTTTTTCCTTCACCGCCCCTCCACTCCAGTCTGTAGGGTGTTCCCCAAAAAACCCTTTCCCTTAAAATTTCTGACAAGGAAGGAAAAAAATATAGAAAACACATAGAGTCATTTTCTTTCCATTCAAACATATTGGCTATAAAAGTAAGAATTTTGGTAGACACTGATCTTTCCCTTCCAACTTATGCTCACTTAATGATATTTCACAGGAAACATATCAGGAATAATAAATGAAAAGAAAATCTAAGGAAAAGCTACAGACCAGAATATCCTGAGAACAGAACAGAGAACTTGTGTCATATTGTTCCTAAAAAATTTTCACATAAGTGAACCAACCAAAGAGTGGGAGCTAAATCAAAGAATTCAGCAGATTATAATAGGGACTTTAAGTCCACAAACTGCATTAATTGATAAAAACTTAAGTATCAGGGCTGGCATTGTAGAATAGCAGGTAAAGCCATGGTTTGTGATGTTGGCATCCGATATGGTTGCCGGTTCCTGTCCCAGCTTCTCCCACTTGCAATACAGCTCCCTGCTAATGACCTGGAAAATGCAATGGAAGATGGCCCAAGTGTTTGAGCCCCTACCTCACATATGGGAGACCTGGAAAGCTATGGGCTGCCGGCTTTTGCCTGGCCCAACCCCGGAGTTTGTGGCCATCTGGGGAGCCATCAGGTAGCTTACTCTCGCTCTCTCTTTCTCTAACACTTTCAGATAAATAAATATTTTTAAAAATTAAGTATGATTTATAGGAAATCCAAATGTATTTAATCCTTTATTATAAGAATGTAGTTACTTCAAACAATTTCTTAACTTGTTTGAAAGCAAGTGGCCCAAGAAGTGTGTGGCAGGGTTGTCTGGGTGAAGGTGTAGGACAGGAAGGGAGCATTTTGCAAAATTATGTCTTTCAATCTAAAGTTCAAACTCATTTACGTAGGAGGCTTAGGACTTGCGGTGTTTTGTTATTTTTGATCCAAAAAAAAAATGACTTTGTCTACCAATAGGTATTCTGTTTGTATTTAGTCCATGGTTCAAGGAATATAAACTTGGATATAACTGAGAATTCTGCCTCCACCCCTCAAGCAGCCACTCAGCTAGCTAAAGAGCTATTCAAACTAGAATAAGAGTATGTGACTAGAGGCCGGCACTGCAGCTCAATAGGCTAATCCTCCACTTTGCAGTGCCGCCACCCCGGGTTCCAGTCCCAGTTGGGGCGCCGGATTCTCTCCCGGTTACCCCTCTTCCTGGCCAGCTCTCTGCTGTGGCCCAGGAGTGCAGTGGAGGATGGCCCAAGTGCTTGGGCCTTGCACCCCATGGGAGACCAGGAGAAGCACCTGGCTCCTGCCATCAGATCAGCACGGAGCGTCAGCCGCAGCGCACCGGCCACGGCGGCCATTGGAAGGTGAACCAACGGCAAAAGGAAGATCTTTCTCTCTGTCTCTCTCTCTCACTGTCCACTCTGCCTGTCAAAAAAAAAAAAAGAGTATGTGAATAGAGAAAATTGTATATGAGAAAGAAATACATTTTGATACTGGATCTTCAGTCATCACTCACTTCTATCGAAAAGCTAGGGCATTCTATTTTTAAACTTTAACATTCAGCCATAAAGGAAAATCAATTTTGAATATGCATCATTGGAATAGAGTTTCTTCAATTTGTTCCATACACTAAGCACAAGTTACCAGCTCCACACTGTTTGACAGCTCTCATCAGAATGTCACAGTGAGACACTTAGACTATTCCACAAATATCAAAACAATAAGCTATGTGGTCTCAATCAGTAGGATTTGTTAATACATGAACACACAAGAAACTCTTTCCTCTTTGTATTCTCTCAAAGAAAGATAGAAAGAATGAGATTTAATTTCTGCATGATCACAAACCTGGAGATCAAGTGAGCTGTCAGAAAGAAGGCTGGAGTAGTCACTGCTTACTCAAGCCAGGCATCTCCAAAGAACTAAATGATTACTAATCTGTATGTGCTAATGATGAACAATACACTTTTTCCAAACTCCTACCATTCTCAGAGAATCAAAATCAATAATAACATCACTGTTATTTTGCTCTACTTTCATTTCTAATTGATTATCTCACTTTTGTAAGGAATAGTGGCAAAGAAGTTAATAATTTTTCAAAGTTTTATTTATTTGATTATTTGAAGCCAGAGTGACAGAACAGAGGGACAGAAGGGTCATACATCTGCTGGATTACTCCATAAATGCCTTCAAAAATCAGAGTTGGGACAAGCCAAAGCCAGAAGCCAGGAAATCCATTCAGGTCTCCCATACAAAAAGCAAGAACTTATATACTTGTGTCATCATCTGTTGCCTCCCAGACAAATTAGCAGGAAGCTAGATTGGAATCAGAGAGAGAACTCTATCCCCGTGGGCTTCACTGATATGGGATGCAGGCATCCTAAACACTACTTAACCTGCTTAACACTACATAATACTACTTAATTAACTACCATTAATTAACTATAATTAACTAATGCCTACACCAATTATCATTTGTATGAGTAAACTGCCCTTATACAGATTTCCTGGACTAATAATTTGAGCCCCAAACCCCGAAGTTCAAATTTCCAGTCTAATGTTTATCATATTTTATTAGTTTCCTATAACTTTGTGCTCCTAAAGAACTAGAGCAGTGCTTATCAACCTTGACACTATTGACATTTGCACCAGATGATTCTTTGTTGGGAGATAGGGGAGGGAAGTTGTGCTGAACATTTCAGGATGTTTAGCGTCCCTGTGCTTTGTCCACTAAATGGCAGTAGCACCTCTCCTATTTTGATGACCAAAAATGCCTTTAGATGTTGCCAAATGTTCTCTGGGGCTAGAGTCACACAATTCAGAACAATGCAAATTTAACTTAAATTTAACTTTTACATTAACAAAGGAAGCATTTAAATCCATTAGGAACTTAATCACACTTTGTTAAAAATGGTCACAGTATTTGTTACTAGAAATACTATCACTTATGAAAAATAAATAAAATTGACACACCCTTGGCCCAACTAACCAAAAAAAAGGAGTGAGAAGACCCAAATCAGTAAAATTAGAGATGAAAAAGGGAATGTAATTAGACACCACTGAAATAAAAAGTCATCAGAAATGATTACGAAGAGTTGTATGCCAACAAACTGGGAAATCTGTCAGAAATGGATAGATTCCTGGACACATGCAACCTACCTAAATTGAACCATGAAGACACAGAAAACCTAAACAGACCCATAACCTAGTCACAAATTGAATCAGTAATAAAGGCCTTCCCAACAAAGAAAAGCCCAAGACAAGATGGATTCACTGCTGAATTCTACCAGGCATTCAAACTTTTCAAAATAATTGAAAGAGAGGGAATCCTCCCAAATTCTTTCTATGAAGCCAGCATACCTTAATTCCTAAACCTGAAAAAGATGCAGCAGAGAAAGATAATTACAGACCAATTTCCCTGATGAACATAGACACAAACATACTCAATAAGATTCTGGCCAAGAGAATGCAACAACACATCAGAAATATCATCCACTCAAACCAAATGGGATTTATCCCTGGTATGCAGAGATGACTCAACGTTCACAAATAAATCAATATGATACATTAACAAACTGCAGAAGAAAAACCACATAATTATCACAATAGATGCAGAGAAAGAATTAGATAAAATACAACACCCTTTCATGATGAAAACTCTAAGCAAATTGGTTATAGAAAGAACATTCCTCAACACAATCAAGGCAATTTATGAAAAATTCACAGCCAGCATCATATAGAATGGGGAAAAGTTGGAAGCATTCCCACTGAGATCCAGTACCAGACAGGAACACCCACTCTTACCATTGCTATTCAATATAGTACTGGAGTTTTAGAGCCATTAGACAAGAAAAAGAAATTAAAGAGATACAAACTGGGAAGGAAGAAGTCAAACTATCCCTCTTTGCAGACGATGTGATTCTTTATTTAGGGGATTCAAAGAACTCTACTAAGAGACTATTGGAACTCAGAGAAGAGTTTGGCAAAGTAGTAGAATATAAAATCAATACACAAAAATCCATAGTCTTTGTATACACAGACAAGGTCATGGCTGAGAAAGAACTTCTTAGATCAATCCCATTAACAATAGCTACAAAAAAACATCAAATACATTGGAATAAACTTAACCAAGGATGTCAAAGATCTCTACAGTGAAAATTTAAAAATCTTAAAGAAAGAAATAGAAGAGAATATCAAAAAATGGAAAAATCTTCCATGTTCATGGATTGGAAGAATCAGTATCATCAAAATGACCATTTTCCCAAAAGCAATTTATAGATTCAATGAGATACCAATCAAAATACCAAAGACATTCTTCTCAGATCTGGAAAAAATGACGCTGAAAGTCACATGGAGGCACAGGAGACCTCAAATAGCTAAAGCAATCTCATATAACAAAAACATAGCCAGAGGCATCACAATACCAGATTTCAAGACTTACTACAGGGCAGTAGTTATCAAAACAGCATGGTACTGGTACAGAAAGAGATGGGTAGAACAATGGAGCAGAATAGAAACACCAGAAATCAATCCAAACATCTACAACCAACTTATATTTGATAAAGGAGCTAAAACCAATTTCTAGAGCAAGGACAGCCTATTCAATAAATGGTGCTGGGAAAACGGGATTTCCATGTGCAGAAGCATGAAGCAAGACCCCTACCTTACACCTTACACAAAAATCCACTTAACATATATTAAAGATTTAAATTCATGAATCAATGCCAAAATTATTAGGAAACATCTGAGAAACAATGCAAGATATAGGCACAGGAAAAGACTTCTTGGAAAAGACCCCAGAGGCACAGGCAGTCAAAGCCAAAATTAACACTTGGGATTACATCAAACTGAGAAGTTTCTGTACTGCAAAAGAAACAGTCAGGAAAGTGAAGAGACAACCGACAGAATGAGAAAAAAATGTTTGCAAATTATGCAACTGATAAAGGATTAACAACTAGAATCTACAAAGAGATCAAGAAACTCCACAACATCAAAACAAACAACCCACTTAAGAGATGGGACAAGGACCTAAACAGACATTTTTCAAAAGAGGAAATCCAAACAGCTAACAGACACATGAAAAAATGTTCAAAATCATTAGCAATCAGGGAAATGCAAATCAAAACCACAATGAAATTTCACCTCACCCCAGTGAGAATGGCTCACATACAGAAATCTACCAACTCAGATGCTGGCGAGGATGTGGGAAAAAAGGGACACTAACCCACTGTTGGTGGGAATACAAACTGGTAAAGCCACTATGGAAGTCAGTCTGGAGATTCCTCAGAAACCTGAATATAACCCTACCATACAACCCAGCCATCCCACTCCTTGGAATTTACCCAAGGGAAATTAAATTGGCAAATAAAAGAGCTGTCTCTGCACCTCAACGTTTATTGCAGCTCAATTCACAATAGCTAAGACCTGGAATCAACCTAATGCCCATCAACAGAAGACTGGATAAAGAAATTATGGGGGCCGGCGCCGTGGCTCAATAGGCTAATCCACCTGCGGCACTGGCACACCAGATTCTAGTCCTGGTTGGGGCACCGGATTCTGTCCCGGTTGCCCTTCCTCCAGTCCAGCTCTCTGCTGTGGCCCAGGAGTGCAGTGGAGGATGGCCCAAGTCCTTGGGCCCTGCACCCACATGGGAGACCACGAGAAGCACCTGGCTCCAGGCTTAAGATCAGCGTGGTGCGCTGGCCTCGGCGGCCATTGGAGGGTGAACCAACATTAAAGGAAGACTTTTCTCTCTGTCTCTCTCTCTCTCTCACTGACCACTCTGCCTGTCCAAAAATTAAGTAATTAAATTAAAAAAAAATTGTGGGATATGTACTCTATAGAAAGCTACACAGTGGTTTAAAAATGAAATCCAGTCATTTGCCACAAAATGGAGGAATCTGGAAAAAATCATGCTGAGTAAAATAAGCCAGTCTCAAAGGGACAAATTCATATGTTCTCCCTGATTGGTGATAACTAACTGAGCACCTAAAAGGAAACCTGTAGAAGTGAAACTTACAGTATGAGAAACAATGAATTGATCAGCCCTAGTCCCAACTGTCGTGGAACAGCTTACTATTTTATTCTTTTCAGTATTTTCTTTTTCTACTTAATACCATTGGTTGAACTCCTTAATTAACACAGAATTATTCTTTGGTGTTTAAATTTAACTGAAAAGTGATCCCTGTTAAATATAACAGTGGGAATAAGAGAGGGAGGAGACACACAGTTCAGCACATGCTCACTCGGACTTACTCCTAATGGTAGAGCCAGAAACATGCCATGGGACTCCAAATTCCATTAAGCTGGCGGGTACCAATGACATCTTACTTATTAAAGTGATCAGTTTAAGTTCATAATTGATCATAAAGATAGGGTTAAGTGTCAAAGGGATCACATAATAAGACTAGTGTCTGCTAATAATAATTGATAGAATTAAAAAGGAGACAAGAGCCCAACATGCAAAGTGGGATACACACAGCTGATTCATAGAATGGCAAATGCCCTAAACGCACTCTGACCTCAGAATCAGCCCTTAAGGCATTCAGATCTGGCTAAAAAGCCTATGACAGTTTCTCAGGCATGGAAAGCCAAGACACTGTGGCAAAAAATGACCTAAATGAAAAATCTGTGAGTGAGATCTCAGTGGAAAGAACAGACCATCAAAGAAGGAGGTACCTTTCTCTGAAGGGAGGAGAGAACTTCCACTTTGATTATTGCCTTGTCTAAATAAGGTCAGAGTTGGCGAACTCAAGAGGCTTCCATAGCCTTGGCAGCTCATGACCAGAGCCTCGGGTCATCACTGACATCATAAAAAAGAGCATCAATTGGTAAATCAACAACAGGAGTCACTGTGCACTTACTCCCCATGTAGGATCTCTGTCCTTAATGTGTTGTGTGCTGTCAGCTCCTTCGGCCGCAAAAGGAACGATGCTGCTCGCAGTTAATCGGTCTTCAGTAGACTTTTACTCAGAACGAGTGGGAAAGAGAGTGGGGGACTGGGAGAAGGGGGAGAGATGGCGCGCACACTCCTTAAAGGGGAAAGCTAGCGTGCCCGTTCCTTCTCCCGTGGTCCGCTTATATACAGAATTCAACCAATCACAGTCAATCACTCACAGTCCATGCACAGAGTTCTCCAATCCGGCACTTGATCACGCTCAGCTGTGGAGTCCTGCAGTTAGCAGGGCATTAACGCCATCTTGTTGTTTACCACGATCCTCAGCTAGATGGAAAGTTCAATCAGCTGCTACATCCGTATTACTGCTATAAGCCAAGCCCAGCATGGGGGGGAGTCCCATGGCAGGCCTATCCATGGGTCCCCACAGTGTGCTATGTTAATTAACAGTAAAACTAGTATTCAAACAGTACTTTATACTTTATGTGTCTGTGCAGGTGTAATCTGTTGAAATCTTTACTTAGTATATACTAAGTTGATCTTCTGTATATAAAGATAATTAAAAGTGAATCTTAATGAAGAATAGGGTGGGAGAGGGAGTAGAAGATGGGATCGTTTGTGGGTGGGAAGGAGGTTATGGGGGAAAAAACGGCTATAATCCAAAATTTGTACTTTAAAATTTATATTAAATAAAAGCTTTCTTTAATAAAAGAAAACCTTATCATTAATAAAATGTACTTCATTCAAATAAAAAAAAAACTATCACAAACACCTAATATGAGTTCTAATTATGCTACAGTGTAGCAGTGAGTTAAATCATTTCTTTGGTGACCAACAAACAATGCAGAGGACCCTTCTTAACCAAATACATGTATTACATTAAAATTTTATGGTAATCATACACTGATATTCCACTTGCATGTGATAAAAATGCAAAGGCACACATCATCTCATGGTTAATCATCCAACCACTGTGGCATTACATAGACATTCTCAAAATGCTGGTAACTATCCTGTCATACCACATTGTATATTGATGATAGAATAAAAGAGGTAGAGAATGAGCCAACATGGGAAGTGGGATACACAGCAGACTCATAGAATGGCAGATGTCCTAAACAGCACTCTGGCATTCGGATATGGCTGAAGAGCCCATGAGAGTATTTTAGGCATGGAAAGCCAAGACACTCTGGCCAAAAAAAAAAAAAAAAGACCTAAATGAAAAATCTCTGAAAGTGAGATCACAGTAGAAAGAACGGGGCCATCAAAGGAGGAGGTACCTTTCTCTGAAGGGAGGAAAGAACTTCCACTTTGACTATGAGCCTGTCAAAATAAGATCGAAGTCAGCGAACTCAAAAGGCTTCCATAGCCTTGGAAACTCATGACTAGAGCCAAGGGAGATTTCTGACGCCATAAGCAAGAGTGTCAAATTGTTAAGTCAACAATAGGAGTCACTGTGTACTTACTACTCATGTGGGATCTCTGTCCTTAATGTGTTGTACAATGTGAGTTAATGCTATAACTAGTACTGAAACAGTATTTTACACTTTATGTTCTGTGTGGGTGCAAACTGATGAAATCTTTACTTAATATATACTAAATCAATCTTCTGTATATAAAGAAAATTGAAAATGCATCTTGATGTGAATGGAATGGGAGAGGGAGCGGGAGATGGAAAGGGTGTGAGTGGGAGGGAAGTTATGGGGGGTAGCCATTGTAATCCATAAACTGTACTTTGGAAAATTATATTTTACTAAATAAAAGTTTTTCAAAAAAAGAATTAAAATGGATTATTTCAAACTTAAAAGAAAGCACTGTTCCTGTATTGGTAAACTTAGAAATTATTGGCCTACATTAAAAATTACAGTTCAGGTCTACTGAAATAAAAAGCTTGACCTTGAAGAAAAACAAAAAAATACAATGTATCTGTAACATAGGAAAAGTGATGTTTCTATAGCATAGCATAATAGTCCCAATTTAGCCTCAAACAAATATTACCCTACTAATAAATATGTTGCAACCAGACTGGCAATAATAGTATGAGAAATCTTCTAGCCTCTTTATCTAGCTTTTCATATTAAATGGTTTACTTTCAGAGGAAAGAAAAGTGTGTACAAAATCATGGGAACTTTGGGATTTGGTAGGTGTTGGACATTTGCCCTAATCACATTTTGCAAAGAGAAGTCACGGTGTATGGAAAAATAGTAATCTAGTCAGGAGTAAGCTCCTGTTTGTTTTGCAATAAAAACAATACTTGCAGAGCTCTAAATTGTTTGCCAATGTTACAAGTAGTCTTTAAAAAGTTAAAATAGATTATAAAGTCCACATGTTGGCTGATCTGTTTGTTGTCCTTCTTGGAAGAGCAATGGGAGTTAAGGGTGGGCAGAGGGGTGGGGTAATGGTAGGTGGGTCACAGGGTATTGGATTTGCATTTGGTTGTTTTTCATAGCTCCATTAAGTGAGACCTGATGGGAACCCCTAGAACAATACTGGAAACATCTTTCTGGCACTTCTGAACAGAAGTCACTTGACCAAGAACTATCCCACGACACAACTGTGGAAACAACAATTAGATCCAGGCACATGAATGTGAAGTATAGAAAAACATTGAATATAAAGATTAAAACTAGTTTTAATAAAAATATGGATTTCATCCTAAGAAATACTTTGAGATCCTTCTTCAGCAGAAGAAAAAGAAAAAAATCATCTGTCTTCCTAACAAAAGACCTAAAGGAGTCACTTATTAACTGACATAGCACAATGATTCCTCAAAGACATATGTTATCTTCAGAAAATAATCTCCATAAGACACAGATTATCTGTGGATACACTATCAGTTATCTTGTGCTGCATTGTAAATCAGCTTCAAACTTACTAGAATTAAAGACAATTTATTATTTTTCATGATTCTGAGGTTTGATGGGGTTGATTTGGGTAGTTCTTCCCTTTATGTTATATCTAAAATAACTTATGTTTCTTCAGTTGTCTGAACCTTCAGTTGTCTGAACAATCAGTTGGGGCTAGAATATACAACTTTGTCTTTCATATGGCATAACCTCTGTCCACATGGTCTCTCACTCAGTTCTTGCCTGAGCTTCTTCACAGCATAGTAATAAGCTCTTATGAGGAGCTAATTACTTATGAGGAAGAAGTCCAAGATGATCAATTTCTCCAAGCAAGCACTTTTTTTTTTTTTTTTGACAGGCAGAGTGGACAGTGAGAGAGAGAGACAGAGAGAAAGGTCTTCCTTTTGCCGTTGGTTCACCCTCCAATGGCTGCCGCAGATGGCGCGCTGCGGCCGGCGCACCGCGCTCGTCCGATGGCAGGAGCCAGGAGCCAGGTGCTTTTCCTGGTCTCCCCATGGGGTGCAGGGCCCAAGCACCTGGGCCATCCTCCACTGCACTCCTGGGCCACAGCAGAAGGCTGGCCTGGAAGAGGGGCAACCGGGACAGAATCCGGCGCCCCGACCGGGACTAGAACCCGGTGTGCCGGCGCCGCAAGGCGGAGGATTAGCCTGTTGAGCCACGGCGCCGGCCCCAAGCAAGCACTTTTCAACCTATGCTTGCATTACTCGTGCTAACATACAGTTGGACATAGTGATTCACATGACTAAACCCAGACCTATTGTATAAAGAGGCTACAGAAAGGCACGAACTAGGAGGCAAGGCTCATCGGGACTAACATATCTGTAACACTCTATGACATATTCTGGGAACTGAAATTCCATCACTGCATTGTTTTCTTTGTTTTATTTTAATCACATTGTATTTGTGGTATTGAATTGAGAAATTCAGAATCAAACTGTGACTTCTTAGGATGTAATAACTGTTTGAAATAATTGCCAACTAGTAGGTATTCTATGTTGATGTCATTATCAAATACTAGCTTAATCTCAATTCCTACCACCACCACCACTGATCTCCACCTTTTACATTACTAAAAGACAACACATATTTTGAAGAATTGAAAACATACCAACTAGGGATGGAGTGAGGTTAAGATAGTTGTCATCGGATATCCAAATTAAGTTCTCATGTTTATATTTTACTATTATCAATTATTATAATCTCCTACATAATTCTGAGGTCCAAAACCCATTTGGACCACTTGGCTCCTTAAAAAGCCAAGGCAGACCTCATCCTGAGATAGGTCCTCACCATACTTCTGAGACTTAGCCAAATGCTACCATCTAAAATGCATAGTCAGGGGCCAGCACCATGGTTCACTTGGTTAATCCTCTGCCTGCAGTGCTTGCATCCCATATGGGTGCCGGGTTCTAGTCCTGGACTCCTCTTCCAGTCCAGCTCTCTGCTGTGGCCCGGGAAGGCAGTGGAAGATGGCCCAAGTGCTTGGGTCCCTGCACCCACACAGGAGACCAAAAGGAGGCACCTGGCTCCTGGCTTCGGATCGGCGTAGTGTGGCTATAGCGGCCATTTGGGGGGTGAACCAATGGAAGGAATCCCTTTCCTCTTTCTCTCTCACTAACTCTGTCAAATACATTTTAAAAAAATAAAATAAAATGTATAGTCAATTTTCACACCAAACAGTATATGGCAAAGTAAAATACTTAATGCTAATCATTTTCAACCAGCCTCTCATTCCTTTAATCCATGAAAAGCAATTTCTACCTCATTCCTATCCCTCATTTTCTCAGTCTTCTCATCCCTTATTTGTTTGGGGGCTTTCTTACTACTTCTTCTGCTAACTGGCATAATCTTCCTCCATCCTTATAGCACCTTCTTTCTATTGTAAATACAGTTTTAAGAACCTCTTCACTGAAGGCCACCCCTAATTCCCTGATAAACTCTATTCATACCAGTGGATGTTGCTGCGGATTCGTTCTGAGAGGAGGAGCACGCTGGGGGCAGGAGGCGCAGAGTTACCACAAAGACACCAGGAGTCGGGTGAAAGCAGGCCAGAGGCAAGCAGCTTGCAGACTCATTATTTCAGTTGGTACAGCAGCTTATGTAGCTGAGGCAGCCAATCTGGTCAAGAGGCAGTTTATGCCCTAACCAATCACAGCCTGTTGCCAGGCAGGCTCCATTGCCAGGTAGTTTCCCAGTTGGTTTCCGAAGCCATTCCTGAGTAACTGACACTCACTTGCCAGTGGCCATCTTGGCATGGCCTTCTTATTCCACCACAAATGGATCCTATTTTAGATAAAAGGTAGAGATTCTCTTGCCGCCTCAATGCTACTTTTAAATAATTACTTTTCCACTTTCATATAACACTGTTACTCTTCTATAAGAGTTGGACCATTTGTTAAAACCGCTTTCATTTCATGCTAGGACTATCTTCAACTTGAATACTGATAGCAACAAAGTCCATTTCTCTAGTCAATATTCTCCTAACTCAGGGTTTCAGACTCATAGTTACAAGTCTACTGCTAGAAATTTCTATATGGTTATACTGAAAATCATTTTCACATCCTGCTGTAGCTATTTTTAACCTGAGTACAGCTGGTCTCAAAGTCCAGTTCTCTACTCAATCATCCCCTTAACCCAAGGTTTCAGACTTAAAAACTGCAATTCTGCTGCTAGAAATATCTACTTGACTATACTAAAGATATTAAACCTCAATTGTTTGAACATAAATCCCCTTAAATTGTTCATTATTCCAACATCATCTAATTTAGTGTCACCAACAATCATGTAAGTTAAAAATTTCAAAGTTTTAAGGGCCGGCATAGTGGCGCAGAAGGTTAAGCTGTGTCTGCAACACTAGCATCTCAAATGGGTGCTGGTTAAAGCCCTAGCTGCTTCACTTATGATCTAGCTCCCTGCTAATGTGCCTGGGAAAGCAGCATTAGAAGGCTCAACTGATTTGGACCCTGAACCCAGGTGGGAAATCTGGAAGAAGCTCCTGGCTCCTGGCTTTGTCCTGGCCCAATGCCAGCCATTGTGGTCATTTGGGGAGTGAACCAGGGGATGGAAGATGGATATCTCTCTCTCTCTCTCTTTCTAACTCTTTCTTTCAAATAAATTAAGCTTAAAAAAACTTTGAAGTTCTTGATGTTTTCTTCTTAATTTCTGATGTCCATCAGCTATCAAGTGCTGTTGACTTGCTAAGTGAAATATTTTTAGATCCACTTCCCTCTCTCTATCCACCACTGTCTCACAGCCCTCTGCATCTGTCACCCACACTACTGATGTCATATCCTAACTGTCCTACCTTCTTCCAAGTGTGTTTTCCTTAAATCTTTCCTCTACAGAGTATCTGCACAAGGATTGATAAAGTGAGTCCCTATTCTTTTATTTTTGCAATGTTTTAAGCACATTAGAAATGCCAAACATTGTTCAAATGAATGCTGAAGATATGAGTAAGCAAAACAGACCGAGTTTTAGTCTTCATATACTTCTTTCTGCTGAAGAAGACAAAATTAAAACAGTGTTTAAAATACATCAGTAATATAATGTCATTAAATTGTAGGTGCTTTTGAAAAAAAAAAAAGTTGAGGAGTAGGTCATCAAGAAGCACCTTTTGTAGGAATGGACATTATGATGCCATGGATTAAGCTGCCACTTGGTACACCTGCAAGGATAAAGTTCCCGCCTCCACTTTCAATCCAGCTTCCTGTTACTACACATAGGAGACAGCAGATGACAGCTCAGATTCTTGTGTCCCTACCACTCACATAGAAGATTCAGATGAAGTTCCTGGATTCTTGCTTCAGCCTGGCCCAATCCTGGCTGCTATGTACATTTCAGAAATAAATAGGCAGATGGGATACTTACTTTCTCTCTCTCTCCTCTCTCTCTCTCTCTGCCTTTCAAATGAAGATATAATTATTTTGAAAAAAGAAAAAAAGTACCATTGTAGATTGGTTATTCAGGATGGCCTTTATGAAGTGACATTTGAGGGAAAGCTGAGTGACAAGAAAGGAAACTATGGGGCTATTTGGTGGAAGTTTTCTCCCATCAACTTCATAGTAAAATTGAAGTTCTTTAATGTCATAGATGTCATAGATAAGACACTCTGTGATGGCATCTGCAACCTCCTTCCTATTTATTCTCTCACTCCCTACCACTAATAGTGACCTTTATTTACTTCTCCACTGTCATCATTCTTTTTCTTGCTTTGGCTTTTTTTCACACTTTCTGTGCTCTAAGGTATTCTTCAACCAGCTGCAGGCAGTTCTCCCTGATTGCCTTATCTAGACACAGATACACACACACAGAGACATACACACCCCAAAGCATCAAAGCATTTAAGCCTTCTGTCATCATATTGCTTTATATGCTAATAACATTGGATAGTAATTCAAACATGCAAATTTGAAACTTTATAATCCAAAATATTACTAAAGATTTACTTCAACCACAAATTGAAAAATGTACTTCGCCTTTTAATTCATCAGAATTATTTAATTTCAAAGTAGTACTCTATACTTCACCATTAATAAATGGCAATGCCACGCTGACTAGTAAATAGAATGATGGCAAAGATCATAACAGAGCATGAGGAGTCTGCTCCTATGAAGGACCCGCTTTGGAAAGCTAAATCATGGACATTCTAGAGAAAGCCTAGATTTTAGAGCCAAATTTTGCTTTTCCAATTTTTTGGTTCTATCACCTTTAGTAATCTGTTTAGTCTCACTGAACCAACTCCTGCCTTAGTTTGCTGCAGTTTGAGCATGTCCCATAAATGTTGGAAACTTAAGTCCTCAGTGCAGCACTGCTGTAGGTAGGGCCTAGTGGGAGGTGCTTGAGTCATAAGGGTAGAGCTTTAATGTCTGCATTGGTGCCTTTCACCAGGGAATGGGTTAGCTACTGCAGGTGGTCAGCCTCCTTGCCCTTGAATTTCTGCCATGAGTTGAAGCAGCATATGATTCTCAGCAGTGTCATGCTCTTGAACTTCCCAGCCTCAAGGACTGTGAGTCAAAACAAACTTTACAAATACCAAGTCTCAATATTCTGTTCTCCTTCTTCCCTATACTTGATAGCAATACAGTATTTTTCATTTATATTCCATGTATACAGACAGCTTTTTAATTTTCTGAAGGTATACAGCTGATGCTTGCTGGAAGTAAAACTTGAACAGTAACTCTTTTTGGGAATATCCTCCAAAAAGTGAACCACAGCAGCCCACATATTCATTCTTGCATCCATCTAGGGAGTACAACTCCTAGTCTGCAGGCCAAACCACACTGTCTTTAAGTAATGATCTCATCCAGAGCTTCCCTCTTGCTTCTTTCCTACCTCCCTCCTACAGAGACCATCTATTTCGATTATCCTGAATGACTTGGCTAGTACTCCATGGAGCCAGCCCTACCTAGGTCATCATCAGATCTGGAACTTGCTCTTCCCTGAAATATTTATTTTGTTAAATCAAACCAAAGGATTCTCCAGTTCACTCAAACAGCAGGTGTCTGTTTTTGCCAAGAATTCTCCTTTCATTTTAAGGACATTGTTTCAGGCACCAGAAATATAAACGATGGAAAAGATGAGTGCAGGTCTGTGTAACTCCTTTGGGTTTAGGTTACTATGGAAAACTGAGCCAAGAGCAGGGAACAGGACAATTCATTAGCCCTCCCCACTCGCAAGTGGCAAAGAAGAAAGCATCTTCAAGTAGAAAAAAATTAGAACTGTACTTTTGATTCTTTGTGTTACTGCTTGTGGACTTTTGGATGTGAAATTTGCAATTCAGGCTCAATATCAGAATGAATAAAATAAAAAGATGAAATTAAGGAGAGATTTTTAAAATGAAATATAAGTAAGGTGTATGAAAATTTTACCACTCAGTCACATTGTAAAACATTATTGCGGTACAGAACCAGAGAACCAAGAGGAAATAGAATAAATTGTGAATGGTACCTCACAGCTGCATGGACTTTTGAATTATGAACAAAATTTAACTGATATTCTTTAAATGCACAGATCTTATAAAAAAGATGGCCTCTAAAGTCCTCTCTATATAACTATGCTGATCAGTCTTGGATACTTGACAACTATTTCTTGTTCCTAATTATTTCATGTGTGCTGGCATCCCTATTAGCAACCAATAAAATTGGAAATATCACCTCATTTATTACATATTTTCAGACATCTAAACATTAATGGTTTCTTAGTGGAATAAGTGAATTACTAGGTGAGTACTACTTAGTAACTATAGTGTTATATAATTACCTAAAACACAATTTGTGTTCGGGTTACCATAATAAACATTGATAACTTCTACTGTTCAAGATGATATTTTTAAATATTGAGAAAATCTCCCAATAAGAGGGAGCTAAATACCATTCAAGAATATACAAATATGGGGGAAAAGAACAAACAACCAGATGAATAACTGGGAAGTAGATCTAAAGACATGTCTCAAAGTAAGACATACAAACGGTCAACATGTACACACACACAAAAAAAGATGCTCAACATCACTAATTATTAAGAAAATTAAAATAAAAACTACAGTGAGTCATTACCTCATTAAAGCTAGATTTGCTATTATTTAAAAAATAAAGAGAACAAGTGTTGGCAAGGATGTGAAGAAAATGGAACACTTGCACTCTATTGGTGGGCTTGCAAATTAATAGTCATTGTGGAAACAGTATAGAGGTTCCTCAAAACATTAAAAATAGAATGAAGATGTGATCCAGAAATCCCATTCCTGGATATATTTCCAAGGAAAATGAAATGCATCTGTTGAAGGGACATCTTCATGTCCATGTTTATTGCAGCACTATTCACTATAATCAAGAGATGGAAACAACTATTCATCCACTGTTGAATGGATAAAGAAAACATGGTATGTATACACAATGGGACACTACTTAGCCATAAAAAGAATGAAATCTTGTCATTTGCAACTACACACATGCAATAAGAGGTCATTGTGTTAGGCCAAATCAGCCAAGCACAGAAATAAAAGTATCATTATGAACTCACTCATATGTGGAGCCTTAAATTAGGAAAAAAAAGTCATCTAGTAATAGTCAAAAGTACAGTGATAGTTTCCAGAGACTGCCCAGACAAGGGAAGGATGAGAAAATTATGATTAACAGATACTAAGCTATAGATAGATAGGAATAAGCAGCTCTGGGGTCCTATTGCATGGTAGGGTGACTATAGGTAATGTTGAAGTTCTATATATTTCTCTATAAAATGAAAAAAAAACTAGAAGATAGAATTTTGGATCTTGTCATTAAAAATGTTTGAGAAGATATACATAGATATTATACAAAGTATAAAGTACCAAAAACATTATAGGCTACACCATAAACACATAAAAACTTTTAAAAAGATTAAGAAGTTTAAAAAAAAAAACTTGTGTTAAATAACTGATAAGTATCTCTATCTTCTCTTGTTCATGTAGGATACAAGATTGGCAAATTTTATATTCTCAGTCCCACAAATTCATTGACAGAATAATATCACTTCCCATTTGCAAGAATTTTATGCTTTAGAAAGCGCTTGCCTCTTTATTACTGTGGTGTCTGTTGTTACATTCCCTTTTTCATCTCTGATTTTATTGATTTGGGTCTTTGCTTTTTTTAGCTAGTTGGGCTAATGGTGTGTCAATTTTTTTTTTTTTCCCAAAAAACCAGCTCTTCATTTGGCTGATCTTTGTAATGTTTTTTGGGTTCAATTCTGTTGATTTCTTCTCTAATTATTTATCTTCTCCTACTAGTTCCGGTTTGCTGCAGTTTTTCTAGATCCTTGAGATGCATTGAAAGCTTATTTGGTGCCTTTCCAATTTCTTGATGTAGGCACCAACTGCTATAAACTTTCCTCTTAACACTGCTTTTGCTGTATCCCATAAGTATTGATATGTTGTGTAGTTATCCTCATTTATTTCCAGAAAGTTTTTGATTTCTCTTTTGATTTCTTCTATGACTCAGTGTTCATTCAGGAGCATGTTGTTCAATCTCCATGTGTTTGCATATGCTTTAGGGATTTCTGAGTTGCTAATTTCCAGCTTCATTCTACTGTGGTCTGAGAAGATCTTGGTATGATTTTGATTCTTTTGAATTTGCTGAGACTTGCTTTACGGCCTAGTATGTGGTCATATCCTATTTTCTCACCTCAAGTTCTGTGTTTTACCCTCCTCTCTAGGAAAGGTCAACTACAGCCTTTGGACAGACAGCTCACTCAATAGATTCCAGGCAAGGAGAGAAGAAATCCCCTTTGTAACATGTGACAAACACTAGCCCGGACTGGGAGTGACAAAGGAAACAGTAAGATATTGGGACTGGTGTTGAGATGTAATGGGTAAAGCCACCACCTGCAATGCCAGCATCCCATATGGGTTCAGATTTGAGTCTTGGCTGCTCCACTTATGATCTAGCTCCATGATGATGGCCTGGAGAAAGCAGCAGAAAATGACCCAAGTCCTTGGGCCCCTGCCACCCACATGAGAGACCTGGATGAAGCTTCTGGCTCCTGGCTCCAGCCTGGCCCAGCCCTGGCCATTGATGCCATCTGGGGCATGAACCAATGAATGGAAAACCTCTCTCTCCCTCTCTCTCTGTCTCCCCCTCCCTCGCTCACTCCCTCACTCCCTCCCTTTCTCTCTCTCTCTCTCCCTCCTCCTTCCTCTGTGTGTGTGTATGTGTGAATTTGTGTGTCTCCCTTTCTCTGTAACTCTGACTTTTAAATAAATAAATCTTAGAAAACAATAAGAGTCTAAACATCTAGAAAAATGCCCAAGATCTTTAAGAATCCCAAAATTCATGAATAGCATATAATTTTACCCCTTTAAAAATACTCTTGGTGATGATTGTGATGAGTAAAAACAGGCAAGTTCATGGAGAAGCTGCTGCTGGGCAGGGACCTTGGCTCACTCACCAGCCATTGGCTAGAAACTGAGAGCCCAGAGCCCAGCATTCCTGCTTCACCAAAACCCAATGCCCCAGGTCTTCTAGAGCTCATGATTTTACTATGAGATCAAAATGCCTGCTGCTTTATGAACTAAATAACATGCTGACAATTTCACAGAATTATATATATTTATAATTTTGGAATACTTTAACCAAAAGTCAAGGTGAACTTACATTCATGTGTATGGTACTTTATGTGGTGACACAAGCTGTTGCTAAAAATAAAGAATATGCCAGAGCTCTCCTCTGGTAGTGGCGCAGGGGTGTATGTTAGTCAATACATGAAAGTTCCTCTTCACAATATCATCAGCAATGGCACCCAAAAACCTGCCACCCTCCCTCTACTAGCACTTAGAAGTTGCATCTCCAACTACACAGCTACATAAGATCAGCTGTAAGTATTAACCCAGGAGTCACATTCTAAATATGTGAGAGGAAAGTTGCTGATTGCTAGGAGCAATAGTAAAGGATGAACAAACATAGTTCATGTAAGGAGAACTCAGCAAAGAAGGTGGATTGGCTGAGACTAGGGCCCTTATCAGGGCAAGCTAATAACATATGTTCAAATGTGATATCAGAGTGGAGAACAGGAGACACTAGCCCAAAATGGGGTCGGCCCAGAGAGAAAGAGAAAGAGTCATGGTGGGTAACCCACATCAACTTTGTAGGCTCAGTTCTCTACAAGCCACATCTGACACTAAGAAGTACCTCTCCTTGAGAGTGGGGATTGAATTTCTAGAAGCAAGAGAAATACATAAATATTAATTGTCCATGATGAACTGAAATAGAGGACGAGTACCCTACAGTCTACAAGCATGACTGCAAAATGTGTTATCTCAAGTAAAAAGTATTTTTATGTAGAGTCTCCCTCTACTTTCTAAACAGATCACCTTCAAAGTACGGCCTTTCTCATGAGATGATGGTGTGAGAATTCAAGGTAGAAAAAGCTAAGCAAAGATTCAATTGCTTTTCATGGGAAAACGATTATGGAATTTCTGAAAGAGGAGAAAAGGTTGAGTCAGTGCAACTGTAGGGGCTCAGGTTGGGAATATTCTAAGGATGAAAAAAGAAGCTGATGATGGAAGAGGCTCTATAGAGGGTAAGTTATTTGATTGAAATTTTATTATATTTTGGTAAATGGTATTACCATGTCTTCCCTCGCACCATGACATTTTCCATAAAATGCACATTATTCTATAATGTTCTGGAGAACTGGATTGACTTTGACTGACTTTTCAAATTTGGCAAAGCAATAAGTCCTGCTTCAAAGGGAGACAATAGAGCACGACAGAAGCTAATCCTAGAGGCAGAGTCATATTTGGAATATACAGTGAAGCTCTTCTGTTCTTTAGTCACAATTACAGGGGACTCTGACTACAAAGAGAGTTCTGATCAATGTGCATACTGAGTATAAAGGATCTGAAAAAAAACTGAAGCCACTGTTTTCCAGGTAGTCTCAAAATTGCAGAGAAAGGTTGATCTTACCTGCAAATCTAACTATTTTAAAATGAAATTAATAAGTAGCCCACATTTCAAAAACAAGAATTATAGCATTTATTTTTAATACTATTCCAAAGATTGCCAAGGTTGTTCTCTTTGTCACTGAGCAGCAATTTGATCTTAAGCCAACCAGGTGTCAACTAGTCCTGAATTTATTTTTGTGAAAGATTAGGGGAATAGGCTAGAAACATAATTTCCTTCTAGCTTTCATGTCCCATTGATTCCACAGGCTCAAGCTCATCTTACTTTGACTCCACACATCAGTCTCTCAGATTTCAAGTCAGAGTCAAATTCTTGGTCTCATCTATCAGGATCATCAATTAGCAATGTTGATAAGTCAGACTGAAGGTTCTTATCCACTTATTGAACCAGCCTATCTCAGGGGGAATTTCAAAGCATGACTGTTTTTCTTTATCCCTCAGATAGTACCTTCAATCCTGCTGCTAAAAGCACTTTTTCTCATCCTGAAGCAGTTTCTTTAGAATATTCCATCCATTTTCCTGTGCTTTCACCTTTAGGATTCAGTTGAACTCCAAACTCAAAACTTCACTTCCATCATAGCTGGAGGTATGATCTGCTCATTTATTTCTCATCACCTCTCTATTGCAATCTTTTTTCTCTCTTGGGTTCTGCCACATACATCCCTGCCATTGGCCAGCATGAATGCATTCTAAGTGATAATGAAATTAATATAGGCTCTTTCCCAGGACATGTGTGAAAGGTTTTCAGAGTATTGTGCAGGACTACCAACTCCACATAGTTCTCTTGAGGGAAATTTCTGGCTCAAGCCTTTAGTTTGTAATTCCTTGTAGCTCCTGGCCCTGGCAGAGCATCCTATAGGCTCTAACGCCAGCCATGTCCCTTCACTTTGTAACCCACCTTTTTATGATGAAGAACTAGTAAGTGACTTTACAACAACTTTTTGAAGAATTCATTTGGCTCATGGAAACATTATACATTTTTTTTCCTATATCATTGACATTCTAACCAGTGTGAGCATAGAGTACCCCAATGCCATCTCCTTTGTTTGCCCTGTAATCACTCTGTAGTCATTGTCTTTTCTCTGCTTATAGACAAGGAGTACTTCAATAAGTCTGTTGCCTAAGCAAGTGATCTATCCAGAACAGTTTTCCCTTCTTCCAGTTCCATTTGGTCTCTGCCAGTGGATCAAAGAAGGTGGATTGGCTGAGACTAGGGCCCTTATCAGGGCAAGCTTAGATCCACAAATCACATGGTTTTGAGAAAGTGAGGGAAGTCTTTGCACTTACAAGTATGCCAACAACTACTACAATGACAAATTATTCTCACAATCTCCACATACCCTTTTACATTTCTCAGGTTAACTAACTAATTAGGTTAACTAAATGACTAACTCTGGCTAATGGAAGATGAGTGCAAGTGGCATATGTTGCCAGGATGACCTTGAAAATAGAAGACAGCAGAGCCACAGATAGAACTAATCATACCTAGAAGCCGGAAAAGAGGCTTCTGATCTGGATTCTTGGTTGGTTGGTTGGTTGGTTGGTTTTAAGAATGCGAAATTTCCAAAGTACAGCTTATGGATTACAATGGTTGGTTTTAAGAATGCGAAATTTCCAAAGTACAGCTTATGGATTACAATTTATATTCTTTAAATAAAAGCTTTATATATAAAAAAAAAGAATGCGAAATTTTTAATGTTTTTTTATCCTTCAACCTTGAGCCCTATTTGAAGGCAATAACAGACATATTAATCCACTGAGACTTTGTATATGCAAATATTTTGAGTCTGGTCATGATACATTTTTCAAGTTATTCCTGGCAAAGCTGTTTATACAAAGAGTACCTCCAACCATATTGCTGACTGTAAAATAATCAAAACAACACTAAAATGACTTCTTTCAGGAGAAATGTTTGTGACATTATCCTTTTATCATCTTCAGTGTCAATTCTTGGTGAACCAGGGTGGCCACTTTTTGTCCCCTGAGGCCTCAAACCAAAAATGTTACTGACTTTTGTCTCCTCATTTGGTATTCTGAACAGAAATTCAATTTCACAATGCCACAAAGAAAATAACTTGAAAATTGACAATGGAAGGTATATACATGTTTCCTACCAAGGCAACACTCTTCAATTCAACCTGTTATGTAGTCTGTCTCCCATGGGTGGAAGGTACTTAAGTACTTGTGCCATCATTCTGCTGCCTCCCAGGCATTCACATTAGCAGGAAGCTGAATTGGGAATGCAGAGAGGACTGGATCTCAGGCACTCCAATATGAGTGTGGCATCCTACAGTGGCATAACCCACTGCACCACAACACCCACCCCAAAGCTTAAGTTTAAAGTTAATGTTTTAATAACTGAAATGTACAAAGTATAAAAAAATTTTTGACAATTCTTGAAGCTAAAATTCTGAGAGCTCCCATATATATAAGGGCCACCTGAGTGACTACCTCTTCTCACATTTCATTGGTGCAACCCCTTTTATATCTTACTGATCAGAATAAATAAATATTTTTCACAATACTTAACAAGGAAGAAAAAGATTTCTAAAACTATTTCCACCAAATTTCTGGGGCTAATTTGAATCTCATGGTGCTTTGAGTCCTTATGTCTCACTCTATTAAAAATATCCTACTTGCATTGCATCTTATGGTTTCAGAACATCATGAGATGAGATTCCATGGAATATACTCCAAAGAAGGGACATTTGCCTGAGTTCCTGTGTGTTTTTTTTAGCTAAAGCTTCTTAATAGAAATCCATGTTAAGTACAAACGCCAACTTATAATAATTTCACCCACAAACTATGGTTAACTGGGTTATAGTTACCAAATAAGACTACAGAAATGCCTTTACTACCCAGGGGGGAAAAAAAGAGTGTGCTTTCAGAAGTTAACCAACAATAGCATAGCTGACAACTTCAAATAAAGGCCACAATCCTGTGAGTCTGTAACTCAATTTTACATAAACTTGGTGTAGTATTTCATGTCATGGATAGAGTTTCCTTTCTGCATTTAATGGCAGACTTTAGAAGCCTTCTTCCTGCAATTAGTATAATGGAGGATATAAGGTAGAAATAGAAGAATTTTCCCCTATTCACCCACACGATGAAAATGTTTAAAATCATAAATAGCCCCAAGGTTAAATAGAGGTCACATAGATTATCCTTCTGACTTCATAATTGTGCTCATGTTTTCAGAGAATTTCCTGCTTATAAAAATAATTCTGGTTTGACCGTATCCTAAAAACACAGATCTAGTCCATTGTCCATCAACAAATACGTAGCCCTGGAGGAAATTCTTAGCTGCTCAGGAAATAGTTGGCATGGGCTATGCAGTCTTCTGATCCCAGCAGGAAGCAGCAGGCTCTCCAAAAAACCATAGTAGTCCATGCTGGCAATAACTTGCCTTTCGGTCATTCCCTTTGCTTCTAGATTATCAGTGAGTTTATGTGTAACTCCCTGTTGTTCCGTCTAACTCAAGAATGTGAACTCTCTGCATAAGGACTGTGCCTCAGGAATTTTTGACTCTCCAGCACCAATGCTTCTCAGCTCAGCTCATATCAATATATCACTTAAAAATATTGAGTAGATGAATCAATGGTAATTATGTGTGTTTCTTTCCTTATGGTCTTTCTAAATAAGCAATACTAGTGAAGTAGATAACTTAAAATTCTAAAGATTTAGTTGATAGGTTTCATGTATTACCAACAATGAATTTAATTTTCACTTATTTATATTATTTATTTGAATTACAGAGAGACATACAATGATCTCACATCAACAGGTTCACTCCCCAGATGCCTGAAACAGCAGGACTTAACCAGGCCAAAGCCAGGAACCAGGAACTCAGTTTATGTCTCCCACATGGATGACAGGGATACAACTAATTGACCCATAACCTGTTGCCCTCCAGAGTGTGTATTAGCAGGAAGATGGAATTGGAATAGAGCCAAGCCCTGAACTCAGCACTCAATATGGGATATAGGCATCCCTAGTGGCAGCATAACCACTGCGCCAAATGACTACTTCCACCAATGAATTTAATTGCAAGAAAATGCGAAAGATCCTTGCACTCTGGAAAAAAATGTTTTATTGTGTTGACCAAAGCTTGAAATTCCCTCCCACATTTTATTTCTTAGTGTATAGATATTCTCCTTACTAATAATTAAATATTCTCAGTAAGAATAACATATTAAACTATTATCAATTAAGTGTGGCAGAACTAGAACTTAAGGAGAATATACAGTGAAAAGAGGGGAAGAAGGAAAAGAATTGAAAGTTGAAAGAACAGTTTGTTTTCATTGTCATTATTGTTATTTACAGAGTAGTGTTTCTATCCCAGTAATTCAGAAAGGCCTCAATCTTCATCAAAAACTATTATTTTTAGTAGCAGTTTCCAAATATACTTGGGAAGAAGAGGCATTTTAGAACTTAGGTAACAAAAATCACCTACTTTTGAATGCCTAATATGCTCTATATTTTCTCAACCCTCAAACAACTCTATAGTAAGAAATCCCACTTTACAGTGAAAAATCAAAGGCTCTGGGGCAGGTGTTAGAATGTAATGGGTTAGGCCGGCGCCGTGGCTCAACAGGCTAATCCTCCGCCTTGCGGCGCCGGCACACCGGGTTCTAGTCTTGGTCGGGGCACCGGATTTTGTCCCGGTTGCCCCTCTTCCAGGCCAGCCCTCTGCTGTGGCCCGGGAGTGCAGTGGAGGATGGCCCAGGTGCTTGGGCCCTGCACCCCATGGGGAGACCAGGAAAAGCACCTGGCACCTGGCTCCTGCCATCGGACGAGTGCGGTGCGCCGGCCGCAGCGCGCTGGCCGCGGCAGCCATTGGAGGGTGAACCAACGGCAAAAGGAAGACCTTTCTCTCTGTCTCTCTCTCACTGTCCACTCTGCCTGTAAAAAAAAAAAAAAAAAAAAAAAAAAGAATGTAATGGGTTAAGCCACTGCTTGAGAAGCCCAAATCCCATATTCCCATATCAGGAGTCTTGGGATTGAGTCCCAACTCCACTTCCCATCCAGCTTCCTGCTAATAAGCCTGGAAGCATCAGATTATGACTCAACTACTTGAGTCCCTGCCACTCATGAAGGAGATTCCAATGGGCCATTGGGATAGGCATTTAGGGAGTGAACAGCAAGAAAAAGAAAAAGATTTCTCTCTCTTTCTCTCTCTCACCCCTCTCTCCCTCCCCCGCATGTATGTGTGTGTGATCACCTTTTGAACACATTTTGAAGCCATTATTTAAAAACATTATTTAAAAAGAATCAAAGTCTCAGAAAGATTAACCATCAGAAGATAAACAGATATGTTAACCACGTCATATAATCACATATTCTAACACCACTACCATCATCATCATAAGCAATGAACAAGTCCTTCCAAATGCAGCACCACTTGTGTGATTGCAAACCTAACTCTATAGAGTCCTCATCCAACTGTTTGCCACACTGCTACTGATTCTCACACAGTATGCTGTCCTAGCACAGAACTGTTTTCGCAGAACAGATCCAAACAGAAAGTAGCATTAACATTAATATGAATAAATCTTTCCTGAAACTCAGAAAGGTGGATCTAAGGAGGAAACAGAGAGTCACACTGGTTTTGGTGCTTGGCACATTCATGCTTGATGATCTGAGTAACACACAGTGTCTCTCCCAGTGGCGCAACCCATTCCCAGCAGCCTAGATGGAGTTGGTGCTGAATATCCAGTCATCAGAGCAGGAAATGGACTCAACACCTAGTGTGAGCCAAATTATGATTTCATTCAGGGACTGTTTCATTTTTTTTTCTTTTTTTCTTTTTATTTGGTTTGTTTGTTTTTGTAGTTGCACTGCATGCACTCAAGAGAAAAAAAATTAATGTGAATGTTCAGTTCAACTCTTGCCTTTAAACAACTCTTATTGAAAAAAATGCCCATACAAAGTAGGCACAGTGGGAATGAGCAGATTTTAAAGTGTACCCTCAAGGAACTTGTGAAATGGCTGGCACAAATATTTAGAGATGAATAGGCCACACTGACAATCACAAAATAAATCTGTGGAGCATTCCATTTCCTGTGTGAAAGAAAACTTAAGCATACTGAAATAACATCTTATTCGTCTCCTAAGGCACAATATATCTGCCATAATTGACTTTTTAACCACTCATGCCTGCTGTTTAGGAGCCCCTACCGAGAGCTCAAAGTTTTCTGTCCCAGAGTCAGAGGCCGAGACAACTATTACTAAACTCTTCCCACATTCTGCCTCCCATTGTTTTCACACTCTCTGAACAAAACAAAAGGAGGTGTGTAATTTAAAGATCAATATTATATCTATAGTCAGGCCAGTGCCATGGCTCAATAGGCTAATCCTCCGCCTTGCAGCACCAGCACACTGGGTTCTAGTCCTGGTCGGGGCGCCAGATTCTGTCCCAGTTGCCCCTCTTCCAGGCCAGCTCTCTGCTGTAGCCAAGGAGTGCAGTGGAGGATGGCCCAAGTGCTTGGGCCCTGCACCCGCATGGGAGACCAGGAGAAGCACCTGGCTCCTGCCTTCGGATCAGCACAATGTGCCAGCTGCAGAGCGCCAACCACAGCGGCCATTGGAGTGTGAACCAACGGCAAAAAAGGAAGACCTTTCTCTCTTTCTCTCTCTCACACTGTCCACTCTGCCTGTCAAAAATAATATATATATATATATATATATTATATCTATAGTCAATCTCTTGGCTGTGCCAACATCCTTCTTAATCTTCAATTAATCCATTCATAGTATAATCCTGCCCATCACTGAGGACAATTACTATGATACAGATTGACAATTTTTATCCTAGTGGGCAACCTGGCTCTCATTAGAGACCATTAAATTTGAATATGCACCCTCCATAAAATAAAGCATACTTAAAGTTTATTCTGAGACAAAAGAGCCAAAAGCAGTATAATCTGTTTCCAAACAATATTTTGGTTTATGGAGAAATTGCTGTCAACCCATAATTCAGCCATTAACAAAAAAAAAAAAAAAACAGAGAAAAATGCAATAAAGGTAGACTCTAATCTGCTAGTCTCTATTTTGACCATAGGATAAATTCAAAAAATTGTTCATCTTTCCATCACTGAAACGGAGTGAACTGTTGAGGACTTTTTTTTTTTTTTGAGAGGTAGAGTTACAGAGAGTGGGAGAGACAGAGAAAAAGGTCTTCCATCCACTGGTTCACTCTCCAAATGGCCTCAACAGCCAGATCTGGGCCAATCTGAAGCCAGGAACTTATTCTGGGTCTCCTACATGGGTCCAGGGCCCAAGCAATTGGGCCATCTTCCATTGCTTTCCCAGACCATAGCAGAGAGTAGGATCAGAAGAGGAGCAGCCAGGACATGAACCAATGCCCATATGCGATGCTGATGCCAAAAGAGGAGGCTTAGTCTACTACACCACAGGGTCGGCCCCTGAAGACCTTTATTCAGGGAAATTCACACTTGGGAAAGAAAAGATAAAACTCATTGTCCCCAATTCTTTTAAAATTTTGCACTAAAATTTTTGCTTTGGGGTTGACTTCTTTGGTGTACTGCCTTAGCCTCTTGTTTCTTATTTTGTCAATAGAAATAAGCTTAGCTCTTAGAGGCCACTGAGTCCCATTCCTTCTTTTTCCAAAGGAACAGCAGGAGTCCAGAGGAACTCAGCAGGCCTCCCAGATAGAGCTGGGCTGAGTACCAAGTGTCCTGACTTCAGCTCCTCTGTTACACACAAAGAGTAAGGGGGACACTCGTGTCTCTCACAGGAAGGCACTTGTGCTTAACCTGGGTTTGCACCTAGAGGGGCTACTGAGCATACATCTTTCCTGTTGAGCATGATGACATCAGAGTGGGCCAGTGTCTTCCCATAGGCAACATAGGACCAGGTTAGAATTGAAGTTGCTGGTGGGGAAGTGGCTTGAGAAGAGAAAGGATGAGAGTCCAAGAGGGCTGCAAAATGACATTGAAAATGAGACTATGCGGCTTTCAAGTTCCTCTTGTGGGTCCTCTGAAGTTTTTTTTAAGTTCTCCAGTTGCATAGATTTGGTTCTCTGGCACCCTTTGTTTTCTGGCTGTCAGTATCTTCTTTTTCCTTTCCTACATACAAAAATGATACGGCAAGGAAGGGGGAAGGTTCCAACAGCTTGCTTGCTTTCATCCAGTGCAGCCCCAGTGCTGCGTTGCAACCAGTCTTCGAGCGACCCCTGCCGGTTACATCAGAACTCTTTGTTTCACACACCCTTTCTCGGTGTTCAACCCAAGTTCTGAAAAGAGGTTACTACACTTTGTGTTGACACTGCTAATGATGGAAGGTTACAGACGCTGAGCTTCTGTAAACTCAGTTGGAAAAGATTGGAAAGTAGCAAAAATTAAGTTGATAAAATGTTCTTCCTGTGCGACTGTCTCCTTAATTCAAGTGGAACGTTACTCACCAGTGGGCTAAAAAGCCTTTAATGTTAAATATCTACTTTTACCACGAAAATAGCACTGTTTATTCCACTGGTAATATCTTGTGTTGAAATCTAAACAGTATTTCTTCTCTAATGGGAGAGAGAGAGAGAGAGAGTCCTGCCAATCAAACAAGAAAGAGAAGCTGGCATCAGATAGCAGTCCTCTGTTCCCAGAGGGGCAAACAATCTCATATATTCATTCACACAGGACTACTGTAACTTTAAAAACAATGTCAAAAGGAAAACGCAAAGTCGCAAAAAGAAAGTGCTCTGTGCTTGTTTGTTTCATTGCTTTTTCTCTTTCATATTCCTCTCTGACAGAAAAAAAACATAAAAGCTGGTATACTTTCTGGTTTCCTTAAAGACTAATGTATATTTATAGAAGCATCCAAGCCATGGATTACTTTGAATTCAGTAGCTCTTCCATCTACAATAGGCCGACTGTGTTTCAAAGGGTTTGGCCACCCATCATGACCCTCTATTCTGTCTGTCGTCCATTAATGTAAACACAGGCTCTCTCAGAAACATTCAGAAGCCCAGAATCATTCACATTTTTTCATATTACCTTCTGGATATTGTACCAAAGGGGGGAAATGTTACCAAGAGATATCCAGTATGACTCCCATAGTGTTTTTTTTCCCCATAGTGTTTTTAAGCAAGTTCCCCATCTACTTGCTATGAGCAAAAAAGAATAGGCGTCCTTCTCCTTTGCCAAGGTCCATTTTTATATCAGATAAACAAGGCCTATTACTAACAAATAATAGAATACTAATGGAACAGCACACAGCAAGCAGAGTCTTCTCAAAGCAGTGAAATCAGATAAGGTTTGTGTTGCCTATGGGACTTTTTTTTTTTTTAAGATTTATTTATTTATTTGAAAGAGTTACAGAAGGGCAGAGAGAGGACTTCCATCTGCTGGTTCATTCCCCAGATGGCCTCAACAGCTGGAGCTGTGCCAATCTGAAGCCAGGAGCTTTTTCCCAGCCTCCCACATGGGAGATAAGAAGTGGAACAATCAGGATTCTAACCAGCACCCATCTGGGATGCTGGCACTGCAGGCGGCGATTTTACCCACTACGTCACAAGGCTGGCCCCTGGAACTGTTTTTTAGAGCAGTATAGTTTCCACTCATACCATGATAAATAAATAACATGTATAGAACTTTAGAAGAATGACAATTTTTAAAAGAAAGAAAGAAAACAGAAAACTGACCCTTGAATTTTTTTTGTCAATTAATGTTTCCAGCTACATTTTAATTCTTTCCTTTTGTGTCATAAAAACAAACAAAAAAAACTGCACAACCAAAAATCAAGGTTTCCTTCCATCACTGGATTTGTGGGATCCACAAAAGTTCCCCCTTGAACTTTATTCACTAGAAAACAATATTGGGTTATATTTCACATAGAACCCTCCATGGATCAAAAACAATGGAAGAAAAAAAATCACTTAGGTTGCCTCAAATTCATTGTTTATTGGCAGTTGAAAAAACATTGCCTCCCAAACTCTATTCACAATTTTATTGAAGCAATCGAAAATGGGAACGCAAAACAAGATCCTTTCTCATTTTATGGAATAGGAATTTAAAGGCATTGCCTAATTATTCCTCAAATATCTGAATACAAAATATCTACATACCACAGATAATTTAAAGCTACATTTTCTGGAAGAGGCCTCTCACATCCTTATGCTAAGCTCAGTGTTGTGGTAAAATATCCCCTACCAACAGAAGCTAAGTTAAAGTCCCCCCCCCCCCCCCCGAAATGCTGAGCACTAGTTTTACAGTGAATTGGACATCACAATTCACAGTTGGGACTGTTTCCATTTATCACAACCATGACTAACTGCAAAATTACACTTCTCATAACCCCTCATTTTCAATAAAGCAATATCAGAAAATAATTTGACCCATTTATTCACAATTCTTTAATTACATGACCAAGTGATCCAGAAATTACTATTCTCCTTCCCAATCAATCATGCACCACTTTCTCCCAACAACATGCATGTTTAACCTCCCCCAAAGACATTGAAAAAGTAATGCTCCAAACGCACCATGATAACTCCCAAGTCTATATCTTTGCTATTGGTCTCTATGCCTGATGAACTCCTATTCATCCTTCAAAGCTCAAAAGTAAATACCTCCAACTATTCCTCCTCTTCAAAACCAGTAGTCCCTTGAGTGTGACCCATGAATGTCTTGTATCGCAATTACCTATGGTGCTTGTTAAAATAGCAGAATCCCAAGCTTTTTATCCACCTAATAAATCAGAAAGTCTGAGGTGGAACCCCAGAATCTGCATCTTGCACTCCCACCCCTCAGGAGATTCTGCTGCAAATATAACCATTTATTTTATTACCCACATGATTCTGACTAATAGTAGCAGGTAATAGTTATTGAGCTCCTATTGTATATCTGGCACTGTTCTAAGCTTGTCATATGTGTATTATTGCATAACTTTATAAAACAGTACCATTTTCATGCTCATTTATATGTTGATTATCCTCTCAGAGATAGTGACATTGGGAATCTTACCCAAGAATACACAGCTGGTAAATACCAGAGAAAAGATACAGTTCCAGCAGTTACATTCCAGGGCCTGTCACTAAGTCATTAGGTTTTACAGTGTCTGAAATAATTAGTTGTCCTCTTTCCTCTACTAGCCTGTGAATTTTTTCTTTTTTTTTTTTTTTTTTGACAGTCAGAGTTAGACAGTGAGAGAGACAGAGAGAAAGGTCTTCCTTCCATTGGTTCACCCCCTAAATGGCCGCTATGGCCAGCGCACTGAGCTGATCCGAAGCCAGGAACCAGGTGCTTCTTCCTGGTCTCCCATGCGGGTGCAGGCCCAAGCACTTGGGCCATCCTCCACTGCCATCCCAGGCCACAGCAGAGAACTGGACTGGAAGAGGAGCAACCGGGACTAGAACCCAACACCCATATGGGATGCCGGGACCACAGGCGGAGGATTAGCCAAATGATCAACGGCGCTGGCCACCTGTGAATTTTCTAAAGACAGGAATTTTATCTTTTCATCTCGGTCACTGCAGCACTCACAATAGTATATGTAATACCCAATAAATGTTCATTGATTGCTTATAATGTAGAATAAATCAAGATACCATGATTTTGTCCATTGATATCAATAAGGTTAAAAAAAAAAAAAGCCCGCATAGACCATAAAGATAAATAAGTAAATAGAACAGAGCTTTGATGAAATACCAATGAGATTATGTCTGACCTTCATTAAAAATCATATTGGGGCATGCATTTGGCATAGCAGTTAAGATGTCACTTAGGGCACTTGCATTCTATTTTGGAGTCCCCTAGGTTCAAGTCCCAGCTCCAGTACTGATTCCAGCTTCCTGCTAATGCACACCCTGGATCAGCAGTGGTGGTTCAAGCACTTAGATCCCTGTCATTCTCATAGGAGACCCAGACTGAGTTCCGTGCTTCTAGCTTTGATCTGGCCCAGACTCAGTTGTTGTGAGCACTGGGTAATGAACCAGTGAATGGAAGATTTGTCTGTGTCTCTCTGTCTCTCTGATTTTCAAATAAAATTAAAATAAGTAAATTTTTCAAAATCTAAATAATGTGATAAATACAAATAATTCATACCAGAAACAAAAGCCTATACAATATCATGCAATACTACATCATAAAACAGATCAAGGAGATGCCCAAGAAATTATTAGTGATCTCCAAATAATATTTTCATGTCTTTTGATTTAGGTACAACTGTAAAAAAATAAAAAATACATAAGCGTATACAACAGTTTCATTTTGTGGATTGGCACATTACTCCTCTCCTTCCTTATTAAATAATACCTTAAAACTATAGCCCATGGGGCCAGTGCTGTGCATAGTAGGTGAAACCACTGTCTACAGTGCCAGCATCCCATATGGCACCATTTTGAGTCCCAGCTGTTCTTCTTCCAATACAGCTCTCAGCTATGACCTAGGAAAGCAGAGGGAGATGGCTCAAGTCCTGGGACTCTTGTACCCTACTTGGAAGACCCCAGAGGAAGCTCCTGACTCCTTGCTGCTGGCTCCTGACTTTGGATCAGTCCAATTCTGGCCCTTGCAGTCATCTGGGGAGTGAACCAGCAGATGGAAGACTCTCTCTCTCTCTCTGCATTTGCCTATCTGTAACTCTGCCTTTCCAATAAATAAATAAATCTTTTTTTTTTTTTTTTACAGGCAGAGTGGACAGTGAGAGAGAGAGACAGAGAGAAAGGTCTTCCTTTTGCCGTTGGTTCACCCTCCAATGGCCGCCGCGGTCGGCGCGCTGCGGCCGGCGCACCGCACTCGTCCGATGGCAGGAGCCAGGAGCCAGGTGCTTTTCCTGGTCTCCCATGGGGTGCAGGGCCCAAGCACCTGGGCCATCCTCCACTGCACTCCCGGGCCACAGCAGAGGGCTGGCCTGGAAGAGGGGCAACCGGGACAAAATCCGGTGCCCCGACCAAGACTAGAACCCGGTGTGCCGGCGCCGCAAGGTGGAGGATTAGCCTGTTGAGCCACGGCGCCGGCCTAAATAAATCTTTTAAAAAATAATAAAACTACCACCCAACATCTGGGTTATGTCAAGTTTTTAAAATCTGTGAAGAGGCCGGCACCAGAGCTCAATAGGCTAATCCTCTGCCTGCGGCGCTGGCACACCGGGTTCTAGTCCCAGTAGGGGCACCGGATTCTGTCCCAGTTGCCCCTCTTCCAGGCCAGCTCTGCTGTGGCCCGGAAGTTCAGTGGAGGATGGCCCAAGTGCTTGGGCCCTGCACTCCACAGGAGACCAGGAGAAGCACCTGACTCCTGGCTTCAGATCAATGTGGTGCACCAGCCGCAGTGCGCTGGCCACAGCGGCCATTGGAGGGTGAACCAACGGTAAAGGAAGACTTTTCTCCCTGTCTCTCTCTCTCTCTCACTCACTGTCCCCTCTTCCTTTCAAAAAAATTTTTTAAAAAAATCTGTGAAGAAGAATCAAACCCCTGTAGAGGGTTTGTAGTGCCATTTGAGCTTGGCTCTGTTCCCCAAAAGGCACAGTCTTCCCTTTCCCCAAGGTGGGAGGGTTCAGGTGGGCCCAACTATATTGGAAATGCCACAGGTGTTACTCATCACTTCCAACAAAGAAAAAAAATCTGGATTCTGAATTATGAACAAATGGAAAGTTATTTACAAAACTAGATTAGAACTAACTTGCTTTGTCTACACTTAGCCTAGAGCTTGGTTAAGTATTAGGCTCCTGGCTATTGAGGTCATTTTGGAGTGAACCAGCAGAATGGAAGATCTCTGTTTCTTTACACACCCTCTCTCTTGTTTGTGTATGTGTGTGTCTTCCTCTCTTTCAAATAAGTATTTTTAAATTCCAATAAAAAATTTCCATAAGCTGCTCAGCCATATATTTAGTACTTATGTATACATGTATATATGTATACATACCTATGTGCCCATCTGTTTTTTATATTTTATCCAACTGTTTTTTTTTTTTTTTTGACAGGCAGAGTGGACAGTGAGAGAGAGAGACAGAGAGAAAGGTCTTCCTTTTGCCGTTGGTTCACCCTCCAATGGCTGCCGCGGTCGGCGCGCTGCGGCCGGCGCACCGCGCTCATCCGATGGCAGGAGCCAGGTGCTAGGTGCTTTTTCCTGGTCTCCCATGGGGTGCAGGGCCCAAGCACCTGGGCCATCCTCCACTGCACTCCTGGGCCACAGCAGAGGGCTGGCCTGGAAGAGGGGCAACCGGGACAAAATCCGGCGCCCCAACCGGGACTAGAACCCGGTGTGCCGGCGCCGCAAGGTGGAGGATTAGCCTGTTGAGCCACGGCGCCGGCCTATCCAACTGTTTTTGATGCTATGTACATGTACAAATGGCCATAGTCCTCAAATTTCCAATCTGTTTCTTCATCTCTCACATCTTCCAAGTGCTTGACCAAGCCAGGATCATAATTACCTACTTCTGGGTGTACAAACTCCACGTGATGCTGATCCTGATGAGATTTTTAGATAAGTTGAAGTGAGTCCTGATTCTTAAGTGTGGAAACCCCATCAGAAGAGAACTCCAGGCTCCAGAAATTAACAAATTCCTTTCCCATCTCCAGACTAAGAAATAAGAACCATTGTTTTAGGAAAATGCATACACAACACCCTGCAAGAGTGTGTGTCATGTGCACTGTCCAAATGTAACATAGTTTGCTGTGGGTGACTTGGAAGCTCAGAATAAACACACAGAGCAAACACAATATTTATGTTACCAGACATTTGTCCTGCAGCACAGTGCATGTGGCTGCCCCGATGCAGATAGTTTGCTTTCTACGTTTATACCTCCGGGGCAGCCCAGTGGTCTGGTCATGTGGAGCTAAGACCAAATGTCAGGCAGGATAATTATCAGCCTTGACTGTGCAGAGCAGAGTAGTCAGCCCCCCAGTACTCTGAGTGGTGGAAAGTATGTCTCCCTTTCATTTCTGAGAGTGGTTGTGACAATGGTGATGAATCCTGTAGCCACTGTCAGCTCCTCAAGGACCTACAATGAAAAGTAGAGTTCTCACCACCGAAAGTAAGATTTTATTTGATTTCTGTTTCCTTTTGTGATTTGCCTGCAGATTCTTTTGCCAAAGAATGCAACAGCTTTATAAACAGTGACATGAGGACAGAGCTCAACTTTCTAGTCTAAGTCAAAAGTGGTTTGGTTTGGACTCACTAAAGGGAAGCATTCTGTGTTGAGTCCTATTGGTTCGCTCAACTCTCCTTCTAAGGAAGTCTTACCTCCCAACTTTCAGAACCACAAAACATGAAACCATTCATCTCTCACTTTAGAGCTCTGCCTGAGCCACTCAACACCCCTAACAGAGGCAGGCTTCTCTCCATTCAAGGAAGTTTGTATCTCAGAGCCAAGCACATTTCTATAAATGCTTCACGTGGGAAGGAACAAAACCAATAAGTCAGAAACAGACTCACAAATGATGAGGAGTGTTTCCTCTCTTCTCCTAGCAAACTTGCTGCTCCATGGTGATTTTCCAGTGTGATCACCATGCAAGGCTTGGCTGACTGTCAGTAAAAGACAGAGCATTTGGCTACAGAGCATTATGACTTTTACATTTGGGGCCATTGCTTTTAATGAATGCAAATGTGCCAGTAAAAAGAACTAAAGTACACAATTTATGCTTCACAGCAATATGCTCTGATGGGCAAACACTCCAGATGTTTGGAAAACTGGTCTCATTTATCTTTCTCAATAATGGAAGGCACTGTGAGGATAACAGTACTGGGACCTGAGATCCACTCCCAAGTAAAGCCTCGCCGAATGCCAGTGAAACTCAGGACTGTCAGGTTCTAGATGTTGTACCAGTCAGTCATCAAACACTGATTGATCATTTTTGCCTGATCCAAATGGACCAAATGTTTCACTTGAATAGGCCATCCCTAAGAAGTTTTACATTTATAAAATAATGTTGTATACAAAACACGTTCAAAGCATGATGCTTTTTCAGTCCTGACAACAGCCCTGTTAAGTAGCCAATCCTCTTGTCCTTATTGCACAGTTAAGAAAACCCCACTAGGGTTCAATATTGTGCCCCAAATCACCAAGCCGGTAAGTTTAGAGCCATACATGGGCCTGGTGTCCTCCCACTACCCCTCAGCTATGAACATTAACAAGACACTGAATCTTGTCATCTCCTAGGAAGTTAGCCATGTCCCCAAGGGTATTACAAAGTTTCCCTAGGACTCACACAGCCATGGAGTTATAGGAGGGAGAATTCCCTGCAGTTTCTGCTTACCCAAAAACAGCTGGGCTACTGTACTCAAATCTGCCACCATGTAAATCATCCTTGTATACCCCATATCATCAAGAAGAGGGAAAGTGAGAAGGTGAACTTGTGTTTACAGCAGAGTGATTCCAGAGTCTGGAATCAAATTGTCCAACTTGGAACACTAGTTCTGCACCTAAGTTCCTATGTGACCTTAAGCAATTTGAACATTTTCTTTGCCTTTGGGTTTTGTGTGTGTGTGTGTATGTGTGTGTGTGTTTGATTGGATTACGTTCAGCTTCTTCATCTATGAAACAGAAACAACAAAAGTACGTACTGGGTCACTTATAGAGATAGACATTTGGTGCAGTTGTTAAAATGCTACTTGGGATGCCCATATCCCATATCAGAGTGTCTGGGTTACAGTCCAAGCCCTCTTTCTGATTCTAGCTTCCTATTAATGCATACCCCTAGAGGAAGCAAGTATAGCTGAAGAAGTTAGGTTGCTACCATTCACATGGGAGGTCCAAATTGGCTTCCTGACTCCAGCCTGGTCCAGCTCCAAGTGCTGCAGGCAATTGGGGAGTGAATCATTTGGAAAATGAACTCTCTCTCTCTCTCTCTCTTCCTCTCTCTGACTTGCTCTCTGTCTCTCTGCCTTTCAAATAAAATGAAAATAATATTTTTTAAAACAGGGTCACTATAACAATTAAATAATATGAATAGTAGATCCACATGGCACATGATAAGCACTCATTGTTAATATGCTTATCATCATTAATCTTACCTTTGTATAATACTTACAAACTAATTTTATTCCAAAGTGAATATTAACATTTCCTGTATGAAGACAGCCTCATAAACATTAGCAGAGTATCTGGCACTGCACTTGGCACCCAGGACATCAGGAGGCAATCATAGTCTCCTTGGTAGAGAAATGTGCTCTGGTATAGGAGTATCTTGACTTATGGACAGAGTAAGCAGGCATTAATTGGAGCTCATTTTTCTAATTTTTCAAGATTTGGAAAAAGAAATTTTATGCAGGACCACACAGGCCTGCCTATCTGCATCTGGTAAAACAAACTTCTGGCAATTCTTGATCCTTTACTTTATTTCCCAAAAACAATGCTTGCCTTCTATCCCATTCTCTTGAAATTTTGCTAATTGACTCCATATTTGGTTTGAAAACAAAATTAAAACAATGGAGTATGTATAAATTAAGTTTACTACTTAAGCAGAAATTTAAATTGGTGTACTTCAAACTTCAGGCCATATGGTTCTAAGGAGTGAACATAAGGGGTTTGGCAGACAGAAATGTACTCATGCATTTATGCAGCTAGCCAAAACCAGCTAGCCAACCAACCACTCAGCCAATATGCCAAGGTAGAGGTCCTGAACTAAAAAACATGGCCCTGACATCACAGATTTACCATCTAGCAAGACTGATAGCCATTAAGCAGTAAACTAATAAACAAATGATTACAAAATAAGGGCTAAAGGAAAACAAGATAGGATAAAAAAAAAAAGGCGGGACATAGGACATTCATCCACTGAGGGATATCAGGAAAGACTTCTCTGAGGCACACAGAAGAGACCAGTCCTACAAAGGACAGATGGACAAGCTGCTAATAGGACAGCAAAGCAGACTGAAACAGAAAAGAACTTGGATTTGAAGACTCAGAAGAGACCAGCTCTATAAGAGCTTGGGATGGGGAGCTCAGGAGAGATGTTGCTTTGCTCTAGAGATCTGGGAAAGGACTTTTTCCTGAGGAACTGGACCAGGACTTTCCAGATCCTATCTAAGCAAAAGGATTCCTTAACTTATGTTTTTATTTCAAGGAAATTTCAATTCATTTCTAACTTCGGATTAAAAATGTTGGCTCCCTGAACTCTTGGCCAGAGCCATCTCACTCCCATGCAATTCCATACTCTTGCCCTGCCCAGTGCTCTGTGCCGGAAAGAGCACAGGTGACCCTTGTTCTGGAGCTAGCACTACCAGCAGTGTGACTCTGAACTACTTGCCTGCCATCACAAGTTTTGACTCCAGCTAATGTGAATGGGATCAGATGATCTCAAAGATCTCCAATTGGATCAAAACAGGAATAGAGAGAAACTGTTCCAGAGGCAGTACAGTATGGTGATTCAGAGCCTGAACTTTGGTGTTAGAAACCTAGTCTCCGTAACAACTCTGCATCTAACTCTGCTAACTTGAGCAAGTGACTATCACCCTAAGCCTGTCTCATCTGTAAAATAAGGATAGCAGCCATACCTACTTTGATGGGCTGTTAGAAAGAACCATAGACATGATTATTTACTATGCCATTAAGATTGTCTAAATGCCTTGGGCTTGTTTCTTACAACAGGATGGCAGGACTTGGATAGGGTGTAATAATAATGGGTGTAAGACTTGAGGCATAATCCCAAGCAGGGCTTGGAACTTACTCTCATGAATCAGCATCTATTATGCCAGTCTTAAGGGTGAACCAACATGAAGTAAGATTGGATCTGTTTGGAGCCCAGAGGTAGAGTCTGGTCTGGAAACTTGAGGCTGTTGAAAGGTTTTCAGCTGAAAAGGTATTTGCTCACTTGATGTGAAACACATGGTCCACTGGGAACCTCAAGAAAACATCAGCCATGCACAGTTGCCATCTCCTATGTGTAAGGAATGGGAGGGAGCATTTGGACAAAGCTTTATTCTACTAGATACAGTCACTGCCAGCCAGGGAAGAGGAAGAAAAAAAACAATTAAACTTCTCACATGAGCTAAATCAAATAAGCCCACCAACCTCTTAGTAAAATATACAGGCATTACGCCAGGCTGTCTTGACACATGTTTAAAGACTACCCAGCTTTCAAAGGAATTGAATAAATAGACTTCAAGTTGTGTGGCTCTTGGGAAAATTTCAAAAGAGTAAATGCCATTTGATGGCATCGTTTTCCTCTTGCTCATAAAAATCACACAAATCGCAGAGTTGGAAGAGGAATAAGAGATCATCTCTTCCCAACTCAATTTCTAACTCACTCATTTCAGTGGCAAAATGATTCTAAGCAAAATGATCCCTGAGTTCTAATTGTGACTCAACCTTTTAACCAAGTAAGAAGAGATCTGGAGTTGAAATGGACACCAGGGAGCAAAATATAGATGTAATCTTGGCCATATTTTTACATCTCTGGAAGTTCAACCATTTAATTGCAGGTTCATTGTGAAGGTTTCTGAGAATACTCTTCTACAAGTGCTTCCCAGTCAAATATATCTTTTGACATCAGCAAAAGTGTTCCCTTGACTTGACTATTCTTATTGTTAGTCATTTGAAAAGTCAGAAGGGGTTGAGGACAGAAGACAACAGAGAACAGAGGCAAGATCTAGTTCTATTCCTAATTCCATGCAGAGGAACACAGTGGTACATCATCAAAAAAGTTCATGAGTGGGTTATGGGGTCTTGATTTCTCAGTTTCAATGTTCTACACAAAAAATATCAGGATAAACTGCTACCAATTTGTGTGTAGCCTATAGTTGATATATTGTAAAAAAGGAAGAAAGGAAATGAGGGATGTTACAAACAAGAAGGCATGTGGAAATATACTAAAATATGAACTCAACAATTATAATCACTCATTTAAGGCTGGGCCTGTACTCTATGCTCTACATATGTTCTCATATTGGTCCTCAAAATTTTGCAGAGGAAGGGGTACTTTTCCTGTTACAAACAAAAAAAAAACTTGATGTTTTATTATTTGTTATTACTTCATAGGGTCGGGATAACTTCTTCTCTTTGTAAAATGGAGATACTGCTTTGAGAATGGGAAGCACATGTTTACTGCTTTATGTTTAGCTAGTATCTAAATGCACTGAGTGAGGCAGCTGACCACCCAGCAGACCATGAACCCGCAAGGAAGCTACTAGGGGAAACACAGGTGTGACTTACTCTTTATGTGAGAGCACAGGAGACCAAAGAGCACAATAGGGGTTGCTGAGCAGTCAGAAATCCCTTCTCTCTGACCTGCGTCTCCCTGACCCTACTTCTCTCTAGTCAAACTGTTATGTCTCTGAAAAAGGTAGCTGAAGCACAGGTGAAAGTTACTTCTTCTCAATCTAGCCTGATGGCGTATCTTAACTGAGTTTATGTCACTGCTGAGCACTGACTTTAGTGTAATGATCTGTAATATAAATAACACTTAAACATATACAGTGTTCTGTTTTAGAAACAAAATATGTCTTATATTTTAGAATTGCAAAGACGGAGGCATTTAAGGGAACAGGCTTGTAACAATAGAGTTAGCACAGAACAATCTTCTCTAATTGGTGGGGAAAGTCCTCATTTTTCCATAACGGCATCTACATCACATCTCCAGATGCTCTGCCAGATTGTTAACTCTACATCCCACAGCATCTGACTTTGGCAAGCTTAGATCAGGACACACAAACTGAAGCCAAAACCGCCTGGGAGCCATGTGAATAAAGACCAAGGCTCAATTAGTGGGTCAAGAAACAAGCTAATCAATTAGTAGCCTGGCTTTCTGCAACTCACCAAATTAAGATGCCTTTGAAAGCATAACTGATCTTTGTAACTGAACTTTCCCCTCCACTCCCTCCTCTGGGAGATTAGACATTATAAGAAAATAATTGTATGAATCATCTATATTTCTGGAAAATTCCAAGCACCTCCAGGTGTGACCCAGATGGTGTGCACTTAAGAGAGAAAACTATTTTTCACAAATCAGGCCCATACCTATACAAACTCATAAACACCAAATCCTTACTTCCCCCAGGATTCCCCACCTCTCTGTCAAGGTCATCAACATTACCAATATCCCCCTCCCCCACATCCATTAAAATCCTAAAGAGACAGAAATCTAACAATTGCATAAAGTGCCCTGAAAAAGCCCTGTAGTCATTCTGTCTGAATTCAAATCCCAGTGTCACTACTTTCAAGTTGTGTGAAATTGGGCAAGCTATCAAACCTCTCCAAGCCACCCTTTTTTCATTTATAAAATGAGGATGATAGTATCTTCCTCTTGAGATTGTTATGAAGATTAAATGAGTTCATGCCTGGAAAGTAACTAATATCATACCTGACACTGAGTTTGATAGTCAGAAACCAATGATTAATCTGTCCTATACCTACCAAAAAAAAGAAGAAGGAGAAGGAGGAAGGGGAGGATGAAAGAGATATTTAGTTTATTCTCTTCATATTTCTGTAATAATTGGAGGATATTTAGCTGAACATCTTTTGGATGTGTGGCAGCCAAGAAGCCAAGAAAAATGGCATGCCCTTTAGAAGAGGGAAGAACAGGAAAGTTAGGAAGAAAGCAAGGGATGTAGCCATCCCCTGAATATTGTTGATGCATAAATTATTGTACACATCATCTTATTTTCTTGAAAAACACACACTACAGAGTGTCAATGGTCGGTCACATGCCACAATCAGCTGAGCATTGGTACTGAGATTAAAACCCAGGTCTGTTTGTTTCTGAGTTTCACCATTTTTCCATTGCACCACCTAAAACATTTACCCACAGTTGAAATGGCAAGTTTGATCTGAAAATCATTTGCATGTTTCATCTTGTTCTGGAGTGCTATCCTTCCAAACAGTGCTAATGGAGAAAATAGTAATATGCAATATTATTTTCATTGAGGATTGCACAATTGCTACTTTTTAAACTCAAATTCAGATTGTCTAAAGGGTTATAAGCTTTGGTTTTTGTTATCAATGTAATACTCTGGTCAAAGGAGGAACTGCATTTCTTAGGAAACATTCTGAATAAAATTAAGTTTAAAAAAGAAGCTGTCTTTCCAAACACCTCCAACTCCACAGGTTTCTAATTAGTCTAGGCATTCAAGGGCCTGCAGGTTTAGTTCTGGAACAGCTGGTCCACTCTCATTAATTGGATTAGGAAGGACAGGAGAAAGAAGATCACAGAAGTATTCACTGCATACAAGACAGGCAGCAGATTCCTTGTTCAACTCTTATCCAGATTATTCAAAAAGCTTCTATACAGGTCTCTCAGCTTATATTCTTTTTTAAGTTTTATTTAATAATTATAAATTTCCAAAGTACAACTTTTGGATTATAGCGGCTTTTACTCCCCATAACCTCCCTCCCACCCGCAACCATCCCATCTCCCACTCCCTCTCCCATCCATTCACATCAAAATTCAATTTCAATTATCTTTATATACAGAAGATCAATTTAAGTAAAGATTTCAACATTTTGCCCACCTCTAAACTAGTTCCTGCTTTGTGATAAAAAGTAATCTTAATAAGTATCAGATCTTGTTATACCCTGGCTCAAAATGCTTTGGTGTCTTCACCTTACCCTTAGATTCAAGTCTGGGGATGGGTTTAGTGTAATAGCTAAGTCACCACTTAGGATGCCCAGATTCTCTATTGGAGTGTCTGTGTTCAAGACCTGGCTCTGTTCTCGATTTCAGCTTGCTGCTACTCTGTACCATGGGAGATAATGGCTCAAGTACTTGAGTACCTGAATGGGAGACCTAAATTGAGTTCCAAGCTCCTGGCTTTGGCCTAGCCAGGTCTTGGCTGTTGTGAGCATTTGAATAGGATGTTTCTCTGTGACTTTGGTGGCACATATCTCTGTGTCGCATCACTGCCTTTCAAATAAAATATTTTTCAAAGGATTGAAGCTTAGAAATATTATAGTATTTAAGGCCCATATAATCATATAATCTGATTCCAACTTCATCTTGGGTCTCCTGTTACCTAGGTTTTCAAAAACATAACTAAATTTGTTTTCCTGACCAACTGTTGTCGAATCTCTGCTTCAGACACTTTGAATATATTGTACTTCACACCCAAAATCTGGGAGAGAGGTAGAGACAGAGAGACAGAGAAACCAATACCAACACTCCTTATATTCAGGTCCTCTGGGAAGCCTTTCCATACCCATCATCCAAAGTAGTGCTCAGCTCTGCCACATCTCCATGCCTGCTGCTTGTTTTAGTCCTTTGTTTTCTTTATAATGCTCCTTCCAAGTTCAGTCTTCCTTGACTCCTCAATGGCTGGCATAGTGCCTGGATCAGGAAGGCTTCTCTATCAAATTATGCTGGGCAAAGAGCAAAGGTGTATTTGGTATGTTATCTTTACTTTGCTTTTCTTCAGATTTCATGTAACTACCTCAAATTATGTTATTGGTGTGTTTGTGTACTTTCCTATTGTCTGACTCTCCGACTAGAAAGCAAACTCCACCTGACCATAGAAATTGTAGGGTTCATCACTGGGGCCCTAGTTTATTTTTTTTAAGATTGTGGTTTTTTACTTGAAAGAGTTACAGAGAGAGGTAGAGACAGAGAGAGAGGTCTTCCATCCACTGGTTCACTTCCCAGATGGCTGCAGTGGCCAGAGCTGGGCCAATCCAAAGCCAGGAGGCAGGAGCTTCTTCTGTGTCTCCCACGTGGGTGCAGGGACCCAAGGACTTGGGCCATCTTCTACTGCTATCCCACACCATAGCAGAGAGCTGGATCAAAAGAGGAGCAGCTGGGACTAAAACTAGCGCCCATATGGGATGCTGGTGCATCAGGCCAAGGCTTTAACCAGCTACGCCACAGCACCAGGGCCCTACTTTCTATAACAGTGTCTGGCAGATGATAAATACAGTATTTGCTGAATGAGTGAATGAATGGATGAATGAATCAATGAATTATAATATTATAGGGTCAAGTGCAGGGCCCGAATCAGAATAAATGTTTAATAAATGAAAGCATTCTTATAATTTACTAACAATTTGATTTTAATCCATGTGGAGGTTATGATTTATGTTTCATGGTCAAAAGCAACAATAAGCCAGCACCTCGGCTCACTAGGCTAATCCTCCGCCTTGCAGCGCCTGCACACCAGGTTCTAGTCCTGGTCAGGGCGCCAGATTCTGTCCCGGTTGCCCCTCTTCCAGGCCAGCTCTCTGCTATGGCCCAGGAGTGCAGTGGAGGATGGCCCAAGTGCTTGGGCCCTGTACCCCATGGGAGACCAGGAGAAGCACCTGGCTCCTGCCATCGGATGAGGGCGGTACACCAGCTGCGGCGGCCATTGGAGGGTGAACCAACGGCAAAGGAAGACCTTTTCTCTCTGACTCTCACACTGTCCACTCTGCCTGTCAAAAAAAAAAAGCAACAATAGACTAAATTTCATAGATTGATAGTTACCATCAGGAGCAGGGAATTACCTTTTGCCTCCCCAAGCCTTTATAATGGTCATCTGTCACAGGTAACCAAACGGAAAATGTTCCCCTGATGTGAGTTTCTAGGTCAACTTTGACTTAGTGGTCATCTCCCACCTTCCCTTAGGGCCAATGAAAATCAATCCTGGGAGATGTTCTGTTGAGACAGAGAAGTAATGTAGCCTTCAAACAGCTGTTTTCATGACCAAATCCCACTTCAGCTCTTTCAAGTATTGCCTGTAACACTCACAAAAGAAAACAAATCTCCCTTGACACAACATTTTGACCAAGTTCAATCTGGTTATTCATGTTATTCCAACTTTTTTTTGGCAGAAAAGATAAACATGGTTTCTGAAAAAAAAAAAAAAACATAATCAGAAAAGCACCACCCACGCCCTTCCGAGCCCCAGCCCTGGTTTCCAGATGCTCCCTTTTTCAGCTTGGTTTAATTAAAGCTCCATATGTCAGCAACCCATCAGCTTCAGGTGTGATTCAGATTGCCCCAAAGCATCAGAAAGCCTTTCAAACTACGCAAGCAAGAGAGTGAAGTTGAGAAATATTCTCCCCATAACAAAGCCCGTCATTACAAGGGTAAGTCTTTTGTGGAGGAGGAGCCAAGTGATTACCCTCCCAGCTTTGAATTTAGAAATAGCAAGAATAACTTGGTTCTAATTCAGTCTGTGTCTTAGAGCAATGATGATGCTCCTGTGGGAAGCAAAAGACTTCTGAAATCTAACTCCTGGTCAAACTTGGCTACCTCTCAAATCATGGCCATGGTATGCAAAAGATGCCAAGAACCATGGGGAGTCTATGCCCTCACACAGTAGAAAGCTCCCAGCATGCTTGTTTATGCTTTTTATTTTTCCCTTTGGTGTGTCAGATCTGAACTTTTTAAAGTGCCCCTGGGTCCATAGTTAGACAAAAATGCAATTAGCTAACAGAGTTTGCTGGTACAGTAGCCAAAATTCAAAAGATAACTCCCAAAATTATACAGTCATAAATGAAAACCAAACTCCTATGGGAGAGGGCGAGGGAATTCTCTTTTAATAAACAAGGCCCTTGCTCAAGACATGAAGCCCAGAGTGCCCAGGCCCTGTAAGGACAGCAAGAAAAAGCATGTATAAGCTCCCCAACAAGTCCCATGATATAGAATACATACTAAGCTGGAAACAGGTTACATCAATAGGACACTTAGCCAAAACTCTGGAATTAATTCAACGTGGGCACAGGCTACTACCTGGGAATAGGAAGCTTATCCAAAACTCTTAAGAGTTTCTCATCACACATTTGTAAGACAAATGTGGGACTTACACAAAATCAGAAAATGTAGGTCACTTGTCCTGGTAATTCTGGAAGTTAGCAAATATCTTTCTTCTACCACATTTCTAAGTGTAAACAGCAGTTCTAGGTACTATGTAAACACAAGAGTAGCTCACTATCATTTTCTTGATCTTTGGACTTCTAGAACAACAGATGTGAACAATTCATGCCCTGAACTAAGTGATGTGGTTGTTTTCAGATCATGAGGGAAAAGGCTGTGCTTCTGTCAGCTCTACAGCAATGTATTTGGCTTAAGAGAGGTCTGCTTACAATAGTATTTTGGTGTAAGCAGCATCTTAAAACGTGGTTAGAAGCAGTTAAAAAGTAACAGATGGAAACTGAAAAGGCAGAGTGATGTGCAGCTAGTTAGGGTAGCTTGTCACTGGGCTGTGGGAGGTAGTTCCTCAGATGTTCCACAGAAGCTACTGTAGTAAGTACAACAAAGGAAATAGTAGTAAAAGATAGCGGAAAAAGTGATGGGTGAAGTAGGAGGCACAGATTCTCCTCCTAATTCTCTAACTTGATAATACTCTTGGGCACCACACTTAATATCTGTGTCAATTTGCATGCCTATAAAAAGATTAATAGAATTTAACTTAGCTACCACTAAGAGCAAAATGCTTCAGTCATAGACATATATATATATATATATATATATATACACACAAAAGAATTGAGAGCAGGGAGTCAGATGCTTTGTCACACTGCTCAAACTCATTATTCACAAAAGCCAAAAGGTAAAAACAACCCAAATGTCCATCAACAGAAGAATGGACAAACAAAATGTGGTATATGCATATAGTGAAATGATCTTCAGCATATGGGAGGGAAAGCCATTGTAATCCATAAGCTGTACTTTAGAAATTTATATTCATTAAATAAAAGTTTAAAAAAAAGAAATTCTAATTCATAGTACAAAATGGATGAACCCAGCAAATATTATGCTAAATAAAACAAACAACACAAAAATAAAAATATTTTATGATTCCACTTATATGAAGTAAGAAAATTCACTTACAGTAGACAAATTCATGGAGACAGAAAGCAGGATAGAGGTTACTGGAGTTTGAGGCAAAAGGGGATAAGAAATTATTGTGTGATGGGAAGAACGGGGCCATCAAAGAAGTAGGTACCTTTCTCTGAAGGGAGGAGAGAACTTCCACTTTGACCATGACCCTGTCGGAATAAGATCGAAGTCGGCAAACCCTAAAGGCTTCCATAGCCTCGGCAACTCATGACTAGAGCCTACGGAGATTACTGATGCCATAAACAAGAGTGTCAAATTGTTAAATCAACTTCAGGAGTCACTGTGTACTTACGTCTCATGTGGGATCTGTCCTTAATGTGTTGTCCAATGTGAACTAATGCTATAACTAGTACTGAAACAGTATTTTTACACTTTGTTTTTCTGTGTGGATGCAAACTGATGAAATCTTTACTTAGTATATACTGAATCGATCTTCTGTATATAAAGATAATTGAAAATGATTTAAAAAATTGGTGTTAAATTGGAAATTGCATAATTAATTTTTTAAAAAAAATCATGTAGGATCTGTCCTTAATGTGCTATACATTGTGAATTAATACTATAACCAGTACTCCAACAGTGTTTTTCAGTTTGTGTCCCTATGTGAGAGCAAACTGTTGAAATCTTTACGTAATATGTACTAAACTGATCTTCTGTATATAAAGAGAATTCAAAATGAATCTTGATGTGAATGGAAGGGGAGAGGGAGAGGGAAAGAGGAGGGTTGCAGGTGGGAGGGAAGTTATGGGGGGGGGAGCCATTGTAATACATAAGCTGTACTTTGGAAATTTATATTCTTTAAATAAAAGGTTTATATAAAAAATTTTTTAAAAAATGAAAAAAAATTATTGTGTGATGTATAACCGTATTCTGGGATAGCAGAAAAAAAGAACAGATTTTAGTAACAGTTGTACAACAATGAAATATTCTTAATGCTACTGAATTACACAGCTGAAATGCTTAAAAATTTTCAGGGTATTGGAGAAGAAAATGATACTGTGGAGTCCAGGGCTGGAGTCTATTTTTAGGCAGGATATTTAAAATGATTAAAATGGTAAATATTCTGTGCATTTTGCCACAATTTTAAAACACACTGAAATAGCAATGGTGCTCAAGGTTTTATCTCCTGGTTAAGGGAAATTTTGGTAATTAGGTAATACCTGTTGGAAGAATTGGAAGTACATATATCACAAGAGATAAATAGGAAAATCTCTTTATATTCTTTGGCAAAATACTATATCTCCTTAAATATTCATCCAATCACATCCAAGGGCAGCTTTAAATAACAATTACCATTTGTTTCAACCATAATCAATCAGAACTCACAAGTTAAGAGAAGACAGAGTAGGACTTGCAATTAATAAATATGTGGGAAAAGAAGGAAGAACTTGGGCTTAACTTTGCATGAGCCCATATAATCACTCAAATTCTCAGTCTACTAAAATATCTCCTTATATGCATCATAGTAAGTCAACGAAGCCAATCTAAAAAGTCTAAATATTGTATGAGTTCAACTATATGACAACCCAGAAAAACCAACATTATGCAAACATTCAGTGATTTTCAGGATATAAGGGGGTAAAGAGAGATGAAAACATAGAGCACAGAAAATTTTCAGAGCAGTAAACTACACTGTATGGTGCTATAATGATACATACATGTCACCATACATTTATCCAAAACCATACAATGTACAACACCAAGATTAAACCTGGATGCAAACTGTAGAGTTTGGGTAATGATGATATGGCAATGTGGGATTACCAATTATAATAAATGTACCACCCTGGTGGCAACTGTTGATAAGGCAGAGGCTATGCATAAGTGGGGGCAAGGAATAAATGGGATAGGTCTGTTTCTTCCTCTCACTTTTATCATGAACCTAAAACTACTCTAAAAAACTTGTTTTAGAAAATAGTTACACAAAAGAATAAAAATAAATTCATGTCCTCCTTGAATCTGGAAATTTGATTTTTTTTGGAAATAGTGTCTTTGCTGATATAACCAAGTTTAAGATGAGGTCTCACTGAACTAATGTGGGCCCTGTTATCATAATAAGAGAGAATTTAGACACAGAGACACACTAGAGAGAAGAGGGCCATGTGAAGATGGGGGCAGACATTAGAGTGAGGCAGTTACAAGCCAGCAAACATAGAAGACATGAAGGGATACAGAAGGATACTTCCCTAGAGCCTCAGGAAGGAGGATATAAGCCCTGCCAACATCTTGATTTTGGACTTCTGGCCTCCATGATTGTGAAAGAGTAAGTTTCTGTTGTTTTACCATCCAGTTTTCAGTAATTTGCTATGGCAAGCCTAGGAAATTAATACACAGAAGAAGCCACACCTTTCACACTCTGTACCACTTTCTCTTCTTTGATTCTTTCTTGTATACCACGTTCCAGAAACACCAAACTATTTGCTAAACCCATTCACAACATATAATTCCATTCCTCTGTGCGTGTCTATGTTCTGTTTCCTCTATCCTGAATACTCCCACACCCTTAATAACCTAAAATAATTATACTCATCCTTCCAAATTTTGGTTAAACAGATTAATATAATCTCAGTGAAGTCCTACAGAATATTCAGGCAGCAAAGCTTTCCATGTTCTCCTCTCTATACTTTCCAGGAGCTCAGGTTAGGGCCTGAGTTCTATCCATTTTCACATTCCTTGTTCCTAACATAGTGTTTGATATGGGATATGCACTCAAAAAGTTTCTTTAGATTAATTATCACTTAAAGACTTGATGGAAAATAAACCCCCTAAAAGAAGCCCAAGAAATTTCAACAGAAAGAAAATGAAGCAATCTTGCAACCTTATAAAGTCTCATTTCACCAACACTTTTCATCTATATAAAATTGTTTTGGAAACAATACTTTGGAATCTCTTCCCAAGGAAACAAGCTAACATGATGACATAAACTAATGTGCTTATTTTCAAAAGTAGAAACTCTGATGAGTGCATACCACTATACATTCAAAATTAGAATACGTATTCTTAGGGAAATAGACCCACAGGTTGGAAACAGGAGGGTTTCTATTCTGTTCTGGGGCTTTTTTTGTGAATTGATTCATCTGAAAAATAAGGTGCCTAAAATTTGACCTTTGTTTTTTATAATCTTAGCTGTCACCTTAGTTGCCTTTCTGTATTTATTGGCAGTTCTAAGTGGTGTTTCATACAATTACTCTTAATTTAAGAAATAAAATACAAGAATACACATATTTGAATAAGACCAGAAAATTGCACAAAGATCATTTCTAATTGATTTTGGAATATAAGTCAGAGAAAAATGCATGCACACTCAATCATTCAGAAATACAATTCTTCCCCTTTTTCCATGTCTTCATCAGAGCCTTTAATTCACTTCATCCCAACAGTCCTAATATAGAGAATTAATATGGTGCTGAAAAATTCATGACTACTTCAGATGGCCCAGATGATGATGCCTTAAATTTATATGAGCAAGATTTTATTGAATCTGTTCTCAGGAGCACAGAGTTGGGGAGTGGTGCCTTAGTCAATGCAGGCTACTGTAAAACTATTGACTGGGAAACTTATAAACAACAGAAATTTGTTTCTCACAGTTCTGGAGGTTGGAAGTCTGAAACCAGGGCACTAGTATTGTCAATTCTAGAAGGACCCTCTCCAGGTTGCACTTAACCAACTTCTCCTTATATCCTCACATGGAAGAAGAAGAGCTAAAGAGGTCTTGGGTTCTCTTTACAAAGGGCATTATTCCCATTCATCACCTAACTCCCAAAGCTCCAGGCTCCCAATACTATCATATTGTATAGGAAATATATGAATTTGAGGAAGACTAAAGTGGGAATGAGAAGGAGCTTTTTAACCTATCATTTTTCTTCTTGACTAAGAATTCCAAGGGCAATATCTTTCTTTTTCTTTCCTATATATCCTTGTCAGAGCTTAGTAGGGTGTACTACACATGACTGATGAGGCATAAATCACTACGAAAATTATTGAAAGACTACCAAAACCACTGGAAAGCTTACAAAGGAATACTTTATTACTTCTATCATCTTGAAACATACAACAGACCAACTCCCATGTCATTCCATATAGAAAACACAGAATCAGCAATGAGACAATTACTGGCTTTGAAAAGGGTGTTATTATAAGAAGGTACATTGGTCTAAATTATAACATGTTTTCTTTGAAATAAAGAAAAATTATGTTTTCTTTATTATAGGGCCAATAAACACTAGTTAGGGGCATTATAGAGTTTGCAGAAAAGAGAAAATATTCTATCTCAGTGGACTCCTTGATATTATCCTAGATGATATATAATATGACTATTGCTCTCTGGATACATTCAACAAAAAAAAGAGGCAATCATGTCTACCATTGGACAACTCTAATTTCTTTTGTCAAGCAGTTACTGAAATAAAAGTGAAATTCAAAACTTCATGGAAAATGGAATCAAATTTTATTTATTTTCGGGTAAAAATTCTGAAATCCATGCAGCTTTTTCATAACACACAGCATCCATGGATGTTCTGAAGATTCCTCATGTGCATAGATTTCAAAAATTTTTTCATCAAGATAAACTTATTTTTTAATTCAATTCTTCACAAAATTTTTGAGGTATACTCATAAATTAACAAGACTTATTCCAGTACATCCAAACAACAGGAAACAACTAACACTGAAAGTAACACCTTGTAAACCAAGATCATTAAGTAGAAAATCATGCAAATTGAATTTCCCTAAACCAAGGATGTACACTCTGCAGACCTATTGTTTTCTTCAGCTATGGGAAAATTCGCCTTCAAAACGCAAGAACATTCTGAATACATGAAAGCAGATGTGCTCGTTTTTATATATACAGACACTCATACACACACACACACACACACACACAAGGGTACTTTGAAAAATGCAATTAAAAGATCTTTATTTTGATGCAAAATTTTTGAAATCCATTCATAGTTTAGTCATGACGCATATTTTCCATGAACATTTTGAAATACTCTTGTGCAAGGGTATCAGTTGTATGTGATCTTGTATAAATACACAAAAGGATGTAATTTCTTTATCATCCACAGTTGTTTTATTATTGAAACTAAATTTATAAATACCTGCCAATTCCCTCACCAAGTGCTCTTCAAGGTTCATCTCCCTATAACTTACTTCATCTTCTCTAATGCTTTTCTGTTATTAAATTTACCAACTGGTCCTGGGCAAGATGGCGGAATAGGAAGGGAGCACACCGATAGTCCGGGGAGAAACAGTTTAATAAAAGTGGAGATACTGCAGGTTCAAGGAAGAGTAGGGGAAGAAACAGCAGAGGAAACTCTTCTAGAACTAGTGATTCACAGTGGACCTTCAAGGAGAGCGTGGGAGCCCAAAGTTTGGGACACCAGCGGCAGACTCAACGTACCAGTGCAGGAACGCGAGGTGAGCCGAACCTCAATAGCCCGAGACACTAGCAGGGAAGCGGAAAGAGGAGACTAGAGCAAACAAGGCTTGAAACCCTGTGGGGAAAAGTTCACCAGGCTAACTAGAAGAGAGAGAGAAAGAAAAAAGTGACCGATACGGACACGAGTTTTTCTCTCTCTGCCCAACTCTCAAAGGTGAGCAAGAAAAAGAGCAGGCGCCATTTTGGACATACGTCATAAGCAGGGAGACCTCAGGTCTGCACCAGCCCTGAGCCTAGCAGAAAAACCTGACTCTGGGCGTGGGGGTGAAATAACAGGAGATTAGAACCTAATGAAGGTGTGGTGCTAATGAACTGAGACTGTGAAAAAAAGAGACGGTGGGGGAGAGGACTCACGGAATTCACCACATGAGTACTCTCCAGAGACGCTACAGTTCGGTAGCCTTGGTAGCCCAGTAGTGAGACTGCAGGAGAATTTGAACCCACACTGAGGGCCTCAGAGATTCCCTCTGTGGTCCTTGGGAAAGAGCTTCCAATCTCTGGCTCCTGTGGGTATATCATTCGCCTGCTAACCACCCCCAATTCCATTCAGCTGTGTGGAATTACTTCCCTTTTGAATCAAAAATAAAGAAACAGAGATTTACCACGCCTAACCTGGGAGTGTCACCTTTGGCACACCCTCAACCCTGAGGAACCAAACAGAACTATCAGGCCACACCCATCTCAAGCCTCTAAGACTCCATTGAAAGCAGACAGTCCACTTATCTAGAGTCATAGTATAACAAGAAAAAACACAACAGCGAAGAAACCAATATGCCAAACAACAAACGCAAAAACCGAGGTAACAAGAACAAGGAAGACATTATGACACCCCTAAATGAAAAAGACACCCCAATTCAAGATTATGAAGATGATGAGATAGAAGAAATGCAAGAAGCAGATCTCAAAAAATTGATAAGAACACTAAGAAGTACTCAAAAACAAATTCTTGGATTACAGAAATCCTTAATGGACAAGGTAGAAAATCTCTGTCTTGAAAATGAAATATTAAGGAGGAAACAAAATGAAATGAAACAACTAGTAGAACATGAAACTGTGATAGTGACAAGAAATAATAATGAAATGAAGAATTCAATAGATCAAATGAAAAACACATTAGAAAGCCTTACAAATAGAATGGGTGAAGCAGAAGAAAGAATATCGGACTTAGAAGACAGAGCACAGGAAAATATACAGTCAAATCAAAAAAAAAAGAAGAAGAGGAAATTAGAAATCTAAAAAATATTGTTGGGAATCTACAGGATACTATTAAAAAACCCAACATTCGAGTTCTAGGAGTTCCTGAAGGCATGGAGAGGGAGAAAGGATTAGAAGGCCTTTTTAGTGAGATAATAGCAGAAAATTTCCCAGTTTTGGAGAAGGACAGAGACATCCTAGTACAGGAAGCTCATAGGACCCCTAGTAAACATGACCAAAAGAGATCCTCAACACGACACATTGTAATTAAACTCACCACAGTGAAACAGAAAGAAAAGATCCTAAAATGTGCAAGAGAGAAACATCAGATTACTCTCAGAGGATCTCCAATTAGACTCACGGCAGACTTCTCACCAGAAACCCTACAAGCTAGAAGGGAACGGCGAGACATAGCCCAGGTACTAAGAGAGAAAAACTGCCAGCCCAGAATATTATATCCTGCCAAGCTCTCATTTGTGAATGAAGGTGAAATAAAGACCTTTCATTGCAAACAGAAACTGAAAGAATTTGTTGCCACTTGTCCAGCCCTGCAAAAGATGCTTAAAGATGTGTTACACACAGAAACACAGAAATACGGCCATCAACATGAAAGAAGGTAAATGAAGGGAACCTCACAGCAAAAGATCACAGGGAATTCAAAGCATACATTTGGATAAAGAAATTATGGGACATGTACTCTATAGAATACTATACAGTAGTCAAAAACAATGAAATCCGGTCACTTGCAACAAGATGGAGGAGTCTGGAAAACATCATTCTGAGGGAATTAAGCCAGTCCCAAAGGGACAAATATCATATGTTCTCCCTGATCGTCGACAACTAACTGAGCACCAAAGGGGAAACCTGTTGAAGTGACATGGACACTATGAGAAACAGTAACTTGATCAGCTCTTACGCTGACTGTTGTTGTACAATGAAATACTTTATCCATTTTATTATTTTTTTATTCTAGTACTAGTGGTTGAACTGTGTAATTAACACACAATTATTCTTAGGTGTTTAAATTTTAACTGAAAAGTGATCCCTGTGAAATATAAGAGTGGGAATAAGAGAGGGAGGAGATGTACAATTTGGGACATGCTCAATCAGACGTGCCTCAAATGACAGAGTTAGAATCGTGCCAGGGGATTCCAATACAATCCCATCAAGGTGGCATGTACCAATGCCATCTCACTAGTCCAAGTGATCAATTTCAGTTCACAATTGATCACACTGATAGGTCTAAGTGTCAAAGGGATCACACAAACAAGACTAGTGTCTGCTAATACTAACTGATAGAATCAAAAAGAGAGAATGATCCAACATGGGAAGTGGGATATACAGCAGACTCATAGAATGGCAGATGTCCTAAATAGCACTCTGGCCTCAGAATCAGCCCTTAAAGCATTCAGATCTGGCTGAAGAGCCCATGATAGTATTTTAGGCATGGAAACTCAAGACACTCTGGCAAAAAAAAAAAAAAAAAAAAAAAGTGGTGCTAAATGAAAGATCTCTGTGAGTGAGATCCCAGTGGAACGAATGGGGCCATCAAAGAAGGAGGTACCTTTCTCTGAAGGGAGGAGAGAACTTCCACTTTGACTATTAATCTGAATAAGATCAAAGTCGGCGAACTCAAAAGGCTTCCATAGCCTTGGCAACTCATGACTAGAGTCTAGGGAGATTACTGATGCCATAAACAAGAGTGTCCAATTGTTATATCAACAACAGGAGACACTGTGTATTTACTCCTCATGTGGGATCTGTCCTTAATATGCTGTCCAATGTGAAGTAATGCTATAAGTAGAACTGAAACAGTTTTTACACTTTATGTTCTGTGTGGGTGCAAACTGATGAAATCTTTACTTAATATATACTAAATCAATCTTCTGTATATAAAGATAATTGAGAATGAATCTTGATGTGAATGGAATGGGAGAGGGAGCGGGAGATGGAAGGGGTGTGAGTGGGAGGGAAATTATGGAGGGAAGCCATTGTAATCCATAAACTGTACTTTGGAAATTTATATTTACTAAATAAAAAATAAATAAATAATTAAATAAATAAAAAGAAAAAAAAAGACTACTACTCAGCAGTCAAAAACAATGAAATACGGTCATTTGCAACAAAATGGAGGAATCTGGAAAACATCTTGCTGAGTTTAATAAGCCAGTCCCAAAGGGACAAATATCATGTTCTCCCTGATCGGTGACAACCAACCACAAAAAAGGAAACCTGTTGAAGTGAAAGGGACACAATGAGAAACAGTGACTTGATCAGCCCTTGTCCTGACTGTTGATGTACAAGCAATTTTGTTTACTTCAATCTCTATCTCCTTTTCCTGTCTCTTAATGATATCTTGGAAAAAAGTCCATATCTTCCCAAATACTTCAGTTAAACTCACCCAATTGTAAATGTCAATATTATGTGGATTTAAAATTCTTTCTCTCTCCCTTTACTAGACTGCAACATAGTCAAAGACAACAGTACTCATCAAATCTATAGGATCCCTAATATTTCCCAGTCTCCCATGACTTTTTTAAGATTTAACTATTTTTTGAAAGTTACAGAGAGCGAGGGAGGGAAAGACAGAGAGGGAAATGTCTTGCATCCTCTGCTTCACTCCCCCATGTAGCTGCAACAGCTGGCGCTGAGCAAGGCTGAAGCCAGGAGGCAGGAGTTTCATCTCAGTCTCCCACATTTGGGCAGAGGCCCAAGCACTTGGACCATCCTCCCCTGCTTTTCTCAGGCCACTGGCAGAGAAGTGAAGCAACCAGGACACAAACTTGTGCCCATATGGGATGCTGCCATCACAGGCAGTGGCTTTATGTGCTGTTGCACAATGCTAGCCCCTCCCTTGATTTTAAGTTGAGAAAATATGACTACTAGAGTGAAAGGCCTGAGAGTGGACATTGCCTATAAAACTTTCATCCAAAAGTAGTTAAGAATTCTCTGTACTTCCTCCACTCTTTCCTGGACAGTATGGGAGCTACAAATGGAGGTAAAGGATCTACTGGGTGTGAAAGGACAGGATTCTTAAGGGACACTAGGAATGGTGCCATCCTAGGCCACATCCAGACTCCCATCAGACTGTATATGAGTGAAAAACAACTCCTGTGATGTTGAGCCACTTTGATTTTTGAGGATAATTGAGTTACCACAGCACAAGACTTGCCTGGCAAGTATAAGGTCTTCATCAGGAAGATGTGGTCTTCTGTTTCACAACCTCCCACACCAACTTGAGAGGGGAGTTGTGGTTCCAAGATCTTATTGTCTCCTTTTTTCATTTATTCTGTTTTTTGTAATTTATTTTTTGAGAAAAAGAGACAGAGACAGTTGGTCAAGTAGACTTCCCATTCACCAATCTATTCCCTGTTTTCATGTGTGCCATTAGCATAAATCAACAGGAAAAAAATCTCATACATGTTGTACACAGTTGTTCTTCATTTGTATGTAATCAATAGTAACATAATACTGGAATTTGATCTATAAAACTCCATGATTTATTGAATTGACAGAAAGTCAAAAATTAGCAAATTACTGAAGTTTTGGTAACTTAGCACTCTTTTTAAGATGGATGGATGGCAGGCGCCACTGCTCAATAGGCTAATCCTCCACCTTGCGGCGCCAGCACACCAGGTTCTAGTCCCGGTTGGGGCGCCAGATTCTGTCCCGGTTGCCCTTCTTCCAGGCCAGCTCTCTGCTGTGGCCAGGGAGTGCAATGGAGGATGGCCCAGGTGCTTGGGCCCTGCACCCCATGGGAGACCAGGAGAAGCACCTGGCTCCTGCCATCAGATCAGCGCGGTGCACTGCCGCAGTGCACTGGCCGCGGTGGCCATTGGAGGGTGAACCAACGGCAAAAGGAAGACCTTTCTCCCTGTCTCTCTCTCTCTCACTGTCCACTCTGCCTGTCAAAAAAAAAAAAAGATGGATGGATGAATGTATGCATGGATGGATGGATGGATGGGTGGATGGATGGATGGATATCATTATAATCACTCTTCAGTATTCACAGGGGATTGGTTCCACTGCGGCATTGCAGATACCAAAATCTGTGGAGGCTCAAGTCCCTTTAAAGAAACAACATAGTATTTGCATATAACACAGAAGTTTTATACCAGCTAAAGGCATCCAAAATAGTGTGGTATGCCACCCTGTTAGCTTGGAAAAAGGATAAAAATCTCACTCTTCACTGTCTTTAAAAAGTTGATATGGGTATGTGTTTCAAGTTCGAACATTAAGTAAACTCAGAGAAAATAACTGAAAATTCTGCCACAAAACAAAGTGATCGTCCCAATACATGTTGCTGTGTGATATAGAAGAAAATATGAACATAAAACAATTAACTATGAAAATGTGCTGGAGCATGTGGAACAATTACTTTTTAGCTAACTAGACTTTTTGCTATTTCTTTACCAAGAATGGACTGACAATGATATTAGAAACACAGTATGTTACTTTGTGCATATATTTGAAGATACTTGTACATGTATGCATGTGCTTAAACTGGCTGTTAAGCAATTCAACTTAAACTGCAAGTTTTCAACCATTTTGAGATATTGTTTAAGTGAATAATTTCACAAGTTTTCATGTGTATGACTACGTAACTACCATAATAATATAACTATTCATTTCTATCATCCCAAAAGTTTCCTTGTGTCCCTTTTCACTTAACCCCACCATACTCCAACCCCAGACAATATGCACTGACTTCTTATCAAACTGGGATCCATGAAAATGAGAGATTTGGAGAGTTATGTTACGGGAAAATACTCCATGGATCTCTTGACTTTGTTTTTTTTAAGATTTGTTTACTTATTTGAAAAGTAGATTTACAGATGGGGAGGGGGAAGAGAGAGAGAGAGAGAGGGAATGAATCTTCTTGCAACACTTGGACTGTGCAAGGCTGAAGCCAGCAGCCAAGGACTCCAGCCAGATCTCCTACATGGATGCAGGGACCCAAGCACTTGGGCCATCTTCTGCTGCTTTCCCAGGAACCTTAGCAGGGAGCTGGAGTGGAAGTGTGACAGCTGAGACTTGAAACAGTGCCCATATATGATACCAGCATTACAAGCAGCGTTTAACCTGTTACGCCACAACACTGGCTCCTGGTCCTTCACATTTCTGCACAGTTTACAAGCAAGGATATCCTTTATTCCCAGAATCTTTTCAAGGATGTTGAAATAGCATATATACTTGGAGAGGAAGGATAACATCTCCTACTGGAGCAAAGGAAGGGATGTCCTCTACAAATTTGCTTTGTAGAGTCATGATCATTGCTGCACAATTTATATTCAGTTAAAATTTTCCCTTCTGCTGACATTTCAATGAATTATGTCGAATATATCTAGTTACATAACCACCATCTCAATGAAGACACAGAATTCTTTTAATTTAACCAAAACTTCCCTGTTGCCCTTCTGCAGCCAATTTTACCCACAGCCCCAGAAAACTACTTATCTATTTTCTTCTAGTTGTACCTTTTCCAGAGTATCACAGGAATGGATTCAGAAACTATGCAGACATTTTAGTCTGGCTTCTTTCACTTGGCAAAATACTTCAAATAGTGGCTTATGCTGTATTGTGTATCACTAGTTTGTTGTTCTAGGATTTTTGTAATTATACTGCTGAGGATGTTCCATTTGATTAATCTATCACAATGTGTTTATCTACTCACCAATTACTAGATATCTGAATTGTTTCCAGTTTCTGACAACTTTGAAAAACACTTCTATAAATATTCATATACACATTTTTTAAAATTTTTTATAATGCTTTTATTTAAAGAATATAAATTTCCAAAATACAGCTTATAGATTACAATGGCTTCCCCCCCCCCATAACTTCTCTCCCACCCGCAACCCTCCCCTTTCCCACTCCCTCTCCCCTTGCATTCACATCAAGGTTCATTTTCAATTCTCTTTATATACAGAAGATCAGTTTAGTATATATTAAGTAAAGATTTCAACAGTTTGCCCTCACACAGCAACACAAAGTGAAAAATACTGTTGGAGTACTAGTTATAGTATTAATTCACAATGTATAGCACATTAAGGACAGAGATTCTACATGATATATTTTTTAATTGATTAATTATCTATGCAATTTCCAATTTAACACCAAGATTTTTTTCTTTTTTTTTTTTTATTTTTTATTTTTTTTATAATGCTTTTATTTAAGGGAATATAAATTTCCAAAATACAGCTTATAGATTACAATGGCTTCCCCCCCCATAACTTCCCTCCCACCCGCAACCCTCCCCTTTCCCACTCCCTCTCCCTTTGCATTCACATCAAGGTTCATTTTCAATTCTCTTTATATACAGAAGATCAGTTTAGTATATATTAAGTAAAGATTTCAACAGTTTGCCCTCACATAGCAACACAAAGTGAAAAATACTGTTGGAGTACTAGTTATAGTATTAATTCACAATGTATAGCACATTAAGGACTGAGATTCTACATGATATTTTTTTTTTAATTGCTTAATTTTCTATTGAATTTCCAATTTAACACCAAGATTTTTTTTCATTTTTAATTATATTTATATAAAGAAGATTGATTCAGTATATACTAAGTAAAGATTTCATCAGTTTGCACCCACACAGAAACACAAAGTGTAAAAATACTGTTTCAGTACTAGTTATAGCATTACTTCACATTGGACAACACATTAAGGACAGATCCCACATGAGACGTAAGTACACAGTGACTCCTGAAGTTGATTTAACAATTTGACACTCTTGTTTATGGTGTCAGGAATCTCCCTAGGCTCCAGTCATGAGTTGCCGAGGCTATGGAAGCCTTTAGGGTTTGCTGACTTCAATCTTATTCCAACAGGGTCTTAGTCAAAGTGGAGGTTCTCTCCTCCCTTCAGAGAAAGGTACCTCCTTCTTTGATGGCCCCATTCGTTCCACTGGAATCTCATTCGCAGAGATCTTTCATTTAGGTCTTCTTTTTTTTTGCCACAGTGTCTTGGCTTTCCATGCATAAAATATTCTCATGGGCTCTTGAGCCAGATCTGAATGCCTTAAGGGCTGATTCTGAGGCCAGAGTGCTATTTAGGACATCTGCCATTCTATGAGTCTGCTGTGTATCTCGCTTCCCATGTTGGATCATTCTCTAGCTTTTTGATTCTATCAGTTAGTATTAGCAGACACTAGTCTTGTTTGTGTGATCCCTTTGACTCTTAGACCTATCAGTGTGATCAATTGTGAACTGAAATTGATCACTTGGACTAGTGAGATGGCCTTGGTACATGCCACCTTGATGGGATTGTATTGGAATCCCCTGGCCTGTTTCTAACTCCATCATTTGGGGCAGGTCCGATTGAGCATGTCCCAAATTGTACATCTCCTCCCTCTCTTATTCCCACTCTTATATTTCACAGGGATCACTTTTCAGTTAAAATTTAAACACCTAAGAATAATTGTGTGTTAATTACAGAGTTCAAACACTAGTACTAGAATAAAAAGAAAACTAAAATGGATAAAGTATTACATTGTACAACAACAGTCAGCACAAGAGCTGATCAAGTAACTGTTTCTCATAGTGTCCATGTCACTTCAACAGGTTTCCCCTTTGGTGCTCAGTTAGTTGTCGACGATCAGGGAGAACATATGATATTTGTCCCTTTGGGACTGGCTTAATTCCCTCAGAATGATGTTTTCCAGATTCCTCCATCTTGTTGCAAGTGACCGGATTTCATTGTTTTTGACTGTTGTATAGTATTCTATAGAGTACATGTCCCATAATTTCTTTATCCAAATGTATGCTTTGAATTCCCTGTGATCTTTTGCTGTGAGGTTCCCTTCGTTTACCTACTTTCATGTTGATGGCTGTGTTTCTGTGTTTCTGTGTGTAACACATCTTTAAGCATCTTTTGCAGGGCTGGACGAGTGGCAACAAATTCTTTCAATTTCTTTTTGCAGTGAAAGGTCTTTATTTCACCTTCATTCATAAATGAGAGCTTTGCAGGATATAATATTCTGGGCTGGCAGTTTTTCTCTCTTAGTACCTGGGCTATGTCTCACCATTCCCTTCTAGCTTGTAGGGTTTCTGATGAGAAGTCTGCTGTGAATCTAATCGAAGATCCTTTGAGAGTAATCTGACGTTTCTCTCTTGCACATTTTAGGATCTTTTCTTTCTGTTTCACTGTGGTGAGTTTAATTACAATGTGTCGTGATGAGGATCTCTTTTGGTCATGTTTATTGGGGGTTCTATGAGCTTCCTGTACTAGGATGTCTCTGTCCTTCTCCAAAACTGGGAAATTTTCTGCTATTATCTCACTAAAAAGGCATTCTAATCCTTTCTCCCTCTCCATGCCTTCTGGAACTCCTAGAACTCGAATGTTGGTTTTTTTAATAGTATCCTGTAGATTCCCAACAATATTTTTTAGATTTCTAATTTCCTCCTCTTTTCTTTGGTTTGACTGTATAGTTTCCTGTGCTCTGTCTTCTAAGTCCGATATTCTCTCTTCTGCCTCACCCATTCTGTTTGTAAGGCTCTCTAATGTGTTTTTCATTTGATCTGTTGAATTCTTCATTTCATTATGATTTCTCGTCACTATCACAGTTTCATGTTCTACTAGTTGTTTCATTTCAGCTTGATTCCTCCTTAATATTTCATTTTCACGAGAGAGATTTTCTACCTTGTCCATTAAGGATTTCTGTAGTCCAAGAATTTGTTTTTGAGTACTTCTTAGTGTTCTTATCAATTTTTTGAGATCTGCTTCTTGCATTTCTTCTATCTCATCATCTTCGTAATCTTGAATTGGGGTGTCTTTTTCATTTTGGGGCGTCATAGTGTCTTCCTTGTTCTTGTTACCTTGGTTTTTGCATTTGTTGTTTGGCATATTGGTTTCTTCACTGCGGTGTTTTTTTCTTGTTATACTATGACTCTAGATAAGTGGACTGTCTGCTTTCAATGGAGCCTTAGAGGCTTGAGATGGGTGTGGCCTGATAGCTCTGTTTGGTTCCTCAGGGTTGAGGGTGTGCCAAAGGTGACACTCCCAGGTTAGGTGTGGTAAATCTCTCTCTGTTTCTTTCTTTATTTTTGATTCAAAAGGGAAGTAATTCCACACAGCTGAATGGAATTGGTGGTGGTTAGCAGGCGAATGATATACCCACAGGAGCCAGAGATCGGAAGCTCTTTCCCAAGGACCACAGAGGGAATCTCTGCAGCCTTCAGTGTGGGTTCAAATTCTCCTGCACTCAAACCACTGGGCTACCAAGGCTACCGAACTGTAGCGTCTCTGGAGAGTACTCACGTGGTGAATTCCGTGAGTCCTCTCCCCCACCGTCTCTTTTTTCACAGTCTCAGTTCATTAGCACCACACATTCATTAGGTTCTAATCTCCTGTTATTTCACCCCCATGCCCAGAGTCAGGTTTTTCTGCTAGTCTCAGGGCCGGTGTAGACTTGAGGTCGCCCTGCTTATGACATATGTCCAAAATGGCGCCTGCTCTTTTTCTTGCTCACCTTTGAGAGGTGGGCGGAGAGAGAGAAACTCATGTCCGTATCGGTCACTTTTTTCTTTCTCTCTCTCTTCTAGTTAGCCTGGTGAACTTTTCCCCACAGGGTTTCAAGCCTTGTTTGCTCTAGTCTCCTCTTTCCGCTTCCCTGCTAGTGTCTCGGGCTATTGAGGTTCGGCTCACCTTGCGTTCCAGCGCTGGTGCGTTGAGTCTGACGCTGGTGTCCCGAACTGAGGGCTCCTACACTCTCCATGCAGGTCCACTGTGAATCACTAGTTCCAGAAGAGTTTCCTCTGCTGTTTCTTCCCCTACTCTTCCTTGAACCTGCAGTATCTCCACTTTTATTAAACTGTTTCTCCCCAGACTATCAGTGTGCTCCCTTCCTATTCCGCCATCTTGCCCCTCAAGAGTCCATATACACATTTTTGTATCAGTCTATTTCAAGACTCAATGCTAATGCCAATCAGTTTTAATTACCATAGCTTTGAATTAGGCATTAAAATCAGGTCATTACTACTCAAACTTTGTTCTTCTGTTTTGTTTTTTTTTTTTTCCAAACATTGTGTGGAATATTCTAGCTTCTTATATTCTCCAAATACATTCCAGAGTCGACTTGTCTATTTTTCAGGAAAAAAAAAAAAACCTACTAAGATTTTTAATATGGCTCTGTTAAATCTATCAATCTGGAGAATTTTCACCTTAATGACATTGAGCTTTCTAAGCCATTCACTTGTCTGTGTATTTAATTGTCTCCTTTATTGTTTCTCAGTTTTACAGTTTTTGCACATATATTTCCACAAATTTCAGAAGATTTTTCTCTAAGTATTTCAAATATTTGGTGCCATTATATTTTTAAACCATTACTTTCTAGTTAGCCATTGCTATAATACAGAAATATAACCAAATATTTGAATACTAACCATGTATCATGCAAACTTGCTAAACTCACTTGCTCGTTATGACATTTTTCTCAACTCTTTCAGATTTTTTAACTAGGTAATCATGTTATCTGAGAATAAACAGAACTTTATTTCTTCCTTTCTAACCTGTGTGCATTGTATTTATTTTTTTCCTGCTGTAATTGTTCCAGTAAAATGTTAAAGTAGGAGTGATAAGAGTGAGCATTTTGCCTGGTTCCTGATCGTAAGGGGAAACGTTCAGCCTTCCAGCAATGCATGATGTTAATGACAGGCTTCTTGTAAATGCCTTTTATGAAACTGAGAACTTTTATGAACTTCCACTTTATCCCTAGTTTGTTCTAAAGTTTTCCACAAATTATTGTTGACATTTCTCAAATGCTCTTCCTGTTATAATTTTTATTTATTTTGCCAATGCTGTGAATTACATTTATTATCTAGTACTGAACTGCCCTTATACTTGTGGGACAAATCCCACTTGGTCTTCACTTGCCACCTTTTTAATATATTACTGGATTTGATTTTCTAATATTGTGCTAATGATTTTTGTGTCTATGTCCATGAAGAATGTCATCTTTAGTTCCCATTGATAATGTTTTATTTTTTTTTCAATATCAGAACCATGTTTTCCTCATAAAATGAGTATGAGGGTAATTAGAAAAATTATTAGAAAAGTCATATTATGAAAAAGTTATGCATGACTTTCAAGAAATTTTTGCATTAAAAAATGAATTTATCTTTGAGTTGCATTTTCCACAAGCTTTTTGAAGTATCCTGCATTAAAAATGATCCTACTGAGGGCAGGCATTTGGTGCAACATTTAAGATGCTGGCTGGGACTTGCCCATTCTCTATCAGAGTGCCAGCTCAGCTCTCCATTCCAGCTTCCCACTTATGCACACTCTGGGGGGCAGTAAGTGGTAACCCATGTAGTAGGTCCCTGCCACCCACATAGGAAACTCAGTTTGAGTTTCCAGCTCCTGACTTCGGCCTGGCCCAGTCCTGGCTGTTGTGGGCACTTGCGGAGTGAAATCTAGATAGCTTTCTCTCTGTCTCTAACAAAAATTTTTATTGCTCCTGTCAATAATTTTAATTATTATGCTTGTTTTCCATAAAGCCTTAATGCACTGAATTTGTCTATATGGGTCTCAAAAGCAGCCACAGCAATTGCTACAGTTTGAACATGAATTTGCTTCCCAACTCATGTAGACATTTCAATCCCTAAGTCATAAGTTAATGGTACTGAAGGTAGAAAATCAACCTAATAATGGTATTCAGGAGGAGGGCCTAGTGGGATATCATTGGGTCATTAAGGGGGCTGCCCTCAAAAACAGTTTTCTCAAGAGGGTTAGTTATAGAACCCTGAGTCTGCCTGCTTGCTCTCTCTCTCTCTCTCTCGCTCTCACTCTCTCTCTGCATCATCATTCACCATATGACCCTCCCTTTGTACATTCTCAACCATTGCCTCATCAGATGGTCGAACCAAAGCAGTCTGCCTGATATTGGAACATGAACCTCCAAAACCGTGAGCTAGCATAAAACTCTCTCTTTGATAAATAGCCTCTCTCAGGTATGTGTTATAGTATTAAAAGCTGACGCAGCAATTATTGGTTTAATTTTTTTCTGAATGGAATGATCCAGATTTACTATTGTAAAGAAGATGCTGGTGCTGAGCTTATCTGAGCAAGTACCCATTCCACAAGTTTTAAGATCTATTCTTTAATGGGCCATGTATACCATAAGTTACATTTTTTGTACTCCAAAATTGAAGATTTCTAAAGCATGATAGCTGGTAAATCAATGGCATTAGAATGTAACTGAGAGTTGTTTAGAGATTCTAGTGGTTTCCTATTTACTATGTTAAAGGAGCAGCAGTGGATTTGGCATGAAGACTTTTAGTGGCTTTTATTTTAAATTTAGGGTCTCATCTCAATTTTACCTAATTTAACAAATTGGGAATTGCCTTAAATAATTCTGCACATTTTGAGTTTTATTCTTTTTCTTGCCAGAGAAGTTTGAAAGTACAACATTGGCCTTGATGACAGCAACAAAAGCAGATGGCCATCTTCTTGACTTGGGACTCATTCACAACAAAAATCATTAACATAATAATAAAGGGAAAGTTAAAATTTTATAGGCTTGAATCCATTTGTAATCCTGAAAGTCAACAACTCTTTTCCTCCCATTCGCTTGCACTTCCTGTGTGCCAGGAACTGTGAAAGTCAATGATGCTGCAAGAGTAAAGAGGACACACCTCTAGAGATTTTCCTGTCTAGGAAATAAAGAAGCAATTGCAGCACAGTGTGGTAAGTATCATAACAAAGGGAAGCAAGGATAGAAAAGGCAGAAGTTCGAAGCTGAAAAGGAAGGAAACTGTCTTGTAGGAGACGCTAAGCGATTTTGCTTTTTTCTGCTGGCAATGGAAACTCATAATATAGTATGTAAAGCTGAAAATAGATACACCATATAACCCAGGCATCCCACTCCTGAGAATTTACCCAAACAAAATGAAATCAGTATATGAAACAATAATCTGTAACCCCCATGTTAATTGCAGCTTAATTCACAATAGCTAAGACATGGAATCAACCCATAAGTCCAACAACCAATGATTGGATAAAGAAATTGTGGTATACATACACTATGGAATACTACTCAGTCATAAAAAAGAATGAAATTGTGTCTTTTGTAGCAATACAGATTTAACTGGAAACCATTATGCTTAGTGAAAGCAGCTGGTCCCAAAAAAGATAAATATCAGATGTTTTCCCTGATCTGTGGTAACAGAGTACAAAAAAAGGTATTGTATTTGAGCAAAATTGACTATTTGAAATTTGATTATTGTTTACAGCCCTGGTCTCTACTGTTTAGAAACAGTGTTTTTTTTCTTCTGTGTTTCTAATGCTTTATTTAGTGGAGGGCTAAGCTTGTGATTATGAAATAAACTGAAAAGATGTCATGGTAAAAATTAAAAGAATAAGAAAGGAAAGAGAAGGGCAGGTAGGGCAGGAAGTACCACTACACTCCTAAATCTGTTTATATGAAATTTGTCCACCTTATATAAATAAAAAGTTATTTAAAAAAGAATTAAATGAAAATGTATAAAAGTCAAAAAAGATAATTTACTATGACAGTTCTCAAATGTTCAGCATAGTTGAAAGACTCTTACAATGAATATGCATATTCTCACCACTGAGATTCTGAGGATAATATTTAACTATACTTTGTTATTTTCTTAATGCCCAACTGTCCTTCTAATTATTCATTAATCCATTTTATTCATTCATTTCAAAGTTATAGATATTAGTATACTTCCTGCCCAAGATACTGGCATATATATCATTAATCAGAGATTCAGGATGTGCTTAAAATTTTTGTTTCCACTGCAGAAAAAGTTACACATAGTGTAGTATACAAACCTTCAAGGCATCATTCACAGTTTCAATGAATTCATAGAGCTATCTGCCCAAGACAAACACCTATCAAGATACAAGACACTAAATTAATCCCCAAAGTACCCCTTATCTCTCTTCCCAGTAAGTCCATGCCCCATAACCAAATGGAATTGTTGTTTTTAATTTTTCCCCACCATCACTAATTTTGTCAATTTTAGAACTTTCACAACATATTTTTTAGATTCTTCCATGTCATTGCATGTATTTATAGTTCATTCCTTTCATTGCTGAAGAGTCTATCATTGCAAACAAATACACTACAGCATTTTTGTTCCATTAGTAAAGAAGAGGGCCATATTTTCTACTTTCTGACAATTATGAATAAAGCTGCCATGAACGTTCACTTAAAAGTCCCTTTCAGTCGGGACAGCGCTGTGGCTCACTTGGTTAATCCTCCGCCTGCAGCGCCAGCAACCCATATGGGTGCCAGGTTCTAGTCCTGGTTGCTCCTCTTCTAGTCCAACTCTCTGCTATGGCCTGGGAAAGCAGTGGAGGATGGCCCAAGTGTTTGGGCCCCTGCACCCACTTGGGAGACCAGGAAGAAGCACCTGGCTCTTGACTTTGGATCGGCGCAGCACCGGCTGTATCGACCATTTGGAGAGTGAACCAACAGAAGGAAGACCTTTCTCTCTCACTCTCTGTCACTGCCTTTAACTCTACCTGTTAAATAAATAAATAATAATAATAAAAGTCTCGTTGTGGACATATGTATTCATTTTTCTTGAGTATGTATCAGTAGTGGAATTTCTGGGTAATGAAATAATATGTGTGGTGGGGGGAGCCATTGTAATCCATAAGCTGTACTTTGGAAATTTATATTCTTTAAATAAAAGCTTTATTAAAAAAGAAATATGTACATTTTGCACAAAGCAAAAAAAAAGAAATTATATGTGTACATAAGAAACTGCCATAAGTTTTTCAAAAATGATTGTACCATCTTATGTTTCCAGTGAAAGTGAATGACAGCTCTGGTTGCCCCAGATCCTCACTGATAGTCGGTATTCTGGTATTTTGTTGTAATTCAAACATTCTGATGCATGTGAGTGGTTATTCATTATGATTTTGTAAAAGATTTTATTTATTTATTTATTTGAGAGAGAGTTACAGATAGAAAGAGGGAGAGACATAGAGAAAGGTCTTCCACCCACTGGTTCAGTCTCCCAGTGGCCACAGCAACAGGGGCTGGACCAATCTGAAGCCAGGAACCAGGAACTTCTTCTGGTCTCCCACGTGGGTACAGGGGCCCAAACACTTGGGCCATCTTCTACTGCTTTCCCAGGCCATCAGCAGGAAGCTGGATCAGAAGTGGAGCAGCTGGGACTTGAACTGGCACTCATAATCAGATGCCAGCAACCTCAGGAGGATGCTTAACCTATCACACCACAATGCTGGCCTCTCATTGTGATTTTTAATTTTATCTCCCAAATGTGTGTCCTGTCTGTGATTCTATGCCTATCCTAAAATGTGCTTAACCTAAATTATAGAGATACTCTGGGGCCAGCACTGTGGCACAGTGGGTTAAAGCCCTGGCCTGAAGCACCAGCATCCCATATGTGCACCAGTTCTAGTCCCAGCTCCTCCTCTTCCAATCCAGCTCTTTGCTATGGCCTGAGGTAGCAGAAGATGGCCCAAGTCCATGGGCTCCTGCACCCACGTGGGAGACTGGGAAGAAGCTCCTGGTTCCTGGCTTCAGATCGGCACGGCTCCAGCCATTGCAGCCAACTGGGGATTGAATCATCGGGTAGAAGACCTCTCTTTCTCTGTCTCTACCTCTTTCTGTTACTCTTTCAAATAAATAAAATAAATTTATAAATAAATAAATAAAATTATAAAGATACTCTGTTTCCATCTAAAACATCAACATTTAGGTATCAGAGGCATCTCAATTTTATATGGTATAATGTAAGGGTCAACATTAATTTTTTCCAGATAGATATCCAGTGAATTCAGCACCATTTCTTGAAAAGACATTCTTTTTGGCATGACATCGCTATAGACCCAACAGAAATTTAATACAGAAATCTAATAGAGAAAATGGGAATATTTCAAAGACTTTTTCCTATATAGTCAACAACTTAGTTGACATGGACAAATTCCTTGAGAACTCATTCAGGATAAATAGAAAATCTGAATAGTCCTTCCATTTTCTATTCTAAAATCTATAGTCCTTTTTAAAGAAATGGAACTCACATTATAAAATCTTCCAATAAACAAAACTGCAGACATCTGTGGTTCACCAGCAAATTCTATCAAATTTTTAAGGAACAAATAGATATCAGTTCCACACAACACCTCAAAAAAACATGAAAGAACAGAATATTCCGAACTCTTTTAAGCAGCCAATACTACCCTAATACTAAAATCAAGCAAAGACTGTTCATGAAAGAAAAGAAGAGCCACAGACAGACATCCCTGTGAACATGAGCAAAAACTTGTAACGTTTTTAGCAAATTAAATCAAGCCCTGTGATAGGCGTGGATACAGGTATGAGTGTATGGGATGCTAATACTGCATGATCAGATGAGACTTAATTCAAGAATGAAAACTGGGGGGTCGGCACTGTGGTGCAGCAGGTTAATGTCCTGGCCTGCAGTGCCAGCATCCGTTATGGTCACTGGTTGGAGACCTGGTTGCTCCACTTCCCATCCAGCTCTCTGCTACGGCCTGGGAAAGCAATGGAGGACGGCCCATGTCCTTGGGCCCCTGCACCTGAATGGGAGACCCGGAAGAACTTCCTGGCTCCGGCTTTGGATCGGCACAGCTCTGGTGATTGCAGCCAATTGGGGAGTGAACCATCGGATGGAAGACCTGTCTCTCTCTCTGCCTCTCCTCTCTCTGTGTAACTCTGACTTTCAAATACATAAATCTTTAAAAAACAAAGAATGAAAACTAGGGCTCACATTTAAAAATTCACCAACAGCTATGGTTTGAATGTGCCCCCAAAGCTCATGTGTTGGAACATTAATTCCTAATTTACAGATTGAGAAGTAAGAGAGCCTGAATGAGGTGCCTAAGTCATGTAATTAGGTCACTAAGGAAGACCAACACTCATTTCAAAGGACTGGGTTAGTTAAAGCAAGAGCAGGTTGCTATATAATGAGGCTGCCCCTCAAGTTCTGTTTCTTTCACACATGCCTGCCTTGCTTGGGTCTTTCCAGAGAATGTGGAACAGCCCATTTGGGTACCAGCCAGAAACATCAAGCCTGCAACTGACAGCCAACCAGAACCAGCTGAACAAGACTGAGAGTCTGCCTTGTTAGCGGACGCACCTGCCCTATCATCCTACCCCAAGAAACTGCCCATAGCCACATCCATTACTGCTTTATACCCACTAGCTCTGGTCAGCCACTCAAACGGCCCACAGTCTGTGTGTGGTCATGCCATTCCTGATTACCACTGTTCCTCATTCCTACCCCCATCTAAGCAAGCACTTCTGTGGTCTCCCGTTTGGAGCACTGGTTAGTCAATGACAGGTAAGATCTCCTGGGGGACAACCTAAGACAGGCACAGCCGCGTACGGAGACCACATGGAAATGGGGTCAACAATGGTATGGCCGAGAATCATGCCTCCTGTTACTCAAAAATAAACAAAAAGGGGGAAATGTGGTGGAATGAGAAGGTGAGAAGGTCATGAGAAGGTGAGAAGGTCATGCCAAGATGGCCGTTGACAACAGAAACTGCCTGGCACAAGGCCATGATTGTACGGCTTCAGAAACCACATGACAACAGAGCCTGACTGACAACAGGTTGTGATTGGTTAAGGCATAGACTGCCCCTTGACCGGATTGGCTGCCTTGGCTATATAAGCAGCCGTAGAAACTGAAATAAACGAGTCTGCAGGCTGCTTGCCTCAGACCTGCTTTCACCCAGCTCCCGTGGTCTGTGTGGTGACTCTGCACCTCTTGCCCCCACCACGTTCCTCCTCTCAGAAAAGAATCTACTGCAACTCTGCCTGTCCTTCCACTTTCCACTATAAGCTGAAGCAGCACTGGGTCCTCACCAGAAGCCATGCCAATGCTAACACTATGCCCTTTGACTTCCCAGTATCTAGAACCATGAGGCAAGACAGTATGGAGACACCTAAGAACTCTGAATATAGACCTACCATAGGATCTAGCCAATATACTCCTGGAAATTTACCCAAACCAAAAGAAATCAGTGTATGAAAGAGCTATCTGTATCTTCACGTTCATTGCAGCTCAATTCACAATAGCTGAGATATGGAATCAACCCAAATGTCCATCAACTGTTGATTGGATAAAGAAATTATGGTATATACACACTATGGAGTACTACTCAGCTGAAAGAAAATGGAATCCTGTCTTATGCAACAAGATGGATGCAATTGGAAATCATTATACTTAGTGAAATAAACCAGTCCCAAAAAGACAGACATATGTTTTCCCTCATCCAAAGTAACTAATCAAGTATGTGAAATGTAATGTATTGGAGTGAAATAGACATTTTGACATTCCTTGATTGTTTGCAGCCCTTGTCTCTTCAATTGAGGAACAGTGTTTTGTTTTGTTTTGTTTACTCTTCATACTATTTGTTGAATTCTTTTACTTAGTGTAGGGTTAACTATATGATCACAAAGTAAACTGAAAATAGATCTTAAGAGTGGGATTGTGAGAGGGAGGAGGAGGAAGGTTTGGAGCATTGGCAGGAGGGGGAGGGATGTCACTATGTTCCTAAATCTGTATATATGAAATACATGAAACTTGCATAACTTAAATAAAATTTTAAAAAAATTTTTAAAAAGACGTTCTTTTCTCCTCTGGATTGCTCTAACATCTTGGATGAAAATCAAATGGTCATATAAACACGGTTTTATAGCTTATGTCTTATCTGTATCATGATATATTCTCTATTAGTTTGTTGATCCTCATGCTAGTACCTTAAGCACTGAACAACTGCCACCTCTGATCTGAAGGTAAGTAGAATAATCGCACCTACACTGTTCCTTTGAAAGATCACTTTGGTCATTTTAGGTCTTTTGCATTTCCCAATAAATTCACAATCAGCTTGTCAATTGCTACCAAAAAAAAACAAAAAGGCATAAGGAAGTGGCCAGCATTGTGGTACACAGGGTAAGCCATTGCCTGTGACACTGACATCCCATTTGAGGGCACCAGTTGAGGTCCTGGCTGTTCTACTTCTGATCTAGCTTCTTACTAATGGTCCTAGGAAAGTAGAAGAAGAAGGCCCAAGTACTTGGGCCCCTACCACCTATAGTCCTGGAATCCTGTCTTCAGCCTGTTGTTGTGGTCATTTGAACAATGTACCAGCATATAGAAGATCTCCCTCTCCCTCTCCCTCTCCCTCTCCCTCTCCCTCTCCCTCTCCCTCTGTGTGTGTGACTCTGCCTTCCAATAAATGAAAAAAATCTGTTTTTTTTTAAAAAAACATAGGGAATTTGCTATTGGGGTTGGACAGAGTATATAAATCAATTTGGGAGGAAAATAGTGAAACAATTTTAAACAAGTGGTACAACATTAACAGAGGTGTGGTTTAGCTTACTCTACATGCACTGTGGAAAATAAATTAGGAGAGGCGGCAGGGCAATGGTTGATAAATTTCTTCAATAATGAATGTGAGAGTTGATGGCTTACACTAAGGCAGCGGTGATGTCAATAGGGAAAATAGGCAAGTTGTAGAGATATAAAGAAGACCAAATAAAAGGTTTACTATGAATAATGGGTTCCACAATGTTTAAAAAAAAAACTTCAAAAACAACAATTTGAATCTGATGATCTCATTTTAAAATTGAGGAAATGGATGATCAGGGAGGGAAAGCAATTTTCCACACTTCCATGTAAAACCTAATAAGATATTCACAGGTGTAGAAAATGATGATCACTGAGGATCTGAGGACCAAATTCAAAAAAATAGTGACTGAGGTGACCAGCAACACTGGAATCACCCTACGTGAGTCTCACCAGACCTCATTTTTCTTATGATCATTTCGCCAAAACTCAGGTGACTTCATAGTTACATCATAGCTTGTTGAAAAGAGAAAATTAGACTTGCAACATCTGGTCCAGCACTTCCCACTGCTTCACTATTATTTTTCACAAGAGCCAAAAATAGATCATTGAAAAGAAGTAACAAAAAGAAAGAAAGAAAAGAAGTAACCAAGCTCTGCTCTTTGGCCAAATAAACTCTACAGCTTGCAATTTAAATAAACCATCACACTAAGATCATTTTTCAGAGTTCAAGTTAATAAAGATCTCCTCTCCTCTCTATCTCTCTCTCCCTCCTCCCTCCCTCTCTCCCTCAAGCAGCACACTACTGTGCCCTGTAAATGACTGAAGGGTGTGATGGTCTCATGCTTTACATGAGGTAATGCTACATGGATCACATCCCATATAATATTTGAGGATGAAGACCAATTGGATTGCAAGCTCCAGAGACCTCCTATTCTTCTCTGTTGAAAGTCACAGAAATGGCAAATTGAACATGATTTGAAATTGAATTGACTGGAGTCTTCACTCACTTGGGGAATTTTCTTTAGCAGATAACTCTTTAATGTGTATAAACAGGTTGCATAAACAAGAATAAAAGATTGCTATCCTGCAAGTTTTGGTGTGAGTCTCTTGACCTTGGGACTTAATCTCAAATAACCCATCAATTAAAGAAGGAAAATACTTGGACATTGGTCATTTTGCCTCATGTAGCTAGAACAACTGGCTGATTGTTAGATGCCTTTGCTTGTCCATTAGTTCTTATGGTGTTTGAAGATAATGAATCAATACAGACTCTGAGGGGCTGTCTGGAGTCACCGTGCATCTGTCATCACAGCAGAGATCAGCAAAACTATGCTGAACCCTGGGGAGTCAGCCATGTGAGTTTGCAAGTGAGGGGTAGAATGACTGTGAAAGTCAAAATATGATAGCTTCAAACAGGGTGCTATTATCTAAATGAGACTGTGCACATTAAAGCAATGATTAGATTAAACTATTACTTTGTCCCTAAGAAACAAGACTGCATCTGACCTTGAATTCCTTCTTATACTTTTCAGTATTTCCCAAATTTCTGCAAAACTGCACAGTGAATTACTTTTATAACAAAAACTTTTATTATTCAAAGAAAAATGACCTTCAGAGTTATTCAAAGTCTATGATTTTGAATATGGAGTGGAAAACAACAGTGAATTACAATAAATAGAAAGTTCTACATTAATGGTTCAGAAAAGTCCATGGCAAAACAGCGAGCAAGGCAAGACCCAGATGAATCTATTTGCATTAAAGAAAGGGATGAGAAGGCAGGGAGGGAAAGAAAGCTAAAGAAGTAAATAAAAAGTAAAGTTTCTAAAATAAGCTGACCACAACTTCAAAATAAGCTACCAAGTTGACATGGTTATTAAGGGAAGTTAATGGAAGGTGAAGTCCCATTAGCACATCAAAGGAAGGAAGTTGCCACATCCTCTGTACCTCTCAGTCACCACATTTTAAGAACACTGTACAAATTGCTTTTAGAACCTGAGTGCTGAAAATGCCCTGGAGAACATCTTCACAAAAAGATGGTTAAAAGGATTCAGTAAATTTAACCTGTGAATAGAATGAATGTAGTAGCTGTCCAATATTATCTATATGCAAGATGGTCCAAATGCTTGGGGCCTTGCTACACATGTGATAGATCCAAATGGAATTCCAGGCTCCTGGCTTCTGCCTGGCCTATCCCCAGCCACTGCAGCCATTGTAGCCACTGGGACAGTAAACCAACAGATGGAAGATTGATCTCTCTCTCTCTCCCTCCCTTTCTCTCCCCCTCTCTCCCATATTCCCTCTCTCCCTCTCCCCTTCCTCAACCCCTGCCCATTCAAATAAATAAATATGAAAAAAAGACACCCATGTCCCACATCAGAGTACCTTGGTTTGATTCCTGGTTTTGGCTCCTGACCCCTGACTCCAGTTTCACAATGTAGTCCCTGGGAGGCAGTAATGCTGGTTTAAGTAGTTGGATTCCCACCATCCATGTGGGAGACTGGAATTGAGTTCCTGGCTCTTGACTTCAGTCATGCCCAGTTTCAATTACAGATAATTGGAGAGTAAACCAGTGGATGGAAATGTGTTCTCTTTGTTTCTTCCTCTCAAAAAATACATTTATTTTTAATAAATAAAAAAAGAGTGGCTCTCTAAAGAGAAAGTTTACAAAACCCTTCTGTTAAGGAAAGGGGAGGCCAAATCCAATATCCCTAGGCCCTCAAGATATCTCTTTACCTTGTACAAGTATCCTTTTTGCCTAAATTAAGCTAGCTGGAATCATTTTCTATTGCTTACAAGACCCTCAATAATATATTTCTATTTAGGATTTTCCTCTTAGGCAGTTTCTCTCTTTTCATTCTGTCTTCAAGTATATGAGATTTATTAAGCAAGAAATTATCAACATGTGTTTCTAAAGTATAATTCCTTTGAGGTAACATCCAAGATATTCATTAATATGGAAAGTAACAACAAGAAACCATTTATTTCTGTACACAGTTGCTTTCTCAACATTCTTCCCAGATGTGTAACAACAACTTTTTTAAAAAGGATATCTATGACACTCAGTTCATATGCTCAATATAAAGCAACCTATCATATGTCATGTGCATCAAGTGAGCCTTCCATTTTAATTGTCTAATATGTCCATTGATTGCTATAATAAGGACAGATTTCTACTTCCTTACCTCAGAGATTCATGAACTCCGCAGTGGCCCATGATGAATGGCCCAATCTCAAATGAAAACCCATTACTTCAAGTAACTAAACTTTTTTGACCAAGTGAACAGAGAGAAGAAGTAAGAGTATTTCACTGGGAAATCAGACTATTATTCAGTGTGAATCTTTTTTAAATAAAATATTTTACTATTGTAAAGGCCTGCTGTATTTTAGAAGCCTAATAAAAGCCAAATTAGCTTCATTGTTCTGTTAAAACAGAATGGTGGAAGGATATATTCAGGATAAATACGGCTGCCTTGGAAAACAGGCAAATAAACGTTAAACCAAGCCTATAAAATACTATGAAAAATAATGATTCATGAAACAGTTAGGGAGCCAGCACTGTGATATAGTAGATAAAGCCATCACCTGAAATGCCAGCATCCCATATGGTCACCAATTCAAGTCCTGGCTGTTCCATTTCCAATCCAACTCCCTGCTAATGATCTAGGAAAGCAAAAGAAGACGGCCCAAGCACTTGGGCCCCTACTACCCAAATGGGAGACCTGGAAGAAGATCCTGGCTCCTGGCTTTGGCCTGGCCCAGTCATGGCCATTGTGGCCATCTGGGCAGTGAACCAGCAGATAGAAGATTCTCTCCCTCTCTGTCTCCTTCTCTCTGTGTAACTCTGACTTTCAAACAAGTAAATATTTTTTAAAAAAAACTGTTGGAATACGTAACATAGATTTAAGAATCAGCAAACTTAGGAAGAGATTTTTACAACAGTGCTCATATTTATGTTAAAGGACTTCTTTCATCTAATAAGTTAAAAGCGCCCCTAAAAATAACCCATTGAATCACAATGGACCAGATAAACTTCCCTCTCTGCCAAACACCATTGTCCTGGTTCCTCCACTTTTTTTCCCTCCCTGCCTAGACTTCATAGAACACCACTTAAGACACCTGTTTTCTTCTACCTAAAACCACACCAACATTCAATAATCAATAGTTTACAAAAATTTTTAGCTTTGGAAAATGTAATTAAAGTTTAAGAATATTGGAGTGGGCATTTAGCCCAGCAGCAGTGACACCAGTAAAGATTCCCACATCCCACATCAAAGTACAATGGTTAGAAACCTGGCTCCAGCTCCTGACACCAGCTTCCTGCTAATGTAGAACCTGGAAGGCAACAATGACGTCTCAAGTAATTGGGTTACTGTAACCTACTTGGGAGACCTGGGTTGAGTTCTTGGCTTCCAGTTTCAGTCATGGTCAGAGCTCTTGTGAGCATTTGAGGAGTGAGTCTACAAATAAGATCTATTTTACTGTGTGTACATGTCTTTCTGCCTCTCGAATGAATAAATAATTTTAATTTTTAATTATGAATATGTTTATCAACTTAATATGTTTTAAGTCCTAAACTCACTCATGTGCCATTTTATAAACCAAAGAACAAATCAAGCAGTTGAATTTGGAATATATACATCAAATGACAAGACATCATGCTAGGACAATTTGATCATAATAAGGATCATTTTGAGGAAATAATATTCAAGAGCTTCTTTAGTTTTCCTAAAGACAGCTCTTAATCTTCTGGTATTAAAACCATTTTCTTTTGAGGTACACATATTGCCATTTTCGTTGACTCCCTTTTCTTCAAGTGGTAATTGTTTGAACTCTGCTACCTCTTCATCAGTGACTTTGCTAATGATTCAAGCAGCTATTTTATATCATTCCATTGGCTTCATTAGGTCTTCCATCTTTTTGAAGCTTTCATATTCACTTTTGCTATTGCTTTTCTCTTTATAATATGTTAAAGTTAGCAAGAGACTAACAAAGATATTGAGTCTCAGCAGCTATTAAAAAAATAGGAAAAACGGGTGTTTCTTGAGTTTCCAAGGTTATATTGGATATTCATGATCCACAGCTAGAAATAGGTATATATCAGATAGACCCACTTTCTATTTACCAGAGCTCAGCCATTCAGTTATAAGACAGGCTCCATGGAGAGAATTCCCTTGTCCATATTTCTTCCTGGCCCTGTGAATGCTTTCCAACACTGGCACCATACATGTCGGCCTCCGAGGCACCACATGAAGTGGCAGAGCGATCCCTTTAGAGAACGTACAATTTTCACAGTTCACTGACTGCCCTTTCCTATTTGGCAGCCCAAGACCTCTAAAACTTATATCACAGTCCAGACTCATGCTTTTGTTGATGCTAGGATTCCCTTGAAACTTAATATGTTTCATATCTATTTGCTATCAATTAGTTTCATGTGCCAGTAAAGATGCCCCAATTTTTTATGCTAGATATAATTCTCAAGTGTGTTTTATCTCTCTGCCTGATTGTGAGCCTCCCTTTCCTACCAAGACCATTCCTCTCAATGTAATGACAATCCTTTTGAGACTATTGGATCTGGATGGACAGCTTCCCAACTTAATCTGATCTTCACAACACAGCTGAGGTCTTTGTCAAGCCAGCCATCTCAATCTTCCTATTGCTTGGGGTCTACAAGCAATCGACTGTAGTAATGATTTATGCCCCCATATTTCTGTTCTCTGTGTTTTGCATTTCTGCTTGAAAACCAACCAATCTTGCCTGAACTCATCTTTTTCTCTAAAAGAATAGCTAAGTGAAGCCAGTAAAAATTAACACATTTTAATAATACCCTATTTTCGGGGCTGGCGCTGTGGCAGAACGGGTAAAACTGTCACCTGCAGTGCCAGCATCCCATATGGCTGCTCTAATTCTGATCCAGCTCTCTGCTATGGCCTGGTAAAGAAGAAGATGGCCCAAGTCTTTGCACCCCTGCACCCGCATGGGAGACCAGGAAGAAGCTCCTGGCTCCTAACTTCAGATTGGCACAGCTCTGGCTGTTGCAGCCAATTGGGGAGTGAACCAGCAGATGGAAGACCTCTCTTTCTCTGCCTCTCCTTCTCTCTGTGTAACTCTGAATTTCAAATAAATAAATAAATCTTTAAAAAAATAATAATATCCTATTTTCCAATTCCTTTCCCTAGAGCTATCAACTGTCTTCCAAATTCCCATAAGGTAATGGCTTTACCAACTGTTTTGTCACCAAGTATTCTGAGTTTTATTTCCAGATTCAAATTCCAATTTCCCTACTGCTCAGTGCCAGGAACCCAAATGCTAAGTGTCATATGTTTTGATTTTGTTGCTATCAAGCCACTTTTGATATCAATTTCTGTATTAGTTAAGGTAATATTACCTTTTGTAATCTTCAGATATAATACACTTTATTTTTTGCTACAGAAAACATTAAGGTGCTTTGAGGAAATTGACAAGCATAGTTTGAGGGCTAATCATTAAAAATGATTATAATATCTTTAACATTCAGACAAAGTAGCACTTCCAGATAGAATCCTAAATGTAGATAGCACTTACTTTGGAAGATGGACAAACATTTGTGTGAATTGCTTTTTTATATATTGTATCTATTTAAAGTAGACAACATGTCATTTTGATACACAAAGTGAAACTGTAACCAGAACTAAAGATAAAACATCCTACCAAAACAACATCTAGAGGCACATCTCCAGGAATAAATCCTTCATCAATTGAAACCATTCTTTAGAAGTGATAGAAATGAGGAATCAACCAGATACACAAAAAAACCAATGTAGAAACACAAGAAATATGAACAAGGAAGGCAATACAACTCCCCAAAAGAAACACAATCATGAATTAACACTGCAGTATAAGAAAGGGAGATTAATAACTGAATACCTAAAAAAGAATTCAACATAATGAATGAATTTTGATTTCTCAAAAAATAGACAGAAATAATTAAATGAAATTAGGGAATCAGAACATGACATGACCAGGAAATTAAACAAAGAGATAAAGATATTGAAAAAAAGAATCCAAGAGAAATATTAGAAATGAAGTACTCAATAGGTCACATAAAACATTACAGTTGATAGCCTTAACAGCAGACTGGATGAGGCAAAAGAAAGAGTACCTGATCTAGAAGACAGGACTTTTGAACATCTCGGTCAGACAAAAAAAGAAGACAAAATTTAAAAAATTAAAACAGTATTCAATATCTATGTAATATCAGCAATTGACCAAATATATGAGTCTTAGGAATCCCTGACAGAATGGAAAAACACAAGGGTTTGGAAAACCTGTTCAATGAAATAATAACAGATCTCTCCAATTTGGAAAAAGATATAGACATCCATATAAATGAAGTACATACAATATTTAAGAAAATTAATATCCCCATTATCTCACATACTCATCTTTTCTGACAATAGCACCTAAAAATTACTGTTTTGGCAAAAATCCCAACACAATATAAGCTTCTGTGACAGATAAATCTCAAAACCTTCATGGCTTCATAAGTTTCTTTTGCATTTCAGTACCAACTTGCAAATTATGTATAGGAAGATTTTCATCAACAAGGCCATGGAGTGCTATACATAACATCTCCCCAAGTCTTATTGACTAGAATTCTATTATGTGACTATTCATAACTACAACAAATACCAGGAAATGTAGAACCAGCTCCATGTGTAGCAGGAAAAATTACAGAGTTGTCATAATTTATTTATGAATATTGGTATGTTGTGGAAAATTTTCCTTTTAAAATGTATAATTGTCTGGAATCACATGATGAGAGTTTAGAAAATAAGGGTAGTCTTAATTTCAGAAAAATAAAGAATTGATCTGGTGGTGAACTACACTAATTCTAAAATCTAGGTGATTTGTTTTCTTTTTTATATAGTCAGCAGGTAATTATTGAGTCATTACTTTGTTCTCCAAAAGGTGAACATTTTACCACCTCCTCCCTTTATCCTTGGAATTATCTAGGCACAGAACCTATACTTCTTACTTACCTACCCATCCCTTCTCCCAGGCAAATTCATGCCTTCCCTGTTCATCAAACCTAGTTATCAGGAAAAGAAATTTAAAGTTTATGAATTTAGAAATGTGCCAGGGGATGCCAATCCAATTCCATCAAGGTGGCATGTACCAATGCTGTCTCACTAGTCAAAGTGATCAGTTTCAGGTCATAATTCATCATAATGATAGGATTAAGAGTCAAAGACTAGTGTCTGCTAATACTAACTGGAAGAATTAAAAAGGAGAGAACTATCCATCATGGGAAGCGGGATACACAGCACATTCATAGAATGACAGATGTCCTAAACAGCACTCTGGCCTCAGAATCAGCCCTTAAGGTATTCAGATATGGCTAAAAAGCCCATCAGAGTATTTCAGGCATGGAAAGCAAAGACACTGTGGCAAAAAAAAAAAATGACCTAAATGAAAGATCTCTATGAGTGAGATCCCAGCGGAAAGAATGGGCCATCAAAGAAGGAGGTACCTTTCTCTGAAGGGAGGAGAGAACTTCCACTTTGACTATGACCTTGTCTAAATAAGATCAGAGTTGGCGAACTCAAGAGGCTTCCATAACCTTAGCAACTCATGACAAGAGCCTCAGGTGATTACTGACATAAGGAAGAGTGTCAGTCGATGCCGCAGCTCACTTGGCTAATCCTCCACCTGTGGTGCCTACACCAGGGGTTCTAGTCCCAGTTGGGGCACCGGATTCTGTCCCGGTTGCTCCTCTTCCAGTCCAGCTCTCTACTGTGGCCCAGGAAGACAGTGGAAGATGGCCCAAGTGCTTGGGCCTTGCACCTGGCTCCTGGCTTTGGATCAGCACAGCACACCAACCGCAGCGTGCCATTTGGGGGGTGAACCAATGGAAAGGAAGACCTTTCTCTCTGTCTCTCTCTCTGTCTAAATCTGCCTTTACAAAAAATAATTAAATAAATAAGAGTGTCAACTGTTAAATCAACAACAGGAGTCACTGTGTACTTACTCCCCATGTAGGATCTCTGTCCTTAATGTGTTGTACTATGTGAATTAATGGTATAGCTAGTACTCAAGCAGTACTTTACACTTTGTGTTTCTGTGTGGGTGCAAACTGTTGAAATCTTTACTTAGTATATACTAAATTGATCTTCTATATATAAAAATAATTGAAATTGAATCTTAATGTGAATGGAATGGAGAGGGAGCAGGAGATGGGATGGTTGCGGGTGGTAGGGAGGTTATGGGGGGAAAAAGCTGCTATAATCCAAAAGTTGTACTTCGGAAATTTATATTTATTAAATAAAAGTTTTTAAAAGTTCATGAATTTATTCCCATTGTAGTGTAAATCATTACAGTGGCTTAGTGTATAAATTATTTAACAAATATTTATTTTTCAGGTAGTATAAGAATGATTTTGCCTTTCTGGAATTTCAGGAGCACACTTTTGCTGTCTTATACACTAATCATGTCTTATACACATGGTGAGCTAATCCTGCCTCTTTAAATGTGAACTGCATTTCAAAGTTTGAGATAGAAATAATAGCTAACTAATTTCCCTGAAAATTCTGCCCAGAAATGTAGCAGAATAGAATTCTATTCAGCTGTCATAATGGAGTTGGAATTGTGTAGGTAGGAGAAGAATTCCATTTATATGCTACATAGAAATTTTCTGTATTCTACTTAACTGACAACCCAACACTTCAGCAACACAAGGTAAGCTCAGCAACTCAGAGAGATGGCAAAGAGATCCATGAGTTAATTGAAATCTTATAATTCAATTAACAAAGGAAAACACTGGGCCAGCATTGTGGCAAGGCAGGTTAAGCCACTTGCAACACAAGCCTCCATGTTAGAAAACTGGATTACCACCTGTTCCACTCTGACCCAGCTCGCTATAATGCACCTGGCAAGTAGCAGAGAATGATCCAAGTACTTGGGTCCCTGACACCGAAATGGAAGACCCAAATGGAGTTTGAAGGCTTTTGACTTCGGCCTGGCCCATCTCTGGCTGTTGCAGCCATTTGGGGAGTAGACCAGTGAATGAAAGATTTCTCTCTGTGTCTTTCCAATTCTCTGTTGCTCTGCCTTTCAAATAAATAAATAAATCTTTAAGGAAAACACATAGAAATCCAGCACAGAAATGGTTCCTGGAAATGCATACATTCATATCATATATTTTTAAAAACTATGCATGGATTTCAAAACATTTTGCACACAAACATCTTTTAATTCCATTTCCCAAGAACTTTTTAAGTCCCCTCAGTTACACTGGGAACCCTAAGCCTTCTGAACATGGAAAACCCACTTGCATTTTTGAGCACGTATTATATACCAGAAATTAAATTGATAATGACATCTACATCAACTTCTTTTATCCTTTGCAGTATATAGTATTGGCCTAACTTTTATAGATACAAGAACTGAAAAGTTAATTGATTTCATAAGGTTCAGTTAAGAACATGAAGTAAGTGAAGAACCACTTCAATTAAGTAGGAATAACACCATTATATTTCTGGTGATTTTATCTCTAGCACTTGTCTTCCCCTTTCTAACATGTCTTTTATTATCTAACATTCTAATAGACTTGTTCATCTCATGACAAGCACTGATTTCTCTACACCTTCTATCCCCATAGCTTAACTTTCCCAGAAGATCTTCTGCTTCTAACAAAAATGAGGTTGAAAATTTAGCATCTGATTTTCTCATGGCAACAACAACAAAAAAAAGCAGCAGCAACAAAACCAATAAACCAATGTGCAGTGAGAAAGGGTAGGAAGAGGGTATTAAGGAATATCAAAATGATACCTTTGTTGATACCTTCCTTCCATACACTTTAGTGAAGAAATTTTCTATATATGTTCAAAAGTTGACTCTTATTTAAGGAATGAGAACACAGAGAAGAGTGACTCCTTGTTATGCTTCTTATGACTCTCCATATGCAATTAGAGTTGTCATATAACAAAAACCATCTCCATCTCTATTATAGAAGATACAGTTTAACCATGTTGCTCAGAGGCAGTATTACTTTTTCTATTTTACTAAAAGCATCACAGCAAAGAAGTTTCGAATGAAACTTTCCAGTGAAAGATGAGTGAGAAGCCATTTACAACACTGGAAATGTGTACCTGGTGCAACTTGCTCCTCAAAATTCAAACATAGAGTTTCAATTATAAAAGATGAATAAGGTTCTATAGACCTGCTGTAAATCATCATACCTATAGTGAACAATACTGTATTATACACTGAAACATTTCTTAAGAGGGCAGATCTCATATTAAATCTTCCTACCACAATTCAAAAAATTTCAAGACTGGATGAAATCAAGAAGGGAGATGTCAAAGTCTGGTCAGACCATTGTTGTCTAGAAATTTGAGAGGACTTAAGATTGTACTTTTCAGAAGACCAATAATGACATCCTGCCTAACTAGAAATCTTCCTCTGTATGTAATGATGAAAGGTTATTTTTAAAGAAGCTGAAATTAGATACAAAGGAATCTTTTAACATCTTTTGTCAACACAGAAGGGTTTCTAAGAGGTGAATGCCAATCAATTGCTTTTCATGTCCGTAGCAACAAAACACAGAGAATAGGCTTAAAGTACATTTGGAAGGCTTCCATATCAGCCCAGGAAAGAGCCCTCTTAATGATGATAAGGTACTCATTTGGAACACTGACCCATGTGGCAAAGGCTTCATGCTAAGAGATCTTCAAGAAGACAAAATATCTGTTCAGAGTAATCACGCCTTGCGAAAGTCAGAGAACAAAACCAAATGTTTTCCTAAGGTTCAACCCAGTTCTGATTGTGTAAAAGGAGCATCTCTCAAAAGTTCATAAAACAGCTGAGTTTTGAAATATAAGCTCTCTGTAAAGTCAAGGCTAAAATCCAAACTTAAGGTAGTAAGATTACAATACCTATTTTGATTGTGCTTAAAAAAGACAAAATAGGCCTTCTCTGAAAATCACTACTCTAAAGATAAACTTTAAAACATTAATATGCCCACATAGCCATAGAAAGTAGCCCTCATTCATGCTTCCACAGAATGGTGTTTTGGAGTCAGCTCACACTGGAACAGAAAAGCCAACTGCATAGTGTTTCATTCATATTTGAAACAAAAATAAAAATTTCTGTTCCATAACACTGTGATTATGGACAGTTGTGGTACAGCAGGTTAAGTTGCTGCTGGCAACACTGACATACCATATCAGAGCCTCAGTTCACAAGTCCCAACTGTTCCCCTTCCAATCGAGCTCTCTGTTAATATTAGCTCGTGGAAAGGCAATGGAAGATGACCCAGGTGCTTGGGATCCTGCCACCATGTGGGAAACCAGAATGGAGTTCCTAGCCCCTGGTTTTGGCCTGGCCCAGCCCTGGTAGTTGTGGCCATTTGGGGAGGGAACAAGAGGACAGAAGATGTGTATGTGTATGTGTATGTGTATGTGTATGTGTATGTGTATGTGTATGTGTATGTTTGTTTGCGTGTGCGCCTTTGACAGACATTGTTGTGGCATATAGTCAGGTAAAAAAAAAAAAAGTAGAGACTAAACAGCACCCAGCCTCAGAAATCAGCCCTTAAGGCATTCGGATCCGGCTAAAAAGCCCCAAAGAGTATCACAGGCATGGAAAGCCAAGACACTCTGGCAAAAAATGACCTAAATGAAAGATCTCTGTGGGATCTCAGTGCAAAGAAGGGGCCATCAAAGAAGGAGGTACCTGGCCAGCACCATGGCTCAATAGGCTAATCCTCCACCTGCGGTGCCTGCACCTCAGGTTCTAGTCCCGGTCGGGGTGACAGATTCTTTCCTGGTTGCTCCTCTTCTAGTCCAGCTCTCTGCTGTGGCCCAGGAGTGCAGCGGAGGATGGCCCAAGTGCTTGGGCCCTGCACCCACAGGGGAGACCAGGAGGAAGCACCTGGCTCCTGGCTTCGGATCAGTACAGTGCGCTGGCTGCAGCAGCCTTTGGGGGATGAACCAACGGAAGGAAGACTTTTCTCTCTGTCTCTCTCTCACACTGTCCACTCTGCGTGTCAAAAAAAAAAAAAAAGAAGAAGAAGAAGAAGAAGGAAGTACCTTTCTCTGAAGGGAGACGAGAACTTCCACTTTGACTATGGCCTTGTCCAAATAAGATCAATGTGAAGTAATGCTATAACTGGTACTGAAACAGTATTTTTACACTTTGTGTTTCTGTGTGGGTGCAAACTGATGAAATGTTTACATAGTATATACTGAATAGATCTTCTGTATATAAAGATAATTGAAAATGAAAAAAAAAAACTTGGTGTTAAATTGGAAATTGCATAGATAATTAATTTAAAAAAAATCATGTAGGATCTCTGTCATTAATGTGCTGTACATTGTGAATTAATAGCATAACTAGTACTCCAACAGTATTTTCACTTTGTGTCTCTATGTGAGGGCAAACTGTTGAAATCTTTATGTAATATGTACTAACCTGATCTTCTGTGTATAAAGAGAATTGAAAATGAATCTAGATGTGAATGCAAGGGGAGAGGGAGTGGGAAAGGGGAGGGTAGCGGGTGGGAGGGAAGTTATGGCGGGGGGAAGCCATTGTAATCCATAAGCTGTACTTTGGAAATTTATATTCTTTAAATAAAAGCTTTATATATATATAAAAAATCAGAGTTAGCAAACTCAAGAGGCTTCCATAGCTTTGGCAGCTCATGATAAGAGCCTCAAGGTATCACTGACGTCATAAATATGATGTCAATTGTTCAACAACAGGAGTCACTGTGCACCTGCACCCCATGTAGGACCTCTGTTCTTAATGTGTTGTACTGTGAGAATTAACAGTAAAACCAATCCTCAAACAGTACCTTATGCTTCATGTGTCTGTGTGGGTGCAAACTGTTGAAATCTTTACTCAGTATAGAGTTGATCTTCTGTATATAAAGCTAATTAAAAATGCATCTTCCAATACAATCCCATCAAGGTTGCATGTACCAAGTAATCAATTTCAGTTCATAATTCATAACACTGATAGGTCTAAGAGTCAAAGGGATCACACAAACAAGACTAGTGTCTGCTAATACTAACAGATAGAATAAAAAAGGGAGAGAATGATCCAGCATAGGAAACAGGATACACAGCAGACTCATAGAATGGCAGATGGCCTAAACAGCACTCTGGCCTCAGAATAAACCCTTAAGGCATTCAGATCTGGCTGAAGAGCCCATGAGAGTATTTTAGACATGGAAAGCCAAAACACTCTGACAAAAAAAAAAAAAAAAAAAAAAAAAGTGGCGCTAAATGAAAGATCTCTGTGAGATCCCAGTGGAAAGAATGGGCCATCAAAGAAGGAGGTACCTTTCTCTGAAGGGAGGAGAGAACTTCCACTTTGACTATGACCTTGTCTGAATAAGATCAAAGGTGGTGAACTCAAAAGGCTTCCATAGCCTTGGCAACTCATGACTAGAGCCTAGGGAGATTTCTGATGCCATAAACAAGAGTGTCCAATTGTTAAGTCAACAACAGGAGACACTGTGTACTTACTCCTCATGTGGGATCTCTAATCCTTAATATGTTGTCCAATGTGAAGTAATGTTATAAGTAGTACTGAAACAGTATTTTACACACGTGTTTCTGTGTGGGTGCAAACTGATGAAATCTTTACTTAATATATACTAAATCGATCTTCTGTATATAAAGATAATTGAAAATGAATCTTGATGTGAATGGAATGGGAGAGGGAGTGGGAGATGGGAGGGGTGTGAGTGGGAGGGAAGTTATGGGAGGGGGGGAAGCCATTGTAATCCATAAGCTGTACTTTGGAAATTTATATTTACTAAATAAAAGTTTTTTTTAAAAGACTACAAAAAATGAATCTCAATGAAGAATGGGATGGGAGAGGAAGTAGGAGATGAGATTGTCTGCGGGTGGGAGGGTGGTTATGGGGAAAAGAACAGCTATAATCCAAAAGTTTACTTTTGAAATTTGTATTTATTAAATAAAAGTTTTCTATTAAAAAATTAGAGACTGATTTTTCAATACTATTTTTGGAAATTTTGAGGCCACTTCTATTTCTGAGGCTCAAGACAAATTACATAGCATCAAGTTGAAAAGAAATTATTTGCCTTTAAAATAACTATCTGAAATCCTTGTCCTTCATAAATAATTATAATTATATGGGTAGTTTAAGTTAGTGTTCCCATAATTATCAAATCATAATCACTTGAAGAATCTCCAGGGGGAGAGTACTAAGAAATGTTACTATTCTCCAAGCCCTTTTTAATTTCTCAGTGGTTTCCTAACTTCCATTACATCAGAATCATTAGGAGGCCTTACTAAAATGAAGATTGTTGAGAGCTACCCCCAGGGGTTCTGATTCATTGGGCCCAAGGTATCACCCAAAATTTGTGTCTCTAATGATTTCCCAAGTGAAATTGATGCTACTGGCCCCAGAATCACACTTTGAGAACCACTGCTCTATCTTATCCTCCACTCTAAAATGACCCACTATCTTTGTACCAAACTAGTACATGTTAATAATCCTCACCTTCAAGACACTGACTTTCCCAGGAGAGACCTTGATCTCTATATCCATGTGTAGTGTTGCATAAAAAAAAACTCTGAAATTTGGTAGTTTAAAAAATAGAATTATTGTTAACAAGTCTATGGCTCAGCACAGTGTTTCTTCTGACTGAGCCAACTTGGTTGATCTACAGCTGGGATTCACCATGCAGCTAGGGTCCACTTGCTGGAGGTGGGTTGATCTCTGATTGTCTCACTATGGAGGATGATTAGTTGTCAGCTGTGGCGTCAAGGGTTATTCAGCCGTGTGATGCTCATCATCCATTAGGCTACCCCTGGCTGGTTCATATGGTAGTGGAATGATTCCAAGAACAACTAAAACACTCCTGAAGTTTTGAGACTTGGGTTTAGAACTGCCATAACCTCATTTTCACTGAATTCTATTGGCCAAACCAATTTAAAAGATCAGCCCAGATTGCCAGAGTGAGGAGCTACATTCCATCCCTCAGGGGAAGATGTTCAAACTCATCTTGCAGAAGATGTGCCTGAAGGGAAGAATGGAAAATATGGGCCATTTATGTTCAATTTACTATAATTCCCCTTGCAAATAAGACACTGTCTAGTCCATTCGATATCCTAAGAGATGCCCAAACACATTTATGCTTGGATTCTCCAGCTGAGATTCCTACTATGTAGATTACAGCTACCCAAGTATATACTACCTCTTCCTAAAACTGAGGATGAGAAAGACAGCACCCAAGTAGTCATAAATTCCAGGACCAAGCTTCTGCTTCCCAGGCGTGGCTGCATCCTGTCCATTTATGCATGTGTAGAGCAACCCACCCAGCAAGTGTTTACTGTTGGAAGAGGAATCGTACATAATAGGCTTACCACATAATTAAGAAATATTTTTTCTGGATTCCTATATCTCCTTTTCCCACCTTGCCCTTAAATGTTTTTATATTTTAATGACATTTCTCAAAGACACTGCCTCAAAAAAAAATTGAGAAAATGTTCTTAAAGAACACTTTGATCTTATTGCCCAGATGAGATCTCCCCAAGTATATTATAGCTGTCTGTTGGGATTTATTAGAGTATCTATGGAAGCCAAAACTTATTTCTAGTACATTGTGCTCTTCTATGAAAATCATTTATAAAATTGGGTTCCAAATGATAGTATTATGAAGCAAATTCCATAAGTGAGTAAATGAATGATGTATGTAGCAATCCTGGAATTTACTGATGAGCATTCCTAGAGGATCTGCTGGAGCAAATAAATCTACAGTATCTCTTCTCTTCCCTCTCTCCACTTTGCTCTCGCTGTTTACTTCTGTTTACTTCTTTGCACATAAATAAACACCAAGATTCATCTTTATTCCCTTGGTCTTTTGTCCTTGTGCAATGGTACTTTTACTTTATATATTATTTATTATTTATTTATTTGAGAGAGACAGAGATGGAGACAGAGATCTTGTCTGCTTATTTATTCCCCAAATGCCCACAACAGGTGGCCCTGTGTCATGCCAGGAACTCAATCCTGGTCTTCTGCCTGAGTGGCAGGAATGCAATTATTCAGCCATTACTATTGCCTCTCGGGCTCTACATTGAAGCTGGAGTCAGGAGCCAGAGTTGGGCATCAAACCCCAGCCCTGCCATGTGGGGCACAGGCTTCTTAACTGCTACACCATTAACTGCTACACCAAATGCCTTCCCGAAGACTCATCATTGTTGCAAAACAAGTCAACCAAAACCAACATAACACCTAACAGAAGCACCTGTTTGGATGAAATGGAACAGTTCCTCACATTATACTTCGGTGATAACTTTGAAAGGGATACTCCTATGTGTAGTGGAGATGAAGTGCTTGGTTAAAACAATGCTGCAGAAGTGAAGCTCTGTTTTCTACTACTGATCTCAACTCTGGACCCTCCATTGCAACTCAGAAACAAAAAATCTGGTGCAACATAATCTACTTCAAAACTCAATTTAAACTCAGCTATTTTTAAATGAGGCTTTCAAAACATCTTTGTACTCCCACTTGCATTACCTTCTACCAAAAGCATGAAAGATTTAAACACTCAGAAGCAGATAAGGATCTGGGGGAAAAGACAGGGAGAGGATTAATACGTTCAATTTCTTGGTATGGTTTGATTCCTATCTTCTTAGATCCATAGGCATTTGACACTATCTGAAGATTAAGCCACTGACACTCTCAGGTTGCATTCCATAGCCTTCTTGTTGGACCTAGGCAGTGTCCTGACCTGAATGATGCCATTGAGGCATAGCCACTGTCCTATACTCCAGTGAACAAGTCTCCTCCACAGACTTCATTCATGAAAAGGGCCCACTTGGCCTAGTGGCCTCTTGCAACATGTTTACAGCTAATGTCTTTGCTTTATATTCCGGGCCCAAAGAAAACTCCTGAATCCTTGCAAGGAGTTCAGGTTATTCATCACCTTCTGTCACCATCTTCCCTGAGCTCCTCAACTTCACAGGCATATGTCTGGCCTCATTTCAGTCATTCAAAAGGACAACTAGTTTGTGTGGATAGGACAAATTTAAAATATTTAACTTGAATCTAAATTTTAAATACATTTATGTTTATGCTGCCTGAGAGAAATGAAACTTAAAAGTAAATACTAATATAGTTATTAACTCAAGGAAACCTAAACCTATTAGTATATGGCGAAAGTGAGATTAAAAATTATAAGTCATCTTTATATTAGCTATGGAAAACAGACCAAAATATTAATCAATGTTTATGATGGAAATGTTCTAATTTTGGTTTAACTGATACACACATAATTATACATTATATATTATACATTATTATTCCTGAAGTATTCAAATTGACTACTGTAGACAAGTGAGTAATTAGGAGTTCTGTAAAGACATAACTGCACTATTAATCTTAGGATAAGTGATTATTTTTGCTAATTAAGTCAACGCATTTTGTTTTCTTGTGTATTTCAGAACCTACCATTTATAGACTGAGTTTTACTCTTGTTGTTATTGAGTATTCTTGCTTTCTCTCTGGTCAGACAACAGGCTCCACTGGGACAAGAGAATTGTCACAATCTCTTTTATAAGCCTCAGCAACAAATGTAAACTAGACACATACTAAATGTATTCATAAGTACTGACAATTGCTTGATTAATAGGGAACCTCAAATTCAGAAAATCCCTAAAGAAAAAAAAAGATTTTTTGCTAGGATGTTCTTACATCTAGGTCATATTCTTCTACCTCAATCAACACTTCATCTCTGAATTTATGAAAAAAATCTGTCCATATTTGTGGTATTGGATTAAGATAAGAGAAAATAGTTGGTGAGTGCAGCATTGTTAAAGAAAATATGGTAATCACACAGACGTGGCAATCCCTATGCATGATAGGAAAGTTGATCAGACCACATCAATGATCCATTTGGCAGGCAATAATAATAAATAAATAAACATTTCTTTCAACAAGACAGGGCAGCAAATATTTAACAATGCATAGTTTATTTCGATTTGTGTCCCAAGTTTTATGAAATAAAATGACATAATTTTTGTACAGAGAGAGTTGGAAACTTAAGCAGGAAAACTCTTTGTAGCAACCATTTAAATCACAATGAATTTTTAGAATACCCTGGAGCATTCCCAGTAAGTTTTGTTTGAAATGTTAATACATTATGTGGAAAAAAAGGGATCCCAGGGTCAAATAAATTGAGAAAGGCTGGATTAAATAAAATTAAACAGGTTTCTTAAGCACAGAACTTCTCTGAGCCTTACATATGCTAATAAGCATGATGAATTTCAGAGAAAGAAATGTACATTTCCAAAGCTCAGTTTACTTAGATATACTTCTACTCAGAGAGAAAAAGCTTATATTTATGAAGAAAAATTATTTGTAGGACCTAGACATTAAAAACGGTAGATATGGTTCCAGCGTGCATCAAAGAATTTTTTGAATGCTTTTAGGTATAAAGTCCATCCAAATGGTTTAAATCCATTTGTCAAGTAACTGGGTCCACATTATTCTAGACATCTAACATTTCCAAGTATGGATGTTTGTCATTGTTTAAATAAAAAAGGTTTAGCTAGTGGGCTTAATGTTTCACTTCAGTCACAGATAACACTCTATATAATAGGTTTTCCTTTTCAAAAGGAAAGGAAATATAGTAGCTTCTACCACACAAGGTTTATTTACTCATTTATTCAACAGTATTTTACTGAGTACCTACTATTTGCAGGCATTCTTCCAAGGGCTAAAGAAACAGTGTTGAGCTGGGAGGGAACGGCCCAAAGGACAGACAATTCATAAGGAAACAAGATAATCTTAGATTGGAGCCAAGAAGATAATAAAACAGGGCTATAGTAAGAGAGGGACTGGATGGACATTTTGGTCTGAATGATCAGACAAGGCCTCACCAAGTTCATAACTGATAGGCAACCTGAATGACTCATGAGTCATTCAGCAAAATTCTAGGGAAAAAAGTTCCAGGCAGATGAAACAGATGCTGAGCCCTGTGTGGCTTTTTAAAGAACCAAAGTAGGGCCAGTGCTGTGGCATAGCTGGTAAAGCCATCACCTGAAGTGCCAGCACCAGTTTGAGTCCGGGCTGCTCTACTTCCCATCCAGCTGCCTGCTAATGAGCCTGGGAAAGCAGTGAAAGATGGCCCAAGTCCTTGGGCCCCTGCACCTACATGGAAGACATGGAAGAAGTTCCTGGCTCCTGACTTCGGATCAGCTCAGCTGCGGCTCTTGAGGCCATTTGGCGAGTGAACTAGCAGATGGAAGAGCCCTTTCCCTCTCTCTCTTTCTCTCTATCTATCTATCTCCCTCCCTCTCTATCTATCTATCTCCCTCCCTCTCTCTCTGTCTCTGCATCTCTAACTCTGCCTTTCAAATAAATAAATAAATCTTAAAAAGAAAAAAAGAAAAAGAACCAAAGTATCCAGCATATTGTCCCAAGCATAGCAAAAAGAGATAGATGCTAGGTATTGACCAAACCACAGGATCCTACTGACCCACACTAATGCTCTGTTGGTCAAAGCAGTGATGATGATGATGATGAAGAAAATGAAGAAGAAGAATAGGATGAAAAAATGATGCTTTATAAATGAAAGCATTTCATGGAAAAATTGAATTAAAAGATGATATACTTTTTTCCATGAACTTTCAGAAGATCCATTGTAATATAGAATAACCTCTCAAATGTCAGAATTAGGAAGTATGTTTTGGAGTAAAAATATGTACATGTGGTTCCCAACCATTTTGTTAAAGCATAGATGATATAAGTGTTAATCAATGTAAGCATGTCTAATAAAAAAATTTTGAAATTTCAGTGGCTTGACAAAATAACAATTCACTTCTCATTCATATCACAATCTGCTTTGAGTTCACAGTTTTCCAAGTGGTAACTCAGTGATTCTGGCTCTTTCTAGCTTACTGCTCCACCATATCAGAATCATTAGTTTCTTGGTTCAAGCAGACAGGCAGAAGAAGGAGTGAGTAGAATGTACCAGATACTTCACCAGCTCCCAGAAATAGCACACATGTTTCCTGCTCACACTTAATTGGCCTAAATTAGTCAGACTTTCTTGTACAGATTCAAGGAGACTGGGAAATATGGTTTTTCTTGTGTTCTTGGGAGGGAAATGAAATAGCTTAGTGAATACCTGGGAACCTCTGACATTGGTTCTGCCACAGTACACTTAATCTCATGTGCATAGCCAGGTTTTGAGAGAAACTTACCCTTGAATTGGCAGAAGCAAGACAAACACAGCAGTAAAACTTTTGAGAGATCCAAAAGTCTCTTACTTTAGACTGTGGAAATGTCATAGATTCTGGGTTATTCTACTCTTTTTTTCTGTAATTCAAGAAACACTATCAGGGGAGGGTATTTGGCACAGTAGTTAAGTCATCGCTCGAGAAATTATATTCCTTATTTGATTGCCTGATTCAAGTCCTGGCTATTCTGCTTTCCATCCAGTTCCCAGCCAATGCACACCCTGCGAGGGAATGTATGATGGTGCAAGTAGTTGGGTCCCCACCACCCACATGAGAGGCCCGGATGGATTTCCTAACTCTTGTCTCCTGGCTTCAGACTGGCCCAGCTCTGGCTGTTGTGAGCATTAGGAGGATGAACCAGGGGAAAGGAGATTCCCTTTCATATATTCATTCTCTTTCTCTCTCTCTCTCTCTCCCTGCCTCCATCCCTCCCCTGTCCCTCTTTCAAATAAAAATAAATATAAATAATTCAAAATTATAAAAAAAATAAAAGAAAGTTATCAAATTGTCAGCATTGGCTTTGAATTAAGCTAGTATGTCTAATTAAATCATTGGAAAATTTTAACTCTTCTCAAACAAGGCTCATGATGGATTGATACACATAGTTGTACCTAAATGCCATGATCAGGAACTCCTAAATGTACTTTATCATGATACAGTACAAAGGGGTCTTCAAAAAGTTCATGGGAAATGTGCATTTTCTTTTAATTCTGCTTTTCCATGAAACTTTTGAAGGCCCCTCATACATACAACAAACATAAAAAGTCTTTTATCACTACCAATCATTATTCAGTCTTTGTGGATGTTCCTTCCATCATTGTTTACTAAGTGCCCATGTGTGCCCTCAGCAGTCATATCAGCCCTTCATGGCTGAATATATTTTTATCGTCTCCACTGTGATGGTTTAACTGGAAGCCTGTCCTTTTGATGAGGCTTTCCCTGAGGATGATTTCGCCTTAGCTAAAAGGTAGAGAGTAGGAGGTCAGGAGACAGAAAGCCCTTAAGGACCTCAAAGCTGGGGACAGTTGAACTTCAAATGAAGAGAAGATGTGGGCACCGTGGGATTAGGATGGAAGATAACAGAGGACAGCAGTGAGACAGTGCACCCGTTATTTGACTTCATCCACCCCCCCCCAGCCTCACTTTGCTTTTCCGTAAATAGATGGTAGAGGTTGGTCTTTGGCTTAGCAGTTAAGTCATCCCATGTCCCATGTTGGAGTGCCAGGGTTTGAGTCTCAGCTCAGCTCCCAATTCCAACTGCCTGCTCATGCACACCCTGCAAGACAGCAGGCGACAGTTCAAGTAACTGAGCCCCTACCACCCACATGAGAGACCTAACTGAGTTCCCAGCGCCTGGATTTGACCGGGCCTAGCCCCAGTTACAAGTATTTAAGGAGTGAAGTAGTGAATAAGCATGCTTCTCTTTCTCTCTTTCTCTGTCTTTCAAATAAGTAAATAAATAGTTCTTTTTATAAACAGGAGGCAAAGTTGTGGTGGTGATTATATCAGAAAATGTATGCAAAACACTCAGCATAGTTCCTATTTCACAATGACTGGTAAACCTCTTATATGGCAAGGTAAATGGAGGATAAACATACAAATCCATGAAATGTGATCTGTGAGACCGGCTGATATAACTGGTGAACACTGTCCAAGAACAAACTTAGGGAAGGATGATGAATATGAAGGGAATAGATTCTAGAGAAACCACAGGGAGATAACTGGGTAAAGGCTTTGCCTGGGAAGAGGCAGACAGGTCAAAGCAGGAGAAGTGTGAACAAAGCTGTCCTGCAAGAAAGCTCAGGGTATAACCTGTGCATGCTCCATTGCCACAATGTTGCTGAAAGCAGCCTCCTTTGAGCTTACCCACTCTCTGGTTTGACCCAGCTCTGCCAGGCTTTTTGATACAGTGCAGCAGCATACAATCCACAACCTGTGGTCACACATACCTGCAGGAGGGGGAAGGGACAGAGCTGGCAAAGAAAGAAAGAAAGAAAAATGGGGTATAGGAAGAAACTAAATGTGTTGGTGTTTGTTAAATTAGGTTTCCATGATTAGAAAGGGTAGAAAACTGAAGTCTAGACTGTTTGCTATTAAACCAAATTGAATTTGCATAATTAAATGTAAGTTAACATATAATTAATGTATAGTAATTAAATTGTAGTACCATTGGAAACCTGTGATGTTTACCTGACCTGATGGAGTCATGATTAGCAGCTCAAGTGATTAATATGAACAAAGTTCTAGTAAGCAATAAATTTTCATTAAACATTAAGCAGACATTGTTCCAACCCTTAGAAACTCATTTTTCCAAATGTATTTCAAAAGCCATTAACTAATTTTCTGACATTCTGGATCTGAAAAAAATATTAAAATGTTTTTATTGTTCAGGAGACATCAGCCACAAGGAACAAGCTTAGCTTTACAGTTCACACTGTCTCCCCATCTAGTATCTGAAATGCTATTTGTTCCACTCTTTTGGTTTAAAATCCTGCATGCTGGTATCTTTGAGAGTACTCAAAATTCATGGGAAATGTAATTAAAAGATAAGTTTATTGGGGCCAGAACTGTGGCATAGTAGGTTAAGTCTCCACTTGTGGCGCCAGTATCCCATTATGGGTGACGGTTCATGTCCCAGCTGCTCCTCTCCTGATCCAGCAATCTGCTTATATCCTGAAAAGGCAGAAGATGGACCAAGCGCTTGGGCCCCTGCACCCATGTGGGAGACCTGGAGGAAGCTAGTTGATCCTGGCTTTAATTTGGATCAGTTTCAGCCATTGCAGCCATTTGCAGAGTGAACCAGCAGATGGAAGACCTTTCTCTCTGTCTCTTCCTCTCTCTGCCTGTAACTCTCTTAAATAAATAAATCTTTTTTTAAAAAAAATGGTAAGCTTATATTATTGCAAAACATTTTGAAATTCATGTATATGAGGAATATTCAAACAGTACATGGAAAACACATATTACGGAAAATGTATGCAAAGATTTCCAAAAAAATCTGCACCAAAACAAACTTATCTTTTAATTCCATTTTTCTATGAACACTTTGAAGTATCCTTATATATCCCAGAGAGGAGTAATACACTAAATCACTCTTAGTTGTTAAAAACTAAACACAAGCTATTGCATGATAACTAGAAATCTCCTTAGAAAGTAGAAGCTACAGAGCTCTGAGGGAGTGGGATGCTGGACAAGCTGCAACAGAGGGAGATCAAAATGCACCCAGTGAATGCTTATAAAGGAAGAAGTTCAGCAGTTGAGAATCCAGAGAGGGCAACAGCATCTGCGGAAGAGACATAAAGACATGCAGAAGAAGGTCCCAAAGGCAAATGTCTCCTCTGTAACTCTGTGTGAGCCAAACCTGTACAAGATAGATGAACTCATGCAGCCTGTGAAAACTGAATTCAGATCTCTTAGCAAGAACAAGATTACACCACATGGGAGAAAAATGACCCCATATGTAGGTTTAAGAATGCTCAATTCCATTGGGAAAATCAATATCTTTATGCAATTACATCAGGAGGCTTTGAGTCCCAGCCTACAAATATGTAAAATTCTCTTGAGTGTTATAAACCTTTGTTATCTTTATCAAAATGTTTCCAGGCTGGTGGACATTCTGGTGAGCCCAGATCCCTTTTTTAAATCTTTCTGCAAGTCTGATTAAATCCATCTGGCTTTGATTAATTTACAATTAACCTGCCAAGCACTGTCTTGGAAGAACTGCAAAGCCCCAAACATCTCTGAGCCATCATCGTGCTAAACCTAGATCTTAGAAGAGCTGTGAAGCCAAGAAGAAGAGTTCAAAGGAGGGCAATGTTACTTGGAGACGGAGGTGTCAAGAGGTTTCATGGGGGACAGTGAAGGTGGGCCATACTGGAAAGATGCCAGAATTTATATTCCTTTCTAGGCACCCCAGTGTTGAACAATGGCTTACAAATGATAGATACAGAATAACTATGTGTTGATTGAAAAGAAGGCCAATAAGGACTAATATGTTCGATAAATCATCAACAATGACATCCCCAAGATTTCAGTTAGTGGAAATATTTATTGAACATCTTTCCAAGGTTTTAGGACCTGTGTGTCCCCACTGAAAAAAATAAAATAAAATAAAATAAAATGCCTTCCCAAGCATCTAGCAACTTGCTGGAGATGAACCTGGAAGCATATCACAATACCATCTGGTTGAAATGCTCATCAGCATCAATTAGTCTACATGTTGGTAAGTTCATAACCCTTTGATTACATGTAGTGGGGCAGGGAGGAAGACACATAAGAATTGGTTGTTTGACTGAATTCGTTAGGTGTATTGGTGAGTTCTTTCTTTTATATTTTATTATATTTCAACCAATCTAATTTAGAGGTAAAAATAGTAGGTATTTGGCCTCAGTCTGCTGTTCCCATATATTTGGGAGAAATAGTGAAAGAATATATTCAAGGACAAACAGGAGTCCAGCAGGATGTTTCATGATGTTTGTATACCTACCTGCTCATTTCTTAATAAGTTATTTTGTTATATCATAAACCCAGCCATTTGTTTTATAAAGATGAATTAATGTTTTTTGAAGACTCAACACATAATGATTCCCTATATTTTTTCTTTGATATTGACAAACCTGAGCCCTTTAATGTTGTCAGTGATCTTGACTGAAGATGACTCTTCTCTTTCCCACCTTCTATGGAAGGTATCTCTACCTTGGCTCCTCTCCTATGGGCTGGCACTGCCCAGGATCGTGCCTTCAATTCTCTTCTGTTCTTCCCGGCACAGTCTTCCTTATTTATTAAGTATATTCCACTACCACATATTTGACCATTATTTACAGACTGATGGTTCCCAAATCTATACCTTCAGCCAGATCATTTTCCTTCATTCTGCATGATCAGTGGACACATGCACCTAAAGTCCCACAAGCACAAGTTCAACATTCTTCCCTCATCTACTTCTTTTTGCTATAGTTTAAGTTACAGAGAATATGAAATAATCATCTACCCTAAAGGCAGAAACCTACAAATATACCTGTCTTTCTCTCTCACTTACCACTCCCAACACAAGCACAGTGTTTCTCACAGCCATTGGATTCTCTCCATTCTTTATGCCACTCCCCTAATTCTGGACACCTCCAAGTCCCACCATGACTACTGCAATGGGCTTGAGTGGCCTGCCACAAGTCTCCATGACTGTCCCTCTCAAACCCATTCTCCACACTACAGCCACTTCAGTGATATTTAGAAAACTTACAAAAATCAAATGTGATCATGTCACATACACACATACACACACACACACATTTGCCTAAACCTCTCTAATTTCACTTCAGGATAAATAGAAAAATAATTTACATAACCTTCAAGGCCCAGAATGCCAAGCTTTTACTTCTTGTGTTTCCCATTGCCACAGGGCCTTGGAACCTGCTGGCTCTATCCATAATTCTCCCCACCACAACATCTCTTACAGTATCTTGTTTATTTCTTGTTATCCTTCAGATCTCAATTCAAACTTCACCTCACAGGACAATCTTTCCTGAACTGTATAGACTAGGTTACATTCTCTGTTATATGTACAAAACCCATCTGAAATCTATACTTCAGACAACTTGTGATTTTATATTTGTGATTATTTGAATAGTAAGTCTCCTACCAAAATGTAATATCCATATGCAAGGACTATATCCACTTTACTAGTCATTATATCTCCAGAGCTTAGCCCAATGCCTAGAACATTGTAAGTAGCCAATAAGTTTGTGATGGACAAAAAATGAAACCTCTACTCCTCCTCTATACAATACATAGTCAAATTTCTTTTCAATTCTATTCTTTAACTCCCCTCATATTCATCTCTAATCTCCATCCCCAATGTTCCACATTCAGAGATTAACAGTCTCTCACCTAGTCTATTAAATTATTCATCAAAATGCCTTCATACTTCCAATATCACAGCAATCTCATCCAACCTACATACTTTGAGAAGAGCGAATTTCCTAAAATATAAATCTGAGCATAGCTCTCCCCTGGTCAGAACTCTTCTGATGTCCCTAAATTGATGATAATTCACCCCTTAGACCCTTTGCTCTGGCACCTCCCTTTGCTCTTTCCTCTCCCCGTGCATCAGTCTTTTCATGTTATGGCACACATTTAAAAATGAAAATATTTACACAACATGCTGGAATATACAGTTCTGGCATCAAGAGCTCAAAGGCTGAGGAATTCAATAACTTAACACAATTATAATCCATGTTCCCTATCACTCTAAGAGCAAAACTCTGGCTTAGAAAAATTTCAGTTCAACTTTTACACTTGATCTTAGCCAAAACGCCAAGAAGCAATATCAGCTCAACTTTCGAGTCTTGCTAAATAATGGTTTTTTTCCATGAAATCCATTGTTTCACTTTTATGACTCTGCTACTGCCTGGGAGATTTTTAATAATACTCTGAATGCTTAATATGTTTTTATTCCTTCCTTTTTATGAAACGAAAAACCCCTTTGGCTGGGGTTTAGCCACCAATGAATTCCTAACATACCACAATGGTGCCCATCCTAATGGATAATGAACAGAAAGGAGGATTGGAAAGATCCAAGAGTCCTTAGCCCATGTATCCTGGATGGTTAGATTCATTTTCCTCAGTCATCATTTTTATATGTATTGATTGTTTTTTCAAAAACTAAGGTGATTTCTTTCTGTTACTTCAAGACCTTCCTCTTAGAGGTAAGCTTTCAAACTACTATCATGACTAAGCAAACTGCTGGCATTCAAATAACAAATATCCCTAAAAGAAAAACATGACCACTCTGTGAAACTGAGTCCTTAGTACCCAAAAGGCTATTGTGCTTTTTGCTGCCAGAACATTTTTTGTGAATTGATACTTGCAAAATCAGATGGAATTCATCAACAAGAAGAGAGAGATTCCAGAAGGTGCAGATTTTATAAATGCAAATGTCAACATTTTTGTTTCAACTTATGATTGAAATGAGTATAACCTCATATTTTACAATGCTAGGAATGCTCTTGATGTGGTGAAGAAACGCAAGGGAAAGTTGAGGCTGCCAAAATGATGTTTTGATTTTTCAGCTGAACTTGACAACAGAATGAGCTTGGCCAGAAGTCCATCCTCACCCAGAAGGCACTCATGTGCTCACTGAGAAGCCAGTGAACATCATAAGGCTGGTGGCCAGTTCCAAGAAAATTTATTCAAGCACATGCCATCCAAGAAAGGATGGCCACAAGCAACATTTCCCAAGGTCAGACTTTACTTTTGACTGTCAACTTGTTGCTACTGACCTAAGGGATGCTTTCCTTGTGATAGTTACTAACTTTACTTCTTTTTCAACCTCAGGTTCCATGGTGAATTAAATACTCCAGTTCTCTAAACTGTAAGAAGTAGATGATAGAATGCCTATCTCTTGGGGTTGTAGGGGAGAGTAAGTGAGAAAAGAAAATCAAAAGCTCATGGATCAACCGACTAAATCTCAACTGAAGTAGAAGCTGATGTAAGTCCCCCCCTACTAGAAGCATGTAAGACTTCTGTGGGAATGTAGTGGAATAAGTCAGTTCTAAGACTTCATCTGAATTTGGAGATGGAAAAAGCACCTCATGAAGATGTCCTTGCTAACTTTTTACTACTGTGTCACCTTAGTCAACTTTTTGGACTATATTTTTTAGAATTCCCTCTTCCCCATAATGTCAGGTTAGGAGTGACAACAAGAGAATATTCAAAAGTTATAGAAGGTACAATGAAGCAGCAGCCATTCCACACTGAAGGTCAGTCAAGCACATGAGACATGCAGCTTATGGATGGTGCCCTTAGTCTTCTTGCTGACCTTGCTGATGTGGGACTCCAAGATTACAGCAACACCAGAGCCGGCACTGTGGTATAATGGGTAAAGCCACCACCTGCAGTGCCAGCATCCCATATGGGCACAGGTTCATGTCCCGGGTGTTCCACTTCCTATCCAGCTCTCTGCTATGGCCTGGAAAAGCAGTAGAAGATGGCTCAAGCCCTTAGGCCCCTGCACCCACCTGGGAGACCAGGAAGAAGCTCCTAGCTCCTAGCTTCAGATTGGCTCCTGACTTTGGATCAGCTCCTGGCTTCTGTCCAGCTCTGTCCGTTGTGGCCAATTGAGTAGTGAACCAGCAGATGGAAGACCTCTCTCCCTCTCTCCCTCTCCTTTTCTCTCTATAAATCTGATCGTCAAGTAAAATAAATAAATTTTTTTTTTGACAGGCAGAGTGGACAGTGAGAGAGAGAGACAGAGAGAAAGGTCTTCCTTTGCCATTGGTTCACCCTCCAATGGCTGCCGCGGCCAGCGCGCTGCGGCCAGCGCACCGCGCTCATCCGATGGCAGGAGCCAGGTGCTAGGTGCTTATCCTGGTCTCCCATGGGGTGCAGGGCCCAAGCACTTGGGCCATCCTCCACTGCACTCCTGGGCCACAGCAGAGGGCTGGCCTGGAAGAGGGGCAACCGGGACAGAATCCGGCGCCCCGACCGGGACTAGAACCCGGTGTGCCGGCGCCGCAAGGCGGAGGATTAGCCTGTTGAGCCACGGCGCCGGCCAATAAATATTTTTTAAAAAGGATTACAGCAACCCAAGGTCCCACCAGACAGTTTCCTTCATTTTCCTCAAGACCAAGAAAATTTGTCATTGAGGGATCCATTTTAACATCATGGATTTCCGTTGGTTTTTGCTCTTTCTTACTTCACACACAGCTCTTCTTCCTGACAGTCATTCCTACAGAACCACAGCAACCTCAGGCAAACAACAGAGGTAGGGACCACAGCCTCCTACAGAAGTTTTGACTGGACCCTGTAATTTTGTAGGCACTGTATCTTGTAAACCCTTTGTTTTATATCACTCACCATTTCTCTGCTTCTCAGATAGAAACAACTGATGCAGGAAAATTGCTTCTCACCTTGCTTTTCCCCATAAATTTTCCTGGGAGACGCTCTCCTTTGTCACAGGTAGAACAAAGTTATCATCACATGACTCAGGAATGTCCAGTGACTAGTACTTGATCACCTGCATCCCCATTATCTGGGGATCAAGACTGACCTCTATTTCCTTGTAAAAGAATTGTTTACAATCCTGAAGTGGGAAGCAGCTATACATATAACTTTTCATACATCCTCAAAATAACAGAGGATCATATGGCCAGGGCCACAGCTAAAGGAAGAGTATAATGGGTAATTATTTTGTTTTCCTATATTCTGAAATAGACTTGGATTGGATTAAGATGGTGGAATAGGGAGGGAGCTTACTTCTCTAGCCTAGGGGAAGATAGTTTTTAAAAAGTGGAGAGTGCAGTCTCAGGGAAGAGTTAGGGAAAAAATGGCAGAGGAATCTCCACACAAATTAGAGGGATACTGTGGAAATATGTGAAGGGTGTGGGCATGAATAACTTGACCCCAGGAGTGAAAACCTCAGCACCAGCCCTGAAATGAAGGAAGACAAGTGTGCAGGAGCCCAAGCCACTGACAATAAAGCTGTGGGAAGAGCCAGGAGGGAATCCAGCTTGGAGCTCTGTGGAGGATAGTATACCTGCAAACTAGAGGAGAAAAAAAGGGGGGCACTTTTCTCTCCCCAATCACCCTGCAATGGCATCCTCTAACAAGCCAATAGAGGGCAGGCTCCATCTAGGAAATGAAACAGCTGTACCAGGTTGTGTCTGCGCACCTAGCAAACAGCCAAGTGGAGACACCTGAGTCTGGCAGAGAGACCTGACAGGGGGCTGGGTGTTTGTGACTGTGGGAAGCTTGTGTGCCTGGACTGTGATAACACTGAGGCTGCATGAGAGGGCTCAGGGTGTGGCTGGGATTTTGGGCAGCCACAGTGGGAGACTCCATATACTCAGGGTTCCCTGATTCACTGGTGAGGGTCATTGCTGCAGAATCTGTGCGTAAACCAAGGACTGCAAAATCCTTTGTGTAGTTTTTATGACAGCATGGAAGAATATTATACACACTGGGGTTAGCACCCAGGCACTGGTCTCCTTTCAGGAAAGGAGATAAGCTGAGTCTATGCCAACAGAGCAGAAAAAAAAAAAAAACCTCACCTCTGATTAAAAAAAAAAAAATGTACCACACCCAAACTGAGTGCCACTTTGTACACAACCTTCAACCTGGGGCACTGAACACAGCTCCCAGGCCACACCCACCACAAGCCTATAGGTATTCACTGAAAAAGTAGACACTCCAGTAATCTACAGAGGCATAATACAAAGATAAAAGCCACTATAGGGAAAAAAATAAAACAATGAGTATCTTCACAAATGCGGAATAATAAATGCAGCAATCAAGAAAAAAAGAATAAGGAAGACAACGTGACACCAGCAAAAGAATACAACACTTCATTACTAGAATGTAAAGATGAAGAAACTATAGAAATGCCAGAAATGCAATTTAAAAAATCAGTCATAGGATGACTTAGAGTAGTCAGAAGTAAATGCATGAACAAATGAAATCCATACATGACATGAAAGAAAATTTCTCCCTAAATTCAGATCTTAAAGGGAAATCAAAATGAAATCTTGGAAATGAGGAATTAAATAGAATAAATTAGAAAAAGAAGTGAAAAGCCTTAACAAAAGGAGCAGTGAAGGAAAAGAAAGAATATGCAAAAAAGAAGAAAAATCACAGGAAATTATAGTCAGGACAAAACAAGAAGAAGAAATCAGGAAACTAAAAAACACTGTTGGGAATCTACAGGATACAATCAAACAACTCAACATACAGGACCTAGGTGTTCCTGAAGGTGTGGAAAGAGAGAAGGGATTAAAAGTCCTTTTTAGTGAAAAAACAACAGAAAACTTTCCTAATTAGGAGAAAAAAAGGGACATCCAAGTACAGAAAGCACATAAAACTCCTATCAGACATGACCAGAAAAGATATTCACCATGCTACATTGTAGTCAGACTCTCCACAGTAAAACATAAAGATTCTAAAATGTGTACAAGAGAAACGCCAAATTACTTTCAGAGGATCTCCAATTAGACTCGCAGAGAACTTCTCATCAGAAACCCTACAGGCTAGGAGAGAATGGCAAGATATATTTCAAGTCTTAAGAGAAAAAAAACTGTCAACCCAGAATATTACACCCCACAAAGCTCTCATTTATGAATCAAGATGAAATAAAGACCTTCCATTACAAACAGAAATTTAAAAAAATTGTCACCACCCATCCTGCCTTGCACACAGAACACAGAAACATGGTCATTACTACAAAAGAAAGTAAAGAAAGAAAATCTCTCACAAAAAAAAAAAATCTCTCACAAAAGTACAAAGCAAATTCAAAGTAAAAAAAAATTGAAATATTTATGAGAAAATAGCAGGAGAAAGTTATTATTTATCAATGGCTTTCATAAAGAAACCAACAAACAACAAATGCTGCCAAGGATGTGAGGGAAATGGTACCCTAATCCACCATTGGTGGGAAGGTAAATGGGTAAAGCCACTATGGAAGACAGTTTGGAGCTATCTCAGCCATCTGAATATAGACCTAACATATGACCCAGCCATTCCAATCCTGGGAATTTAACCAAGGGAAATGAAATCAGCATATGAAAGAGTGATATTTACCCCCATGTTTATTGTAGTTCAATTTACAATAGCTAAGACATGGAATCCACCTAAATGCCCAATAACTGAAAAGTGGTTAAAGATATTATGGGCTATGTACACCATGTAATACTACACAGCCATAAAAAATGAAACCAAATCATTTGCAAATATAAGAATGAATCTGCAAAACATAATACTTACAGAAAAAATCTAATCCCAAATGACAAATACTGCATGTTCTCCCTGACCTGTGATAACTAATAGATCACCTAAAAGGCAATGTGTAGAAGTGAAATTGATGCTCTGAGTAGCAATTACTTTGAACAGTCCTTGTCTAGAGGAATAATTTTTTCATACTATTTGTTGAACTCTTTAGTTAACATAGTTAATCACATGCATATAGTTAATTGAAAATTTTTTATAGAAAGCTTTTATTTAATAAATATAAATTTCATTAAGTACAACTGTTGGAGCACAGCAGTTCTTCCCCCCATACCCAACCCCCACCCCCAGACCATCCCACATCCTACTCTCTCCCATCCCACGCTTCATTAAGATTCATTTTTAATTATTTTTATATACAGAAGATCAACTCTATACTAAGTAAGGATTTCAACAGTTTTCACCCACACAGACACACAAAATATAAAGTACTGTTTGAATACCAGTTTTACCATTAATTCTCATAGTACGACACATTAAGGACAGAGGTCCTACATGGGGAGCAAGTGCACAGTGACTCCTGTTGTTGATTTAACAACTTACACTCATATTTATTACTCCAGTGATCACTCAAGGCTCTTGTCATGAGCTGCCGAGGCTATGGAAGCCTCTTGAGTTCACAAACTCCAACAGAAAATAGATATTAGTAAAAAACCAAGAGTTGGAATAAGAGAGGGAGAAGGAAGAGGGGTGGGAGTGTGTTTGGGAGGCTGGGAACAGTGAGAAGAATCACCACATTGCTAAAGTTGCAATTATGACATGTATGAGGTTTGTAAGTGTAAAGCTATATAGTTCTGCATACATTCCTATGGACTTACTTCTAAGGGTACAGTTTAAAAACTTGCCAAGTGACTCCAAATCCCCTCAAGCTGGGTGGTAAAAATACCATGTTAAGATTTAAAGTGCTCATATGGATAGGATTAAGTGTCTGGTAACAATAATAGATTGCATTAGAAAGGAGTGAATGCTCCAACATGGGAAGCAGTCCATAGAGGAGATTCATAGAATGACAATCACTTTAAGTAGCACTCTGACCTCAGAATTAGCCCTTAAGGCATACTGGTCTGGCTGAAAAGCCTACAAGAGCATTTCAGGTGGGGAAAATCAAGACACTGCTGCAAAAAAAAAAATGTCTTACATGAAAAATTTCTGCAGGTGAGACCCTAGTGAAAAGAAGTGGCCATCAAAGAAGGATATGCTTTTCTCTGAAGGGAGGAAAGAACTTCCAATTTGCTTACGGCCTTATCTAAATACTGACAGAGTTTGTAAATTCAAAATGCTTCCATAGCCTAGGCAGCTTATGTCAAGAGTCTTGGGTGATCACTGATGTCATACATAAGAGCGTTAATTGTTAAATTAACCACAGGAGTCACCATGCACTATCTTCCCATGCAGGATCTCTGTCCTCAAAGAGTTGTATTATAATTATGTCTAAATGCTAGCAAAAGATGTATCATTCTTTGAACTTAAGTTTCAAAAAAAAAAAAAGAAGTGAAATTAAATTCAAGAATCAATAACTTTGTCCAGCCTTTGTCTCAACCGTTGAGAAACAGTTTTTTGTTTTTTGTTTTTTTTTCTTTTTTCTTTTTTTAACTTTTATTTAATGAATATAAATTTCCAAAGTACAGCTTATGGATTACAATGGCTTCCCCCCCATGACTTCCCTCCCACCCACAACCCTCCCCTTTCTCGCTCCTTCTCCCCTTCCATTCACATCAAGATTCATTTTCAATTCTCTTTATATACAGAAGATCAGTTCAGCATATATTAAGATTTCAACAGTGTGCACCCACATAGCAACACAAAGTGAAAAATACTGTTTGAGTATTAGTTATATCATTAAATCACAATGAACAGCACATTTTTTTCCTGTACATCTTTTATTTCTTTTTAAATTATATACATGTATCACTTGACCAATTTGGTACATACATTATAAAACATGCACTACTGTTTGAGTATTAGTTATAGCATTAAATCACAATATACAGCACATTAAGGACAGAGATCCTACATGAGGAGTAAGTGCACAGTAACTCCTGTTGTTGACTTAACAAATTGACACTCTTGTTTATGGCATCAGTAATCACCCTGAGCTCTTGTCATGAGTTGCCAAGGCTATGGAAGACTCTTGAGTTCACCGACTCTGAACATATTTAGACAAGGTCGTAGTCAAAGTGGAAGTTCTCTCCTCCCTTCAGAGAAAGGTACCTCCTTCTTTGATGACCTGTTCTTTCCACTGGGATCTCACTCGCAGAGATCTTTCATTTAGGTCATTTTTTTTTTTTTGCCAAAGTGTCTTGGGTTTCCATGCCTGAAATACTCTCATGGGCTTTTCAGCCAGATCCAAATGCCTTAAGGGCTGATTCTGAGGCCAGAGTGCTGTTTAGGACATCCGCCATTCACTTTATTTATTTATTTATTTTTTGACAGGCAGAGTGGACAGTGAGAGAGAGAGACAGAGAGAAAGGTCTTCCTTTTTCTGTTGGTTCACCCTCCAATGGCCGCCATGGCCGGCGCGCTGCAGCCGGCGCACCACACTGATCTGAAGGCAGGAGCCAGGTGCTTCCCCTGGTCTCCCATGGGGTACAGGGCCCAAGCACTTGGGCCATCCTCCACTGCACTCCCTGGCCATAGCAGAGAGCTGGCCTGGAAGAGGGGCAACTGGGACAGAATCCGGTGCCCCGACCGGGACTAGAACCTGGTGTGCCAGCACCGCAAGGTGGAGGATTAGCCTATTGAGCCACGGCACCGGCAAACCATTCACTTTAAAAACTTGTCATGGGACTCCAAATCCCATTAAAATTGGTGGTAAAAATTCCATCTTAATTGTCAAAGGGATCATATTATGTGTTAAAGTGACCACATAGATAGGATTAAGCATTAACGAGATCATATCAATAGCATCAAGTGCCTAGTAATAATAGAATTAAAAAAGGAAGGAATGTCCAACATGGGAAATAGTCCACATAGCAGACTCAAAGAATGACAATCACTTTAAGTAACACTCTGACTTCAGAATCAGATCCTTAAGGCATTTGGATCTGGCTGAAAAGCCCATGGGAGCATTTCAGGCATGGAAAGCCTAGATACTGTGGCACAAAACATCCTATGTGAAAGATCTCTGTGAGTGAGACACCAGTGGAAAGAAGGGTCAAAGAAGGATGTACTTTTCTCTGAAGGGAGGAGAGAATTTTCCACTTTGCTTATGGCCTTGTCCAAATACTGATAGAGTTTGTGGTCACAAAAGGCTTCCATAACCTTGGCAGCTCATGGCAAGAGCCTTGAGTAATCACTGATGTCATAAATAAGAGTGTTAATTATTAAATTAACAACAGAAGTCACTGTGCACTTACTCCCCACGTAGGACCTCTGTCCTTAATGAGTTGTACTATGAACATTAACTGCAAAACTTGTTCTCAAATAGTACTTTATATGTTGTATGTGGGGGTGCAAACTGTTGAAATCTTTACTTAGTATAGAGTTGGTCTTCTGTATATAAAGTTAAACTAAAAATGAACTTTAAGTAAGAATGGAATGGGAGAGGGAGTAGGAGGTGGGACGGGAGTAGGGGTGGGAGGGTGGTTATGGGGAGAAGAACCATTATATTCCTAAAGTTGTACCTATGACATTTGTATTCATTAAAAAAAACTCTAAATTTTTTTAAATAAATAAAAAGAAAAATGAGGCAAAATAAATTGAAAGCATGAAGAAGAGAAGAAAAACAGGAGCAGAGATAAATGAAATTTTTAAAATGAATTAAAGAAAAATCAGTGAAACAAAGGGCTGGTTCTCAAAGATATCAACAAAATTGACAAATCTGAGACTAAAAAACAAAGAGGAGAGAAAACACAAATTATCAAACTCAGGAATAAAACAGTATCTATCACTACATACCCTACATGCACCAAAAGAATAATAAGGGGAAACTATGAATAAGTCTTCATATTAGAATTCCATATCCTAGACAAAATGGATCAATCCCTCAAAAAACTGCCACAATTCATCCATATGAAATTGATAATATCAATAGCTTCAAACTATCAAGGTGATTAAATGTCTAATATATAATTTCCACAAGTGAAATCTGAAGGGTTAGATTATCTCACTGGAGAACCCTACCAAATGTTTAAGGAAGGATTATTATCAATCCAAACAATCCCTTCTAAAGGAGGAAGGAAGACTCTTCAATTTGTTTCACAAAACTATTATTAGCCTAACATTAATACAAAACAAAAGCAATACCAAAAAAAAAAAAAAAAGAGAGAGAGAGAGAGAGAGAAAGAGAGACTAATGATCAAATACATTTACAGAACCACTAGTTCTTCACTAAATGTCTCCAGTATTTACTAAAGAATTTAAATCAATTTAGTACTTTTCAGAGATTCAGATAGGCATGATAAATTCAACAAATATGTAACTATTTACATTTAAGTAATATTAGATAATCAAAGTAGAAATAATATAACTTTGTATCAAGAAGATATAGTGGAAAATTTTTCTTTACACCAGTGGTTCTCAAATATTAGCAAATATCACAAGCACCTGGAACATTTACTAAAGCACAAATTTCTGACATCACCCAGAGAGTTTACTATTTGTTGTGTCTGGAGTGAAGGAACCTGAGAATTCACATGTCTAAGAAGTTACTAGGTGATGCTAACACTGCTAGACGAGGAGCTACATTTTGAGAGCCACTGCTTTACTACTTAGCAGCTGTGTGACCACAAGTATACCACTTAATCTCTCTGAGTTTCCATGTCCTCATTTGTGAACTAATATCTACCAACAATAATATCTACCAACAATATCAATCCAACAATATTTTAAAAGTAGGCTACAAAAAAAAAAAGGAGCAGGTATTTGGCATAGCAACTAAGACAGCTTGGGATACCTACATCCCATATCAAAATGGTAAATATGCTCCAGATGCTAGATTCCTGATAATACACACCCTGGAAGGCAGCAGGTGATAATTCAAATAGTTTGGTTCCTTCAACCCATGTAGGAGACCCAGATTGAGAACTGCTCCAAGCTTCATCCTGGCTCAACCCCAGCCATTATAGGCATTTGGGGAGTGAATCAGCAGATGGGAAGATGGGAGATTCTCTCTCTCTCTCCCCCTCTCTCTCTCCCCTCTCTCTCTCTCTTCTCTCTCTTCTCTCTATTTCTTTATATCTCTCTCTTCAATGCTCACCCTCCTCCCTCCCTGTCTTCTGCTTTTTAAATAATAAGTAAATTTTTAGAAGTTTTTGAAAAAATAAAACCAAAATAAGAAAATGCGGGTGTAAGTTAGCATACTATAAATTCATTCCTTCATTCAAAACAATTTTTATAATATAATATGTGCTGGCACTGTGTTGCTAGTTAAGAATAAATAAATCATTGCTTAGAGTCTGTTATAGAGGACACATATGTGATTAATTATTAGTGTAAATAAACATATATTTGTCATTAATGAAAATATTTGAGCAAAGTTTTTAAAATTTTCAAAGAGCGTAGCTGGCATTGTGGTGTAGCAGATAAAGTCACCACCAGTGATGCTGGCCTATCATATGGGCACTGGTTCAAGACCCAACTGCTCTACTTCCAGTCTAGCTCCCTGCTATTGCATCTTGGAAAGCAGCAGAGAATGGACTGGGTGCTTGGGGCCCTGAAATCATGTGGGAGAACTAGGAGAAGCTCCTGACTCCTGGTTTAGACCTGGCCCAGCCCTGACCATTGCCACCATATGGGGAGTGAACCAGCAGATGACACAGCAGATGGCAGATTCTCTCTCTCTCTCTCTCTTCCTCTGCAGATGGCAGATTCTCTCTCTCTCTCTCTCTTCCTCTCTCTGTGTAACTCTCTCAAATAAATAAATAATTTTTTTAAAAAAATAAAGAAAAAAATTTGAAAGAGGAAGCAATAAAATAAAAATACATGACAGGAAAAAAAATAAACCAAGTAAACATCAAACAGTGAGGCCATAGAAAGGTTAAACGCATTACCTTTACTTGACACTACTGGATTCCTTCTATAGAAAAACTAGTTGAAGACATCATCTTAAGCCCTCCCAATTTGTGGTATTTGAAGTATAGAAAGCTCAGCAATTAAATACAATATAAAAGGGCAATTGAAGAGGGGAAATATATTCCATGTTCATTTTAAGCACCTTTAGGAAAATAGTCCTAATCATTCGTTTCTACCTTTCAGCAACACTTTTTGCTTTGCAAATTATTACTCAGAGCCACAGCATCCTGTATTTTATTAAATCTGACTGAAAATAAAATAGATGCTTTCCTTAATCAAGCTCACACAGCAATTCAAACAACCTTTGGGCCAAATTGTATTCTGCTTGGGAGGCAAATTCTTCAGAAGGTTCTCTAGGAGGATTTTATCTTTGGGTGAGAATTTCAAAGGCTTCCAAGTGGTCAGTGAATAGGGATTCTGTCTTACTTCCAGGAAATAGCCAGCAGGCTAGAGTTGTTCAATGCTCTCCATTTGCTTTTGGTGACAAATGGGTGGTTTGGTCACAAACTTGAAAATCCAGCCAAACCAAAGTAGGGTTGGATCTAACTCTGCTTTGGATCCTTTTAAAACTAAAAATTGTACTTTTTTCTGTTCAACACTTTTAAAAGGGCAAAACACATGATTTTCATAAAGAAGTTTCCATAAGCTCTGTATGAAAGAAAGAGCTTTGGTTTCCATAATTCATTCTCCAGGAAGAGATAAAAAAATCTAATTTGAAAATGGAATTTACCCTTGCTGCTCCTGGGTCTCATTCACAGCAGAGAGTAACTCTAAGATATGGGTTACACAGGTCTGAATAGGTCATGGGGCAGGAAGCGATCAACCATATTTAGGTTAATATCTTGACTCCACCATGGGACAGTCTATCCTTCAGAACTATCTTCAACTGATTCAGTGAACCCTCATCTCTTTCTACTTTACCCTTATTTATCTTTGTCATGCTCACTCCCCTTTCTTTTTCTACCTGGTTCTAGGAAGAGAATTATATATATAGGCATTCTTGTCCATCTCCAGTACTGCATCCATGGATTTAACTAACTCTAGATCAAAAATATTCTCAAAAATTTCCATAAAATCTTTCCCATTTTTCTTATCATTCCCCAAAGAGTGTCACTATTTACACAGCATTTATATTACATTGTAAGTAATCTAGAAATGATTTAAAGTATATGGGAGGTTGTATGTGGGTTATACACAAATATGATGATATTTTATACAAAAGATTTGAGCATCTGTGGATTTTGATATATCCACAAGGACACTAATCCTAAGACGCTATGAGACCCACTTCACTCAGCCCTCCATATATTCTCATGACTAGAATCATCACTGTTTTTCAGCTCTCATATTTGTATCATTCCTTCATTTGTATTAAAAACTGTTTTCGGAGTGTAGATCCCGAAGTATGCTCCCAAGCATAGGGGTGAGAAAAGGTGGAGACTGATCTAAAAGAAGAGCTGTGGAGGTGGGAAAAAGGCTCACAGATTGGACTTCCTGAGGAATCGAACTCTGACTCAGAGATAATAGGAAGGAACTTTTTTTTTAAAGATTTTATTTATTTATTTGACAGTTAGAGTTAACAGACAGTGAGAGAGAGACAGAGACAAAGGTCTTCCTTCTTTTGGTTCACTTTTCAAATGGCCGCAACGACCAGAGCTGTGCCGATCCAAAGCCAGGAGCCAGCTGCTTCTTCCTGGTCTCCCATGTGGGTGCAGGGGCCCAAGCACTTGGGGCATCTTATACTGATATCCCAGGCCACAGCAGAGAACTGGACTGGAAGAGGAGCAACCAGGACTAGAATCCAGTGCCCATATGGGATGCTGGCGCCGCAGGCAGAGGATTAACCTAGTGGGCCACGGCGCCAGCCCCATGAAGGAAGTTTATTGGTTGGAATACTCAGGATTGGCCGGCACCGCGGCTCACTTAGCTAAGTGAGTGCCGGCACCCTGGGTTCTTGTCCCTGTTGGGGTTCTAGCATGCCGGCCGTAGTGGCCATTTGGGGGCTGAACCAACGGAAGGAAGACCTTTCACTCTGTCTCTCTCTCTCACTAACTCCGCCTGTCAAAAAATTGAAGAAAAAAAAAAAAGAATACTCAGGATCAATACTCAGGGAGAAATATTGAGCAGAGGGAAAAATTGGGCAATCACAACAAAAGCCTCAACCAATTCTGTGCAGACCTCTAAAGGAGGAGTGGACTTCTACAGTCACCCCAGTTTGGGATAAAAGAGGCACACTTTCTATCCTCACATTGCATTTACTGGGTGCCCCCAGGAACAGATGTAATATTGGTAGAGATGAGTGCTCTTCCGTGGGGATATTCACCAGAAGGAAACTCTACCACCAACACTCATGGCAGCTGGAGAAATAAGCTAAATTTTGAAAAGGAAAATCTGGAAAATATACTACAGCAACTACTTAAAAAACTAACCACCATCCTGCCATTTTCATAATTTTTCCTTGATGTACCATTACTGTTACCTTGATGTACCATTACTGTTCCCAGGCCAGAGCAACAAGAGGAAGAAGATGATACAGAAACCCAGAAAGCACATACCATGTAAAGGAAGGCCATGTTGAAAGGAGCAGAGTCCTTCAGTTAAGGTCATATCCACTTGAGGTCCTCAAAAAAAAGGGATCCAGGGAATTGAATACATCAGGCTTACTTTCTTGACATGGCCCCAGTTGACCCTACCCACCAGCAAGATAATCTATTACTGTAGTCCATATAGGTCAGCCTCCTGCCTGACTCTACAGAGAGAAACAAAGTCTGAACTCTATAGACACAAAAGTCATAAATACTTGGAAATTAAACAACATGCTACTGAATGATCAATGAGAAACTGATTAAATTAAAATGGAAATCAAAAACTTTCTTGAAATAAATGAAAATGAAAAATTAACATATCTAAATCAACAACAGGAGTCACTGTGCACCTGCTCCCCATGTAAGAACCTCTGCCCTTAATTTTTGTACTATAAGAATTAATGGTAAAACTACTACTCAAACAGTATTCTATACTTTGTGTGTCTTTGTGGGTGCAGTCTGTTTAAATCTTTACTTAGTATATACTAAATTGATCTTCTGTATATAAAGATAATTGAAAATGAATCATGATGAAGAATGGGATGGGACAGGGAGTGGGAGATGAGATGGTTGCAGGTGGGAGGGAGATTATGGGGGAAAGCTGCTATAATTCAAAATTTGTACTTTGGAAATTTATATTTATTAAATAAAAGTTGAAAAGAAAAAATTAACATATCAAAACCTGTGGGATACAGCAAAAACAGGATCAAGAAAGAAGTTTATAGCATTAAGTGCTTACATTAAAAAAAAAAATGAGAAATGCCCCAAGTTAAAGATCTAATGATGTATCTTAAACATTTAGAAAATAAAAGTGAACTAAATCTAAAATCAGCAGAAAGCAAAAAATATAAGGATCAGAGCAGAAATAAATGAAATTGAAACTAAAAAAGTACAAAAGATCAACAAAACAAAAAGTTGGCTTTTTAAGAAGTTAAATAAAATAGATAAGCCTCTAGCCAAATTGAAAAATAAAAAACTCAAATCAATAAAATTAGAGTTGAAAAAGGAGACATTACAACTGACACCACTGAAATACAAAAGATCATAAGAAACTATTTTGAAGAACATATGCTAACAAACTGGAAAACATCAAAGAAATGGATAAGTTCCTGGATTCATATAACTACCAAGATTAACATAAGAAGATATAAACAGCCTAAACAGACTCATAACAAGCAATGAGATCGAAGCAATGATCCAAAGTCTTCCATCAAGGAGAATTCAGGACCTATGGTGTTACTACTGATTTCTACAAAACATTCAAAGAGGAAGTAACTCTAATACTCCTCAGACTATTACAAAATACTGAACAGAATGGAACTCTGTCACTCTTTTTTATGAGGCCAGAATTACTTTGATACCAAAACCAAAGACATAACACGAAAAGAAAATCACAGACCTATATTCTCAATAAACATAAATGCAAAGATTCTCAGCAAAACACTAGCAAAATGAATCAAAAACCACATCAAAAAGATTATACATCATGATCAAGTGGGAATTATCCCAGAAATGCAAGCGTGACTCAACATTCGCAAATCAATAAACATTATAAATCATATCAATAGAATGAAGAACAAAAACCATATGGTCATTTCAATAGATGCAGAGAAGCATTTGATAAGATCCTATACCCATTCCTGATTAAAAAAAAAAAAAACCTCCCCAAATTAGGTATAGAAGGAATAAAGGAATATTCCTAAAAATTATAAAAGTTATGTATGACAAACCAACAACCAATATCATACTGATTGGGGAAAAGCTGAAAGTGTTTCCCCTTAGATCTGGAACAAGAAAATGATGTCCACTTTCACCACTCTTATTTAATACAGTACTGGAAATTTTAGCAAGAGCAAGTGGGAGGAGAAAGTCAAATTATCCATCTTTACAGATGACATGATGTTGTACATGGAAAAATAAATATGCCACCAAAAATCTATTAGAATTGATTAACCAATTCAGTAAAGCTGCAGGTTACAAAATAAACATACAAAAACCAGTAGCTTTTTCCTATGCTAATGAAGAACTGACAGAAAGGGAAATCAAGAAAGAAATCCTATTCACAATAGCCACAAAAAATCAAATTTTTAGGAATAAATTTAATCAAAGAATGAAAGATATTTACCATGAAAATTATCAAACATTGATGAACGAAATCATCAAGGACAGAAAAAAATCCAAAGCTATTCCCTGCTCATGGATCAGAGGAATCAATATCATTAAAATGTCAATACTACCAAAATCAACCAATAGATTCAATGCAATCCCTATCAAAATACCAATGACATTCATTGCAGAATTAGAAAAAGCAATCTTAAAATTCTTATGGAATCACAAAAGACCCAGAGTAGCCTAAGTGATCTTGAACAAGAAAAATCAAAGCTGCAAGCATCAATACCTGACCTTGAAGCATACTACAAAGCTATAATAATTAAAACAGCACAGAACTGGCATAAAAACTGATATATAGATCAATGCAACAGAATAAAGATCTCAGAAATAAATCCATATATATACAGCCAACTGATTTTTGACAAAAGTGCTCATACCATATAGTGGGGTAAGGACAATCTCTTCAACAAATGGTGCTGGCAAAATTGGATTTATATATGCAGAAAAATTAAATTAGACCCATACCTCTCACTGTATAAAAAATTAACTCAAGATGGATCAAAGACCTAAATTTAAGACCTCAGACTATGAAACTGCTGGAAGTAAATGTAGAGAAAACACTCCAAGACATAGGTATAGAGGATGACTTCTTGGACAAGACACCCAAAGCACAGGCAACAACAAAAAAAAGCTAAACAAATGGGACTATATCAAACTCAGACGCTTTTGCACAGCAAAGGAAGTGATCACTAGAGTGAAGAGTCATCCAAGAGAATGAGGAAAAAATATCTGTAAGCCATCTATCTGACAAAGAATTAATATCCCAAATATATCAGCTACTCAAAAAACTCAACAAAAAATGTCCAGTGATAAATGGGCAAGGATATTAAAAGAAAGTTCTCAAGAAATACAAATAGTCAACAAATATATGGAAAATATGTTCAACATCACTAGCCATCAGGGAAATGTGAATCAAAACCACCATGAGGTTTCATCTCACCCCCATTAGAATCACTCTCATACAGAAATCAGCAAACAACAAATGTTGGCAAGGATGTGGAGAGAAAAGTTATCCTAGTCTACTGTTGGTGGGAATGTAAACTGGTGCAGCTACTGTGGAAGACAATATGGCCAAGTTTAGTTGAAGATAATTTAATCTTCACACAAAACTGTGAAATATGTATTATTATCACCCTCTTATTTAAAAAAGGCAATGAGTTCCAAAATATTTATCCTGTTCTCTGCCATTTAACCAAGAGGTGGCTGGAAGATGGATATCTGATTCTAAAACCATGTCCTTACCTGCTAAATGCTACATGCCTGCAAGATTCCAGTCTGTTGCACCCAGAATCCTTGGTCACCCACCACTGACCCCAGTGCCTCAACCAGGTACTGAACTCCAAACACCAAGTTCTTAGACCTTTACCACCACATTATGCACCCTCACAACCTTCTACCCAGAAAAGAGTACATGGGCATTTAGTAACATCTTTTCTCCTGAGGACTTCCCTTGAAACAAAATGGATCTGCCACTCAAATGTAAGAAATTATTCTACATCTACTAGAGAGCTCCTGTCCAGTGTTGGTTACATCTATGCAGGCCATAGAGGAAAAGATTATGCTCAAATTCCTTTAAGAAAAAAAAAAAAAAACTCCCCAGTGTCCATAACAGTCCACATTCAGGAACATCTTGAGCTATGGATGTCCAGGGCTTTGAATGCTAGTTTCACATGAATCCAGTGCATGAGGTTCTTATGTAATAAATATCCTTCCCAAAATAGCTGCACATATTAGCTCTCTCTGAAAGGTCTCTCTGGGAACCTTAAGAGACAGATTTGCCTTTCAGCTTTCCAAATCCCTTGTTTGGGGTTTCAGAAAATAGCCCACAATTGTAGCACTCCCTGTACCTATCATCACTTGACTTTTTAGAAAACTGAATCACTTGGAGCTTTGTACTATATTCATTTTCACTGATCTCATTTTGTTCCCTTTCTTCATTTTTTCCACTTCAGGGGCCATTTTCCCACATGCCTAAGGATCTGTTTTATGAGAGGTGATAATAACTAAGTTAAGTGTTGAAAACTTTTAAGATGTTTTGTGGTTCCTTTTGAGCTGTGTCTTTTCTTCCTCCTATTAATAATGAAAACAAAAGAGATGGTAGTTTAGGATATCATCAAGATATGATAACAGGTATACAATGTAACCAAGATGAGTTCATTTCCTGTTTTGGAAGACAAAGAATTTTGAGAGCTAAATTTCTCAAGTGATACCATCATCCTATGAGGGGGAAACTGTATAAGACAAAAGACTCCAAGGGAGCATGATACTCTTCAAAGAGTTCAGAAGCAGACCAATCCAAGTGAAAAGGCCAAGGAATCCGGAGGTCAAGTTGGCCACATCTGAACTCTGCAGGTATCCAAAGGGAGGAATTGGGCAGACCCTAGCATTAAATCAATGAAAGAATACATTAATTCATTAATTTATTTGCCATAGTTACTGAACTTCTACTAAGTTTCGAATACATTATGGAAAGCACTAGTATACAAAGATAATAATAAACAGCTCCTTCTACCAAAGAATTCTTCCATTCCAGTGCAGCAGCATCTAATATATGCTATCACAGAGCTTCTTCGTTAACATCAAAAGCTTTGGTAAGAGTAATGACAGTAAATCTACTCTTAAAATGTGTTGGCTGGAAAAACACAAATGTATATGGACCTACAGATTCCTTACCACAAGTCTGCACTTGCATTAATGAGATGAACAATGAAAACAACATGAGAAATGACCCATTGCTCAGCTAAAAATGAGACAGGATTTGCCCTTTGTAGCAAAAGCTTTAATACTTGGGCTCAGTGCACTCACACAAACACAGCCTAGTTCATGCCCTGATGCTCAAAATTCCATATTTAAAAGAACACTGCTCTAGCTCTAAGACATTACAAGCACAATCAGAATCACTATCTCAAGTTGGTGTGTACAGAGTGCCCAGTGCCCATTAAGGTAAGGAGCATTAACAGATGAGTGAGGTTTAATTGGCTGGTGAGAAAGCTTACACAAGAACACTAACCTAGGTGCTGGCACCATGGCATAGCAGGTAAAGCCATTGCCTGCAAATGCTGGTATCTCATATGAGTGCCTGTTCAAATCCCGGCTGCTCCACTTCCAATCCAACTCCCTGCTAATCACCTGGGAAAGCAGCTGAGCATGGCTCAAGTGTTTGGGTCCCTGAACCCATGTGGGAGACCCAGAAAAAGCTCCTGCTTTCTGGCTTCAGATCAGCCCAGCTCTGGCCATTGCAGTCATTTGGGAAGTGAATTAGAAGTTTCTCTCTCTTTCTCTCTCTCTCTCATCCTAACTCTGCTTTTAAAATAAATAAATCTTTTTTTTAAAAAAAATCACTGAGTTGGAGTGGCAGAACAGGACTATAGTCTCAATCATCATTCTTCCAACCTCAAATTCCATGTTGCTTTTTATGAAATTAAGTTGCTCCCTCTAATAAATATTACTATATATTAGGTATGGACCACTTTACAAATGGAATGACAATTGATACAATTGATACAATTGGATTGGAAAGGAAAGAAAAAATGGAAGAGTAAAGAAGGAAAGGGACAGGCTCTTAGTTGAGGGTTTTTCACAATTGTGTCATCCTCCTTACCAATTCATTTATGAGGCAATAGTTATTTTATAGATAATTTTACACATGAGGAAATTAAAGTTAAGATAAATGTAATGACTTAACCAAGGTCACACTACTTATAAGAAAAGGACACAAAATGGGTGTCTGAAACAACAAGTTAAGACACTGCTTAGGATGGCTACATCCCATATGAGTTTTTGGGTTTGAGTGCCCACTTCACATCTAATTGCAGCTTTCTTTTTTTTTTTTTTTTTTTATTTGACAGGCAGAGTGGACAGTGAGAGAGAGACAGAGAGAAAGGTCTTCCTTTGCCGTTGGTTCACCCTCCAATGGCTGCCGCGGACGGCGCGCTGCGCTCATCCGATGGCAGGAGCCAGGTGCTAGGTGCTTCTCCTGGTCTCCCATGGGGTACAGGGCCCAAGCACTTGGGCCATCCTCCACTGCACTCCTGGGCCACAGCAGAGGGCTGGCCTGGAAGAGGGGCAACCGGGACAGAATCCGGCGCCCCGACCGGGACTAGAACCCGGTGTGCCGGCGCCGCAAGGCAGAGGATTAGCCTGTTGAGCCACGGCGCTGGCCTAATTGCAGCTTTCTACTAAAGCACATACAGTGATGTGGCAAGTGATAGTTCAAGTACTTGGGTTCCTTCCAACCATGTGGAAGACCCACAATGAGGTCCAGGCACCTCCCTTTGATCTGGCTTCATCCTTATTGTTACAGACATATGGGGAGTAAACCAGCTGCAGCTCAATTCACAATAGCTAAGATATGGAATCCACCCAGATGTCCAACAACTGTTGACTGGATAAAGAAAATGTTGTATAAATACACTATGCAATACTACTCAGCTGTGAGAAAGAATGAAATCCTGTCTTTTGCAACAAAATGGATGCAACTGAAAACCATTAGGCTCAGTGAACTAAGCCATTCCCAAAAAAACAAATATCATATGTTTTTCCTGACTTGTGGTAACTAACATACAAAATTCAAAAAAATGTAATGTATATAAGCAAAATTGAGATTTTGTGATTTGATCATTGTTTACAGCCCTTGTCTAAATTCTTGGGGAACAGTGATTTTTCTACTTACTGCTTGTTGAATTCTTTATTTAATGGAGGATTAAGCCTGTGATTATAAAATAAACTGAAAGTATGTCACTATAAAAATTAAAAGAAAAATTACAAAAGGAAGGAGAAGGGAGGGTAGAAAATGGGCAGAGGGAGGGTAGAGTAGAAAGTATCATTATGCTTTTAAATCTGTATATATACACAAAATTTATTCACCTTATATAAATTTAATAATACTTATATAATTTATAATAATTTAATAATATGATTTATACTTATAATAAATTTAATGATTTTATAATGCTAATAAATTTAAAAATTAAGAAAATCAAGCATAAGCTAAAAACTAGTTGTATTATTAGTAAAACTGTTTACCTGAAATAATAGAGATCAGAGGCTAAATAACCTATCCCAGATTACATTGCAAAGAAACAAGAGTTGGGTTTATATTCCAAGTTCTAGGTCTTAGTCCAGCGTCCTTTCCATTTCTGACTGTGACTCAATTCATTAATTTATTGATGTTTCTGCTTCCTTGGCAGGAAAATGAGTGCAATGCTATCTAACTGGCTATCATCAGTTAAATGATTTCACATAGGTGCCTTTTAGGTTCTTGGTAAAATTGTTTTTCTTCGTTCAACCTAACACTTTAATCACAGAACTATACTCTGGCCTCCATGTTTATAAAGACTGACCACATTTTTTACAACCACCAAAATGAAGCAGCATTTTGAAGTCATGTCCATTTTCCACGGCTCCTTATAGAAACACTAACTACAGTACAATCTGTATAAAGTACTTTATTGCCATTGCAGGTAATGCTGTGGTGAGCTTTGTAGATTTGGAAGGAAATAGTGCTTCCTTCATGTCATCAGCCTTTCAGCAAATGTCCCAACCATTTTTTTTACAATGAAGAACTCAAATGACCCAATGCCCCGGAACTTTACTGCTACTTACACCATCTTCATAATCAGTTCATGCCGTCAAGATACTTCCAGGAATTGTACAGTTCAGCAATTGAGGTTTTCAGAGCAAATAAAAAGACCAAGTTCTCAAGGATAGGTTTTTCCCATGGGAGCCCATAATTCAGCGGATGTTTAACTAGCGCCAGATTTATCAAGACACTTCCAATTCTTCATCTGATAAGAGATGTCTAGAGAATAAAAATCTCCCAATACTCCTCCTGGGCCTAAACAACTCAAACCCCACCACACCCAGACACACAGAGTTAGCATTAGCCTTTGCTATCTGCCAGAGGTCACCTAGAAAAGCTTGAGCATGGTTTATAAATACACTTAAAAATTGAAATTCCTTCAGAAACTATAATCCAATTCAACCATACATTTTTGACAATTCTTTCACCAGTATCTATCTTCCTTTGACATGCTTATTTAGTCTTTATAATGATTACTGAGATAATAAAATCATTTTTGTTCACAACAGATTCTTCACACTCATGCATTCCATGTAGTTTGCTCAGAATGAAACAATTTGATGAAGCAGGCAGCACATATTCTACTAATATACAAATCACAGGCAATTCTTAGGAATAATGGACATTTCTGGTTACCCTTTCCCTCTGGAAAATCTACCTACACTTGTCCTTTTACCTTGTAAGAAAGTAGTAGTGGGGTAGAAAGACAGAGAGAGAGAGAGAGAGAGAGAGAGAGAGAGAGAGATTTCCCAATTACTAGTTCACTCCCAGATGCCCACAAAGGTTAGGGTTCTGCTGAGGCAAGCCAGGATCTGGGAACACAATCAAGGTCTCTCACATGAGTGGCAGGATATCAATTGCTTGAGCCATCCCTACCTACCAGGGCTGCAGTAGCAAAAAACTGGAATCAGGAGCTGGAACCAGGGAAAGAACCCAGGTCCTCTGATGCAGATTCAGGCATCTTAACCACTAGACTAAACACCTGCTTCAGCAAGTTATTCTTGATTGTATAAGTTTGAGGTTTATTTGTTTACATTTTTGCCTCACCTATAGCCTAAGAATTCCAAGCGGAACCAAAGTTCTTTGATTTTGTATGTTTCCATCATCAACCCCAATGACAGAGTCCAAAAAGTGTCAAATGAATTAACAATTAATTAATTGACATATATGACCCTGGGAATACACCCTTCTTGATTTTCTACAGAACCAGTAAAGAGAAAATCAGAAAACGGACCATATTGGTTGGGCCAAGAGTTCATGTAACTGGTATTCCTTTGACCTCTCATTGTCTAAGTAGTTGAATCCTGTGAGCAGTGAATAGAATCATGGTACTGAAAGAAAAATGGCAACACAAACCATTGCTGCTGCTCCAGAGTCAATGATAAATTTCCCACAACCTCAGCTCTGGAATATGTAGAAAAGCAAAACCCACCAGAACTCTGAAGAGAGTATGCCCCTGTGTTTCTCTTCTAGGCTAGTGTACAATTCAGTAAAAGGCTCATTGACAGTTTTTCTCTCCATCAAAATGCCACAGAATGCAACCTGGCTCTTTAAATTGATGCATCCCTGTATTTGACCAACCGCCGCTCTCCCAACAACTGATGTTGACTCATTCCCCACAAGTGTGACATGAAGACAATCAGTTATCCTAAGGTTCACTGGGCTATGAAAAAGCAGCTTGGTATGGAGGAAAACTCCACTCTCCAAAACCCCAGTCACAAATCTATTTGGCTGTCTAGCCTGTCTCATCTGCCTTTTGTATACTCATCACCTCTCTCCCATTTTTTTCTTCTTTGTGACCCTACACAGAGGTTCAGAGTGACAACTAAGAGAAAAAGATAAATGAATCCATACAAGCATTTAATAATCACTCAGAAATCAACAACTTTAGTCTCTAACCATGTTCCATCTTGCCATTTGGAGAAGGCTGAGGATGAGGTAAAAAAAAAGAATTCTTAAAATAAAGATGAAAACATGGAAATTATCATTTTAATAAGTCAATTTGGTGGAATGCCCCAAAAAATAAACAAGTTATTTCAGAACATCAAATGAAAACTATTCATCTTCAAGAAGGAAATTTAATGAAAGAAGGCAAGGTAATGAAAGCTTTAGAATTTTTAAAAAATGGGCCGGCGCCGTGGCTCAACAGGCTAATCCTCCGCCTTGCGGCGCCGGCACACCGGGTTCTAGTCCCGGTCGGGGCGCCGGATTCTGTCCCGGTTGCCCCTCTTCCAGGCCAGCCCTCTGCTGTGGCCCAGGAGTGCAGTGGAGGATGGCCCAGGTGCTTGGGCCCTGCACCCCATGGGGAGACCAGGAAAAGCACCTGGCACCTGGCTCCTGCCATCCGACGAGCGCGGTGCGCCGGCCGCAGCGCGCCGTCTGCGGCGGCCATTGGAGGGTGAACCAACGGCAAAGGAAGACCTTTCTCTCTGTCTCTCTCTCTCACTGTCCACTCTGCCTGTCAAAAAAAAAAAAAAAAAAAAAAAAGAATTTTTAAAAAATGTACTGGTGGCCTACACTGGTTCTAGAATACTCATGAATTCGTATGAAATATTTTTAAAGTAAGTAAGGGAAAGAGAATATTGTTGGACTGAGAGAATTTATATTACACAAACTAAAAGATAGGCTACTGAGCATATTAGGAGGAATTGGTTTTTTAAAAAAAGGAAAGAAAGAAAGAATGTTTACACATCTAATTTCAGATCCAATTGAGAGGCACAAAAGAGTGGTAAATGGGGTAGGTATTGTGGCATGGCACAGTAAGCTGGCTTTTAGGAGCCCACAATTTATATTGGAATGTTATTTCAAGTTCCACTTCTTCCACTTCCATTTCCAGCTTCCAGCACCTGGGAAGACAGCAGATGATGATCCAATATGTGGATCCCTGCCTGCCTCGTGGGACACCTGGATAGAATTCCTCACTCCGGGTCTCATCATAACCCAGCCCCAGCTATTATAGGCATTTGGGGATTGAAGCAGCAAATGGAAGATTCTCTCTCTCTCTCTCTCTTTCTCTCCCTCCCTCCCTCCCTCCCTCTGTCTCTTGTCTCTCTCCATCACCTTCACTCTCTTTCTCACTCTGGCCTTTAAGTAAATAAATGAATGAATCTTTTAAAAAGAAAAACAATAGTATATGGAAACAAAAATGCCACTTTTATTTTTAATCAATCTCATATCAGAGACTGTGGCTTACATGTGCAGAAACAGTGAATCTTTTATTACTAAATCCCAAAAGGAGGCTCATGTAAAGCTGAAAAAAAACAGACTTTTCATGTAGGAGTTTGCCCCTGGAATATTTTCAGCACAAAGGAGAAAGACAGAATGTGTTTATCAGCAGCCAAAGCTCTTCTCTATCTTCCTCCTCTCCCTACTACACACACAAACACAGAAACAAGGAAGAAAGAGGCTGAACCACTTCTTCATCCTTTTCTTCTTCCAAAACTTCTTCACTTCCCCCATCTCAAAGTTCCTTGTCTCCTTGGACTTCTCCAACAAAGCATTCCTTCCCAAGAGAATTATGATAGCAATGTGTTCTGCTAATATAAATCCCTCAACACAGAAAGAAACATCAAGATTGTGGAAGAACAGTTCCTACTCAAATGGGTGCTATTATCATTCACCCGATAAGAATCTGATCACTGGACAACAAATTTCAACCTAGAACAGAAAAGGACAAGGAGAAAGCTAACATTTTTTAAGCATCTATGAAGTGTTGAGCACCAAGTAAAGAGCACTTACAGACATCCTATCATTTAAAATACACAATCCTTTCTTTTTTTCTTTTCTGAGGAAACTAATGCTTGGATGGGTGGTAGAAAAAACAGAGAAGAGATTACACCTACTTTTCAATGAAAAATGCACAAAAATAAAATAATTATAAGGCCACAGCAAACCCTGTGTCTATATTGAATACAATGGGAATGGGGAAAAAAGTGAACACTGTAATGTTTAAAACAAGAATATAACTTTGTTCAACTGACAAAGCCAGAGAACAGGGATGATGAAATGGGATTCCTACTGCAAGTATATACTTAGGGCTGATGACGGGTGTGATTAATGGAAGCCAAAGAGAAGTTTGAAAGATAAGGAAGGGAGTCAGAAATCTTTGAACTAGTGTCCTGGGCAATACAGTTTTAATCAATAGCAGGCATTCCCACTGAAGTGCACTCCTGTATTTAGGACATTATCAGCAACTAATACTCCAAAGAGGTTGAAGAAGGAAGCTCGAACTGAGAAGGGGCCTGGGTGTGGAAAGAGGGAAATGAGTGTGGAAAAGCTTCCCTGCTTTGTTTCTACCGCCCTGTAAACCATGAGTATTTATACAATCCTATCCTCCATTGCACACAGTGACAATCAGCAGTGGGATAAGCCTACATTGTTTCCATGATTCAAATGGCAATGCTAACAATTGCTCATTTGGTGCTTAAAAGACTTCTGCAACTTTTCAGAAAAGGAAGGGCTTGGTCAATCAAATGTTCAGCTATTGTATAATGTTTTCATAATTGCAAAAAAATGTACATCTATTTACTCTAGAACAAGTAAACTGACTTGGGAATTTTATCACATAAATCTAATAACAATACTAGAACTTACTCAATGAGTTTGTGTAAAAATAACAGATTGTAGTTTTAGAATTCTACAAATTACAAAGCTCCCTCACCTATAAAATTATTTTTATTCCTATTTTAGAGGTGAAGAAACTGAAGCTTAGAGAATTTAAGTAATTTGTTTTATCACTTGTCTTACAATAGTAAGTTAATATCCAAGTCCAGGATTTTCTAGCTTCAAAAAAAATAATTTGAAGGAATACAAGGAAGATACCTGGAAAATTCTGAAAAGGCTTTTAATATATTTTGTCAGAGGCCTCTCAAGTTTTGTGAGTAAAATTTAGTAACTTTCCAATTGTAGCTGTCTTGTTTTTGTTTTTGTCACTTCTGAATCCATAAACAAAAACTTTTTTTAATTTACCTTTTCTATTGAAAATGGGAAAATCACTAGGACAGTGTTGTTCTGGTGAATGTTCAACATACAGACATTCGGGAGTTGGGGGTAAGGGATACTTATTTCTATAGATTGTCAATTTCCATTGTGAAAATACTCCTAACATAGTCCATTACAAATGATCAATGTGATGTTCCTGGATGAATTTGACACAATATGCACAAGGTTGGCTCTCATTAGCCAGTTACAAACAGAGTCCAGAACATGACTGCCTCTATCAAATTTAATTAATCAAAAACTCTATTGATGATGTATCTCATGTATAAATACATTGATAACAGACAAGAGGATACAAATAAGCTTTGGTTGATCAGATTAAGCACTGACAATGGAAAAGGATCAGACTTTCAACTGACGATGTGAGACCTTGTAAAAGAGTCTCAGTTTTTCTAACTAGGGCCAGAATTGCCAGCTTGAAATTTTGGCTTTGGGAAAGCAAATTGCCAAGTGTGAAGAGGTAAATAACAATGCAGAGTCAATTTGTGCCCTTTGGCTTCTTTTTCCTTTGCCTTCAATCCCTCTAATTTATATCCCAACTCCCACCATTTTACTGGTCTTTCCAGTGTGTTGCTTCCATTTCAACACTGTTAACCATCCTTCACATGGGTCAAAATTTCAAAATCCTTTCATTAAACACTAGGAGAGCTCACAAAGAACCTGGGCTTTGATACTGTCTCTGTTTGCTTGATGCCAAGCTTCCCAGTCACTGGTCTACTCTCCATATTATCTGAGACACGTCTTCTCAAGCATCAGAGGGCTGGTGCTGCTGGACAGCACCCTGCCTGCTTCCTCACTTCTAACTTCTAGCCTAGTTCCATAAAGAAGGCTCCATGTGAAGTCCTACCCTCTGGTGATGTGCCTTGAAACATGTCAATGTCTTCATATATACTTAGGACCATGCATTAAATGAACAGAATTAGATTCCTACATGAATCAATTCATCCTCTTCACTCTTGTATCATCATCAGGACAGTCCTCACTTCTGTAAGATTATGACCCCATCTCCATTATTGAATCCCCAGAGGTTCATAAAAATATACAAGTTATATCATTCCAATAATCAGAAATACATTATTCCTCAACCTCAGAATGACCGCCGACATCTCCACACTTTAAGAAACCGTAATGCTGCAGTTACTTCAGGTTTAGGAGGAAATGAGGTGGTCCTATCTCTGATATTTCAAATAACTGGTAGGCCAGACACTGGCACAAGGATAAACCCACAAGCTTGGGATGCCTGCATGCCATATCAGAGTGCCTGGTTTGAATTCTAGCTACTCAACTTCCAATCTAGTTCCCAGGGAGTAGATGATGACTCAAGTACTTAAATTCCTGCCACCCACATAGGAGATGCAAATGGAGTTCCTGGCTCCTGCATTCAGCCTGGCCAACTCTAGTCTTGCAGTCATTTAGGGAGTGAACCACCAGATGGAAGATTTCCTCCCTCTCTCTCTCTCTCTCTCTCTCTCTCTCTCACACACACACACACACACACACACACACGAAGTTTTGCTGATGATAAAATCAATTGTGGAAATTACTTTGGAAATTCCCTTCAGATCAAAGTTGTAGCCTAACTAAGTTTGATTTCATTATATTTTGGTTTTTTCACCCATGAGATCTACTGTACCTATATCCTGACAAAATGCCAAAATTTTTTCACTATTGAAGACATTCACAGGAGTTTCCAGACAACAAAATATCTCCCTACACACACCATCCACAGCATCCCATCTCACATAACACAACCCTCTTCTAAGGACAATCTAACTTCCTTTTGTATCAGAATCTTCCATTATTACTATTACTCAATTCTTTTTTATGGAATGGCAAGAGATTGAAAAGTAATACATAGTATGATCAAAGCACAGCCCCTGCAACGAACTGTCATTGATATAGGACAGGAACCTAAAGAAGATACCTAACCCATCCTTCAACCTCAAATTGAATTTCTTCTTACATTTGGGTCTATCAGAAACTGGCATACACTGAACCTGGTCTAACAAAATAGTGCAAGCCACTTACTGTTCCCCAAGCATGCCGGAAATGGTTCCATTTAAACTATTCACACTGGTGAAAATGACTGTTCTGTATGGCTGACCCTCTTGCCTCCTTTAAGCGACTGCTCAAATACATTCTGAATTTGGCAATCCTTATTTAAAATTGTAATCATTTCCAATTCTTTTCCAAATTCTGCTTTCTCTCCAATTAAGTGGTACCTTGCTCTATTTCTTTTCTTCATGCAATTTTCACCTTCTAATAGACTTTTGAATTTACTTTATGACATTTATTATTTGTCCTCTCTATTCTCCTCTACTAGAAGACAAACTCCAAAGGGCAAAGGGTTTTTCCCCTAAGTTTGTTTGAATATCCAAAGTGCTTAACATAGAGGCTAGCACACAGTTGTCACTCAAAAATCCTTGTTGAATAACTGGATGCTAGCACTAGACTTTCTTGCCCTTCTAGAAATTCCTGTCAAATACAGTCTGTGGATGGTCATGAGTTACCTACTTGAAATCTCAGTAGCTTCCTTCATGTTTCCATTGCCCTAGAAATGATAGACAGTAAAGCTGAGGGTGTTTTCATGATTACACATCTAAGAACTTTTTCATTTGTTTTCTTTTTTTAAAAGACTTTGTTTTATTTGAGATGTAGAGTTACAACAGTGAGAGGGAGAGACAGAGAGAAAAGGTCTTCCTTCACTCCCCAAATGGCTGCAACGGCCAGAGCTGCACCGATCCAAAGCAAGGAGTCAGGAGCTTCTTCCAGGTCTCCCCCATGGATACAGGGGCCCAAGGACTTGAACCATCCTCCACTGTTTTCCCAGGCCATAGCAGAGAACTGGTTTGGAAGTGGAGCAGCCAAGAATAGAACTGGCGCCTATAAGGGATGCTGGCATCACAGGTGGAGGATTGGCCTACTGCGCCATGGCACCGGCCCCAAGAATTTTTTTCTGTTCTTGCCTTTTGTACCAGAACCACATTCATAAGCAATACCAACTGTCTGCTGCTGCATCGACAAATACATCAAAATATACTGAGTCAGGGAGATTAGAGGAACATTGGATAAGGAACATATAGTAAGCATGCTGGTCAGAGAGATTCTGCAAGTAACTCAAGAAAGTCCACATGAAAAGTGTGAGAGAATGAGTGGAGGATATGAATGTTCAATAGCCCTTCTGTCTGCAACATCCAGGAGATAAACAATTCTACCTGTCAATTATTGTACTTCTCTGAGCCAGCAAAAATAAACACATCAAAAGCTCGGTGTTTGCATGAGTTTTCACCATGTGGTTTAGCTGCCTCTAGAACCCTTCCTCCAAAAGGAAAAAAATCATTTTAATCTTTAATCCATTAGGGCTACAAGGAAAGGATAATGATGTGAAAGTACTGTTGATGAAGTTGGGTTTATTTTTTTCAATTTTATCTCCCCTTTTATAAAGCAGCAGCTAAAAATCTTTTAAAAGATCTTAAACCACTATCAATTAACTGAAAGGCGTTATTCATCTGAATGTGTGTTAGCACCCAGCCACCCATACAGGATTTTCCTGTGTGGTTTGTAGAGGTATTATAAGTGCACATAAAATATGACAATAAAATGGAATTTACAATCCAGCACCAGGCTGGGATGGAGTAAGCGAAAGTGAACTGGTTCACTATTACACTGAGAAAGCAAAGATGTAAGATCTATGTGTCTGTGAAGGAAACTTGCATGCCATTCATCACCTAAAGAACCACCATCAGAAATGAATTGTTGAAGAACTCGCCTTTCATAGTGACAGTTTTCATTAAGATAAGATATGCTTGGAGTGGGCATTTGGTCTAGCCATTAAGACACCTACACCTCACATTGGAGTGCATGGGTGTGATTCTGGGCTCCTAATCCTGATTCCAGCTTCCCTCTAATGCTGATCTTGGTAGGCAGTGATAATGACTCAAGTGACTAAACTCCTAACACTCACTTAGGAGACCTGGATTGATTTCCCATCTCCCAGCTTTGATCTGGTCAGCCCCCAAACACTGGGCATTTGAGGAGTGAACCAGTGCATTGTGGGCATTTGGGGAGTGAACCAGTGGGTAGGAGAACTACAATGAGTAGGTGTTTCTCTCTCTCTCTCTCTCTCTCTCTCTCTCTCTCTCTCTCTCTCTCTCTCTAATGGGCAGGGGCAGATGTTTGACTTAATAACTAAGCTGTCGGAGTGCCTAGATTGAATATGTGCCTCTGGCTCCTAACTCCCTCTTCTTGCTAATACAGACCTTGGAAGGCAGTGGTAATGACCCAAATAATTGGGTTCCTGGCTCCCAGCTTGGGTCTGGCCCAGCACTGCTGTCATAGGTATTTCAGGAGTGAATCACAGGTGAATTCCCTTCTTTCTCTCTCTCAGCCCCACCCCTGCCCTCTTGCTCTCAATCTTGCTGTCACTCTCATGCTTTTTTTTTTAAAGATTCATTTTATTTATTTGAAAGACAGAGTTACAGAGAGAGATAGAGATAGAGAGATTTCACTCCCCAGACGGCCGCAATGGCCAGAGCTGCACCAATCCAAAGCCAGGAGCCAGGAGCTTCTTCCGGGTCTCCCACATGGGTGCAGGGGCCCAAGGACTTGGGCCATCTTCTACTGCTTTCCCAGGCCATAGCAATGAGCTGGATCGGGAGAGGAGCAGCCAGGACTAGAATCCAGCACCCCTATGGGATGCTGGCGCTTCAGGCCAGGGCCTCATCCCGCTGTGCCACAGTGCCAGCCCCATTTTTTTAAACTCTCACGCTTGTACTCTCTCTCATGCTGGCTCTCTCCTCCCTCTCTCCCAAATAAATATATTTTTAAATCTCATATACAAGTACAAAAATTCATTTTTAAAAATACTTTCTATTTTAAAGTCTTTTTAGTCTTAAAAATATTTTAGTAATATGGTTGTCTCTGTAGAAAATTGAACAGACCTATAAAAATATTTAAAGACAATGAGTTTAGTAAGATTGCAGAATACATCAGTATACAGAAATCAACTGTATTGCTCTTTTCTAGCAATGAACAATTGAAATTAAATTTTTAAAAAAACTATTTATAATAGAATAAAAAGTATGAAATTCTTAGGTCTCAATCTCATTAAATATGTACAACACTTGAAATCTATAAAACATTGCAGAGTAAAATTAAATCAAATTTAAAGAAATGAGTGTAATGTGTCCACGGGTTAGAAAACTTAAAGATGGTAAGACGTCAACGTTCCCCAGACTGATGCAAAAAATTATTGAAATCAAAATCAAAATCATGGCAGGGTTTTGTTTTTGTTTCTGTTAGGTATTTTTGTAGAAACTCATAATCTGATTCTAAAATTTATCTGGAAATACAAAGGATCTGGAATAGCTGAAACAGCTTTGAAAAAGAAGAATGAACTTGGAGGACTACAACTACCTGATTTCTATTCTTTAATGTTTATTTATTTCACTTATTTATTTGAAAGGAACAGGTGGGTGCTTGGCATAGTAAGTTAAGCCACCACTTGGGTCACATACCTCTTATATCAGAATGCCTGGAATCAAGTCTTATCTCCACTTGCAATACAGCTTCCTGCAAATGTACCTGGAAAATGGCACATGATGGCCCAAGTACTTGGGTTCTTGCCTCCCACATGGGAGACCTGGTTGGAGTTCCTGGCTTCTGGCTTTGGCCTGGACCAGTCCTGGATGTTGCAGGCAAATGAGGATTATAAATGTCCACAGTATCCATGTCTGGGCCAGGTAAAAAGCAGTAGCTTGGAACTCAATCTAGGTCTCCCATATAAGTGGCAAGGACCCAGCTACTTGAACCATCACCTGATGCCTTCCAGGGTGCATATTATCATGAAGCTGGAAACAGGAGCAACAGTTGGGACTCAAACCATATTCTTTTATGTGGGATGTACTCATAATTGCTAGGTCAAATGCTTGCCCCAAACAACCAATTTTTGACAAAAGTCCAAAAGAAAAATTATTCAGTGGACAAAGGATGGCATTTTCAACAAGTGGTGCTGAAACAATTGAACATTCTTATGTGAAAAAGTAACAATTAAAAGTGAAAAATTAACTTTGATTTATATCTCACACCAATTTAAAAAATGCAAATAAATCATTGTTCCAAATGTCAACTCTAAAACAATAAAACATCTACAAAAAAGCAAAGAAGAAAATCTCTGTAACTTTACATTAGTAAAGATTTCTTGGATGTATACCAAAACATGACCTAAGGAAAAAAATATTAATTTAGACTTTATCAAAATTTAAAGCTTCTACTCTAAAGATATTGTTTAGAGAACGAAAAATAAGCTGGAGACTTGGAGAAGATATTTACAAATCATATGTCTGATAAAGTACTTGGATTAAAAATAAATGAAGAACTCTTAAAACTCAGTAACAGAAAACCAAACACTGAATTTTTTTTCAAATAGGCAAAGGTTTGAATAAACATTTCACCAAAGAAGATATACAGATGATAAATAAGTACATGAAGACACTCAACATATTAGTCATTACATAATTCAAGATAAAATCATAATGCATTAGATATCACTACATATGTATTAAAATTGCTCAAAATAAAAAGACTTAATACACAAAGTGTTGGTGAGTATTTGGAGGACCTAATAAGAATATAAATTGGTACAGCAGTTTGGGAAAAAAATTGACAGTTTCTTTAATAATTAAGCATCCTTTGACAATACAATCTAGCCATTCCAATTCTAGGTATTTAACCAAAAAAAGTAAAACCATATATCCACACAAAATCTTGAACAAGAATTTTCATAGTAGCTGGTATGTTCACAACAAAATGTCATGGCCAAGAGCTGGGAACAACCCAAATATCTATCAACAGCTGAATGGATAAAAATGAAAGAAGTATTGACAACATGCTACAATATGAATGAATTCAATAATTATTTTGAGTGAAAGAAGCCAGATCAAAAAAAAAAAGAATACATATTATATTTAAACTAAATTCTAGAACATGCAAACTAATCTACAGAGCAGAAAACAGGTGCGTGGCTAATTGATGAGGTTTCAAACCTGTGTAGAAAAAAATGTGGGTGATACCTGACTTGGAGTAATTTTGCTCATGATGTGTGCCTATTAACCTGTTACTTCTCTCCTCTCCCAATCCAGGTCACTAAAATAAGAATCAACCAATTCCAGAAACAACAGAACAACTTCTTGGATCCTAATTAGTTCTGTTAACTTTTCCATTCTTATTCCAAGCCAAAAGAGGGAACCCAGTTAATGCCCTTGGAAATAACTTTGTGACTGGCTCCAAAGTCAGGATCCTGGCCTACTATGTGGATGTGATCTCATATTTATGCCTCATTCAGGTTACTACACTACAAAGAGTATATTTGAAGGAATTCTTAGATTGGAGGAAATTCAACTCTACAATTCATTTCTATTGCTCAGAAATGGAGACAGAATCAAGAAACTGAGGAAACAGAAATGTGTAATATCCTCATACTTTTTTTTTTTTTAACTTGAGAGGCAGAGAGATCTTCCTTCCACGGGTTTATTCCCCAAATACTCACAACAGGAAGGGCTGCACTGGGCCAAAGCTGTGAGCCAGGAATTCAATCCAGATCTCCCATAAGGGTGAGTGGAACCCATTACCACTGCCTTCCAGAGACTACACTGGCAGGAAGCTGGAGTCAAGAGCTGGAGCTGGGAATCAAACTCAAGCAGTCCAAAATCAGATGCAGAAATCATCCAGCATCTTAAAAGCAAAGCTAAATACCCACTTCAGATCCTTATATTTTCAAAAGAGATTTTTTAAAACTCCCTGGCTCATGAGCTTGCTAAGAAATGGGAGTACTTCAAGAATGTTGTGGATAAGTAGAATTTTAAAACAAGTTTATTTTAGAACCAAAAAAATGAAACATGTGCATAGTTTTTTTCATAATACGAATTTTCCATGAACTTTTTGAAAACTCCTAATTTGTGGTACCCTAGCACCACATGGATACTCAGTGCTGACAACAGACACATTCAAATAAGAGCAGTGGAAAAGCCAAGGACATGGAATCTCTCTGCACTCCTTTCATTAAAAAGGTGAGTCGTTCCTGGCAGAGTCAGATTTCTGGAGAAGAATCATCAATCAGCCAGCAGAGACCATTTCAAGCCCTGCTTCCTGTCAGATAGCAGCCTAACTCATGATGAAATTGAAGGCAGGTTCCAACACGCACAGTGAGAGCTGGCAATTTGGCCGGTCAGACTGTGGGCAGCCCTCGGCTCTTCTTACCTCCTTGCATTGAAATGAGAGGAAATGGGGATCCGGGGCTGACATTTCCTCAGAGCATCGCCCAGCTTTCCCAACACAAGGACCACAATTCACTGATAATGCAGCTTTGAAGTATCTGGCCCAAGGCCAGGAAACATTGGAAATGACCTTTGGAGAATATCTGTTTTAAATTACTCCCTGTGTGTAGGAAGCCACACATGCTAACTTTAGCCTTTCTCCTGCCTTCAGAACTTAGGGGTTTGGGGCTAACTTATCTTAAGTGTGCTCTTTTGGCTCAGATCTAAATGGCAGGCCTACTGCGTTTTAGTGTTTTGGTTTGGATATTTTTTCTTTTCTTCTGTGCAGCATTCCAGCCCTATGCACATTCCTCTTCATCTCTTCATTCCAACAGTTTTGTTCATATTGCTTAATATCCCATGAAACACTCTATTTCTCCTTTTGGGACAATTATTCAAAAGGGCTTCCTACAATGGCAACTTAAATCTACCTGACAATTAAATACCAAATTCCAAAATGCCACAATACAATACTACTTTGGTGGTATGGTAAGTCAAATGATGTGATACCCCAACAAATATACCCATCCCTCTTATTAGAACTAAAAAGTCAAATTTACTTTTTTTTTTTTTTGACAGGCAGAATGGACAGTGAGAGAGAGAGACAGAGAGAAAGGTCTTCCTTTACCATTGGTTCACCCTCCATTGGCTGCTGTGGCTGGCACACCGCGCTGATCCAAAGCCAGGAGCCAGGTGCCTCTCCTGGTCCCCCATGCAGGTGCAGGGCCCAAGGATTCGAGCCATCCTCTACTGCACTCCCAGGCCATAGCGGAGAGCTGGCCTGGAAGAGGGGCAACCAGGACAGAATCCAGCGCCCCAACCAGGATTAGAACCCAGTGTGCTGGCGCCACAGGCGGAGGATTAGCCTATTGAGCCACAGCTCCAGCCCAAATTCACTTTATAATGGGATTCTATCCCTTAGGCAATTGAATCTTATAAGACACTTGTTATTTGTTCTAATACATCCAACTTGATTTGGGCTTGATTGCCTGTCTCAGGAGCAACACCAAAGTGTGTCCTTAGACAATCGCTTGAGAGTCTTATAGAATATCAGACCCTTATCCTAGAGCAACAAAATCTAAAACTGCATTTTAATTTATTTTGTATTTCTTTCATTTAAATATTATAATTATTTTGGGGTTATACTATTATAATTCATCCATGTATACAATGTGTAATGATAAAATCTAGGTGATTAGCATTTCCATCTCCTCAAATATTATCATTTCTTGTATTGGAAAAATCTTCTCTGATTATTGGGAAATGTGTAATTAATTATTGTAGACTATAGTTGCCCTATTTGGCTATAGAACATTAGAACAACGTCCTGCCTATGTTTGGATACCCATTATCCATCCTTTAGACCAAAATATATTTTAACAAAATCATCAGTAATCATTATAGACAGTCAATTTTGAGAAACACTCCCACACACTTAAGAAAAGAAGCAAATAATTAAAGCCCATGGACTTCAGCACTACGATTGATAAAATTCCAAACAGGAATGCTGGGCCAGCACCTTAGATAGTCTTTGGGCCTCCATCCATAAACCCCTTTGCTAAGCAAATAGTGGCAATTGAATGAACCAACGGTTTGAGTAGGTTTACTCAAAGATTATGACTTCTTATTGAGGCTCCTCTAAAACCATTAGGGTTGGAAAGTAAGCTGGAAATATGAAGAGTTGGGTTTGATGATGAGATAACAGGTTATTTCTGGTGGCATCTGAATACAGATGTTAGGAAAATGAGCTTCTGTAAAACGAACAAGGAGACTTTGTCCCCAAGGCTCTGTAGACAAAAGGCTGAAATCAATGAAAGACAAGATAGCTTGAGGTGGGTATGACATCTAACATCTTCAAGTGTGGCTTTGGTGGGCATGAAGTAGTCAGCATCTGGGGAAGAAGGTTAGAGGTTCAGCCCCAGCCACGTAACTCCTGAACCGGTACAGTCAGCCCTTTGTACTTGTGGGTTCCATACCTTTGGCTTCAACAAACCACAGATCAAAAATATTTGAAAAGGTGTCAGCCTTTAGCATAACCATCAAGATACTACATAGAAGTACCAGGATTTAATAGCTGGATCCACTCCTCACTTCAATTTTCCACCAATGCAGACCCTGGGAGGCAGCAGTAATGTCTCAAGTGGTTGGATTCTTGCCACCATGTGGGAGACCTGGACTGCATTCCCATTTCTTGGCTCTGGGATGATCCAGCCTTGGTTATTATAGGCTTTGGTGTATCAACTAGCATGTGGGAGCTCGCTCGCTCTCTCTCTCTCTCTCTCTCTCTCCCCTAGTCACCTGTCTCTCAACTCTCAAACAAAAAGAGAAATTCATATTTTTATATTTGGAAAAATGCATCTGTACTGAACGTGTACATACTTTCATTCTTGTTATTCCCTAACCAATATAACAATTACATGACATTTATATTATATTTAGTATTAGAAGTTATCTAAATATGATTTCATGTATACAAGAGGCTATGCATGGGTTATATGCAAATACTATGTATTTTATATATAAGAGACTTGAGCATTTGGCTAATTATACTATTTGCAGGGGTCCGGGAACCAGTTCCACACAGACACACAGAATCTTGATGTGAATGGGATGGGAGAGGGAGCAGGAGATAGGATGGTTGCAGGTGGTAGGAAGGTTATGGAGGGAAAAAAACACTGTAATCCAAAAGCTGTACTTTGGAAATTTATACTTATTAAATAAAAGTTTAAAAATGCAGTGGAGAGCCTTAAAAACAGGATCAGTGAAGCAGAAGAAAGAATAGCGGACTTAGAAGACAAAGCACAGGAAAGTATACAGTCAAACCAAAGACAAGAAGAGGAAACTGGAAAACTAACAAACACTGTTGGGAATCGACAGAACACTATTAAAAAATATATGGGTTCTAGGAGTTCCTGAAGGCATGGAAAGAGACAAAGGATTAGAAGGCCTTTATAGGCAAATAATAGCAGAAAACTTCCCAGGTTTGGAGAACGAAAGGGACATCCAAGTACAGGAAGCACAAAGAATTCCCACTAGACATGACCAGAAAAGATCCTCACCATGAAACATTGTAATCAAACTCACAACAGTGAAACATAAAGAGAAGATTGTAAAATGTGCATGAGAGAAACACTAGATTATTTTCAGAGGATTTCCAATTAGACTCACAGCAGACTTCTCATTAGAAACTCTACAAGCTAGGAGACAATGGCAAGATATAGTTCAAGTCTTCAGAGAAAAAAACTCATCTCATAATATTATACCCTGCAAAGCTCTCATTTGTGAAGGAAGGTGAAATAAAGACCTTCCATAACCAACAGAAATTGAAAGAATTTGTCAACACACATCCAGCTCTACAAAAGATGCTAAAGGATGTGTTGCACACAGAAACACAGAAACATAGTCATCACTATGAAAAAAGGCAAAGGAAAAAAATCTCTCAGTAAAAGATCAAAGGAAGTTCAAAGTATAAATTATGAATATTTTTGGAAAAATGGCAGGTCAAAGTCATGACTTATCAATAGTCACTTTGAATGTAAATTGCCTCAACTCCCTAGTTAAAAGGAATGGGTCAAAAAACAAAACCCATCTATTTGCTGCATACAAGAAACAAATTTCACCAACAAAGATGCATGCAGACTGAAAGTAAAAGGATGGAAAAAGATACTCCATGCCAACAGAAACCAAAAAAGAGCTGGTGTAGCCATCTTAATATAAGACAAAATAGACTTTAACACCAAAAATTGTTAAAAGAGAAAAAGAAGGGCACTATACATTGATCAAGGGTTCAATTCAATGGCCCCAACGGCTGGAGCTGCACTGATCCAAAGCTAGGAGCCAGGATCTTTTTCCAGGTCTCCCACATAGGTGCAGGGACCCAAGGACTTAGGTCATCTTTTACTGCTTTCCTAGGCCAAAGCAGAGAACTGGATTGGAAGTGGAACAGCTGGGTCTCAAACCGGCACCCATATGGGATGCCAGCACTTCAGACCAGGGCAATAACCACTGCATCACAGCACCAGACCCGAGGGCACCTTGCTATTTAAAAGAAATATTAAGGTATTTTAAGGGAGATTTAAACTTCAGTACAATAGTATTGGGGGACTTTAATACTCCACTTTCAGCAATGGACAGATCATTCAGACAGAAAATCAAAAAGGAAATAGCAGATTTAATCAACACTATAGACCAAACGAATCTAACAGATATCTACAGAATGTTTCATCCTGCAGTTGAAGAATACATATTCTTCTCAGCAGTGCATGGAACTTTCTCTAGAATTGATCACATACTAGGCCATGAAGCAAGTCTCAAAAAATTCAAAAAAAAAATTGAAATAAGACCATGCATATTCTTTGACCACAGTGGAATGAAGCTGGAAATGGGCAACTCAGGAATCTCTAGAGCATATGCAAACACATGGAGACTGAACAAAATGTTCCTGAATGAATAGGTCATAAAAAAAAATAGAAAGAGAAATTAAAAGCTTTCTGTAAACAAACAAAGATGACAAGACAATATATCAAAATTTATGTGATACAGCAAAAGCAGTGTTAAGATGAAAGTTTATAACAATAGGTGTCTATATCAAGAAATTGGAAAGGCACCAAAGAAATGAGCTATCAATGCAACTCAAGGATCTAGAAAAACAAAAGCAAACCAAACACAAAATAGAAGAAAATAAGTAATTAAAATTAGAAAAGAAATCAACATATTTGAATCTAAAAAAGCAATACAAAAGATCAGCAAAACAAAGAGCTGTTTTTTTGAAAAAATAAACAAAATTGACACACCATCGGCCCAAATAACAAAAAAAAAAAAAAAAAGGAGAGCGAAGAACCAAGCCAATAAAATTAGAGATGAAAAACGGAAAGTGTATTGATTTGAATGTGAAGTGATTGTTTATATAGGGGATCCAAAGAACTCCACTAAGAGACTACTAGAACTCTACAGAAGAGTTTGGTAAAGTAGCAGGTTACAAAATCAATACACAAAAATCAAAAGCCTTTGTATACACAGGCAACACCACGACTGAGAAAGAACTTCTAAGATCAATCCCATTCACAATAGCTACAAAAAAATCAAATACCTTGGAATAAACTTAACCAAGGATGTCTAAGATCTCTACAATAAGAAGTACAAAACTGTAAAGAAAGAAATAGAAGAAGGTATCAAAAAATGGAAAAATCTTCCATGTTCATGGTTTGGAAAAATCAATATCATCAAAATGTCCATTCTCCCAAAAGCAACTTATAGATTCATTGCAATACCAATCAAAATACCAAAGACATTCTTTTCAGATCTGGAAAAAATGATGCTGAAATTCATATGGAAGCACAGGAGACCTCCAATAGCTAAAGCAATTTGAGACAACAAAACAAAGTCAGAGGCATCACAATATCGGATTTCAAGACATACTACAGGACAGTTATAATCAAAACAGCCTGATAATGGTACAGAAACAGGCAGTCAAAGCCAAAATTAACAATTGGGATTACATTAAATTGAGAAGTTTCTGTACTGCAAAAGAAACAGTCAGGAAAGTGAAGAGGCAACCAACAAAATGGGAGAAATTATTTGCAAACTATGCAACTGACAAAGGATTAATAACCAGAATCTACAGAGATCAATAAACTCTACAACAAAACAAACAACCCATTTAAGAGATGGGCCAAGGACTTAAACAGATATTTTTCAAAACAAGAAATCCAAATGGCCAACAGACACATGAAAAAATGTTTAGGATCACTAGCCATCAGGGAAATGCAAATCAAAACCACAATGAGATTTCACCTCACCCCGCTTAAAATGGCTTACATACAGAAATCAACTAACAACAGATGCTGGCGAGGATGTGGGGGAAAAGGGACACTAATTCACTGTTGGTGGGAATGCAAACTGGTAAAGCCACTATGGAAGTCAGTTTGGAGATGCTCAGAAACCTGAATATAGCCCTATCATACAATCCAGCCATCCCACTCCTTGGAATTTACCCAAAGGAAATTAAATTGGCAAATAAAAGGGCTATGTGCACCTCAATGTTTATTGCAGCTCAACTCACAATAGCTAAGACCTGGAATCAACAAAATGTCCATCAACAGAATACTGGATAAAGAAATTATGGGGTATGTATTCTATGGAATACTACACAGCGGTAAAAAAAAAAAAAAAAAAGAAAGAAAGAAATCCAGTCATTTGCAACAAAATGGAGGAAGCTGGAAAACATGATGCTGAGTGAAATAAGCCAGTCCCAAAGGAACAAATATCATATGTTCTCCCTGATCTGTGACAACTAACTGAGCACCTAAAAAGAAACCTGTAGAAGTGAAATTGACACTATGAGAAGCAATGGTCAGCCCTTGTCCTGACTGTCGAGGAACAGCTTACTATTTTATTTTTAGTATTTTCTTTTTCTATTTTATACCAGTGTTTCAACTCTTTGCTTAACAAAGAATTATTCTTAGGTGTTTAAATTCAATTGAAAACTTATCCCTGTAAAAAATAAGAGTAGGAATAAGAGAGGGAGGAGATGTACAGTTTAGCACACAGTCCCATGGACTTACCCCTAAGGGTAAAGCTAAAAGCTTGCCATGGGACTCCAAATCCCATTAAGTTGACAGGAACCAATGCCATCTTACTAATTAAAGTGATCAGTTTAAGTTCATAACTGATCATAAATATGGGAATAAATGTCAAAGGGATCACAAAAATAAGACAAAGTGTCTGTTAATAATAATAGAATTGAAAAGGAGAGATCGATCCAACATGGAAAGCAGGCCACACAACAGACTTACAGAATGACAAATGCCCTAAACAACACTCTGGCCTCAGAATCAGCCCTTAAGGTATTTGGATCTGACTAAAAAGCCTATGAGAGAATTTTAGGCATGGAAAGCTAAGACACTGGCAAAAAAAAAAATGACCTACATGAAAGATCTCTGAGTGAGATCCCAGTGGAAAGAAGGGGCCATCAAAGAAGGAGATACCTTTCTCTGAAGGGAGGGAGAGAACTTCCACTTTGATTATGGCCCTGTCTAAAACTGATGGAGTTTGTGGACTCAAAAGGTTTCCATAGCCTTGGAAGCTCATGACAAGAGCCTCAGGTGATCACTGACATCATAAATAAGAGCGTCGATTGGTAAATCAACAACAGGAGTCACTATGCACTTGTTCCTCATGTAAGACTTCTGTCCTTAATGAGTTGTACTATGAGAATTAAAGGTAAAACATGTCTTCAAACAGTACTTTATACTTTGTGTCTGTGTGAGTACAAGCTGTTAAAATATTTTCCTAGGCCGGCGCCGTGGCTCAACAGGCTAATCCTCCGCCTTGCGGCGCCGGCACACCGGGTTCTAGTCCCGGTCGGGGCGCCGGATTCTGTCCCGGTTGCCCCTCTTCCAGGCCAGCCCTCTGCTGTGGCCCGGGAGTGCAGTGGAGGATGGCCCAGGTGCTTGGGCCCTGCACCCCATGGGGAGACCAGGAAAAGCACCTGGCTCCTGGCTCCTGCCATAGGACGAGCGCGGTGCGCCGGCCGCAGCGCGCCATCCGCGGCGGCCATTGGAGGGTGAACCAACGGCAAAGGAAGACCTTTCTCTCTGTCTCTCTCTCTCACTGTCCACTCTGCCTGTAAAAAAAATAAATAAAAAATAAATAAAATAAAATATTTTCCTAGTATAAAGTTGACCTTTTGTATATAAACATAATTAAAAATGAATCTTAATAAAGAATGGAATGGGAGAGAGAGTAGGAGGTAGGACGGGAGTAGGGGTGGGAGGGCGGATATGGGGGGAAGAACCACTACATACCAAAAGCTGTACCTATGAAACTTATATTGATTGATTAAAGAAAAGCTTTCTAAAATAAAAAAAGAAAGGAAAAGGAAGTAGAATCAGGAGAACCAGGTGACTAATTCATTAGGTGGTGAGAGATGCGAAGAGAGGTTCTGGCTCTCAGGGTCTGGCCTAAGAGTATGACATCTGGCTAAATGGAAAATTAAAAGTAATGTGAGATAGCACAAGGCAAGTAAATGCCCTGAATAACATTTAATAACAGTAATAAACTTATTAATTCTAAAAGCTGAAGAGTGGATGACAATCATAGCAATTTACTTATAATGTAACCTTTAAAGACCCCAAGAAAAACAGGGAAATTTCTAGCAGATTGAAAAAAAAATGCAATATATATTCTGCAAGTGTTACAAACAAGATCAGAAAGGTGAAAGATAATCTAGGATAAAATATGAGAGGTAATTCAACAAGAAATACAAAGAGACTGAGCTTTTAGGCCAGAGTTGAGTGGCAGCCAAGACAAGAGAGGGAAACTCAGAAGGTACAGCAACAAGAATCTGGCAGCTCTGATATGGTAAACAATGAATGGGGAACAGGGTGCTGATAAAGCAGAATCTACTTGGGAAGCTTCATCCCATATTGGAGTGCCTAGGTTCAAGTTTCAGCTGTGTTTCTGATTCCAGCTTTCTGCTAATACACATTGGAGAGGAATAGAGGATAGTTCAATTAGTTGGGTCCCTGACATCCATGAGAGAAACCAAGACTGAGCTTCTATCTCCTGGCTTTGGCCTGACCCAGGCACATTCATTGCAGACATTTAAATGAACCAGTGAATTGAACAATTCATTCATTCATTCTCTCTCTCTCTCTCTCTCTCTTTCTCTCCTTTCAAATAAACGAAAATAATGTTTTCAGTGGTTAAAAACAGTAACTAGGCTGTAACCAGCTGTGTTCCCAAGTCTTGAAGCAGAGTAATGAATATTCAAAGCACTCAGGTCAGCACCAGGTTTCATGCCTCTAAGCCAGAATCTGGATTTCCAAGCTAATCTTTTCCTGTCCAGAAAGGAAACAAGAGGGAGAAACTAATCCATGGTTTTAGAGAAAGCTATGAACCTAGAGAAGTGCACAAATAAAAATGCAGCCTTTTGGGGTCTGGCTGATTTCATTTAGCATAATGTTCTCCAGTTGCATCCACTTGGTTGCAAATATCAGGATTTCATTCTTTTTTTATGGCTGAGAAATAGTCCATCATGTGTATATACCACATTTTCTTTATCCAGTCATCAGCTGATGGACAACTAAGTGGATCCCATATCTTAGCTATTGTGAATTGAGCTGCTATAAACATGGAAGTGCAGCTAACTCAGATGCTGATTTCATTTCGTTTTACCATTTTTTTTACTTGAAGTTTTTCTTTTTTTTTTTCTTTTTTTTATTATAAAGCTTTTATTTAAAGAATATAAATTTCCAAGGTACAGCTTATGGATTACAATGGCTTCCCCCTGCCATAACTTCCCTCCCACCCGCTACCCTCCCCTTTCCCGCTCCCTCTCCCCTTGCATTCATATCAAGATTCATTTTCAATTCTCTTTATATACAGAAGATCAGTTTAGTACATATTACATAAAGATTTCAACAGTTTGCCCTCACATAGCAACACAAAGTGAAAAATACTGTTGGAGTACTAGTTATAGTATTAATTCACAATGTATAGCACATTAAGGACAGAGATCCTACATGATATATTTTTAACTGATTAATTTTCTATGCAATTTCCAATTTAACACCAAGGTTTTTTTTTTCATTTACAATTATCTTTATATACAGAAGATCGATTCAGTATATACTAAGTAAAGATTTCATCAGTTTGCACCCACACAGAAACACAAAGTGTAAAATACTCTTTCAGTACTAGTTATAGCATTACTTCACATTGGATAACACATTAAGGACAGATCCCTCATGAGACGTAAGTACACAGTGACTCCTGATGTTGATTTAACAATTGGACACTCTTGTTTATGGCGTCAGTAATCTCCCTAGGCTCTAGTCATGAGTTTCTGAGGCTATGGAAGCCTTTTGAGTTCGCCGACTTCGATCTTATTCCAACAGGGTCATAGTCAAAGTGGAGGTTCTCTCCTCGCTTCAGAGAAAGGTACCTCCTTCTTTGATGGCCCCATTCGTTCCACTGGGATCTCACTCACAGAGATCTTTCGTTTAGGTCTTCATTTTTTTTTTTTCCAGAGGGTCTTGGCTTTCCATGCCTAAAATATTCTCATGGGCTCTTGAGCCAGATCTGAATGCCTTAAGGGCTGATTCTGAGGCCAGAGTGCTATTTAGGACATCTGCCATTCTATGAGTCTGCTGTGTGTCTTGCTTCCCATGTTGGATCATTCTCTCCCTTTTTCATTCTATCAGTTAGTATCAGCAGACACTCGTCTTGTTTGTGTCATCCCTTTGACTCTTAGACCTATCAGTGTGATCAATTGTGAACTGAAATAGATTACTTGGACTAGTGAGATGACAATGGTACATGCCACCTTGATGGGATTGTATTGGAATGCCCTGGCACGATTCTAACTCCATCATTTGGGGATGTCTGATTGAGCATGTCCCAAATTGTACATCTCCTCCCTCTTTTATTCCCACTCATATTTCACAAGGATCCCTTTTCAGTTAAAATTTATACACCTAAGAATAATTGTGTGTTAATTACAGTGTTCAACCACTAGTACTAAAATAATAATAAAATGGATAAAGTATTACATTATACAACAACAGTCAGCACAAGAGCTGATCAAGTTACTGTTTCTCATAGTGTCCATTTCACTTCAACAGGTTTCCCCTTTGGTGCTCAGTTAGTTGTCCGCGATCAGGGAGAACATATATTTGTCTCTTTGGGACTGGCTTAATTCACTCAGAATGATGTTTTCCAGATTCCTCCATCTTGTTGTAAATGACCGGATTTCATTGTTTTTGACTGCTGTATAGTATTCTATAGAGTACATGTCCCATAATTTCTTTATCCAAATGTATGCTTTGAATTCCCTGTGATCTTTTGCTGTGAGGTTCCCTTCGTTTACCTTCTTTCATGTTGATGGCCGTGTTTCTGTGTTTCTGTGTGTAACACATCTTTAAGCATCTTTTGCAGGGCTGGACAAGTGGCAACAAATTTTTTCAATTTCTGTTTGCAATGAAAGGTCTTTATTTCACCTTCATTCACAAATGAGAGCTTGGCAGGATATGATATTCTGGGCTGGCAGTTTTTCTCTCTAAATACCTGGGCTATGTCTCGCCATTCCCTTCTAGCTTGTAGGGTTTCTGATGAGAAGTCTGCTGTGAGTCTAATTGGAGATCCTCTGAGAGTAATCTGATGTTTCTCTCTTGCACATTTTAGGATCTTTTCTTTCTGTTTCACTGTGGTGAGTTTAATTACAATGTGTCGTGGTGAGGATCTCTTTTGGTCGTGTTTACTAGGGGTTCTATGAGCTTCCTGTACTAGGATGTCTCTGTCCTTCTCCAAACCTGGGAAATTTTCTGCTATTATCTCACTAAAAAGGCATTCTAATCCTCTCTCCCTCTCCATGCCTTCAGGAACTCCTAGAACTCGAATGTTGGGTTTTTTAATAGTATCCTGTAGATTCCCAACAATATTTTTTAGATTTCTAATTTCCTCTTCCTGTCTTTGGTTTGACTGTATATTTTCCTGTGCTCTGTCTTCTAAGTCCGATATTCTCACTTCTGCCTCACCCATTCTATTTGTAAGGCTCTCTAATGTGTTTTTCATTTGATCTATTGAATTCTTCATTTCATTATGATTTCTCGTCACTATCACAGTTTCATGTTCTACTAGTTGTTTCATTTCAGCTTGATTCCTCCTTAATATTTCATTTTCACGAGAGAGATTTTCTACCTTGTCCATTAAGGATTTCTGTAGTCCAAGAATTTGTTTTTGAGTACTTCTTAGTGTTCTTATCAATTTTTTGAGATCTGCTTCTTGCATTTCTTCTATCTCATCATCTTCATAATCTCAAATTGTGGTGTCTTTTTCATTTGGGGGTGTCATAGTGTCTTCCTTGTTCTTGTTACCTCGGTTTTTGCGTTTGTTGTTTGGCATATTGGTTTCTTCGCTGTGGTGTTTTTCCTTGTTATACTATGACTCTAGATTAAGTGGACTGTTTGCTTTCAATGGAGCCTTAGAGGCTTGAGATGGGTGTGGCCTGATAGTTCTGTTTGGTTCCTCAGAGTTGAGGGTGTGCCAAAGGTGACACTCCCAGGTTAGGCGTGGTAAATCTCTGTTTCTTTCTTTATTTTTGATTCAAAAGGGAAGTAATTCCACACAGCTGAATGGAATTGGGGGTGGTTAGCAGGCGAATGATATACCCACAGGAGCCAGAGATTGGAAGCTCTTTCCCAAGGACCACAGAGGGAATCTCTGAGGCCCTCAGTGTGGGTTCAAATTCTCCTGCACTCAAACCACTGGGCTACCAAGGCTACCGAACTGTAGCGTCTCTGGAGAGTACTCACGTGGTGAATTCCGTGAGTTCTCTCCCCCTCAGTCTCTTTTTTCCACAGTCTCAGTTCATTAGCACCACACCTTCATTAGGTTCTAATCTCCTGTTATTTCACCCCCATGCCCAGAGTCAGGTTTTTCTGCTAGGCTCAGGGCTGGTGCAGACCTGAGGTCTCCCTGCTTATGACGTATGTCCAAAATGGCGCCTGCTCTTTTTCTTGCTCACCTTTGAGAGGTGGGTGGAGAGAGAGAAACTCATGTCCGTATCGGTCACTTTTTTCTTTCTCTCTCTCTTCTAGTTAGCCTGGTGAACTTTTCCCCACAGGGTTTCAAGCCTTGTTTGCTCTAGTCTCCTCTTTCCGCTTCCCTGCTAGTGTCTCGGGCTATTGAGGTTCGGCTCACCTTGCGTTCCAGCGCTGGTGCGTTGAGTCTGACGCTGGTGTCCCGAACTGAGGGCTCCTACACTCTCCACGCAGGTCCACTGTGAATCACTAGTTCCAGAAGAGTTTCCTCTGCTGTTTCTTCCCCTACTCTTCCTTGAACCTGCAGTATCTCCACTTTTATTAAACTGTTTCTCCCTGGACTATCAGTGTGCTCCCTTCCTATTCTGCCATCTTGCTGCTCCCCTTTTACCCTTTTTAAGATTTATTTATTTATTTAAAAATCAGAGTTACAGAAAGAGAGGGAGAGAAAATCTTCCACCCACTAGTTGGTTCCACAAATGGCTCCAATGTACAGGGCAAGCCAAGTAGAAGCCAAGACCCAGGAGCTTCATCTGGGTCTTCCCATATGGGTGGCATGGGCCCAAGCACTTGGGCTATCTTCTGTTGCTTTCCCGGGCCATTAGCAGGGAGCCAGCTCAGAAGTGGAACAGCCAGGACTCAAACCAGCATCCCAGGCACTGGCTTTTCCAGCTGCACCACAGCACCATCCTCCCCATGTTTATTTTTGTTTGTGATAGCTAATATATAGAGAGAATATAAAAATTGTGTGGATGTCATATTATTCACTATATAATTATAAGTAGTGTTTCACTGAATCATGCCATGTAAATTACAATACACTTTAAATTTTTTTGGCCTAAAATTCTATATTGTCTTTTTATTAACTTTTATTTAATGAATATAAATTTCTAAAGTACAGCTTATGGATTACAATGGCTTTCCCCCCCATACCTTCCCTCCCACCTGCAACCCTCCCCTCTCCCGCTCCCTCTCCCCTTCCATTCACATCAAGATTTTCAATTCTCTTTATATACAAAAGATCAGTTTAGTATATATTAAGTAAAGATTTCAACAGTTTGCACCCACACAGAAACACAAAGTGCAAAATACTGTTTGCGTACTAGTTATAGCATTAAATCACAATGTACAGCACATTAAGGACAGAGATCCTACATGAGGAGTAAGTGCACAGTGACTCCTGTTGTTCACTTAACAAATTGACACTCTTGTATATGGCATCAGTAATCACCCTAGGCTCTTGTCATGAGTTGCCAAGGTTATGGAAGCCTTTTGAGTTCACCGACTCTGAACATATTTAGACAACATCATAGTCAAAGTGGAAGTTCTCTCCTCCCTTCAGAGAAAGGTACCTCCTTCTTTGATGGCCCCATTCTTTCCACTGAGATCTCACTCGCACAGATCTTTCATTTAGGTCTTTTTTTTTTTTTTTGCCAGAGTGTCTTGGCTTTCCATGCCTGAAATACTCTCATGGGCTTTTCAGCCGGATCCAAATGCCTTAAAGGCTGATTCTCAGGCCAGAGTGCTGTTTAGGAAATCCGCCATTCTATGAGTCTGCTGAATATACTCTAATTTAACAAAAGGAAATGGAGTGGGAGAACATTAAGGACTCTTGGGGTACTAGTAATGCTTCATTCTTAATTTGGGTATTGGTTATGAGTGTGATGAGATGACCAAAACATTCATCTGTACACTTATGTGAATTTGTTGGTATGTATACTGTACTTCAATGTTTAAAATGTTTAATTAAAAATATATTTAAATATGAATAATCAAGAAAATTTCCATAAGCAATAATAAAAACAATCTTTGAACCAGAAATTAAACCAAACCATATTCTAGCTCCATAACAGGACCTGAATTGTACCCAATATCAACACAGAACACGAGTTTCAAACATCTTGTACTGCCATTTGGGGCGGGATACTTCTTTGTTGGAGGAAGAGTATTTATTTAAATAAAAAGTTCAATTGATAAATAGCAACTTCAGCTAATGACATACAAAGATGATCACATAGCAAGAAGGTTAAAAATAAAAATTCAAAGGTAAAAAAACATGATGGAGAAATGTTATAATATACAATTAAATAACCCATGAAAAAAATCACAAAGTTATAAACCTTTTTAAATTAAAATATGTAAAAGGGCTTTATTTTAAAAAATTGGGACATACAAAAGCAATATTTACAGAGAAATTTATAGTTAAAATGTATTTATTTTTAAAAAAGAAATACAAACAATGCATTAAACATCTAAATCAGCTAAAAATGCTGAGAATAACTGAGAAGCTAGTAAAGGAGAATAAACCTAAAAATAATAGAAGAAAAAAATCTGAAATAAAAATTAATGAGCCAATGGTTCTCAAGTAGGGATAACTTTGTCCTCAGGGAACATTTTCAAAATCTGAAGATTTTTTTTTATCATGATGACTGAGATAGATGGTGAAGATGCCATTTGCATCTATTACGTAGAGGCCAAAGATTCTACTCCACATCCTACAGTAAATAGAACAGCCCTGCTACAACAAAGCAGTACCCAACCCCAAATGTTAATATTGTTGAGGTTGAGAAATATTGCCTTAGGATGATTGGCAAGAAAGTCACATCTTATATCAAATTAGGAAGGATGGAATAAGAAGCAGTTTTAAATTGAATATGGTAATCTTTGTGTTTACCCACATTATGTCACCTACTCATTGGAATGTTCATCAAACAGTAATAAAAAAAAAAGGTAAACATAAGCTAATCAACATATTGGCTACAGTGTTATTTTGGAAAGATCTTGGATTTTGAAACCACACCTAAATACAAAACTTGGCTCAGAACTTGCTTTATCAAGAGCTATTGAGGATTCTCAGCAAGTGTGTCAAATTATCTTAGCTTTGGCTTCCTGAGCACAGTAAAATTATTGTCACATTGTCATAGTAAGTTTTAAATAAAAGCTATGTGAAAATCCCAACACAATGCCAAGGTGCACAATAGACATCTTTTTTTTTTCTTTTTTAAATTAATAGTGTGTGTTAGTTTCACAACATATATCTGAATGTCTGGTATACCCAGACAGACTGGGTTCCTATTAAAAAAGAAAGACAAGAGATATAGAAGGACCTCTTTATTAAATAATACCTAAGAAAGTTCAACACCCAAGTTAAAGAAGAAAACCAAAGAGCTACTTCCCCTAGAATACTACTCCAATGTATTTTTTCTACCTAGGTCATCCCTGGAGATACTGTCTCATATGAATAGCAGATCAACAAGTTGGGGTGGAGGGTGCAACTGAATCCACTTCCAGTCAGAAAAAGACTAAGCTTCCTAGTAGACACAGGAGCAGATCTATATGTTCCTTCTACTCTGCTCAACCTGAACTGAGCTGCTTAATGAAAACAATATTGCTCCTAATCATAGATTTAGAATTATCTAGACATGGAAAATGTCTTGAATTGGCTATAATCATCCCCACTGTGTCTCACATTTATAACTGATGTTATCAAAATAAAGTGATTGGTTTGAGTGACCTTTCTTGGGAAATTCAGAGGAGAGGGTAGCGATCATGATCAATTACATGTTTCTCTACCTTGAGACTTATTTCATCAGCTTCCTCAGAATTTATTGGTTTCTGGATATGTGACAGCTGCTGGACAGGGCACGGGGGATAGAAATAGAAGGCAAGAAGATCTTAGAGAGACTAAGGACAGATTTAAGGAATATGATGTAGCAATCAAAAGACAAAAACCACTAGGCCACAGACTAAGTTCACATACAAAGTTTGTTCTTTCTCCATTCTACCAACCTCCCCTCTATCCCCACCATAGCTTTCTCTGTGTCACCACCAATTCCAGTCCTCCAGTAGTCTTGAGGTCTATTGTGGTGCAGAACTCTCTACTCATCAAACCCACTAAGCCCTGAATTCCTTGCTATGTACTATAGTTATATGAAAAAGACCAGAGGCAATCCCTACCCACAGAAAATTTCCATATTAGAGATAATGCACAGAGAAACTTGACTATATTAGTTAATATATAGGCACCCAAATTAAACCCTCTGTGTATATTTTCATTCTAATTCAGCCTTCTTCCCAAAAATTCAGAGTTGCTTTGACATGCTATTGGATTTACAGGTGAACAATAACAGAGATCTGACCGAGAGCAAATGATAACAAAGACAGCAGCTTCCAAGACCCTTAACCAACGCTGTTTCTAGCAAATAGATCTTCTGATCCTGTGCAATTTTTGTCCCGTAAACTAAAAACACAATCATGCCTTCCACCCATGAATTCTCTTAGGAAGAGCCTTCTTGGGAGATTTGAAATAACCTTTTTGAGTGAAGTTCTGGATTTTAGCCAGTCTCAACTTTGAGAGTAAGGACACACACTCTTGGTAGTGACTCCTCAAGCATCCACACCAAGAGTCTATTTGATTTATCCAATATTCACAAATGACTTAGCAACTCCAATTCACTCACTGCTCTTGTCAGCACTGAGCAGAGGCTGTTTCACATTCTGAGTCTTTTGGGACAGCCAATTCATTTTCATCTCTCCTACTTGCCATGGGCATCTACAAGCTAGCTTTTCCACACCTGATTCTTTTTCCTGGCTAACACTAAGTGTGCTGTGTGATTTTTATCAACTTGCATCCTCTCTCAGTATTTACATTATCTCCAATTTAAAAACAAAAAGGGTTCCCTCTCCTAATGCCAATGCCTACCACTATACTTATTTACAAAGACTATTAATTGACTAAGGACTACAGGGTCAGGGGACAAAAATGTCTACAATGATATAATCCACCACTTTCCCTCTTTTTAAAAAATAATGCTTACTTATTCATGCTATATATTTATGAGGCAAAAGGACAAGAAAGAAGCAACTCTTCTGTTGGCTGCTTCATTTCCCAATGCCCACAACAGCCACGCCTGGGTGAGGCCACAAACTCCATCTAGGTCTCCCATATGGGTGGCAGGGACTCAAACACTTGAACCAGCATCTGTAATCTCTAAGGATGCATTGCTGAAAACCTGGATCAGAACTGGAGGAGGTGGAATTCGAACCAGTAGTCTGATATGTGATGTGGTATCTCAACAAGCAGCTTAATCCACTATGCCACAACACTCACCTCTACCTTTCCCCACTTAAAAACAATCCCAACTCACAACAAATATACCAAGAGAGTATGTGGTACCATAATAAAATCTGTCTAGAAAGAAATTATTCTACCATCAGAACAGCAGAGATAAGAGGCAAGGACAATGGGAATCAGACAAGGGAGAGAGATGGGAGAAAGAAGAATGCTAGCACTTAGTAACCAAAAAGACTGGGGAAAGGCCTGGCCGAAGAAACAGGAATAAATGAGTATCCTCCAAAGTGCCTAACCGAGACCACTGGGATGCCATTGATTAAACTAGGAATTATAGGAGGAGAAGAAGGCTAAGTGTGGTTGGTAAGACGTAGAGTGGGGTGGAAATGTGTTTCCAATAATCTTTCTTTCCAACAGTTAAACATTGATGTTTCTGTTTCTTTCCCAAGTCCAGAAGTATTTTTAATGCCTTGATCTAAAAAGTCAGACTCAGCTTTGACACACTGAGTGTCTCTGACTTTGTTTACTACCCCCAGAAATGTTACAAAAGAGGAGGAGGGAGAGACAGTCTAAATGTTTATCCAAAGTCACAAGTCACTGGAATAGCAGATGCTGATAATGAAAGTCCCAGTGGTGCTCAGGGCAGGGAGCAGGGGAAGAAAGATAGTAATGAGCTTCTCAATTGTTCTTGGAAAATGAACAGGACGGTGTAAACTGTAATTTGAACCAAGCAAGCCATAATTTCTGTGCTCAAACATATTAGCTACCTGAGCTGAGAGCTTAAGGGTTCATAAGAGTTACAAGGATCCAGTCACTTTTGAGCACAAATCCTAAATCATGAACATGACTCAAGTATTCCATTTCAATACCAGTTTAATGGTATTATCTGCTTTCCCTTTTCCACGTGTTTTGTATGTGTTGTAGTTTAAAATGCCTTTTGGTGATGTTTATACCTCCTAAGATTGGAAGTCAGTTAGTTCATGGCTTTGGGTCAAGTAATTGGAAAAAAAGGACAAAGTAAGGCCTAGAAAGAAGGCAACCTCCAGAGGAAATTATATAGACTCAAAGACAGAGCGACATTTGTGCAGGTATCTAAGCTTGGAAACAAGCTTATCATTGTGTAGGTTTAACTTCAGGGCTTAAAGCTATTTGGATTGGGTCACATCAAAGAGTGATACTAGCAGATATTCATGTATTGGTCCACTCTTTTCTGGAATGGCTCCTTTAATTAATTCCCAAGAAAATTCTAATGCATTTCTATAAATGAGGAGCACAAATTCAATGAAGAAGAGTTCCATGACATCTGCTTCCCAGCAGTACAATGGGAAATGGATGACCAGAGCTTTGTTGGAGTCAGAGCTGAACCATATTCAGTTGGGGGTCCAATCAATCTTCTAGATGACAACAATAGTCTGACCTGTTATTTCTCCACCCTTCTCTCCCATCACGCCTGCACACATCATTTTTATTCCAGGCATATTGCACTGTTTTCATTTCCATTTATCTGTTGTTCTTCCTTATGCTTGGATCTTTCAGTTTGTCCCACTGTCTAAAATGCCTTCCCCAATGTTCCCTTCTCTGTCAGGTTAAGTCCTATTTGTCTTTGATCTGTAACAATGTGGGTAATATTAGCACATACTTCAGGGAGTTACTGTGAGAATTAAAAAGTTTCATCTGTATTAACTACTCAGAATATATGTATCTGGCCTATGGTAAGCACTCAGTACAGTTTAGCTATCATTTATACTCTTGTTTCCAGACTCAATGTGTTATCACTTATAAGAAAATTTCCATCAATTGTTACCTCCCCATTAGATGCCAGTCTCACAGTCACTGATTGTATGCCAAAAGCATCTATCACAACAATAACAATAATAATGACAAGGACTATTTGACTACTATGTGCAGACATTGCTCAAATTTTTTATCATATTTACACTATGAGGTAATCACATATTATTTCCACTTTAGAAAAGAACAAGTTAAGCTATTTTCCAAAGTCTGACAGCTATAAATGACTGAATTAAAACAACCTGAGTTTTCTGATTTAAGAGTCAATGTGTTATACTTTGTTAACACTGAATTTTATTTGTCACTTTTGTTATTTCTTTCTAGTAGATTGTAATTTCTCCAAGGACAGCAATGGATGTTGTTCTTTGGCACTGTTCCTATGCTGTACAATTGGAACTTGCCCAATAGATGCTTGACAAATTAATATTTATCCAAGTTCCCATGACACAAAGAATAAATTGTGAACTGCAGAATCATAAACACAAATTGATCCAGGAGAACCACGGAGCTGTGATTCCCATTTCCCGCCTACATTTTATGGTTAAGACAAGGCTCCAGATCCTACAAGGTTCTGCCTGACTAAAATTTAGCTGCAAAGATAGGTTTCTAATCTCCACAAACAAAAGTACAGTGTAGTCTATAGATGTGCGAATCTAACAGAGGAAAGCAGTTGGAAAGGAGACGACTCTTGCCTGTGAAAAATCTGTTTAACAAGGAAATCAACCAGCAAGTGACTCATTCCTGGATTGCCTCACCTCTCCTCTTTGCCAACCTATGTCCTTCAATCCCCTGAACTGCAAAGGCCTCTCCAAGGTGTCCCCTGACTCACCACACCCACATGAGAACACACACTGTCTCCACAGTCCTGCAGTTCTCGGCAGACTCATAGACCATATTAGTACGCCCTTGTTAATATGCTATGTCCAATTTGTCATCTATGTTTCATGATTACAGCTTACCTGCTAGATTATATTAAAAATAACAAAAGCTCAGTTGCCTACTCTGGCACATGATAGATGCCCAATAAACACTAGATGAATGGATGATTGGATGAGAACAAAAATTACAATTAATCAATAAAATCGCTCTCTTTTTGTTCCTATGCTACCCACATGCTGGGCCATTATCAGCATTCTGACAAATCCGAGGGCATACAGTCATCAGAATGTCTATTATTCTCCCCTGTTACTGTCTATAGCTAATAATGTAATTGTATCACAGTCTTCTGTTTGCATTAGCTAACGTAAGAGCCTGGTACATAATATATACTGAAAGAAAATTAAATAAAATCAGTCATTTTTTCAACAAGTATTTAATAGTTCAAGCTCTGTTCTAATATATTGTAAGATCTAAAATTTCAAGTGCTACTTTGACATCTGTAAGCCTCACGGTTGGTCCAGAAAGGTTTAACCAGGAGTTCTGCTCTTGACTTATAGGACCCCCACCTATTTCCTCATCAGCCAGACCAACCATATCACACCTGGTCATCAACCTGATGGAATTCACTTCCCTACAGGCCCATGAAATTATTCAAATAAGCCAATAGCATCCTCATGAAGATGCCAAGAGTCATCTCATCTCTTATCATTGCAAAGCCTGCTTCCGGCAGTCCTTACTGGATCACTGCACCTGAATGCAACCTTGTGATTTCCTGAATGATATGCAGTGTCCTGCTCCCTATCCCCAGAGTGAATATATGTAACCAATAAGCTGCTGGCAATCTTGCCTGCTTGTGTTAAATGCCTTGCATATGACACTCTCATGCTATTTATGGAGGAGGAACCCCTCCTTTACCACCAGGGTGAATAGGATGTGATCTAAACAGATTCTAGAGATTCAGCTATAATGAGATAAACTGAGTCCCTTATCATTGACACACAGGGCTCCTGTTCCAATCAGATGCCAAATATCATGGATCCCTCTCCCAAGATGAAACCTGTGTTTGTAAGAAAAGAGTGATTGTATGGGAGAGGAAAGTGAGAAGAGGGGGTTCTAGGGAGGGGGCAAGGTGTGATGGTTGCAGTTCTAGCCTTTTGCAGGAGGCATCCAAGCAGGGTTGTAGACATAAGGACAGAGTAGTGAATAAGGCAGTCTTCCCATCCTCAAGTCAACCATGTTTGAAGAGGGAAATACGAAACAAATGAGTGAATAAGATAATTCACCATCATAAAGATAAAAGAGGTAAGGCACTAGAGCAGGAATCAGCAAACTGCCTACAACCTCAGAGCCAAACCCAGGCTACCACCTGTTTTCATAGCACTCACGAACACTTTCAATGATTAAAAAAAAAAACTAGGCCAGCGCCGTGGCTCAACAGGCTAATCCTCCGCCTTGCGGCGCCGGCACACTGGGTTCTAGTCCCGGTCAGGGCGCCAGATTCTGTCCCGGTTGCCCCTCTTCCAGGCCAGCCCTCTGCTGTGGCCCGGGAGTGCAGTGGAGGATGGCCCAAGTGCTTGGGCCCTGCACCCCATGGGAGACCAGGATAAGCACCTAGCACCTGGCTCCTGCCATCGGATGAGCGCGGTATGCTGGCCGCAGCGCGCTGGCCGCGGCAGCCATTGGAGTGTGAACCAACGGCAAAAGGAAGACCTTTCTCTCTGTCTCTCTCTCTCACTGTCCACTCTGCCTGTCAAAAATAAAAAAATAAAAAAAAAACTAGAAGATAATTAATACTTTGTAACATATAAAAATGGACAAAATTCGGGGCCGGTGCTGTGGCTCAGAGGGGTTAACGCCCTGGCCTGAAGCACCAGCATCTGATATGGGCACCCGTTTGAGTCCCGGCTGCTCCACTTCCGATCCAGCTCTCTGCTATGCCCTGCAAAAGCAGTAGAGGATGGCCAACTCCTTGGGCCCCTGTACCCACGTAGGAGACCTAGAATAAGCTCCTGGCTCCTGGCTTCAGATCAGTGCAGTTCTGGTCATTGCAGCCAACTGGGGAGTGAACCATCGGATGGAAGACCTCTCTCTCTCTCTCTCTCTCTCTCTCTCTCTCTCTCTCTCTGCCTCTCCTCTCTCTGTGTAACTCTGACTTTCAAATAAACAAATCTTTTTTAAAAAATGTACAAACTCAAATGTCAGTGTTTACTGAAACATAACCAGGCTCGTTCACTGACAAATTGTCTACAGATGTTGTCACACTGCAGATGATTAGCAACTTATGGTGCTTCCACTTACTATTTTTCAACTTTGCAGTAATGAGGAAACAATGCACTTTCAGTAGAAGCCATACTTTGAATTTAAGATTTTCATCTTCCCAGGCTAGTGGTCTACAGTACAATCCTTTTTCTCCATACTGGGCAGGAGCAGTGATCACAGGGGCTGGTCAGCCCCATAATCATAAGGGGAAATAACCCATACCCTACAGTGTACTGTGTTGCTACACCCTGATGTTATTAGGTTAAGTAGACTGAAGACATTTTTGATTTACAGTGAATTTACTAAGAAAAAGAAGAATTTGTATGACAGTTAAGTAGTTGTGACATGTACTAGATGGACAATAAAACCATAAATATTTACTATGTAGCTCAGTACAGAAAAAGTTTGCCTACTTCTGCATTAAAGAATCACAGGCTGGCAGGGGTGGGCTTCCCTGAAGAAGTGATGTGAATAGAAAGCTGAATGATAACAAAGGGGAAGCAAGGAGGGGTCTGTAGGGAAAGTATTCTGAACAGAAGAAACATCAAGCACAAAGGTGTGAACAAGAGAACTCAACGGGCACCAGTTCAAGTCCCAGCTGCTCCACTTCCAATCCAGTTCTCTGCTAATGTGCCTGGGAAAGCAGTGGAGGATGACCCAAGTACTTAGGAAACTGTACCCACATGGGAGACCAGGAAGAAGCTCCTGACTCCTGACTTCAGACGAGCCCAGCTCTGGCCGTCGCAGCCATTGGGGAGTGAACCAGTCTGTCTGTCTGTCTGTCTGTCTCTCTCTCTCTCTTTGTAACTCTGCCTTTCAAATAAATAAATAAATCTTCAAAAAGCAAAGAACGAATGCACTCAGTAAGCTCATTCATTAGACAAATCATTTTCAAGACCAGCTCTCTACTAACCACTATTCTAACTATTGAGGATAAAGCAGATACCAGAAGGAAGTTCTCTGACCTTGTGGAGCTTAAATTCTTGAAATGACAAGTCATAAATCCCTACTGAAGAGAATAAATAAATGTACAATTAATGTCAGATGGCAGAAATAAGTGTTGAAAATAAAAATAAGTCAGAAAACAGATAAGAGTGAAGAAGAAAAGCAACTACTTCATGTCTATTTTAACAGCAAAGGACTATAGGAAGAGCAGAGGTGCAGAAGTGAGGTGGGAAGCCATCTAATGGCCCATCCAAAGAATGTCCCAGGCAGCAGAAACAGTAAGTGGAAGAGTCTACTGTTAGGAACAATAAGTACAAGAGTCCAGGCTTGACATGTGTGATGAACAGCAAGATCAGCAAGACCAGGCACCTATGTGGAAACAGCAGAGGAAAAAGGACCAGATCAGAAGACAAAGAGCAAAGAAAAGCAAAGGTAAGATATGATACACAGGTATGTAAATGACTGTCAGGAAAGAAGTTTATACTCACAGACCTATAGAAATAGGAGGCACAGCTCGCAGAGGCTCATGAGGAAGAACCAGTGTTAGGAGACTTAGTGAGTGAGGGGAAATGGTGAGCAAGAGCCTTTATTGTGGTTTCCCTGTGGTAGAATGAGCAAGGCAGGGTAAAGCAGGCTTAGGACTGGATACTTCCAATAGTTTCAGCTGGCTCTAGGGCATAAACACTGTATCTAGGGGTCTGGTACACAGCTCTAGGTGATTATAGCAGTGGGACAGGAACCATAAAGGAGACATTTCCTGGTATAGGCTCCTTGGTCTGTACTTGAAAGGCATACTTTGGAATGAGTAGTTTGTTTTCTCTAGGACATGGTTAATCCTGAGTTTGTACAGGATCACGAAGGCCCCAGATGTCAAAGAATCAGAATACACAAAGTAAAAAGATGTAGATAAAACAAAGAGTCAACCAAAGAAACAGAGAGGAACAATGTGTGGGGGAAACTGGGAGAGTGTGGTGTCCAAAAATTGTTGAGGGAGGAATCTGAAAGTGTTTCCATTGATAGGCAAAATGAGGAAAAACCTGGCAATCAAACAGATTTGACCCAATGGAGTCACTGGTGACTTTAGCAAGTGTGATATGTGGTAGGAAATAAAATCTGATTATAATAAACAGGTTAAGGCTAGAATCAGACAGCATGATATATGGACAACAAGTATAGAAAGTGGCTTCAACGGGCACTCTCAAAAGTAGCAAAGACATGAGGAAGTAGAGGACGATGCTGGAGAAAGGGGAGACTTTCAAAAGGTAGATCCTGGAGCAGGCATTTAGCCTAGTGGTAAAGATGTTCATGTCCCACATCAAAGGGCCTGGACTTGATTCCCAGCTTCAGCTCCTGACTCCTCCAGACCCTGGGAGGCAGCAGCGATGGCTCAAGTAATTAGGTTCCTGCCACCCACATGGGAGACCAGGATTGCATTCCTAGCTCCTGGCTCTGGTCCCAGCCATTACAGGCATTTGAGAGTAAATCAGCTGATTAGAGTGTGTTCTCTCTCCAATTTCTCTCTCTCTTTCTCTCGCTCCCCCCCCCCCAAATAAATGAAGTATAGCTCTTATTCACATTAGTGTATGTGTTGATTGTATTAACAACAAAGAAGAGAACAACTGGTGGTGGAGACAGGAAAAGGGTAAATGAGAAGCTGAGTCCTTTAAAAGACAAGAGACAATAGGATCCTGGAGAGAAACACAGAGACTATTGCCTTTAGGGAAGAGACTCATTGTTATGTGATGATCTGAATCACTGTGCAACCACAGATGTAATTACACTGGACCTAATTATGGACCTCACTTTCATCTGGTTCCTGCTAAACTCTGTCAACTTTGGAATGCACTAACCAACTGCAAAAGAGAATGGGAAAGTAAACTTCTTAGAGATGTTTGGTAGGATTATTAGATTTGTTGTCATCACAAGTGTGTGATGATCACCAATACACTCAGGGGCTTGATACAGCTGCAGTGCCATCAGAGAGCGGGATTTCAAGACCTATACCCCAACTTACATACATGAAACCCAAAAGAAATTCAAAAAATAGAAAGAAAGAAGTTGGTCCCATCCCTGATAAAGTTTATAAAGAGCTGGGAAAGGCAAAACTAACATAACAACTAGAAACAAAATCAGAAATATTCTTAGAAAAGGTGTTATCATCCAGATGTCTTTATTCATGATCCTTGTTATTAGTTATCTAAAAGGTAGTGCAAACAATTAACAAAAAGGGCAGACTCAAAAATCGATTTATATTTAACTTGGTGTTTTTTATATTTATTCTTATCACAATAATTTCTGTTACTGAAATTAGGTTAGAATGCAATCAAATCTCAAAAAAGAGGCAAGATAGAAATGTGATAAGTTTAAAATAAAACAGGAGGCTGGGCTTCAAATCTTCTTGCAAATATTTAAGATGAACAGCCAAGATGTGTTTTATCTCCTAGATTAAAAGTCAGCAAACTTCTGTAAAGGGCAAGATGGTAAACATTTTAGATTTGGAAGGTCACAAAGTCTCTGCTGGAATTACTCAGCTCTGCCTTCATGATGTGAAACCGTGTGAGACGGTGCACACTGAATGAGCATGGCTACATTCTGTAAAACTTTATGGATACTGAAATTCTAGTATCATGTATTTTCACATGTCATGAAATGTCAGTCTCCTTTTCATTTTGATTCAAAAATGTAAAAGCCACTCTCAGACTTCAGGGCGTTAAAAAAAAAAAAAACTGGTGGCAAGCTGGATTCGGCCCATGAATCATAATTTGCCAATCTCTCTCCTAGACCATTGTTAGCAACTTAGAGCTAGGGGAAAATGTGTAACCAAATGAGAATTATTGGGCACCTGAATATGTACATGGGCACTACGCCCAAAAATTCTCAGTTACTCAGAGATCAAGCAAACTTACTGAGTGAAAATTGAAAAGACGCCTCAACTGTATTCCCACGTGACTTATAAAATGATCTCACATTTGCATCAGTTAAGTATATGCCGTTAAACTCCCCCACCCATGAAAGTTACTAGCTTCACAATATAAGACATGTTTCAAGGGCTAAGGAAAATAACTGACCGTGTCTGCTCATGGCAGGATTTTTAAACATCCATAACTGTTATTTCAAAACCAAATTTCTTCAAACAAGGCAAAGCATACATTCCTCACTCTGGGTTATGTACCAGAGATGCCAAGTTTGAAATTTCCAAACAAAGCTGCTTTTCAGTAATCTGAAGACAAAAAAGCATTTGAGAAATTTCTGAACGGCTAGAAAAATAGCAATTTTTTCACCTTTAGATAACTCTGAAATGGGTAAATGAACTAACATTTACTTTCCAAAATAAATCCATTTGAGGCTAAAACAGAAAGAGAAGCCACAGAAATCCTCCACGGATTCCATTAAAGGCTTTCTGTGCCAGAGACTTGAAGGGAAAAAGAACTGAGAATCAGAAAATTGGGATTTCTAATTCTTCTTTGGCTGTAGCCCATTCTCAGCATCACACATTCCCTGTGAAAGTGGTCTCCAGCAGCCACCTTGTAGGGTATAGAAATCTCACCTTGCTGGCATCTTTGCTGATACAATGTTCCCATCAACCTGAAGTAAAAAGTCACAGCACAAAGTTGAGGAGGGCACCCACAAGGGGAGGAGTAACCAGCAGTGGAGGTCCAAGATGAGGAGGAACCCAGTGCAAGGAAGAGGATAGCAGTGACAACAGCAGTTCAATGACATTTGGGGCTTGAGGAGTGGGACAGGATGAAGGCTGCTGAAATAACAAAATATGTTAGAATAAGAGAACCAGCTTTCTCAGTGCAGGAGAAAGGATTTGTAGATTTGAAAAAGTAAAAACCCAAATAGACCAGGATTGGAATTGGAGGTCTCAATGTGAAGCCATGGTTTTCAACATATGTAACAGACAACTACAGATACAAATGTAGATAAAAATGTGTGTATATACAAGTATGTCTGTGTATGTGTACATATTTACATATGTCCTGTAGCTCTGGCCATGGCAAGAGCCTAGGAGAGCAACACTCCAAAAGCAAACTGCAGATCCAACACTCTAAACTTCACTTCTGAACACCATTCTTCACTAGACACAATAGGGGCATTTTAGAGAAATGGCCAGTTCCAAAGCTGGAGCTGGAGCAAAGAAATTTTAAGATGACCCTGGAGCAAGAGGCAAGCAGGTGCTCAAAGTATACTTGGAGCCATGACAAAAGGACATAGAAGATTGAAGGCATCCCTGCTGGCCAAATCTGAGATAATCTGAACATCAGAGTAAATAATGATAGTAATGAATGACAACCTTTGAATAAATAGGAAATCATGAGTTCATTCAGATATTAATTCATTAATTAAAAACTCGATAAGGAATGAGTTTACATGATCTCAAAGTCATTTTCTACAATGTGTTTATTCATTTCAAAGGGGAAAGGAACTTCACAGTGACATATCTGGAAGATGCCACCTTAATCAAGCTATCAGAATGAATGTCATCAATAAAGAACAAATTGAATTTCTGTAATAACAAGAACAAACAGTCATTTTCCTCATCAGTACATGGAATTATTGCACTTCCTCATCTTCCTAAAGTTAGGCATGACCAACACAAATTATTGTCTTCCAGAAGATTTAAGAGCCAGCATGTGATTTACTGCTTCTCTTTCATTTTATTTTTCTCACACTGTGTTGGTGCTTGCATGTGCAACAACGGAACCTATATTGGCCTTGGTCCACTGACAACATTAAGAAAAGACCCAGTCCCACCCTATCTGCTATGGAAATATAGCACAATCAAAAAATAAATCTTTATTGTATTAAGTCACTGTTCTAGAGGTTGCTAATCAGCACAGCATAATTTAGCTTTTCATGACTGATACATTGGCTGATGGCATAGTTTTATTATGTTTGTCTAGTCAATAAAATATAAAATTCATCAAGGGCAGAAATGATACAATTTAATTCTTCTCTAAAAATCTGTGTTTCCTCCTGCCTTGCCCAGCAAAATAAATGGCAACAACATCCACCCAATTCTCAAAGCCAGAAACCTGATTTTATACCTTTGTGTCCCTCTAGAACTTTCATTCATCCATCATCTGACCTTATCCACAGTACCTTCTGAATATCTCTGGAATCTCCACTTATTTCCAGATTACTTCACTACTGAAATTCAGAACATGTTCTTTCTCACACTAGCCTCTTCGGAATCTCCTGGCTTCTAGACTGCCCTCTCCCAACCCTTCATCACACAGTATTAGAGTTGGAATTTCTTTTTCTTTTTCTTTTTCTTTTCTTTCTTTTCTTTCTTTTCTTTTTTTTTTTTTTTTTTGAAAGAGAGAGAGAAAGGTCTTCCTTTGCCATTTATTCACCCTCCAATGGCCGCCGTGGCCAGCATGCTGTGGCCGGCGCATCGCGCTGATCTGATGGCAGGAGCCAGGTGCTTATCCTGGTCTCCCATGGGGTACAGGGCCCAAGCGCTTGGGCCGTCCTCCACTGCACTCCCTGGCCACAGCAGAGAGCTCGCCTGGAAGAGGGGCAACCGGGACAGAATCCAGAGCCCCCACCATGACTAGAACCTGGTGTGCCGGTGCCGCAAGGTGGAGGATTAGCCTATTGAGCCATGACGCCAGCCAGAGTTGGAATTTCTAAAACAAAAACATAATTATGCCGGTGCCATGACTTACTTGGTTAATCCTCCGCCTGTGGCACCAGTATCTCATACGGGTGCCGGGTTCTAGTCCTAGATGCTCCTCTTCCAGTCCAGCTCTCTGCTGTGGCCCAGCAGGGCAGTGGAGGATGGCCCAAGTACTTGGGCCCCTGCACCCACATGGGAGACCGGGAGGAAGCACCTGGCTCCTGGCTTCGGATCAGCGCAGCGCTGGCCGTGGTGGCCATTTGGAGAGTGAACCAACGGAAGGAAGAACTTTCTTTCTCTCTCTCTCTCTCACTGTCTGTAACTCTACCTGTCAAATAAATAAAAAACATAATTACATCACTCCCATGCTTTGAGCACTTCCAAGGGTCTCCATAACATATAAACTCTATTATGACATCCCAGGCACATTCTTTTTTTTTTTTTTTTTTTTTTTTTTTTGACAGGCAGAGTGGACAGTGAGAGAGAGAAAGAGAGACAGAGAGAAAGGTCTTCCTTTACCATTGGTTCACCCTCCAATGGCCGCTTGCAGCCAGCGCACCGAACTGATCCAAAGCCAGGTGCCAGGTGCTTCTCCTGGTCTCCCATGCGGGTACAGGGCCCAAGCACTTGGGTCATCCTCCACTGCCTTCCTGGGTCACAGCAGAGAGCTGGCCTGGAAGAGGGGCAACCAGGACAGAATCCGGCTCCCCAACAGGGACTAGAACCCGGTATACTGGCGCCACAGGCAGAGGATTAGCCTATTGAGCCACGGTGCCAGCCCCAGGCACATTCTAAACTGGTCCACTATAGAGGATAAGATCCACCCATGAAGACAGATTTTTGTCTAGTTTGTTCATGGCTGTATCTCTGTCATAGCACAGAGTCCCCTTTGTGGACATTCTATAAGTTTTATGTTAGACCAATAGTCCTTGCCTGTCTCCAGGCTTACTCACATTACTCTTCTTCCTCCTCACACCTCTGTCACACACTCCTTGCCAAACTCATGTTCCCTCCGGCTGGGAGACACTTCCTTCCTCTCAATTTGCTTAGGCTGGCCTACCTCAAATTTCAAATCACATCTCCAATGTCACCTTCTTATAGAGGAAGGTCTTCCTTCCCATCTCATCCAAAATAGCCCCACACCATTGCTCTTTTAGCAAATTCTCCCTTTTTATCCTCCTTAGCACATTTCACAATGCATCCTTTTTTATTCATTAACTTATCCTCTCCCTCTAGAATATAAACTCCTTAAGGAATATCTGCCTAGCTTTTGCCTGACAACATGGTTATCACTCAAGAGATAAATGAGGAGCCCCTATTTGGTTTCAAGACTCTCTCCCATCATATCTAGGTGGGCTGTACTTTTCTATTCTACTATGTAACCCATGTGCAACCTCAGATGGTAGAGATTGTGATTGACTTGTGTCATAGATTACAGGTTACCACGTGATCTAGGTATGAATGTGATTTCATGATTAAATATCATTTTAGAGGCCAGTGCTGTGGCATAGGGGGTAAGGCCACCCCCTGTAGTGCCAGAATCCCATGTGGGCGCTGGTTCAGGACCCGGCTGCTCCAATTCCGATCCAGCTCTCTGTTTTGGCCTGGGAAAGCAGTAGAAGAAGGTCCAAGGCCTTAGGCCCCTGCGCCACATGGAAAACCTGGAAGAAGCTCCTGGCTCCTGGCTTTGGATCTGCACAGCTCTAGCTATTGTGGTCAACTGGGTAGTGAATCAACAGATGGAAGACCTCTCTCTCTCTCTCTCTCTCTCTCTCTCTCTCTCTTTTTCTGCCTCTCTCTCTGTGTAACTCTTTCAAATAAATAAATAAATATTTTAATTATTATACTAACTTTTCCATTTTACCTTGAATATCTCCCAAGACACCAACTACAGCTTATGCTACAAATACCATATAGTGTAACGAAATTAAAATGTCACCAACATGAAGAGGAGCAACGTTTTATTTTATTTTTTTATTTTTTTGACAGGCAGAGTGGAGAGAGAGAGACAGATAGGAAGGTCTTCTTTTTTCCGTTGGTTCACCCCTCAATGGCCGCTGCAGCCGGTGCACTGCACTGATCCGAAGGCAGGAGCCAGGTGCTTCTCCTGGTCTCCCATGTGGGTGCAGGGCCCAAGTACTTGGGCCATCCTCCACTGCACTTCTGGGCCACAGCAGAGAGCTGGAGAGGAAGAGGAGCGACCAGGAAGGGCCAGAATCCAGCACCCCGACCGGGACTAGAACCCGGAATGCTGGTGCCGCAGGAGGAGGATTAGCCTACTGAGCTGTGGCGCCGGCCAAGAGCAACGTTTTAATGAACTGTGAGGTTTCCTGTCAAAATGTCTAAGTAGGTAATTTTTGACAAATCTAAAATGAACTTAGAAGTGAGCTGGAAAGTGCTCCTTGCCCATGCCCACTGCTGGAGGTGGAGTCAAATACCCTCCTTCTCCCCTGTGGCTATCCCTCCCATCCTGTCATGTTTGGATTTGACTCTTTTGATCACAAGGAACAGAGATCTACTCTAGATGCCTCAGGAAATGAAAGTTTATTGTAAGAATCTGCATAGTAATAAAGAAAATAGGAATGTCAGCCAGGAAGCTAGACTTCAGTACAATTCAGGAAAACATAAACAACAAAGCCAAGAGGAAATACTGAAATTCAGGCACACACTAAAGGGTTGTTCCGAATGCAAACCAGTTCAAGGAATATCAGGAGAAAAGGGTTTTCATTCCGAGGCACTGCCCTTGATCCCACTCAGATACTCTGCTCTTCTGCTTTGCTACCTATGGAGTCCCACGCCTTCCCCCACACACATAACCTCTTCACTCTCTCTTTCGTGGCTGTTTCTACCTATTGATTAGTTCATTGTCCTCATGATCTTAACTCTGCGCATGACACCTCATGACTACAACTCTACATCTGAGTTTACTTCCTACATTTCTTTATCTTCAGTTCCTTGCCCTTGACAAAATTTCTCCTGCTTCCCAACAGCCCATGCCTAAGAATGCACACTGATGGGACAGTTCTTTCTGATTGGTCAGAGCAGCCTTCATGTCCATGCTTCCATATCTTTACTCAGCTGTGCCTGGGAGGATAGAGACACATGACTAGGACCACAGTAGGAGCTGAGATTATGAACATTTCCCTGAGAAGGAGCTGTGAGCAGGCATATATCATGGATTACACATTCAATATTTAGCACTTACCACTGATGTATTTGTTTAATATTTTGACAACTGCACTGTATTACAACTGGCTTCCTTTGTAATTTCATGAGCTTTGTTTTATGCTTCTGCAATCACTGTTCTGACAAGGCTTCTACTAGCTTTACTGGACTGCCAAAGGGATCCATGCATGGTACAGAAAAGCTTAAGATCCCTTGTCCTAGACCCAGAAATGCTTGAGGATATGGATGGTGTCTCACTCTCTGCTGAGCCTTTAGGGTCCAGCACAATGCTGACATGAAAACATTCGTGGAAATAATGAATATTTAAGACCCCAGCATTTAAAATGTGCCTGGCTCATGGAAGGCACTCCATGAAAGTTCTTAAATGTATAACTCAACTTCTGAAGCCCCTACTTGTTGGCCCATGGCCTCCCTCCTTGAGTCTCATCCAGTTGACTGTGCATTCCAGCAGACTGAAGCAAGGAATCATTTATCAAGTAGGCTGGTACACTATCAACAGCTAATTTTTACAACAATGCAAAATCCTCAGTCACTCATAAATTACTTTAAGATAAACACCAGGCCTTGAAGTGAAGTGCTGCCAGATTCATGAACAGTTGAACTGTTCCAGAATCTGATGAGCGGTTTCTAACTGGAGGGCCTCCTGGAAGGGGAATTCTCCATGACAGGAGATGGGCCTGTTATTCAGCCATCCATGTTCCAGGCCTTACACAGCACATATTTTCAAGCCAGCTGGTGAGGGTCAGTGAAGCAATGTGAGGACTTGGACAGACTGCCTTGTGTGCAGAGTTAACTGGCTCATATGATTTCCTTGGCCCCATAACCCGACCAGCTGAGCTAATCATCTCTACCACCTCAGTGGATTCAGAGCCTCCCCAAAAAGGAGCATGGTGCAGAAGGAAGCCACAGGGATACAGACCTAAGCAGAGGGAATTCCTGAATAACAACACTGATATTCACTTCCTGCTCACAATAATGGCAAAGTACTTCAAAGTTACCACCTCCTTCCTTACTCCACCCAAGCCCTGACCCCAGAGTGTCTGACAACAAAGAGCAATGAAGGTCATGTCCTCAAGCATCTTGCAAGATTGCTGGCAGTGATACCAAGAAGAACCCATCCAGATTTTTTGCTATGATATATTTTGAGTATTCTTTTGCCAACTTTACATGAGCTTTGCTTTTGATCCACCCAGAAGAATACAGTAAGAACAAGGTTCACATGCTTCTCTCCCTTCCCTGGAAAATCCTTCCTAACTGGCAGACTGTCCAGAGCTATAATGTGCTCTAAGAGAGAGAAATTTACGGAGGACTTAGCATGCATGAGAAATAGTACTGGGCACTTTATATCTGGAATTTAATTTAGAGCGATTGATATTTTAAAGCTACTGAAATCGCCTTCTCTCTAACCTGCCTTTAGAATTAGTCCTTAAAAGTTAAACTACTACCAACTGAGTACCAATACATGAGTATTCAGCATATGTTTTTGATGCATTTGTGAATGAACAGAATGATAAAACTAAGAGAATGAAACACCTGCTATATAACTCATCTAAGGATTTATCAATCAGGCTAATAAATTGTCATTCTTGTCATACAGGAAAAAATGGTCAATGGGATACTTTGATTTTAGAGTTTCAGTTTTTGACATATTTGTGCCAAGAATGCACTTAATACAACTAGATGCATAATAAATTTTGAAGTTGACAGTAGTAAATGAGAGTTATGGGAACTATGCCACCAGCGGGATGTCATCATAGGAGATGACAAGAGGGCACAAAGTAGGATGGCCATCCTGTCCGGAACTGCCCCTAAAATATTCTTAGAGGGGCTGGCATTGTGGTACAGTGGGTTAACGCCCTGTCCTGAAGTGCCGGCCTTCAAATGGGCACCGGTTCTAGTCCCAGCTGCTCCTCTTCCCATCCTGCTCTCTGCTATGGCCTGGGAAAGCAGTAGAAGATGGCCCAAGTACTTGGGCCCCTGCACCCACGTGGGAGACCCAGAAGAAGCTCCTGATTCCTGGCTTCAGTTTGGTGCAGCTCCAGCCATTGCAGCCATCTGGAGAGTGAACCAACTGTCGGAAGACCTCTCTCTCTCTCTCTCTCTCTCTCGACCTCTCTCAACCTCTCTCTCTCTCCCTCTCCTCTCTCTGTGTAACTGACTTTCAAATAAATAAATAAATCTTTAAAAATTTCTTAGAGTATTCTTTCATTCTCAGAGTTTCCTGACTTGCATATTAATCACTTAAACTGAATATTGTTAGGATGTCAATTCTCCACAAATCAATCAATAGAATCAACAAACTATCAAAATCCCAGCAGTCTTTTTTTTGTGGAAATGTCAAACTGACTCTAAAACTTATGGCAATGTAAAGACCAAGGAGAGTAAAAAAAAATCCTGAAAAGAAGAAAACAAAATTGAAGAACTAACACTACCTCGGGTCAAAATATTATAAATCTATAACAATCAGTATTTTGTGGAATTGATGTAAAGATAAGAATAAACAATGAAACAGAATAGAAAGAGTAAAAGCATACCCATACATATGTGTAAAACTGACTTTTAACAAGCATGTAGGAGCAGCCTAGTAGGGAATGAATAATCTTTCCAGTAAATGGTGTTGGAATAGCTACTCATATGTAAAAAATTAAACTTCTTGCACCAAACCATACACAAAAATTGGCTCAAAATTTTCACAGACCTAAAGATAAACCTAGAGCCATAAAACCTCTATGAGAGCCAGCGCCATGGCTCAATAGGCTAATCCTCTGCCTTGCGGCGCCGGCACTCGTGGTTCTAGTCCCAGTTGGGGAGCTGGATTCTGTCCCGGTTGCCCCTCTTCCAGGCCAGCTCTCTGCTGTGGCCTGGGAGTGCAGTGGAGGATGGCCCAAGTGCTTGGGCCCTACACCCGCATGGGAGACCAGGAAAAGCACCTGGCTCCTACCTTTGGATCAGTGCGATGCACCGGCCGTGGCGGCCATTGGAGGGTGAACGAACGACAAAGGAAGACCTTTCTCTCTGTCTCTCTTTCTCTCTCTCACTGTCCACTCTGCCTGTCAAAAAATTTTTAAAAAATAAAAAATAAAAAAAAAAACCTCTATGAGAAGACCTGACTTTGGATTAGGCACAGAAGAACAAATTTGATAAATCAAATTTCATCAAAATTTAAGTTTGCACTATACACTACACTGTTAAAGAATGAAAAAATAGTAGTCAGCACTGTGGTGTAACAAGTAAAGCTACTGCCTGCCGTGCCAGCATCCCATATGGGTGCCGGTTCCAGTCTGGACTGCTCCACTTCCAATCCAGTCCCCTGGTGGTGCGCTTGGGAAAGAAGATGGCCTAAGTCCTTGGGCCCCTACACCCACATGGGAGACCTCGAAAAGGCTCCTGGCTCCTGGCTTTGGATCATCCCAGCTCCAGCCGTTGCAGCCCTCTGGGGAGTGAACCAGCAGATGGAGGATCTCTCTCTCTCTCTCTCTCTCTCTGTCTCTCTCTCTCTGTCTCTCTCCCTCTCTCCGCCTCTGCCTCTGTAACTCTGCCTTTCAAATAAATAAATCTTTTCAGAGTTGGTGAACTCAAGAGGCTTCCATAGCCTTGGCAGCTCATGACAAGAGCCTCAGGTGATTACTGACATCATAAATAAGAATGTGAATTGTTAAATTGACAATGAGAGTCACTGTGCACTTACTCCCCATGTAGGATCTCTGTCCTTAATGTGTTGTACTATGTCAATTAACTCGTATATCTAGTACTCATACAGTACTTTATACTTTGTGTGTCTGTGTAGTGCAAACTTGAAATCTTTACTTAGTATATACTAAATTGATCTTCTGTATATAAAGATAATTGAAAATGAATCTTGATGTGAATGGGATGGGAGAAGGAGCGGGAGATGGGATGGTGGCAGGTGGGAGGGAGGTTATGGGGGGGGGGGAAGCCGCTATAATTCAAAAGTTGTACTTTGGAAATTTATATTTATTAAATAAAAGTTGAAAAGAAAAATAAATCAATAAATCTTTTAAAAAATGAAAAGATAAGCCGCAGATTTAGGAGAAAATAGTAACAAAACATGTATCTGAGGGCTGGTGCTGTGGCTCAGTGGCTTAAAGCCCTGGCCTGAAGCACCGGTATCCCATATGGGCACCGCTTCTATCCCAGCTGTTTTTCTTCCCATCCAGCTCTCTGCTATGGTCTGGAAAAGCAGTAGAAGATGGCCCAAGTTCTTGGGTCCCTGCACCTGCGTGGGGTACCCAGAAGAAGCTCCTGGCTCCTGGCTTCGGATCAGCACAGCTCCGACCATTGCGGCCATCTGGGGAGAGAACTGGTAGATGGAAGACCTCTCTCTCTGTATCTACCTTTCTCTGTAACTCTATCTTTCAAATAAAATTAAATAAATCTTTTTTTTTAAAGTATCTGACCTACTATCTAGGAGATGTAACAACCCTCCAAACAGAAGAAAATGGACGAAACATTTTTTTTTTCAAATAAATAGGCAAAAGATTTGAACAGATACTTCATCCAAGAAGATATATGCAGGCATGGCAGGTATTTGATGCAATAGTTAAGACACTACTTGGGATGCCTGCATCCCATATTGGAGTGCCTGAGTTCAAGTTGTCTCCATTTCTGATACCAGTTTCCTGCTAATGCAAATTCTTTAAAAAAAAAAAAAAAAGATTGATTGATTGATTGATTTGAAAGGCAGAGTTAGAGAGAGATAGAGAGATATAGAGAGAGAGAGAGAGAGAGAGAAGTCCCCCATCTGCTGGTTCACTCCTCAGATGGCCACAACAGCCGGAGCTGGACTGATCCGAAGCCAGGAGCTTCTTTCAGGTCTCCCACATGGGTGCAGCGGCCCAAGGCCTTGGGCCATTTTTTACTGCTTTCCCAGGTGCATTAGCAGGTATCCAATGCCATAGCAGAGAACAGGATCAGAAGAGGAGCAGCCAGGATTACTACTGGTGCCTATATGGGATGCCGGCACTGCAGGTAGTGGCTTTACCTGCTACACCACAGCACTGGCCCCGTAATGCACATTTTTAAAGATAGCAGGTGCTGGCTCATATAGCTGGGTCCCTGACATCTACGTGGGAGACCCTGATTGAATTCCTGCTTCCTAGCTTCGGCCAGACCCAGCCCCAACTGCTGTGAACATCTGTGAAGTAAACAAGTAAGTAGATGAGATCTCTCTCTCTCTCTCTCTCACACACACACACACATACACACACACACAGAGAAATAAATAAACCAGTAAATAAACAAATGGGTACACAATCTTAATTGTATGGCCTCATGTGCATGTACACATATCAAAATTTTAATATTATACATGTAAATTTGCACAGTTTATTGAATGTCAGTATTTTAATTAGCCTGTTTTTAAAAATTTAGTAACTGGGCCAAAATCTCACACTAGGTTCAGAGCTGAAATTTGAGCCCAGGCTATTTGACTCCAGAGTCCACAGTTTTAACAGTGTGAGCTACTTACCAGAAAGTTTAAGTACTTGGGAAAGTTTTGGTGATACTATTGTTGTTGTTGTTATTACCCAGTCCTAAGTCTCTCCTTCCCAGGTACTGAAACTGAGTCCAAGGACAGGAAAGGACTTGCCAAGATTCCCCTATAAGTGAGTAGCTAACTGGGACCATATCTGTATCTCTTGCCTCCCAAGCCCTAACCCCTTCTTCTCTGCCATGAAGCCCCCTTTCCAGAGTCAATATGGAAAACAGATAGACCTTACCCTATCTTGGCACCACCATTTACTGGCTGAGTGATTTTTGAGCACTGTGTGACTTCTTAGTTTTTTCATGGGTTTACTGGGGAAGTAATTAAAAGAAAGTTCTCTGGTTTGAATGACAAATTATAAGTTAAAATTACTTTATATAATCCCGGGGTGTAGGAGATCACCAAAGAAGGAAAAGAGGATGCTAAAAGGAGAGATGAAGAACCACTGACAACTAGCTGCACTCATTCTGTACCAGGCCCAGGCTGAACTCTGTTACAGTGATGACTGTCAACTTCCAAAGACATTTTGAATACTCCAGTTACCCCAGTTTTCATGCTGACTTTCCAGGAGATGCTCATCTTAGATAGCCTTCAGGAATTCTTCCTGCCAAGACTTCAGGTAGCCAAATTTCACAGTAGGACCAAGGCTTTATGTATTAGTACTTGATAAAGGGGAAAGTCTTTCTAGTATCTTGAGCATTCTCCCTTATCCCAATTTGTATTCCTTTACTTCTTTCACAAACAGTTCTACAAATCAGAGTAGAAGAGGCCTTCCCAGGGTTCCTCCCAAATTTGTATAAATTATTCTGTGTGTGTGTCTCACACACATACACATAAACATACACACACGTGCACATATAGAATATGAGAACTATTTAGGTGGGTTTCCTTGACATGCAGACTTCAAGATATATATTAAAGAGCCAAAAGCAAATTTTAAAAGAAATCCCAAGAAAGGCTGTCAAGAGAGTGGAGAAATGAGACAGCCAACAATACTCCCAAGCTTGTTATCAAGCAAGTCATTACTGTGAACAATTGGAGTTTAATTCTCTAGTGTCTCTGGGAGCCAACGTAGAAAATACACTTCAGTTAATCTCACCTAAGTAGTAAGGGATTTGATGTATTTATACACAATACCCTATAAGTCCTTGGTTGAGTCAATACTGAACTTGACAAGCTCAGTTTAGTGAAGAAGACAGAATTCTGAATAGCATAAATTCCTTGATGACTGCTATATGTCTTACTAAACTTTAAATTCAGCATAAAGTAGGGCAGTTTTCCACCACTGAGAGCCTTCTGTACTGGAAACAAAACAACCTCTTGCTCCCTAAGGTAGACTTCAGACAAAGAAATGCAAATGTTGGCATTAGGAAGCCGGTCATTAGGCACTGAAGTGGTGAGAGAAAGGGTGAGAAATCAACAGCTCCTTCCTTCCTTCCTTCCTTCCTTCCTTCCTTCCTTCCTTCCTTCCTTCCTCCTTTCCTTTCCTTTCCTTTCCTTTCCTTTCCTTTCCTTTTCTTTTCTTTTCTTTTCTTTTCTTTTCTTTTCTTTTCTTTTCTTTCTTTTGACAGGCAGACTGGGTAGTGAGAGAGAGAGACAGAGAGAAAGGTCTTCCTTTGCCATTCATTCTCCCTCCAATGGCCACCGCGGCCGGCGCGCTGTGGCCAGCATACCGCACTGATCAGATGGCAGGAACCAGGTGCTTCTCCTGGTCTCCAATGGGGTGCAGGGCCCAAGCACCTGGGCCATCCTCCACTGCACTCCCGGGTCACAGCAGAGGGCTGGCCTGGAAGAGGGGCAACCGGGACAGAATCCAGCGCCCCGACCGGGACTAGAACCCAGTGTGCGGGTGCCGCAAGGCAGAGGATTAGCCTAGTGAGCCACAGCGCTGGCCAACAGATACTTTCCTAGGGTATCACAACACCATTCAGCAAGCACTGACTAACAGTCTGTAACATGTTCACCACATCCCCAGAGGCTCACCCATATTTCCAACCCTTGTAACCAAAAGACCATGAATAAAAGAGACATGGTATTTCTAGACTAAAGAATTGATGATTCAGCCTTCAACCTTTCCTCCCTTTCTCCCTCTATCATAGCAACTTAAAAGCTATGTGTCCAGATTAGTTCACTACAGATGCAATCACTCTTGATACTTGAGCTGCTACTGGGAAAGGACCTGACCTGAAAAGCTGCAAGACTGACAACCAACTGTGCAAAAGGGAAATAAATCCATATATGCTCAGTCACTGTGTTTTCTAGTTTTAGTGCTGCAACAAAGCTCAACCTAACCTGACTCATATAGCTAGGATCCTTTGTCCTATTTCAACTTAATATATTCATTCAACAAATAATTACAGAATGCCCATCACGTTCTAGAAAATATTCTTGATGTTAACAATATAGCAATGAACAAAAGGACAAATCATTACTGCCTCTAGGGGACTTACTATACACTCGTGGGAAATCACTCTTGCCATGAAGAGTGTGACATTTGTTTCTTCTTATAGTTGTTGTAAGGGGCACAATAGGAAATAAGCAGCCCCGGGGGGTGGGGGTGGGGGGAATGTTCTGGTATTTTGATAGAAGAAAGTCAGCCAGTTGGGATGTCTGAGAAAAGCTGTTAGAAGGGGAAAAAAATGAAAATATCAAGGCACATTTCTCTTTATACATAGTTTCAACATTTGTTGAGAATTCGTTACAGGCCAGGGTCTCTGCTACACATCAGGGATCAGAATGTCATAAGAATAATACTGTACTTGATGAGCTGAGCCTAGTGAGGGGAGAAAAATGTAAATAAACCAAGTGTGAATTCCTTGATGGCTGCTTTGCATCTTATTAAACTCTGGATCTCTGCTTGAGACAAGGTAAATGCCGAGTGTGAGTTTAAAAAATATACTAAAATAAATGCACTAAATTGTCTTCCACAACCTGAGAAGAAAAGCTACAGTAAAAACAAACAATCAGCCCACAGCCCTACCCACCTTCACTCTCATCACCTCAGCCTTTGCACACCATTGCCTAGTGAGGAGACTAGGCCTACAACTTCTATATCACTCCCAGAGCATCATAGTATAGGGCTCTACAACAAGCAGCCATCTGAAAGATCAAGCTCTAGGGACATGTGTATCAAAGGTCTAACACCTGTTCAGAATTTAACTCAAACCTGCAAGTTGGACAAAACAATCCTTAAGCTAGAATGTTAGCCTACGGAACAAAATGCAGTCAGCAGTCTTCCGTTTAAAGTGTGTCCAGTCTACGTTGCTTACTACAAGTCTCTGCAGCCCATTTCGAGGACTTGCAAGCATGTCAAAAAAAATTAAATATATCTAGCATAGCCTCCATTTTAAAGAGAAGTAAAGGTACTAGGTGCATCCTGAAAATAAGCCAAATTGGTAGACATGTCAGGTCCTGAGGTCTCTTTTTGCTCTATTCTTATCTGTAGGTAAGGGCTATTCTCAGCTCTCCAAATACCTGTATCTTCCAGGGTTGTTCTCTCCAAATATCTCTATCCTACTGGGACTCTCTTGGATTCTGTACTAAGAGGAGAAGACCCTGGGGAAAGTCCCTAGAAGATTCTCCTTTGAGAAAACTAACAAAAAAAAATCAAGCTGAAAAATCATTTAGCAACCCAGCTTACAGTAAAACTGTTCTTTTCCTGCAAACAAGACACTTTCAGTCCATTTCCTATTTAGATAATAGTAGAAAGTTGGGAATTTCTGGGGGTCGCACCGTGGCTCCCTTGGTTAATCCTTCCCCTGTGGCACCAGCATCCCATATGGGCACCCGGTTCTAGTCCCGGTTGCTCCTCTGCCAGTCCAGCTCCCTGCTGTGGCCTGGGGAGGCAGTGGAGGATGGCCCAGGTGCTAGGGCCCTGCACCTGCATGGGAGACCAGGAGGAAGCACCTGGCTCCTGGCTTCAGATCAGTGTAGCTCCGGCCGTAGCAGCCATTTGGAGAGTGAACCAATGGAAGGAAGACCTTTCTCTCTGTCTCTCTCTCACTGTGTAACTCTATCTGTCAAATTTAAAAAAAAAATCAAAAAGAGAGTTGTGAATTTCTGGCCTGCAAATTGCTCATCCTTGAGGGCTAGTCAATTGTCAATAGATTGGTACTATTCAAAATAGAGACTATCTGAAATGATCACCACAGATTACCAACCTCTTTTATCCTTGAGTGAGTTCCTCTCGCTTAGCAAACAGCTTTTTCTGGCCATCAAATAGCTCAGTGAAATCCAATCCAAGATATCATGAAGTTCAACAATCTTTTTGTGTTAGATATATAGCCTACCCCATCTTACTCCAACAGTTGGGAATGATATTAACTGATCCCCTGATAAGTTAAGCATCAGAAACCAGTTGCTTCTCACTACTAATCATCTATTTTTGGAAGTAACTGCAAAGGAAACACATGCTCAGTCATGACTTTGACTCTAAAACAACGTATTTTGATCTTTCATCTTTCCCTCTTGCTTGATTCTCTTTCTTGCTCACTCCCATCCATCACTTTAGCCCTTTAAAAAAAATTGGATTGTTTTTCTTTTCTTCATTTCTTCTCTACCCCAAATCCTCAGCCCAGTAGAACAGAAAACCACATCTTACCTATGTGGAATGCAGAAGAAATGTTTTCTTTTTGATATTAAAATGTCCTCCTACCAATTAGGTAAACATTGGCCACACCACCAAGTTGGCTTCTTATTACAGAGCACAGGGGAGTACAAATCCAGAGTTTTTTCAGAATCATGTCAAAAGGAACCGCAGGCTTTAGACTCCACTCTAGGGAGCAAATGAAAAAACCACATCCATGTGTCAGAATGCCAACTTCATCTGCATGCATGGATGGTTACAGTGTTGGAGATTTGATTGAACAATGAGATCTTGTCAAGTAACTTGTGGGATTCCCTTTCCTCTCCCAAGAAAGGATCCAGGCAGAGATCAAAAACAGTGTTCTTGAAGGTTCCAGAAACAGGCCTACTTTTTTATTGGCATTTTCAACAGGGAATCAACCAGTCCAGGGCTTTGGGAATTGTTGAAGAAAAGACAGCGTGTCACATTGTGCCACAGGGATCAATCAACCAGTGCATTCTTTTTTTTTTTTTTTTCCTTTTTGACAGGCAGAGTGGACAGTGAGAGAGAGAGAGACAGACAGAAAGGTCTTCCTTTTGCCGTTGGTTCACCCTCCAATGGCCGCCGCAGACGGCGCGCTGCGGCCGGCGCACCACGCTCATCCGATGGCAGGAGCCAGGAGCCAGGTGCTTTTCCTGGTCTCCCCATGGGGTGCAGGGCCCAAGCACCTGGGCCATCCTCCACTGCACTCCCGGGCCACAGCAGAGGGCTGGCCTGGAAGAGGGGCAACCGGGACAGAATCCGGTGCCCCGACCGGGACTAGAACCCGGTGTGCCGGCGCCGCAAGGCGGAGGATTAGCCTGTTGAGCCACGGCACCGGACAACCAGTGCATTCTTAAGCACTGTGACATTCTCAACCAGAACTGTAGAACCCTAAAGTAGGAACAGAGAAAACATAAATGGCTATATTCAGCACTTTGGTGTTATCATATGGACGATTCATGGTGGTCAAACATAAAGAAATGTATTATTAAGCTAATGCAGTTTATTCTAAGGCTTCACAGTGGGAATGTGCCATGTTGGTCCTTTGTTGTGTTTCATTTGCTTGATGATAATAAAAGAATCATTTCAACTCTTTCTCTACTTCCCATCCCTTAAAAGAGATGATTTTAATTCATCAATAAAGCATCCAAGAGGACCAAGAAATAATAAGGTCACCATGTAAAAAGTCCCCTGTGATACTCATAGAGCTTTAGTTGATTGTTAATATAAACAGCCCAAGGCTTCCACTTTTCTCTAGGTTCTGAGTATGTGGTTACTTTTGTCCATGGCATCCAAGGGCAAGTTAATTTTATTAAGAACATTTTTAGAAAGCTAGAATGTCAGAAGTTGACACTGCCCTCTTTCCAGTCCTCTATTCTTGGTAACATCATTAAATATCAGCTGGCCCCAAAGGCAAGTTGCACCTTTTTTTAATCTAACATCCATTCTGTGGATAGCATTTGTTTTCCATTGCTGCCAAGGAGACAATCTGGCTCTCATTTCCTTTGAAGAAGAGCCCGTGATGAGTCAGGTCTACAAGGGGAATAATTAGGTCAAATAAATGAGCCTTTCCAGCTGCCTGTGGCATCACTCAACACCCCCATGTTACAGACGAAGGGGACAATGCAGGAGCAAAAGCAGAGTTTATCTGTTGTGAGTTACCCCTTCCTCTGGCCCAAGGGATGTTATCAAAATGTATGAAAGGTAATTAGGACTCCTCGTTGAATCTGGAAAAGTGAAAACTGATATATAAAACAGTGTGGCTATTTTAATGACTTTCTACCCTACAAGAGAAAGCTCCTGTCCCATGACGAAACACAAACCAGCTGGCAGGCTTAGGGGCAGTCTCCTGCCTTGTGTCACATTTGCCCTCTTGGTATCCCTGCCACCTTATCCTGAGCTGTCATGTCCATTAGCAGGAGAAAAAGAAAATTCAATGATGTTGGAGTCATGTGCCAGCTCTTATTAGCATTCCCCTCGAGCTGATATCTGTAGCTCATCATTCAGGATGAATCTGTCCTGGCCATTGCCTTAATTCAAAGACTCCCAGGTAGTGTGTTCAACTTTGCACACACACAGCAGATTAACCCAACGCTGAATTAGAAATGCCAAATGCTGCCTAGGTTGAAGAGATCTCTTGCCCAGATTGAGGTGGCAGGAAGTAGGGAATGAAGAGAAAAATCATATATAGAGTAAGTTAGTCTTTTATCCAAGTTTCATTTCTCAGCAAAAAATCTTTAGTGTCCTCTCTCCCTCCTTTATTAAATTATTTGAAGACTGCTATAATGTAAGAGCTCTCACAAGTTTCAACAACAAATTCTGCCGACCTACAATGCCACACCAAATATTGACATGGATCACTGACCTCCTCCCCAGGTTAATGGTGCATTTTACCCTACATCAGGCTGACCAGAGCACGTGTCTTCTCCAAATCAGATGCTGTCATTAAAGAGTCCATCATGGGGCTGGCATTGTGGCTTGGCAGGAAAAGCCTCCATCTGCAATGCCAGCATCCAATATGATACCTAGCTGCTCTACTTCTGATCCAGCTCTGGCTAATGCACCTGGGAAAACAGAAGATGACTGAAGTGCTTGGGACCCTGAACTCACATGGGATATGCAAAGGAAGCTCCTAGCTGTGGATCAGTCCAGCTCTAGCAGTTGCGGCCATTTGGGGAGTGAACCAGCAGATGGAAGTCCCTTCTCTGTCTCTCCTTCTCTCTATCTGTAACTCCACCTCTCAAATAAATAAAAAACAAATCTGGGGGAGAAAAAGACATTCCATCACTTTCTTTCCTAAATTAAGTCTCTCATATCACTGGATTGTCTTAAGTTGCACTTGCTTTGCTTTCTCAAAATGTTCTTTATTTGGGGTTACTCCAGCTCTATAGTACATGAGAAAATGAATATCCATAATTTGCCTATAAAAAATAGAGAAATGTTCTTTGTGTTAAAGTACTAAGTAGGAAAAAACCCTGCTCACCAATCTTTCCTTCCAAGCTGCCTAAAGGTACATCGCCACACCTCAATTCTACCTGGAGATAGGTGATTCCTGAGCAGAACCTCATTAAAGAGGGAACAGCTGTGCACCTCAAAAATGAGCACATTTTCAATGGTTCTGGAGCAATAGCCTGTCAAACAAAGTTTATCACAATGTAGCAGTTATTCACTTGTTAAGTAATCAATTATTGACTAGCTGCTTGGTGCAAGACACTTTCTTGTCCCTGCTTGCACCCCCATATGTGAACATCAGCCCCACTGTCTCTCTACTGTATGGCAAACTCTGACTCTAGAAGGCCTTTCTTCCCAGATGCCAGGGTAATTCTTACTTAAAGAAGATAAGAAAGTTTTTCTTTGGGTGCCTCAATTATACCAGCAGTGCTGGTCACAGTCCAGCACCTACACAGATTCCCCCATCCCAGCTTCCTCTGACATGAACTCTTCCATGTATAGATAGAGGAGCCCTAACCCCAGATTGCCCCTGGGTTAACTCAGGAAAGAAAATATCCTATCCCTAAATGAAGACCAATTAATTCTTTATAAATTTCCTTGCAACTTTTAAACAACTCCATTCACTTGTGTTGCCCTAACATAACTTCCTCTCCTGGGATGTGTCAGCAAGCTCATTACTAAGAAATGCTGGCATCATCCGCACCATAGGCTTGTGACTTCAGCACCTCCGCGTCCATGAGCAAGCCTCAGCTGTTCTGAAGCGAAACCATATTTCACCTCTCCCAAGAGGCCAGATCCAAACAATACTGCAAACTTCAGAGGGGTGGAGACATGTGGAAAAAGAAGGAAGCCCCGTCACTGGAGCAGAAGAGCAGCCTCAAGTTCTCTGCCATGGAGAGAGGTACACAGCCAGATTTATTCTGACACTCCCAGGCCAGAAGTGCAGCATGGTTCACACATGCAATGAGTTCAGTATGTGCCTTGGTTGAGGGTGGGAATGGGTGTGCTCACACGTGCAGCCACTGAAGCCTGAGCTGTGCTCAGTGAGCTGAGAGGGGAACTGAGGTCTAACAGGACCCATTAATTCATGCGATCACTGTCCTAGCTGGCTGCCTGGATCAAATTCACAGCAGGATGGCCTCACGGCCCCTGGTGCTATAATTAGGGTGGAGACCACAAAAAGTTTTAATTGCTAGTAATACAAATGGAACAAAATTTTCAAATGCTCTTTCCTCCCCAGCCCCACACCCACTCCCCACCCTATGTCTTTAATCTGTGATTGAAAGGATATTAAGATCTCGGGTATATCTACAGTCCAGAGGACAAGAAGGAAAACCCCGCAGTGTGAAACATTGCGTCTCAAGAAAGGCAACCGGAGAGGTGACTGGAAATTCACTACAGCTACTTTGCTCCCTCTCTGCCCTCTCCGCCCTCAGGAATTCCCTTGTGAAAAAGATGATGGTTTTACGTGTTATGTTTTTACTGGAAATGGAGGGAGGTTTATCAATTGGGGCCTTTTAGCATGAACCTCCTGTGTACCTGAAGTAGGAGTTGACCCTCCATCACCCTCTTTGTGGCCCTAAGCTGGGATGTGTGGGATGATAAGCTCTGACCAATTGCCTATTTGTGGACTCAAGCTCCCTTGCTTGACAACTGATGAATAAGTTTTCTTTTGTGGAATAAGAATAGGTGAACTTTTCCCCTTGAATTCCCATCCTGGGACTGGGGAACAGAATCCAGGATCTCTTGTCTTTGCATTTGCACCGTGGGAAAGAGCACCTAGAGTTAAAAGCCTGATAAATGTCCTCAAAAGCTTTGAGAATCACTCAGCGTGAGCACTTGCCCCTGAACAAATGTCCATGTTGTGTTGCAGCAGGAATGCCACTGGGGTCTGTGGCCAAGTCACAGGCATAGAGGTGATGCTCTTTGTAAATAGATTCATGCCACTTGTCTCCTGGCTGGAAACACTTTCAAAAGAACAATCTGCTGAAGTCAGTTTCCTAGGAGAATCCATCACATTTCCCCCCAGAGGTATTCCCACCATTGCAAACCATTAGATAAACTTAAAAGAGCAAATTAGTCCTCCTGGTAGGCCTCTCCCACCCGTCTCCAGTTTAACATTTCAGTCATTCTATTTTCTCAGCAGATTTGAAGCCAAGCTCTCAGATCAGAACTCTCCATCCAAGAGCCTGATGTATAATACATAAGAACAATCAGCTAACAACTGGTTTTGTCAGTTTCTCATGTCTGATATCTGCTGGCTAGTAAATGAGCAGGACAGGTTAGTGTTAGGGTAACTGCATGAGGAGTAAGCCTTGAAAAGAAAAGAATGAGAAAAGCAGAAAAATCAGAACTGTCCCAGAAGGTGAGTGTCAGTCAAGGGTTTCAAAACCCCTCAAAAAACTCTTTCGGCTCTGTCTTGATTTTGTCTGTCTCTCCTTTTTTTACACGCATGCCACCCAAGAAGCTATGAACAGTACCTATCTACTAACAAATCAACTGCTGAAACTGTAGGAGAGTCTATTCACCTTCAGAATCAGAACAAAGCCTATTTTAAAGTATTTTTTGAAAAGTTTTAGGTTTATAGCAAAATTAAGAGGAAGGTACAGAGATTTCCCACATGTCCCCTACCCCCACACTTGCATAGCCTCCCCTTTATCAACATTGCCACTGTTACCACAGATGAACCCACACTGACACATCACTACCATCCACAGTCCATGGTTCACTCTTGATATTACATATTCTTTGATCTGGACAGATACATAATATCATTCATCTACCACTACTGAATCATTAGATAAACTTAAAAGAGTTTTCACAGTCTAAACCCAATGTTGATTTCTTTGGCTTGTGCTATGGTTTGCATGTGGTTTGAGTATGCCCTCCAAGGGCTCCTGTACTAGATGCTTGGGCTTCACTGAGGCAGTCTTGAGCAATGGTATGACCTTTCAGGGATGTGGCCTAGCAGGAGGGGGGAGGGTAATTAAGTCATCGGGGGCACCACTCTTGGAAGAGATTGATACAGTTTTCAAGTATCTTGCTTGCTTCTCAGTTCTCAGTTCCTTCTTATAAAGTGAGACCACCAATGCACTTGGCCCTCTGCTTCTTCACCATGTAGCGAGGCAGCCAAGGGGCCCTCAGTAGAAGCTGAACAGATGAAGTCATCCAATTCTGGACTTTCTGCCTCCAAAACTGTGAGCAAAATAAACCTCTTTTCTTTATAACATTTCCAGCCTCAGATACTTTGTTATAGTTGTAGAAAACAGACTAAGACAGCATCCAATAAACCAAATGAAGCAACACAACAGCACAGTAGGGAAAGAAAAGCACATATTCAAAAACAAATGAAAAAGCAAGGAAGGATGGAAGGAAGGAAGGAAGGAAGGCAGGCAGGCAGGCAGGCAGGCACAGACTCTGGAGGCAGGCAAACCGGAATTCATATTTTGCCTTTACCACTCAAACCACAGTGTGGTCAAGGAAGGTTACCTTCTGAATACTTTCATTTTCTCCTTGGAAAACTAGGGTGAGTATACTTATCTCATAGGACTCAGTTATGAATAAGATGGGGGAAAATGACGAAAATTAACACACTTTGTACAATGTCATAATAAGGAGCAGCTAGTTTCCTGCATTCTTATATATACAGCCATAATTGGGATCCCATCATGAACTTGTTCTGACATTTTGATGTGGCTTGGTTTTCTTATTTATGATAAATTGGAAAAAATTCCAATAGTCAGCCCAGTTACCCATCATAATTGTAATAGTTAAGCACCAAATACCAAGACAATACATGAAATTATAAAGACAAGTATTTCACATAAAACTGAAGGAGAAAAAGACTGAAAATAGATGAGATATATTCACAACTTTAGCTGCATTCTGTGAGAAAAAGGAAATTTATTGTATCTTAATGTTTTTAATTTGATTCTTCAAGAAGTTTGCATTATTACAATACTTGACAGTCAAAGGAACTTTTCCTGTAGCAGACACTGAAAAATGATTGTTATCTTGCAGATCTTTTCATTTAAACACACATGAGCTTCTCTAAGACTCTATACAATATATGGTGTAATAATTACACTTTCATGTAATTCTGCAGATGTTCATGGTATGGTACAATTAACATTATTATATATAACTGGTTATAACTCACCAAAAAATGCTACTTATTGTACTCTGCAGAGTGTTGTGAATGTTTTTACTTGTGTTTCAATGTTTTGGTATAGAAGAATAACTTTAGCCTCCTCTCAGCTATTAGTGAGTAGCCATTTTGGTGCCTTCTTTCTCATCTGTCATAATCTGGTGATCTGAGTGTTCAAAAAACAAATTTGGAGGTGGATATATGGCCTTGTAGTGAAGACTCTTATTAAAACAACCCTGGACCTATGTTAGAGTTCCTGAGTTCAATACACAGCTCTGCTCCTGACTCTAGCTTCCTGCTAATATGGGCCCTGAGAGGCAGCAGATGATGGCTTAAGTTTTTGGGCTCCTGCCACCCATATGAAATGAAAAATCCTGGCTCCCAACTTCAACCCAGTCTAGTCCTGGCTGCTGCAAGCATTTGGGAAGTGAGTCAGAAGATGGGAGGTCTTTCTTTCTCTCCCTGTCTCTCTAACTCAAATAAATAAATTTAATTGATTTGTTTTTGGAATAAGTAAAACAAAAACAATGCTGTCAACCATAGTTATCCTACTGTGGAACACTTGTATACAAAGGCTATTTGAGGATTACCTGAGGTAAGTAAAATGGTAACCACCCAAGAAGTTAGAAGGGAAGAAAGTAAGAATCCTCTCAACCTATATGTGCTGGGCTGTAACTGGCTATGCAATCTTAAAACAAAGTGCGATAGAAGAAACTTAAAAGGCTAAGTCTAGAAGTTGTTCACTAGTGGGCCGAGGCAGCTAGTAATAAAAGCCAAACTTACCATGCTTCTTGGGTCCAGTATTTCTCAAAGACAGGTCCACTGTCCATCTAGGGAAGAGGGAGTAGTAATAAATATTGAGAAAACAGACTCTCAGACCCCATCCCAGAACTCCTGAATATAATATGTGAAAATGATCCTGAAATTAACATTTTTTCACAAAAATGCATTTTCAAAAATTCAGAATGTGAAAACAGACTTTAAAGGTGAAAAAGAATAAACAGGCAAAATATATTCACCATTGAAAAGAGACAAAATCAAAAATGTACTGATAGGAAGTAGAAAAACAGAAAAGCCAGTCCATTTCCTCATGTTCTGATGTCATTAAGAAAGCACCATGTGACTCATTCCCAATTCAACTGCCTCTGGAGAAGCTTATTCAAAAATTACACTAGAGTGAGCATTTGGCCTAGCAGTGAAGTTGCCAAGCCCCACAGTGGAAGGCCTGGGTTCAATACCTGCTCTAGTCTTCCAACTTCCTGCTGATGCAGATCCCAGGAGGCAGCAGTGATGGTTCAAATGGTTGGGGTTCCTGCCACCTACACTGAGGACCTGGATATAGTTCCCAGCTCTTGGCTTCAACCTCCAGCTCAGGACCATTTGGAGAGTGAACCAGTTCATGGGATCTCTCTCTCTCTCTCTCGCTCTTGCTCTCTCTTTCTCTTATAAGTAAATATTAAAAGTTCAGAAAAAAGATTACCTCACCCTTCTTAGTCTCACAGGTAGGTAAATTTGAAAAATAAGAGTGGAAGCAGGGAATATTTGTTTTCCCTAATATATTCTAAACACTCAATATTAAATTTTTCTTAAGATTTGAAGGCCTTCAGAGAAAGAAAGACCTTAGTAGAAAAAGATACTGTTTTGTTGGATGTGAATGCATCTTTCGAGAAAACCAACTGAGTTGCACTTCTCCCTCTCTAACTCTGACCTTCAAATAAAATAATAAATCTTAAAAAAAAAAAAGTATTGGGGATTGAATCCCCAATGCCTACTGAGAAAAAGCCCAAGTTCTTATTTTAACATATAGCACCCCAACCTGTCATTCTAGTCTGGGTTTCATAATTTTCCTTAATGCATATATGGAAGATCAAGGAGCAAGCAACGAAGTAACCAGAGGACTAAGAATCGATTAAAAAGCCATGAATGGTCTGTGAGACCCAATGTCAGCAGAGCAGTAGAATGAGTCACAATGGATATGAAACAACTGAGGCATAAAGAGGAGCCAAAGAAGCAGCTGAAGTACCAAGTCATTCGTTATGGAAATCAGACAATAAAAAGAATATGAACAATACGGCAGCATTCTGGGGGAGTTAGGAGTGACAAGGAGCAGCTTTGTGGTGGCAGTAGCAGAAGATGATGGTAGTGTTAAGTGTTGGTAGTGGGTGAGATCAGTAGAGAGAAGATGAATCCTCAGATTCCCCCATTCAAAATTACTACAGAAAAGAAAGGCACTCATTCACAACTGGGGAAAAAAGAGGAAGAAGTCCAGGGACTTTACCAAGCCAGAATTCTACAGTCAAATCTTGAAAACATTAATAAGAACCTTGGCTTTGGGTAGAAATTTTATTTCAGTATATTTTAGGAAATGAGAGGGCAATATTAATTAAATATAAATTTACTTATTTATATATTTGTCTATTCCTCAGCTTGTCCCACACGGAATCTAAGACAGCCACAAAGCAGTATGTGCTGGATAAAAGCCACTACATCCTGGAATATGAGCTAAACTCCCTTGGCCCCCACTTCTATAAGATTGAAGCAAATAGATCATAAACAAAGAGCTCAAAGGGCCAAGCTCTTAAACAGAAGGAAATAAAACCACGAAGGGCCATGATGAGAAGGGGAAGGTACCCCAGGTGTACCTGAGTGCTGAATTCATTCCCACCACATCAAAAGCAACAGCATGGCCCCTAATTCCAATTGCTGAAACATTTTAACAGCTGGGAATTCAAATAAGCCATCAGCCAGCTCAAAAAGATTTTTTAATTCAAAATAAATCAGGCTAACAACCTGCAGATGTTTGGAAAGAAAATGTTTGGGTGACTCATTTTCAAAACCCAATTCCGTAACTTTGCCATTTTAGAGTTTCTGAATGGCAGCTACCTGCCCTTTGCTTCTAATCAACTGAGAAACTGTTACACTGGCATTGTAGACTTGACATTGGTTTAATATGCTGATGAACAATCATGAATTCCATCTGGTAAATGAAACTAAAACTGGGAGTCAAGAGCACAAAGTTGGTCAGGTAGTCTGTGGTTTCTCCAGGGATCCATCACTCTCTGGTAGTAGGAGATTATCAGTTCCACCCAAAATTTTTTGTTCTTGGGTTTCCATTAATATTTTTACCACATTCTCAGAATAAGTAGAGATCATCTCAATTATAAGTTTAGCAATAGAATAGACAAAAGGGGGAAGAAGAAGCTGCAAGAAGAATGAGTAATATCTCAGACTAAAGATTAATGGCAAAATACTACTTAGCACCTCAGAATCTACCAGGGCTAGTGAATATCCTGCCCATGGGCCATAGAAGGCTGCCAAACTTAGCTGGTCTGACCCACAGAGGCAACTGCAGGCAGGACTCAAAATTCAATGAATCTACAGCAGGCTAATTTTTAATTGATAAGTGTGGATGGTCCACAAATGATATTATAGATATCCAAGTGGCCCTTGGCAGTAAAAAAGAGTTTCTACCCTTGCAAGGACAACATGGCAGGTGCATGCATCAGTGGGCCATCAATAGGGGAAGAAGGAGTAAAGCTTCAGGCTCTCCAAATGAGAATCGGCTAGGTCAGTTAGGAACTCAGTTCTTTCTCTGGTGAATATGAAACAGACCACAACAATAATTTAGCACTAAATCTGAATCTAAAATCTGGGGAGCTGTTGGTTGATCAAAGTGATGAGGCAGGGGTATAAGATTGCTGCCAGTGGGATCTGAGCCTTCTCATTGATTCTCACATTTTTACACTCTCCTCCCACCCCGCCCCCGCCCCCCCCCCCCACACACACACACAAAGGCCTTCTCTCCTTTTTATTTTCCCCTAGCCTCATATTACTGATGCTGGAAACTCACCTGTGATCCGATTCTGTTTTTTTATGAATCCATAGGCCTCTGTACAATCCATCCAGAGGGTCTCACATAGCAAATACAACAGAAATCAGCCAACAAGTCTGTCTCCACCTCCTGTGTTTGAAAGCAAAAGTCATGTCTTGACATCTTTGTATCTTCATCACCTATCATAGGATCTTACATACAATAATCAATCAATTACCACTGGCTAAACTATTCAATTAGGTTCATATAGTGGAAAATTATAAGGATAAAAACTCCTTTTCCAACACAGAACTTCCCCCAAAATGTTCTTGAGATATGAGGTCAGTTTTCCAAAATCTTGAAGACCTTTCTTCAATCAAAATGACCTATAAGACCAGAAGCTAAAACAATAATAGGTCTTTGACTAAAGGTTACTTGATCAAACTGAGAAGGAAAAATTTTCAAAAATATAATACATTTATTTCTATCTTTGAAGCCTCCTCACATCTCACTAATAGAGCAAATGATGAAAATATCTCTCCCTCCGAATCCCTTTGACCCAGAATCAAGCACTATCAAAAGGTGTAAAGCCATTGAAGCTTAACTATAACAGAACAAAAGGCCAGAATGAATGATGTGTTCAACAGTGATCCCATTTGCTTTACTCACCACATAAACATGATGGAAAGATGCAAAGAGCCACTACATAAAGCTGAGGACCATCTCACTGCAGTCAACATCCTTGATAAATGAAAATCACTTGACTACCAAGACTGCTTTCCTTTACGGCAAGGATCAACAGCCAAGAGCACATCCAGTGACCTTGGTTTTCTCCTATATTATAGAAAATAGACTTTTTCTAGCCATAATTACATCAAATCTAAGTTGTCAAAATCAAGTACCTTTGGACATGGCTGTAACTACCAACTAGTTAGCACTACCCTGAATAAGTCATATCATTTAGTCCATCAACAAATATTACCCAAATTCTTATTGCATACCAGGCACCATGCAACAGGCTGGAAATGCAATGAAGAGGTAGATAGACATGGTCACTACTCTCACAGAGCTTAATCTGGCTCTCGTCATTATAGAATCCCCTTCCTGGCAAACTCAGGCTCCAGATACAAAGGATTATATTTTGTAATATATGTCAGGTGCCAAACATGGCATCTGCTAAATAACATGGGCTCATTAAATGGAAGATGTTGCTATGACAACTAAAAAAGAGGTAATGTCTATAGTCTGTGGACTATACAATATAATACAATTATTGCTGCTGTCATTTCTATTATAGAGAATTTTTAAAACAAATTGTTACGATAAAGTCAGTGTACCTCCATTCATTAAAATTCAGAATTTTATACTCATCTAAATTCCAACTGCAGCTGTTCTGGTAGCTTGTACATACTTTAGACCCTAGAAAATGTTTCTAAGTAGTTTGATCTTCCACTACTCCCCTATAAGTGCTCTATACCTTTGGCTGAATCAAATGGCTTGAATTTGCCTGATAATGACCAGCTCAGCCATCCTGGACCCAACAGGATCATGCAGACTTGAGTTGGGTGGCACCATTTACATCCATATATCATTCATTGAGAGTGTAAATCAAGAGACTGGCATTGTGGTGTAGCAGGTTAAGCCTCCACCTGCAGTACCAGCATCCCATATGGGTGCTGCTTTGAGTCCTGGCTGCTTCACTTCTGATCTGTCTCCCTGCTAATGGCCTGGGACTGTAGCAAAGAATGGCCCAAGTGCTTGGGCTCCATACCCATTTGGGAGACCTGGAAAAAGCTCCTTGCTCTTGGCTTCAGTCCAGCCCATCCTTGGCCATTGCAATCCTTTGGGGAATGAACCAGCAGATGGAAGACTTCTCTCTCAGTCTCTCCCTCTCTCTCACTGTAACTCTGCCTTTCAAGTAAATTTCTTAAAAAAAAAAAAAGAGAGAGAGAGAGAGAAAGAAAGTGTGAGTACTGTTCTGGCACACCTTTCTATCCCTAATAGCTTCTTGCTTGGTTCCTGGGATGTAGTATACTTGTATAAGCGTTCATTATTTTGAAAATAATGATTAAATAGATGAACAGGAGGGAAAAAAACAGAATGCCCTAATCATCATCTCATTTGAAAACTAAATCACACTCCTAATAGTATTTATTCATCAAGAATTCAACAAGCATTTAATAAAATACACAACTATTGTGTGCACATCATTGTGAGGGCCTATAAATGTCATAAAAATGACATAGACGCTGTATACACAGCATATTTTGAAGACTATCAAAAATTTTGGAGATTGTATTACTCTGCCCTATCATCTTTCAACTTATGAAACTTAAGTGCATGAAGTTTATCTTACTCAAAAAATAATGACAGGGGTTGGTTTTTGTCACAGATGTTAACATGCTACTTGAAATGCCCCACCTCCTGTACCAGAGTTCCTGGTTAGAGTTCTGACTCTATTTCTAATTCCTGTTACCTGGTAATGTTCACCTTGAGGGACAACAGGTGATGGTACAAGCACTTGAGTTCCTGCTACCCACATGGAAGACCTGGATAGAGCTCCAGTTTCCTGCCTTTGCCCTGGCCCAGCCCTCGCTGTTGCAGGCAATTAGGAAGTGAACCACCTGATGGAAGATCTCTCTGTCTCTGGCTCTCTCTGCTTCTCTGCCTTTCAAATCAATAAAAAGTCAATTATTTTTTAAAAAATTACAACTAACACATATTGTACTCTTACCAAGTGCCAAATAGTTTACATGTACTAAGTCCTTTAGTTCTCAACATCACACAGTGAAGGGCTATTGTTATCCTTATTTCACAGATAAGAAAACTTAGTACTGCAGTGATAAAGTAATTTGCCCAAGATAAAGTCAAGCCAAAGAAGGAAACTTCAAGTCTCCCATCCAATTCTTATGCTACCTCACCGCAATGAGTAAACAACTGAAATGATCCAAAAGCAACACATGAGCATAATTCCAAGCAGAAACACTGTCAACCTGGTATCTGTCAACACAGTCAAGAGCTATCTCAGCAATGACAGGGATTGTCACTTTCTGCAGCCCAGCAGAGGCAGGTGGATTCAAGCTGCACAGTAGCTTGTGACTTCTCATCTCTCATGGCTTATTCAATGCTATCCTGGATCCTTTAACAAGAGAATAAAAGGTTGATTTTCTCTCTCTCTGCTCCCACCTCTGTGTCTGGGGCACAACCCAAGAGGCAGAAAGATGTGTGGGATTTTAGATTCAAAACCACAGGCCACCCCTCAAGCCACATAGTCACTCATGAGAGCAGACACCTCTGAGTCCATTGTCAATTACTGACAATGCAATTGTCCCTGAACCCCAACTGCAAAGCATCAGACAGGAAGTCACTTGCCTCTACAAATCACTTCTGCCACCTAGTGTGAAGAGACCTAGACAGATGATCTAGGTTGACCGAAGAAGAAATAAAATTTAACCCCAAAGTGCAAAATATTTTTAAATGCATGTCAATTACTTTCCCTGGACTATTTTGTAAGCTGTGAAACAAGTGAACATTCAGAGATCAGATGAAAAATAATTAAGGTCATGATTATGAATGAGCCAAAGACTTTTCGACAAAGGAATGTACCATGAGCCTAAGTTCCAAGATATGCCACATTTACTTTAAGATCAAAATCACATGTGCAAACTACAATAATGTCACATCAGCAGGGACCAATCCAATGAGATTTTATCTGTATCTACTATGAAATTGTTTCTCTGAAGAAACCACAGTGCAGAAGTACATTTGAGAGATGAGAAAAATCTCTGTTTACTTTGTTGTTATCAGCGTCATCCTCGTGAAAAAGGGCTCTGTTTCATGTAGGATAATGCTTTCCAAAACTTCCTTCTGTTAGACATAGTAGGTTTCATACAGTTGTCCCTGTATCACCTCTCAGTGCAGACTGGAGGCATAACACCATGGTGAAATTCAAAAAAAGTTATCTAAGTAAGAGACCAAGGTATTGGACGTCCACAGCTTTCCAGGGGGTGTGGCTTTACTCAAAAAGGAAGTAACATAAGGGCAATCTGCTTCTCCATAAGAACTGTTTCTCAGGGCCAACTTTGTGGCATAGCAGCTTATGCTGGCATCCCATATGGGCATCGGTTCAATTCCCTGCTGTTCCACTTCTGATCTGGCTTCCTGCTGATGAGCCTAGGAAGGAAGCAGAGGATGGTCAAGGACTTGGGCCCTTGCACACATAGGCTACCTGGAGGACGTTCCAGGCTCCTGACTTCAGCTGGCCCAGCTCTGGCTGTTGCAGCCATTTGCCGAGTAAAGCAGCAGATGGAGGATAGCCAGCTCTAGCTCTCACTTCCCCCCTCCAGCCCATACCTCTTACTTTCAAATAAACAAACCTTGAAAAACAAAAACAAAAAAAAACTTTCTCACAACATGGAAAAGCAGTGGGCAAAAGAGTTCAAGTCTGAAACTCTTGGAAATACCTTGGAGTGAAAATATTCTATGATTTCAACTAATACAATACTTATTTGCATCAACAATCAACCAGAAAAGTGGTAAGGTGGATGTTCTCTAATGGAAATTTAAAAAGGTCAAACAAGCACTGTACCAGAGCAGTTGAACCAAACAAACAAACAAATAAACCATCTAGGGTTAGTAGTAAAGTCACTCTTAAATCTGAGTTAAAATACAGAAGCTAAATTCAGAGTTAAAACTGTAACACTTGGGGTCGGCGCTGTGGTATCATAGGTAAAGCAGTCGCCTATATTGCCAGCATCCTATATGGGTGCCAGTTCTAGTCCTGGCTGCTCCACTTCCAATTCAGCTCTCTGCTGTGGCCTGGGAAAGCAGTAGAAGATGGCCCATGTCCTTAGGCCCCTGCACCTGTGTGGGAGACCCATAAGAAGCTCCTGGTTCCTGGCTTTGGATCGGCCCAGCTCTGGCCATTATGGCCATCTGGGGAATGAACCAGCAGATGGAAGACTTTCTGTCTGCCTCTCTCTCTCTCTCCCTCTCTCTCTCTGCCTCTGCCTCTCTAATTCTGCCTTTCAAATAAATAAATCTTTAAAAAAATTATAACACTTGCCCACAGCCCAGCACCCACCCACCAGATGCACACAGCACTCATATATAAGTAGAATACACTGTATCTTATTCTCAAATTATCTACTGTAGTAAATGCAGACTTTTGGAGAGAACTTTGGGAAACCAGAAAGGCAGTCAGATCAGACTCCCAGGCTGGCAAACCCCCAGTGACTAGTGCAGGGAAAAGGAGTATGAGAAACGCCTCTTCAGGCCCAGCAAAGGGAATCCAGTTACATCATAGGAGGGGGAAACCACTTCAAAGCCCAGATATTGGCAGCCTGAATCCCACAAAGGACTGAAATGAAATACTACCTATTTCACCAGGCCTGGAGCTACGAGTCAAACAACTTAATTCCTCCACAGAGCCTTGGTTAACGACCAAGATCCTGGTCTCTCCCTGATCCACTCAGCATATTGAGTGCAGTTTATCTTCACATACGTGTTTCATTTTTTGAAAAGCTATATGAGATGATGGAAAAGCATAAATTAAAGAGGCACTTTGTGAGCCCCAAAAAAAAGAAGGCATAATTTTTCTTTTTAATCATACCACTGTAAAGTCCTTTTAGAGCCCCAACCAGTAGATGCTGAGTTACTAAAAGAGAAAGAAGCAAGAGGCTGCACTATAAAAATGGGGAATTTGCTTTCTAGGCCCAGGAACCTAAACTGGTTATCTCAGACAATAATTCTTTTAAAAAATGTTCTCCAAAAACAGAGGCTCATATCCCATTGAGATAGTGCCAGGGAGCGCCTAAGCTCCAGTCCAGCATCTTGCCTTAAAAGGGTCTAGCAATATCAAGGATAGACGAATTCAAAAACATTCAGAAGTTGTATCACTATGGTGCAGTTTATCAATAGTGGGGCAGTCATGGGTGGGTTGGGACAGGATATATATTTAGGAACTCCCTCTACTTTCTGCTCAATTTTGCTTAAATTTCAAACTGCTTTAAAGAATAGTCTATTAATTACAAAAAAGCTTTAAAGAGAAAAATACATGTCTATATATATATATGTTATATATATATATATATGTGTGTGTATACACACACACACACAGAGAAGTCCTACTACATATCTGTCCAACATTCTTTTTATTCCTCCTTTTCTCTGCTCATTCTATGTTTTGTATCACAACTGTCATTCCCTATTCCAAATCAGAGTGCCTCTCCTCTTTCCTGAAAACTGCTAAAAGCTCAATGCCATGCCCAACACAAGAAAATTTTTCTGGATTTGTAAAGCTCATGTAGAGGCCTACCATCTTTATGCCACCTGTCCTAGATCTTTGTTTCCTGATAGTTCAGGTGTTTGCTTTGTCTTCTCTCTAAGAAGACAATTAGTTCTTTAAAGGTATGTTTAATTGTTTCAGGAATCTCCTGGCCCCTATTTAGCTACACAATAGAGCAGATACTCAGGAAACAGTTCTTGACTGATTTTAAGTTCTGGAAAAACTAGAATTTAGCCTGAACTAGACCTCATCCCTCTCAGATTCAGGGGCATAGCCGGGGTGTGGAATGCGTAGTAGATTGCATAACTAAAAATGGGACAGGCTTCCCATGTTTGTCTTATCATTCGCCATGGCCTGAGCTACAGGCTTTTCCTGCCTAGTGCTCAAAGGCTATGAATTACATCTTACACACATTCAGAAAGCATAGAATAGCTGATTAAAGAAAGGCATCAAAAACTATAACAAAGGGATTTCCTGCCCCATTTTCATCAAGTGCTAAAAATTTAGAGCCATTAGGCAAACTGTTCAACAGCATGTATATGAGTGAACCTGGCAGATTTGGGACAAATCTAAGTAATTAGCGCCCAAACAGAGAAAGAAGAATATGCAAGCAAGGGCCTGTGTATGAAGGAGCCTGGGATTCACCACTTGCCTTAAGACAAAGAAGTCTGCTGCGGAGAGAGTTAGCTCTGCAGAAAACCTGACATGACTGAGAAGCCAGTCTCAAATTGAGTTAGGTTGGCTTATTTTGATTTATTTTTTAATAGAGTCAGTCTGAGGCACAATTTTCAAAAGGGGAAAGTTAGCCCTGAACTCATTCAGAGCCCCTCTTTCTGCACTGATCTTGCCTCTGCCCATCAAGCATCCTCCAGGTTGGTCTTCATGCTGTCAACAGCCAGATTCCAGGAGCCTCAATCCCTGGCTCCGCGAAGGCCTGCTCTTTAATGATGGCTCACATTTCCTAACTCTGTATCAAGTACTATGTTTGTGAACAATTCTCTCTTCTTATTTGGAAAAAAATCTGATATATGCACAGAACTGTGAAACCTCTGAACGAAATAGGTTTCTTAGAGATTATTTCATATGACTCCTTCAGGCCTAAGAGAGGCCATGGATCTGGCATGATCTGCTGTAGTCCTCACAGCTAAGGAGTAGCCAAACCAGGACCACTCAAAACCCTCCTGATTTCCCAACTCATTGCACTTCCATACATAACACTCAGTAATTTATTCAACAAATATTATCCGGGTATCAACCAAGGGCCAGGTCCTATACCAAACTTCAAAATTAGGATCATCAAGATATTAGAGAACTATTAAAGTTCAGTATTGTCCTTTGAATCATTCATTCATTCAAAAATTAACTGAATATACACTGTGTGTTAAATTCTTCTTACAGGTTGATCCAGGAATGTAATCATCGCAATGGCTTTGGACTAGTTGAACTTAACTAGTCTGGAACTAAGCTTTCATGAACTCCCTCCTCCCTTGGGTGCAGATTAGGGTTGACCTGAAGAGAAATCTACCCACAATCCAGAAGAGAGAGGTAAAGCAGTTGCCATTGTGTTGCAAGGTTGATGAAGGTACTAAGGGCTGTGGTAGATGAGGTGCTGGTTAGCATGAAGTCACAGCCAAAGCAGCAGCTCTTCTAGCTCCATCAGATCTCCCTCCTTCAGTTCTGAACGTCACCTTTGGAGGTGTAGGTATAAGTTCTAGGTTTTCCTCCCAAGTCCAGCTTTGTTTTCCCCACTTGACAGCTCTGGGGAGCAATACAAACTTTAGTTTAGCATCAGACAAGACAGATAACAGCTCTCCTTAAACCAGTTCCCACAGTATAACAAAGTTAAATTTCTATCACAAACTGCATCTTCCATATCATAAATCTATTTTCACTGACTGAAACTTGATAAATATCCTTAAAGATCCTTTTAATATAATATTTCTGAAGTATGAGTCATGTGTGAACTCTTTAAACCAAGCAAGTTGTAATTTCCCAGTGTTGAACTTAAATTATTTTATTATGATCTTACCTAAATAGGTACAAATATTAATCGAGATAAATTATTAACTTTGAATAATAAGTCTAAATAAAATTAAACAATGAAATTCAGTCACACTAATTCAAGTTACCTGATAATGTCTTTTTCTGAAATGAAGTCACAAATGAGCCTGTAGTACAGGATCTTTTACCATCCCAAACCTGTACTACTGGGTGCTGTGTGATGATTCAGTGTCAAAACATCATACTGTATTCCATAATATGAATATGCACAATGATATGTCAATTTAAAAAAGAAAAGAAAAATACTTCTGGCCTATTCTATATTCAAATTATTACAAAGCCTTCTTTCATACAGCTTTCTGGGGGTGTCATTTACCTTCACTTGGTGCAAACACATTATGTAGTGACAAATTTAAACTCTAGTCTGCCTAGTAAATATTAAGACATTAACTTTACCAGTGCCCAGGTTGACTACTTCAATCCCTCCTTCTTGCTCATGCTGCTCCCTGGGGACCCCACCCTTCCAGGCTTAGTTGAATTCCTCATCTTGGCAACTAAGACAATCTTTCCCAAGAGAACAAGGCATTCAACTTCCTACGCACAAGAGCTGCCAGCCAAAGAAAAGCCAACTCTTTATTGGAGATCAGAGAGCAACACACACCCAGTTCTGCCATATGTTGGAAAATCCAATAAAAGAGTAAAGACTGTCTTCCCTGCTTCTTCATAATAATCCAGAATAGCCAATAGCTGCTACACAGCTTCCAATCATTTGGAAATTTCAGCCTGAAAGGTCAAACCCTGGCAAGCTCCACACTCAGACTAAGAAAGCCTGTGATAGACATGAAAACTTCAACTGCCCCACTGGGCTACTGGGCCCCTTTTCTTGTTTTTGTTTTTGTTTTTGTTTTTTTTAGAAAGCTTTTATTTAATAAATATAAATTTTGTAAGTACAACTTTTGGACCACAGAGGTTCTTCCCCCCATACCCACCCTCCCACCCCCAAACTATCCCACCTCCTACTCCCTCTCCCATCCCATTCTTCATTAAGATTCATTTTTTATTATCTTTATATACAGAATATCAACTCTATACTAAGTAAAGAGTTCAACAGTTTACACCCACACAGATACACAAAGTATAAAATACTGTTTGAAAACTAGTTTTATCATTAATTCTCACAGTACAACTCATTAAGGACAGAGGTCCTACATGGGGAGCAAATGCACAGTGACTCCTGTTGTTGATTTAACAATTTACAATCTTATTTATGATGTCAGTAATAACCCGAGGCTCTTGTCATGAGCTGCCAAGGCTATGGAAGCCTCTTGAGTTCACAAACTCCGATCTTATTTAGACAAGGCCATAATCAAAGTGGAAGTTCTCTCCTCCCTTCAGAGAAAGGTACCTTCTTCTTAGATGGGCCCCCTTTCTCACCCAGAAAGCCAAGGAGCATCAAAGGGCTTGTAAAGCTTACAAAGGACTGCTGGACTCTGATAATAGAACTACTGCTCCAAGTTATATTTAACCCTCATGTAACTCTGTATTCACACAAATCTAGAAGACATTTCCAAAGCCTCAGGCACCATACATTTGTAATTATGCTTATTTGTAAAAACTAGCTTAGTTGTTGCTTTTCTAAATGTGGAGTGGAATTAAAATCTGTGCTTCAACTTGAATTTACCTTCAATTTGAATTTAGGGTCAATTTGAATTTAGGCTCAACTGTGCTTCAATTTGAATTTAGGCTCAACTGTGCTTCAATTTGAATTTAGGCTCAACTGGTTATCAGTGAAGCAGTAAAACTGCTTGTGGGACTTCTTTACGTCAAATGATAAAACTGGAAGCGTCCATATGCTCAGATAATTTAGGGAGAGAAGACCCATGATAAATCTGTAATAAAGCTTGAATGTGAAGAAAGCAGCAGTGCCAGATGTTGGTGGCACCCAGGTCTCCCCACAACCTCCTAGTCTCACTCTCCAACAAGTCAGGTGCAGACACTACTGGACTAGGGCTCCCTGAGCCACACTGTAATGTCCCCATGGCAAGCAAGAAGTGCTGCTTTCCTGGAAAAATCTGCCACTGTGCAGGCACCTCCTCCAAGGCTCATTCTCCCTGTGGGAAGTCACTGAATGAAATGAAATCAGACGTGAAAAAGGAGGATGGTCACAATCACAGTAAAGGCTGCTGTTCCCCTGGGCCTTCTTGCACACCAGACATGGTCCTTAAGCCTTGACCAATAGTCTCCCATTTCATTTTCACAGCAGCCTTTCATTTTTCAAAAACAGAGTGGGGGCTTAAAAAAGGTGAAGAATCTTGCCCACTCTACTGTATAGGTGAGGAAGGAAGTGAGTTCCATTTGACATCAAATCCCAGCTCTTGGCCATTCACTCCTCCAACTTGCACTTGGCACAGCTATGTTAGCACAGTATGACTTCTCTTGCCTTACTGAATTTTATTACAGGTTTGAAATCTCTTTCACCTGCCCATTCCCAATTAAATGAGAAATAAGCCTCCTGGTATATATTTCCTATATTTCTTTAAAAACATCTTTTTAATATTTACAGCCAAGTGTTGTTTAAACCCCAGTATGTGCCACATGAGGTATATCTTCCCTTCAGGAAGCCTTTTACATCAGTTTAACAATTGCTTATTTTAGTAAGTGCAATTGTTAATCACAGAGCTGTTATGCCATTCAAACCTTTTACACTACTAGTTTTAACCAAAATATTGTTTATTTAATCTATATCCCATGTGAGCAGGGATCATGTCTCCCTTAATGTCTGGTCTGGTGTTTGGCTCAAAGATTCATAAAAAAGAATAAAGGAGAGGAGGGAGAGAAGAAGAAACAGAGAGAGATACTTAAAATCCCTCCATCCCTTGAAGGCTAGGTGTAGATACACAGCAGTTACCCTGAAATAGCTATAAGTCAAATGAGGGAAACAGACTTGGAAACAAATAATTAAGACATAGCCAAAGGAACAGTATCTATCACAGTAGTAGGTGCAAGGTAATGTGACAGCTGGAATGGGGGCTGTGAAGACTTCCCAGAGGAATGACAGCCAACAGTGAAGAAAGCATGGTGTAGGGAACCGGGAACCAACCACTGGGAAAAGCTGTGAGGAAACCAGGTCAGGTGCTTTGCCATACAATTTTATTTAAGCCCCCCAGTAATCCTGGGTGATGGGCAATACCAGGAACATTTTTACAGGAGAAAACTGAGAGTTGAGATATTAACCTACTTGCCAAAGATCACAGCTTATAAATCTTGGATGCAGAAGTCCACTGCTTTCCCATGGATGGTCTGGCTAGCAAGCTGGCCACTTAAGCTGCAACCCTCTTCTATTGTTCTTGAGAGTTTCCAGGTTTTGCAGTTCATTTGATGATTTGGCTTATTTGTTTTCATGGCCGATCCTCCTTTCATTCTTTAGACTCTCCTGCCCTCTTGTGGTTTTGGAGTGTTACAGCCACTTGTGTTGCCTCCTGACCTCACAGAGAATGTTGATCTAATAATGAGCCCTGGACTGCAGCCTGATCCCCTCCTTGTTTAAAAACCAAAACAAAACAAAGCTTGAACTGAGAGTACTTTTGCAAATATTTTCAAACAACAACTCATGGTTTTAACTGGTCATACATATTTCAAATAGTCAAAGATCCACCCAAATAGAGGTGGAAGGGGGGAAGAGGAGGAGGCAAGCATACATCACATTCTGTGACGGAGGTAGTGCTTGCATCCTTACAAAGCCCAGCTCCAGGGAAGTATGACGTCAATGTAAATCATAACATCTATGGCACTGAAAGGCAGGAAAATGATTGCCCCGGCCGGAGTTTCCATTTGAAGTTCTGGATTCCGGTGACTTGTCCACCTGGCTACACTTTTGCTGGTGGGAACAACGCCATCATCCAGTTATGAAAGAGGCAACAGTCTGTCCTCTGAGAGGGGACATGAAAGCTACAAGCATGTGGATCCCAGACCTCGAGCTTGGTTTCAAAGCAAGTATTTGAGAAATGACTACAAACAGCAGCACTACTAGTTTTGAATTTTGCTCTTCAGAATTCTTGCTAACTTCAGATGAGTGCCCATGTGAAATGGACCTCACCCCATCCAGCAGAGGAGACTATAGCATACAACTAACAGAGAAAAAAGACATTTTATTTCCAGGAAAATTGTCCAACATTCATCACTCTTAGTAGAGAGGGTAGGAAACTGGGATTCAAATGCACAGTGAAGAATTTAAGTTAGATGCAGAAATTTCCACAAGGAATGTGAATGATAATGTGGTGTGTTGCAAAAAAATTAGATTTAAAATTTGATGGCTGGATTTTTGGTTCTTGCTCTGTCACAAACATGCAGTGTGACCTTAGGAGAGTGCTGTCACCTCTCTGGGTCACAGTCCCCTGTCCCTGAAAAAAAAAAAAAAAACATTACACTAAGTCTCTGTCTATTCAGTCTGACACATTTACCAGTCCAAGAGTCTATGATGCTTCCCCTGTGAAGCTGTCAGAGAACATTTCAAACTGCCTCCATTTGTTTGGACATGGGTAGAACTGGAGCCAGAAGAAAAACTAAAATGACCTTTTCCAGTGGCCTTCTCTTCCAAACTCAAGAGAATTTAGGGATGCCTCCTAAATAGGATGAAGGCCTAATGAATAGAATCCTAGCATCTCAAGGTTTTATACTTCTTTTTTTTTTTTTTTTTTTTTTTTTTTTTACAGGCAGAGTGGACAGTGAGAGAGACAGGGAGAAAGGTCTTCCTTTTCCGTTGGTTCACCCTCCAATGGCCACTGCGGCTGGCGTACCGCACTGATCCGAAGCCAGGAGCTAGGTGCTTCTCCTGGTTTCCCATGCGGGTGCAGGGCCCAAGGCCCTGGGCCATCCTCCACTGCACTCTCGGGCCACAGCAGAGAGCTGGACTGGAAGAGGAGCAACCGAGACAGAACCGGCGTCCCGACTGGGACTAGAACCCAGTGTGCCGGCGCTGCAGGCGGAGGATTAGCCTATTGAGCTGTGGCGCCGGCCCAGGTTTTATACTTTAATGGTCATCTAATCCAACCCCTGAATTGTCTTTAAATTTTCCCACTAACCTATCTGTTCCTTCTTAAATGCTTCCATTGCTGGTAAACTCATTCTTTCCAAGGTGATCAAAGCAATCTTTGAAACTCTGTTCATACTTACCTAAAATTGCCCTCACTATAACTGCTACTCATTGATTCTATTTATAATTAGCATAAAAAACAGATTTAATTCTTCATTCCCAAAATAGTTATTCCGATATTTTAGGGCATTGATCATTATTTCTTATGAGTCTCCTAAAACCCACAATCCTTTCAGCTGATCTCTGCCTTATTTGATTTCAAGCTTTTCACCATCCTAAGCATTTTCTTGTGTCCAGATCTCTTTCAAGTGTCTGTATGTAAGCAATAAGGCAACAAGGCAGAACAGTGATTGAGAGAATGGATTCTGGAGCTATACTGTGGGCTTCAAATTCTAACTCTCAGCTGGCGCTGCGGCTCACTTGGCTAATCCTCCGCCTGTGGCACCGGCACCCCAGGTTCTAGTCCCGGTTGGGGCACTGGATTCTGTCCTGGTTGCTCCTCTTCCAGTACAGCTCTCTGCTGTGGCTCAGGAGGGCAGTGGAGGATGGCCCAAGTCCTTGGGCCCTGCAGCCACATGGGACCAGGAGGAAGCATCTGGCTCCTGGCTTCGGATCAGTGCAGCACGCAGGCCGCAATGCACTAGCTGTAGCAGCCACTTGGGGGGTGAACCAACGGAAAAAGCAAGACCTTTCTCTCGCGCACGCGTGCGTGCGCACGCTCTCTCTCTCTCTCTCTCTCTCTCTGTCTAACTCTGCCTGTGGGGAAAAAAAAATTCTAACTCTCATTAAAATTTGCATGATTTTGGAAAAGTTAGTATTTGTGTGACCTTAGAAAAGAATTTGTATATCTTCCTTTTCTCATCATTAACTATGAATTAATGAGTTAATATACGCAATACATTTAAAACAGTGTCAACCCTCATGGGAGACCTGGAAGAAGATCCTGGCTCCTGGCTTCAGATCAGCTCAGCTCCAGCCATTGTGACCATCTGGGGAGTGAAACAGCAGATGGAAGATCTCTCTCTCTCTCTCTCTCTCTCTCTCTCTCTCTCTCTCTCTCTCCCCCGCCTCTGCTTCTCGATAGCTCTGCCTTAAATAAATACATCTTAAAAAGTAAATAAACAGTGCCAAGCACAATGAAAGTGTTCAACAAATTATATCTGTAATTACTGAAACATGGCTTCACAAAGTAGGGTAAGATAATCACTTCCTTCATAAACATTATACTTTTATTAATTTTTTAAAGATTTATTTATTAATTTGAAAGTCAGAGTTACATGGAGAGAAGAGAGGCAGAGAGAGAAAGAGGTCTCCCATCCACCGGTTCACTCCCCAGTGAACAGCTGGAGCTGCGCTGATCCGAAGCCAGGAGCCAGGAGCCTCTTCTGGGAATCCTACGTGGGTGCAGGGGCCCAAGGACTTGGGCCATCTTCTACTGCTACTTCAGGCCATAGCAGAGATCTGGATCAGAAATGGAGAAGCTGGGTCTCTAACCAGCGCCCATATGGGATGCCGGCACTTCAGGCCAGGGTGTTAACCCACTGCGCCACAGTGCCAGCCCATATACTTTTATTAATTTAAGAATTCATTAGCTATTTTACAGTCTACTGGCACATGAAAGGAAGTCCAATGGTCCATCTTTGATGGTGTCCCATTGGCCAAAGCCCAGAGTTCCAATGAGAACAGAGAGGGGAATTAGTGAAGCCATTTTGCAAACCATCACAGTAAACCAAAATTGGTTCCAATATTCAAGTTCTCAGAAACAGACATCCTGTGCAATGTTTTTCAGAAGTTTCTGGAGAAAGTACCCAACCAAAACAAGACAGTAAATCAAGAAAAAATAAGACTTGGAATCCAGAAAACAGGAGATCCATCTCAAAAGGAAATTCCAGAAAAGTGTTTTTGGGAGATCAAAAGATGCTTTGTGGCAGACCTGGAGAGTAATAAGTTCAAAATCGAGCAGGTCAGAAGGGCTCCTAAAGAGACTTCTCCAGAAAGGTGAATTAATTTGATAGAACACTTTAAGTGTTCCACCCCACTGAAAGGCAATTTTGACAGTTGGGGAAAATGCTTGGGGTAAAAATATAAGTAGAAAAGCAAGTTAAAATTTAAAATTGTCTAAATCTAGTAAGAAGCAAAACATTGTGCAAGAAAGGAGAAGGACTTATTTTTGCCACCATTATAGCTCTAGTAATTTTGCTTTGCATTTATTTTGTAACCAGTAGATTGAAGAATTGGAATTTCAAATCATTGGGAAACAAACACAAAATTTTTAATCACTATTTTCATTCACACTCTGTCAACTCTTCCTTCCCTGCTCAATAGTAAATCCTTCAGCACTTCAAGCAAGTACCATAATTTTCCAATTATTTTCACCTATTAAGACTCAGTGCCATCCTATTAATAACTCTAAGCTATATCTGATTCAAAGTTTTCCCTGGAGAGGGCTTAGAGGGATTTAGCCTCTGGCTGGAGGGACCTGGAGCATGAAGGAAGACGATCTTAATTTATTGTTACACTTCCCTCACTATGTCCTCTTTATGGGGAGATGGAAGCATGTGATGGAGATAGCAGGTATTTGTAGACAACAAACACCTTCTTACTTAACTGGAATCATTACAACTCTCTCTCTCTCTGGCCAACCTTGGCAGGGCATGTGAGCAGATGTCCAAAGATGACTCCTGTGAAGCTCACAAGTTGACTGGAGAACAGTGTAGGGGCCTCCTCCATACATGGTTTGCTGGTGTGGGAAATCCTGCTCTAGCTCTGGCTCTTATATCCTCCTGTCACTTGTGGTTCATCCCCCATAGTGCCTTGCTTACGGGATCCTCTTATCCTATAGGTAGCCTGTTTTAGTGAACTATCAGCAAAGGGCTTAAGCTCGGTCACCTTCTTCAGGTAACACTGAACCCACTAGAAACTTATGAACCCTGCCAGGTTAATCAATGTTTGTACAGGTCATGGTACTACTGGGGCATCTTTGCTGAGCCCTGCTGTTCCTTTCTAATTCTTTTCCTTTATTCAGGTACTCAGGTATAGATCAGGCAAGTCTGATGCCTGGAAAGTGAGTTGCCACTCTCTCTGCCTTGCAGCTGGCACACCCAGTTTTTACAAACAATTGCCTCGGGAGTTCTTTGATTTGATCTTGGAAAACGAAAAAGCAACCTCTGGTTTACCCTTGGGAGGGTGGGCAATCTTCTCTTGACATGAACATTATGTCTCCACAAGGACAGTGATTCACATAGTCCTTATCTCTCTATCTCATGTGAACTGCCACATTCCCCTTTCTACCTCTCCATGGTGCACTAGTACAGTGATGAGTAATAACAGAGAAGTCCCACCTCCTGGAGAGAGATGCCTGGTTCTCATCTGCCTCTTCTTAAAAAGTGGGATTCTTTGAGCCTCTTACTTTAATGTTGGAGTTTCTCTGACAACATGCTGTTACACCTGTTCTGATATCCATCTCCTCAACTAAACCGTGAATTCCTTGAAGGCAGAGGCCTTATGTTACTCTTCAATGTATCCCAGCATTTAGCATAGCAGCAGGCATGTAACAGACCCTCAATAAATGTAGAGTGAATTAAATACGAAAGAATAATTCATAGGTAGAGAAATTGATGATTAATTGATAGAGAAAGAACAGAACAGAAAAGAAAAACTTCAAACTTCTTTCAGTTTCCAGTGATATTGACAAAGAAGAACCACTACTGGTCTTCTGTGTTAATCTCAGAGCTTGGGAGAGCAAGAACACAGTACTCAGAATTCCATTTAGGAGCTATCCTAGAATTGATAGCTTTTCATCCTCTTTAGTGCTTTTTCTTCCTCATTCTCTTAGACTTTTTTAACCTCAGAAATAATAGCATTAAAACTATATTAAGAAAAAGAAAACACTGTCTTTTTTCATCTACAATAACTTGATGGGGCAGGTATGGGGTGCATTGGTCAAGACACAACCTGAGACATGTACTTCCTATACCAGCATGCATGGATTCAAATCCTGGCTCCATTCCTTTTTCCAGATTCCTGCTAATGCATACCCGGAGAAGCAGCAGGTGATGGCTCAGGTACTTTTGGTTCCTGCCACCCGTGTGGGAAAACCAGATTAAGTCCCAGGCTCCTGGCTTAAACCTGGCACTGCCCTAGCTGTTGCAGTCATTTTGGGCATGAACTGGAGGATGGAAGATCTCTCTTTGTCTGTATCTGTTTCTCTGCCTTTAAGACAAATAAGAATTAAAAAATGAAATAATTGGATGTGGAATTATTTTAATAACTCTGGTTTTTTTAAGAATCAAAGCTTTTTAAAATGTCAATCTGGAATGATATAAAATACCCTTCAAAAAATAACTCAGAATTCTATCTCACAAATCCTTTCTAGAAATCCAGATCTAGAAAGGGATTTTTAAAAAAAAAGCTTGGCTTGACAACTGCTAGAATATTATTTATTTCTTCTTAAGAACCACCTTCCCAAGAACATAATCCAATAGTGTTTCTGAGAATCTGATCCATGAAGAAGGACAAGAAATCAGGAAATGCCCCCAGTGACACTGCACCAACCTCCCATGAGATGAAACAGGTAACACATTGGTTTCTTCATCTGGGAAATGAGAAACTGCAGTTCATGAATCAAGATGCCATCTACTTCTAACAGTTTATAGTATAAGATCTATTAGGTAAATATAGGTGTTTCAGAGCCATGAAAAATCTGGTGACAATAAAAGCTTTTCTTTAAAGAGAAAATAATTTCCAAACCATATATTGTAGGCTAAATAATGCCTCCCCAAAAATGCCCATGCGCAACCCCCAAATCCTGTAAATATGTTACATCACATGGCAAAAGAGACTTTGCAGTTATGGACCTAACAATAGGGACATGGTCCTGAGTTATTGGGTGGCTCCAACCTAATTACAAGCCCGTTTTATTTCCAGATATCATATCTGAAGAAAACTTAATTATGAATAGATATATAGGGGTTTTTTATTTATTTATTTATTTTTTTTTTGGACAGGCAGAGTGGACAGTGAGAGAGAGAGAGACAGAGAGAAAGGTCTTCCTTTTTGCCATTGGTTCACCCTCCAATGGCCGCCATGGCTGGCGCGCTGTAGCCAGCACACCACACTGATCCGATGGCAGGAGCCAGGTGCTTCTCCTGGTCTCCCATGGGGTGCAGGGCCAAGTACTTGGGCCATCCTCCACTGCACTCCTGGGCCACAGCAGAGAGCTGGCCTGGAAGAGGAGCAACCGGGACAGAATCCGGCGCCCCGACCGGGACTAGAACCCGGTGTGCCGGCACCGCAAGGTGGAGGATTAGCCTATTGAGCCGCAGCACTGGCCGATATATAGGTTTTACTGGAAACTCTTTTTTTGTATTACATTCCATTTTATCAAAAAAGTAAAATATTTAAATTGTGCTACAGAGGAAAAAAAAAATTACAAGCCCAACAAAGTAGAATAATTTCTCCAGCTGGAATGACAGAGATGTTGGCAGAAGGGAAAGAAAGATGGATTCAAAGGGCAAGAAGGACACAACAACCTACTAGAGGGAGTCACACAGAAAATAGGAGGAAGGATGACTGCAGCCTCTAGGAGCACAAGTGGCCTGGCTGATCACAAGGAAATGGGGACCTAAGTTCTACAACTAAGGAAACCAAATCAGGCCATCAGCCCTTGGAAACAAATCCATCCCCAGAGACTTCCGAAAAGCAGCCCTCCCAATATGATGGTTTCAGCCTGTGAGACTACTCAGAACACAGAAACCAGCTGAGCCATGCCACCAGATTTCTGACCCAATGAAACTGTGAGATGCATTTGTGTTGTTGTAAACATCTATAGTTGTGGCAATTTGTCATGGCAGCAGTTGAAAGCAGTATGTCAAGTGTATACCTTTATCATCAGCTTCACCCTGAATTAACTTTCTACTTGTTTCTGAAGAAGGAAAGAAAGGGGGAAGGGATGTTCTATCATTATCTAGAGGACAGATATTTGGCAGACCCCACCTTTTCTGCTTTTCATTAAATGCACATTAACAATATGCAAAAAAATCTCTGGGGCCGGCTCTGTGGTGTAATATAGTAGGCTAAGCTTCTGCCTTTGGCACCAGCATCCCATGTCAGTGCCAGTTCATGTCCCAGCTGCTCCACTTTCAATCCAGTTCACTGCTTATAGCCTGGGAAAGCAAAGGAAGATGTCCCAAGTGCTTAGGCCCCTGCATCCACATAGGAGACCAGGAAGAAGCTCGTGGCTCCTGGCTTCAGGTCAGTCCAGCTGTGGCCATTGCGGCCATTGAACTTTCTCTTTGTCTCTCTCTCTCGTCTATAACTTTACCTCTCAAATAAATAAATAAAATCTTTTAAAGAACTCTGATATTTTCTTTGCTTTAAATATTTATTGTCCAAAATTTTCAAGAATAAAAATTCTGAAGTTCATGTTTAAGTTAAGAAATTTTAATTCAATTATTTTAAGGAAAAAAAGAATGTTTTGCTTTGCTTTTAAATTCTCCAATTTGGGGCCAGCGCTGTGGCTCAGTGGGTTAACTCCCTGGCCTGGGGCGCCGGCATCCCATATGGGCGCCAGTTTTAGCCTTGGTTGCTTCACTTCCAAACCAGCTCTCTGCTGTGGCCTGGGAAGGCAGTGGAGAATGGCTCAAGTCCTTGGGCCCCTGCACTCACGTGGGGGACTTGGAGAGGGCTCATGGCTCCTAGCTTTGGATTGGTGCAGCTCCAGCCATTGAGGCCAGTTAGGGAGTGAACCATTGGATGGAGGAACTCTCTCTGCCTCTCCTCTCTGTGTAACTGTGACTTTCCAATAAATAGATCTTTAAAAAAAATATTCTCTAATTTCTCCTGGACTTTTGGGACTAATGTAGTCACATACAACTCCTGCTTTATGAAAAAACAAAAGGGGGGAATGTTAGTAAAATGGTGCAGTCTTAGCTATGGCGCAATCTACATCCTGACACCATCCTAGACTCTAGCCCCCGCCACCATTGCTGAAAGCCAGGTAGCCACATGGCCTAACCACCCCTGTCAAGCTCCACCCCCACCCTAATGGGATTTGCTGCTCCTACTTTCCTGGCCACTCCCTGGCAAAGTTTTAAAAGAACCTGTTCCTGAACATGTGGCTCTCTCTTTCTCCCCATCTCCTGTTCTCTCTGTCTCTCTATCTATCTCTCTCGATCTCTCTCATGCTCTCCTCTCCCTTGTTTCCTTCTTTGTTCCTTCCCTCCAGTCTGTCGGGTTTCCACCAATAAACTCTTTCCTTTAAAAAAAAATAAAGTAAAACAAAATAAATAAATTCTCCAATTTCTTTACCCTTTTTTTTCTATTTCGTGCCTTAATCAGAAGGAAGAGAAAGTGTTTTTATCATATTGGCAAACTTCTTGTTACTCTCATTAAGAAACTTTTAGCATTTTATTACAACTTCCTCTGGCTAAAGAATTATGCCTCAGTGAACGTATTCCATGACATCATTCCCTCCCAGAGCAGTGCTTATTCCTTACAGATCAATGACTACGTACCAGACGCTGTGCTAAGTGCTGGATTCATGTTTTTCAAACTATTGGGTCATGACCCATTGTTGGATTGTAAAACTAATTTAGTGAGTTGTTTCCAGAACTTTTCTTAATGTAAAAAAGAATAGAACAGAAAACATCAGGGTATATTACATATAATAAAATACATTATTTTATGAATTTTTGTTAAGATTATATGTATTTCTTCTGTATATGCATCTGGATACACCAAACAATAACATAAAGATATATTTGCTACTGTACATTATGGTTAGAAAATTAAGATTATACCTGTTGATCCTTCATCTCCTTAAATCCTCACAACTATACATATGGTAGGTATTATTGTTATCTTCAGCTTGTTGATAAGCAAACTAAAACTGAAACAGTTCAAGCAATATGCCTAGGGTCAATCCATTAATATACGATACAGTTGGGATTCAATTCTAGATCTATTCATGCTCTTAAACATCTGTTCCTTCTTCTTTACAGAGCTGAAAATGAATCAAGAGGATATGTTCAAGTCACATCAGTATCTCAATGAATAACCTAGTACAAAATATACACCTTCTAGACTACGTTCATGTTCTAGACTTTGATCAGCTCTACCTTCTGCCTTACAGAAACCACTTCATTTGCAACCACATTTAGGTTGAAGACTGATCAGTAACATGTACATTCTGTTACCATCTCATTCCAAAGCATTTACTGAAATTGGATTGCCAGGATGCCAACAAAGCCAATGAACTGACAATAGCGTATTTTCCCATGTTGCATTCAGAGCTTGTCATGGAGTTAGTGTCTGCATGGAACAATACACGGGCTTCTCCCTCACTCTATCTCTCTTCCCTCCACTGCTACATTGATCTTCTCAAACTACACCATGCCTCCCAGCTCCCTCTTCCTACCCCTCTGCAGTGGTCAGACACACAGTGCCGCACTCTCTCAGAGTCCATCCAGCTCAATACCCCATCACATACACACAGAGAGAGATAGACAGTCAGAGAGAGGGAGGGGAGGGGAGGAGAGGGGAGGAGAGGGGAGGAGAGGGGAGGGGAGGGGAGGGGAGGAGAGGGGAGGAGAGGGGAGGAAAGGGGAGGAAAGGGGAGGAAAGGGGAGGGGAGGGGAGGGGAGGGGAGGGGAGGGAGACAGAAATGGAAATGTCACAATCCAAAAACCTTACTGGTATTTTTCAAAAATTGTACACATTCTTATAAAAAGCAAGCAATTCTCTAACAGTTCTCTTCTTGTCACTTTAGTGACTAACCCAACTTTATAAAGGCATCAGCCTCAAATGGAACAAACATGCACTGAGCCATTAAGTCACATTTCTACTTCCTTCCCATCATTTTTATTGATATAAAATATAAAAAATTAAAGGAATGTAATTTATTTTTGCTGATCTTCTAAGTTTCCCTGATTTTTTGTGGAAAGAAATGGGGGGGGGGGGCATCTTACAAAGAAACTTCTGAGGCCAGCGCCACGGCTCACCTGGCTAACCCTCTGCCTGTGGCGCCAGCACCAGGGTTCTAGTTCTGGTTGGGGCACCGGATTCTGTCCCGGTTGCCCCTCTTCCAGGCCAGCTCTCTGCTGTGGCTAGGGAGTGCAGTGGAGCATGGCCCAAGTGTTTGGGCCCTGTACCCGCATGGGAGACCAGGAGGAACCACCTGACTCCTGGCTTCGGATTGGCGCAGCGCTGGCTGTAGCAGCCATTTGGGGGGTGAACCAATGGAAAAGGAAGACCTTTCCCTCTCTCTCTCTCTAACTCTGCCTGTCAAAAAAATTTTTTAAAAGAAACTTCTGAGAATAGCTTGAAATTTTCCAAACTCTCAGCTGATAAATGATAGGCTTTTTAATGGAGGTAAAACCAGCTCTTTTCCCTGCACTCAGTGAGAGATCAAATGGCCAGTTGGCTTTTCAAGTAGTTTTACAGATAAGGCTCAAGCTGATTAAAAATGACTATAAAGTATCTGATTCCTGTCACATTCCAATACTTGAATTCTGCCACTGTGCAAGATTTCAAGAAAAGCTAAAATCTTACTATGCAACCAGGCTTGGACCAAGGTGATCAGCCAAACTACCTCACCCTCCCTGTAATGCCAGTGAAAACCTGCACAGGAATAAAAACATCTACTCAAGGTTCAATGTTTAGCACCCAGGCTCTCTATACATAAAGAAAGCTAGAGTATGTTCATTTAAATTGTTATGAAAAGTAAGGCACTGAGTTCCCCAATCCTTTTCATGGGGGATGGGGCTAGCAGGGGACTATCAAGCTGCTTTTATATAAACTCTGGAAGTGTTTGTTCACAACCAGAGATAAGCTTAGTTCCACTGCAGAACCAATGAGCATTGCTGATGACAGGTTGGCTAATTTGGATTCCAGAACTCATCAACTCCTCCACCTCACAGTTCAGAACTGTAATCACTGAGTCCACTATTAAAAAATAAAATAAAATAAAAGTCCTCAGAGGCTTCTCTCCTAAGCAAAGCAAAGCCAATCTGTGCAGAATGCCCCAAGAATGCCAGGTTGAAAGGCAAAGACTCTTTCTGGACCTCAGGGCTTCAAAACCCCTCGGTATCCTGGAAACAACCTAGAGTCCTCTTCAAGTGAATAGTTCAATCATTTTCACTGACACAATCCACATTATTTAGCAAAGTATAAATCAATCAAACCTGTGTTCCAATTGACTAATAAGTTCAACCAAATCAAAGTAAGCCAGTTGGGAACAAAGACACATCCTTAGTGGAATTCAGATGGATGAATTTTCCAGATATGGGAGGAAACAAAACTGTCTGATATAAAACCAATGGAACATTTCTGGTAGCCAGACAGTCCGTGACCACCAACCTCAAGAAGAGCAATTGCTTCAGTTGCTGCTGCCAGAGGAATCCTCTGGTCATGCATTTCAGGGAGCTGCCACCCCCGAAGCACTGACTGTGCTCTGACCTCACCCTCAAGTACCTGGACCACTTCATTTGTTAAAAATACCCCAGAACTGTCCCAATTTATGAAAAAGCAGCAGTTGTAGCCAATGTTGATCTTGCAGAAGAAGCCAACAAATCAAGCAAGAGAGTCTGGTCCATCATTCCAACTAACTAAAAGAACCTTCTGACTCCTGAGGGATAAGGGAACTTAGAGCCCTTGCTGGGACCATCTGACCTGTTTTTTGCAAGATATTTCACCCACAAAATGAGAGAGAGAAAGAGAGAGAGAATGTAGATACACATACGGTTCATCCTGCTAACCCTCTGCCTTCTTTTCTCAACCATGTACACACCATATGTGGATGAAAACAAGAAATACAGCCCTTCTTAAAGACAGGACTAAAACTCTAGCCTCACCCATCTCCTATATCTTAACACACCCCTTATTCTTCTAAACATAAAGCATGACAGTTGAATCTGCCAGCAGGCAATTTCACCCTTCCCTCATCTTGGCAATGTTGAAAGAGCACTGTTTTCCCACTGATCTGATAGTCACTATTTGAATGATTACTCTAGATAAACACTGCAAATAAAAGTTCTCTCTATACTAGTAGCTATTCCATTTCTGGTTTTAATGGCATTCACCTTCTTCCCAATAAACTATATTTCCCAAAGCCTGGAAAGTTCCAATCTTGTTCCAAATTTACATATTATTTTTCCATTATCTCAGGGCATCAATAATAATAATAACAGTTAAAGCATCTTCCTTCTCCTAGAAGATTCCTGGCCACTTCTTGTACTTTTCTGGCTCGGAATTCTCTGATGGACTTATTTTTTTCTTCCTCCTCCTTAGTGGAAAATGTTACTTCTAACTGCTGGATTTAATTTAATTTAATTTAATTACAGCATTTTCCACACATGCCCACAGGCTCTTGGTAATAGTTGCATTTTTAATAAATCTAATATATAATAATGACTTTGTTTTTAATTTTCCACTGAGAGTTGGATCTTGAGTTGAATACAGAGCTCCAGACAGGGATGTCTGGTTCACTCCACGTGATTGGGTTTCAGGGAACCAAGGGGCTGCTAATTGGAAAATGGCTGTGCTTTCCTTCACCCTCTATCCCCACACACCTGTGTTTAATGTCCTCTGCAAGAATCCCATAGGGCATAAAATGACCAATTGTTTCAGGCAAAATGATCAAACTGGTTGTACAGGCACTCCTCGGGCTGGACTATGAAAGGAAAAGTAAGGTATGTGAATAGGCCACAGCCCAGACCATTATACAAAGAGATTTTTGTGGACAGCACTCCCTAGTGGTAGCCTTACCTAAGTGAGCTGCTCTCTACCTTTAGCCACAAGTCCCTAGTAGAAATCACAGCTGTAATTAATCATAGTCCACAGTCAAAGGATGAGTCTCATGGCCACTGATCCCTCTTTTGCAAAGGCCATTGTCAAACTCGTCTACATTTCCTTATCCAGATTCAGTTAATTGAAACACATGGTATATTAACAATGCTTGAGTTTTGCTTCTTTGTCCTTCCTAAGTGCTCTGCAGAGAGCTCAACACAACATGTTCTCAATAATATATAGGATTGCTTTTGTTGGATATGATCATGTATCAGACACCATTCTAAGCACATTACCTGTAACACATCATACAAGTTCCTCATGCTGCCATTCTATAGATGATGGAATGGAGAACCACAGAGGTTATATAGCTTGCTCAAGTTCACTCTGCCAGTAAATGGCAAAACTGTCCATCTGTAAAATCTAAGCTCTTAGTCACTAGCTGTGCTCTCCAACTAAATCCTTATACAGAAAAATCTTGAGCAAAGCCCTCACAAAGTGCTCTACATTCTTAACTCAGGCATCATCTTGGGGTCAAGTGTAGTAAGACCTAAGCTCTTCTAGCTAGTAACTGAGATCTGCCCATAAAAAAACTTCACTATAGGTGCCAAGCAGCTATGAGAGATTTGGGCAAGCAAGACAATCCAGAGCCATCCAAATGGAGTGAAAGAGTTTCTGCTACAATCTGTCTCACTAGACCATCAGAGGGGACAACTTCTTCCAAAGGATAGTAAAGGGGAACAGCTCCATGGTGGCCTTGCACATATCCACATAGGATACATAGGCCAGAGCTTGAGTCACAGTTCATTTAAGTCCTTGCAGAATGTTTCATGATCCTTCCAAAATAGGACAGCATGGGAGCCTCATGAAGTGGCGCTACAAGGCCATTGCCCACTTACCTCCCTGTCTACTCTAGGGAGCTACATGAGACAGTTTCTCATTGCCTCCCAAGTTCTAATGAGGCATGAAGCTTTTTGGCCAGCCTCTCTCAAGCTAACTGCAGAATATAAATCTGCTCAGCTACAATGGAGCTGAGTAACTTTGGCTATTTTTTCCTTTTTACTGACTACATAAGTAATAAATGATCTGAATATAAAAGTGGCTTGCTCTACTTTACCAGTTGGATCAGTCAAGTCTTGGCCTTACGTTATGTCTTATGGGTATTTCACAAATTGTCTCATCAAGTTGGTCATGCACTTGGACAATGTAATTGAAAATCAGTCAAAAAGAATGTTTGAAATTTCTCTAATTTCAATTTCCAGAGTAAACTGATACCATAAATAAATTTATATAGATATATGTATATATATACACATATGTGAAACACATACAGAGAAACATACACATGCACACACAAGAATATATTAAATGTATCCCTACGTGAAATAGAAAAACAACTAATGGAGGAGCATTTGCTTTTATTTGCCTTTTGTTATGCAAGCTGGTGGTGATTTAGAAAAATGATGCAAATGCATGCAGTTGAACAAAATTAACATTTATTTTCTATAAACAAACTTAGAAGAATCCTCATGGGTGAATATTTCCACTTCAGTATTTGAAATTCTACATTAATTCTGCATCTCAGAATCTGTGTGAGTCCAAATGCTGAGAAATGTTTGAGAACAGGTCCCATTTATATATATGACCTCATATGGGCCATAACAATAAAAAGGAATGCACAGAACTCCTGTTACATGGCAGAACTGTTTAATAAATATACAAATTGAGAGTTTTCAAATAGTTACATCAAAGAATATATGAAAAAGAACACTAAAAGTGCCATAAGCTTATTGTAAACTTGGTTGAAGATTACAAGATGAAATAAATGAGTAATTATTAAATAATTTAATTGCCATGGTATACTAAAAATTATTTTATTTTATTGATTTGCAAGCAGATAGAAACAGACATATAGACAGACAACAGAGAGATCTCATCCTCTAGTTTACTTCCCAATGCTCACAACCAGGGTTGGGCTAGAGGGCAGAAGCTGGGAGTCAGGAACTCAGTCCAGGTCTCCCACATGGGTCACAGGGACCTAACTACTTGAACCATCATCTACTGCCTCCCAGGGTACACATTATCAAGAAGCTGGAATCAGGAGCTGAGTCAGGACTCAAACCCACATACTCCAAAAGGGGACAGAGATATTCCACAGGTACACCAAACACCCTCCACCAAAAACAGATTCTTAAAATTTTAATTTATTTATTTTACTTGAAAGGAAGAGAGACAGAGAGAGATGGACAGACAGATTTTCTATCTGCTGGTTCACTACGCAAGTGCCCATAACAGCCAGGGCTGGGCCAGGCTTAAGCCAGGAGCCTAGAATTCAATCCAGTTCTCCCATGTGGGCAGCAGGGACACAACTATTTGAGCCATCACCTAATGCCTTCCAAGTGTGCATTAGTAGGGAGCCATAATGGAAGTGGAGCCAGGACTCAAACCCAGGTACTCTAATATGGAATGGAATGTCCCAAGGAGTGTCTTTACCACATGCCAAGTGCCCACTCTGAAAACTGTCTTTAGTACACAGAAGAGACAATTCTTACCCTAAACATCCAATCTGTTAGAGAGGCAAGATTTTCATTGATTACACTGAAAAAACAGAACAGCATCATCAAGGACCTTTGGCAAAACCAATTCTCATATATCAAATGGGCAGGGACAGGTAGACTGATACAAGAATGCCAAATAATCATATTCTTTATTTAATTTTTTCACATGTTTTTCCAATTCACTACACTGGTCAGCTGTTATAAATCCCAGCTATAATTAGCTACATAGACAACATGCACAAAGGAAAAATTAAATCACTCCCTTCTGCAAAATATAATGTCTTTGACACACCCTAATCTCACTGGTGTATTCTCACATAAGAAATGTTACTACAAAGTCACCAACCTTTCCAGCTGGATGCCTTAATTCTTTTAGTAAGAATGATGTCATTCACTACTCCCTAGTTTACTTTTTAAAAGGTTGTTCTTAAATTTCTTTCCTCATAGAAGCATCTACCCATAGAGACTGTCTTCGGACTACAAGCATTTGAAATCCATCCAGGTTGTTTCAGATACATGAGAGAGGAGAACATAGAGATGGAGAAGTAAGCTGTTTCAAATAGTAGTTCCCCTTGAAGAAGCACTTCAATATGAAGATGCTCTGATAAACCCTTAACAAATACCTCATTTAACTTCCACAAGTCCAATGTACAGACCATATTATCTCCATGCAGTGATTAGAAATTCACATCTTTTTTTTTTCTTTCTTTTTTTTTTTATATAAAGCTTTTATTTAAAGAATATAAATTTCCAAAGAACAGCTCATGGACCACAATGGCTCCCCCCCCCCCACAACTTCCCTCCCTCCCCCCACCCTCCCCTTTCCCGCTCCCTCTCCCCTTCTGTTCACATCAAGATTCATTTTCAATTCTCTTAATACACAGAAGATCAATTTAGTACATATTACGTAAAGATTTCAACAGTTTGCCCTCGCATATAGACACAAAATGATAATACTGTTGGAGTACTAGTTATAGTATTAATTCACAATGTACAGCACATTAAGGACAGAGATCCTACATGATTTTTTTTAAAAAAAATTGATTAATTGTCTATGCAATTTCCAGTTTAACACCAAGATTTTTTAATCATTTGCAATTATCTTTATATAAAGAAGATCGATTCAATATATACTATGTAAGGATTTCATCAGTTTGCACCCACTCAGAAACACAAAGTGTAAAAATACTGTTTCAGTACTAGTAATAGCATCACTTCACATTGGATAACACATTAAGGACAGATCTCTCATGAGACGTAAGTACACAGTGACTCCTGATGTTGATTTAACAATTTGACACTCTTGTTTATGGCGTCAGTAATCTCCCTAGGCTCTGGTCATGAGTTGCCGAGGCTATGGAAGCCTTTAGGGTTAGCCGACTTCGATCTTATTCCCACAGGGCCATAGTCAAACAGTGACTCGATCAGCTCTTGTGCTGACTGTTGTTGTACAATGCAATACTTTATCCATGGTAGTATTTTTTTTTTCTTTATCCTAGTACTAGTGGTTGAACTCTGTAATTAACACACAATTATTCTTAGGTGTTTAAATTTTAACTGAAAAGTGATCTCTGTGAAATATAAGAGTGGGAATAAGAGAGGGAGGAGATGTAAAACTTGGGACATGCTCAATCGGAACGGCCCCAAATGATGGAGTTAGAATTGTGCCAGGGAATTCCAATACAATCCCATCAAGGTGGCATGTACCAAGGCCATCTCATTAGTCCAAGTGATCAATTTCAGCTCACAATTGATCACACTGATAGGTCTAAGAGTCAAAGGGATCACACAAACAAGACTAGTGTCTGCTAATACTAACTGATAGAATGAAAAAGGGAGAGAATGATCCAACATGGGAAGCAGGATACACAGCAGACTCATAGAATGGCAGATGTCCTAAATAGCACTCTGGCCTCAGAATCAGCCCTTAAGGCATTTGGATCTGGCTCAAGAGCCCATGAGAATATTTTAGGCATGGAAAGCTAAGACACTCTGGAAAAAACAGAAGACCTAAATGAAAGATCTCTGCGAGTGAGATCCCAGTGGAAAGAACGGGGCCATCAAAGAAGGAGGTACCTTTCTCTGAAGGGAGGAGAAATTCACATCTTAAATGAATTAAAATGAAAGTGTTTCCCACCTAGATCTAAGTCTCTTGCTCTGCTTTTAGCCACTGTGAACTAGGACACAGAACCACAATAAGCAGACAGTACCCACGGACTTTCCACAGAAAGTCAATATGTCTGTGCTCATAACTCTCATGGCAGAGAAACGGGGCTTGTAGAGGGGAGAACCCAGCAGCAGGGAGACCTAGAAGAGGCAGCCTGCTGCAGGGGCTAACCTGTTCCTTCCAACCCACTTCATTGTTAAAGCTTTAAGAACAGATACTCAGTCAACTTAATTTTAATACCCCCAGTCCCTGGCATAATTCTCTGTGTCCAGAGGGCTTTAAAAAAACTTTGTCATGGGCCAGGCATTCACCATCATGAGTAAGATGACATTAAGATGCCCACATCCCATATTGGAATGCGTAGGTTTGATTCCTTGCTCCAGCTCCTCATTCCATCTTCCTATTAATGCACATCCTCAACAGACTATGACTCAAGTTGTTGGGTCCCTGCAACCCATGTGGGAGTCCTTGATTGAGTTCTCATGCATGTCCTGGCTCCAGCCCAGCCCCATCACAGCTTTTTGCAGACATTTGGGGAAATGAACCAATAGAAAAAACCTTGCAAAATATCTCTCTCTTTCTCTCTCTCTCTCTCTCTCTCTCTCTCTTTCAGGGCCTACTGAAATTATTCTAGCTGGCCCATTTTAAACTTGCTTACCCCATCTCCGTTTCTTCTTACAGAAACCATAATAAGGGCTGGTGCTGTGGTATAGCAGGTAAAGCCACAGCCTGCAGTGCTGGCATCCCATGTGGGCACCAGTTCGAGACTGGCTGCTCTACTTCTGATCCAGCTCTCTGCTATAGCCTGAGAAAGCAGTGAAGGATGGCCCAAGTGTTTGGGCCCCTGCACCCATGTGGGAGACCCAGAGAAAGCTCCTGGCTTCTGGCTTCTGGCTTCAGATGCACCCAGCTCCGCCCATTGTGGCCATTTGTGTAGTGAACCAATGGATGGAAGATATTCTCATTCTCTCTTTCTCTTTCTCTCTCTCTCTCTCTCTCTCTCTGCCTGTGTCTCTCTATAACTTTCAAATAAATAAAGCATAAAAAAAGAAACCATAATAAAGCCCCTTGCCCATAGTTACGCCACTCCTCTGCTATGCAACCCCAGCGCTTCCTCATGTGGTATATCATTACATGGCATGTCCCTACTGGAAACTGAATTAAAACTACGTTTATAAGATAATCATCTTCTAATCTGTTGGTCTTGCCATAGCTCAAACTTTCAACTAATGCAATAACATATTTTCTTTTTTTTTTTTTTTTTTTTGACAGGCAGAGTGGACAGTGAGAGAGAGAGACAGAGAGAAAGGTCTTCCTTTGCCGTTGGTTCACCCTCCAATGGCTGCCGCGGACGGCGCACTGCGGCCGGCGCACCGCGCTCATCCGATGGCAGGAGCCAGGTGCTAGGTGCTTATCCTGGTCTCCCATGGGGTGCAGGGCCCAAGCACTTGGGCCATCCTCCACTGCACTCCTGGGCCACAGCAGAGGGCTGGCCTCGAAGAGGGGCAACCGGGACAGAATCCAGTGCCCCGACCGGGACTAGAACCCGGTGTGCCGGCGCCGCAAGGTGGAGGATTAGCCTGTTGAGCCACGGCGCCAGCCGGCAATAACATATTTTCAAACAAGAAGATGTTAAACACCAGATTCTATGGTTCCCAAACTCTTGGAAACATTTACCTATACCTCTGAGCCCCCTTCACTTGGTTTAAGGCACAAGGACTCACTCTCCACGCATTCCTGGGGACAGTAGGACCATGCTGAAGTCCTTGCCAAAGGAATTCTTACTTTCCAATCTTTCCTTGAATAATCTTCAAGATCTTTTGAAACCTCTAAGTGAGTAATGAGTAGTAGGTAATAAAATCAGTTTCCTTGTAATTATTCTGCCATGTACACTACCATTCTCTGTCCTGGAGCATCAGCCAAAATGAACACATAAAGAGTCTTTTTCAACATCCTCTCTCATAGTCATCCTGGCTCTGTGGATTTCTCCTTTTTGTAGCCTATAGAGCGTCACAGAGTTGTCAAAACTATGGGGGATTCTTGCAGAAAATGTGAGCTTTCTCTTTAAAGATGAATAAGAATTAACAAAGGCAGAGAGAAGAGAAAGAGAAAGGTGCTTCCATCCAGAGGCAGGCTTACATCAAATTCCATGTTAGGTATTTGATCATCCTGGGAAGGCAAGTTCAAGTGAAAAGAAAGAGGAAATAAACTTAGGAGGCAATCTGGAGTAGGGCTGGCCACATTAAAAAGCTATGATTTGAGCAAACTGAGGTTGATGGGGAATCACTGACAGGCCAGGAAGTGACACAGAGAGATTGGCATCTGCCCAGGGACAAAAAAAAAAAAAAAAACAAGAGTTGATAAAGGGCCAGATGAGGAAAACACCAAAGATTGGACCAGACATGCTCCAGTGTAAAGTCCTGATAAGCCATGCATTTATGAACATGTCAACTCAAATTTTAAGTCTTTGTCCCTGTTAAGTTAACTCTCGAACATGGAAAAGTAATTTGAAGGGTCAGTCCTAAATGAAGATAATCTTCGATGAATAAAGCCAGTTGGCTATACCAGCATTATTGCTTATGTTGAGATTATTCCTACCAGATGCTTTGTATGACCTTCCCACAGATCAAAATATAACCAAAAAGGAGAACTCCACTGAGTTTAGAGCATGATAAATCCTTTCTGTGCCATTTTTCATGTGTTGAAAAAAGATTTTTTAATTAGTTGCTAACTATAGTATTTCCTCACTTGAAATACAATGAAGATTTAATCCAGGAAGTTCAACCTGGCTTACATTTATTTCATCACATTCCATAAGAAGTAATTTAAGAAGTAGTTGTACTCAGCGGAAGAAATGAAAAAAAGAGTGCACAGATCCAAACATTCAAACCCCATTAGCCAACATGCAATTGCCTTACAATATGCAAATGACTTAGCAGGAATCCCCAGAGAAATAATTTTTATTTCTCCACTTTGAATTAGCCCTTTGGAACTCTTAGACTGAAAATCAGAAGTTTCCTTTTACTAAAGGTCAGTCTTGGAAAACCTCTCTCTATCCCACAAAACAAGCTCCCTTTGGGCATTCCCAAGCTGAAGTTGATTTCCTGAATTGACCAAATGTTTAGTCTCATTACTGTTTTATGTTCTCTAATTGAGGCAAGTCTCCCTTCCCAAAGGCATGACTACTTCCAAAAAGATCCCATTGCTTCCCTATGAGAAGCATGCTAGGAGAATTATTGCTATACATTCCCATTTGTTCTTATTTCTGCCAGCTGAAGGGAAGAACTTCCCCAATATCACCCCTCCCTCAATCAGGATTTACTGATTTCCAAATACATAACAGGTACCAACTGAGGATAATTTGTTGATCACCTTGAAACAAGAGGCTTGCAAGCCAAAGTTTCAAATTTCTACAATTTATTCTTTCTTTCACTGATAACACCATGTATCTACACAGGTATCCCTATAGCCTTGCTCACCAGTGTGAAAAAATAGGCTGGGTAGAAGGGTGTAAAGGAGTAGGACACATTATAAAACAACGTCAATAACCAAAATGGTGTAGCCAGACAGCAGAATGTGTCTTGAGAGGAATGCTGTTATAGTTACAAAAATTATTTTTATCTTATTAGATCTACATAGAAAATACTATGCTTACTCTCTGTCTCTCCCTCTCTCTGTAATTCTTTAAAATGAATAAATAAAACTTTTTCAAAGAAGAAAATACTATGCTTAGAAAAGAAACAAAAAGCTCAGAGCGTTAAAATGAATTATCAGAGGCCACATAACTGAGAAAAAGCACAACATGGACCCAGAATCTTACAGTATTGAAGCCACCTGACTCCACACCCAATGTTCTTCCAAGCACATCTACAATGGTAAAGAGGAACTGAGCCTTTCCCCTGCTAAGATCTTATTGGAACTGTGGTTGCATTAAATGACATAGCTCTTAATAATTAGGCCCATTAAAGCCATTTAAGTGACAAATAAAACCATCTCAGCCATTTGCAATATGACTTTATTACTAAATAAATAATTTACTGAAATGTAACCCTTTCACAGCATCATCTCTATTCAAATAATTTTACCACTGTCCCATTATCAAGCAATCAAGTTCAACTGTTGTATATTCAAAGCCCTTCGTTTTTTATTTATTTGAAAGAGTTACACAAAGAAAGAAAGAGAGGCAGAAAAAGAGAGAGGGGTCCTCCCTCTGCTGGTTCACTCCCCAAATGGCCACAACGGCCAGAGCTGCGCTGATCTGAAACCAGGAGCCAGGAGCTTCGTTAGGGTCTTCCCATGTGGGTGCAGGGTCCAAGGGCCTGGGCCATCCTCCACTGCTCTCCCAGGCCATAGCAGAGAGCTGGATTGGAAGTGGAGCAGCTGGGATTCAAACCAGCACCGGCACTGCAGGCAGCAGCTTTACCCACTATGCCACAGCACTGGCCCCAAAGCCCTTCATTTTTTAACAGAGACTTTTGGCATTGAATCCCTAAAGATTCTTCTGGTTTGCTAATCTGTAGTAGACTGCTGTAAGCCAGAGGAATCTTCATTCATGTACAACCTCTCAGTAGCCCTAATTGTGGCCATCTTTTATTAGACTAATTAGAAGAATTACTGTGTAATAACTTATATATTTTTAATTGTCTTTAAACCAATACACTGTTTTATTAAGGCTTGTACAATAATATTCATGAAATCACAGGTTAAATGTGTGATTGATAATTTTCTGATATTCATTAAAATCAACATAGAACTATCAGAATAAAAATATTTCTGCAAGCACCATTTACAGTGATCATTCATGCAAACAATAAACAGAATCTGCTTTAGCAAACACCAATAAGAAAAAAATTAACAAGAAAAAAATAGTTCTTCTAGGTTAAAAAAATTGAACACAGTGTTGGAGATTTATGAGATACTATCAAACGACCCAAAATACGGGTCTTAGGAGTTTCTGAAAGTGTGGATAGAATGGATTAGAAGGCCTATTCAGTAAAAGAATTACAGAAAACTTCCCCAGTGCCATTACTGTGGCACAATAGGTGAAGCATCTGCCTAGGGCACCGGCATCCCATATGGATGCCAGTTGGAGTCCTGGCTGCTCCACTTCCAATCTAGCTCTCTGATATGGTCTGGGAAAGCAGTGGAAGATGGCCCAAGCGCTTGGGAGGCCTGGAAGAAGTTCCTGGCTTCTGATCAGATGGAAGACCTCTCTCTGTCTCTCCCTCTTTCTGTCTGTAACTACGCCTCTCAAGTAAAAATAAATAAATCTTAAAAAAAAAAAAAAAAAGGAAAAGAAAACTTAACCAATTTGGAGAAAGAAAAGGACGTCCAAGTACATGAGACACACAGAACTCCTGATATACATGACCAGAAAAGATCTTCACAACACATTGTAGTCAAACTTCCAACAGTAAAACAAAGAAAAGATTCTAAAATGTGCAAGAGAGAAACACCAGCTTACTTTCAGAGGACCTCCAAGAGACTCACAGCTGCTTCTCATCAGAAACCCTATAGGCCAGGAGGGAATGGCCTCCGGCCGCAGGAACAACCCGTTTGCACAGCTCGAGAGCCTGTTGGGCACCGGGAGCCCAGCCGGCTAAGCGGAGTTCTACATTGAGGAGCTGAATCCGCTGCACCACCACGCATAGGTGAAGTCCGCGCCTCCGCAGCGGGCTATGCAGCCCCCCAGCGAGGCCGCGGAGGCCCCCGGAAGAGCTGATCCAGACAAGATGTGAAATGGAAAAGCACCTGACACCTCAGCTTCCTCCACTCTGAGTAATTCCAGAGCATAACAAGCATAGACGAGACAGCGCCTCAGTGGTAGACCAGCTGCCATCTTCAGCCACCAGCGTGAAACGACCACCCCTCTCCCGCCCTGACCCAGGCCCTCCCTGAGTTCACCAGTAAATTCAGCTCCCAACAGACCCAGTTCTACAAACCAGACAGCAGGACTGGATGCTCTTCATGCTTCTATGCCAGCCACTGTGGCAGGCCTTAACACACACGGCTCTGCTAGTCCACCGACTACAATGGAACAACTCCAGGCCACGCCCCCTTGCCCACACACAGTGCCAGTCAGTCTCTGCCTCAACATGCCGCTTACTTTCCCCCATCACCACCGAGCTCACGGTCTGGAAGTCCCGAAAGACACGCAGAGTCGCTCCAGAACGCAACCCACCGCCATCCTATGCTGCTCCACTTGCTTCCAACCTGGCAATTACCTGCCACCCTGCCAGTCAACTCGCTCAACAGCCAACCTGTCAGATACAATAGATGGAACGACCCCCGACTTGGAGAAACACCGCAGCCACTGCTGGGATGATCCTGGCAGCACAAAAGTTTATACGAAGCCTTCTCGCTCACAAGCTCACCTGAGGACTCCTACTGGTGAGAAGCCGCACGGAGCGCCGGGACAGCCGCGCCTGGAGGTTGGCGCGCTCCGGCTCCGAGGGGCTGGCCCGCCTCCACCGGAAGCGCGGGCGCGCCACGCCTTTCCGGTGTGGGAGTGGGTGCCAGGGCGCTGCTCCCGCGCAGACGGCCTGGCCCTGCCCGCAGAGCACCGCCGCCAGCCGCCCCGCACTCAGCAGTCCCTCTGGCCAGCTTTTCAGGTACAAACTTGACCTATTCCTAAACAAAAAGCTGGAAATGCATATTTGAGAAATCAAGGACTGTGTTGTATGAATACCAAAGTGTTTGGTCATTGTCAGATCCGGCAGTGGTCGCTGTGGTGCCCATGGCTTTCCTCAACTCGGCTTCATCTCCTGACAAGCAGCCGCACGTCTGCGGGCCCGGGACGCGGTCCGAGAGTTCCCCTGCGCACCATCATTTAACGGGACAGTGTTTAGTAAGCAAGGCAGGCACCGGAAGAAGCATAGATGGATTGTGTGTCAAGATTTTATTTGACGTCACGTAGGTGTTTCAAGAATAGATCATTCCTGAGAGGTGCACCTGGAAACCTGGCAATTCACAAATAATAGCCACCGAACGAATATTTTTTTTTATTATGAGTTGCCTATATTTGCTATTCAACATTTTGCAAGTATGCAAATCAGCTTTTATAGGTTTATTACAAGTTTTTTTTTATGATTCTTTTGGGGAAAAAAATCATACTTGTTTTTGAGAATAACTGTACATTCACAGTTAGAATTTGTGGTAAACTGGCCGGCGCCGTGGCTCAACAAGCTAATCCTCCGCCTTGCGGCGCAGACACACGGGGTTCTAGTCCGGTCGGGGCGCCGGATTCTGTCCCGGTTGCCCCTCTTCCAGGCCAGCCCTCTGCTGTGGCCCGGGAGTGCAGTGGAGGATGGCCAAGGTGCTTGGGCCCTGCACCCCATGGGAGACCAGGAAAAAGCACCTGGCACCTGGCTCCTGCCATCGGATGAGTGCGGTGCGCCGCCCGCAGCGCGCCGACTGCGGCAGCCATTGGAGGGTGAACCAACGGCAAAGGAAGACCTTTCTCTCTGTCTCTCTCTCTCACTGTCCACTCTGCCTGTCAAAAAAAAAAAAAAAGAATTTGTGGTAAGCTGCCTATTAACATCACCAAAATCATTTCTTATTGGGAAAAAATAATGATCATTGAAATTAACTTTAAAAGCAAATTTCATACCCTGATTGAAATAGTGTTTATTTTTAATATAAAAAGACATTCTATATGAATTGTGAACTGAAGAACTTAAAGATAGTTACAGTATACAAAATTAAACCTCTTACAATAAGCTAAACACAGCATCATTCTTTTTAATATTTTATTTATTTGTTTGAGAGGTAAAGTTATGGACAGAGAGAGGGAGAGTCAGAGAGAAAGGTATTTCTTCCATTGGTTCACTCCCCAAATGGCTCCAGTGGCCTGAGCTGAGCTGATCCAAAGCCAGGAGCCAGGAACTTCTCTGGGTCTCCCACATAAGTGCAGGAGACCAAGCACTTGGGCCATCCTCTGCTGCTTTCCCAGGCCATAAGCAGAGAGCTGGATTAAAGGAGGAGCAGCCAGGACACTAACTAGCACCCATAATGGATATCGCACCACAAGTGGAGGCTTAGCCCATGTGTAGTATAGTCTACAGTATCAGCCCCATAGAAAACTATTTTTAAAAAGGACTGTAATTTTCACATATGGCAATCTTGAATTGATGATGAAATTTTCATATACTGAGATGTTTGTTCAGTACTGTTGGACAAATGATTTATGTGAATTTTGCAGGTAATATATGGTAAGACAGTAATTTAATCTAAATTACAGTGAAGTTTAGTTAATTAGTTGTTAATACTGACTCTGCCTTTAAATGCAAATACCATTTTGAAAACTGAAGGCAGCAAGTGCTACCTATATGAAATATAAAATAATATAATGTGATGTTGATGCTTTTAACCAAAGGGCAGATAACACAAGCAAAATGCCATGCAAATTTAAACCACTTTTCACTATTTCTTGGATGTCAAACGTGTCTGTGTTAAATGTTCTTTCTTCCTTTCTGGCACCTGACTGGCTTCCCTGGGTTAAAGTGTCCAAAGAGGTCAAGAGCTCCCGTAAGAAAAATCTGTTGTTTCCTAAATTGATTAACCTCAGCAAATTCGATAGGTTTGTAATCTCTGCACACCTTCTACCTAAGACCCTTTTGATACCAGAGAGTAAGTACCACTAATGGGAAGAAAGAAATCTACCTTCTAACAATCTTTTTCTTACTTATTCAATCCTCACTCAATCTTATTTATGTCTTGGATTATCTCTTATCCTTAGGCCATATGTTCCTCCACTGTGTGTCCTTGCCGTACTTTAAATTTCGTCTTGAAGGAAACAGGTAGAGTAAGACACACTTTACACAACTGTCTATGACTCAGATTCTGGTCTGACATCTGTTTCTATAGCAAATGTGTTTTCAGATTTAAAAACAATGCAGAGAAAACTGCAATGTAATATGAAATTCCAATTGTCCACCCAACAATTTTAATTCCAGTATTTCCTGGCAGTAACAGAATGTAGTAAAAAAAAAAAATGCAAAGTGCTAAACTTGGAATCTAGGTGAACATTGACTTTTCAAAAGGTTTTATGAAGCAATGCTTGCTCTAGGAATTGTAGTCCTGGAAAATTTAAGCAATTGCTGCAGAACTACCAGTACTAAAGTTTGTGAAAGTTTCAGAGGTAAATGGTTTTAAAAATTTGAACTAAAAAGGTCTCCTGGTTTCTTTCAAACTAAATTGTTCCAGCAAGGGTTACTTAAATGCAGGCAAGCCCAGGTGACATTTTTATATTTCCAGGAAACTCTTGTGCCAGGATTCATTCCGTTGAGAATGATCAAATCTTCATTAGAATTCCCCAAAGAAGGACTGGAGACCAGGAAATAAGATGTTCTCACTCCACCAGCATGTTTAGCACCAGAGCTCTTACTGTAAGAGCTGCTCAGGAGACGGGTTTCAGTCCAGCCATAGGGTATGTTATTAAAGCCCACAGCTCCCAGAGCGCCCTCCCCCACTTCCTGCAGAAAGAAGACAGGGTTGCCCAGAGGTTGGATGTGGAGCAGCCCTGTTCAAGCAGTGCCCAGATCCTGGTGTCCTGCAGGGCTAATTCTGTGGGTCAGAACCAAACCTAGGCAAATCTGGGAGGTAACTCTGAGATTTTGAAGCTATGTCTCTTCCTCTTACTGTCTCTTTCTTCATTTACTTCCACCACAGTTGGAAAGGATGGTGCCTTGGAGTATACTGGAGTGATGGTACTAATAGTTGTGTCAAAGTCACCTGATCAGGGGCTGGCATTGTGGCATGGCTGATTAAGCCACCACTTGCAACACCTGCATCTCATATCAGAGTGCCAATTCAAGTCCTGGCTGCTCTGCTTCTGATCCAGCTGCCTGCTAATTCACCTGAGAAGGCATCAGATGATGGCCCAAGTCACCCATGTGGGAGATCCAAGTGAAATTCTTGGCTCCTGGCTTCAGCCTGGCTCAGCCCTGGGTGTTGCAGCCATTTGGGGAGTGAACCAGAAGATAGGTCCTCTCTCTCTCTCTCTCTCTCCCCCTTTCACTGTGCCTTTCAAATAAATAAATCTTAAAAACAGTAATCACCTGGGCAGACTTGTATGCTTCACACTCCTGCCTTTGCAACTCAGAGCAGTATTTCCAACGAAATTTTCTCCTATTTTAGATTGATGCTGTTGTCACTGTTAGAGTTTCAGTGAATAGAGTCCTAAAACAAGAGCAGGAATGTCAGTCAGGAGACTCTTGGTCCAACAGCGCTGTAAGCTACCATGTGATTTGAGATTTAGCACTTAGCCTCACTGTGACTCAGTTTTGCCATTTATAAAATGAGAGTTCACAGTAGGTATGAGATGAAAATTACTAAGTCTAGGATTTAAAATTTTATATCACATAATTTAATGTCTCTCTATTTCACCCTCCTTTTATTTAAAATGGAGATAATATTTTACAGGGCTATTTTGACAGATAAAATGATGTAAGAATTCTTTAAAAACTTTTAAGGGGAATGTGCTCATTTACCTCATGGTTAGGCCAAGTGTTAAGATGTCAGCGTCCCATACCTGAGTTCTGTGCTCACCTGTGGCTGCCAGGTCCTGCTTCCTACTAATGCAGTCCCTGGGAGGCAATGGTGATGGCTCAAGTAGTTGAATTCCTGCCACCCATGAAGGAGACACTTGGATTGAGTTTCAGGATCGCAGATTCAGCCCTTGTCCAGCCCAAAACCTGGCCATTGTAGACATTTGGGGGAGTAAACCAGCAGATAAGCAGATGGAAGATTTCTCTCTCTCTCTCTCTCTCTCTCTCTCTCTCTCTCTGTGTGTGTGTGTGTGTGTGTGTGTGTGTGTGAAAGAGAGAGAGAGAGAGACACATTGAGTCTACCTCTCAGATAAATATTCTTAGAAAATAATTATCTCGGGGCCGGCGCTGTGGTGCAGTGGGTTAATCCTCCGCCTGTGGCATCAGCATCCCATATAGGTGCCAGTTCAAGTCCCAGCTGCTCCACTTCTGATCCAGCTCTCTGCTGTGGCCTGGGAAGGCAGTGGAGGATGGCCCAATTCCTCGGGTCCCTGCACCTGCGTGGGAGACCTAGAAGAGGCTCCTGGCTCCTGGTTTCCGATTGGCTCAGCTCTGGCAATTGTAGTTATTTGGGGAGTGAACCAGCAGATGGAGGACCTTTCTCACTGTCTCTTCCTTTCTCACCATCTGTAACTCTACCTCTCAAATAAACAGAATCTTAAAAAAAGAAAGAAAACAATTTTCTCAATTAAACATGGAATTAAAAATACAGAAAATATGTACCCAATTAAATCAATGTTAGAAATGGAATTTAGGTTTGGGAATATTTGGCACATGTTGTTTGTAACACCACTGAAATGTGTCAGCTGCTTCATACTTGCAGCTTTGAAAACCCCACCGTGGTGATCCTGCTTTTAAACTTGTAGGGGTGATATAGATGTGCTCATGTGTGAAGGCTTCACAGGCGTGGACACTTGGCAGAATCATCAAGTTGGGCATGTCAACCATGTGCTTTTATGCCAGTTAGGCCTCCGGAAAATATTTCAGAAGAGAATATTTGGGGGCTGGCACTGTGGTCTAGCAGGTAAAGCCACCACCTACAGTAAGAGCATCATATATGGGCTCCAGTTCAAATCCTGGCTGATCCACTTCCAATCCAACTCCCTGAGAACACACCTGGGAAAGCAGTGGAAGGTGGCCCAAGTGCTTGGGCCCCTGCACCCATGTGGGAGACCCAGAAGAAGCTCCTGGCTCCTGACTTAGGATCAACACAGCTCCAGCCATTGTGGCCATTTGGGGAGTAAACCAGTGGATGAAAGATTCATATTTCTCTCTCTCTCTCTCTCTCTCTCTCTCTCTCTCTCTCTCTCTCTAACTCTGCCTTTCAAATAAAGTAAATAAATCTTTAAAACAGAGAGAGAATATTTGGGTATTCATCATAGATGTATCTTTTTTGTTTATTAAGAGACAGAGTGAGACAGACAAGTATCTCCATCTACTGGTTCACTCACCAAATGCTTAAAATAGTCAGGGCTGAGCCAGGGCCAAAGCTGGGAGCAAGGAACTCCTACATGGGTAGCAGACAACCAATTACTTGAGCCATCATTGTTGCCCTTATGGTTTGCATTAACAGGAAACTGAAATCAGGAGCTGGCACTGGGAATTGAACTCATGTACTCTGATGTGGCACACAGGCCTCCTAACCCACAGTTTAACCACTAAGCCAAACAATCACTCTGGCACAGCATCTGAAAGTAGATATGGAAATGGAGGATTTGGGTCAGAAACAAAGCAAAAAAAAGTTTTGATTTTTACTTTATGTATTTCTGTATTGATTGATTCAGTTACAGTGAGCGTGTACTTCAAATTTTGTAATTTAATAAATATAACTTCAAACTTTATTATTTAAAAGTGAGCATTGCTTTTTCAGCTCGCATGCTTGTTTTAATACAATGCGTTTTTGGTTTGCTTTCATTTTCTATTATCTGTATTGTAGATATTTATGGGGTACAATGTGATAATTTGATACATTAGTATCAAAAAATACATCAATATTCAGTATGTGCCTGTCAAATCAGGTTAGTTAGCATTTTTATCTCCTTAAACATTTTTTAAATTTAAAAGACTTTTTTAATTTCTTGATTAACATAATACTTATATATATTTATGGAATACAATGTGATATTCAGAACATGTGGAATTCAGTGTGTCCTGATAATCGGGGTAATCATTGTTTCCTTCTCCTTTTCATTACTTTATTATTTGGAATTTTCCAGATCCTCCTCTCTAGTTCTTCGTAAAATATATAAAATTTTATTGTGAACTGGAGTCATCCCTTTATGCCATGTAATATATGACTTTGAAATTATTAAGATTTCTGAAAGGGAATGAGGCACAGAGGAGCCATCTTGCCAGTAAGAAAGGGAGGGGAGATATGGTACTGTAACTGTTGCGCTGCTATAGCCCAAGATTCAAAAGAGTTCAGGCAGAATATTCGTCAGTTCCAAAGAAAACACCCAGGGACCAACTCCAGGGCAGCAGGTAAAGCTGCCACTTGCAGCTCTGGCATCTCATAGGGGCACAGGTTGGAGTCCCAGCTCCTTCGCTTCTGATCCAACTCCCTGCTAATGTGCCTGGGAAAGCAATGGAAGATGGCTCAAGTCCCTGGGCCTTTGCCACCCACGTGGGAGACCCAGAAAAATCTTCTGGCTTCTGACTTTGGCCTGACCCAACCCCAGAGATTGAGGCCATCTGGGGAGTGAACCAGTGGATAAAAGATTTTTCTCTCTCTGTAACTTATTCAAATAAATAAATAAATCTTCAAAAAATGATAAAGAAAATACAAGTAGGTTGCCTGAGAGAGATATGGGTTTATTCTACTTACGGAAAGGAGTGACCAATGGTAGCTGATCCATGTTGGTAAACCCCACTGCCTATTCAGAATGCACATTGTTAAATAGCAAGCAGTAAATGGTCAAGCATAATTGGTTTGTGGTCAAAGCGGCTGGGTGTGTGCTCCAATATTCTACAAAAACAAGGCAATCAACTCAAGGGCACAAGACTCAGGTGTAGTAAACTTACATTTGCCTTTCCCACCTGATTCTACTTATGATGCATACTCTGGTGGTGGGCCTGCCTATCCTACAGGCCACACCCATAAAATACCCTTTCGTTATTCCTGGGGGAGCACTATGAGCCTTCCCCTACAACAGCGTACCACCCAGGGAGGTAAAACTTGAGAAGTTCCAGAGCGATCTTTGAAACTCTGGGAATGGCCTGAGATTCAAAGCAGCTTTAGGAAGAATTCAGGACTGGGGATCAAGAGTCCTTGCTTTTACATAGGTACCCATTGCTTTGACTCCTATTGGGGACTGGCATAGAACCCAGGAATCTGTGCTAGAGTTCTCAAAGTGATTCTATTTAGTGACTTGTTGTACAGCACAGTAATGCTAGTTTGCAGTCATATGTTGTATATTTCAAGAGTGCTGCAAGAGTAGATTTTTAAATGTTCTTAGCACCAGCACTTTGGCATAGTGGGTAGAGCCACTGCCTGCGGTGCTGTAATCCCATATGGGTGCCGGTTCAAGTCTCAGCTGCTCCACTTCCAATCCAGTGCCCTGCTAATGTGCCTGGGAAAGCACCAGAAGATGTCTTGAGCCCCTGAACCCACGTGGAAGACCTGGAAGAAGCTCCTGGCTCCTGGCTTCAGATTGGTGCAGCTGTGGCCATTTGGGGAATGAACGAGTGGATGGAACACCTCTCTCTCTCTCTCTCTCTCTCTCATTCTATCTGCCTCTGCCTGTAACTCTGCATTTCAAATAAATAAATAAATATTTTCTAAAAATGTTCTCACCATACAGAGAAACGGTAAGTATTTGAGGTGATGGATATGCTACACACACATATCATAATATCACACTGTATCCCAGAAATCTATACAATTACTATTAAGTAAAAATTTTTAAAGATTTTTAAAGATTTATTTATTTATTTATTTGAAATTCAGAGTTACAGAGTTAGAGAGAGAGAGAGATCTTCCATCTGCTGGTTCACTCCCCAGATGGCCGCAAAGGCCAACACTGGGCCAGACAGAAGCAAGGCATCGGGAGCTTTTCTAGGCCTCTCACAGGAGTGGCAGGGGCCCAGACACTTGGACTGTCTTCTGCTGCTTCTCCCAGACTATTAGCAGGAAACTGGACGGGAAATGGAGCCGTTGGGACATGAGCCAGTGCCCATTTGGGATGCAGGCATCACAGGCCCTGACTTCAGACCATAATGCTGGCCCCCAAATAAAAATTATTATACCTCATATGTATGTGTGTGTATATATATATATATATATGTAATGTCATAGCATCCATTTAATAACAAAAATAAATTTTGACATTTTTAAAGCTATTCCGTTGTCCAGATGGGTTTGAAGACCACAGACAGAAAGTTATGTCCTAAAATTCTAGAGCTCCAGTGTTGGGCCTAACTTAGCATTCCAAAACAATTGTCCAGTAGGTGGCACTGCTGTGTCTGAAACTGGACCGAGAAGCCATTCAAAGGGAAATGAATGTTAGAAAATACGGTGGAGGCCAGGTGATAAACAGCCTTGACTGGAAGTTTGAGTGTGTTGTCTCTTCAACATGAGGTCAATACAAGCCATGAGAGGGAAAAAGGAATGATGTATAGCACTTACTGGAAAAGAGAGTTTGATGCAAAACTTGAAAGAAGAGCTGTAGAGGACAGTAACTTGTTTCAGAATGAAAAGACAGAGGGTCTTGAGCTACCAAAGTCTACAGACAAGTGATAAGGAAATCATAACAATTTAGATCAATTAAACATTTATTTAAACTGTTATTATGAAGCTCCTACTCTGTTTCAAGCACTATTCTGCACACTTTATATAATGTTACCTATTCCATCCTCACAAGAAGGCTATGAAGAGGAATCATTATCATCCGTGTTTTACAGAGGAGTAAATGGAGGTTGATGAACTTGCCCAAAGTCCCCCAGCTTCAACTATTAGTGGTAGAGTTGAGATTCAAAACCAAGTGATCCAGCTCCAGCATGTGTGCTCTGATTACCTATATGAAGATGTTTTCATGTTTTCCAACATCAGTGGTAAATCATAATAAGATCATGGCACAAAGAGGGAAAGCCAAGACTGGGATGATTGGAAAGGAGGAAGAGAAGATAGTCTGGGCTTTTCCATATTGAATGTAAGGTGGGGTCAGGGCTTACTACAGTTAAACTGCTGAGGTCGTTTGGTTCTCTATCTTATTCAACACAGGATTCCCTTTTGCAACTTTTCTGAATGACAACTTAAAAGTGGAGCAGAAGGTCACCTCTCCTAGGATCTCCTCTCTTCTTCGAAATCAAATTGTACCTTGTTTGCCAGAGTTAAAGACAAGGTAAGAGTTCCCTTCATGCCTCTTTGAATACATAAGAGACAATGTGTTGGTCCCTCTGTCTTCCCCAAACTGGTTATTTGAACACCGCATATCCTGACTTCTCATAGAAACAAAAACAAGTGGAAATTGAGGAGGGGAAGCATCTAGTGATTATAGTTATTCATTCTTTTTTTTAAAAAAATCTTATTAATATAAAAAAACAGATTTCATGTATTTCACAGATGCAATTCTTTTTTAAAAGATTTATTTATTTATTTGAAAGAGTTAAACAGAAAGAGAAGGAGAGGCAGAGAGAGAGATCCTCCATCTGCTGATTCACTTACCAATTGGCCACAACAGCCAGAGCTGTGCCTGTCCAAAACCAGGAGCCAGGAGCTTCATCCAGGTCTCCCACGCAGGTGCAGGGGCCCAAGGACCTGGGCCATCCTGCACTGCCCACCCCCCTCCAGCCACAGCAGAGTTTGATCAGAAATGGAGCAGCCAGGTCTCGAACCAGCACCCATAAGGGATGCCAGCACTGCAGGCAGCGGCCTCACCTACAAAACCAGCCACTCACAGATACAATTCTAAAAAGATAATCATACTTCCCTCCCTTCCTCAAACCCCCCTCCTTCCATCCTCTTTCATTTTTTTCCTTTAATTTATTACTGTAACATAATTTCAATTTACTTTATAATCACAGGCTTAATGCACCACTAACTGTAATGTTCAACAAGTAAAAAGTAAAAAGATCACTGTTCCACGGGAATATAGACAAGGACTAACAGCAATAATCAAATCATAAGATGTCAGTTTCATTCTTATACATTGGGTTTTTTATGAAAGAATATATTATTTTTCATTTGCTTTTATTTCATTACAAAGTGTTCTAGTCTCGTTGCTTCCTAAAGACTAGAATTCTCTGGTTGACCTTAAATTGGTAATGTATTGAGATGGAATGAGTAGGAACTTGACAGGAAACCAGTAGAGGAATCATGCATGAGTTAAAATGACACTGAGTTGCTCATGTAACAAAATACAGCCAGAAAATTCATGGATCTGAGCCCCAGTTCCCAAGAGCTTTTCCTTCAGCCCTGTCAAACCACATGTCAATTCTAGACCCACTCCTAATTGAAGACCCAAAGAATCACCAGATTTCTCAGACTATTTAATTTGAGATCTTCTGTTGAAAAATAATAAATATCCTACATACATAAAAATCATCTTACCATGCATTTCATTGAAACGCATGCTCTGCTTCTTACTGGGTATATAATATTTAAAGTCTTTTTGTCTCAGTTCCCTTATCTATGTAATAGTATTACCCAAATTGTAGGAGAGTTTAAAGATTAAATGAATGCATACTTATCAAGCAGACAGAATGGGTAATAAGTGATCAATACAATTTAGCTCTGTTATTTAATACTGTATCTGAGTCACATAGCAACCTTATGAGATAAGATGGTTACAAAGTATTATTTTCATTTACAACTATACTTCAGAAAATTTGTGGGGTTTGGAGTCAGCTTTGTGGTGCACTGGATCAAGCCACCACCAGCATCCTATATGAGTGCCAATTCGAGTCCCTGCTGTTCCACTTCTGAGTCAGCTCCCTGCTAATGTGCCTGGGGAAATAGTGGAAGATGGCCCAAGTAGCTAGACCCATACCATCCAGGAGCCTGGCTTCATCCAGGAGCCTGGCTTCAGCCAGGCCCAACGCTAGCTTTTGCGAAAGATCTCTCCCTCTCCTCTCTGTAAATCTGCCTTTCAAATCAATAGATTAGAAAGAGAGAGAGAAAGAAGAAAAGAAGGAGGGAAGGAAGGAAGGGAGGGAGGCTGGCTTTCCTTAACATAGAATGCTAGTAAGTCTGTGAGATAACTATAAAAAAGCACTTGACATATGATAAATAATGTTTCCTGCATTTTCATCCCAGATTTTCTGACTACAGTCCCAAATTTTTTTTGTTTGTTTCTTCCTGTACTCAAGTTTCTGTGGTAAATAGGAATATATTTTAATTTTAAGACTTATTTATTTATTTATTTTGAAAGAGTTATGGAGAGAGAGGGAGAGACAGAGAAACAGAACTTCCATCTGCTGATTCACTCTCCAGATGGCCATAATAGCAAGGGCTGGGCCAGGCCAAAGGCAGGAGCCACAAGCTTCATCTGGATGTTCCTTGTGGGTGGAAGGGACCCAAGCCACCCTTCTCCCAAAAACTATTATCTGGGAGCTTGATCAGAAATGGAGAAGCTGGGACACAAACTGCCATCCGTATGGGATGCCAGTTTCACAGCCGGCAGCTTAACCCATTATACCACAATGCCAAACCCAGGAATAAAATTTGGAATTAAAGTATCAAGCAGATCTGGTATGCAATATCATTATTTATAAAGCTATAAAGCTCTTCAATGCTCATGTTATCCAAGTCTTATTAAAGCAGAATAAACTCAATGCATGAAGCTAGGAACAAAACTAAAACATGCCAACTACATAAAATTCATAATCAGACATTTCATCAATTTTATGTTTTTATTTTTATTTGGAAGCAATGCATATTTTCCCTACACTTTTAGAAACAGATGAAAAATGTTCATACTAATATTTAATGCATTGTTAATATTTGTGAAGTTACTTTCCCTTGGGGTATTGATGAGATTGAAAAACAATGAGACAGACCGGCACTGTGGCGCAGCAGGTAAAGCCCCACCTGCAGTGCTGGCATCCCATATAGGTGCCAGCTGCTCCACTTCCTATCCAGCTCTCTGCTATGGCCTGGGAAAGCAGAATAAGATGGCCCAACTCCTTGGGCCCTGAGCCAGCATGGGAGACCCAGAAGAAGCTCCTGGCTTTGGATCAGCCCAGCTCTAGCCATTGCAGTCAGTTGAAAAGTGAACCAGCAAATGGAAGACTCTTCTCTCTCTCTCTCTCTCTCTCCCTCCCCCCCCTCTCCCCCTCTCTCCCCCTCTCTCCCCCTTTCTCCCCCTCTCTCCCCCTCTCTCCCCCTTTCTCCCCCTCTCTCCCTCCCTCCCTCCCTCCCTCTCTCCCTCTCTGCCTCCTCTTTCTCTGTGTAACTCTGACTTTCAAATAAATAAATAAATCTTTAAAAAGAAAAAGAAAAACAATGAGGCAAGAGAAGAGTGTGGAAGAAAGAAATTAAATAAACATGGGCTGGGTCCAAGACATTCTCACCATTCTTTGGTTTTGAGGAGATACCTCAGTTACTGCAATATATTCTATTCTGAAATTCCAATTTTTTAGTACACAGATATTTCAAAGTTAGTTTGCATTTCAGTGAGAATCAAATGAGAATGTGTATTTGTGTGATTTTTTTCAAATTATTAGGAAAACAAAAACCTTTCTAAAATAATTACTTCAATAAACATGGAAATCCTTCAGTATCCTTCTTAGAAAAAATTTCAAAATTAAAATATTTTTAAAATCACCTGTATCAGGGTTTCCATGTGTCAAGGAAAAATATTATGAGGATACTTCAAACAGTTCATGGAAAATGGAATTAAAAGATAAGTTTATTTTGGTGCAAAATGTTTTAAATCCAGGCATAATTTTTTCTTAGAATACATTTCCATTAACTTTTTAAAGATTCCTCATACACATGGATTTTTTAGGAAGCTTTTATTTAACAAATACAAATTTCAGTGGTACAGCTTTAGGAATATAGCGGTTCTTCTCCCCATACCCACCCTCCCACCCTCACTCCCATCCCACCTCCTACTCCCTCTCCCATTCCTTTCTTCATTAAGCTTCATTTTTAATTATATACAGAAGACCAACTCTATATTAAGTGTGGGGACCCATGGATAGGCTTGCCATGGGACCCCCCCATGCTGGGCTTGGCTTATAGCAGTAATGCGGATGTAGCAGCTGATTGAGCTTTCCATCTAGCTGAGGATCGTGGAAAACAAGATGGCGCTGATGCCCTGCCTGCTGCGTGACTCCACAGCTGAGCATGATCAAGTGGCGGATTGGAGAACTCTGTGCATGGACTGTGATTGATTGACTGTGATTGGTTGAATTCTGGATATAAGCAGAGAGCGAGAGAGAAGGGGGGCACGCCAGCTTTTCCCCTTAAGGAACGTGCGTGCCATCTCTCTCCCTTCTCCCAGTCCCCCACTCTCTTTCCCATTCCTTCTAAGTAAAAGTCTTTTGAAGACCGATTAACTGCGAGCAGCGTCGTTCCTTTTGTGGCCGAAGGAGCGGATAAGTGGTGCCGTGACTCGGATCCACAATGAAGTAAAGATTTCAACAGTTTGCACCCATACAGACACACGAAGTATAAAGTACTGTTTGAAAAACAAATTTTACCATTAATTCTCATAGTACAACTCATTAAAGACAGAGGTCCTACATGGGGAGCAAGTGCCTGGTGACTCCTGTTGTTGATTTAACAGTTGACACTCTTATTTATGATGTCAGTGATCACCTGAGGCTCTTGTAATGAGCTGCCAAGGCTATGGAAGCCTTTTGAGTCCACAGACTCCATCAGTATTTGGACAGGGCCATAATCAAAGTGGAAGTTCTCTCCTCCCTTCAGAGAAAACTACATCCTTCTTTGATGGCCCCTTCTTTCCACTGGGATCTCACTCACAAAGACCCTTCATATATTTTATTTTATTTTATTTTTTGCCACAGTGTCTTGGTCTTTCTATGCCTGAAATGCTCTCATGGGCTTTTCAGCCACATCTGAATGGCTTAAGGGCTGATTCTGAGGCCAGAGTGCTGTTTAGGGCATTTGTCATTCTATGAATTACTGATACACATGGATTTCTAAGTAATTTTACACCAAAATAACCTTTTATCTTTTAATTCTATTTCCACAAACTTTCTGAAGTCCCTTCATATTATTTACTAAATGTCTACAGAATATGGTTTAACTCAGATCTTTGATATCCTTTATGATATTTTAATATTTTTAAATCCATTTGGAATATAAATCTTTAAGCAAAGTGATTTAGAATGAATCCTCACCAATATGTGTGAGTGTGTGTTTTCTGGAGTTGGCAATTTTTGGTGAAAAAGAAATCTCAGGCTGGTGCCACGGCTCAGTAGGCTAATCCTCCACCTAGCGGCGCCGGCACACCGGGTTCTAGTCCCGGTCGGGGCGCCGGATTCTGTCCCGGTTGCCCCTCTTCCAGGCCAGCTCTCTGCTGTGGCCAGGGAGTGCAGTGGAGGATGGCCCAAGTGCTTGGGCCCTGCACCCCATGGGAGACCAGGAGAAGCACCTGGCTCCTGCCATCGGATCAGCATGGTGCGCTGGCCGCAGTGCGCCGGCCACAGCGGCCATTGGAGGGTGAACCAACGGCCAAAGGAAGACCTTTCTCTCTGTCTCTCTCTCTCACTGTCCACTCTGCCTGTCAAAAAAAAAAAAAAGAAAAGGAAAGGAAATGAAATCTCTATTTTCCATTTTCTATCCACTTTTAAATGTCAGATATGTGTTACAATATATGCAAATGAAATAGCTCAATAAGCAGGACAATCCAGTGATCTTTCTTTAAGGGCAATAGCAGAGAAGCCCCAAGAAAGGTAGCATCTGAGGATTGAGAGCATGGAGGGTTCAGGGAAACCTATCTTCTTTCCAGGAGGGTGAATAGGGTGGAGGGAGTCAAGATAAATAGCTCAAGTATGTGATGACTGGTGAGAGTGGGCCCCACTCCCAGCTTAAATGTGACAAGATGTAACTGCCGATATTCGTCTCTCATCTTCCTTTATAAATCAACAATACACACACACAACCAACACAGGCAGAACTCTCTCTAAAAAGCAAAATAAGAATTTACTTATTTTTCCTGTTGAGAATTTGTTTGGAATTTTCCACAATTCAGCCAAGAAGCAATTTCAATATGCTAATACAAGTATAGCTACCTGAGAAGCCAATTTTTTTTTTTTTTTTTTTTTTTTTAGTGGAAAGCAAAATAGCAAGGTTTATTAGAGTAGGGACATCTGTAAGAATGGATGGGCACCTCTCCAGACAGAACCTGAGAGAGAGTGCCCAGTCGCTCAGACTGGGGGAGTGCAAGGTTACATGGTTGAGTGGAGAGAATACACCTGGGCATGCCAGGCGGGCGGGCGGCTCAGCAGAGAGGCAGAGAGCTGAGTGCACAGTCCGGTTTGGGGGGAGAGGGGCGGGTTAAGGGGATGGGTCTTGCCTTCCGCTCTTCTCCTCCTGGAACAAATGACTTTTTGGATGTAAATAAGAAAAATTTCTTTCTGAGTTTCCCCCCTGAAGTTATCAGATAGGGAAAAGCCTGGCTGGCCTTGCCCCCAGTTAGAGAAAGGATGGTTATCGAGTAGAAGGGGCAGGACATTTGAAGTGCAGATACTGGGCTGCACCTGGAAAGTTATTGTGATGACTTTGAGATGCAGATGTTGGACCTGGATGTCAATGCCTTAGGCGTTTGTCGCAGACACATAAGCTCATTTCTGACTTCCTACCTAACATTCCTCCCTCAAAAGGAATACCCATAATTAATTTTGGGATAAATAGATGGAGTTCCGTCTTCTGTAGCTACTTCAAAGCTGACATGGGCGTCGAGATGCGTATGAGTATTTCCTCTTGCTATCTGTCCTATGGTGTGCAACAGTAGGGAGCCAATATTTTTAATCTAACATTCTGCAAACATTAATAAAAATATTTTTCTCTCTGTTTCTGGAGGGGCTTAGAGGTCACCCTCCATGAACACTCTCTCCTGCATTGCCACTGTTCCTTGGGCCTTTGGGAGTCTCAGGGTCTCCAACCCAGGGAGCTCCTCTGTGTTGATGTGAGCTTACAGAAGGACAAGTCCCTGAAGCAGTAAAGGCTGGGCTTGCTTACAGAGTACATTCCTCCAGTCACCAATAAATACAAGAGGAAGTCTAGACACTTACAAGTGCCCTTCCCATACTCTCAGCACTTATATGGGTTTTTGTGTAAAACCAAAACCCTACACAAAAGCTTGCTCTTTGAAAATATTTGAGAGTCATCAAAATACATGAATTATATCTCTTTTATCTGACCCTTCCATCTGAATATTCCAGATTTACCAGTTTCCTGGAAAATTGCTTTCAGGAACCACTTTAAACTGAGTAAACTGGCCATCAGGCTCCATCTCCTGGGTAATTCCAGTTTAGATTTTATGGGTGGTTATCACACCGGAATCTCTTGCCTAAGGTCAACGAGTCTGACTGCTATAATCCTCACTATTTACTTTGGCAAACCTTGGTTATAAGGTTAATTTAATTATATACAATCAAAATATGAGTTACATATATCAAGCAAGGCTGAATTCACTATTCACAATTAAAAGTTCATGTCTACTTTAAACTCTCAAAAAGCAAGAACTAGGCCTCTCAGATTTTTGTAACGTCCACATGCATATTCCCTTTCCATCTGCAGTGTTCAGCACAGTATTCATTGATCCAGAAAATACTTCTTGATTGTTTATGAAGTAGAATTTCAATTTATCCCTTCTACAGTTTGATTGTGCAAGGGAAATGTTTAAGATCACAGGCTCTAGTTTCAAATTGTCTGGCTTTGAAATCTAGTTCTCCAATTTATCAGCTGTGTGATCCTGAGGAAATTTCTTGATGTCTCTGTGCCTTATTCCCCTCATAAGTAAGATCAGCACAGCAGTAGTAGCTATGTCATAGGGTCATGATTGTGATTAAATTTCATAACATAGTAAATGTTTGAGAAACATTCATTACCATCATTTCTATATGTCTGTCTCACTTTCTTTCTGATTCTACTTCCAGTGGCTAATAGGAATAAACTTAACATCCATATGGTTTTAAAACTTTCTTTAGGAGCAGGCATCCTATCTGGGAGTACCTAGGTTCAGTACCCAACTCTGATTCCTGCATTGACTTCCTGCTAATGCAGATCCTGGCAGGCAGCAGTAATTGCTCCAGTATTAGTTTCTTGCCTCTCATGTGGGAGACCTAGATTGAGTTGACAGTTCCCAGCTTCAGCTCAACGCAGCCTTGCCTGTTGCAGGCATCTAGAATGTGAACCAGCAGATGGTGTAAACAACTGTACAGGATTTAGGCAAAAGCGAGTCATTGGAACACAGTAGAGAATCTGAAGCAATTTCTAAGTACATATTCTTTTGAGTTTGCTTTTCAGAAAATATTTCAGGAAGCTTATCTTGTAACATTGCATTCAGAAGCCTGCCAAGTGCCAGTTCACACTAAGGAAGACTAAATGTTGCAAGGAACTAGCTCTAGCCAACCCCAGTTGTAGGGACATGTGCAGATGCCAGCCCAAAAAGGCCTAGAGTAAACATGTCTCATTATAATACTATGATATTTGGAAGCCATTTTCCTAACACAGCCTGCATAAAGGAGCATGGAAAAACTTCTGTAACTGTAGCGAATTTCTGCACCTGCACCAGACTAGGCACTGATCACATACAATGACCTTAGGATCCTTAATGAACATCTATATCCTTGCCTGAAGGACCATGATGCCTCTGGAGCCTGAGGAACTACTTTGGGAACTATCCCCAGTTTACTCCCTGCATGCTTGCAGTAAATCATTCTCAACCTGAGGTTCCTGTGGTATAAATATTCATTGGCCATACTCACCAAACAAGAATCCATAGGTTTGATAACAATAGGAGTGCTCTTCTCTCTGGCTGACTCAGTCTCTCTCTCGCTCCCTCTCAAATAAATAATTTTTAAAAAAATTTTTTTGAACACTTTCTTTAAGTCAGTTTCAATCAGTTTAGGGAAAGCTGACCAGTCACTCAGATTGTTTAGTCTTCCACACTATCTCTACATCTTCTTATCCAGCACAGCATCAAGGAGTGCAGCATCCCGTATGAATGTCAGTTCAAGTCCCAGCTGCTCCACCTCTGATCCAGCTCACTGCTAATGCACCTGTGGAAGCAGAAAAATATGGCCCAGTTGCTTGGTCCCTTACTGGATCCCAAAAGAATTACAGGCTCCTGGCTTCCACCTGGCCCAGCCCTGACTGTTGTGGCCATTTGGAGAGTGAATGACAGATGGAAGATATTGATTTTTCTCTCTCTTTCTCTTTCTTCCTCTCCCTTTCTAACTCTGCATTTCAAATAAACAAACCCAGTAAAAGTATATTTCAATACCAACACATTTCATTATACAATATCATTAAATCAAAGTCATTATTATCACAACCACTGTTATGAGAAAAGTAGTGAAGTCCTGAAACACTTGCAAGATTAACAGAGGAAAATGGGTTTTTCCAAAATACTAATTTTTTTATTTGACAGAGTTAGACAATGAGAGAGAGAAAGGTCTTCCTTCCGTTGGTTCACTCCCCAAATGGTCGCTACTGCCGGCGCTGCACCAATCTGAAGCCAGGAGCCAGGTGCTTCCTCCCAGTCCCCCATGTGGGTGCAGGAGCCCAAGCAGTTGGGCCATCCTCTACTGCCCTCCTGGGCCACAGCAGAGAGCTGGATTGGAAGAGGGGCAACCGGGACTAGAACCCAGTGCCCACATGGTATGCCGGCACCACAGGTGGAGGATTAACCAAGTGAGCCACAGCGCTGGCCCCCAAAATACTAATTTTTAATTGAAGATTTAGACTTTATCATTGCCAACAAATACTGTCTGATATTTTCCTTGACAGGACTTATTCTTTTTTTTTAATTTTCAAGAAAAATTTACCAAATACCAAAGCGTGAGTAACTAATTTGTCTCTCAGTTGTTATTTCAGGTAAAATGGAGTTTCCAGAAATAAAGTTAGTGAACTGGCTAAAAAGTTACATAATATTTATTGTTTTTCAAAATGTAGGCTTACAAGAACCCTCATAAATTGCTTGTAAGAGAATAAATTTGTACAATTTTTAAAGGAAAATTTACCATTGTGTATCAAAAACATTTAGATCAGAAATTGGTCAAAGCTATTGATTCCTTATATTTTTTCTAAAGAAATAATAAGGGAGCTGCTGTTGTGACATAGTGGGTTAAGCCACTGCTTGCAACATCAGAATCTCATATGGGCTCCAGTTCGAGTACTGGCTGCTCCCCTTCTGATCCAGATCCCAATTAATACACCTCGGAAAGCAGCAGAGGATGGTCCAAGTACTTGGGTCACTGCCACCCACATGTGACACCCAGATAAAGCTCCTGGCCCCTGGCTTTGGCCTCGTCCAGGTCATTTGCCAGGAGCTGGATAGGAAGTGGAGCAGCTGGATCTCAAACTGACACCCATATAGGATGCACACCCTGGGAAGCAGAAGAGGATGTCTTAATTACTTGCATCCCTACCACCCAAGTGAGAGACCCAGTTGTTGTTGGTATTTGAAGAGTGAACCAGTAAATGGAAAAATCTCTGTCTCTCTGCCTTTCAAATAAAATAAAAAGAAATAAGCCTTTTAAATAAAAAGGACCTAAAAATTACCTAGAAGGAACTCCAGGTGAGTAATGGTGCCTCTGTGCCCTCAACAAAACCCCAAAATAGCATCTCAGCTGTCTGCCTTCTATTATATGTGGCACATCACAGGAAACAAAAACCAAATAAATCTGTGACATTAAAAAATAAGAATTGGCTGGCACCGCGGCTCACTAGGCTAATCCTCCGCCTGCGGCGCCAGTACTCGAAGTTCTAGTCCCCGTTGGGGTGCCGGTTCTGTCCCAGTTGCCCCTCTTCCAGTCCAGCTCTCTGCTGTGGCCCGGGAAGGCAGTGGAGGATGACCCAAGTGCTTGGGCCCTACACCCGCATGGGAGACCAGGAGGAGGCACCTGGTTCCTGGCTTCGGATCGGTGCAGCACACTGGCCATAGCAGCCATTTCGGGGGTGAACCAATGGAAGGAAGAACTTCCCCTCTCTCTCTCTCTCTCTCTCTCTCTCTCTCTCTCTCTCTCTGTCTAACTCTGCCTATTCCAAAAAAAATAATAATAATAAGAATTATGGTCTTTCTACTCTAATGGTTGTACTCATACTGTAGTTCATCATGACTATATCCAATATGTATATGAGATAAATAACATCAATTACTAACCACAAATAAAAGCTAATAAATATAGATATTCCTGAGCAACCCTTCCAATTATTTAAAACAAAATGAAGGATTTGCATTGAGTGCATCAGAAGATAAATAAATTAATTTGTTGAAGAACTTAAAAATTTCTCCACAGCAAGAATTCTCTCTTATATAGTTGTATAGGTCCTTCCAGAATCCTCTAGTATCATCTTCTGATTGAGAAAACAGGACTCCCATTGTTGCATCTCATTACACATGAAAAAAGTGAGTTTTATGAAACAACTTATTTAGAGTATCAACTGTTAATCAACAACAGGAGTCACTGTGCACTTGCTCCCCATGTAGCACCTCTGTCCTTAGTGTGTTAGACTATGAGAATTAATGGTAAAACTAGTCTTCAAACAGTACTTTATACTTTGTGTATCTGTGTGGGTGCACATTGTTGAAATCTTACTTAGTGCAGAGTTGATCTTCTGTATATAAAGCAATTAAAAATGAATCTTAATGAAGAATAGGATTGGAGAGGGAGTAGGAAATGGGATGGTTTGTGAGTGGGAGGGTGGTTATGGAGGTAAGAACCACTATAATCCAAAATTTGTACTTAGGAAATTTATATTTAATAAATAAAAGCTTTCTATAAAAAAAGAAACAACTTATTTAAGACAAAATTTCCTTTATGATTCACAGGATCTCAGGCCAACTAAGTCTAATTGGCATATTAACATCTTAAGTGGGTCGTTATATTTTGTAAATCCATTGGTCATCCAACCTCATGTGATTAAAGTAATCTGACAGGTAATGTTTACTTACAAAATTCTGACTATTGCCCTGTTCCTCTTCTTCTCTGAGCTATTTTATTAATTTATTTAATTAATTTAGTTAGTTATTTTGAAGTCAGAGTTACACAGAGAGAGAAGGAGAGGCAGAAAGAGAGAGGTCTTCCATCTGCTAGTTCACTCCCCAGTTGGCCGTAATGGCCAGAGCTGCACCAACCCAAAGCCAGGAGCCAGGAGCTTCTTCCAGGTCTCCCACACATGTGCAGGGGCCCAAGGACTTGGACCATCTTCTACTGCTTTCCCAGACCATAACAGAGAGATGAATCAGAAGAAGCAGCTGAGACATGAACCAGCATCCATATGGGATGTCGGCACTGCAGGCAGTGGCTTTACCTGCTGTGCCACAGTGCTGGCCCCTTCTCTGAGCTCTTTAAAAACTTCATGCACCAAGGCCATTAGGCAAGAAAAAGAAATCAAAGGGATACAAAGTGGAAAGGAGGAAATCGAACTATCCCTATTTGCAAATGACATGATTCTATATGTAGGGGATCCAAAAGACTCCACTGAGATAATACTGGAACTCATAAAACAGTTTAGTGGCAGGACATAAAAATCAACATAAAAATCAGTAGCCTTTGTATATCAGACAATGCCATGACTAAGAACTTTTAAGATTAGTACCATTCACAATAGCTCCAAAAAGAATTGGAATAAATTTAATCAAGGATGTCAAAGATCTCTATGATGAAAATTACAAAACAGTAAAGAAAGAAATAGAAGAAGACATTTTAAAAATGGAAATATGTTCCGCGTTCATGGATTGGAAGAATTAAGATCAACAAAATGTCCATGCTACCAAAAGCAACTCACAGATTCAGTGTGATCCCATTCAAGATAACGGTGACATTCTTCACAGATCTAGAAAAAATGATTCCAAAATTCATAGGGAAATGCAAGAGACCCCAAATAGCTACAAAAAGCAAAGCCAGAAGCATCACAATACCAGATTTCAATACATACCTCACAACAGTTATAATCAAAACAGCCTGGTACTGGCACAAAAGCAGACTTGTAGATCAGTGGAACAGAACAGAAACTCCAGAAATCAATCTATACTTCTAAAACCAACTTATCTTTGATAAAGAAGCTAAAATCAGTCTGTGGAATGGGGACAGTCTCTTTAACAAATGGTGCTGGGGAAACTGGATCTCCAAGTGCAGAGTATGAAACTAGACCCCTACTCTTACACCTGGCACAGAAATCCATGCAAAATGGATCAAAGACCTAAATCTATGACCCAATACCATCAAAATACTAGAGAACATTTGAGAAACTCTGCAAGACATTGGCATAGGCAAAGACTTCCTGAAAAAGACCCTGAAGCACAGGCAAACCAAAGCCAAAATTGACAAATGAGATTACATCAAGCTAAGAAGCTTCTGCACTGCAGTAGAAACACAGCAAGGTGAAGAGACAACCGACAGAATGGGAGAAAATATTTGCAAACTGCACAACTGATAAAGGGTTAGCATCCAGAATTTATAAATAGCTCAAGAAATTCATCAATAACCAAACAAGCAGTCCAGTTAAGAAATGGGCAAAGGACTTGAACTGGCATTTTTCAAGAGAGGAAGTTCAAATGGCCAACAGACACTTGAGAAAATGATTAGGATCACTAGCCATCAGAGAAATGCAAATCAAAAACAACAACAAGATTTCACCTCACTCGAGTAGAATGGCATACATACAGAAATCAACAAATGACAAATGCTGGCGAGAATGTGAGGGAAAAGATTGGTCTGCTATTGGTGGGAATATAAAACAGTACAGCCACTGTGGAAGACAGAATGGAGATACCTCAGAAATCTGAATATAGACCTACCATATGGTCCAGCCATCCCACTCCTGGGAATTTATCCAAACCAAAAGAAATCAGCAAATGAAAGAGTTATCTGTACCCTCATGTTCATTGCAGCACAATCCATAATAGTTAAGATATGAAATCTACCCAAATATCTATCAGCTATTTACTAGATAAAGAAATTATGGTATTTTCTATGGAGTACTACTATGGAGTACTACTCAGCTGTAAAAAAATGTTTTGCAGCAAGATGAACATAACTGGAAATCATTATACTTAGTGAAATAAGCCAGTCCCAAAAAGACAGATATCGTATGTTCTCCCTGATACAAGGTAACAAATAGAGTACCTGAAGTTTGATTAATTGGAGTGAAATAGAAATTTTGAGAAATGATGATTGCTTATAGCCCTTGTCTCTTCTGTGGAAGAACAGTAGTTTCTGTTTTATTATCTCTCTCTTCATACTAATTGTTGAAATCTTATACTTAGTGTAGGGTTAACTATATGATCATTAAGAAAACTGAAAATAGATCTTTGTAAAAATTAAGAGAGGGAATGTGAGATGGAGGATGAGGAAGAGTTGGAGCATGGGCAGGAGGGAGGGTATGGAAAGAAGTGTCACTATCTTCCTAAATCTGTATATATAAAATACATGAAACTTGTATTACTTAACTAAAATTTTAAAAAAAGACTTCATGCATCCATCACTCTGTTTTATCTGAATGTTTAATGGCCTGTAAACTAATAGCCCAAACTGTGTCTTCCATGTGCAGCCATGTACCATACAACAGGTAAAATGACCATAAATCATGGTCATTTTGATATTTCAGTAAGACAACTTGACTATCATGGGATCCATGATTTCCTATAACAAGTAGTCCTTTCTTAATGCAAATATTGTGTTCCCAATGTTTCCTTCATGTTCCCATTGCAGTGGTATTTAACGTAGTGGAGGGTTTCCAAGGCTAGATCACAAGAACCTGCTTAGTTGAACATAGGCCAAAGAAAACAAGAAAGAAAGCATATGTGCAATAAAAAGAAACAAGTATTGTTATTATGAAGTTAGCACTTACATATATTGAGGAAGGCAAGATTCAATCTGTAAATGTTGTCTATTCATCTTAAATGTCTGTTGAACATTGAAAGTTTAACTCTAGCCATAAAAAACAAATGGAGATTTTATGTAAATACTTTCCTGACCTTTTGGAAACTTGTAAGAGATTAATTACAAGATCGGGCCTGGCGCCGTGGCTCACTTGGCTAATCTTCCGCCTGCGGTGCCGGCATCCCATATGGGCACCAGGTTCTAGTCCCGGTTGCTCCTCTTCCAGTCCAGCTCTCTGCTGTGGCCCGGGAGGGCAGTTGGAGGATAGCCCAAGTGCTTGGGCCCCTGCACATGCATGGAAGACCAGGAGGAAGTACCTGGCTCCTGGCTTCAGATCGGCGCAGTACACCAGCTGTGGCGGCCATTTGGGGGGTGAACCAACGGAAGAAAGACCTCTCTCTCTCTCTCTCTCTCACTATCTGTAACTCTGCCTGTCAAATAAATAAATAAATAAATAATCTTTAAAAATAAAAAAGAGATTATAAGGTATATTAAAATATCTTTGTTACACATATTAACTCTAGGAATTGTGATTTAACTTTTCTTAGAAATAATTGCTGCCTGACAGAGTTGCTTAATTGATGTCAGATCATGCAGATATTCTTATTGCTAAATTCTGTGAACAGCAGCTAATATTTTTAAAGAAACTATCCTAATTTTAAAATATGAATGCAAAACTCTTATTAAATAAAGTCCAATGACTTAACCTGAGTTCCTATCTGATTTTAGTATGGTGAGACACCACTTCAAGGTTAAAAAGTCAGTATTGCTGAAGTCTATATTTACATCATATGCGTGATGGGAGGGGAAAAAAACCTTTAAAATTACACAAATGTAAATTTCTCATGAAAGGGATATCAAGGAAAGCAATCTTTGTTAACAGTCTAGAATCTAGTATAATTTATGCTTATAAGTAAGATAAGAGATTATCTCTTAATTTGATTTTACCTTATTCCTTTTCTGGGGCTTGTAGATGTAGAAACTAAGGAATATGCATGGCTTTCATCATCACCGTTAATGAAGTATGTATGAACTATATGAGATTGATTATTATTTATAGATTTTTTTTCTGCAATGAACTCTGTGCAACTCTTAGATGAATTTAATAGGCCCTACCCCTTGACATTGTAATTCCTGATGATGCCCTGGTCATACTGAAATGAAATGACAAGCCTAAACTAGATGGAGATCTATTTTCATATGTAAAATTAAAGATCTGAGTGAGTCCAAACTCTTGGTTTTTGCCTAGATCATCCTCTCTCCAGGCCTGTCTTCTTGCCAAGCAGCAATTAAAAGCTTTCTAGGTTCCCTGTTTTGTTAAAACTAGCAAACTGATCTAAAGGAAGAAGGCAAGCACCACCAAAATACATCACAGGGTCAACTCAAAAAAGCCCTGCTGGGACAAGTGTTTTGTTCAGTGAAGCAATTAAGATACCTCATGCCTGAGTTCAAGTCACAGCTCCTCTTTTGAGTACAACTTCCTGCCAACGTGCACCCTGAGAGGGAGCAGGTAACTTCTCAAGAACTTGGGTCCCTGCCACCCCCATGGGAGATGCAGATGAAGCTCCTGGCTCCTGGTGTCTGTCTGACCCAGCCGTGGCTGCTGCAGACACTTGGGGGTAAATCAGCAGATGGAAGATTGTCTCTGTCTCTGCTGCTGTGTGCCTGCCTTTCAAATAATAAAAAGAACATAAATAAATACATTTTAAAAGCACTACCTATGACTCCTAAAGGCTGCTAAAGACAACTGTGATCTTAGGAGATGCCATCTGCATTCTGATTACATCTAAATCATCCTACTAGAAAAAAGCTGCAGTTGAAAAAAATGAAAAGTAATGACTACTCGGGACTTAATCATACAGGAGCCAACATTGTGGTGTAGCCAGTAAAAGTACCACCTATGAGACCTGGCATTCCATATGGGCACCAGTTTGAGTGTTGGCTACTCCACTTCCAATCCAGCTCCCTGCTAAATCTTTTTTAAAAATTCAGTCATGCAAAGTAAAAGATCATTCCAGGACCACAGATAATATTGCAATATGACAGGCTCTTTTTTATTGGAGTAACACAAATGTTATATAACTTTATTATTTTATGATCCTTTAAACCCAAGGACCTACCCCTCCCTTGTTACATGGACCCATTAAACCTGTTCAGCATCACTGAATTGGTGGCAGGTTGTCATTTCAGTTTTCCTACACTGTGGACTTGTGATAGCCATAGTGAAACTGCCAATTATTGAGGTCATTGAGTTCAGTTGGTGAGGTGGATCAGGCGGCAACTTGGTAGTATACTATCTAGAATTCTAGGTATGGTGGCACACAAAAAAGATAACTCCCTACTGAATGGACTAGGACTAAGGTGAAAAAAGTAAGGCTCTCACCTTGGGGGACAGAACTTAAAGGAAGTTAAAACTTAGTGATCAAGGAAAATAATACTTCATGCAATTGTTTTAAAAATTAATGCAAAAAATCCATAACCCAAATATCAAATTTTTAAATAAAAGACAAATTATAGCCTGCACTTGCACAATTTGGTCTCACTCATTCTGACCTTTCTGGACTGACTCAGTGACCCCAGAAATTCCACACTTTAAGACCCCCTGGTTTTATAGCATCAGCTGCTATGAAAATACAAATCTTTCAAAGGGAATAGTCTATTAAATCTCAGCAAATTATATATTCCAATGGTAATCAGCCTACCAAGTGCATTCCAGAACCCAGATGTTAGAGGGCTGGAAAAAAAACACGATATTACCGGTGGTGAGTCTTCAGGGGACAGCAAACAAGCAGCAACAGCCTAACTCAATTTCTATTACTAAATTGATCTAGACTAAAGCCACCATCGATGATTTCTCCAACTAGATGTCATTTCTTGTGTATTCTAGATTCAGGACATAAGGGGGCACTGCTAGGCCACACATCAAGGCTTAGAATTTATTTCTGCTTTTAACTTACGAAACTCAGTAACACCTGTTGAGGAGAAAAAGCAGAGAATTTTTCTTAACAAATATATTCAGCTTTTGCAGCTGCTGTGAATTTATCTAACTATGAAGGGTTTCAAAAAACTCATACAATTCAAGAGGATCTATAGAAACTTCTTTGGATCACAAAATGGCCCAAATATGCAGTCATATAATAAAAATATATGATGATGGTGCTGATGATAATGATGAAAAGCTACCAGTTTTCTTAATCATAGCCATCGTTTGAAAGCAACTTTGTAGTTATAAGAATAACTACAGTATTTTATATAAATCTGAACTCCCTTAAAATCTTAAAGAGGTTTACTTTTCTTTAGTTAAACATCAACTAGGATGATTTCTTAAGCAATAGTAGTATTTTGGGTCACCAATGGCCAAAAATTATGGAACAAATAAGAATTTAGTCAAAACAATTTGTACTTTCAATAATACCTCTAAATGCATATCCTTTCTCCTCCAAAGAGTAATTTATTTTATTTTTAAAAAAACTAAATTCTGTATGACAATTTTTTGTTGAAATATAAAATATTTTATTGATTGCATTTATGGGAATTTTTCTCCTTTCAAAGTTTCTAGAGGTGAAAGAACATGTTGTTCATTTCTCAACCTATTCCATTTCCATTTTTCCTGAGTCTACAAAAAAGTTACAAACATACAATATACCAATACAGCTCTTCCAGAACTATAAGTTCATTGTAATCTTTGATGGAAAAGCCATTTTCCTTGGAATTAACTTGGGAAAATTTGTGGATTCCTTGGGTACAATGGACACAACTAGGTCATATGGAGAGGAAGAGAATCCATGGCAGTATATCAAGGGAGCTCACACAGAGTAGTTACAGTGCTACAGAAGTGAAGTGTTAGGCAGGATGTGATCTGTGTCTCACATAGGCTTCATATCCGAAGGTTACAAAATAATACAGAAAAAAGTGTAGGTACAAATTAAGAGGGATAGAGGAAGAAATGACCAGTGTCTCCACCCTTGCTGAAAGAAATTAACTTACACATCCATTTTTTTCTTTAGTCATCTTTTTGAAATAGAGGCAACTTGTGCGTACCATATATACTTTCCTGACATGGATAATTCTATTAAATACATAGGAAGCTATAATTTGAAGATGGACTGAAGCTGTTCAGCAAAATACGGATACAAGTAATACACTAATAGGTAAACTCTTAAAACTATAAATTGTTAGACCAGCACAAAATAATTTCTTAGAAGCTATTGATGAGGGGAATATTTTTAAATTTAAAATTCAGTCCTTTTACTTGAATGGTGGATGGTCACTGGAAATTGATTTGCAATTGTTGATATTACTTGTAAATTAATTACACCTTAGCCTTTTTTTATTTTATTTTTGACAGGCAGAGTGGACAGTGAGAGAGAGAGACAGAGAGAAAGGTCTTCCTTTTGCCGTTGGTTCACCCTCCAATGGCCGCCGCGGCCGGGGCGCTGCAGCTGGCGCACCGCGCTGATCTGATGGCAGGAGCCAGATGCTTCTCCTGGTCTCCCATTGGGTGCAGAGCCCAAGGACTTGGGCCATCCTCAACTGCACTCCCAGGCCTCAGCAGAGAGCTGGCCTGGAAGAGGGGCAACTGGGACAAACCCGGTGCCCCAACCGGGACTAGAACCCAGTTTACCGGTGCCGCAAGGCAGAGGATTAGCCTGTTGAGCCACGGCGCCAGCTTACACCTTAGCCTTTTAAGAGTACCAGTGGTGAATAAAATATATTTCTCTAATAATTAAATTATTTATCTTCCATTGCTCTGAAAAAAAAATTTAAAACTTAGAAAGATCTTGAACAACTTTTGATGTTGATTTTTTAAGCTACCTTTGGGCTCTTAGTCTAGCAATTTAGCTGGTTCCATATTACCACATAGTAAAGCTTTCCATGTCAAAAATTTCTAAGCTAATTTCTAATAAGTTATTGATGCAAATATTTTTTTCTTGTTTTTATATCACACATTGATAAAGATAAGTGAATATTTGGACAACTTCAAGCTTATTTAGATATTTGTACAATAACCCAGTCCTTTCAGATTGCATTTTGGAAATCTTAGTTTTGCTTAGCTTAACCCTTTGACAAACCTGTAAAATAGGCAGCATGACCTCAGCTCCCACACACAACTTAATTCCAGGCCAAACTTTGGAGTTCTTTAGTCCAATCTGGGCAATTTAATTAAGAAGTAAATAGAAAATTCAAAATTATCTTGCAAACTAATCTTTTCCAGAAAGTTTTCTCTGCATATTGTGAATTTAGAAGATTTTAGAGCCACATGTAAATTGAAATATTCTAAATACTAGAGACTAGAATCTGAAAAGTTAGCTTTTCATAATAAAGAAATTTCTTTTTCTTCATGGTTTGAAAATCATTAACTCCTTCTGAAAGAATAAATTAAGTTACAAATATGTTTTCATAGTTGCTACAGCCAAGACTATAACCCTATTAGAAAGATTGTTTTATTTGCTTCTAAAATTATTAAATAACTTTTCAGATTATTTTTTGGAAAAAAAGAAAATATTATGGAAATATAAATATTGAATTTCAACAGAATCAGTTAAGCTAGCTGATGAGTTGTCCAAACTGTTGAGCTTTTCAATCATAATCATTGTGATTCACTTTACTTCAGCTAGGACATTTTTTAAACAAAACCAAGTACAGCCCCATTATCCAACTCAAAAGTATTAAATGAGAAAATGCAGAGTAGGGTCCAAAAATTGTAAAGGGTTGCATCCAATCTTGTAGGATGTATAAACTGAGTCCTCCCGGGATAAATAAAATTTATACAAATTATCCTGAAAAGAATGGAGAGATGAAGCTTTCATTTCACCTATTACCCTGACCATTCCTGAATGAAGCAGGAATTGATTTTAAGGATTATGTATTTTTAGCTTTACATGTCTTGCTAAATTTTTCCAGATGATATCAAATTTCTAACACAGGATACTAGATTCCTAAGGAAATAAACAAGGTATTTAGGAAGACATTGAATTCTATATACTTTAATTTGTTCTTAATCCATTTTATACATCTATAAAAAGCTATAAAACTCAAATCCTTTGACATATTCATGCTAGTTTATTGTATAGTTGTCATGATACAGGGTATGAAAATTGATACTACTATATAAATATATGTGTAGAAGTTAAATGATATTTAATCTGTAACATTGTACTTATAGCCAAATTTGTTATTAGTTCTATAGGAGAAAAATTAAATCACTGAAAAAGTATTTTTAAGATTTGACTACCAAATGTAAGTTTTCTTTTAAAAATATTTCATGCTTGAAACTGTCTAGTGAGTTTCCTGCTTACTAACTACATATTGAAAATTGCCTCCTTTAAATACTTAGCTTCCAGAAAACCTCTGCAAAGTTAAAGGTTTTAAGAAATGAACTGAGATTATTAATGTCAGCAGGAAATTTAGAAGCCCAAGCTCATTTGCCTAATCTAACACTCCTACAAGCCATTACCACTATTGATGGTTGATCTTTTCTTAGCCACTGAATTAAAATGTTTGGTTAATGTTCTTGGCCACAGTGCAAATCCAAGATAATATCTAAATAGCACTATATTTATATCAACTATCTTATTATGTAGCAAATAGCCATATATAATGAACTCGTTTTTCTCCAATATAATGAAATATCAGTCTTATTATTTAGGGATAATTTTTAATGGCATCTGAATCTTTACCCTGTTTCTGAGTGAATGAAATAATGTAGCCCAAAAACATTATATAAGGAGTCTTGAAAAACTTTAGGGAAAATGTATGTCATGGAAAAACTATGCATAGATTTCAAAAGAATTTTGCACCAAAATAAACTAACCTTTAAATATCTTTTTTCTTCATAATTTTTGAAGTGTCTGCATATTTGTTCAGGAACTAGTTCAAGCTGAATGGAAATTTTCTATATTCTGAAATAATGAGACCTTAATCAACCTAAGATTTCAGGCTATCACTTGAAAACTTGTTATAGTCTTTTTGGAATAAAAATAACATGAACATTATTATTTTATCATCTGAAAATTCTTTATAATCATTGCTCTAGTTGATCTTTGACAGATAGAAAAATTATAATCAATGCCCGAATAATATGGCAAGAAAATACATGCATGAACTTTGTGTCTTTTGTATATTAATTTTCTTTTCTTCATTTCTACCCACCACCAGTTTTTTCCTTATTACTTTGCATTTACAATGTACAGTAGCTACTATAATGTATAGAACTCAATGATCTCTCTACAATTAAATGTGAATTCCATATCAAAAGTTAAAAGTAGTTTATTGGCATTATCTTCTAAATCCTTTTTGATGTCTCAGGATTAAAGGCAATAAGGAAGATTTTTTCAGCAATGACAATAGGTTTTTTTTTGTTTAACATTGATTGATTTGGAAGTCAGAGTTACAGAGAAAGAGTGTCAGAGAGAAACAAAGATCCTCCATCTACTGCTTCACTCTCCAGATGGCCACAACCACCAGGGCAGGGCCATATCTAAGCCAGGAGCCAGGAGCTTCTTCCAGGTCTCCCACATGGGTGGCAGGAGTTCCAAGCACGTGGGCCATCTTCTACTGCTTTTCCCAGGCCATTAGCAAGGAGCTGGATGGGAGGTGAAGCACCCGGGACAGGAACTGGCACCCATGTAGGAAGCCAGTTGCAACTTGAAGCTTTACCCAGAAGGCCACAACTCTGGTCCCACTAATAGTTCTGATTTCTTTTCATATCATGACTTGTGAGAGCTGGGTTGTCAATCACTATGTGAGTATCATCAATATTTGATATATTTACTTTCATCTTTTGAGAAGTTGTGTAGCCTCACAGTCAAGAAAGAGAGCTCTGGAGCCAGACTACCTTTATTCAGATCCTTGTTCTGTCACTTACTACCTGGATGACTTTAGGCTAATTCATTTTTCTATGGCACAGCTACCTTCAGTTTTCCATGAGGAATGAATGATAATGATAATTATCTGCCTCACTGAGTCACTGTAGGAATTAAGAAAGTTTAAACTATGAACCTCCTAAGATAGGGAAGATCTGACGTGTATTAAGCACTCCATATGTGCTCACTATTTTATAAATGATTACTTAGCCTTTGTGATTTCACATTTAATCACCCTGATAATGTAGATACAGAATTTCATAACTTTGCCTTTGCTACCGCTAATTTTTTTAGATTGCATTGCAGCAAAAAGTAACAATACTCCAAGTATTCTTTTTTTTTTAAGATTTATTTATTTATTCAAAAGTCAAAGTTACACAGAGAGAGGACAGCAGAGAGAGAGAGAGAGAAAAAGAGAGAGAGACAGAGAAAGACAGGTCTTCCATCTGATGGCTCACTCCCCAGTTGGCCGCAACAACCAGAGCTGTGCCAATCCAAAGCCAGGAGCCAGGAGCTTCTTCTGGGTCTCCCATATGGATGCAGGGGCCCAAACACTTGGCCATCTTGTACTGCTTTCCCAGGCCATAGCAGAGAGCTGGATCAGAAGTGGAGCAGCTGGGCCTCAAACTGGCGCCCATATGGGATGCCAGCACTTCAGGCCGGGGCGTTAACCTGCTGCGCCACAGCACCAGCCTCTCCAAATATTCTTTCAACTTGTTGTTTGCAACTGATTCACCTGTTTGAATCTTATTGTGAAAACTAACAAATAGTAACACACTTGTACTTTGCTTATCATGTGTCTAGTTATAAAAGTTGGTAATAAAAATCAATATTAATTTGTGATCAAGGGCCAGTGTTGTGACTTAGGGGGTTAAGTCACTACATGCAACCCCAGCATCCCATATGAGCACCAGTTTAAGTTCCAGCTGCTCTACTTCTGATCCAGCTTCCTGATAATGTGCCTAGAAGTCAGAGAAAGATGGCCCAAATGGGCCCCTGCCAAGCACATGGATGGATTTCCAGGCTCCTGGCTTCAGTATGACCCAGCCCTTGCAATTGCTGCTATTTGGGGAGTGAACCAGAAGATGGAAAATATCTCTGTGTCTCTCCTTCTCTCTGTTTAACTCTGTCTTTCAAATAAATTTTTAAATCTTTTTTAAAAATTGTGAACAAAAGTAAAGATGCTTAACCCTAATATCACATTAATAAATGTGATTATTACTGAGATATAATGTATGTTTTTCTGTTATCTTGTCCACATGCCATAAAAAATTCTAATTCAGAATTTTAGTTTTTCAAGGCATGATGTATTTGTCAGTAAATGATCAAAATAGAAAAAATATACTCCTATACCACATACTATGCCAAAATAATATCTATTCAAAAAACATCCCACAGGAATAACAAGTTCATTTGTCATTTTATTCAGGAAATATTTGGTGATTTCCTGTTATTTGCTAGAGTAAACTAGAATTCAAAGTAGACTGTACAGTAATAGTTTATTATGGCATGTAGGAGCAATTCTGTGAATCAGATTTAACTGCTTTCTCATCAGTGAATCAACTGAACAGTCTATGAAAATGATGTTCAGGTTATATTAAACTTTTGCAAAGTTGTTATAAGGTTGCAGTAATAGCAACGACCCCCTGCACCAAAAGTGAAGCTCACACCCATGCTAATTAAGTAAAGAACAGGAATGGAGACACAGAAGAGCTTACAAAGATTCCTGGTCAGCATCACACAGTCTACATCTAATTGCTCAGTCTAATCTAGTTGCTCCTGGTTTTATTCCTTCTGCAACCTTGGTGAAATAGAACACATCATGGCAGTCTGCTCATTGCTTTTCCTCCAAGGAAATGCCCATGGAAAAGGGCTGTGTGTCTATTCTCACAATGTGAGATCATGCCACATTTAAGAATCACAGTTTATTCCCTCGCTCCCTGAATTAAATAAAGGCTGCCTTGGGGAGCGATTCAAAGCTGGGATTCTGTTTCTACAATGCGCTGTTACCTAGGCAGCTGAAGTCTTTGAAGGCAGGTCTCGAAGAGTCCCTGAAACACAGTCTTTTTAGCCAAAAGGAGAACAGTTCTGTGTAGTCATACATTAACTCCTCTATACAAGCAGAAGTGTGGTTAATTCTCAGGGAACTGAGAAGAGAAACAAAGCTCCTCTTTCTTCCAGAAAAGAAAAGAATTTTTTAACTATCCCAAAATGATTTTTTACTTAGAAATAGACTCTAGGGACAAAAATTGTTTGGCAATTCCATTGTTGATTAAAATAGTATGTATTATGATATTAAGTAAAAATGGACAAACATAAACTTAGGTTGTTATATTTAGAGCATTTACAGCTTTGAAAACAAAAATAAAAATACAGCATTTGTGCTAGCAGTTAAGCCATCACCTTATATCAAGAGCGCCTGAGTTCAAGTCCCGGCTCTGCTCTGAATTCCAGCTTCCTGCTAATGCAAAACCTGAAAGGCAGCAGGTGATGGCTCAAGTGGTGGATCGCTGCTACTTATGTGGGAGACCTGGACTGAGTTCCCACCTCCCAGCTTCACCTAGACCACCCCTAGTTTGAGTGTTTGAGGAATGAATCAATGGGATAGGAACTCTCTTGATTCCTTTCTATCTCTTTCTCCTCTCAAATATATACAAATAAAAAAATGTGAAAATATTTAAGAATTAGATGCCAACAAAAAGTAAATCCATGATATTAGTCTAATGTAATCCATCATATTTAACTAAAACTAAATGCTTACAATGTGAACATGATGCTGATGTGATGGTGGAGGAATTTCTTTAGATCGCATGCCCAAATTACATCCTGAGTGAGGAATCCATACTCCTACAGACTACGATATGTTCCCTCTGTGTAAACTACTATTGTAAAACTCTGGAATTCTGGAGTCAGGTTCCTTTGGTTCACATCCCCAAGCCTGAGTTTCTTTATCTGTAAAATGGGCATAGTAATAACACCTGCTGTGCATGGTTCTGTGGTAAGGCTTGCTGGAGTTAAAGTACCTGGAGTAAGTACTTAATTAATAGTCATTATTACCTTTTGTTACCTTGAGCTCCAGTCTAGAAGGACTCAAGCCTCAGTCCAACAGACACTGCAGACACCTTTCTCAGGAAAACCAAGTTTCTAGCATAAAGCCAGAGACTAGGTGTGCATACACAAGAAGGAAGGTTACTGTTATATAAAATTCATTGTTTTACCACTTTATCCACTCTAGGTATTCAATTCAATGTCACTAAATAAATTCACAATGTTGTACAAATATCACAAGCACTATCTCCACAACATCTTCATCCTTCTAATCTTAAATTACATGCCCACTAAATATTAACTATCCATTCCCCTTCCTCCAGCCCCTGGAAACCACAATTATATGTCCTATCTCTCTGAATTTGGCTATTCAAAAGGTCTTCTATAAAGGGAAACATACAATACTTGTTCCTTATGTATTTATAAAAATAAACAAATCACCTTCTGTTGCTCTCATATCCTCTTCCAACTATTTACCTATTTCTCTGGTCTTCTCCAGGGTAAAACTTTTTGGGAAAAGCTGTCTGTACTTTTGCATTTCCTCCTTTCCTATCCTTTCTCCACATCATTGTGACAGGACTTTCATATCCTGAAATTTCCTTCCTAACCAAAATATTGGTTAAGCCAATGAACAATTCTTCAACCTCATATTGCCCAACTTAATCACTCAGTAGCATTTGACACATATGACCATTATCTCCTCCCTGAGACACTCATCTCTAGGTCTCTGACCACAGACTTGCCTGGTTCTCCTACTACCTCACAGTTGCTCTTCCTCTGGCTTCTCTTCTAGGTCTTCCCCCACGACCAAAGCTCTGTCCTTGGCCTCCTCCATTCATGCACACAGAGCTACCCAAAGTGTGGTCCACATGCAGTGTCACTCCATTAACTGTTTCTTACTAGTCTACAATGATTGAAGTACAGAAACAGGATAAACTTATTTATTTTATTTTTTAAATTTATTTTTATTTATTTGAAAGACAGTTACAGAGAGAGGTAGAAACAGAGAGAGAGGTCTTCCATCCACTGGTTCACTCCCTAAATGGTTGCAACAGCCAGGAGCCAGGAGCTTCTTCTGGGTATCCCACATGGGTGCAGAGGCACAAAGACTTGGGCTATCTTCCACTTCTTTGCCAGGACATAGCAGAGAGCTTGATCAGAAATGGAGAAGCCAGGACTAGAACTGTTGCCCATATAAGATGCCAGCACTTCAGGCCGGGGTGCTTTAACCCACTGCTCCACAGCACCAGCCCCAAGAATAAACTTTTAGAAAATTCTAATAGCAATTCAACAGAGTATTTTTGTTGAATCTGAAAATAAGAAATTAAACTTGAATTTAGGTATGTTTTTGTAATAGCTTATATTTCATCTTTATAGTAATTTATACTATCATATTTTACAAAGTTTTTGCAATAGATTGGAAGGGGGAAATAATTTGGTCCTTCCCACAAATAGTTTGAGAAAAACTGATCTGCATTCTTTCCTGGATGACCTCATCTAGCCCCATGGTTTTAACTGTGATGATTATTTTCATAATTTACATCACCAACTCTTAAGATCTTCTGTAATAACCAGACTTGTATGTATGTGTGTGTGTGTGTGTGTGTATATATATATATATATATATATATACACACACACACATATAACTGCCTTATTAAAATCTTCACTTGGATGCCTAGTAGGCATTCCAAACCTACCTGGCTAAATGTAACTTTTTTTTTTTTTTGACAGGCAGAGTGGACAGTGAGAGAGAGAGACAGAGAGAAAGGTCTTCCTTTGTCGTTGGTTCACCCTCCAATGGCCGCCGCGGCCGGCGCGCTGCGGCCGGCACACCGCGCTGATCCGATGGCAGGAGCCAGGTGCCAGGTGCTTTTCCTGGTCTCCCATGGGGTGCAGCCAGGGCCCAAGCACTTGGGCCATCCTCCACTGCACTCCCGGGCCACAGCAGAGAGCTGGCCTGGAAGAGGGGCAACCGGGACAGAATCCGGTGCCCCAACTGGGACTAGAACCCGGTGTGCCAGCGCCGCAAGGCAGAGGATTAGCCTGTTGAGCCTCGGCGCCGGCCTAAATGTAACTATTAATTAAATTAAAAAAGAAAAGAAAAAGTTATTTGATAAAAACCAGGAGCTTATTCTATGAAAAGTCTAATAAAATAACCTGAACTAAATCACAACAGAGTAAAGGATAAGACACAATAACCAATATGAGGACAAAGAGATTATAACTATAAATCAGTAGAAATGTTAAAATCATAAGAGTACATTATGAACAAGTTTAGCACAACAGATATGGAACTTTAAATGAAGTATACAAGAGTCTAAAATGGATAAATTGTAATGATTCACTCAAAAAAGAAAATACCTGAACATACCAATAGCCAATAAGGAAATTAAATATCCATTTTAAAATCTATCTTTATCAGCCGGCGCCGTGGCTCAACAGGCTAATCCTCCACCTTGCAGCGTCGGCACACCGGGTTCTAGTCCCAGTCGGGGCGCCGGATTCTGTCCCGGTTGCCTCTATTCCAGACCAACTCTCTGCTGTGGCCTGGGAGTGCAGTGGAGGATGGCCCAAGTGCTTGGGCCCTGCACCCCATGGGAGACCAGGATAAGCACCTGGCTCCTGCCATCAGATCAGCGCAGTGCGCTGGCCGCAGCACATCGGCCGCGGAGCCGTTGGAGGGTGAACCAACGGCAAAAAGAAGACCTTTCTCTCTGTCTCTCTCTCTCTCACTGTCCACTCTGCCTGTCAAAAAAAATTAAATAAATAAAAATAAAAAAAACTACTTTTATCTCCCATCCATAAAATGCACAGAACCTAATTAATTTCACAAATGAACCTAATCAAACTTTAAGAAATAAACATTTCCTCTCTAACATAAACTCTATAATTTATATGTGTTATATCTTCAATCAACCCTTTTGTTAGATCTGTCAAATAAAAAATTTAAAAAACTATCATAAGAGACATAGAAAAATATTATATAATAAAAGAGTCAATTGAGCAAGAAGATATAACAAGAAGGATTAGAAAGGAGTTTTTGTGATTATATACTGTCCTGTGTCTCTCGTGACTATTTTTGACATTATTTGACAATTAAAAAGTCAGTTGATAAAGGACATATAAAAATAATAAATATATATGTACTTAATTTCACAGCATCTCAATATTTAAAGCAAACACTGAGAGAATCAAAAGAATAGATAGCAATACAATAATAGTAGGTGACTTCAGTGCCCAAATTTCTTTTTTTTAAGATTTATGTATGTATGTATGTATGTATGTATGTATTTATTTATTTATTTGAAAGAGTTACACAGAGAGAGAAGGAGAGGCAGAGAGAAAGGTCCTCCATCTGCTGGTTCATGCCCTAGTTGGCCACAATGGCCGGAGCTGCACCAATCAAAAGCCAGGTGCCAGGAGCTTTTTCTGGGTCTCCTATGTGGGCCCAAAGACTTGGGTCATCTTCTACTGTTTTCCAGGCCACAGCAGAGAGCCAGATCAGAACTGGAGCAGCCAGTTCTCAAAGCATCACCCATCTGGGATGCCAGCACTGCAGGAGGCAGCTTAACCTGCTATGCCACAGTGGCGACCCCGCCCAAATTTCAATAATGAGTAGAGCATTCAGACCAAAAGCACTAGGAAACAACAGACTTCAAGAACAGTAAATGCAAAATGGAACAGCCATATACAGAACAAATTTAAAAAGATTAAAATCACAACAAGTATCTTTATTTTTTAAAATCAATTTATTTTTTATTTATTTATTTAGAAGGCAGAGTAACAGAGAGAAGGTAAGACAGCAAGGGAAGGAGGAAAGGCGAGAAAGAGAGAGCAAGGGACCAACCTTCCATCTGCTGCCTTCATTCCCCAAATGGCTGCAACATTCAGATCTGGGCAAAGCTAAAGACAGGAGCAAGAAACTCCAGAGCCTCCCACATGAGTAGCAGAGGCTCAGTGTTTGGGACATCTTCCACTGCCTTTCCCAGATGTATTCTCATGAAGCTGGACTGGAAATGGAATAGACAGGACTCAAACAACACTCTCATACAAGATGCCAGCATCACAGCCTGAAGCTTAAGCTGCTACACTGGCCCCTGATAATAAGATCATTGATGAAGGAGATTATAAATCAATGATAGTACACAGGGTACTTCAAAAAGTTCACGGTAAAATTGAAGTAGAAGATAAGTTTATTTCAGTACAAAATCTTGAAATTCATGCATAGTTTTTTCATAATATACATTTTCCATGAACTTTTTGAAGACCCTCCCTTATATGCATGAATTTCAAAAATGCTTACACCAAATATTTTTAGTTCTTGCTATTTATTTTTATTTGAAAGGCAGAATTACAGACAGGGAAGGAGAGACAGAAAGACAGAAATAGAGCTCAATCTTCCATCTCTTGGTTCACTCCCAAAATGGCCTCACTGGTTGAGTTTCCTCTCTTGAAAAATATCTGTTCAAATCCTTTGCCCATTTCTTCTATTGTCTGTTTTGTTGTGTTGAACTTCTTGAGTTCTTTATAAATTCTGGATGCTAACACTTTATCAGTTTGCAAATATTTTCTTCCTTCTGTTGGTTGTCACTTCACATTGCTGAGTGTTTCTTTTGCCGTGCAGAAGCTTCCCAGCTTGATGTAATCCCATTTGTCAATTTTGGCTTTAGTTTGCCTGTGCTTCAGGGTCTTTTCCAAAAAGTCTTTGCCTATGCCAATGTCTTGCAGGGTTTCCACAATTTCTCTAGTAATTTGATGATATTGGGTCATAGATTTAGGTCTTTGATCCATCTTGCATGGATTTCTGTGTAAGATGTAAGAGTAGGGGTCTAGTTTCATATTCTGCATGTGGAGATCCAGTTTCTCCAGCATGATTTGTTAAACTGTCCCTGCTCCATGGGCTGATTTGAGCTCCTTTATCAAAGATATGTTGGCTATAGATGCAGATATAGATAAGCTGGCTGAAAGTAATATGGGATTTCTCTGCTGCACATTTTAGAATATTTTCTTTATGTTTTACTGTGGAGAGTTTGACCACAGTGTGTCATGGTGAAGATCTTTTTTTGGTCATGTCTGTTAGGAGTTCTATGTGCTACCTGTACTTGGATGTCCCTTTCTTTCTCCAAATTGGGAAAGTTTTCTGCAATTATTTCACTAAAAACGTCTTCTAATGCATTTTCTTTCCACACCTTCAGGAATTCCTAAGACCCTTATGTTGGGTCATTTGATATTATCCTATACATCTCCAACACTGTTTGTAAGTTTTCTATTTTCTTTTCTTTTCTTTTCTTTTTTTTTTTTTTGTCTGACTGTAAGATTTCCAAAGATTTGTCTTCTACTTTGAATATTCTTTCTTCTGCCACACCAAGTCTGCTATTAAGGCTTTACACCACATTTTTTTATTTGGTCTATTGATTTTTCTTTTCTGATATTTCATTCTGATTTCTCTTTAAGATCTCAATTTCATGGGAACAATTTTTGTTAGTGTCATGTATGATTTTCTTTAGTTCATGGATATGCTTCCAATTACTTTTGGGTAATCTTAGGATTAATTGTTTGAATTCTATTTCTGGCATTTCCTCAATATCTTCTTCTTTGCATTCTAATATTGAAATGTGTTCCTTTGTGGAGGCAGAAGTTCATGAAGACTTCCTTATTCCTGCCTTGAATTTCTACACTTATTTTTAGGCATATGTGGAGTTGATTTTTAATTCTTTCTTCTGATGATTTATCTTTGGACTATGCTTCTGTCTGTACTTTCAGCAAATATCAGGAGGCATGTGGTGGGTATACAAGGAGCTCTGGCCAATGCTCTAGGGTGGGGCAAGTTTCCAAAGTAACACCCAAGTTGAACATGGTATAACTCAATACCCAGTTACACCCTATACCATGTAACCACTGAGTCCCCAAGGTCTCAGCACAAAGGCTCCCACAGTCACCAAGTACAGAGGATGCTGTGGGTGAGGCACCTCTCTGTACCACGTAATTGCCCAGCTACCTCCCAGCCAGGTACAAAGTCAGTTGGGGCTGTGGACCATTCCTTCCACTCAAATCTCTGGATCACACATAGACACTAGAACCATTGGCTGAATGCCTGCCCACCACTGCCACCAGCACAGCTGCTGAAGTGTGCCATCTCAGTGAGCTATTATGTGCACACCTGAAAGCTTCTGTAGTTGCTGCAAAATGGTGCCTGCCCCCTCTCAGTTGGACCACGGGCTCTGTTTTGGAGAGATTGGTTTGAGTCAATCGTTCCCCTCCCCTTCCATTGGGTCCACAGGCAACCACCAGCCCCAGGACTCCAGTCCAGACCTACGCCATGCTCTCCCTCTGGCTCTATCACCACAGGTCGTTGCAGTCCGACCTCCCCTCCATCTCTAAACTGTCACCAGTTCTGGTTCTCCACCACTGCAACTGCCTAATTATATTTTCCTTAATGGCATCTATGTCATTCTAATGACATATATAATATGATCTATAAGCATCTATATGTTAAGTGCAAGGAATGAACTACTAAGTATCAGCAAAATGTTCTTGCACTCAAGAACTGTAGAACATTGAAGAGATAAGATACAAAGAGGGCCGTTGCCGCAGCTCAATAGGCTAATCCTCCGCCTGCGGCGCCAGCATCCCAGGTTCTAGTCCCGGTTGGGGCACCGGATTCTGTCCCAGTTGCTCCTCTTCCAGTCCAGCTCTCTGCTGTGGCCCGGGAAGGCAGTGGAGAATGGCCCAAGTGCTTGGGCCCTGCACCCACATGGGAGACCAGGAGGAAGCACCTGGCTCCTGGCTTCAGATCGGTGCAGCGCCAGCCGTAGCAGCCATTAGGGGAGTGAACCAACGGAAAAGGAAGACCTTTCTCTCTGTCTCTCTCTCACTGTCTAGCTGTGCCTGTCAAAAAAAAATGCAAATAGATAATTATAAAGCAGATGTTTAAAATGGCAGAAATGCACTATAGGAAATCAGAAACAGTAATTTAATCCAGGGGAATTGGCATTAGCTTTCATATTGGAAACAGCATTTATTGTAGGTGAAAGAGAAGCCAAGTCATTCCAGCAACAGAGACAATGTAAGCAGACAAATGCAGGGAGGCCCTGAAGAGGACTTGATAGTAAGGGAAAAACAGATAATCCAGATTGACTGATTTATGAGATGAAAGGAGGGCTGTGGTATAAAATAGGGCTGGAGAGAAAAGACAAAAATAGTTCACTTTAATTATATATTAGAAGCTCGAGCTTTTCTTAGTCAACATGAGCAACTTGAAGGATTCTGAGTCAGGGACAGACATTATCATATCTTTGTAAAGATAGCTCTGGAAACTGTATGCAAGATGAACAAAAAGAAGACACAAAGATCAGGGGAAGCAGAAATATACCAGACTGTGGGGCCGGCACTGTGGCATAGTGGGTAAAACCACTGCCTGCAATGTCGGCATCCCATATGGGCGCTTGTTCAAGTCCCAGCTGCTCCACTTCCGATCCAGCTCTCTGCTATGGCCTGAGAAAGCAGTAGAGGATGGCCCAAGTCCTTGGGCCCCTTCACCCACATGGGAGACCCAGCTCCTGGCTTCAGCTTGGCTCGGCCCTGGCTATTGTGGCCATTTGGGGAGTGAACCAGTAGATGGAAGATCTCTCTCTCTCCTTCTTTCTCCCCCCTCCCCCCGCCGCCTCTCCTTCTCTCTGTGTGTGTAACTCTAACTTTCAAATAAATAAATAAATAAATCTTTTAAAAAAGAAAAAAAAGAAATTTTTTGAATTTGAAATTTTTTGACTGTGGCATGTTCCTCACACTGTCAGTGATATACCTTATGATAGGCTCTTTGTTAATCCAATATCCAGCTACAGTTCACTCTTCACCCTCCCAACTTTCTAAACATTTTGGCACCTCTTCATTATCTTCAAATTTTTCCACTGTTCTAGTAAATTCCATTGTCCAAGTGGATGATCCACCCAATAGCCCATCCTCTGTTTCCTTCATTCCAGTGACCTCCACCTCCATTTCACTGAGGCCACCCCTTCTTATGACCTCGCCTTTATCACTCACTGTTTCACCTCTGCAGCCTTAAACTTTGATTTCTTACCCTTTGTCATTAACTTCTAATTCCCTATTCAAACAGCTTTGCTCTTTACCCCCATTAAAGCTTCCCTCCCGGTTGTCCCTAGCGAACACTTACTTGGCAGTATCACTGTAAACTGTCACCACTCTGCTCTATGCTCTGGCCTCACTCCAGGCTGTACCTTCTGAGTGGAAGTATACCCCCTACCAGTGAAACAGACCCAGACCAGTCTTTCACAAGCTACTTTTCACCAGCTACCAGTTCAGCTGCCTCATCACTCTTCTTCTTTTCTCTGATTTCAAGATGTTTCTCCTCCTAAACAAATATATATTCTTAGTCCCATTTTGCATACTAGGAAAACTGAAAGGAATTAACTAGCTCAAAGTCACCACAACTAGAGGAGCTAAATCTGAGCTAATCTATTGGGAGTTAAGTCTGTCTAACTAATTCTCAGGGATAAGAAAAATAAAGGAGCAATAAAATAAAGAGCCTTAGTTTCAGCTTCTTTGGGAATCAGTATAAGAAAAGCATGCTTGAGTTCTTATTACATGAGAGTTTTACTGCTTTAGGGGTTTTTGATGATAGTATTAACAGAGTTAAGCAGGTCAGGAAGAAGAGATGACTTGGCTAAATAGATAATGAGTTTTTGTTTTTAAAATGTTGAGTTTGTGGGAAAAGGACTTCCAAGAAGAAATGTTGAGCAGGCAGTCAAGAGTGGAGCTCCAGAGGCTAGGAAATAGTGAAATCTGGAGCTAAGATATGAAGTCATACATGGAGCTGAAACCATGACATGATCAGGTGAAGGTATGAATTCAAACAAGAAAAGAAAGCAGAGGATAAATGAGTGGAAAAAGATGTCAGTGATGGAGATGGAAGAGTAGCTAGGAAGGTAAGAGAAGAGAGCACAGCATCGTAGATGCCAAAGAAAGAATTTAACTCATCAATCACCTGGAGGCAGGTCATGGAATTTCTATGAATTGGTCTTCTCTGATGGACAAAAAATGAATAATAAGTTCACACTCTGTTAACATAGGTCATGCTTTGCCTTGTTACATACCTGATACTTTCTACTAGTATCTTTTACTTTATCCAAAAGCACTTGACCAACTATAAATAATTCTATTCATATTTACTGTTACCACCAAATGGTAGTCCCACAAATTTGTCTTAAAGGAATTCTGTACAGATTCAGTCTCCATATAAGTATTATTCTACAAATGGGAGTCAAAGTATTATTTTAAGAGAAAAGGGAAAAACATTCACTAATTAATACCAATTCAGAATGTGTAACCATTGGACATGAGCAGGATCAGAAGCTACCTGTGCATTAACATTGTAGAGAGTTCACTTAACATAAAATTTAAAAGTCATAGGAACAAAGGAGCTGGATGGCTCCAAACATGAACAAAAGGTAAGGAAATGAAATGACAATTTTTGCCTTAATTATTTTACACTGTATACATGTGTTACACCATTAAAAAAGTACAAGTTAATAAAAAATCTAAAGATCTATTAATTTATTTGAAAGGTAGAGTCACAGAAAGAAGAAGAAAAGAAAGAAAGATTCAGAGAGATCTTCCACTGGTTGACTCTCCAAATGGCCACAATAGCCAGGGCTGAGGCAAGCTGAAGCCAGGAGCAAGGAGTGTTTTCCAGGTCTCCCAAGTGGGTGACGGGGGCCCAAGTATTGGGCCATCTTTCTCTGCTTATCCCAGGCCATTAGAAAGGAGCTGAATGGGAAATGGAGCACTCGAGGCTCAAACCAGGCCCTAAATGGGATGCTGGCATTACAAGCAGTGGCTTAACCGACTATACCACAATACTAGCCACAATCAAAAATTTTTTAAAGTTAATCTCTTAGGAATCAACTTTAGAAAATGCAATTATCCTACATATCATAGTTGTGTGACAGTCCTGAAGTCCCCCCTTCCATGAAGTTTTAATTCATTAGTAGAACCCCAAACTATCCTTTCTGCCTCTAAAATATTTGTAGCATTCATCTGACAACAAAATATTCTCATGCTACAACCTACAAACTCAGTAGATTCAGATTATCTTTACACAGACTAATTGACAAGCCAAGAATGAGATAAAATATATTCAGCACATGAAGGAAGACACCAGTATCTCATTGTGCTCACAAGAGATCTAGGCTAAGTTCATTTAAGGGACTTACTACTAGTGTCTACCAGTAACCAAATTTCAAAGGTGGGCTTCAGACCCTGTGTGAGGGCATCTATGGCTCTTTCTGCCTGATTCACCAGTTAGACAATAAAGTACCTGACTTACGCATTAATATTCTATACATGGTGCCATCCACAGAGCAGGAACTCAATACACATATGCTTGCTGAGGAAATGGTTAAGACTGTGGAGTCACTGTCACTCATACATTGTAAATCGTCAGAAGAAGGAGTTAAGGTTACCAAAAAGTCCACTTATTTTTACCTTAAAGCTTTCTTTTGGGGCTGGTGCTGTGGCATAACAGGTTAAGCCTCCGCCTGTAGCACCATTATCCCATATGGGCACCAATTCGAGTCCTAGCCATTCCACTCCCAATGCATCTCCCTGCATTTTGGGAAAGTAATGGAAGATGGTCCAAGTGCTTGGGCCCCTGCACTCACATGAGAGACCTGGAAGAAACTCTTAGCTTCTGGCTTCAGCCTGGTTCAGCCCTGGCATTGTGGCCATTTGGGGAGTAAACCAGTAGATGGAAGATCTCTGTCTCTCTCTGTCTCTCCCAGTCTCTGTAGCTCTTTCAAATGAATAAATAAATCTTTAAAATAAATTAAATTAAATTAAATTAAAAGCTTGCTTTTGCTTCCTCCATATTATATAACTTTTGAACTTTGCATTTTATTCAGGGAAGTTTCAAAATATATGAAAACTGAAGTCTGACTATTAAGCAATGAAATTCAAAATTATGACTCATAAAAATGTTTAAAGCTTTCTCATTTAGCTTAATGTTAGGTGGTGCAACTTCTTACTGCAATGGTTTGCTGTATTTTATACAATAGCATTATCTACATATATAAGCAGACCCAGCAGAAACTTGACTTGGCTCAAGATCTTAGTAAACTGTTCTTTTGAAGAGCTTTTTCTGATTAAGCTCACTGTGTAATTCTCTGTGTGCCAGTTAGTCTATTTATATAGTTGACCCCTATTTTCTGATTCAGTTTGAAAGGTCTTTCTAGCACCTGATGAAAGCTGTGAGCCCTTTCTGCAGAAAACATGCACATGCAAATATGCACAAATTGTGGTACATAATTTCAGGGACTCTGAAAATCCCTCCGTGGACCCCTTAAGAATCCATGAACCACAAGAAAATTCTGCTCTAGTTTTTTCCTTATGCATTTTAAGCATCTCTTTCCCACCTAACATTCACATTAAAATAAAGATCCATTGAAAGTTACTTTTTTAAAAAAGCTTAATCATATTTAATTGTATATATGAGTTTCATAAATGCAGTAAAGTAATTCAGTATATGTATATACATATAATTGATCAAATTAGTGTAGTGAGCATCTCCCTTTCCTTAACATTCATTATTTCTTTGTGGTGGGAAAACTTCAAACTCTTTTCTTCTAGTTCTATGTAAGAAATACAATAGGGGCCAGCACTGTGGTATAACAGGTAAAGCTGCCACATGCAGTGCCAGCATCCCATATGGGCGCCAGTTCGAGTCCCAGCTGCTCTACTTCTGCTCCAGCTCAATGCTATGGCCTGTGAAAGCAGTAGAAGATGGCCCAAGTCCTTAGGTCCCTACACCCATGTGGGAGACACAGAAGAACCTCCTGGCTCCTGGATTCGATTCTGTGCAGCTCTGGCTGTTGTGGCAAATTGGGGAGTGAACCAGCAGGTGGAAGACTTTCTCTGTCTCTGTCTCTCCTTCTCTCCATGTAACTCTGACTTTCAAGTAAATAAATAAATCTTTTAACAAAAAGAAATACAATAAACTGTTTTAAACTGTAGTCACCATATTGTGTAAGAGAACAGTGGTATTTATTTCTTCTTTCTAACTATGGTTGGTGCCCATTATCTGATCTCCCTCTCACCAACACCCCCCACTTCCTCTAGTGACTACTATCTACTACTATGAAATCAACATTTTTAGCTTCCACATATGAGAGGGGAAAATGTGGGGTATGTCTTTCTTTGCTGGCTTATTTCACTTAACATTGTGTCCTGTATCCATGTTATCACAAATGACAGGATTCATTATTTTTATGGCTGAATCATATTCCATTATGTATATATACCATTTTTTTTATTATTTCATCTGTCAGTGGACACCTCAGTTGATTGTATGTCTTGGCTGCTGTGAATAGTGTTTCAATAAATTTGGGAGTGCAGGTGTCTCCTTAATATACCATCTTCATTTCTCATTGAATATTTCTTCTGCACCTCATCTATTGGGAATCACACACAGTAGGCACTTAAAATTCTCACTATAAATATAAAAAAAATACAAATTCTAAATGTGTTAGATTTTGAATTACTATCTTGTTATTTTTTCATATAATTTTCATTGGCTTTCCTCCAAATTAATGAGATTTCATTTTGTGTTTTCAGGACAAAAAATAAACAAACAAGGAGACATCAGGCTTCAGTTGGACAGAAGAATCTTCTAGACTCTTATTCCTGTATGATTTTGAATTTAAATTTCAGAGAGAAGGTAAGGAAATGGGCATGAAAATTGTAAGAACAAGATTCCAAGATGGCTGAATAGGGAAAAGACATGCTGATTTTGATCACAGGAAGATAAGCAGGGGAGGATCTAGAGTTGGAGAAAAGTTTTCAGTGAAATGTCTACAGAAGGAAGAGACTCCATGGAGCAGGAAAGATTGTACAGACATATAGCAGCTCACAGAAGACCACCAGCAACTCCTGTGGCTGGCAGCTGGTGGGAAACCATCTTGCCTGAGTGAGGTGAGAGGAGTCTGCAGAAGCCCTTGCTCCACTGGTGATGTTGTCTAGAGCAGAACCTCACAGTCCCCTCGGACTGAGTCAAGGCACATGAGCTGGCAGAGGATTGGGGGGAGGGGAGTACCCACTTAACTCTGTGAATGGAGGGCACATTGCTTCCCTCCCCCACCCTCAACCAAGGCACCTGACAAGCAGCAGGGGTAGTGCCATTTTCCCAGAATAAGGGGAATGAAGTCTGACCTGGAGAGATGGTGGGTGCCCATTTGGCATGTCGCTCCCATCAAAGTGCTAGGCTCAGCTTGCTGGGGTAGAGCTATGACAGAATCTGTCTGGCAGGTGGCTTGCTCCAGGGATGGAGCAACTCTCTTTGGAGGGGAAGTTCACAGAGCAGAGAATGGATTCCCTGCACCCTGTGACTGTGTAAATCCTGTGATTGTGTGATAGGCCAGGAAACTGATAAGGGCGAGGGGTATGCCTGGTTCTTTAGGCAATTCCTGAGCCAACTTCAGAAGCTCAGAATTACCTGAGTGCTGGGAATGGACGTCATAGAGGGCTCTATGCTCACCCTACAGGGCACATGGATTCTTTCTGCAGTTCATGCACCTGAGTGAGTGGGAGATACAGGCAGAGTCGTTCAACTTGGCTCAGAGAAGGGTGGAGGCAGGGATCATGCCAGCCAGGGTAATCATCCCCTCTACCCTACTGACTGCAGAGGTGATCTACCATACATCACTTGGGTGTTACCTTAGATGTTTGCCCCACCCACAAACACTGGCCAGAGATCCCTGGCCCAACCCAGTACACACCTCTGGATATCCCCTAAAGGTGCAGGCATTCCACTATGCCTAGGGGTACATTCCCAATAACAAAGTCTTTAGAGGAGATATCAACAAATGTTTCTCCAGATGTGTAAAAATAAACCTAGAGGGCCGGCGCCATGGCTCACTTGGCTAATCCTCTGCCTGCGGCGCCAGAAGCCCATATGGGCATCAGGTTCTAGTCCCAGCTGCTCCTCTTCCAGACCAGCTCTCTGCTGTGGCCTGGGAAGGCAGTGGAGGATGGCCCAAGTGCTTGGGCCCCTGCACCAGCATGGGAGACCAGGAGGAAGCACCTGGCTCCTGGCTTCGGACTGGCGTAGCTCCAGCAGTAGCGGCCATTTGGGGGATGAACCAGTGGAAGGAAGACCTTTCTCTCTGTCTCTCTCTCTCAATGTCTAACTCTACTGCCAAATAAATTTTTAAAAATAAATAAGTAAAAATTAACCTAAAAATACAAGAAACATGAACAAGGAAAATAATATGACTCCAGAAAAGGAGCATAATAATAATAAACATTAGACTGTGAATATGAGGAGATTGACGGACTGTGTGAAAAGGACTTCAAACAAATGATTGTCAGATTACTGAAACACAGAGAAGCAATTACATTAGTTAAAGAAATCTGTTAATGACATAGATGAGAGAAATTCTTCTGGGAAGCAGAAACATTAAAGAATAATCAAACTAAAATATTAGAAAAGAAGATTCAATATGTAAAATGAAAAATAGAGTAGAAAGCCTAAATAACTGATATGGTGATATATAATAAAGAGTATCTACAAAACTTTAGAAATATCTCAGATGGAAAAAAAAGAAGAAAAAAATTACAAAACCAAAACCAGTGTTCAGGATGTAGGATATCATCATATAACAAAATGCAAGTGTCTTCTGCATTCTTGTAGGAATAGGAAAGCAGAATGACTTAGAAAACTTATTCAGTAAAATATCAGCAGAAAACCTTTCCTAATTTGGACAGTTATGGACATTCAAGTACAGGAAGCATACAGAATCCCAAATAGACATGATCACAGAACATCTTTACCACAACACACTATATTCAAACTTCCAAAAGTAAAACACAAAGTATCTTAAAGTGTGCAAGCAAGAAATGCCAGATTACTTTTAAAGGATCTCTAATTAGATTGACAGCATATTTTTCATCAGAAAAACTACAAACTAGGAGAAAATAGATATAGTCCAACTTTTTAAAGAAAAAAAAAACTGTCAGCACAGAATACTGTACCCAGTGAAACTCTGAATTATCAATGAAGGTAAAATAGAGACCTTCCAAAACAAACAAAAATTGAAAGAATTTGTCACTAACCAGCCAGTCTTAAAAATGATACTTAGTATGTCAGGCATGGAAAGCCAAGACACTCTGGCAAAAAAAAAAAAAAAGACCTAAATGAAAGATCTCTGCAAGTGAGATCCCAGTGGAAAGAACAGGTCATCAAAGAAGGAGGTACCTTTCTCTGAAGGGAGGAGAGAACTTCCACTCTGACTATGACCTTCTCTAAATATGATCAGAGTCGGTGAACTCAAAAGGCCTTCATAGCCTTGGCAACTCATGACAAGAGCCTAGGGTGATTACTGATGCCATAAACAAGAGTGTCAATTTGTTAAGTCAACAACAAGAGTCACTGTGCACTTACTCCTCATGTGGGATCTCTGTCCTTAATGTGCTATACATTGTGATTTAATGCTATAACTAGTACTCAAACAGTATTTTTCATTTTGTGTTTCTGTGTGGGTGCAAACTGTTGAAATCTTTACTTAATATATGCTAAACTGATCTTCTGTATATAAAGAGAATTGATGTGAATGGAAGGGGAGAGGGAGCGGGAGAGGGGAGGGTTGCAGGTGGGAGGAAAGTTATGGGGGGGGGGGGAGCCATTGTAATCCATAAGCTGTACTTTGGAAATTTATATTCATTAAATAAAAGTTTTAAAAAAATGATACTTAGGGCATACTGCACAGAGAAACAGAGAAAGATAACCAGCCTCATGAAAGAATGTGAAGGCAGAAAACCTAATAATAGTACAAAGGAGATCCAAAACAAACAATAGGAATATTTACAGAAAAATCTCAAGATCAAGTCATTACTTACCTGTAGTAACCTTGAATGTAAATAGACTAAATACTCCATTTAAAAGATGGAAGACTGGCCGAATGGATTGAAAAGCAAGACCCTTCTATTTGCTGCCTACAAGAAATGTAATGAAAGTGAAAAGATGAAAAAAGATATTCCATGCAAATGGAAATCAAAAACAAGCAGAATTAGCTATCTTAATATTAGACAAAATAGACTTTAAGACAAAAACTGTTCAAAAGCGACAAAGGTCATTATGTAATGATTAAGGGGTCAACTCAACAGGAAGATGTGACCATAGTGAATGTTTATGCTCCCAATGCTACAGCACCCAGCTATTTAAAATAAATGTTAATGGATAAAAAGGAGACATATGCTCCAATCCAATAATAAAGAAAGACTTCAACACCCTACTTTCATCAGTGGAAAGATCAACTAGGCAAAAAAAAAACAAAAAACAAAAAAACAAAGAAACAACAGAGTTAATCTAAACTATCAACCAAATGGACCTTTTTTATTTATACAGAACATTTCAACCCACAGCCACAGAATACACATTCTTTTCATCAGTGTATGGAAAATTCTCTAGCGTAGGCCATAAAACAAATCTCAGCAACTTTTTAACAACTGAAATCATATCCTTTATCTTTTCTGACCACATTGTAATGAAGCTGGAAATTAATAATGTAAGAAATTCTAGAAATATACAAATACATGGAGACTGAACAGTATGGTCCAGAATGAACATAGCAGTTAGTGCCTATATCAAGAAAAATGGAAAGATATCAAATAAACTATCAGTGCATCTCAAGGATCTATAAAGAGAGGGAATAAGATGACAGAATAGGAGGGAGCTTACTGCTCTAGTCTAGGAGGAGATAGTTCTTTCAAAAAACAAAAGTGGATAGGGTGTAGTCTCAGGGAAGAGTTAGGGAGAAAATGGCAGAGGAAACTCCACACAAATTAGAGGTATGCTGTGGACCTATGTGGAGGGTGGGGACATACACAACTCAGAACCCCAGCAGCCAAGAGCCTCTGCGCCAGCTTTGGAGAGTGAGGTGAGACCAGACTGCAGCAGCCCAAGCCACTGGTGACAAAGATGCAGGAAGAGCCTGGAAGGGAATCCAGCCTGGAGCCCTGTGCAGGATATTGTACCTGCCAAACTAGAGGAGAAGAAAAGAGGCGGGGCACATTTTTCTTTCACTGATCAACCTGCAAGTGTCCTGTAACAAGCCAATAAAGAACAGGTGCAATTTCAGACATATACATATGATTGCATCAGCTCTTGACTGCATCCAGCAACCAGCAAGATGGAGACTCCTGAGTCTGGTGGGGAGAATTGACAGGGGGCTTGGTGCTCATGGCTGTGGGAGATTTGTGTGCCAGGACTGTGAAAATACTAAGGCTACATGGGAGGGCTAAGTGTGTGTCTGGGACTTTGGGCAGTCACTGTGGGAGGCTCCACATGCTTAGGGCTCCCTGGTTACCTGGTGAGGGACACTGCTGGGAAGTCTGTGCTTGCACTGAAAATTGCACAGATCCTTTTGTGGTCCTTGTGGCAGCACATACAAATATTATACCCACAGGGGCTAGTGCCCAGAACTAATCTCCTTTGAGGAGAGAAAGTGAGCTGAGTTGGTAGTTGGTGCCAACAGATCAGAACAAACCTCCCCTCTGATAAAAAAAAAAAAGAGAGAGAGAGAGAGAAGGAGAGAGATTTACCACCCCAACCTGGGTGTCACCTTAGACACTCCCTTCACCCTAGAGCACTGAACGGAGCTCCCCTGGCCACAGCCACACACGCCATATGCCTCTAGGTACTTACTGAAAAAGTAAATATTGCACTAATCCACAGAGGAATAGACAAATGTAAAAGCCAACACAGAAAAAAAAAAAAAAAACAAAGAAGAAACCAATGCGTATCTCCACAAATGCTGAATAATAAATGCACTAATTCAAGAAACAACAATCAGTAAGACAACATGATGCCCCCCCCCCTTTTTTTTTCAGTCTCAATGCTCATGGGTTTATTGAATGCCGTACGCCATACTGGGGTGAACCATGGGACAGATAGCCACGTGGCCAGTCACTGCTGGGGATGACTAGGTTGCCCACCAGCAACCTAGCACAGATAGGAAGCACCTGGCAATACCAGTCCCGGGCCCAGGGGCTGGAATGGGGATGCCGAACTGGGATGGCGCCTGAAAGGCTGCGGTGTTGGATGGAGTCCTGCCTCCCACTCTGCTCAGATGCATTCCCGAAAGTGTATCCAACTGGGAGGCTGATCCAGTTTTCTAGGATTCTGGGAGCCTGGATCGTCCCTGACCTCTAGATCTGGGGCTCCTCTCTCCTGTCCCTGTGCTGTGGAAGACTCCAACTGTCTCTAGGTCTGTGCAGGAAAGGATCTACCACCAAGATGCCACTGATGGGGAAGCCTGGGGCTTCACAGTCAGGCCACCAGCTTCCATGCCTTGCTCCACGAATGGGCACGCAAGAAACCCAGACCTGCAGAGGGCAGCAAGGCAGGGCAAGAGCACTGGGGCCAGCTTGGGAGGAAAGCCAGTCCCTTCTCGGCGGGGCAGTAGGCCACAGACATGGCCCTGTACTGCAGGACGGGTGGGGCTGTCAGCTGCACTGTCCAGGGGTTGCTTCCTAGTCAGAGCAGGTCTTAAAGAGCCAGGACAGGAAGTATGGGAAGCAGGAAAATCCCCTCCAGCATGCCCTCTGTGGAGGGCACCTGCATGAGGCTGGGCTTGGGGTCCCGGTGGGAGTCCAGCTATTTCTGCAAGACTGGAGACCACACGCTGTCAAAGGCCTGGATGGCACCATCCAGGCAGCGGTTCCTCGTGAAGAGCCCCCGGGAAGGTTTCGCATTCCTCACGTCAGTTTCCACTGGCTCCGCAGTCGCACCAGGGCACCACCCGAGTGAGCGCATTGTCCACGTAGTTGGGGGTGACTGCAGTGCCTGTGGGGACCCCAACGCCAGGATCAAGAGCCTTCGCTGGCCGAGACATCCCCAGGAGAGCCCCGCCACGTCCCAGCCCGGCATAGGCACGCAGGCAGTGGACGCCCTGGTCTCGCAGGCAGCCGTTGGTGGCACGGGGACCAAGGCGCAGGAGGCCTTCCAAGAGGCGGGGCCTGTGCGACATGAGGGAGGGCGTGAGCGGTCTTTTTTTTTATTTTATTTTTGTAAGACTTATTTTATTTGAAATTCAGAGTTGCACAAAGAGAGGAGAGGCAGAGAGAGATAGGTTTTCCATCCATTGGTTCACTCCCCAATTGGCTGCAATGGTGGGAGCTGCGCCAATCCGAAGCCAGGAGCCAGGAGCTTCATCCAGGTCTCCCATGTGGGTGCATGGGCCCAAGCACCTAGGCCATCCTCTACTGCTTTCCCAGGCTATAGCAGAGAGCTGGATCAGGATTAGATGGCTTCACTGCTGAAATCTACCAAACTTTTAAAGAAGAACTAATTTCAATTTTTTTGAGAGAGAGAGAGAATGAGAGAGAGATTTATTTAAGTCAGAGACCTCCTGGTGGAGTGACCAGCATGGGGGTTCCAAGAGAGGGACCCTCCCCCCCAATTCTTAAACTATTGAAAACAATTGAAAGGAAGGGAATTATCCCAAACTCCTTCTATGAGGCAGCATCATCTTAATTCCAAAACCAGGAAAAGAAACAAAAAAGGAAGAGAAGTATTGACCAATAAAACATTGATACAAAAATCTTCTGCAATTTAGTAACTAACTGAATCCAACAACACTTCAAAAAGATTAACTACTTGGACCAAGTGGGATTTATCTAAAGGTTGCAGGGTTAGTTCAACATATGCAAATCAATAAGTGTGATATATCACATTAAAATTGATACATAAAAACCACATGATTATATCAATAGATGCAGAGAAAGCATTTGATAAACTACAACATCCTCTCGTGATAAAGGAATGTTCCTCAACACAATCAAGGCAATATATGACAAACAGAGTCAGCATTATATTGAATGGGGGATAGCCGAAAGTGTTTCCACTAAGATCCAGAACCAGAGAAGGATGCCCAACTTTAACCATTACTATTCAATATAGTTCTGGAAGTTTTAGCCTGAGCCATTAGGCAAGAAAAAGAAATCAAATGGATATAAATTGGAAAGAAAGAAGTTAAATTATTATTATCCTGGTTTACAGGTGACATAATCCTATATGTAGAGGAACCAAAAGATTCCACTAAGAGACTTTCAGAAGACTATACTTTCAGGGATCATTTCTATAGTTCACTAAGAGATTTTTGGAACTCTAAAGAGAGTTTGGCAAAGTTGCATGTTATAAAAATCAGCAAATAAAAATCAATAGCATTTGTACACACAGACAGTAGTATGGTTGAGAAATAACTTGTAAAATCAATACCATTCACAATAGCTAGAAAAAAAGTTTAAATACCCTGGAATAAATTTAACAAAGGATGTAAAAGATCTATACAATGAAAATTATAAAACATTAAAGGAAGAAATAGAAAAAGACACCAAAAAATGGAAAATCTTTCATGTTCATGGATTTGAAGAACAAATATCAAAATGTCCTTACTCTCCAAAGCAATTTACAGATTCACTGTAATCCAAATCAAATTACTAAGGACATTCTTCTCAGGAAAAAAAAATGACCCTAAAATTTGTATGAAAACACAAGAGATCCCAAACAGCTAAAGCAATCTTAAGCAACAAAAAACAAAGCCAGAGGCATAATAGTACTAGATTTCAAGACATGCTAAAGGGCATTTATAATCAAAACAGGCTAGTACTGGTACAAAAATAGACATGTAGACCAATAGAACAGAACAGAAACCCTAGAAATTAATCCATATGTCTACAACCAACTTATCTTTGATAAATGAGCTAAAATTACTTCCTGGACAAAGGATAGTCTCTTCAACTAATGGTATTGGGGAACTTGGATCTCTGTGTGCAGAAGTACAAACAAGACTGCTACCTTACACCTTATACAAAATCAACTCACAGTGGACCAAGGATCTAAATCTTTGGACCTGATATCATAAGGTTAATAGAGGAAAACATTGGGGAAACTCAACAAGACATTGGCATAAGCAAAGACTTCTTGGAAAAGACCCTAGAAGCACAAGCAATTAAAACAAAAATAGACAAATGGGATTAACAGCAAACTAAGAAGTTTATGCACTGCAAAGGAATAACTCAACAAAGTGAAGAGACAACCAACAGAATGGGAGAAAATATTTGCAAACTATGTGTCTGATAAAATATTAATATACAGGTTATATAAGGAGCTAACGAAGCTCAACAACAACACAACTAAATCCAGTTAAATCAGCAAAGGACATAAAGAAGCATTTTTCAAATGATGAAATACAAATGGCCAACAGACATGTGAAAGAAATGTTCAGGATCTCTAGCCATCAGGGAAATGCTAATCAAAACCACAATGAGGTTTTACCTCACCCTGGTTAGAATGTCTTTCATCCAAAAACAAAAAATAAGAAATGCGGGCCAGCGCCACGGCTCACTAGGCTAATCCTCCACCTAGCGGCGCTGGCACACAGGGTTCTAGTCCTGGTCGGGGCACCAGATTCTGTCCCGGTTGCCCCTCTTCCAGGCCAGCTCTCTGCTGTGGCCCAGGAGTGCAGTGGAGGATGGCCCAAGTGCTTGGGCCCTGGCCGCACCCCACGGGAGACCAGGAGAAGCACCTGGCTCCTGGCTTCGGATCAGCACGGTACACCGGCAGTGGCCATTGGGGGGTGAACCAAGGGTAAAGGAAGACCTTTCTCTCTGTCTCTCTCTCCCTCTCACTGTCCACTCTGCCTGTCAAAAAATAAATAAATAAAAGAATGAAATCCTGTCTTTTGCAACAAAATTGATGCAAGTGAAGACCATTGTGCTTGGTGAAATAAGCGAGTCCCCAAAAGAGAAATATCATGTTTTCTGTGACATATAGTAAATATAGAATACAAAAAAAACATAATGTATAAGAATAAAATTGTCATCTTATTATTTGGTTATTGTTTATAGCACTTTCCATATTTCTGTGAGGCAGTGATCTTTCTACTTTTTACTTGTTGAACACTGTGGTTGGTGATGCATTAAGACTGTGATTACAAAGTAAATTAAATGTATTTAATTGCAAAATGTAAAAGGGAAAAAAGGAAAGAAGGAAGGAGGGTGATTGAAGAATGGAGAGAAGGGTGGAGAGAGAGAGGAAAGTATGGATATCTTCTTAGAACTGTATCTAGGGGTTGGCACTGTGGCACAGTGGGTTAACACCCTTGCCTGAAGCATCAGCATCCCATATGGGCACCTGTTTGAGTCCTGGCTGCTCCACTTCCAATCTAGCTCTGTGCTGTGGCCCGGGAGGGCAGTGGAGGATGGCCCAAGTCCTTGGGCACCTGTGCCCATGTGGGAGACCTGGAGGAAGTTCCTGGCTCCTGGCTTCAGATCGGCACAGCTCCAGCCATTGTGACCATCTGGGGAGTGAACCAGAGGACAGAAGACCTCTCTCTCTCTCTCTCTCTCTCTCTCCCTCCCTCCCTCCCTCCCTCCCTCCTCTCTCTCTGTGTAACTCTGACTTTCGAATAAATAAATAAGTCTTTAAAAAAAAAAAAGAACTGTATCTATAAAACCAATGAAAACTCTTTTGTTTAAATTAATTTTAAAAAAGAAAGAAAATTGTAAGAAGAGAATGACCCACCATTTGTTTAGAAGACATATGACCTTACAATATATTGCCTTTTATAGCACTTCAATATTCAAAACACTTTCACATACATTATCCTACATGACAGCCTATAACACAGGCAGGGCAGGTTTCATTATTCCATAGTATTGATAAGAAACTCAAATCCAGAATGGTTTCATGAATACACAGTCGTGCAGCCATCTTAAGCAGAAGGGCAGGGATTTAAATACAGAGCTCTGAATCTAAATTATCCTTATCCCTACAAAAGAAGTCAAGGAGAATGCAGCATCATTTTTTAAAACAAATAAAAATGAAAAACTGCACATATTCATGAAAGGATGAGAAATATTTATAAAAACTCCTTCAATCCAAATGCATGAAATTTAACTTTCAGTTATTGTTCCACAGCATCTGACTATTTGAGAAATGCCTAGTAAATCCATCTTCCCTTTCTTTGAAATGCCAGTTGCCCTTTGGTTAGTCATAGGGGTTTAATCATTTGTGAAAAACGAAACAGCCATATCTTCAACTAGTGCCATTGTAATCACTAAGGTAAATAGTCTGCAATCATTTGTATTATTCTTTATGGGATAATGGGTTCAAAGTCGTAAAATCTGGAAATATTTTACCACTAGAATGAGGGAGGCATTTTCCACTTTGAATTTCAGCTGTCCCCACCCAGAATCACATCTTACAAGTGCAGACCCTTATTTTATGATAACTGAGATTGAGCAAACCAATTCTGAAGCTACCACACATGGACTCATAGAACTAGAATGGACTCTGAAGTTTCATTCTCTCTCTCTCTCTCTCTCTCTCTCTCTCTCTCTCTCTCTCTCTCTCCTCTGTTGTTGATGAAGATATAGCCCTTTCCCATCAGCCCAGCTCCACTCACAGAGCATGCCTCTTCCTCGCTATGGGTACTCTGTACTTGGAATCCAATGTGGGGTCTGGAATCAGTGAAATTCACCAGACTCACCCTGTGTTGGTCACTGGCGAATACCTGGAAACAGAGAAAGAGCTGTTTTTAAAGCAGTTGGAGATTGTAAATGCCCATTGCACCAATCATGAGAGACCAGCAAAATGTAAGACATTAACGTGTATTTTATATAGACACCTGCTATGTATTCAGAATTGCTACTGTTTCTAATCCTCCTAACATGCACTGATTTTGATGGTTACAGATGACAAATCTTAGATTCACAGAAAAGGTAGGGAATTTACGTGTTAAACTTACAAAAGGATGAGCCCCTTACATTTTCTCCATTGTTTTAATAGAAGTTACATGATGTGTCCAGAAACACATAACTGATTACTAATAGATCCAGAATTTCAGGTTTATCTGACTCCAAATCCAGTGTTCTTTCCATTATATAATTTTTTTTTTCATAGAGTGGATAGTGAGAGAGAGAGAGAGAGAGAGACAGAAAGGTCTTCCTTTGCCATTGGTTCACCCTCCAATGGCCGCTGTGGCCAGCGCACCACGCTGATCCGAAGGCAGGAGCCAGGTGCTTCTCCTGGTCTCCCATGGGGTGCAGGGCCAAGCACTTGGGCCATCCTCCACTGCACTCCCTGGCCACAGCAGAGAGCTGGCCTGGAAGAGGGGCAACCGGGACAGAATCTGGCGCCCCGACCAGGACTAGAACCCGGTGTGCCAGCTCCGCAAGGCAGAGGATTAGCCTAGTGAGCCACGGCGCCGGCCTCCATTATATAAGTTCTCACCAAAGTTCATTCATTCAATACTATCTTCATGATTTGTGCAAACATCTTGTACCCTGCACATTATTTTTTTTCTTACATGGAGTATAATTTAGTGGATAAACAATAGTTCTGAAGTCAAACTATCTAAGATCCAGTTCTATTGTTGCCTCTCACTAGCTTTCATACCTTGGGTAGGTAATCTTCCAGGTTCCTTGTGTTTAAAATGGAGACAGACAATAGCACCTCCTTTGTATGGTTGTTTTGAGGAGTAAGTGAATTAATGTATGTAAAGCACAGTAGTAAGTACTCAACCAGTCTTCATTAGCATGATTTTAGCCTTTTCCTAAAATCAGGATTTCTGCAATATAAGTGAATATATTAAATGTGAGTAAATATATTAAAATGGTGAAGAATTTTTATTATACAACAGTGAGATTACAAGTTTGATGTGATAGCTATACTTCAATAAACATTAAAACTAATACATAAGATGTAAATAAAAGGTGTTCATTCCTGTATCATATAAAATAACTTCCCATTTGTCAATCATGCTTTGGGAATATGGCCCCAGACCAGAATGTTCAATATTTGAAGAGTTCCATTTCCCATGAACTTTTTGAAGTATCATCCTCTCTCTCCTACTTGTGAAAAACAAAAACCTTCCTAGAACTCTGTCCACCCCAACCCAAAAGAACTGCACATACTAGTCAACAGCCAACACTGCCATATGGGCAACCCTGGCTGCAAGGGAGGCAGGAAAAGCAAGCAGTCAGCATTAGCAGACGCTAGAGGAGAGACAAGCGAGAGAAAGGGAATGGCAAGTGGGTGCTGAGGTCACTGAGCAACACATTTGGTTGCAGTTCACGTTTCAGCTCAGCCCAAACTACTTTTTCATTTAAAAATGGGAGCTGCCGTGTTCAAAATGTTTTTTAAATGAAACTGACATGTCACTTGTACTTATGTATGCAAGCCTACTTTTCGTTGGTTTTTAATCATTTTGATGTTATTGCTAACCATTCAAAGAACACTCTCCCCAAATATTGGGGTTGAGTTTCTCCCAATTAGAAGAACATTCCAGTTGGGGAAAACTTTGAAAGCTTACCTATCAAATTTGAACTGAGGGGAAAGGTGGAAAGGATACATCTAATGAGTACTGTGTTTCCACTAAAATAGACCTGCAAAGAAAATGCAAAGTATAGACAATAGTAATAATTGCTATACATTGTAAATAAGTAGTAAAGGTGCTCTATTATTATTCCATAGTATCACCTGCCTAATATAAAGTGTTTAGGATTTCCCCAGTTTTGAAAACAAGCTTGTCTGTTCAGTTGGAAACATCTTAAACCTGTAATCCTCATGCTGCAATGTTCTTTTTTCTCTGATCCCAATGTTGAGCATTTCTGCCTGTTAATAAATGAAGTGTTTAACTTCTGGCTCTCAGCACTCCCCAGACCCAACAACCAGGCTTCTTTGGCCTCAGCCTTCTCCAAATCCCCTCTCCTCACCTCATCTGGGCTCCTGTCAGGCACACACAGGACTCCGGTGCAGTCCCAAGGCCAGGGCGTAATTTCCCTCACTTGCTTTTACCTTTCCTACAATGTCCTTGTGAAGGGTTCTAACTCTGCTCTGTTATTTTCCTTTCTCTATTCCTGATCTCTCATTTCCTCTTCTCCCAAATTATCCCCATAGGAATTGACTTTCAATTTGCATGTTTTAGAATCTAGATTCTCCCAGATGTTGACAAGACATACAAAAGTAGATTGATTTTTTAAAAAAAATTATTTATATATGTATTTATTTATTTATTTGAAAGTCAGAATTATAGAGTGAGAGGGAGAGAGAAATAGAGGGAGAGAGAGATCTTCCATCTGCTGGTTCACTCCCCAGATGCTGCAATGGCCAGGGCTGGGCCAGGCTGAAGCCAGGAACCAGGAGCTTCCTCCAGGTCTCCAACATGGGTGCAAGGGCCCAAGGACATAGGCCATCCTTTGCTCACTGCCTTCCTAGGCACATTAGCAGGGAGTTGGTTGGGAAGTGGAGCAGCCAGGACTCAAACCAGCACCCATATGGGAAAATGCACAACAGATGGCAGCTCAACCATCTACACACACAAAGCCAGCCCCAGAAGTAAACTTCTTATGTTAATTTTTTTTTTTTACTTTGAGCAGAGAGACATAGAGATGAACAGAAAGGGCTCCCGTTCTCTGGGTCACCCCACAAATGCCCATAAAGGTAGAAACTGGGCCAGGCTAACCTGGGAGCCAGGAACTCAATCCAGGTCTCCTGGGTAGAAAAAACCCAATCACTTCAGCCTCCACCAGTCTTTCCCAGGCTCTGCACTAGCACGAAGGTGGAATACTGAACTGGAGCCAGGAATTAAAACCAGCTACTCTGATACAGGCACAGGTGTCCTAACTGACATCTTGACCACTGAGTCAAATGCCTACCCCATCTCAGAATTTAGTGAAGCAAGAACTTACAGTCAAGAACAAATTTCCTATGTATCTGAAAATACTTACAGATTCTCATAGAGAGAAAGATAAAAGAGCAGGTCTATCCTGCACAACACAACATGCTTCTGAATACGTGACTTGGCTTTCCAAAGGCCTGGATGAGGTTGCCTTGAGGTGTGGTTGTCCTTAAGGCATAGTTTACTCAAAAACATTAAAAAGTCCAGAGCTTTTGCTTGCTGGCAGTTCAGAATACAGGCCGTCTTTTATGACAAGGCATTTATGACTTCTAATAAACAACTTTAGATAGGGAGTAATGTTAGATACCCCATATTTCAATATCACTGCATCATAGATGTTATTCCCTCTGTTCTATGGAGCTTCACCCTTTTCTTCAACATGATTCTGTTCCCAGAAACCACTCTACCTTCTCCCCATCAGCTTTCTCCTTCCATGTTATGAGGGTCTCAAGGCCAGTATGCCTAAGATAATTCAATTGCTAATACTGCAAAGACAAGAACTACTGGTGCAAAGACAGCGGTCACATCAAGTGGTCAGGTCATGTCTTATAGGCTTGGTCTTTGAGGAGACTTGTGTGGGTATGCTGACTAGGATATGAATCTAGAGGGAGGATTGTTCTCCCCCACACTTGGGTCAATGAGTTTTCATTAAACAACTATTATTGTATGTACATCTATGTTCTAGGTACTTCTGTGGCCTCTGAAGTAGGAGCATAGTGAAAAGGCAGAGGCATTGGAATCAGAGAACTGGGTTCTAATCCCAGCTGCACTACTACGGAGTTGAGGAAATCATGTAAACTCTCTGCACTTTATTTTCTTCATTAGTAAAAGAGGGAAGTGACTTTGCAAGAGGTTTTATGGAGATTAAATGAGATCATATTTACAAGTTAAGGGTCTGGTGTATGTAGGTGCTAATTCTGTGTTACTATTATTCTTTAAATATAGCCTGTCCTCAAAAAACATACTGTTTATTTGAAGAGATGAAACATACCATCAAATATTAAAATGATTTAGTAGAAGCAATAAGTGCAGTTGGAATTCAGAGTTGAACATTTGTGAAATGAGCACTATTTTAGTAATAGGTCAGTGTAGTGGAATAGCAGGTTAAGTTGCTGCTTGCGATGCTGTGATCCCATATCACAGTGCCAGTTTGAGTCCCAGGTACTCATCTTCCAATCCAGCTTCCTGCCTATGTACCTGAGAAGACGGCAGAAGACAGCCCAAGCACTTGGATCCCTGTCCCCCATGTAGGAGATGAGGATGGGGTTCCTGGATTCTGGCTTCAGCCTGGCCCACCCCTGGCCATTGCAGCCATTTGGAAGTGAACCAGCAGATGGAAGATGTCTCTCAATCTGTCTCTCGCTCGCTTGCTCGCTCTGCCTTTCAAATTAAAAAATGTAATATTATATAAAAACCATATACTCATTAGGGGCACTGGGAGCAAAAAGAAAGGACACTTTTTTATCAAATCAGCACTGGGCCTCTAAACATCTGTTTCAAATGTGATGGCTTAAGTGAATGTGGGTGTGGTTGCCTAAGTCCAAGGCAGTAAAAAGAGATAGGAGATTTGCTCCACCTACACACCATTGACTTTCTTGGGAACCACCGCTATCTTACTGTGAGCATTCTTTCCATTGGAGTGCTGAGCATGACTCAGTAACCTACACAGCACAGCCCCTTTGAAGGTTAGTGTGAAAAGACCAGGAAAATACCTGCCTAATGGGCTGAGAAGGGAAAGGTGATATGCACTTTGCTATTTATATTCCTTCATTCATGTGGTGAGCAAACATTTATTGATGAGTAGCAGGGTTCCTAAGTATTTGGATGACAGTTGCCACTCACAAGTCTGTAATGCACACAGTAACTGGACTCTCCCTGTCTCCTTTTTGACACCATTACAGTGGCAGCAGCAGTCATGATGGCTGCAGTGACATGAGAGTATTTTCTAAGAAAGAAATAACCTTAGGCCTCTGGCAGATCTTCTAATCATGACATTTAAACCATTTTTTTTATTTGACAGGTAGAGTTACAGACAGTGAGAGAGAGAATGAGAGAGAGAGAGAGAGAGAGAGAAAGGTCTTCCTTCTGTTGGTTCACTCCCTAAATGGCCGCTATGCAAGGAAATAAAATGAGGCAAAATTAGAAAACACATTTTATCAGCCGGCGCCGTGGCTCAACAGGCTAATCCTCCGCCTTGCGGCACCAGCACACCGTGTTCTAGTCCCGGTCGGGGCGCCGGATTCTGTCCCGGTTGCCTCTCTTCCAGGCCAGCCCTCTGCTGTGGCCCAGGAGTGCAGTGGAGGATGGCCCAGGTGCTTGGGCCCTGCACCCCATGGGAGACCAGGAAAAGCACCTAGCACCTGGCTCCTGCCAACGGATGAGCGCGGTGCGCCGGCCGCAGCGCGCCGGCCGCGGCAGCCATTGGAGGGTGAACCAACGGCAAAGGAAGACCTTTCTCTCTGTCTCTCTCTCTCTCACTGTCCACTCTGCCTGTCACAAAAATAAAAAAAAAAAAGAAAAAAAAAAGAAAACACATTTTATCCATGTCCTAAAATCAGACAGCTTCAGAGGCAAAACCCTACAGAGGAACTCCACAAAAATACTAACCATTTATTTTTTTAAGATACGTTTGTTTATTTGAAGGACAGAGAGAGGGAGAGACAGAGAGAAAGAGAGAGAGAGACAGAGAGAAAGTAAGAGAGAGAGAGAATGGTTTACTGGTTTACTCCCCAGATAGCCACAACAGCTGAAGCTGGGGCCCATCTGAAGCCACAAGACAGAAGCTGCTTCCAGGCCTCCTACATGGGCGCAGGGGCCCAAGCACTTGGCCCATCTTCTGCTGCTTTTCCAGGCACATTAGCAGGCAGCTGGGTCAGAAGTGGAGAATCTGGGACTGGAACTAGTGCACATATGCGATGCCAGCATCTCAGGCAGTGGCTTCACCAGCTATGCCACAGCATTAGCCCCTAATAACTCTTAAAATCACAATTTTCTGGGAACATGTATCATCTCATTACTTTCCACAGCATCCTGGAAAGTAGATTTCACATGTCAACTACAAAGTGTAGAGGATACTGATATTCTAAAGAATAAAGTAACTGACCCAAGGCCACACACCTAGCTATTAAGTGGCCTTTTAACCAAGATTTAAATGCTCATAGCCTGCTTTATTAAAATGTACCAACAAGTACATTAAGTACTGAAAATGTAATAAAAAGAAAAGCAGACCTCAGGCATCTGAAACTGACATACTTGCAAAGCCTAGGTATTGACCATTACAGCTAAGTCACAGCATTGTCCTGTTAGACACAATCTCTCAGAGTACCAGCACCACCCAAGAGGCCACTGTGACTGTGACAAAGTGAGGCAAGAAACCAAACCATTCTGTTATCTTGTCTAAGCACAGACAAAAGCAAGGGCCCTGTGCAAACCACGAAAACACCAGACTCTACCTTGGATAAAATGAGTGCTGCTTCCAGTTAGAACTTGCGCCTCATTTAAATCCTCTCACTTTATAGATGGAATTTATTCTGATACCTAGTCATAGAATTATGCCCATGCACTGATAGCTTCTAATCCAGAGCAAATCCCACCTCCTGAATCCTCTGCAAAATCACCTAACATGAGCTGGGGCCAGCACTGTGGTGCAGTGGACTAACCCTCCACCTGCGGCACCGGCCTCCCATATGGGTGCTGGTTCCAGTCCCAGCTGCTCCTCTTCCAATCTAGCTCTCTGCTATGGCTTGGCCTGGGAAAGCAGTAGAAGATGGCCCCTGCACCCACGTGGAGGACCGGAAGAAGCTCCTGACTCCTGGCTCCTGGCTCCTGGCTCCTGGCTCCTGGCTCCTGGCTCCTGGCTCCTGGCTCCTGGCTCCCGGCTTCGGATCTGCACAGCTCCAACCGTTGCAGCCATTTGGGGAGTGAACCAGCAGACGGAAGACTTTCTCTCTGTCTCTCCCTCTCACTGTCTGTAACTCTAACTCTCAAGTAAATAAATAAAATTTAAAAAAAAGAAACACCCTAGTGCTGAAGTATCCCCTGGGTCCTCATGGTCTCCCCATTGATTCAAGCTTTAAGTCCTTCTTGCTCAATCACAGGTGCATTCCTGCAGGCCTTTGGCTGGAGAGCATTAACAGAAGTGGACATTCACCCAGATTTAGAAGCAGCCTTCGCTGCCTCTGTCTTGGGTGTCTGAACTCAGTAACACTCAGGCTGCGAGATAACTGTTTAAGAAGCCACCTTTGTGTAGCTGGAAGGTAAGGTCCTGTTGAACTGAGCCCTGGCATTTCCTTGAAAAACTTCAACATTGCATTTATTTTGCCTTCCTAGGAATAAGATCCCTTAGAATCTTTCTGATATGTGGTCAGATCTGTACTGTTCTTTGGTGAAGTTGTATAAAATATCTTCTACCCTCAGGACTTTAACTGGAGGGCCAGCATTGTGATGCAACAGGTTGAGCCGCAACTTGGGATACCCACATCCTTGAGTGCCTGGTTCATGTCTTGGCTACTCCACTTCCAATCCGACATCCTACCTAGGAATACCTGGGAGGTAGCACATGATTGCTTAAGTATTTGGACTTCTGCCACCTACATGGCAGACCCAGATGGAGTTCCTGTCTCCTGGCTTCTGCCTGACCCAGCCATCTGGGGCATGAACATAAACCAACAAATGGAATATCAAACTCAGTCTCCAAAGCCAGGATCAGGTGCTTCTCCTGGTCTCCCATGGGGTGCAGGGCCCAAGCACTTGGGCCATCCTCCACTGCACTCCTGGGCCATAGCAGAGAGCTGGACTGGAAGAGGAGCAATCGGGACAGAATCCGGTGCCCCGACCGGGACTAGAATTTGGAGCGCCGGTGCTGCAGGCAGAGGATTAGCTTATTGAGCCGCAGCGCCAGCTGATACATACCATTTTTAAAATTGGTAACCTGTGGGAATGAACCAGTGGATGGAAGATTTCGCTCGCTCTCTCTGTCTCTCTTTCTCTATGTAACTCTGCTTCTCAAATAAGTAAACAAACCTTAAAAAGATCTAGATTTCAGGCTGAGTGTTTGGACTGGTGGTTTAGATGCCTCTTGGGATGCCCACATCACATGCCAGAGTGCCTGGGTTGAATGCCCAGCTCCACTCCAGATTCCAGCTTCTTGCTAATGCATAACCTGGAAGGCAGCAGTTGATGGCACGAGTGTTTGGGTCCCTGCCACTCACCTTGGAGACCTAGAGTGAGCTCTTGGCTTTGGCTACTGCTAACATTTGGATACTGAGCCAGTAGACAGGATCTCAATCTCTCTCTCTCCCTCTCTTTCTCCTCTCTGCCTCTCAAAGAAATTCAATAAATTCAAAAAATTTTTAAATTAAAAACAAAACAAAAAATATGCAGCATTCATAGAGCATTTATAGACCTGGGTCCTGTGCTAAGCGCTCCAACAAGGGCTCTCTCCTTCGTTCCTCACAACAATCTCATTAGGCAGACCCTATTATTTTCTCCATTTTGTTTTTTTTTGACAGAGTGGACAGTGAGAGAGAGAGAGACAGAGAGAAAGGTCTTCCTTTTGCCGTTTGGTTCACCCCTCAGTGGCTGCTGAGGCCGGCGCATTGAGCTGATCCAAAGCCAGGAGCCAGGTGCCTCTCCTGGTCTCCCATGCGGGTGCAGGGCCCAATGACTTGAGCCATCCTCCACTGCACTCCCGGACCACAGCAGAGAGCTGGACAGGAAGACCGGGACAGAACCTGTGCCCCGACCGGGACTAGAACCTGGTGTGCTGGCGCCGCTAGGCGGAGGATTAGCCTATTGAGCCACGGTGCCGGCCTATTTTCTCCATTTTAAGGATGGCAAAAGTGAGGACTGAGAACATCTTTTTTATTCTTTGACAAAGCACATCGAAAGACCAATGACCTAATGTGTTTGATTTCAAATCAAACAGATCCCAGAACCAGAATGTTTACACCTTAAATGTCACAGTATATACTTCATAACATATGCCCACTTTTGTAGTAAAATCTCTCTTGAGCACTTTCCTGTAACCTAGATTTGGAAGCCAGCAGAAAATGGCTCAAGTGCTGCTTGGGTTCCTGCCTGAATCATTAAAACCAGTCAACGGCGTCACTGAATAATAGATTTACCAGAGTAAGTGACAAACACAAAATGAGCCCAGGTACTTTGGGTTATCTATTTAATTTGCACCAATATATCTTGGTCATATTTTATTTGTTAAAAAGTTTGTATTTACAGCACCACTGAACATCTTTCTTTTTAAAGGTATGCAAATACACATTCACCATTGGGGGACTCACAAGCAATCAGTAATGAGTTATTTTAATTTTATATCTTAAATTTTAACAATTCCCCCAAACGTGAAGATTATACTTATTACACTTTGGAAAAACCACCTTGGAAGGCAAAAGGATTTTAAGCAACAAAACTCCACAATACTGTAACATAACTTCAGACCTCCAGGAAGGGATAACTTTCCCTTAAAAATCATCCTTTCCAGATTGTTCTCATTAGCATTCAGAGCAGGTTCAAGTTCTCTGACCTGGCTTTCTACAGAGAGGTGTTGGTTGGTTATCTAGCAAATATTCAAGATAGTTCCTTGTAAACAAAAGAGTCTGGAATAAAATACCTAAAAGGAGAAGTGCCAGAAGAAGACTCCTTTGCATCAGCTCAACTCCAAACTCAAAAGAACATTTAGATTACATTGAGGATTATGGTCTGATGCAAGTTCCACTGGAGACAGGTTTGTAGGTTCAAAAACCTCATTCCAGCCTGTGGCCTCTCAGATATAAATACACTTCGAAGCACAAAAAGGCAACTCTTTGTCAGGCAAAATGTAGAGTTACAGAAGAGTCAATGATCATTAATCTAGATTTGAAATCCAATCCAAATCAGGGCATGTAATCTTAATGTAATACTCATCCTAAGATAGTCTTTATTGTAGTCTTTAACTGCAAGAGTAAAAAAATGCCTTAAAAGATCTTTAAGAATTAAGGAATGTATTGTGGCCTCTTGAAGAGAATGGAACTAATTTAGCAAGGGATTAAGTTAGTTATAAACAATAAAGAATTTTTTTAATGTCTGAACTTGTCATTAGCACTATCATGAGCTGCTTACCAGGAACTGGTAACAAGAAACATCATCAAGTTTTAAAGTGACCATTTTAAACATAAAGGAAAACTAAACATCTTAATCCCCCAAAACAACTTTGCAGGTATTATCCATTCTCATGTAGTAATGGACTCATCAAATTGGGCTACTCATGACTTGAAGAGATCATCATTTTACAGGATAGTGAAAGCAAATATTTTTTCCTTTATTTCCTTCTCTATCATAATGATTTATCTGTGTAACAGGATTTGGAAAGGCTTTTTTCTAAATTATATTTTCTCTAAATGCCAAAAATTCCTATGTAGAGATAATTGTAATTTTTTATATATCATTTTAACCTGGTCTTTAAAAATAAAAAAGTATTGTTTTAATAGAAGACTTATACAGAATAGATAATATTAGAAGGACTATTGGGCTGTGCAGGGGTTGTCATCAACAACATCCATCCCTAAACTACCCTTCATTCTAGCCAGGGGTTCCGCACTAATGTTGCCCCAGGGAATGCATGGCAATGCCTGGAGACACTTGTGACTGTGATATTGATAGAAGCCAGGATGCTGTTAAACGTCCTGTGATACTCAGCCTGCCTCACATCAAAATGATCCAGTTCAAAGTGTCAGAAGTGAGAAACCTTGAGAGACTTCTCAAGATTGAGAAAGCCTTGTTTACACACAACAAAATCTCTCACTACCTTCACAGGGCAGCCGCCTAATATTACAATCCAAGATCCATCTCAATGATTCAGTGTTAATCACTTGACAGTCAAAGCATGTATTCTACTGAACTTCAGGGGTCCTGTTCTACTGCCATACTTGTATGCTCAGTCGGTGGCAAAAAATAATAATAATAATAAAACAAAAAATAAACCACTGTATTTAGGGAATAGTTTTAATTCTTGCTCAAGTAATGGGTTTTTTTAATTGATAGTTTATCAAAAGGTTAGAAGGATTTTTTTTTTTCTGTCAGCCATGAAGACTGGTATTCTTATAGCTATTCATAATGGCCCAATATGAAAAAAAAATAAACTTTTATTTTCAAAAACAAAATTGTAAGTTAGAAAATGAAACAGACATAGTACTTCCTATAGCTGGTTTTGAAATAATGTCGAAAAGGCTCTTCCTATAGAAATTGAAGGGCAGGCAGGCGGTGGAAAGTGCTGGAAGGGTGGAAGGCCTTATTAGCATACAGGAAAATTGCTCCTGATCTGACACACAGAAGGATGCCACTGACTTTTTAAAAATTATTTACTGGTCTTAAAAAAAAAAAAAGTTTTCTGAAGCTAAACTAAACATACAGGAATACCAATTGGGTAGCAGTATTGTTCTAATCTCAAGGAAAAACAGTCTTAATTCAAATGTGCTATTGGCCAGATGCTATTTCCAATAAGCAGGGCTGATTCAAAGGGAGAAAAAGATCTCTCACAACTTCCTTGGGAGAATTAAAAGGCAGAACAACTAAAGAGAGAGTAAAACCCAAGTAAAAATACCCGAGCAGCGGGCATCACGGTGCTAGGGGTGGCAATCGCACAGAAATATTGCATTTTCTCAGCCTGTTTGGACACTGTTAAAGGTACTCAGCCAAACTGTCTTAAGAAGGTGTCATTCTGCATGGACTGTAGTCCATCTTTCAATATATTCTTAAGCACCAATCAAGATTCCTGTTCTGAGGTTAGATTTAATTATATTGGGATTAAATGGCTTTTCCTTTCCAGAAAAAAAAAATACTTAAGAGATTAATTAAAGAACATTGTGTGGATGCAAACCAAAGACATTCCTTTAGCCAGCTGCACAAAAACTCTGAAATTACAACTTCTCCCTTTCTATAAAAGAATGATGTGAAATCAAATTAGACCTTCGAGTTTGGAACAAGAGGCGAGATTTCTTCTTTTGCTCAGAATAAGGCATCTCAAATAATATTTCTACAGGAAAACTTGGCCCACATATGACTACAGTGAGTTTCTTACAGAATCTTCTGGTTAGTGTTGTGTTTTTTTAACACAAAAAATTGAAATGTTATCTTCTTTATTTTTTACCCCTGTTTTTAATTTATAAAGTGCAAATAACCTAGCTCAGTAAATTTCAAGACATAAGAACATTTTTAGGCATTTTTCTGTTTACCTAATCCATGGCCAGTCTGCTCTCAGATAATGGATTTTCAAATAAAGAACTTGCTATTCTAGTAATCACAGCTGCTTATGTATTTCAGCCTTCATATTTAAGGCTAAGATAAATTTTGCAAGTGATGCTTGTGCTCAGTGAGGATGCTCTTTCTGTTATCAATGCAGTATTTCTGATGTATCCTGGGCAGATTCTGTTCAGGACTCAAATATTACAGCCTAAGACAAGATTATTTCCAGTCAATTTTGCAAATTATCAAAGATACCATTTCCTCAGTGGTGCTCCCCATGTTCTCATACCTATGAGCCTGCTTTGATTTAAATACTGATGCCTAAGCAATGTGTTAAATACATGACAGACGCTTCTCTACTACTAACGTAGTTTGGTTATGGGTCAGATTATAATAAACTTATCTGTATTACAGACATAAAAGAAAATGCTAAGCTCATCAAAACACATTGAAAGCAGCAACTAAAAATTTTCATTTTCTTCCTCAGACATCAACTTTGCCATCGAGCTACTAGTTGGCAAATATAATAAATATTTAAAATATGTCTAATTAATGAGAAGCCTATCTAGCTTATTTATCTGGAAGAAATGAACACTCAAGTCATATATTCTATCCACATTTTCCCCTGGTAGATGCTATCTAGATCAATGTGATCAAATAAAAGAAAACTCAAAGGAAATTTGGACAAATAAGTAAATAATCATCAAAGCAATAAAATAGTCCCAAGTAGACTGACTCTAAAAGACAGTAAGTAAGCATTTGTGTCACATTTAAGGAAGTAGAAATATTCCAAAACTTCTAAGTGAAAAAGATGTACACATATTTACACATCTGAACCTATGAAGCACCCACAGCTATGGTTCAGTTCACAGCAGAAAGCAAACACCTAGCTTTCTCTCACTTCACAAAATGAAGAGATGTTCTAACACCAATTCCCCCCCCCCACTCCACTAAGTGCTGCCTCCTTCAATGTTCTGAGAATATTTTCCACCTAAACAGGTAGTAATTTTACATTTATTCAAAAATGAATCAAAGAAAGAAGATATTTCGGCCATGCCAGAAATACTTAACTTTCCTCTTTTATAATCTTCGAGAGGAATGGGGAAAATATACCTATCATGGCACTTCAGTTTTTACAGTGTACCTAGGCTCTGAGCTCTCTTGGGAGTCAGCTAGAAGTTCTAATGAGTTTCAAAACAAAAACTATTTTTAATCCTGCATCCACAGTGATTGAGTCCTAGCCTTTGATGTCCTTGATAGACACACTGGAGCAGTTTGGTTTAGAAAAGTCATATTCAACCTAAAACTGCCTTTTAAAGAGCAGCATGAGATACTCAGAGTAAATCAGTCATCAGTCACATAAAAATTAACAGGTACTTAAAGCTCCTACCCCAAACAGCCAATCTCTATGGAATATGGAGAGCACACAGTGCGAGTTTGGTCTGACCCCACAACCCACAAAGCTCTTTGCACAGCCAAGCTGGTTAAGATCCCAGAGTGCCTTGTCTACAGAGTCCAATTATGTGAGTACCAGATTAAAAATGTGTGCTGTTTTCATAGAGTTGGTCCTCCTGAGTTTTGTTAGGAGCTTGTCCATGGTTGCTCAGATAGCCATCCAAAGACACATCAATAGCCACTTCTGCTTGGTCTCTTCTAATTCTGTATGTCTCCAGAGGGGGACCACCATTCTGCTCAGCACAGCCATTGACATGGGCCAGAGGCAGTGCTCCAGGGGGACAGCACAGCTGCTTAGCACAGTGCTTAGAGATGCATGGTGAGCTGCAGAGCAACAGTAAGTCCTTCTGCTCCAAGGCATCCTTCAAATCCACATCTTCAAACTGGATGGTCACATTGTGGATACCTGCATTGTGGAAGATTTCTCGAATTTTTGTGCTGGTGTCCTCATAACCCTTGTCTTTCTGATACTTGATGTGCAGGGTGGCAATGATCTTTCCACTTACAAGTTCCCAGATGTGCACTTCATGCACACTGCTGATTCCAGGCACAGTAGAGAGTTTACTCACTAGAATAGAGAAAAACGAGCGATAGCCAAGGTGAGTGCCATCATTCAGACTGCAGGACGGTATGGAAGAGTATAGTTCCTTCTAGCATTCTCACCAAAAGGAAAACATGCTCACTAAAATAACAGGAAGTTAAACCAGTCATACTCATATGAGTATACTCCCCAAAATTTCTTTTCTCCTGTCTGAATTCCCATTCCACACACTGTTACCCATAAAAAGTATTTCAAGAAAATAAGTTAAACAACAAGAAAAAATGTTCAGGGTTGTTGAGTACACAAGGGATGGACACTTTTACTGGTAGGAATATAAACTGGAACATCTTTTTAAAAAATGAATAATTTGGATCAAATAACTTTACCAGCAACTCCAGTAGTGGAAATTAAACCTAAAGGGAATAGCCAAATATTTACATACAATAATGGCTTGAGAAATTGTCTTTGTATTACTAAAAAATTGAGACTACAAGAAAAGAGTTAAACCAAATATGTTAGAGTATATGATTGGGCTGCTAAAAAAAATAAGTTAGATATTTAAGGATATGGGACCATTTTCAATTGATTTATTTGGGAGACAGAAAGAGTGAGAGACATAAAAAGAGAAAAAGAGAACACTCTTATCTTCTGGTTCACTCTTCAAATGCCCACAATGGGTGGGACAGAGCTGGGTGGAAGTCAAGAGTCAGAATTTCAAATTCACGTCTCCCACGTGGGTGACAGGAACTCAATCACTTGAGCCACCCACTGCTGCCTCCCAGAGTCTATGTCAGCAGAAAGCTGAAGTCCAAAGCTGAAGCTGGGCATCGAACCCAGACACTTTGATATGGGATGTGGACATCTAAACCACTAGGCTAAACGCCTACCCTACATAAGATATTTTTAAGTCAAAAAGCAAATAACTAAACTGTATATATAGCAAGATCTTTTTCTTTTTTACAATATATACAGAAAAAAAGTTTAAGAGTGGGAACTTCTGTGGTGGAATTAGGGGAGATTTTGGTTTTCTTGTTTAGACTCTTCTGGATTCTCCATACTTCCTAAAGTGAGTACGTATTGGAGAGATGGTACTGAGTAGTGATCATGAGCAAAGACACTGCAGCCAGCCAGAGTTAGAATCCCTTTCTAGTGACTTCAAACCTACAAAGCATTAGAAAATTTATCTGACCCCTTTCAGCTTCAGTTTCCTTATTTATAAATTAGGATTGATAATAATAATAGTACTTCATAGGATTATTTAAAGAGTTAAAGGTGTTTGTATGAGTAAAGCATTTAAAACAGGACCTAGCATGTAAAAAGCCACCATAAAAGTGCTTCTGTTGTTATTACTATTTTTTTAAAGCTGTATTTTCTTATTTGAAAGGTAGAGCAATGGAGAGAGAGAGAGAGAAGGAGGGAAAAAAGAAAGAGAGAGAGAAAATCTTCCAACTGTTGGTTCACTCCCCAGATGGGTACAATAGCCAGGGCTGGTCTAAGCCAAAGCCAGGAGCCTGAAATTCCAACAGAGTTTCCCACACAATGGCAGAGGCCCAAGTACTCAAGCCATTTTCTGCTGCCTTCCCAGGCATATTTGCAGAGAGCTGGATCAGAAGTTAAGTAATCAGGACTAGAATCAGCACTCTGATAAAGGATGCCAGCATCGTAAGTGGCAGCTTAATCTGCTGTGCCTCAACTCCAGCCTATTATTTTCTACTTTTAAAAATGTTTTTAAATGCAGTAGTCCAGTATTCCTGGAAGATTGGTTCTAGGACCTCCCTTAGGTTCCAAAATCTGCAGTTGCTGGAGTTTCTTATATAAATGGTATAGTATTTGCATATAACCTATACAAGGCTTTAAATCATCTCTTCTAGACTATTTCTAATACCTAATACAAAATAACTACTATATAAATAGTTGTTGTACTATATTGCTTAGTGAGTAATGACAAGATATTGTCATCAATGTTCAGTACAGATACAATGTTCTAAAATATTTTCAACCCACATTGGTTGATTCCACAAATGTATAACCTGCAGCTCTGGAGGGTCAGTGATGTGTCTGTAACTTTATTTATGTGTAACTTTATTAAAAGGCATATAAAGCATAAATCACAAATATTTTGGTATATGTTTATTTTGTTTCCTCACCTGGAAGACAACCTAGCTACTGGGAAGACAAATACAATGCTATGTGCAGGTTCCTAAGTCTCCTGCTCTCTCCCTACCTCCTTTGCCTGAAGCACTGGGAAAATAAAAGGAGTTCAAAAAATGGAAGCTGGTTTCTTTAAAGCAGCCAGAAAGTTGACCGCATCCCACTGATTCTCAGAGACAGTAAACTGACCAATGTTATCAGAAGAAGAGGCCCCAAAAGACCATCAAGAGATCCAGGTGCAGCAACTGTTGGCAATGGCTTCACATTGGTAGTAATGTGTGTTACTGAACACAGTGCTGGCAGGGCTATGTCCTATGTAGCATAATCCCCTTGAAAATTACCCTTTTTTCAGGAGACAGTGTAACTATCACCACATAATGAATTAAGATCCATTTAAATTTAATTTGGCTATATATAATTCAGTTCATTAGAAAGCAGGATATAGAATATTAATGATTCGTGTCTTCAGAAAAAAAAAAAAGAAAGAAAATTCGGGCTCTCGACAGAAGTGGTCTTCTTTGAGTCAAAATAAATCTTAGACATTCAGGGAAATAACCCAGGAATAGGCACTGCCCAAGCATTACCTTCTCAAACATTTGCTGATGAAGATGGGCAGATGTTTAGCATAGCAGTTAAAATACTGCATCCCATATTAGAGTATGTGGCTTTAATTTCAGGCTGCAGCACCTGACTCCAGCATCCTGCTAATGAAGACCTTGGAAGGAAGTGATGAAGGCTCAAAAGTTGAGTTTCTGCCAACCACATGGGAGACCTGGATGGAGTTGCTGGCACCTGGCTTCTACTTTGCCACGTCCCCGATGTTGCAGGCATTGGGAAGTGAACAAAGACAGGAGTTCACTCACTCTCTGTCTCTCTTTCAAATAACAACTTGAACATTTTTTTAAATTGTAAATGAGTCAAAGAATCATGAATTGCAAAGGGTCTTTGGTTCTTGGAGCTATGAGTCATCTTACTAGGCAACAAAACATATAGTGGAGGTCTGTATCATCCAGTGGTTTTTTAAGTACTTCAGAATACCTAAATCAAACACTGCTCTGAAATAATGCTGGCCTTTTGGCCTGGATGGCATTAACTCGACAGTGGTTCTAGCTCAACAGTTCCAATCTACTTACTCAGCTCCTCCATGTTCACTCCTTTGGGGACCATCTGCAGCAGAATGGCAGCAGTCTCCTTGATCAATGGGAAGGCAGATGACAAAATGATGATGACCATGACAACAGTCAGGCTGGGATCAATGTAGCACTGCCAGTTACACGGGACCTCAGGTTGCAGGGGACGTACATAGAATATGATGGCTGTGATGACCACAATCACAGACCCTAAGGCATCTCCCATCACATGCAAAAGAACACCTGCCAAGAAGAAAGAAAAACCACTAAAGCACACACCCAGGTCTGGGAGCCCCTATACTCAGTGACTCAGATTTCCACATATATGAATACCTATTGCTACTTGTTTTCTTTTTAAACAGCACAGTGGATCCAAATGAAAAAAGAGTATTTTCTCCGTTCCTATAGGCCTTTGCCTACTTTTCACTAAGCCTGTGCACATTCCAATGGCATTTTATTTATGAGAGCCTCAAGAACAGGCACTCTGCAAAGAGCCTCAAGAACAGGCACTGCATACAGAGCCATCTGTTACAACAAAATGAGATTTAAAATCTGCATATAAGAAGAAAAATAATGAATTCCTTTAATTAAGGGAATTGTTTCTGATGATATTAAGATAAAGAAAACATGGAATCCTAGCAAAGAAGATCTGGCTATCTAAATAACTGATAGATAAGCTATAATTTGGTAAATTAGGTGGTCAGATTATAAAATATAAATACAAAGTATTTTACAGAAAGCAAATCAGAATCTTGCTGTTCAAAACAGTGTTTACAGTAGCATCAGCATCATGCAGGAACTTGAAATACAAATTCTCAGGCTCCCCTTTAGGTTTACTGAACCTGAATCTGCACTTTAAGCCCCCCAGGTGACTGACTTGCGTAGAGCAGTTCCCAAAGCACTACTATAGGAGAAAGTGTCAAATTAAGAAAGGTCTACTTGGGGCTGGTGCTGTGGCGCAGTGGGTTAATGCCCTGGCCTGAAGCATCCCATATGGGCGCTGGTTCTAGTCCTGGCTGCTCCACTTCCAATCCAGCTCTCTGCTTTGGCCTGGGAAAGCAGTAGAAGATGGCCCAAGTCCTTGGGCCCCTGCACCTGAATGGGAGACCCGGAAGAAGCTCCCGGCTCCTGGCTTCTGGCGTCAGAGGGGCGCAGCTCTAGTCATTGCAGCCAACTGGGGAGTGAACCAGTGAATGGAAGACCTCCCCTCTCCCCCCCCCACCTCTCCTCTCTCTCTGACTTTCAAATAAATAAATAAATCTTTAAAAAAAAAAAAAAGAAAGAAAGAAAGAAAGAAAGGTCTCCTCATTGTGGCAAAAAGTGTCCTACATGAAAGACCTCTGTGGGTGAGACCCCAGTGGAAAGAAGTGGACATCAAAGAAAGATGCACTTTTCTCTGAAGGGAGGAGAGAACTTCCACTTTGCTTATGGCCTTGTCTAAATACTGAAGGATTTTGTAGATTCAAAAGGCTTCCATAGCCTAGGCAGCTCATGTCAAGAGCCTCGAGTGATCACTAACATACATAAGAGTGTTAGCTGTTAAATTAACAACAGGAGTCACTGTGTACTTAATTCCCATGCAGGACTTCTGTCCTCAGAGTTGTATTATAGGAGTTAATAGTAAAACCTGTTCTTAAAGATTTACTTCATTTTAGTGTATTAAGTGAAGGATATTCTTATGTCTCATAAGTTTTAGTTATGTCTAAGAGCTCACAAAGGATGTATCAATTATTCTTGGGTTTTTCTTTAAAGTTAATTAAGTTTCTCAAAAAAAATTATTTTAAAGAAAAAGTGAAATCAACTTCAAGATGCAATGACTTTGAACAGCCCCTGTCTCGACTATTGAGGAACAGTTTTTTTTCTTTCATACAATTTGTTGAACTCTTAATATAGAGTTAATCTGCTGTGTATAAAGTTAATTTAAAATAGATCTTAGTAAAAAATAGGAGTGGGATTAGTAGAGGGAGGAGGTAGAGGGATGGGAGTGTGGTGGGAAGAATCACTGTATTCCTAAAGTTGTATTTATGAAATGCATGAAGTTTGTATTCCTTAAATAAAAGGTTTCTTTGGGAAAAAAAGAAAGGTCTGCTTTGTCTCTGCATGTATCTCACAGACCCACTCCATAGAATTAATAAGAATCCAAATTACTAACAAGTCACTCATGGCCCAGACTAAACAGTATCCCTTGCAGGGTATTTTGGATTAATTCTTCCTCTTGGTAGCACATCCAGAATTCTGAGTAACATCATAGGCAAAACAGCATCTGTACATACACTAAATGTAATTCATGACAATGTCCCCCCCAAAATACACAGGAATAAAAAAAAATCTGCATTTCCTTTTGGCTGAGTGTTTACTGAAGCTAACAGGATCCTGATTCAACATTTACAATAAACCTTTCCATTTTCTAATTCTATGCCTCATTTTCCCCACCCAAACCCCAAGAGTCTTTCTTATTCCCTAGTTCCTGTCCTGAGTCAGAGGGAGGAAACAAAACTTTCCCCAAAGTGGTCCTGTACATCTTGTTCCTGCAGCAAGAATTCACTTTCTTCAGGACATCACAAAATGCTACCATACAGACAGGAAAACCTAATTTTGCCTACAAACCCTTGACAGCATTTTCACAACCTGAGACAGTCTGTTATCCCATTGCATACATGTTAGCCTCCTTTCCTCCACTGATACAAAAGTAACATGAGGGTCAGGATCATACTCTGTATTTCCTTGCTTAATAGCACTGGAGGCACACAACGTAGGTTTTCAATAAGACAGTATTGTCTGGTCAAGTCATAATTTGTATGACATAGAGTAACTCATTTTTTAATCTAATAATAATAATAATAGTTATAATACTAGCCAACATGTATGCACCAAGCATTTTTTTTAGCTTATTTATGTGTTAATTCTTCTTAAGGACTTTATGAAATGGTTACTCTCTCCACTTTACAAATGAGGAAACTGAGGCACAGAACACCTAAGTAATTTGTCCCAGATCACACAGCTATAAAGTATTAAGAGTGGGGATAGATGTCTGGGAAGTCTGCTTAGAGAAGCACTGTAAAGCCTGCCTCATATAAATCCTAAATTCCAATTTCGGGTTTTCCTTGTGAGAAGTACTACCCACCCCAAAGAGGTAAGTAATAGTAGCTTTCAAACTTGCTCTCCCCTTAATCTACAGTAAGAATTTAGCTTTGCATCCCAGCATGCAAATGAAAACAAATGATTCATGAGAAAGCAAAACCTGCTCCTACATATGAATTATTATTATTGTCCATTCTATTTCATTCAACTGAATTTTCTAAATGCTGATCATACTTTACAAAGTTGATTGTAGTAAAACTGTCATGACATTTAGTTTGAAAAACCATTGAAAGCATCAGCCCATTAAGTTTTGTTGTTGTTTTAAGGCAGAGAGAGAGAAATGAAGAGAGAGAGAGATGGAGTGCCTATATGCTGGGTCTAATCTCCAAAGGTTCACAGTGGTTGGGGATGAAGCCAGGATTCAGAAACTCAATTCAGGTCTCCCATTTGGGTGGCAGAAACGTGAGCCATCACTGTTGCCTCCCAGGGTCTACATGAGCAGGAAACTAGAATCAGGAGTTGGAGTCGGGTATCAAACCCAGGCTCTTTGATATGAGATGTGGGTATCTTACCCAGACTCTTAACCACAGGATAACCCTAAATTCTTGAGATTTGATGATGTGATGTGTTTTCTCAACTCCTGTGCAAAGATGAAGAAGGCAAGATCATTGCCCCTGGGGAGCACAGTCCCAGATTCTGAGATAAATGCATCAATAACCTTCTGGAGGAGAAAAAATGTCCTCTATGATAAGTAATGGCAGCGAAGGCTTCTTGAGAGATGGGAAGTTTGGGCAGAACTCTGAAGGGGAGACAGATTTCAAGCCACAGTCACAGGAGAAGATGCTCCAGCAGAGAGGACTCCGAGGGGCTGCAATGGAGGTCCTACCTGTCAAGCACATGGGACTGGTGCACTGAAGCTGGAATCTCAGAACCTGGCACTGTTCCTATGAGCAATGGGCCTTGTGAAAGTCAACTTCTCTGAGCAGCCAGATTGTCGTCAGTGAAATGGGGCTCACAGTACTATCTGCCTCATCTCCCTCAGTGGCTAGTTCCCAAGAGTGTGTGAAACAATGTCTGAAAATCTTCTAAGGATTGATTGGGAGGTGATGATGGTAATAATGGGCACCCATGTGTTGAGTGGGTTTTCTGTGCTGCTTTAAGCACCCTTTCAATCCTCACTGCAACACAGTGACGTTGGTACTAATATATCTCCATGATATAGGAGAGGACAATGAAGTTCAAAGAGATCATCATCCAGCTAGTAAAAGGCAAAGACAGAATTCTCACCAGATCTGCCTGATTATGGAGTGCAAGTACTTCTTACCAGGACAGGTGTTTGGCTTAGCAGTTAAGATGCCACTTGAAATGCCCACAACTCATATCAGTATCAGAGTTTGAGTCCTGGCTCTACTCTTGATTCCAGCTTCCTGCTAATGCATACACTGGGAAGCAGCAGGTGATGGCTCAAGTACTTGGGTTCCTGCCACCCACATGGGACACCTGGATTAAGTTCCCAGCTCCTGACATCTGAGGAGTAAACCAGCAGACGGGAGCTCTCTGTTTCTGCCTTTTTTTGTTTCTCTGTCTCTCAACTAACTAAACAAATAAATAAAACTTTAAATAAGCACTTCTAGCCCCACTCTACCAGAGCACTAAAAGGCAGGGGTAGGGGTGTGGGTTAGAAAATGGTGAAGTGCGGGGGGGGGGGAATAAGGCAGTGAAGGGGTGAAGAGAAGAGCAGAAATGTCTAGAAAGGAGGATTGGCACCAGAGCATCCACCCTTGAATGCCTGCAGTGTTTAAATCTTATTCTGGATGCAGTAAAGGTTTCTGAACAGACTCTGATGTGACCACATCTATGGTTCAGAAAGATAAATCAAGCAGATTATTTGCAAGACAAAGATCACCACTCAGTAGACAACCTAGTCACCTGAGTACAGTCCTCACAAGGTAGCTTTGCAAAGTCAGGAAACCTCTGCATTTGGCCTTCACTGAGCTTAGACAAAACCCAAGCAAAACCAAAAACAAGACAAAAAAATCTGGCATATAATATGAATTAGTCATTTGACATGAGTTAAAATTGATAAATATCCCAGTACTTGAAAAAAAAATCATCAATGATGTTGAATTTGTTGACTAAATAACCTGGCATATATAAGTGGTTATTTTAAAAAATGAGAGCTTTCTAAATGGGAAAAAGAAACAAGAATTATAAAGAAACATTTCATAAAGGGGACTTATTTCCAAGTTATGTCGGGATTACTATTCGTCTATTTATGTTTATACTGAAATTAAAAGAGCTAACTGTCTTCCTGATGCTCTGTTAAATTTTTCATATGTTCATGCTTGAATCTACAAAACACACTGATGAAAATGTTGGATTGTGTTTTTCACTGTATTTACATTAGAAGATGGAGTATGCTTCTTAAAACTCTTTTTTCTTTATTCCCATTAAAATAAGAGAATTTTATGTAATGAAAATCAAGAAATGATTTTTGGTCATAGGAGTTCTCACCAGGTTTTTCCTCTGCAGACTGAGCGATCTGCTTTCTAAAGCAGTTGCCCACAAAGGGCAGAACTTCGGGCAGCAGCCCACCTATATTTTTCCCACCTTTATCAAACTCACACTCAACTAAAATAGGCTGCACTGAATGTTTGCAAAACTCTGTTTGGACAAAATCAAGTGAAGTGGTAACCCAGCACTGATATGTGGTCTCTGGTGCCCGCAGCATGAGCGTAGGTCTACGTGGAGCAAAGATAAATCATTACCAGTTAGTTTCTCCTGAATCAATACAGTGATTAGGCAAGAGACTAAGGTCATAGTCTGGGCATGTAACTGGCCTGCTTTCAAACCCACCATTGCCTTTTGCAGAGGAAAAAAAAAAAAAAACTAAGACTCCAGCACTGCACAAGGACCATTGAACAGCGTGTCAGGTTTGCCCAAAGTGAATCCTACCTCTGATATTCAGGGCTTCGGACTTTTTTTCCTTTTTCACAGTCTCCTCAGGCTCATTCTGGGTATTCAGACCATCACCTGCATTCAAAGAAGAAACCTTGTGTTGTGTATAAGTTCTACAAACAAAAAGAACCAATGAACTCAAGATGCAGTTCGGTTATTTTAAATGCCTCCTAGTTAATGGGGAGCCTTACCCTGCGCACACACTCCCCAAGCCCGGAGACCCACCTTTGAACTCCATTCACACTTCCTTTCAAATTAGAACATCAAAAGGCAAATGGGAGTCCACCCCCACCCTCTAAACCGGTCAAATCCAAGGCTACAGAGGATGGGAATGGGGGGAGGGAGAGAAGCAAAAGTCCAGAGAGCAACTAATAAGTGGGGGGCAGGGGAGGCTAGGGACTGCTCTCTGTTGCCCAATAATAAGGCTGCGCTCCAAGAAAATCAATGCCACACACAGAGACAGGAAGGGACAGAGCCTGATGGAGCTGGGGAACGAGGAGGGAAAAAAGGGAAATCGTAAGAAATAGGTTCAGTTAGCTGGGGAAAAAAGGAAAGCACCTTGCAAAAGAAATAGATGGGAAAAAAAAAAAAAAAAAAACCACGGGGCACGGCCGGGGTGGGTGATAGGGGCGGGGGCGAGCTGGGGAGGAAGGGCGTGGAGTGAAGAGGAATGGACCAGGCTATGGGAGGAGGGAGGAGGCAAGGGGATAGCGGTCCCAAGGATGCAGCCGAAAGGCACCTGCTACGTTGGAGAACACGGTCGCCCCTTTCTCCTGCTTCCTGTCGACCGAGGCCCCCCGGAGAGTCAGAGCCGAGTCCAAGCTGGGGGCTGTTGGGGTCGCCGCGTGTCGCGGGCCCTCGGCGCCCTGAGGCCCCCCTAAAGCATCGCGAGTGACACCCTCGGCCAGCGGCGGCCGCGGGCGGCCCCGGCGGCCCCGGACGCAGCAGGCGAACCAGGAGGCGCAGTCCTGGAAGATGAGCAGCCCCACCACGTTGACCGCCAGTCCCAGGGCGCCGACGATAAGCACCAGCTTTGGGTCATCGATACGCTCGGGCCGGGCGAGGCGCAGCACGGCCTCCACGAAGATGGTGAAGCAGAGCGCGGTGAGGAAGACGGCGTTGCTCAGCGCGCCCACCACCTCGGCGCGCGCGTAGCCGTAAGTGGCGCGGAGGCCCCGGCGCTGGCGCCGGGCGATGTAGCCGGAGCCCAGGCCCACACACAGCGAGATCAAGTCGGAGAGCATGTTGAAGGAGTCGGACAGCAGCGCGATGGAGTTGCCCAGGTAGCCCGACACCAGCTCGGCCACAAAGAAGCCCACGGTGAGCACGAGCATAAAGAGCAGCCGGCACGTCTTGCCAGAGTAGCGGCCCATCGCGGCGGCCGTCGGCCAGCGGGACCTGGGCGCGCCCGCAGCGCAGCCGCAGCCGCAGCAACAGGTTGGGGCGCGGGGTGGCGCGTACTCCAGGGGCCCGGCACAGCCTCCCTGGCTTGGCGCGCCGGCCCTGCCCTGCGCTTTTTATGAGGCGGAGGCACAGCGCCCCCAGTCTCCACGAGGCCAAAGTCTAAGGGAGTGGCCCCGGCTGCGGTGGTATCTGAGGCACCCTCGCGCCACCTCCGCGGCCCTTCCTCTACCCCGCGGCCCCGGCCTGACTTGGCCGGTGGCCAAGGGCCAATGTCCCTCGGTCAGGGACTGAACGGTGCAGAGAGGCGAGCTGCAAGGCACAGGGGCGAGTCTGGATGTCTTGCAGTGCTTGTAGAGCCGTCTGCACGCAGCCACGAGCGCAGGGCGTTCCCTCAATGACCCTGCGCAATGACCAGCACCCCTGACGGCCGTGGGTGTGTGCTCGCTGTGGCGGACGTGGACACCTTCACACTGGCTACCGTGCCAATCTCCTATTAACCGGCGCACCGCCCCAAAGCACTAAAGGGCCAACCCTGCCCCTACAGGAGCTTCCTGCTTGTCATCGTGTACAGCATTAGCTCATCCCTCGCTCGGAGCTTGCACTCCACTGCCACCCGTGGCAAAGCAGTGCATCCTCTCCACTTCCTCCCAGACTGGTGGACTGGTTCCATTGTCCCCTCGAGGCACAGCATCTTCCCAGTTCCCCTTCTTCCGGATCTGTACCTTCCTGGGCTCCTTCAGCATGTGAAGTGCAGGCAGCCTTCCAGCCTCAGTGCGGGTCACGCTGGGGAGCCTGGCGCTCCAGCCCAGCATGCCAAGGCTGCAATAGTCACAAGTCACTTGGCCACCAGAGCAGCCAGGCTGGCCCTCTCTGTGTACAAGTCTTGGTCTCCACTGGACAGCATATTCTACTCTCACCACTGTGCCCCTGACAGCACGCCCTGACCCTCTTGGTCCACTTGACTGATCTCCTTGGAGGTTTATTTCAAGTAAAGACTCTTCCTGTTGACAAAGGCTTTGTTCCAAGTGAAAATTATCCAGGAGGGAGCTGGTTCCAGGACGATGGAAGAAGCTGGTGACCACAACGTTGAAGAGGAGTTTCGGCTGCGGGTCGGTTCAGGATGCTGATGGGAGTCCTTGTGAGTTTTATACTCAAATATTTTTCTTAACCATCTGGAGGCTCAGGGATTTAAGTGATTAATCTGGTCATTTCTAGTCTCCCTCCCTCATCTCTAACCCCTGAACTTTAACCATTCTTAAACACACACACACACACACACACAATCTGTTCTTGGCTTGGAAATGAATAAAATATCCCACTCCAAAAAAGCCACAGAACCCAATAGCAGAATATTCCCATTTCTAGCCCTGTTCTTTGCCTGAGCCTTGTAAAGTAGAACCGCTTTTAACAACCTCTGAGGACCCTGAACATCTGTGCTAAAGCACCAGTGATCCACAGGTCCTGACTTATACCAGATGAGCCTCCACACTAGGGGAGCTTATTAAACTTTCCCATTCCATCCCCAGGGAAAACTCCTACACTGAGAACTTGAAGAAGTGATCATTTAAAGTATTCTCTAAAAATTAATATAAAAATAATAATAATGTAGAAGAAGTAAGAAGATAGGGACTGGATGAAAGTTTTGAAACTCTTTGGAACTGGACAAGTTCCTTGATCACCTGGGCCTGCTTTCACTACTGTAAAATGGGAATAATAATAATATAGTGAGGATTAAATGAGTTAATATGTGGAAAGTGCTTATAACCATGCCTGGTACCATCAATGTTAGCTACTATTATAACCATTTACATTACTGTTAGTACTACAGCACATTGTAATAAAATCACTACTACTGAACAACATAGATCACACTCTAATACACAAGAGATATACATGAATACTGTACCCTCCCCAGGTTCTGGCTCATGCTGTCTCTAAACTGAGGTACTTATGAAACATTTAACATATGACAGCAAGCAAAGCAATCAAAGTAAGAGAGGGAGACCTTTTGAGATTCACCCAGTGGGGCTAACATATTCCTTGCTAATTGTGTTTCTTTGTCATTCACAAATGAAAGGAAAAGCCTGAAATCAGCAAAAATATAACACTGGTGCCTAATGCCCAGTGATATATGCCCAGTGCCTATCTGCCCAAAGGCAGAAAACAAGAACTGTATGACTGCCTCAGGGCTACAGCCTATAGAGCTAGAAAGCCAGACACTAAGGAAGTACAGGGAGGAGCAGCAAGTGTCTGAGGTCGCCTGACTTTCAGAAAGGATAAATATTGCCAGATGGTGGCAACAAAATGCATGACTGAAAGGTAAATAGAAATACAGATATAGATATGCTCTAAGTGACTGACAGAAATTTAGGCTGCATTTCATACCTTATAAAAATTATGACATTTCAATAGCTTTTGTTGACTGAACCCTTATTGGACCTAGCCTTATGCTGAGTGCTTTATAAGCATTATCTCATTTCATCCTTTCAATAAACCCATAAAAATAAGTATAATTTTATAAACAAAGAACCTGAAACCCATTTTAAGTAACTTGCCCAAGATTACACAATCAGTAAGTGAAAGACATGCCATCTAATGTAGGCATCAAACCCTACACCTTATATTCTTTACGCCCACATTAGAGTAATTTTATCTTTTTTTAATTGAATATATTTCTTAAGATTATTGTTTGAAAGGTAGAGCAACAATGAGAAAGACAAAGAGATATCTTCTATCTGTTGGTTCACTCCCCAATGGCTGCAACAGCCAGATATTGGGCCAGGTGGAAGCTAGGAACCAGGATCTTTATCCAGGTCTCCCAGATGAGTGGCAAGCCCTCAAGTACTTGAGCCATCTGCCACTGCTTCCCTAGGCACATTAGCAGGGAGGTGGTTGATTATATTTAATGCTTTTGTTCTAAACAAGGGATTTTTTAGCTCATTTTTTATTGGTGCCAAACTTGATATTTTACAAGTCATAAATTCAGAGATTATGATACTAAAATATTCTTTGTACACTGGTATTTGACCCAGAAGGTTATGGGTTGTTTTGTTTTGTTTTGTTTTGTGTTTTAGTAATTGAGAAAGTAGCTGCTTTTGTTTCCATATTTTGGTTCTAATGACAAGAGACAATGTTCCTTTTAGGGAAGAGAATGGACATCTTGTCCAAAGCACCACATTCTTACTCAGAAGAAAAGGAAGTTCTTTCCCAATAGCAACAGCTTCCAAATTTTATATACATCATCAGAAGTTGGAGATTTCTCGCCTATAGCTCAGCCCGGAAAACGCAGCACATAAACACTGAGATGACTTGAACAAAAGGAAACCCCTTCCTGAGGTAGCTGAGGAATCTCATGTATAAAGTCAGTTCTTCACTGGTGAATTTATATGGCATTTATGTACATTTGTAACAGTTTGTACAGAGGTACATTTTGTGCCATAAAAGCATACATTTGCTCCTCAACATTTTTCAGAATATGAAGACATTTCAAAGAGTTAATGAAAAAATGGAGTTAAACAGCAAGCTTATTTTGGTGCAAAAAAAAAAAAACTATAAATCCCTGCATATTTTGTTCATAATATACATTTCCCATGAACTTGTTGAAGACCTTTTGTATATTTTACATTAAATTTAAGATATTCTTGACTTCACATCCTTTTTTGTTAATGCTAGAATACGGAGATGAGAAAAAAGACAATATACAGTAGCTAGTAGTCAACACCATCTTAAACAAGTTGTGGATAAAACAAATAGCAGCACTGACAGAGAAATAAGCAGCTGTAATGTGATTTAGGGCTGTGCCCATCAACTTGCCAAGTGTCCTTCCCTAAAGATACTTCCATGACTTCTCTACAGTTCCATCTGTTCTTGTGACAAAGGGTATGTCTACTCCTAGCACTGTATCTAGAAGTGGTAAGAACAAAATACCTCCTGTACCAACATGCTTGTTGAGAAAATACTAGCCTCTGGGTGATTTTAAATTTTGCAGTCTTTTTAGGAAAGTGTGGAAAGCAGAGTGGCATAGCAGTTACTAATTTGAGTTCTAGAGTAAGACAAGGGGACTAAACTAAAGCTCTGCTGCTCACGACAGTGCTCATGTGACCTGGGACAAGTTCCTTATGGCTTTTCTTTCCTCAACTGTGCAATAAGGATAATGATGGTATCTACTTTCTAGAGTAGTTATGAGACTTAAATGAGAAAAATTGATTAACTTAGTGCCAGTTTCTTAAGGAAAGCTCAACAAGTCTTAACAAAAAGCAGGACACAGGTTTTGGAGCAACACAGATCCAACTCTGGCTCTATCAGCGATTAGCAAGTGGGCAAGTCATTTAACTTCTCTGAGCTTCTGTGCCCTCATCTATATTCTAGAGATAGAGCTATCACTCCCACACACAGTGCTTGTGAATGTCAACTGAAGGGCCATGTGCAAAGGACCTTGCGTGCTATCTTCAGTATAGAAGTACTGACAAGTGGTGGCTCTTTCCATAAACTTCTAACTTCATTTCCAGAACTGTTATTGATCTCTAGAGAGTAACAATATGGGGTTTTTTGCACAGTTACTTAAAAATAAGCATCCTATTTCTAATAAGGTCATGTATTTCCCTTTTGATCCAGATAGTCCAATAAACTTAATTATCTTAGAACTAATTAGCTTTTGATTATCAAAATATTTCACAAATATAAAATCTTTTACAAATCTCAATCCAAAACCTCTCAGTTACCATTGCTATACCTCTTTGTTCATTGCAACTTATTATCTATTAGTCAGAAGACTAATTAGGCAGAAGTCTAGAGAGAGTTAGGGTAGCTATGTTTCAGGGAGATGTTTTCTTCACAAATTGAGAGGTTGTGTTGAATTGACAGGAGGTCTGGAGGAGATAAGAATCTCAATCTGTTACACAAAGTTATTGTACACCAAATTTCTGAGCCTTAGTTTCCCAGTCTGTAAAATGTGAATAAGAAACTCATACTGCTTAGTATATGTCATTATTTTAAACATCAAATAAGATAATGAAGGTACAAAAGCCTAGACAAATAAAAGGCACTATTATTATACTCAGGAAGCCAGGGACCCACAATGTACATGAGACCTAGAAAGCAAGCACTACATTTGTAGCCACCAGTAGCTGAAATACCTCAGCTAAGGTTGAAGACTGCCTGAAACCTGCTCTATGCTGAGTGATGTGGAAAGAAGGGAAAGAGAGAGAAAGAGAGCTCTTCCATCCCCTGGTTCACTCCCCAAATGTCCCTACAGCAGTGGCTGGGTCAGCCCAAAGCCGGGAGTCAGGAACTCCATCCAGATTTCTCACAAGTACTTGGGCCATCAACTTTTCAAATAGATAAATCTTACAAGTAAAACTTAAATGTATGTCTGATCATGCAACTCCTCTGTTTAAAACCCTCCCCTGTTCCACAAAACCCAAACCTTGTTGCACCACAGATTTTTCATAAACTATCTATATCCATTTTCCCTTTTCTTTTAGCAACTGAACACTGATTTTTATTTTAGTATATTACTGAGTACTCTCCTCACTTTTTTTTCTGCTCAACTAAATACTACAATTTCTGTCTCCACTTATCTTCTCTTGCAAACATTGTGGCCATCTGACTCAGTTTAGACCTAGAAGCTGTAAAAGGAAATGCCATGGGACACTCTGATGGATTTCCTTAACTGGAGATGACATGCTCTGCTTTGCCTTCTTCTCCATCCTGCTTCCAGGAATGTAAATGTGATGGCTGGAGCTCTAACAGAATTCAATGTTTAAACATTCTAGAGTAGGCAAAAACACTTTGGGGTGGTTGATGAGGGAAAACCTGATGACCTTAAAGCCATATACCAGGGGCCGGCGCCATGGCGCACTAGGTTAATGCTCCACCTGCAGCACAGGCATCCCATATGGGCGCTGGTTCTAGTCTCGGTTGCTCCTCTTCAGGTCCAGCTCTGCTGTGGCCCAGGAAGGCAGTGGAGGATGGCCCAAGGGCTTGGGACCTGCACCCGCATGGGAGATCAGGAGGAAGGGCCTGGCTCCTGTCTTCGGATCGACACAGCGCCGGCAGTGGTGGCCATTTGGGGAGTGAACCAATGGAAGGAAGACCTTTCTTTCCGTCTCTCTCTCTCTCACTGTCTACAACTCTGTCAAATAAAAAAAAGCCATATATCAGCCCAAGGATGCCTTACTTCCAAGCCTTACTTCCTAACTATGTTTACATAAAAGAAAATAAATTCCATTATGTTTAAATTACTAATATTCCAGGAGTTTTAGTCACACATAGATTAACTGAAACTGACACAACTGGCCTATGAGTTGAAAGTGGGTCAGCCTACCTCTCCACGCTCAAGTCTCTCACCTTCCCTCTCACTCACCACCTGCCTTCTGCCTGTTTCTCAAATATGTCTATCTCATCCCTCTGACAGTAGTTGCCCTTGCTGTTCCCTCAGTTTGAAATGTTTTCCCTGTTCTCCATGTTTGAATAGTTCTCCCTCTTGAAGCCTTCCCTGACCACTGCATCTGAATGAAGAGCCTGAAGTCACTGTTCTGTTTAGTTCTCTTTCCATTATATTCTCAGCTCCTGAAACTGTGCTAGACACACTCAGGTACTCAATAATCAGGTCTGGAAGAAGGAAAAACTGAAAGAATGAACGAGTCTGATGTTTCATCTATTTACTGTGGAGAGTAAAAAAGAGGTACAGTTCGCATTGTCTTCAAATGATGTTATGATATAATGACACCCAACATTATCATTGAATAAATAAGAGCAAATACATGCAAGTTAAACCAAATTGCCTATTTCTTCCTCCCCTGCCTCGATGAGTTCAAGTCAACAAGTATTTGAAGGCACCTGCTATGTGTTGAGTAGTGGGGAACACAGAGGTAAATGCCAGTGTTCTTGTTCACAGACCCCTTGAGGGAACGATAAACAAGTAAATTCTATTCATCTTGATAGTTACTGTGATAGTTAAGATATGAGAAATATCAGTTGAATGCCTTGGAATATGTGTAACATTTATGAACACTCATGGGCCACATCTTGGAAGTGCTTTCTATGCCTTTCTAAGGATTTTGAAACTTAAGAGAAGCCACAAAAGGATCATAATAATAGGAATGCCATGATTGGATCTATGTTTCAAGAAAGATGAGACTGGCACCAGCACAAAGGATGAGTTGAGGGGACACAATTGAAGAAAGGGGGCAACCAGGAGCTGGCACTGTGGTGTACTGAGTTAAGCATCTGCCTGCGGTGCTGGCATCCCTTAGGGGCACTGGTTAGAGTTCCGATCCAGCTCCCTGCTGATGGCCTGGGAATGTGGTAGAGGATGGCCCAGGTGCTTGAGCTCCTGCACCCGCAAGGGAAGCTGGAAGAAGCTCCTGGCTCCTGGTCATTGCAGCCATCTGGGGAGCAAACCAGCAGATGGAAGACCTCTCTCTCTCTCTCTCTCTCTCTCTCTCTCTCTTTCCCTCTCTCTATCCATAACTCTGCCTAAAATAAATAAATAAATAAATAAATAAAGGGCTGGCGCTGTGGGGCAGCAGGTTAATGCCCTGGCCTGAAGCGCTGGCATCCCATGTGGGTGCCGGTTTGAGACCCGGCTGCTCCACTTCCGATCCAGCTCTCTGCTGTGGCCTGGGAAAGCAATGGAAGATGGCCCAAGTCCTTGGGCCCCTTCACCCATGTGGGAGACCTGGAGGAAGCTCCTGGCTCCTGGCTTCGGATCAGAGCAGCTGTGGCCATTGCAGCCAACTAGGGAGTGAACCATCAAATGGAAGATTCTCTCTTTCTCTGCCTCTCCTCTCTCTGTGTAACTCTGACTTTCAAATAAATAAATAAACCTTTTAAAAATTAAAATAAGTAAATAAATAGATAAAATTTTTTAAAAAGGTGGCAACCAGCAAAAGCAGCTTTGCAACAATGCTGACAAGAGATAGGAACGGCCTCTGTTAGTGAAAATGAACAGAAGAGGGCAGACCAGAGGACATTATAGAGTAGAAGTTACAGTGCTTAGAAATGGGATGGATGTGCTAGACTGGAAGTTGGTGGAGAGAAAGAGTTGAGGCTGTCTGCAGGAGTAGGTTGTGGGTGACTCAGTGCAATGTCATCATTAGCACAGAGTAAAGAGAAGGAGGCAGATTTCAGAAGTTGCCTCATAGACATTCATTCAATGGTTTATTCACCAGGCATGTATCAAGTACCCACTATACGTCAACTTGGATAGAGCACTGAAAGAGACAGACATGGACTCTCTCCTGCAGGGGTGCTGACACTTGACTACCCTGAAAGGAGAGAGAGGCATTGTGACAGGGAACGTGAGGGCATGATAGGACCACGAAAAGGAAGCACTTGCCTACGGCTGGGTGTCAGGGAAGGCCTCCCTAAAGAAGTGGTGATGGAAAACTATGGCATGAGGAGAGTGGGCACAGAGCAGTCAGTGGGGCATGGAGTGCTTCAGGAGCGGGGAATGGCATGAGCCAAGTCCTGGAGGTAATAGCGAGTGGTATAAATGAGAACATGGCAAATTCACCAGGACTAGAGAATGGAATTTGAGTTGATGGAATCAAAGTAGACGAGGCTTCAGGTAAGCAAGAAATGGACGACTGAGTATCTCATAAGCAGGGTAAAGAATTTGATCATTGGGAGCAGTGTTCAATTCTTGGCTCCAACTCCTGACTCTGGCTTCCTGCCAGTGCAGACCCTGATGGCTCAAGAAACTGAGTTCCTGTCACCCACGTGGGAGATCCAGATTGTGTTCCTGGCTCCAGGCTTTGCCCCCAGCCCAACTCCAGTTCTTGTGGGCATTTAGGGATTGAAAGAGTTAGATAGGAGTTTCTCTCTCTCTTTCTCTCTCTCTCACTCTCTCCCACTCTGTCTTTATCCTTCCTTCCCTACCTCCTTCACTCTAAAATACTTAAAATAAGAAAGAACTGGAACTTTATCTTAAGGGACTAGCAAGCCATTGAAAGATCAAGCAAGGAAGTGAAAGCCATTTGGTCAAATCTTATTTGAACATTTCCATATTCTAGGCAGTGTTTCAAAAGAAGAGCATGGCAAAAAACAAGTCAGAAAAGAACACTGTTCTTGCAGATCTTAAAATCTATAAGGAATAGAAGGAGTAAAAAAGGGATGAATGAAAGCAAGAGAGAGAGAAAGAAGGAAGTAAGGGAGGCAGGATGAGATGGAGAGAGAGTTGTAGAGAGGGAGGTAGGGAAGAACGGATCAGGGTATAACAAAGGCCAGGGCCGGCACTGTGGTGTAACAGGTAAAACCACTGCCTGAAGTGCCGGCATTCCATATGAGCACCAGTTCAAGTCCCGGCTATTCCACTTCCAGTCTAGCTCTCTGCAATGGCCTGGAAAGGCAGTACAAGATGGCCCAAGTCCTTGTGCCTCTGCCCCCTAGTGGGAGACCTGGAAGAAGCTCCTGGCTCCTGGCTTTGGATTGACGCAGCTCCAGCTGTTGCGGCCAACTGGAAGTGAACCAGCAGATGGAAGAGTTCTTTCTCTCCCTCTCTCTCCTCCTCCTCTTTCTGTGTAACTCTGACTTTCAAATAAATAAATAAATCTTAAAGCAAAGCAAAGCAAAGCAAAGAAAAGCAAAGAAAAGAAAAGAAAAGAAAAGAAAGCACTCCCAGTAGCTTCTAAACTGTCATCTACTATAGAGCAGCCATGAAATGACAATGGCATGGTCATGGGCACCTACCTCTCTGAAGAGTTGAAAGCTGAGCTGAAACCTAAATGATAGAAGCTAGAAAAAGCATTCCAGGCACTGAGACAAACAGGGACATTGACTCCAAGGCAGAGAAATGACTGGGATAGTTCATAGGGTAGAAAAGCTCCTGGAGGGGCTGGCACTGTGGCCAATGGGTTAATGCTCTGGCCTGAAGCACTGGTATTCAAGCTTAAGACTCAGCTGCTCCACTTCCTGTCCAGCTCTCTGCTATGGCCTGGGAAAGCAGAAGATGGCCCAATTCCTTGGGCCCTGGCACCCACATGGGAGACCTGGAAGAAGCTCCTGGCTCGTGGCTTCAGATTAGTGCATCTCTGGCCATTACGGCCAATTGGGAGTGAACCAGTGGATGGAAGACCTCTTTCTCTCTTTCTTTCTCTTTCTCTCTCTCTCTCTCTGCCTCTCCTCTCTCTATGTAACTCTGACTTTCAAATAAATAAATAAATCTTTTTAAAAAAAGAAAAAAGAGTCCAGCACTGCGGCTCAATAGGCTAATCCTCCGCCTTGCGGCACCGGCACACCAGGTTCTAGTCCTGGTTGGGGCACCGGATTCTGTCCCAGTTGCCCCTCTTCCAGGCCAGCTCTCTGCTGTGGCCCAGGAGTGCAGTGGAGGATGGCCCAAGTGCTTGGGCCCTGCACCCCGCTCCTGCCTTTGGATCAGCGTCGTGTGCCAGCCTCAGCGCGCCGGCCGTGGCGGCCATTGGAGGGTGAACCAACTGCAAAAGGAAGACTTTCCTCTCTGTCTCTCTCTCACTGTCCACTCTGCCTGTTAAAAATAAATAAATAAATAAATAAATAAAAATTTTAAAAAAGAGAAAAGAAAAAGAAAAGCTCCTGGAATGGCTGTAACTTAGTATGCCCAAGGAGAGAGAAGAGACCTAAAATCAGAGAAGCTAGAAGAAAATGAGATACTTCCTACACTGGTGGCTCTGTCAAAAGGGGAAGTAGGAAGAAAAGGCCATACATTTCAAACTGTTTCTGAAGCCTAACCTGGCTTGCCTCTATGCTTATGATATCTGGCTGACCTCAGAGGCCAATGCATGGCTATACTCCTCCACCCCCACCCCCCACTGCCTTTTTTAGGATAGATTTAGGTTCACAGCAAAACTGAATGGAAAGTACAAAGTTCCCACATAACCACTCCCCACACACACCAGCCACTTCCACTATGGACATCTGTCACCAGACTGATACATTTGCCATAATCATTAAACCCACATGGACACATCACTGTCATCCAATGTCTATAATTTACATTGAGTACACTTTCAGTGTTGAACATTCTGTGTGTCTTGACAAATGAATAATTACATTTATCTACCACTTTAATACCAAGAAGAATAGCTTATTGCCCTGAAAAATCTCTGTGTTCTGTCTCTTCATCTTTCCCTTTAGAAGTTACTGATCTTTTCACTGTCTCCATTGTTTTACCTTTTCCAGAATATCACAGAATTGGAATTAGGTAGATGGCTACACTTAAAAAAAAAAAAAAAGATTTATTTGACAGTTAGAGTTACAGAGAGAGAGGGGGAGAGAGAGAGAGAAAGAGAGAGAGAGTTTGTATGTATGTGTATATGTGTGTGAGAGAGAGAGAGATCTTCCATCTGCTTGTTCACTCCCAAATGGCCACAAAGGCCAGTGCTGGACCAGGCCAAAGCCAGGAGCCAGGAGCTGCATCCCAGTCTCCCATGTGGGTGACAGAGGTTCAAACACTTGAGTCATCTTCCACTGTTTTCCTAGGCCATTAGCAGGGAGCTGGATTGGAAGTGAAGCAGTCAGGACACAAACTGGCTCCCATGTGGGATGTCTGCATCACAGATGGCAGTTTTACCCACTATGCCACAACACTACCTCTGATGGCTACACTTCTTAAAGCTTGATGTAAGCAAAGGACTCAGAAAAACTCAAATGCTTTTCTGCAGAGGAAATGATGTAAAACATTAAAAACAAGCATTCCCAACTCACATAGTCCATCCCTATAGATGGCACACTGCATTTTCAGAGGCATTCCTAACCAAAAGGAGCTAGGATTCACAAGGCATGACCACCAGAGGCATTCCCAACCAAAGGGAGCTAGGCCCCACAAGGCACAACCACACAGTGCTTCATGGTGGGCTTCACACAGGCTCACTTTTCTGGTGTTACACTCCAAACAAGTAGAAAAAGTCACTATGACTGTGTTCTTGCTTTAGAGGAAACTGAAGTTCACAGAAGTCAATACTTTGCTCAAATTTTCCAGCTAGAAAGAGTGAAATGATATCAGAAAGTTCAGGAAGTTTGACTTGGCTTGGACTATCAATTCTGCCACCAACTCTGACACTTGCACAATTACAACAGCTTCTGCTATGCTTATAAAACATCAAGTATTGGTTCTTTGAAATTAATGAAGTATCTTTATTCTGATAATTTCGCATATGATTACCTCATTCTGTTTACCAGTTGATGCTTTTTCATAGTGGAGATGCACATCGTTTACTTATGCAACTCCCATGTCCACTGATGCCTGTTTAATATTCCTTTTTAGAAGCTTATGCTTTCTCCTTGTTATCATTATCGTGAATGTTTGCATAATTACTGTTCTAGTGAACATCATTGTGCATATATTGGTGCTGTTTTTAGAATATGTATGATAAGTTTCTAGATGTACTGACTCAGAGTATGATCACTTAAAATCATTTATAACTATTACCAGATTTACATAAAAATATGATATTTATACTCTATCAAAAGTATATGAAATTTTGTTTCTTTATTTTTCAATATGTTGTTGCCAATGTGTAAGAATGTAATTGACTTTTTTAAACTAACCTTCTATCCTATGGCCTTACTAACTTCATTTATTAGCTCTTACATCTGTTTCATAGATTTCCTGATATTTTCTAGATAAACAACTATTCAATCTGAAAAGACTATTTTATTTCTTGATTTTATAAAAAAAAGTATGAGAGAGGCCAGCGCCGTGGCTCAACAGGCTAATCCTCCGCCTTGCAGCGTCGGCACACCGGGTTCTAGTCCCGGTCGGGGCGCCGGATTCTGTCCCGGTTGCCCCTCTTCCAGGCCAGCCCTCTGCTGTGGCCCGGGAGTGCAGTGGAGGATGGCCCAGGTGCTTGGGCCCTGCACCCCATGGGAGACCAGGAGAAGCACCTAGCACCTGGCTCCTGCCATCGGATGAGCGCGGTGCGCTGGCCGCAGTGCGCCGACTGCGGCAGCCATTGGAGGGTGAACCAACGGCAAAGGAAGACCTTTCTCTCTGTCTCTCTCTCTCTCTCTCACTGTCCACTCTGCCTGTCAAAAAAAAAAAAAAAAGTATGAGAGTTCCATTTCCACTGGGTTTTTGACACCACTAGTCCATGAGTTGAGTTTTTAAAACCATTTTGTTGGCCAGCACCACGGCTCACTAGGCTAATTCTCTGCCTGCGGCACTGGCACCCTGGGTTCTAGTCCTGTTTGGGGCACTGGATTCTGTCCCGGTTGCTCCTCTTCCAGTCCAGCTCTCTGCTGTGGCCCGGGAAGGCAGTGGAGGATGGCCCAAGTGCTTGGGCCCTGCACCCGCATGGGAGACCAGGAGGAATCACCTGGCTCCTGGCTTCAGGTAGGCACAGCGCCGGCTGTGGCGGCCATTTGGAGAGTGAACGAACGGAAGGAAGACCTTTCTCTTTGTCTCTCTCTCTCATTGTCTAACTCTGCCTGTCAAAAAAAAAAATTTTTTTTGTGGGGATGATTTAAGCTTATTCCTCAATTCAGATGTTCTCAATACTATCTAAAATATTTACATTCTAATCTCTATCTATAGTTATAAAAGTGGTTTAGCTATAGTTCTATATTTAAGTAAGCCTGGTGACCACCATCTATTTTCACACATGGTTTTCATATCTATGAGTTCATTTTGATTCAGTTTGGTTGACTGGATTTCATCTCATCCTTTTTTCCAAGGATTCCTGAGTTTTACCTACATATAGGAAGGGCCTTTAAAAAGTTTATGGAAAACATGTAATATGAAAAAAACTCTATGTGGAATTCAAAAGGTTTTTGTACCATAATAAACTTATTTTTAATTTCATTTTCCACAAACTTTTTAAAACACCATTCTATATTTGATAATGTCTTCATGTTGCCATTTATAAATAAACAAAATGCTGTTTAAAACTTAGGATTGTAGTTTATGTTTTCTCTGAGAACTGTATAGACATCTATTCATCATATCTTGGCATTATACATGGAAAAATCAGAACCTGGCCTGATACTTGTTCCTTTGTAGAAGACAAGTTTTATTCTGTCTGTTTACTTTGGGGATTCTTTCCTTACCCTTGGGACAGAAACTTCTGCATATACCTATATTAATTGTTTGATATCAATTTTCCCTTCTGATATGCAGACTTTTATCTTCATTTTATTCAGACAAGGTCTTCTATTATGTCTTTAATTATTTTTCTGGCACATTTGTCTGCCTTCTACTTTAGTAAAGACCTACCGTGTATATGCTGTGAGTCCACTATTTGTTGTTCTTTCTTCTTTTTGCTTTAAATGCTTTGGTCAATTTCCCCAGCCTGCTTTCAATATCATTGATTGTTTTCAATGGTGCATATTGTATGTCTCACTACTTTCCCTGTGGGTTTCATTTCTGTAATGTTTTGTCATCTTTGGTTTCTTTCCTCTCTGCACTCTGGCAGTTCATGTTAATCATTTTATCTAAAATTTCTTCTCTTTCCTGAGGTAATTTTTACTTTCCCATGTAGCTTTTCAACTGCCTTTTGGCTGATTCCATTTTTTTTTAACACTTTCTATGTAGCATCTCCATATAGTTCCCATGCTGTACCTTTGCTCTTCATTATGACTCTTTGGGTGGGGTACATATATCCAAGTCTGCTACTCAGACAGGAAGGGATAGGGTGAGTGACCCAAGGTATAAGTATCTGGTGACTTCAGATTAGCTCTGTTGCCTCAGAACTTCCTTAACAAACATGCTTTTTTCCATTGAGATAAATAGGTCACCCTGGTAAGTGGCCCACATGGTTCACATTGGAACTACCCAGCTCACAGTTTTGCTTGTGTTAAAAGGACCCTCTATTACCGAAGATTCACATTTCCACTAGGCCACCTCCTCAGGAACAGAACTCTTGGCCTCTTTTTCTGCCACTTTCCTGACTTTTCCCAGAGACGGGATCACTTCTCTGATTAGTAAACTTGGCAGAAACAGTGTAACATGCGCTGCTAACATCTCCTGGGATTTCTTTTTCACATTTGCCATCCCACAGAGACCTGGCCTGTGGAGGGAGATCTGGGGCTCGTGGGAGAATTCACTTCTGGGGTGAGCTATTAGGAAACTCTTTGCTGCTACACATCTAGCCATATCCTTCAATATCTTTAAGAAAGTTGAAATTTAATGCTCAACTGCCATCTGTACCTTAGATATCCTGTTTCCAAACCTAGGAACATAAGACAGAGGCATTATTTATGAGTCCAATAAGCCCTAGCGTAATGCTGAGTTATCAGGAACTTTGAGAAAGATAAAAATGAATATCTAGAGGCCAAAGTAACATGGAGATTGAGCTTTCAGTGACGCCATGGCGAGAGCGTTCAGGTTTAAATGCTCTTGTAAGGGTGACCCAGGCTCTATTTTGACCTCAGCAGGAGACACAGCAGCTTACTGCCTACAGAAAAAGAGCTATTGTAACAGGCCTTTGTGTAACAGGAGTTGTTTCTGGTTATTAGTTTACTTTTATTTTATCTACTTTATGGCAGAGATCCATAAAGAGACACAGAGAGAGAAAGAGAGAGTTCCCATCTACTAGTACTCTCCAAATACCTACAATTGCTAGAACTGGGCCAGGCCAAAGCCTAGAGCTGGGAATTCAATCCAATTCTCTTCTGCATGGATGGCAGGGACACCATTACTTGAACCATCCTCTGCTGCTTCCCACAATCCACATTAGCAGGAAGCTGGAGTTAGGAGATGGAGCTAAGAATTGAATTTAAGTACTCCCATATGGGATGTTGGTAACTTAACTAGCATCTTAATTGCTGAGCTCAACCCTTTATGTGAGGTTGTTTTTTTTTTTTTAATTAATTTATTTGAGAGGCAGTTATAGACAGAGAGAGGGAGAGACAGAGAGGTCTTCCATCCACTGGTTCACTCCCCCAAATGGCTGCAAAAGCCAGAGCTGGGCCAATCTGAAGCCAGGAGCCAAGAGTTTCCTTTGGGTCTCCTACCTGAGTGCAAAGGTCCATTTTCTGCTTTCCAAGGCCACCAGCAGGTGGTGGAATCAGAAGTGGAGCAATTGGGACTTGAACCTGCACCCATATGGGTTGCCTGCACCGCAGGCAGATGCTTAACCTACTACACTACAGTGCTGCCATACATGTGGGTTTTTAATACTGGGTTTTATTATATGCTTCACCTTACTGTGCAAAGAAAATGAGAGCTAGAGGAAGAGCGAGTTTTCCTGAAGCTATAAAGATACAAAAAAAAAAAAAAAGCACATTTATCAAAATACTCTTAAAAGGGGAATTCGGTTAGATCAGATTAGGCACTGGGAACCAAAGAAAGCTTTCAGAGGCAAAAAGTTTCAGCTGGCCAAAGGAATCTAGAATGTACTTCCCCCAGTACAGGAGGAAACCAAACTAAGGCAGCTGTTAAAAGTCATCCTCTTAAATCTATGAATGTTATCCAAAATAAAATAATTGTGGCATAGAGTAGTTATCCCACGCCTGTCTCATCATTGTATGTGGATGTGTGGAGGAAGGATCATTTGTTTCTTTAGTTCACAGATCCTCAAGTCATTGGGAAGATACTTAAGGAACTACACCTGAGGGCCCAGTTAAAATGACAAGATCCTGGGGGCAGGTGTTGTGGTATAGAGAGTTAAGCTGCCACCTGCAATGCCAGCATTCCATATGGAGTCCTGGCTGCTCCACTTCCAACCCTGTTAATGCACCTACCTGCAATGCCAGCATTCCATATGGAGTCCTGGCTGCTCCACTTCCAACCCTGTTAATGCACCTGGGAATGCAGTGGAAGATGGCCCATGTACTTGGCCCCTACACTCATGTGGGACACCTGGAAGAAACTCCTGGCTTCCAGCTTTGGACTGGCCCAGCTCACTCCAGCCATTACATCCATTTGGGGAGTGAACCAGTGGATGGAAGACCTCTCTCTCTGTCTCTGCCTCTCTCTATGTAACTCTGCCTTTCAAATAAGTGAAATAAATCTTTAAAGAAAAATGATAAGATCCTGGACATGGAGATGATGCCATGTGGAATGGGATATTAAGAGTATGGGCAACAGGTAAGTGTATTTTGCATATGAAAGTGATGCGATATGGTACCCAAAGGGCAAACTGTGCAGGTGGTTTTTGTTATTGTTTTTTCAAGACAGCCACTACCATGGCTCCTATTCCATATATTCTATATGACCTTGACGTTCCTTCCATCTGGAGGGGAGGCCTCTGGCCTTCACATTCCTTCCATCTTGTCACTTGCAATCCATGGACTCTGAGGCTGAGTCGGGAAAGGCAATGATGGAAGACTCACTCATGTGTGATGTCATGTGGCTACACTAGTATGAGATCATGTGTGTGAATCACATACAAGCCATACAGAGAGGTCATGTAGTGATCTAGTCAGCAGTCTTAGGATGGTGCAACCTTCCAGCCAGGTGCCAGATATGTGAGTAAATGAGCCTTCAAGTGACTGCAGCCACTGGCCACCAGATCACTCCCAGACATGAAATCACCTGGGCCATCAAGTCAACCCCAGTCATCAAGTCACTCCAGCCTCTGAGTCTTCTTGGCAGAAGCCTCAGACATCATGGAAGGAAACTCACTTTTTCCACTGTGTCCTTTCCAAGTTCTAATCCACAGGATCTCTCAGTATAACAAATGATTATTGCTTTATGCATTACATTTGAGGTGGCTGTTATACAGTAACTGGAAAATAGAACCACTGTGTGAAGGGTGGAACAGCCATATGAAGTGTTTATAAAATTCGGAAATACTCGAGAGGAGAGGCTCAGGAATACTAGCATAGAATATTTAGGGTATTATTAGATGAGATGCAAAACAAAACTTAGTGTTCGACAGAGGTTTCCCATTCTCTAAACCAAAAGGTTAAGAAACCCAATCAGGACTCTAAGGACAGGCACAAGGAGGATGTGACATCCTGACAGCGATGGAGACAGGACAACAACAGTTTGAGTCCAGGCCTGGGGGAGATCTTCGGTTTGGTTGGAAAATGCCTTTCAAGTGAGATTATCCAACTGAGAGAGGTGAGAGTTGACAAGATGTGTTTGCTTTTGGCAGACTTATAAAACACTGACTTCATTTCTCTCTGTGTGATAAGAAAAAAAATCTGTTTGAAAAACAAATGTCTGACCCAGAAAACAATGTACAAAGTCAAAGAAAAAAGTTCAACAAAAAACACCAGCCATACATGTAGTAGAGAAGAAGAAGGATTAATTTAAAAGGTCTTAATTAAACTATTAGCAACCCAACAATCTCCCTGAGAAGAGCCAGAGAACACAGAAGGAAATGAAACTCCAGAATCCCGTTTCAAACTTCAGAACAAAAGATGTAGTAGTCTCATATTCTTGCAGCATTCAAAAGCATCGGAAAGACAACATCTGGAGCAGCATAAAATAGGAGCAGGTACAAGAAGTTAAGGGTCAAAAATTCCAAATGGCTTCAGAGGGACAGCTGTTTGGCACTGCAGCTGAGACACTGGTTAAGATGCCCATGTCCCATATCCGAATAGGATAACTAGATTCAATATCCAGGCCTGGCTCCTGCTCTTGGCTCCAGCTTGTTGCTAAAGCAGAGCCTGGGAGGCAGTGGTGATGACTCAAGTAGTAGGGTCCTTGCCACCCATGTGGGAGACCCTGAGTGAGATTCTGGCTCTTTTGTGGACTCAAAAGGCTTCCACAGCCTTGGCAGTTCATGACAAGAGCCTGTGTGATCACTGACATCATTAATAAGAGTGTCAATTGTTAAATCAACAACAGGAGTCACTGTGCACTTGCTCCCCATGTAGGACCTCTGTCCTTAATGAGTTGTACTATGAGAATTAACAGTAAAACTTGTCTTCAAACAGTACTTTATACTTTGTGTGTCTGTGTGGGTGCAAACTGTTGAAATATTTACTTAGTATAGAGTTGGTCTTCTGTATATAAAGATAATTAAAAATAAATCACAGCACCGGCCTCAAATAGAAAATTTAAAAATTAAATGGCAGATGCAAGCCCTAACTACAATAATTGTATTAAATTTAAGTGGTTCAATATACTAATTAATATTAGCAGAGTGGCTAAAAAATTACCCAGCTACATCCATGCCATGCAATAAAAAAAAAAAAGCTAACTATTGACATACACAACAATTGGATGGATCTTAAGATCATTTTGCTGAAAGAAAAAAAAAACAGTTTTAAAAATTGCACATAAATATTCCATTTCAATCACACTAATTAAACAGATGAATGGTTTCTAGGGCATGGAGCTGAAGGATGATATGAATATAAAAGGGGATACGAGAGATATCTGTGGTGATGTATCTTGATTTTGGCAGTGGTTACACAAATCAAAATCAGTGATTAAATGGCATAGAGCTATATGCACACATTGTATGAGCATCAGTTTCTTTAATATTGTACTATAGTCCCATTGGAGCAAACTGGATAATAGGTACATGGGACACCTTTGTATTATTTTTATAGAGCATTTGCTTATTTGGTATACATATTTTTTAAAAGATTTATTTATTTATTTGAAAGTTGGAGTTACACAGAGAGAGAAGGAGATGCAGAGAGAGAGGTCTTCCATCCGCTGGTTCACTCCCTAAATGGCCGCAACAGCTGGAGCTGCCCCAATCCGAAGCCAGGAGCCAGGAGCTTCTTCCTGGTCTCCCACGTGGGTGCAGGTACCCAAGGACTTGGGCCATATTCCACTGCTGTCCCAGGCCATAGCAGAGAGCTGGATGGGAAGTGGAGCAGCCGGGACTTGAACAGGTGCCCATATGGGATGCCAGCACTGCAGGCGGCAGCTTTACCCGCTACACCACAGGGCTGGCCCCAGTGTACATTTTTTTTTTAAAGATTTTATTGATTTATTTGAGAGATAGAGCCACAGACAGTGAAAGGGAGAGGAGACAGAAAGGTCTTCCTCAATTGCTTTCCCAGGCCACAGCAGAGAGCTGAATTGGAAGAGGAGCAGCCAGAACCCAAGCCAGTGCCCATATGGGATGCCTTCTCCGCAGGCGGAGGATTAACCCACTGCACCATACCGCTAGCCCCACCTTTGTATTATTTTGCAACTTGCTATGAATCTAAAGGTATTTCAATATAGAATTTCAAAAAAAAAACCTAATGGGCAAGTTATGAGCACCAAACTAAAAAGAAAAAGAAATAAGTGAGAGAACTACCTAGATGGATTGGAGCTGTGGTGCGGGGGCCTGCATCATGTGGCCACTGGTTCGTGTCCCGGCCACTCCGCTTCCAATCCAGCTCCCTGCTAATGTGCCTGGGAAAGCAGTGGAGGATGGTTCAAGTCCTTGGGACCCTGCACCCGTGTGGGAGAACTGGAAGAAGCTACTGGCTCCTGGCTTCAGACTAGCCCAGCTCCAGTTGTTGTAGCCATTTGGGAAGTGAACTAGAGGATGGAAGATCTCCACCACCACCACCCCCAAATCTCTGTCTGTAGCTCTGCCCTTCAAATAAATAAATCTTAAAAAAAAATATATATATATATAGAGGCCGGCTCACTAGGCTAATCCTCCGCCTGCGGTGCTGGCACACTGGGTTCTAGTCCCGGTTGGGGCACCGGATTCTGTCCCGATTGCCCCTCTTCCAGGGCAGCTCTCTGCTGTGGCCTGGGAGTACAGTGGAGGATGGGAGACCAGGAAAAGCACCTGGCTCCTGGCTTCAGATCAACGTGGTGCGCCGGCCGCAGCACACTGGCCGCAGCAGCCATTAGAGGGTGAACCAACGGCAAAGGAAGACCTTTCTCTCTGTTTCTCTCTCACTGTCCACTCTGTCAAAAAAAAAAAAAAAAACACTATATAGAATACAATATATTTTTCTATGTGGAAAATATGAGAAAAGAGTTTACAAAACATAGAGATGAGAATAAGCTCCACTACTATCTAATTAGCATTACAGAAGGAAAAAAACAGAAAGAATGGGGAAAACTAGAAGGGCTCATTTCTGAAAATCTTTGGGAACTTAAAAAAGATACAATGCTTAGAAAATGATTCCTAAGTAGGATAAAGAAAAATAAATTTACACATTGAAATTTAACAGAAAAACTGATGAACGGCAATGCAAGGAGGAGATCTTTATAAGGTAGAGAATATAAAAGTGTTTATACCAAACTTGTACAATTTTGGTTGTCCTGAAGGAATGACATCCATTCTACTGGAGAACAATCCAGGTTGAACCTTAACTCTACCAGGCATGTGACCATACTCAAATTGAGACCATCCTCAACATGCAGGAAAACAGGATTCTATGGTTTTATTTTGACTTCTCTGTTGGTCTATGCTGTAAGTTAACAATTAGGGATTTTGATTCCTTTGGATATAACTCACATGGTTAAAGCTATTTAATTTTGAATTTTAATTTTTGCTTCATATCTTAATATTAGGAGAGGATTCATATATGGAACATTTTTTTTATTGCTGACAAAAGGTTAAATCAATGCTTAACAACACCAGCATCCCATTTCAGAGTTCTAGTTCAAGTCTCAGCTGCTCTGCTTCCAATCCAGCTCCATATTAATACACCTGGTAAGGCAGCAGCAAACAGTGTGAGTGCTTGGGTCCCTGCCACTTATGTGGAGATCTAGAAGGAGTTTATGGATCCCGACTTCAGCCTAGCTCAGCTCCAGCCCTTGCAGCCATTTGGGGAGAGAACCAGTGGATGGAAGCCCTTTCTCTCCGTCTCTCCCTCTCTCTGTCTGTAAGTTTACCTCTCAAATAAATAAAAATATTTTTTAAAAAATTAGCTAGGGGGACGGGCGCTGTGGCACAGCGGGTTAACACCCTTGCTTGAAGTGCCAGAATCCCATATGGGCGCCGGTTTGAGACCCAGCTGCTCTACTTCTGATCCGGCTCTCTGCTGTGGCCTGGGAGGGCAGTAGAAGATGGCCCAAGTCCTTGGGCCTCTGCACCCTCGTAGGAGACCCAGAGGAAGCTCCTGGCTCCTGGCTTCGGATCAGCGCAGCTCTGGCCATTGCGGCCAATTGGAGAGTGAACCATTGGATGGAAGACCTCTCTCTCTCTCTGCCTCTTCTCTGTGTAACTCTGACTCTCAAATAAATAAATAAATCTTAAAAAAAATAGCTTGGAAGCCCTGCAAACTTTCAAGATCGCTCACTACAGATTATGCAGTGACATAAATGATAGCATCAAGATATTCTTTTAAAAAAATATTCTATTACAGCCTGCGGCTTTTTAAAAAAAAAATTTTTTTTTATTTAAAGGTAGAGCAAAAAAGGGAAGGAGAGAACATTCTTTCAAACTGCCTGCCCAGGCAGAACTGCATATTAACTAATAAATGTTTTCCTTTTAGAAATGCCACCTACCTTCTCTTCAAGCCAGGTCTCCTCCCAGGCCAGCTAGGTCATGGAAGTCAACAGGGTGCCTTCCTTATGACGTCCACATGTAAAGAGATATGGATAGGTCTGAGCCTCATAACTGACAAGGCCTTGAGTCCACCTGATTGTTTTTTAAGCCCTTTCTGTCATTTTGTATTTGTTTTTCAATGGAAAAACTTGCTCCTGGTTTAGACATTTTTCTTAGGGCCTCTAATAATGCCTCTGTCCTCTGTTTATATCCTGTGATTTTAGATCCTGTGAGTTTAAACTGCTTGTTAGACTCATTTCCTCCAGACTTAAAAAAGCACAATTCTAGGTGGCCATGCACATGAAACCTCGGATGGAAGCAGTCTCTGCACCTGGCACTGCATCCCCCTGGAGAAGCCTCCTCCTGCTGAGAAGCCTCCTCCTGCTGCAACCCTGTCTTGTTTCCCCTAATCAAAGTCGCCCCTTTGCAGCATGAAGCAGCCAGAGCGATCATCTGCCCAGTTCCCCCTAACAGATATTAGGGTTTCCATCCAGGAGGAGGGAATGTGAGAAGTCAGGTGAGTTAATAAATAGTCAGGGGATCACAGTGGAATTTGGGGTGTAAAATATTTGCTTCCTTCCCCAAAAGGTTATCTTTAGGAAGTACTAACAGGCCACCCTCCTTCCTTCAGACTCTCCAAATTTACTATGAGAATAGCAAAGGAGCTTCTCCAGAGCTCACAGCTTATTGTGAAAACAAGTTATCTACCCCACCCTTAGCAGGCCAGACAGGATGGAAAATTGTAAATGAGGTCTTTTGATGCTGTTGTTGTTGTTGTTGGTTTTTACCCCACCTCATAACTGAATGCCCTTTGGGTTTTTCCTCTCTTGGATGCCTCCCTCCATTCCACTCTGGCTGGAGGTCCTTAAGTTTAATAAAAACTTTTAATCTAAAAGAAAAAAAAAGCCTGTCTTCCCATAGAGAATGTAACCTCTCCCTGTTCCCAGGCCCTTCTCTGTTTCTCCATTACTGTTCTGCCTGTAAGAGGATGGGTATGTTTATTCCTGAGATAAGTACTAGGAAGCCTACTGTGAAGCCCGAGCTACATTCTCCAATCTAGCTTTTATTAAAAACTGAGCTACTATATTTTATCACTATCCTTTATCCCGTATTTCTCACCTTGTTCTAGACTCATAAGTGAAAATTATTTATTGGCTCCCATAAGTTTCAATGATGTTTTCAAGGAGGTCCCGGGTTACTCTGGACATCCACATAGTCTGGATGTAGAGGCTGCCTGCTCTCAGGCCTGGAACACTAGTTTGTCTCTCATTTCAGATCCAAGACCTCTGCTACAAATGTAAATCCAGATCACTGGTCAGGTTAAGAAACACCCAAGCCTGATCCCCCTTTTCATATTTGAGCAAGAGATACTGTAACAGCACTGTATGTCATGCATTTTTGTTTTTGTTTGAAATTTATTTAGTTATTTGAATGGCAGAGTTATAGAGAGAAGGAGAGACACACACAGAGAGAGATCTTCCATCTGCTGATCTACTCCCCTAATGGCTGCAACAGCCAGGCCTGGGCCAGGCCAAAGGCAGGAGCCAGGAGCTTCATCCAGATCTCCTACATGTGCACAGTAGCCCAAGCACTTGAGCCATCTCCTACTACTTTCCCAGGCCATTAGCAAGGAGCTCTACTGTAAGTGAAGCAGTGGGGACACAAGCCGGCACCCATAAGGGATGCCAGCGTCACTGGGTGGGGGGGGCTTAACCCACTATACCCAACACCAGACCGTGTCATGCACCTTTGCAGTGTTCAATCCAGATGTCATTTGGGACAGAAAGAATAGAACCCTGAAACAAACTGGGTCCTAATGATCAATACAAGTTCTACTCAGTGAATTTGGATTACAGCAACCTGGAGAAGAAATGTCCAGACTTCTGAATGAAGTGTCTCACTACAAAGCTGCTTAGAATGAAGTCTTCCAGAAACCATCTGCACAATTTTTCACTTTACCAGGAAACATTTCTCCTCTAAATGCATGCAGTCATGTTGATTTATTGCAGTTTATTACACTGATTAATAAACACATGAAACAAACAACCAAACAAAACACTGTTGTCAATTGACTCTGCTCAGCAAATGTAGACCTAGTTGCTCGTTCTCCTCTTTTTCTCTCCTGCAAAATCTCAAGGCAGTTTCTTCAAGCAAAGAGTTCTACAGAAAACAGACGGCTCACCCAGCCAGTTCCTCCTTCAACCTGAACTCTATTCTCCTTCTAAGGAACCAGCTGCTACTTTTCATTGACCGGAGTTAAGGATCATATCTCTTTTCTATTTCATACAAGGATGACATATTTGTCATGGCAAATATAATATCACGGATAACGTCATCAGAAATTACTTCCTCAGACTTTTCCCTTAAGCTATGTTTCATGGGGCCAGTGTTGTGGTACAGTGGGTTAAACCACCACCTGCAGTGCCAGCATCCCATACAGGCAGTTGCAGCTGCTCTGCTTCCTATCCAGCTCTCTGCTAAAGTGCCTAGGAATGCAGTAGAGGACGGCTCAAGTACTTAGGCCCTGCACCCACGTTGGAGACCTCGAAGAAGCTCCGGGCTCCAGGCTTTGGCCTGGCCCAGCCCCACTGTTGCAACCATTTGGGGAGTGAACCAGTGGTTGGAAGATATCTCTGTTTCTCCCTCTCTCTCTGTAACTCTGCCTTTCAAGTAAATAAATAAATCTTAAAAAAAAAAAAAAAAAGATATCTTTCAGGTGCAGACAATAAATACCAGGACATGGACTTTGGAAGAAATTCTAAGGGGAAGGAGGCTCTGGATATTATTGCCTCATAAAAAATGATGGCAAAAGTGGTATATGTTAAAGTCATCAAAGACAGTATTATATACAATGTTTTTAAAACTCTACCATGACTACCATTTCTACCAAAAGAGCAAGAGGGAAGTGACAAATATAATCTCTACATTTTATAAGCATATGGCAAATTACAAATCCAAAATACTAAGCTTTCTATAAATTTCACCTTTATACAAAATTAAGTTTCCCAATAAGAAACATAGGGATATCATTACTCACTAGACAGGACTATAGAGAAATGTTTTAAAAGGCAAAGTGTCAGGGCCACTATTGTAGCAGAGCAGCTTAAGCTACTGCTTAGGATGTGAACATCCCATACTGGAACATCAATTCAAGTCCTGGCTGCTCCTCATCCTATCCAGCTCCCTGCTAATGTGCCTGGGAAAGTAACAGAAGATGGCCCAAGTCCTTGGGCCCCTTCACCCATGTGGGAAGCCACAGATGTAGTTCTAGATTCCTGGCTTTGGCCTCACCCAACCCCAGCTGTTGAGGCCATTTGGAGAGTGAACCAGTGAATGGAAGACCTCTCTCTCTCTCTCTCTCTCTCTCTCTCTCTCTCTCTCTCTCTCTCCCTTCTTCCCTCCCTCTCTTTCTCTCTGTCTCTCCCTGTCATTCTGCCTTTCAAATAAGTAAAATAAATCTTTTTAAAAAAGACAAAATATCTGTGGCAGAAGAGAGGTATGGAAGTGGAAAGCTCTGTTTTTTCTATCATATTTGTGGGGTTAACCATAAAATATTTCATTTGTCACTGGGAAATATGAGTCTAGTATATGGGACATATTTGTATCATTTTAATGAGTGAAATATTGACATTGCATTGTCATTCAGTTTATGTCACTCTAACAGTTTAAAAACATAATTAATGCCTTTCTAAAATCCTATCAGTGAGGACAAAGGTAGCATTTATGAGAGCCCTTTGAAAAACATAGCCTCATGAAGGTATTGCTAGCTAAAGAAAAGCATAGTGTTGTTTTTAAAATAGATGAGATGATCCTGAGATGAGGTTGAAATGGTTAAGAATCTTTCCCAGGGTCAGATGCAGTAACCGAGGGAAGTGCTAGAACACGCATTTTTCAGTGATTCGTCTTCTTTGGGTTCACTCACCTAGGAATGCTACGAACTGAGCATCATTGAGACACACATTCTGTGTGGCTTCTAGGAGTAGTGATGCATGTGTCTTGGTCACAGTAGGACTAACAGCAAACAATTACAGGAGTGTTGACAAAGGATATGGTTGCTGCAGTGCGAGGTTGTGAATAGGGATCCTACTGATGTCTACTCCTTGTCTCTTCAGCTCTTGGCCAATCACTTGTAACTGCTCCACTGTTGTCTCCATGTATAGAGTGTTTAGTCATGCCAAGCCCTATGATAAGCACTGTACAACGAATATATAAATTCATGATTATAACATCCCATTGAGGTAGAGATAACCCACTTTACAGATGAAGAAGCTGACATTTTCAAGGTTTAGAATTATCTCAGAGGTAACCCACATACTGAAATTAGGATTCATTTATGGCATAGCATACAAGTTTGTACTTTTTTTATGTGTTCTTTTGTGATTATTACCGAATAACTTTCTACTGTCTGTGACTTTTTTCTTTGTGTTGGCAATATGAAGCAGAATATTTAATTAAAGGGCTGGATTCAGTGCTGTAATTTTTTTGTTTTTTTTGACAGGCAGAGTTAGACAGTAAGAGAGACAGAAAGGTCTTCCTTCCGTTGGTTCACCCCCCAAAATGGCCGCCACGGCCGGCGTGCTCTGCTGATCAGAAGCCAGGAGCCAGGTGCTTCTCCTGGTCTCCCATGCGGGTGCAGGGCCCAAGCACTTGGGCCATCCTCCACTGCCTTCCCGGGCCACAGCAGAGAGCTGGACTGGAAGAGGAGCAACCAGGACAGAACCAGCGCCCCAACCGGGACTAGAACCCGGGGTGCCGGCACCACAGGCGGAGGATTAGCCTAGTGAGCTGCGCCGCTAGCCAAGTGCTGTAATTTTTTATACTCCGACATTAACTACCTGTATGATTGTGGATTTGACTCCAAATCTGTTTTATGAAAAATGGAATTAGTGAGTATTCCTTCTGGCTAATTATTTGACAAAACATACAATTCCTCAAACGTATATGGGGTGGTGTAGGAATTTTCCTCTCTGCACTCTCACAGTGCCTAACATCTCACAGATGTCAGCAAACACTGGTTTTTAAACAAAATACTTAACTCAGCTGAACCGAACAGCCTCCGCACATTAAGAGAAAATGGCCGGGAACAAGGACCTGATTTCTTTATTCTTTCCTGCAGTGGAATTTGATTTTACCAATGTGAACTGACACTTATTTCTCAATCTTCCTTTACTCTTTCTGTTCACTCCCTGTCACATCCAGAACACCTGCTGGGCAACAAGAGGTAAGACAAACTGTCAGGAATACACGGAAGACAGAAAAGAGAATTAGTTAAGTGTATACAATGGGACCGGTACTGTGATCTGTGTGTGTGTGTGTGCTTATCACTACATATTCATGTAAAAGTTAATTTTTAAAACCTGGGCTGTCAGAATCAGCCCTTAAGGCATTCAGATCTGGCTGAAAAGCCCATGAGAGTATTTCAGGCATGGAAAGCCAAGACACTCTGGCAAAAAAGTAAAAAAATTAAAAAATTAAAAAAAAAAAATGACCTAAATGAAAGATCTCTGCAAGTGAGATCCCAGGAGAAAGAACAGGTCATCAAAGAAGGAGATACCTTTCTCTGAAGGGAGGAGAGAACTTCCACTTTGACTATAACCTTGTCTAAATAAGATCAGAGTCGGCAAACTCAAAAGGCCTCCATAGCCTTGGCAACTCATGACAAGAGCCTCGGGTAATTACTGATGCCATAAACAAAAGTGTCAATTTGTTAAGTCAACAACAGGAGTCACTGTGCACTTACTCCTCATGTAGGATCTCTGTCCTTAATGTGCTATACATTGTGACTTAATGCTATAACTACTGCTGAAACAGTATTTTTCATTTTGTGTTTCTGTGTGGGTGCAAACTGTTGAAAGCTTTACTTAATATATGCTAAATTGATCTTCTGTATATAAAGAGAATTGAAAATGAATCTTGATGTGAATGGAAGGGGAGAGGGAGCGGGAGAGAGGAGGGTTGCAGGTGGGAGGAAAGTTATGGTGGGGGGAGCCATTGTAATCCATAAGCTGTACTTTGGAAATTTATATTCATTAAATAAAAGTTAAAAAAAAAAAAAAAACCTGGGCTGGTGCTTGGAAAACAATGGTAATGTCAAATTCAGATAAACTGACAAATTATAGTTTCTCAGAATATAGCATCATGCTTTTAAAATTATATAATAATTATTACAAATTCCCCATCAGTTCAATCCTGTCTCTGAATGAGGAATAGAACTCAAGTAACTTTTGCCCAGATAAACTTCCCATTCTATGTTGAAAAGGTGACTCAATTCTGCATTTCTTATATTGTATTCACTCCAGAGTATTTGCTAACTGGGGGAGAAACAGGAAATTCCCTCTTGTATCTCCTAAAATTATGGGATTTTTAAGATTTATTTTATTTATTTGAAAGGAAGAGTTAGGGAGAGTATGTGTCTTCCATCCACTGGTCACTCTCCAAATGGCCTTAATGGCCAGGGCTGGGCCAGACCGAAGCCAGCAGCCAGAGCTTCTTACAGGGTCTCTAATACAGGTGCAGGAGCCCAAGGACTTGGACCATCTTCCTCTGCTTTCCCAGGCACATTAGCAGGGGGCTGGATTGAAACTGGAGCGGTCGAGACTCAGATTGGCACCCATTTGGGACACCAGGATTACAGGCTATGGCTTAACCCACTGCACAGCAATGCTGCCCCCTGCCCCCCTAAAATTCTCAGAGCCTTGTCTACTTTGCTCAGCTCTAGGTAAAATTTCCTGTAAAAGAAAGAGCAACTTGTCCTCTCTGGGCAAGGCCCTCATCAGGCTAAAGCACTGCATTTTACTAGAAGCTTGTGAAAGCAACTGATCAGCTGTCTGTCACAACCATCCACAGGAAGGAACAGATGCTGACTCTGTGTTGTCACTATCCCTCACCAGTAGTTGGAGAAATATAACGTCGAAAGCGGAGCTGGGTGACAGAGAGAAAGAAAGTGGCATGTACATAGTTTGGAATCAAAGATGAACTTTAAATCCTAAGGAAAGGCATACTGTCAAAAAATTGAAAGTAGGTGTCAGCACTGTGGCACAGCAGGTAAAGTCACTGCTTGTGGCTCCAGCATCCCACATGGACACTGGTTCGAGTCCTGGATGCTCCACTTCCAACCCAGCTCCCTGCTAATGTGCTTAGGGAAGCAGTGGAAGATGGCCCAAGTACATGGGCCCCTGCACCCATGTGGGAGACAGAGAAGAAGCTCCTGGCTCCTGGCTCTGGATTGGCCCAGCTATGGCTGTTGTGGCCATTTGGGGAGTGAACCAGCGGATGGAAGATCTCTCTCTCTCTCTCTCTCTCTCTCTCTCTCTCTGTAATTCTGCCTTTCAAATAAATAAATAAATATTTTAAAAATTAAGCAAATATTTCATATACAAATTTATCATTTATAAATTATATAAATGCAAGCCTGATTACCCTAGACAGAAGATGCAACATAGAGCAAATGCCATCATACTGGAAAAGTGGATTGCACAATATCATTAGCATAAAATAAAGACCAATGTACAGCCAGGTATCTGTCCCAGTACAAGACAACCAAGGGTTGTAGTATTTAAATGTTATGGAAAATTTAGCATCAAAAAATAACTTTTTAGAAATTCAAACATAAAATTTATGTGAGAGATAGGTGTTGTGTAGCAGTTAAGCCTCTGCTTGAGACATCCACAGCCCATATCAGAGTGGCCTGGGTTCCAGTCCAGCTTCCTACTAACACGTGCTGGGTGGCAGCAAGTGCTCACTGGTCCCTGCCAAACTCTGTGGCAATGAATTTCAAAAACATGGTTCAATCTAATAAAAAAGCATATTTTAGATTATTTTGTTGTCTTCCAAGATTTAATCTGATCTTGTGACAGATGATTTAGTAAATTTGGCACTCCCCTTAAGTGTCTCTGAAGATTCGCAGATAAATCATTTTCCCTCTTATTAAACAGAACAGATGCATACAATAAATGAGTGCAAATACTTTCATTCCAAAAAGAGCTAAATTTACTAGATGATCTTTATCTTTTCTCTCTCAGTTTTATGTAGCATTCCTTGGATTCATTCCTGAATTTATTCAGTTTGACCACTTGTCTGATACTTTGCTCTTTATGAGTTGGTTTATAGTCCAATACATTTTGAGTATCTTTTATGAAGATAATGTTATTTTTCAATTTCATAGAAAAGAATAGAGTAAATGGTCACTAGAAACTGGGAAGAGGATGGAAACAGGTTAGCTAAGGGGCACCAAAAGACACAGTCAGATAGAAGGAATCATTTCTGGTGTTCTACAGCTGGTAAGTAATTCCAGTCTACAGCAATTTATGCTCTATTTCGAACAACTAGGAAGGAAGAGTCCAAAGCTTCCCAACACACAGAAACAATTAATGTGTGTGGAGACGGAAATGCTAATCACCCTGATTTGATCATTACACATTGTGTACTTGTATCAAATAATCACACTGTACCCCACAAATATGAGTGAGACATATGAATTATGAAAAACTATATATGGATTTCAAAATTCTTTGCACCAAAATAAACCTATCTATGAATTTTATTTTCTAAAAACTTTTTGAAGCACATTCACATATACAAATATTATGTGTCAATGTAAAAATATCATTTTAAAACTCAAACACTGCCATGTCACATATTGGTAAACAAAAGTGACTCACGTACAGGAGACTTTTCAACACTACATTCACTTTCTTTCAAATTGCTCCCCCTGGGGCCTGGCTACAGCTCTGCCCTGGCTGAACACACTTTTTCATTCTCTGTGAGTAGAAAATTACAGAATAAGCTCTGTCCCCCAACATGAGAAGGTCCTGCTGCCACTCTACTCAAAGGAACCGCGGACTGACAGCAAATCTCAAAGACCAATTGTAAAGTTAGGGGGACGAGAGGCCCACCTCTGAATGGGGCCTCTCCAAAGAGTGCCAACAGGAGCCCCCTCAGATAGCACCTGCCAGGCCTCTTATCAAATTTACTGCCACCAACTGATGAGCTATTTACCTGTTTCAATGTCTTCCAGGGGCCCACGGGTTTTGCAATAACAGCAGTCCAAGAAGATGACATAATTAAAAACATTGAAGAACAGGCCGACAATTCCAGCACTAAGCACCAGGAGGGCCTTCTCTGTCTTCTGGGGGTTGATGTACCTTTTGATAGCTTCCACCAGGATACTGAACATCAGAGCCACAGCAAAAGTGGCATTGCCAAATGCTCCCAACACATCTGCCCGAAGAAAGCCGAAAGTGTTCTTCCTGTGCCGTCTTATGTTGCTGGCCCTCACTCCCATCAAACCTATGATCATAGACAAAAAGTGGGAAAAGACGGCAAACGCGTCAGAGGCCAAGGAGAGGGAGTTGCCTAGGTTGGCGATCACCAGCTCCATCACAAAAAGGAGGATACTGAGGACGCACATGAGGATTAAACGGAAGCTTCTCCCAGAGTATCGCCCCATGGCGGCTCGGTGCGCGGCAGCTCCGCTCCCTCTCTAGACAAGGCTGAGCTCTTGGGGGAGAAGCCACAGATTTAGAGATTATAACTCCTGGATAACTCTCCCCTTCAGCCTTTCATAGCTTGCCATATTTGGAAATCGCCTTTTATAGGCTGCTATAAAGCCATAAAACAGTTTAAAGGGCAATTAAGCAAGAGATGTCACGTGAGCGGGGCTTTACCGACATGGAAGACACTGGCTTCATATGTGCAATTGGAAGGCTCTTGCTCTCCAGTGTTTAATCACGGAAGTCAAGCAAGAGCTTCGGTGTCTTTGAATCATGTAGAAGCTCATAAGCAACTGTGGTCTTTTCTGCCTTCCCTGATCCACTTGTGCAGTAAAAGTTCTGGTGCAGGGGCTGCAGCTGTGGCATAGGAGGTGTTAAGCCTCTGTCTGCAATGTCAGCATCCCATGTGGGTGCTGATTCAAGTCCTGGCTGCTCCACTTCCAATCCAGCTCCCTGCTGATGGCCTGAGAAGCAGGTGGAGGATGGCCAGTGCGTGGGCCCCTGCACCCATGTCGGGGACCTGGAGGAAGCGCCTGGCTTCGGACTGGCCCAGCTCCGGCCATTGAGGCTATTTGGGGGAGTGAACCAGTTGATGGAAGACCACTCTGTCTGTATCCCCTTCTCTCTGCCTGTAACTCTCTCTGCCTCTCAAATAAATAAATAAACTTAAAAAAAAAAAAAAAACAAAGTTCTGGAGAAGCAAGTTATTTGACAAAAAATTAGGTCTTGTCATCTTGGTGGGTTAATAGTTCAGTGTGATTTTTTTTTCCTTCTAAATTTTTATTTATTTATTTGGGAGGCAGAGACATGGAAAGAGAGAGAGCTCCCATCTGCTAGCTTCATTCCTCAAATGCTGGCAATGGCTGAAGTTAAGTCAGATCAAAGTTGGGAGATGGGAATCTATTCTGGGTCTCCCATGAGGGTGGCAGGAACCTCATTATTTGAGCCATCACAACTGCCTCCCAGGTATGTACTAGCAAGAAGCTGGAGTCAGGAGTCATAGCCAGGGCTCAAACCCACTTACTCCAATATGGGATATGGCCATCCTAATTTCTAAACCAAACCCCCCCCCTAAATAATTTTGAATGCCATTTAGTTAATGAAACCGGCAATATCTAGGGATCACTAACCCCGAGGTCAGAGCCAAAGATGAAGCTAGTGACTTTTCTACTGCTTTGCCCACTGACCTGGAATAAAGAAGGAACAATTTCTGACATTTTCCATTAATAAGACAAGAAAAACATCCCTCATTTTCGCATATGAGCTGGAGGAATTAAAGTTATGAACTCGGTAAATTTCAGGAAGAAAGCCAAATAAGAAATTTATAACTGATACAAGGAAGTGTTTTGTTTGTTTGTTTTTAATCTTACCACATGTCAAACATGGATAGTCCTTAAAAGCTTACTGGTTCTGAATATCTAAACCAGCAATGGCCTCGATTGTTTTGAGTAACTTGCCTAATGCCAATCCTTTAAAGAAACAGACTGGTGCCATTCTACAGAACCTTTTCTGTTTTTAAAGTCTGATGGTGATGGTTGCCTTATGTGTCAACTGGATTGGCCACTTGGCCAATGACATCTAAGACATCCTGGGTGTTTGTGAAGGTGTTTCTGGCTGAGAGTAACTTGTGAATCTGTAGCCTGAGTAAAGTAGACTGCCCCCTCCCGTAGGGATGGGCTTTGTCCAATCAGCACAGAAAGGCAGAGTAAGAGGGAATTCCTCCTGAATTAAGGGGAGTGGTGAGAGCAAACGGGAAGGGGCTTCAAGAGAATGAAAAATGAATTTGGAAACAGCAAGTGCAGACAATCCTGCCACTGAGTGTTACTCTATATGGGGAAAGGGATGTGGGGTGAACAAAGGTATTTTTAGGTCGGGGGAAAAATGACAGCTTGTTTTGTAGGCTGATGGAAAGATCCACTGGAGAAAGAAAATCTAATGATACACAAGGGAGAACTGCTGTAGTGCCACCATTGAGACGGCACTTAGATTTAACACACAAGTGAGCTGGCCTTTACTCTGGAAACAGACCGTGAGCTGAAATAGTCAAGAAGGTAAGTAACAGAGCCCTGTGGAAAGTTCATGGAAAATGAAATGAAATGAAAACGTAAGTTTATTTTGGTGAAAAAAATTTGAAATCTATGTAGTTTTTTCCACAATATTCATTGTCCATAAACTTTTTGAGGACTCCTTATATATGGACACATGAATAGTAGGTAGATGTGGTGAGAGGTTCCACAGGTCCCAATCTTATTGCCTCTTTTTAGTGAAAGAATTAAGCTGATTAACTGAAAGTCAAAAAGGGGATCTGGGGTGGGTATTTGGTATAACAATTAAGTTGCTGCTTGGGACGCCAGCACCCCATATTGGCATCCCTGGTTCGAACCCTGGCTGCCCTATTTCTGATCCAGCTTCCTCCCATGGTACATTCTGCAAGGCAGCAGGATGCTGATGATGGCTCAAGCACTTGGATCCCTGCCATCCATATGGAAGACCTAGATTGAGTCCTGGCTCTTAGCTTTGGCCTGGCCCAACACCCAGCCTAACTGTTGTAGGCATCTGGGGAGTAAACCAACAGATGGAAAATCTCTGTATCTTTCTTTCTCTTTCAAATCAATTTAAAACAATTTTTTAAAGGAAAACCCCTGAAAACTTGGGAAAAGGTATAACATAATTATCTCAGATGAATGAGGGAAATGTACAATTATCTATTTACTCATATTAAATAATACTGATACTAGCACCATCATCACCAATTTCTATATTACCCAACCTCTTATACAACAATATTTAAAAAATTGACTGGTGAGAGAGAGAGAGAGAGAGAGAGAGAGATGTGCCACTCACTGGTTCACTCTCCAACTGTCTACAGTGGCTGGAGTTGGGTCAGGGCTGGAGCCAGGAACTGAGAACATAATCTAGGTCTCCCATGTGGATAACAGGAATCCAACTACGTGTGCCATCACTGCTGCCTCCCAAGGTCTAAATAAGCAGAAAGCTGGAGTCAGGAAGAACTGGAGCTGGACACTGAACCCAAGCACTCTGATATGAGACATGGGTGTCTTAAACAAAATCTTAACCACTAGAGCAAATGCTCACCACTCAACAAGTATTTCTTCATCACAAAAGTTGGTTTTGGTGACATACTTTAAAATATTTTGAAATATTGCTATTACAGGACACTTAGTTAATAAGCTATTTTCTGTCATCTTAGTAGTATTGACTTTCTAAACTCCTAAAACTTCTAGAAATGTTGACCAGACATTGGTTTAACAGCACCCACTGACCCACAAGAAGAGTATGTCTGTATTTGTTATCTTAAGCCTGGCAACTGGCAGAATAGGGCTAATTCCCCAGGTGTTACCAGCTCAAGTACAAAAGGATACTTCCTCAGTCTGCTGCTGGTGATGAAGCTATCTCAAGTCTTGGTGAGGAATACTGAGGCAAGGGCCTCAAATACTCAGCCCAATTTATTGCCCAATCTCCTTTACACTTATTGGCTGCCTTGACTTTGCACCTCAAATAGAACTACTTCAAGGAGATCTGGCAAGAAAAGGAAAAATCAGGGTGGCATTGTGGCATAGCAGGTAAAGCTGCTGCCTACAATGCCATTACTGTGTCTCATGTACCGGCTGCTCCACTTTCCATGCAGTTCCCTCCCTGTTAATGGCCTAGGAAAAGCAGTGGAAGATGGCCCATGTGCTTGGGCCCCTGCCCACATGAGAGACTTGGAAGAAGCTCCTGGCTTTGGCCTGGTCCTGCCCTGGGTGTTGTGGCCATCTGGGGAGTGATCTAGTAAATAGAAGATCTCTCTCTCTCTCTCTCTCTCTCTCTCTAGCTCTTTCAAATAATAAATCTTTAAAAAAGAAAAAAATATGTTTACTCTTACTCCCTACTGTATCCTCTGGTACTGTGTATAAGGCCACTGTCTCATTTATAATTATTAAATAAATGACTAGCATTTTCTAGACATAGCAAAAGCAACAAACAAAGCAAAAGGGCCAAAGCATTATGTTTAAAAAATAACAGCGTGTTCATAACTGTCCCTCAGAACTTTTTGATCCTAATGACAACCACTAAACACCATAATTACATGACAGATGACTAAAATAAATAACTAGAATAAGTGGGAATAATCTATCCATACACTTTGATCAAAATGCCTTCTCTTTGCTTTATAAAGATTCTGCTGCTGCTGACCTCAAAACTCAAATCCTCCCCATTACCAGGCCAATGAATTGCTATTGTCCAATTCACATAATGACTTTGTATGATTAACTGGCATAATGAAAAACTATCTTAAACACTCCTGTGGAAGAACCAGAAATTGCTAAGGTGTAACGTAGGTACACTTGTCTTGGTGAGCAGAGCCAGTAGTAAATACGCTTGACCTGTTTTTCTCCTCCTTGACATGAGCACTAGGACCTGTCAGTCATACAGTCAGCCCCCTGAATTCACAGGCTTCACATTGGCAGATTTAACCAACTGCAGACCAAAAGTACTTGAAAAGCGTAGGCATTTTGGCACAGCCCCACATCCCATATCAGAATGTCTGGGTCCAAGTCCTGGCTCCTCTTCTGATTCTAGCTTCCTGTTAAATTGCACTCTGGGAGACAGCAGGTGATGGTTCAGCAACTGTGTCTTCACCGTTCATGTAAGAAACTCAATTTGAGTTCCCAACTTCTGGCTTTGCCAAGATCCAATTGTTGCAGGCATTTGGGAGTGAACCAACAAATGGGAGATCTCTGCCTTTCAAGTAAAATGTTTAAGAAAACATGACTGAGGGGGCCAGTGCTGTGACGTAGTCACAGAAAAAAAAAAAAAAAAAAAAGACTGCATTGAACATGTACAACTTCTTCACACACACACACATATGCTCAATAATGTAACACAGTATTGACATTTATTAGATATTATAAGCAATCTAGAGATAATTTAAGGTAAACAGGAGGATGTGCATGAGTTGTGAGCAAATAAGAAGCCATTTTATAGGAGGAGCTTGAGCCTTTGAAAGATTTGGGTATCTTTGGGGATTCTGGAACCAATTCCTCTCAGACACTGAGGAATATGTCTAGTTTATAGCTGTCATCTGCAACTACAATAGTACTAATTTCTTTTTTCTTTCTAAAGAATGCATTGCATTTTTTTTTTTTTAAGATTTATTTGAAAGGCAAAGTTACGGAGAGGCAGAGGCAGAGAGAGAGGTCTTCCATCCGCTGGTTCACTCCTTAGATGGCCACAATGGCCGGAGCTGAGCCTATCTGAAGCCAGGAGCCAGGACCTGCTTCTGGATCTCCTACGTGGGTTCTAGGTCCCAAGGACTTGGACCATCTTCTACTGCTTTCCCAGGCCATAGCAGAGAGCCAGATTGGAAGTGGAGCAGCTGGGACTTGAACCAGTGCCAATACGGGATGCTGGCACTGCAGGTGGCAGCTTTACCTGCTACGCCACAGCCTCAGCCCCAATAGTGCTCATTTCTTAAAGGATATTGTTTGAATTCAGGTTCACATACCCTTTTAAAAAGTACTACTACTCTTAAGGAATCTAAAAAAATCTTGATACATTAGCTGAACCTCAATTTAAAAAGTATCATTAGAGATATACTTTGGGTTAAAGTTTCTTAACATAACTGCTTACTAAAGAGTTTTGTTCATTTATTTCTTTTAAATGGCAAATTTTAAGCTTCTGTGGAGCTAATTCTACTCATCTGAACCTTCAAAAAGAAACCAGAGGGTGTCTCTGCATCAGAGATAGTCACCTCTTACAAAATGGCCAGGGGCTGGCTGCAGGGCAAAATGTGTAGTTACTAGTCTCTGATCTAATTTTCAGGGTTTTATCATGGATTGACTACACAACACTTGTCCCCTAAAAGGGTTTATGTTAGTTAGCAGAAAAACAATTAGAAACTAAAGTAACTACTATGATTAGAGAGCTACTTATTGAGATCAACTTCCAGTTGACCCTGTGTAACTGTTACCTAAAACAGGTATTACATATCTTGTGTCAACCAGTGTTCTGAGTAACTCTGAATGTTAGATTCTCTGCATTTTACAACTGAAGAAAGAGTTTATATAGCTACAAAGGAAAGAAAGCATTCTGTACTGCCATGGGTAAGAAAATATGTGGCTATTCAGTTGATCTTATTAAGTAAGGGAGATGAATACACATACATAAAATGTCAATCTTGAAACCATGCTGTATTTAATCTGTTTTTGATAAAAATTTCCACTAAGTATTTCTGTGTTCTTGTACATAGCCTGTATTTTCATGCCTTTGTATCTCTTGTTCCTTTTTCCTCTTCTGGCTTTACTAAAATTCTGCTCAATTTCAGACATAGAAAGCCAAGACACTGTGGCAAAAAATGATCCACATGAAAGATCCCATGTGAGATCCCAGCGGAAAGAACGGGCCATCAAAGAAGGAGGTATCTTTCTCTGAAGGGAGGAGAGAACTTCCACTTTGATTATGGCCCTGTCTAAATGCTAATGGAGTTTGTGGACTCAAGAGGCTTCCATAGCCTTGGCAGCTCATGACAAGAGCCTCGGGTGATCACTGACATAAATAAGAGTGTCAACTGGGAAATCAACAACAGGAGTCACTGTGCACTTGCTCCTCATGTAGGACCTCTGTTCTTAATGAGTTGTACTATGAGAATTAACAGTAAAACTTGTCTACAAACAGTACTTTATACTTTGTGTGTCTGTGTGGGTGCAAACTGTTGAAATCTTAGAGTTGATCTTCTGTATATAAAGATAACTGAAAGCCGGCGCCATGGCTCAATAGCCTAATCCTCTGCCTTGAGGCGCCGGCACATGGGGTTCTAGTCCTGGTTGGGGCAACGGATTCTGTCCCAGTTGCCCCTCTTCCAAGCCAGCTCTCTGCTGTGGCCTGGGAGTTGCAGTGGAGGATGGCCCAAGTGCTTGGGCTCGGCACCCGCATGGGAGACCAGGAGAAGCACCTGGCTCCTGCCTTCGGATCAGTGCAGTGTGCCAGCCAGCGGCAGTGGCCATTGGAGGGTGAACCAACAGCAAAGGAAGACCTTTCTCTCTCTCTCTCTCTCACTGTCTACTCTGCCTGCCCCCCCCCCCAAAAAAGAGATAACTGAAAATGAATCTTAATGAATAATGGGATGGAGAGGGAGTAGGAGGTGGGATGGGAGTAGGGGTGGGAGGGTGGGTACAGGGTAAGAACTGTTATAATCTAAAAGTTTTACTTAAGAAATTTACAGGCTGGCGCCGTGGCTCAACAGGCTAATCCTCTGCCTTGCGGCGCCAGCACACCGGTTCTAGTCCCAGTTGGGGCGCCGGATTCTGTCCTGGTTGCCCCCCTTCCAGGCCAGCTCTCTGCTGTGGCCCGGGAGTGCAGTGGAGGATGGCCCAAGTGCTTGGGCCCTGCACCCCATGGGAGACCAGGAGAAGCACCTAGCACCTGGCTCCTGCCATCGGATGAGCGCGGTGCGCCGGCCGCAGCGCACCAACCACGGCGGCCATTGGAGGGTGAACCAACGGCAAAAGGAAGACCTTTCTGTCTGTCTCTCTCTCTCTCACTGTCCACTCTGCCTGTCAAAAATAAATAAATAAATAAAGAAAAGAAAAGAAAAGAAAAGAAAATTACATTTATTAAATAAAAGCTTTCTATTAAAAAAAATTAAAGAAATTCTGCTCATCCTTCCAAGTGCAGTTCAAAATTCAAGAGTTTTCTTTTTTTTTTTTTTTTGACAGGCAGAGTGGACAGTGAGAGAGAGAGACAGAGAGAAAGGTCTTCCTTTTGCTGTTGGTTCACCCTCCAATGGCCGCCGCGGCCGGCGCGCTACGGCTGGCACACCGCACTGATCCGATGGCAGGAGCCAGGTGCTTCTCCTGGTCTCCCATGGGGTGCAGGGCCCAAGCACTTGGGCCATCCTCCACTGCACTCCCTGGCCACAGCAGAGAGCTGGCCTGGAAGATGGGCAACCGGGACAGAATCTGGCACCCCGACCGGGACTAGAACCTGGTGTGCCGGGGCCGCAAGGCGGAGGATTAGCCGGTTGAGCCACGGCGCCGGCCAAAATTCAAGAGTTTTCTAAAAGTATTTCGGAAAAAAAATATATATATATATATTTCACTACCAAGATATACAACTAAAAATAAAAAGTATGAAAAACTAAGAAAAAAAACAACACCGAGGGTTAGGGAAGGAGGGTAAGTCTATAGGAATACTTTAACAAGAAGGATCTTAAATGTAGCAGAGTTACATAGAAAAACATGAACCAAGAACATTAACTCTGGTCAGGTATATCCTCAGTGAGCTCAGTGAAAACAGCGTTGTGGTAGGGACAGAAAAGCATAAAGAAAAATGCAAAGGACGAATAGAGGAGGGTTGATCACTCTTTCAGAAATAAGGACTCTTTAAAAAAATCTGATAGTAACTAAAGGGACAGAGAGATGTTCAAGGAAAAGCTTCATTTTTATTTTTTCAATTTGTTGTTCAGCTTTTCAAACAGAATCAAGGCAATTTTGGCTTTCATATTAAGCGCTATGAAACAAAGTACTTCAAGATGGAACACAGGGAAAACTGGTGGTTCTACATCAGAGGTACCATGTGCTATGTCTCAACATTTACCTAGGTTTCAATTATCTGCAGCCCTTGGGAGGCATTTCCTCATGGTATCTAATTCAGGTATTGCAGAATCAAATGAATACATAAAACAGTAATAGTTCATGATATTTATTACTGGGGTTGTTTACAGAAAATCCTTTATCCCACTGTGAATTAAGCATAAGAATAGTGGTTTGTCTCATATGACTTCCTTTTAGAACTTTTATTTTTAAAAAAATCATAAAACTATCTGAGTCTGGGAAGGTATTAGTATCAATTTTTTAAAAAATAAGGAAGGTTGGAGAGGATTTTGCTGTATCCTTTAGTAACTCCGACCAAACAAGGTGTAGAACTTGGCAGGGTTCTTGCCACAGATGCATTTGGCTCCAGGTTGCAGCTCACGAAGTGGTTTGAAGGGGATGCAAAGACTTTTTGCTCCCATGGATGGAGCACCAGGTTCAAGATCTTGATCCCTGCAATTAAAACAAATTAAGAATTTGTTTTATACTATATATTGCTATTATTTTCCATTGCAGGAAAGCACATGTTTTATTTGTTACTTATGCTTACCTGGCAGTGGTCTTTTTGATCCAGTCTTCACAGTCAATTTCCCCACAGAATGGAATCTGAGCAATCTAATAAGAAAAAACATTCAGTACTCATAGCTCTTTTCTAGTCTATTCTATGAAAGCAACTCCATTAAACTGACAAGCAAATAGGATAGGATTCCTAGCCCTTTTCAGGCTTTGGTAACTTTGCAAACCTACTAGGAACTTTGCTAAGAGAAAGGAAAGAAGGGTGTAGCTCTAAAATCCACACCTATAGAACAAGAGGTAACGAAGACATCTTTGCAGTGCACTAAAATGTCCCAATACACTGATACAGCCTAGAGGCTGAACAGAGGTAAATTCCAGCTCTACCTTCTTTTCATGTCTGGGATACTGTCTGTATTACTTACCTAAATAACTATTTAGGAGGATAAAGGAGAGATGACAAATAGTAAACTGATTTTTAAAGTGCTATTAATAATAATTAGGGGCCAGCACTGTGGTGTAGCGGGTAAAGCCGACACCTGCAGTGCTGGCATCCCATATGGGCGCCGATTCGAGCCCTAGCCACTTCACTTCCGATCTAGCTCTCTGCTATGGCCTGGGAAAGCAGTGGAAGATGGCCCAAGTCCTTGGGCCCCTACGCCAGCATGGGAAGATCCGGAGGAAGCTCTTGGCTCCTAGCTTCGGATCGGTGCAGCTCCGGCCATTGCAGACAATTGGGGAATGAAGGACAATTGGGGAATGAACCAACAGATGGAAGATATCTCTCTCTCTCTCTGCCTCTCCTTCTTTCTCTGTGTAACTCTGACTTTCAAATAAATAAATAATCTTAAACAAAATAATAATTAACAAGCAAGCCTCACTTTATGGCCAGAATGTTTTTCTTGCTTTCTTTTTTTAAAAGATGTATGTGTGTATTTGAAAGGTTAGAGGGGCTGGCACAGTGCTGGCATTCCATATGAGCACTGGTTCAAGTCCTGGCTGCTCCACTTCTGATCCACCTCCCTGAGCCCGAGAAAGCAGCGGAAAATGGCCCAAGTGCTTGGACCCCTGAACCTATGTAGGAGACCAGGAAGAAGCTCCTGGCTCTTGGCTTCAGACTGGCCCAGCTCCTGCCATTGCAGCCATCTGGGGAGTGTACCGGCAGATGGAAGATAGATCTCTCTCTCTCTGCCTTTCAAATAAATAAATAAGTCTTATTTGTTTATTTATTATCTTATTTGATCTCTGCTATGGCCTGGGAAAGCAGTAAAAGATGGCCAAGTGCTTGGGCCCCTGCACCTGTGTGGAGACCCAGATGTGTCTGGTTCCTGGCTTCAGATCGGCCAAGCTCCGGCAGATGAAAGACCTTTCTGTCTGTCTCTCCCCTCTCTATCTGAACTTTACCTTTCAAATCAATAAACAAAAATCTTAAAAAAAAAACAAAGAAAGAAAGAAAGAAAGAAACATGGATTAGGAAATTACAGAACAAGTAATTCATCAGATGAACATTAATATACAGTGACGTTAAATATTAATACATTCATTTTAAATGCTAAATTGTTCATTTAAACCTAATTCCTAAAGTTGAAAAACTGTTACTCTGATAATCTGCCTTAAGACAATAAAGAGGTGACAAATTTCTAGGTAAGACTGCAGGTGGATGGGTAGAAGGAAGGTGGCAGAGATGGAAATCAAAAACAAATTTGAATGAGTTTTAATAAACAAATAATTTGTGTAATGTATAATGAAAAGTAAAGCAAAAACAAACCTAGAGATATAAAATAACCTAAAATAAATTATTTACCTGTTATTGAAAGTTGGTAAATCATTAGCATTTATATAAAAACCTAACAAAACACATTTATAAAAATACTGTTTAAACTTCATTACAAAAGACAGAATGGGGGCAATTTTTATAATCACTCAAATTAAGCAATGATAAAATATTAACACTTAACACTTAATTAAAAAGAATCTGGGCAATAAATTTAAATCTGGTTTTGTTGATACTTTTATTAACTTGAAAGATTTACAGCTGTATTTTTATAACTAATCATTGTTACATTAAACAAAATCATACTTTTCCTTAAAGACAAAAATGACTAAGTCTTCAGAAGGTTTGTATTTCTAAAATGATTTTTAAAGTTTAAATGGTTTTAGCATATAAACAAATATGAGTTCAAATACAATTTTATGTAAATGATAATTCTGTAAAAACGGTTCTAATTCTCTCTTCAAAGTAAAGTGTAGATGGTGAGACTTGATATTTCTGGTTATTGATTTTGGCATTTGTTAATACAAAAGACAGCATGCATTTTTAGGGTATTTAGTGAGCTATGACAAGGTTTACAACTTTCCACTTTTTATTATTTCTAAATGTATATGTTTAAAAAGATAATCTTTTGTAATAATGTCTTCAATTCTTTAGATGGTAAGAAATAGCAATATTCAAACATCATAGTGATCAATAAGCTAGTAATATACAATAAAGTGTATATGTATAAATAACATCTATTTTTCATTTACTAAGAACTTATTTTGAAAAATGTGCTAAAATCAAGTACTGTAAATCAGATTTTTTTTTTTTCACTTATACCAATAGAGAAGAGTAGAAAAATCAAACTTTCACCTACATGCTAATTCCAAAGATCCCTTCCACCTTTTCCCCTCCTGGTAAATACAACTGTATTTACAACAGCCTCAAAGGTTGCTTGATGGTCAGTCAATACATCTAAGCTGACAAACATGAGGTGAGATAGAAGCTGACTACTGAAAACAAGAAAAAAAATCTGCTTTCTGGTCCTCCGACATACAACTGAAATACTTTGTCCTATTTTGTAACTATAAAGATGTTGAAATCTCTGCACTAATTTATCTAATTTTGGAATAACAGATATGATTACACTAATACCTTCTGAGATTTATTTCTTTAATAGCAATGGATTACCTGATAGTTACTCTATTGACTTATTAACTCTTATGCAATGTACAATGATACACTTTGAGGTAAAAGTGACTTCCTTATTTCTGTAATAAAAGAAAGCTTAAAATTCAATAATTGGGGCCAGTGTTATGACACAGTAGGTTAAGGAATGCGATGCCAGCGTTCCATATCAGAGTGACAGTTTGAGTCTCTGCTGCTCAGCTTCCAACCCAGCTCTCTGCTAATAATGTACCTGGGAAAGCAGTGGACGATGGCTCAAGTACTTAGGCTTCTGCCACCCATGTGGGAGACCAGTACAGAGTTCCTAACTCTTGGCTTCATCCTGGCCCAGCCCTGGCTACTGTGGACATTTAGGGTGTGAACCAGCAAATGGAAGATTTCTCCTCTCTTCTCTTCTCTTCTCTCCTCTCCTCTCCTCTCCTCTCCTCTCCTCTCCTCTCCTCTCCCTCTGTCGCCTTGCCTTTCAAGTAAATATATCAACAAGTCTTCAAAAAATTTCAATAATTAATGGAACAAAAAGAAAACAGTGATAAATTACAATGAAAGTGAAAAAATACTGTAGCAGATGGCTATCTATCCTCTAGACTTATAGTAAAAGTAGGCAGTTAGAATCAAGTGAAAAATTATGGAACCTAGAAAAGTCAGAGATTACAAAGGCAATAAACAAGAACAGAAGACTAAATACTAAAGAATTATGGATCTGAAAGGGATTTTGAAATGATTTATTTTGTACTAATTATACAAATTAGTAAACTGCAAGCTACAAGGAGCTAATTTTCCCAGCTCACACAGATATATTAATAGGTTATGAATATAAAACAAAGCTTTGCATTCTATTTTCAGCATGAGTTAAAAAAAAGAGAGAGGAAAGTACATTAAACCGCCAGAAGACAGAGATAAATTCTAGCACCAGATTTGCTTCTGTTAGCTTGGAGTAACTTATTTAGACTCTGGCCCATGGCTTTTTCATTTGTAACCTGGGGACACAGAATCAGCTGTACATTCAAACATGTATACCAGAGTATTAGTCCATATAATTAATCACTTTGCAAATCAAGATTTCCTCTTTCTGAATAATAAAAAAGTTTTACTTAGGAATAGCTGCATATACACAATACATAAAACCAATGGGATCTAAAGAGCCATTAACTAACTAACTAGAAACACCCAAGTAGTTTTAAGGATTCCAAAGTAGCCAATCACCCTAAAAAAACAGGCCCAGACATGGGCATTATCCTCCCCCCAACAATATTCAGAAAGTTCAAGCAATTAAGAGCTGGGTAGGTATGGTCAGGGAGTTGAAATAAACTGACTCTCCATCTCATTTTGGGACTCTGCACATTACATTTCTAAAGCTAGAAAAATAACAAACAAGTTTATTTTCAAGAATGAAGACAATAAGGTCACATAGAAGTTTTTAAGCATTGTACCAAGCTTGAGAAAAAAAACTTAAATTATCAGTTTACAAGTGTTTTTCATAAATGATGTCATGTTTTAATTCTTTGGGAAAGTCATATATAATGCTGAATAATATACAATCCTTTTATGTAACTAGCTTGAAAAAGAGATTAGGACCATATCTAATTTCAAGGAGCCACTAAATATGATTGAAGTATTTTATATTAAAAACTTTTCAGAAGTCTCCTACCTTTCCAGAATCTAGTATCTTCTGAAAGTCTTCCATTGTATCAGCTACAACCATATGAGTCTTAAGGTCTTCAGAAGCCCTACCAAAAAAATTGAGTAATACTTATTCTTCTGACAAATATGAGTTTTACACACTTAAAACATATGAGAAATTTGCCAAGCACACAATGGATAATCATTACCTTTGTTATTGCTGTTAAATCTGTACTAATAATCTATTCCTACTTATGCTAGTAAGTAGGTTTTTTTTTTAAATCTTTGGTCTTAGTTTTCCCTTCCATAAAATTGGAAAAACATTCTAGTAAGTCTAACTGCCACAGAGGATTGTTATAATAATGAAACATAAAGACATGAAAGCATTTCAAAAAGGAAAAACACATAAATATGTGAGTATTATTTGAGATATTTTCACATAGGATGTAATTCTCTTTTGCAAGAACCTTGTTTTAGAAATCCAAGTAAATACTATCCTCTTCCACATTCAAAGTCACACATTACACGCGGCCCACTGAAGGGTGATGACTGGGGAAGTGAAGGCCTATTTGTTCTTTTCTGACTCTCAGAGTTAAGGCCATGTGAACTGTGTGCCAGCGACTGCTAGCTGTCCACCAAATCTGTTTCTTCTTCCTATTCTTGCATTTTTGCAGTGAGATAGACCCATGTGACTGTCATAGACAGTGCAGGGTTGGGAGGGGTGAAGTAATATGCAACTTGTTAGGCCTAGGTTTAAGGAAGTAGGCCTGGCTCCTAAGCACATTCTCCCATTTCCCAACCAGCAACAGCCTAGAGATGACTATGATCTACTTTGATCATGTAATGACAACAAGCCCTAGGGCCTGGCAGAGTCAACACAGGTATCTGCACAACCAAGGGAAGCAGAGTCACCCCGGACCTGCAACACTGACCCCACTGATCCATAAAAGAATAGGGAAGCCATTTCTTTATATTCCTCAAACTTAATCCTTGCTTTTTACAGCAGCTTAGCCTACTTTACTTACACAACTTCTTATACTTTGGTAAAACAAAGCTCAGGTTAACTGAAAAATTAAAGTATGATTCACATATGTGGAATGATCTAAACTACACACACCCATATTCACACATGCTTAAAAAGAAAAACAAGAAGGAAATACACTAAAATGCTTTCATAGGTCAAGGCAGCCCTGAAACTTTCCCTCCAGGCCCGACCTTCAAACCCAATCTGGAGAGTCTCAGCCAAGGCTACCCTATCATCTCCCGGGGAGCTCTTAACACTATGATTGCCAAGCCTTCTCTAGCCCCATCAAATTAGTACTTCAGGAAAAGGGCCCAAGCACTGGTATTTATTAAAGCTCCATTTATTAAAGCTTGTGCTGTCATAGGTACCCAGCAGGTGAGAGTCAATGCCTTAATCCCGCATAGTTGTATGTTGTGAAGGTCTAGTTATAAAATTAACCTAAATTAATCCAGGGGACTAGTCCATCACTCCAAACCTACTAGGGGCAGAAGGTACTTAGAAAAATAACCCATGGCTGGCCGGTGCCATGGCTCACTAGGCTAATCCTCCGCTTGCGGCACTGGCACCCGGGTTCTAGTCCTGGTTGGGGCGCCAGGTACTAGTCCCAGTTGCTCCTCTTCTAGTCCAGCTCTCTGCTGTGGCCCGGGAGTGCAGTGGAGGATGGCCCAAGTGTTTGGGTCCCTGTACCTGCATGGGAGACAGGGAGGAAGTACCCGGCTCCTGGCTTCAGATCAGCACAGTGCCAGCCGTAGCCATTAGGCGAGTGAACCAATGGAAGGAAGACCTTTCTCTCTGTCTCTCTCACTGTCTATTATCTGTCTCTCTCTCTCATTGTCTAACTCTGCCTGGCAAAAAAATAAAAAGAAAAAAGAAAAGAAAAATAACCCAAATGCAATTAAAAAGAAACTAAAATTAAGTAGCATGGAGTTCACAGGGAATGATTACTTGAGGCAATCTGTAATTTTCTTGGTATAGATCTCAAATACTGGATAGGATTTGGAGATGATAAACATAACCAACACTAAGGAACCACCTTGTAAAAAGGTTAGCCTGGATGTCTTCCAAAATAGTCTGAAGTTTAGTCTCAGCTTCATTTTCAGCAATTGTCAGCTTTTCTCCTGTATCTCGTCGGACAGCTACAAACTGACAGCTCTTCATATCACGTGGCCCAACTTCAAGTCTAATTGGAACTCCCTATAAAATAAAGAAAGGTGGTTAATATGATAAATGTATGTCACCATTTGAATACACAGACTTATTTCATGGCTTTTTTCTTAACTATAAATCATAAAAATCCAAAAAAAGCAAAGCTATAATCAAACAAAAAAAATGTAATATTCCTGAGATATGATAGAAAACTACTGCATTGACCAGCGAGATATGATAGAAAACTACTGCATTGGCCGGCACCGTGGCTCAATAGGCTAATCCTCTGCCTTGCGGCGCCAGCACACCAGGTTCTAGTCCCGGTTGGGACACCGGATTTTGTCCCAGTTGCCCCTCTTCCAGGCCAGCTCTCTGCTGTGGCCCGGGAGTGCAGTGGAGAATGGCCCAAGTACTTCGGCCCTACATCCAATGGGAGACCAGGAGAAGCACCTGGCTCCTGCCTTCAGATCAGCGCAGTGCGCCAGCCACAGCGCGCCGGCCGCGGCAGCCATTGGAGGGTGAACCAATAGCAAAAGGAAGACTTTTCTCTCTCTCTCTCACTGTCCACTCTGCCTGTCAAAAAAAAAAAAAAAAAGAAAGAAAGAAAGAAAAGAAAAAAGAAAGAAAACTACTGCATTAAGGAAAAAAATCTGGAGCAGGCAGGCGTTTGGCATGGTGGTTAAGATGCTGCTTGGGACACTCGCATCTCATATCAAAATGCCTGGGTTCGAATCCCAGCTCCACTTTAGATTTCAGATTCCTTTGAGCCACAAACTGGTAGGCAGAAGATGATGGCTCAAGTACTTGGGTCCCTAACATCCATGTAAGAGACCCGGACTGAGTTTTGGGTTACTAGCTTTGGCTGGGCCCAGCCCCAGCTGTTGCAGGCATTTGGGAAGTGAACCAGTGAACCAAAGTCCCCTGTCTGTCTGCTTTGTACAGTGTTCTCTCTGCTTTCCAAACAATTAAAAAAAATTTTTTTTAACAGAAAAGAAAAACACCTAAGAAAGGTTTGTATGGAGAAACATAAGGTAACTATCTAGATCAGCCTTCCTAACTTTGCTCACAAAACAGTACACACAGATATTTATATTTGCCTGGTACATGGGAGTAAACAGAGACATAAGACACCCAAGCCACTGAAGGGAGCAGTGCACTGGCACATTCTTGACTCACTAACCGTAAAATGCTGCAGTTTGGTTCCAAGGCCCTCACTCTAGACATGTTACCTTTGTCTTTCACAAAGATTAGAATCACCTAGAGGGCTGATTAAAGACCAGATGGCTGGGCCCCACCTCCAGAGATGCTTACTACAGCAGGTTAGAGATGGGCCCTGCAAATCTATATCTCTAAGAAGTTCCCAAGTGATGGTGAAGTAGACTGCTGGTCCTGGGATACACTTTGAGAACGACTGCCCTATGCCTTCTTCTTCTTCTTTTTTTTTTTTTTATACAAAGAAAATTAAGTACTGTCTATATGCAAGTTTAAGACTTGTGAATCTTTATCAGCAAGAGGGAATCAAAATCCTTAAGGCTTAGAGAGACACTTCACTCTTAGGATCCAGAATCTAACTTGATAAAGAGTATGTTTTAAGTTTTTTTTTTTAATGAATGATACTCTAATTTGAACTTTCTGATTTTAAATTAGACTTCTCTACATACAATTTAGCTGCTGTTGTACCCCAAATCAAAGCTATAGGAAAAATTTTAAATGTTATTCTAGAAATCCTAATTTATCCCTCAGAAAATTTATTTTACAAAAAAAAGTCAACACTAGAGTAAACCGAAAGCAGGGAAGTGATGACTCAAAAGCAATGAGCACAGCCAGCAATAGATAGGATTTTCCACTAAAGAACACCAAAACGCGTTAGAGATATAGCTAATTCCAAGGGCCAGGGTAGGAAAAGTGCCATAATATCTTGTGTCAAATAGCAAAAAAAATGCTCAAGGAATGATGAGCAATGACAAAAGAACACAAAAGCCAACCTTAATGGATCCTACTGGTTAAATCAGAGACACTTTAAACATAACAACAAATAATGATAGTAACAGATTATAACCTACTCAATACAGAAAACATGTGAAGAAGGCATACTACACAAAGAGGAAGAAACATTAGCTGTGTAATGATTAGATTCTTCAGCACAAGATTTCCCTTACAACAGATATTAATCTTCGATGTCTTACTATTAGCTGTAACAATGACGGCTTGGTGAAGCCCATGTACCATTATTCTGAGAATCATATTGTTCAAATTATTATATGGATTCGTGGTATACACATTTTAGTTTACCAACCACATGAGATTTATTGATCAAAAACAAGGACTTCAAGATTATTTTTATTCATAATAAATATAATCTACAAAAACTATTTAAATTTAAAAAATAAACTGAGTTATCACAACTACAAAGTTATGAACTGGTTCAGTGCTGAACACTCAGTTTAAGAAGTAAGTCACAACAATCAAAACAAAGGTTTTTGAAAAAGCCTCAAGTTTTATAAAACACAAGCAGAACAGAGAAACTCTAAAGCACAATGGTGTGGGTGTGTGGGGGTAAAAAATGCACAACTGAAAAATTTACCTTGAGCTCCCAGTGATTGAATTTCCAACCTGGAGAGTAGTTGTCTCTCAAATCAGCTCTAACTCGAATGCTAACACTTAGTAACCGCCTGCAATAATCATTGCATTTTGCAATCAGTGCTTCTTTGTCTTCTTCAGAGAGTGCATTTGTAATGCCACAAGGAATCACTACCACCTAGAACCCAACACAGTAACCCAAATTTACACAAGGAAACAGCAAATGGAAATACAGAAGTCCTACAACTATGTGGGAATTAAAACCCACTAGTGACTGTAAATCTTAACACAAATCAATCGTTGTGATTTCTAATCACGTATCATATCTAATTAGCTGTGTATCACTAATCTATACTAAATGCATTTTCATTCGACTTACTATTTTTCATTTAACTTGTATCATTTCAAAAAAAATTTCTAAAAAGTTTTATATAAAGTAGCATAAAATTAAATAGAAACTAACAAACAGTTCAAATGACACACACAGTTACCTAACACTGTGGCCTAGGCTGTACTGCATGTTGTTTTTATCAATTGAATGATTCAGAAAACTACCCTTTTGAATTTCCTGTCATAAATATGAATGATAAATGAATAATCTCCTTACCTGAACAGAGGCTACACGGGGTGGTAACACTAAACCCATGTTGTCTCCATGAACCATGATCATAACACCAATAGTTCGAGTTGTCAGGCCCCAGGAGCACTGATAGGCAAATTGCTTCTCTCCTGGTGTCTTTGGATCTTCAAAAACAATCTCACACATTTTGGAGAAATTCTGTCCTAAATGATGTGATGTTCCTCCCTAAAATAAATAAAGTCATTTTAATAATCTATTATGCTTTATCATGACTATTTTATCTCTTCCTTTCTAGATTAACAAGGTTTAAAATATAAGCATGATCCCTCTCTCTCTCTCTCTCTCTCTCTCCCTCTCACTGTCTGTAACTCTGCCTCTCAAATAAATAAATAAAATCTTTTAAAAAATAAATAAAATATAAGCATAATCAATATAACAAGTGATTAGAATAAGTCAAAAAAAAAAGAAAATATATGAAGTGTTTGGTCGTGGGCAGTCCCTTTCATAGGAGCAAGGATTGCAAGGGTTCAAAAAGAATCCATACTTTGGTAATCCAGGATATAAGCCATGACTTACCTGACCTTGAAGATGTAAGAGAAACGGGAAGAAATTTCCTGAAAAGCACCAAAAATACTACTTCTCTGATAGAAAAAACTGCTAAATCTGCCCATGAACTGCACTTACAGTAACCTATCAATCACATGTAGCAGTTTGGTACCTGGATAGCCCGTCCACTGGCAGATATAAATGCTTCTATTGTAGTTGTATAGTCTCCTCCTGCAAATTTCTCCTTCTCAGTCTTTCTTCCTTTTACAACAGGAATTGCTAGGAGTTCTTCATACACCCGAGCATATAAGTCAAGTATCTGCAAGACCTGCAACGACATTTTAAGTGTAAATGTGCTCAAATTTAGAGTATATTCGGTCATTATAGATCTATAAAACTGCACTACTTAAAACTAACTGTGTTAGAAAAACACTTGGAACAACCCAAACTTTTTTAATGGGAAGGTTAAAGCAGTCAATATGAAGACATTCAGCAAAACAGTATGAAAAGAAGCTGAATAATTTTTTAATGAATATAAATTTAGAAGACAAACTAAGTGTTTATGAAAGGGACACAGTAATTGAAGTGAAAAATCTCCCCCAAAATGATTAACTTCAATCACAAGATTAGCATTTGTCCACATATTAAAGTCCAAAAATATTTTCACAAAATTTAAAACAGCATATTCCATGTATTAATAAAATTTCAATAAGCATCTTTTTAAATTCACGTAGATGTGAATTAGTTAGATATTTATTTTAATAGATGTTACATAAATCTCGTTACTTAAATAAAAAAAGTAGAGCCTGAACAAAGAGATGGAACATAATTAACAAGGAAGTCAACTTTTTATACCTCTTCTGCTGCTTCTTCAAAGGTAGCAAAAGCACTATGTCCTTCCTGCCAAAGGAATTCACGAGTACGCAGAAAAGGCTGAGGGTGCTTGAACTCCCAACGCTAAAAGGAGTAAGAATATAATTTGGTCATTATAGAAAGCTTTTCAATGTTTATCGACAATTTCACAGGGTAAGCAATCAAAAATCTTAACTGTGATTTAAAGTACTTCAAAAAAATGCTCTCATATAAATTCTTTGAATTTGAAAGTAAAGGGGGAAAGTATACCTTTTAAATACATAAGATAATGGAAAAATATAAGAAAAGGTGTATACCTACCACCACATTGCACCACTGGTTAAGCCTGATGGGCAGGTCTCTGTGTGACTGCACCCATTTTGCATATGCAGGATACATTACTGAAAGAGGAAATTAGGGACAGTTATTTCTCCTTTAAGGCTGGTAAGAGTTAAACCGGCAACATAATTAATAGGAATTACAATGTGTGTCTAATGTTTGCTATGGTTAAGTGAATGGTATTATTATCCATTTCATAAACGCATTACTCAGGATAGAAATCTACCTAAACTTAGTCATAAATTACATTCTTCATGTAAAATTTAGATTTAGCATTTAATTTACTTTGACTGCTTTTCATGTTTCATTTTTTAAACCACTAGTCTGTGCCATGCTCTATGTTAACTTCCTTGCATTCATAATCCTATTCAATTCTCACATTTAACACAATGCAGATATCATACTCTCAATTTTAAAATTGTGGAAGTTAAATAACTCTGCACAGTTGTGCAGTAGAATAACTGTTTAGAATCCACTGATGTTGGCCGGCGCCGTGGCTCAACAGGCTAATCCTCCGCCTTGCGGCGCCGGCACACCGGGTTCTAGTCCCGGTCGGGGCGCCGGATTCTGTCCCGGTTGCCCCTCTTCCAGGCCAGCCCTCTGCTGTGGCCCGGGAGTGCAGTGGAGGATGGCCCAGGTGCTTGGGCCCTGCACCCCATGGGAGACCAGGAAAAGCACCTGGCTCCTGGCTCCTGCCATCGGATGAGCGCGGTGCGCCGGCCGCAGCGTGCCATCCGCGGCGGCCATTGGAGGGTGAACCAACGGCAAAAAAGGAAGACCTTTCTGTCTGTCTCTCTCTCTCTCTCACTGTCCACTCTGCCTGTCAAAAATTAAAAAAAAAAAAAAAAAAAAAAAAAAAAGAATCCACTGATGTTGCCACTGGGAGTATGGAAGTTCTTGCCAAAGTCTGTCTTTATCTTTGCCTATCTGTGTTCTACAGCAAGCAAAACAAAATAAATTGGGTCAATCTAGTATGAGAAGAAAAACTCTGCTACCATAATTTCAATAATACAAAATATCAGTATTAGTATCAAATAAAAAGCAAGCAACCCTTAGCTGTAAAGATGGATAATTACTTTGGAATACATTATGAAGCCTAAAGGCTCAAAATTTCCAATGAGACTCCCATTTACTATCTGTACTTTAGGAAAATTATTTAACCTTTCAGAGGTTTTACTGGCAAAATGGAGATAGCCAGTTGCCCCTCCCGACCTTCTTTACAACATGTTGTGAATATAACACAAGATGATATAAATGAAATCACTTAGTTACCCTGCAGGAGGAGCCAGCGCTGTGGTGCAGTGGGTTAACGCCCTGGCCTGAAGTGTCGGCATCCCATATGGGCGCCGGTTCTAGTCCTGGCTGCTTCTCTTCCCATTCAGCTCTCTACTATGGCCTGGGATAGCAGCAGAAGATGGCCCAAGTCCTTGGGCCCCTGCACCCATGTAGGAGACCCAGAAGAAGCTCCTGGCTCCTGGCTTCAGATCAGCACAGCTCTAGCCATTGTGGCCATCTGGGGAGTGAACCAGTGGATGAAAGACCTCTCTCTGTATCTACCTCTCTCTGTAACTCTGTCTTTCAAATAAATAAATCTTAAAAAAAAAAAAAAACTCTGCAGGAATGTACATCCATTTATAAAACTCAGTAAGAAAATTAGTAATATGCAGAGCCTTAGTATTTATAATCTTATAATCAATTCTAAGAACAAAATTCCTAGAAAAATATAGCAAATATATATTATATAAAATATAGCAAAAAATAAAAAATGATAGTTTTTAAAAATCCTACTATACTAATAATAAAAAGCTCTATAATGAATACTACATAGAGAATTAAGTTTGTGTTCAAACTTCATCAACATTCATTAAACTTCAGATCATCAGCAAGAATTACAAATGTCAGAAAATAAAAGTTGAAACTACTGTTTCAGTGAGATTTCTCCTGTGCCCATTCTCACCTGTTTCACTAGTAGGACGAATGGCAATTGGTTCTGCCAATTCTGTTTTGCCAGATCTTGTGACCCAAGCAACCTAGTAAGATAAAATCATTTCTTATACTTGTTTTCATCATCAATTTACAAATGTTCTCCCTATCAATTTTTTCTCAACATTAACTAAGACAAGTTAAAATTGTTGCTGCTCACTGAGAGGAAAGGTACAAGCCAGCTAATTAATATGACAAACAGAATAATAATTTCCCATAAAAGTAGAAATACACTTTTTAAACAAAAATGGGTTTACTTTTCTCTAAACTGGTTATTACACACAATTGAAAATATACCCTTTAAGGGGCCAGTGTTGTGGCACAGTGGGTTAAGCTGCTGCCTGAGATGCCAGCATCCTATACAGACACAGATTTGTGTCCCAGCTGATCCATATCCAATCTAGGAAAATAAACCCTTCAGTTTATAAGAAAAAAATTGCAAAAAATTTTTAAAAGCAAGTTAACTTACCTCAGGGGCAAAGTCAGCAACATGCGTCTTCTCTTTCTCTAATGCACTTTGAGACACAAATATGGGGAAATAGCAGTTTTCAACACCAAGTTTCTTGATCTCAGCATCAAAAAAGTCCTTGATGGATTCCCAAATGGAGTATGCCCAGGGACGAAGAATATAGCAGCCACTGACGTCATAGTATTCAATCATTTCTGACTTTGTAATAACCTTTTGATGAGAAAAAGAGTCTTTAAATCCTAAAGAGAATAAGCATTCTAGTAAAATGGTAAGAATATGACAATCAAAATTAAAATCAGGAGACTTCCACTGTTGATACACCCACCAAAAGGAGAAAGTCAAAATGGGAAAACAGAACTTCCTATACTGACAAATATCTAACAGGGCTCCAAACTCTTACAAAGACCTGAATTCCAATCTCATCTCTGCTATTTATTGTTAATTGTGATTTTGGACTAATCCCTTTAAGTCACCATTAAGGAATCAAAAAAAAAAAAACAATGAGTATCTCATAGAACTACTTTTCTTATTCAATGCATTCATCCCTGATATCAGTGTGGGACTGGTTACAGAATACCATGCCTCCCTACCCCACACAAGGACGCTCCTGTCTCTTACGTACTGGTGTTGTGAAGCAGCAGGGTCTAGCTGCAGCCTGTGATGTCAGCATCCCAGACGGGAGCAACACCTTGCTGCCCTGCTTCTGATCCAGCTTTCTGCAACCGGGCTTGGGAGAACAACAGAGGATTGCTCAAGTGCACTTTGGGCCCCTGCTACCCACATGAGAGACCAGGATGGCATTCCGGTCTCCTGGCACTGGCTTGGACCAACCCTGGCTATTACAGACATCTGGGGAGTAAGCCAGTGAATGGAAGACACCCCCCCCCCCACCTCTTCCTTTCTCTGTCATTCTGCCTGTCAAATAAATAAATCTTTTTTCTATTTTTAAGATTTTATTTATTTATTTGAGATGCAGATTGACAGAGAAGGAGAGACAGAGAGAAAGGTCTTCCATCTGCTGGTTCACTCCCTAAATGGCCACAATAGCCAGAGCTGGGCCAATCCAAAGCCAGGAGCCAAAAGCTTCTTTTGGGCCTCTTATGTGGGTACAGGGGCCCAAGGACTTGGGCCATCTTCCACTGCCTTCCCAGGCCACAACAGAGTCAGATTGGAAGAGGAGCAGCAGGAACACGAACAAGGGTCCATATGCCAGTGCCGCTGGCAGAGGCTTAGCCCACTATGCCACAGTGCCAGCCCATAAATTAATCTTTTAAAAAAATAAATGTATATGCTGACGCCTTAAACAAGAGTGTCAATTTGTTAAGTCAACAACAGGAGTCACTGTGCACTTATTCCCCATGTAGGATCTCTGTCCTTAATGTATAGGTCAATGTGAATTAATGATATGACTAGTGCTCAAACAGTATTTGGCACTTTGTGCTCTGTGTGTGGGCAAACTGATGAAATCTTTACTTAATATATACTAATTTGATCTTCTGTATATAAAGATAATCGAAAATGAATCTTGATGTGAATGGAATGGGAGAGGAAGCGGGAGATGGGAGGGTGGCGGGTGGGAGGGAAGTTAGGGGGGGAAGCCATTGTAATCCATAAACTGTACTTTGGAAATTTATATCTACTAAACAAAAGTTTAAAAAAATAAAAAATAATGTATAAAAATAAATGGCAAATGCTTAGGCCCCTCCACCCATGTGAGAGACCCAGAAGAAGCTCCTGTCTCCTGGCATCGGCCTGGCCCAGCCCCAGCCAGCCACTGCAGCCATTTGGGGAGTGAACCAGCAGATGGAACACCTCTCTCTTGTCTGTTTCTCTCTGTAACTCTGAATTTCAAAATAAATAACTAAAAAAAAAAGTCTATTAGCATATAATCTATACACATCCTCCCATTTACTTTAAATCATCTCTACATTACTTATAATAGTAACATAAATACTATGTAACCAGCTATTTTCTGTATTGTTTAGCAAACAATGACAAGAAAGATGTTAGCATTATTTTTATCCTATGTATTTTCTTTTTTTTTTTTTTTTTTTGGACAGGCAGAGTGGACAGTGAGAGAGAGAGACAGAGAGAAAGGTCTTCCTTTGCCGTTGGTTCACCCTCCAATGGCCGCCGTGGATGGCGTGCTGCGGCCGGCGCACCGCGCTGATCCAATGGCAGGAGCCAGGTGCTAGGAGCTTTTTCCTGGTCTCCCATGGGGTGCAGGGCCCAAGCACTTGGGCCATCCTCCACTGCACTCCTGGGCCACAGCAGAGGGCTGGCCTGGAAGAGGGGCAACCGGGACAGAATCCGGTGCCCCGACCGGGACTAGAACCCAGTGTGCCGGCGCCGCAAGGCGGAGGATTAGCCTGTTGAGCCACGGCGCCGGCCCCTATGTATTTTCTATCTGCACTTGGTTGAATCCACAGATGCAGAAGTCACAAAGAGAGCCAACTTTATTTATGTGACATTTTTAAAACTGTGACATGTTAAAAGACTATACTCCACATGATTAAAGGTTTTATACACTGTTACTATTAAACTTGTACATGAACTTTAGAATCTAAACACAAAGCAGCCTTTGAGCAATCTAAAATATAAATATCAACTGAATGTTTACTCACCTGAGAATACCAATCAGCAAGATTTTCTTCCTTTTTTGCCTCAAGACCCAACCTGCAGATATGAAAAATAAAATATAAATTCCTTCACTCAGCAATTGCTTCTAGGTTGTGTCTTAGTCTGTTTTCCACTGCTTTAACAAAACACCTAAGGCCAGGTAATCTCTAAGAATAACAGCTCATTTGGTTCACAGTTCTGGAGGTTGGGAAGTCCAAGAGCAGGGCGCTGCCATCTGGTGAGGGCCTTCTTGCTGCACCAAAACAAGGCAGATGATGGTGTCATGTGGTGAGACAGAGCAAGCATGGGAGCTGGGGACTCTCTTCCTCTTCTTACAAAGCCACTATTGGGTTGTGGGGGGGGGGGGGCACTCTCATGACCTCACCTAATCCTAATTACCTCCCAAAGGCCCCACCTCCAAATGTCATTAAAATATGAATTTGGAGGTCAAGTTTCCAATAGATACATTCAAACCATAGCATGTTGAATGAAAATAAACCTAAGTTCAAAATAGATTTATTTTTTATTTTTCTTCAGTGTTATTTCTATATTTCTATCTTCTATATTTATTCCTAAACAGTTCCATCATTTCATAAAAGGTAGTGATACTGTCTGCAAAAGACTAGGAGAGTCAAACCTACCAAAAACTATGATTGCAATGAAGGCATTTCTTTCACAAAGTTCTTTTTAAGGTAATGTTTTGGGGCCTCCACTTGCGATGCCAGCATCCCATATTCAATTCCCGACTGCTCTGCTTCTGACTGAGCTTCCTATTAATGTGTCCTGGGAGACAGTGGGTGATGGCTCAAGTACTTGAGGCCTGCCACCCATCTGAGAGACCTGGACAGTTTCAGATTCCTGGCTTTGGCCTGGCCCAGCCCTGGCTCTTGTAGACATTTGGGGAATGAACCAGTGGATGGAAGATCTTTCTCTCTGTAGCTCTTTCAAGTAGAAGAAAATCAATAAATAAATAACAATTTTTAGAAATTGAAGAGTTGAACTCATTCAAACCAGCTTCACTTCAAGTGAGGCCTCCATGTCTGATTACCTGGTCTGCTTCTTAGGCCCTTGCCCTTCTCCTGCTCCACTTGATGACAGCCCACTTCCTTGGCTTTTAGAAGTATCTTTCCTTTGGCCGTCATTTTGTTTCTGAGGCTTATTCTGCTTTTCAGATTTATTTTCTTTTTCTTTCTTCTTCTTATCTTTTTCCTCAGCCCCCGTAGCAGATAGAGGCTTGTACTCCGTTCCAGTCAGTGACTTGTATTGTGCCTTCAGCTGAAGCAGTTCTTGTACGGCTGCATCTATTTGATCCTTTAATTTAAAGAAAAGATAGTATTTAATTCCAATCACCGTCTAAGCACCCAAAAAATAATGTGAAAAACTTTAAAAGAATATGACCAACAAGGAAAGAATTGCATAAGAGTGACTGGAGAATCATAGTTCATAACCACACTGTCCAAACAGTAGTCCCCAGTCACATGTGGCTGCAGAAATAAGATGAACTCAGTCCCTCAGTTACAATAGCCACATTTTAAGTGTTTAAGAGCCACATGGAGCTAATGACAACTGTATTGGACATTACTGTTATATAACATCCCATAATCACAGAAAGTTAAGTATTCCATAGGAATCTCAATGAAGAGCCATTACATTATATTGCATTGAACACTTCACAATTATAAAGATGACTAATTGAATTCCTTTATTACTGGTTAAACTTTAAAACCTATGGCAACTTAACTGTCTTCCTCTCATGTGAATCTTTATCACAAAATTCCTACACCATGGGATGGGCACTGTGACACACCATAGTAAGCGCCACTGCTTGCAATACCCACATCTAATATTGGAATGGCTGGTTTGAATCCCAGCTACTCTGCTTCCCATGCAGCTTCCTGCTAACCCATTCTGAGAGGCAGCAAATGATGGTTCAAGTGTTTGGGGCCCTACCAACCACATGGCAGACCCAAATAATGTTCCAGGCTCCTGGCTTCAGCCTGGCCCAGCCCTGGCTGATGTGGGCATTTGGGGAGTGAACCAGCAAACGAAAGATGTTTCTTGCTGTCTCTCACTCTGCCTTCCAAGTAGATGAAAATAAACACTTTTTAAAAATCGTACTCCTAAGATAATAGAGATAGCAAAAACTACACTGGAACTCAAAAATAAAACCTGTACTTAAGAATGACTAAGTTATAGGAAAAGGAATCAAACAAATACTAAGGGCCTACAAAAAGACAGGTGGTATGCGAAGGTTTAGGTCCTTACATCTAGGATCTTAGGGATTATAAAAAAATCCAGATAACTAAAATATAGTATGTTGAAGTACTGTGTCAGGGAAGGGCTGTCATGTGAAAACAACTAGTCAAATCTAATTGGGGGAACAAAGAATCAACAAGTGTCTTCAAAAGACAAGGTAAGAGTTGAGAACAGATATATAAGAAGTTAGTCAGATGTGATAGGGCAGAAAGTGCAAAATTTCAGCAAAAAAAAAATCCCTGAAATGTAAAAAGCAAAAGCACATGGAAAGAATAGCACACTAACCTTGGAGGCTTTTTCAGCTTTAAGTTTTCGAACTACTTCCCCTTGGCAAGCTACTTTGTCAAAAAGTGCTTTGGCTTCCGGTGTTTCTGGATCCCTAGGGTCAGAGTTTCCAGCAGGACTTGAATCTGAACTCTGAGATAATGGGGGCTGACCAGGTACATACTCCTTCCCAGTTTTGGCTTTGTATTCAGCTTTCAGGGACAGCAAGCATTCTACAGCTTCATTAATTTTAGCCTAAAATGAAAGAGGAAAAGAGATAAATATTTAATACTTTCTGAGCTATCCACAAATTTCAATCTCATTTAAAAATGGAATTATCACCACAATACAGTCAGCCCTCTGTATATGTGGGAAACTGTCAATTTCCTCTGCTGCAGAACAAAAGCAGTTGGAAAACAAAACAAAATTTATCTCAGGGGCCAGAGCTGTGGTGAAGCTGCTGCTTTCAACACAAGCATTCCATATCTGAGCACCAGTTCAAGTCCTAGCTGCTCTGCTTCCAACCCAGCTCCCTGCCTACACACCTGAGAAAGCAGTGGAAGTACTCGGGTCCCTGCCACCCACATGAGACCCAAATGGGGTTCTGGGCTCATGGCACCAGCCTGACTCAGCCCTAGCTATTGTGGCCATCTAAGGAGTTAACAAATAGAGGGAAGACCTCTCTCTCTATTTCTCCCTATCTCTTTGTTACTCTGCCTTTCAAAAGAAATAAGTAAATATCTTTTTTTAAAAAAGAGATTTTTAAAAAGGCAGTAGCAGAGAGCTGGTTTGGAAGTAGAGCAGTCAGGACTCAAACTGGTGCCCTTATGGAATGCTGGCACTCCAGGCACTGGCTTTATCTGCTATGCCCCAGTGCCAGTCCCAGTAAATAATGCAAATGGGGGCCAGCGCTGTGGTGTGGCAGGTGAGGCTTCCGCTGACAGTATGGACATCCCATATGGACACCAGTTCAAGTCCTGGCTGCTCGCTTCCAGACTAGCTCTCTTCTACAGCATGGGAAAGCAGAAGATGGCCCAAGTGTGTTTGGGCCCCTGCACCTTCGTGGGAGACCCAGGGGAGGCTCCTGGCTCCTGGCTTCCAATCAGCACAGTTCCAGACATTGCAGCCATCTGGGGAGTGAACCAGCAGATGAAAGACCTACCTCTCTCTCTTTCTCTCTACCTTTCAAATAAATAAACAAATAAATCTTTTTAAAAAACATCCATCTGTACTGAATGTATAGACTTTTTTCTTTTCCTGACTCCCTAAACAATATGGTATGATAACTATATATATAACATTTACAATATTAAGTATTACAAATTACCTAGAGAGGAGTTAAAGGATACAATAGAATATTCATGGCTTATACACAAATCTGATGCCATTTTAAGTAAAGGATTGGAATAGCCTTGGATTTTGGAATCCTTGGGGTTCTGGAGCCAATCTCCCACATTCATCAAACTAAGACTGTCTTCCTGGCCAGCACCGTGGCTCATTTGGCTAATCCTCTGCCTGCAGCACCAGCACCCCGGGCTCTAGTCCCGGTTGGGGCACCAGATTCTGTCCTGGTTGCTCCTCTTCCAGTCCAGCATTCTGCTGTGGCCCGGGAAGGCAGTGGAGGATGGCCCAAGTGCTTGGGCCCTGCACCAGCATGGGAGACCAGGAGGAAGCACCTGGCTCCTGGCTTCGGATTGGCGCAGTATGCAGGCCGTAGCAGCCATTTCGGGGGTGAACCAACGGAAGGAAGACCTTTCTCTCTGTCTCTCTATAACACTGCCTGTCCAAAAAAAAAAAAAATTCTTCCTATAAGCTAATCATAGGAAAACTCTGTTAAATCATCAGCCCAAAGTAACAAAGAAAGCTAAAGTTAAAAATACAAATCATATACACTATCTCAGATACTCACAATAAAAATAAACACGTGTAAACATACAATACTACAACTTTCCAATTTATATAAGTAAACAAATCATAGAACATCAAGCAAATTGCCAGTGTCATGCCCTGGGTCTACAGACAGCGAAGTCAAAATGTACAAAATAATAAAAATTAGTTGAATGGCTTTGCCTACACAAATCTTATTTCCTTCTTCAAAAATTACTTATTTATTTGAAAGGCAGAGCGACAGAGATTTTCTATCCACTGGTACACTCCCTACAAAGCTACAACAGGAATCAGGAACTCCATCCAAGTCTTCTTTGACAGGGGCTGACGTACTCAGGCCATCATTCATGCCTTAGTCAGCATGCTAGATCAGCTCAACAGCTAGGACCCAATCTGGCACTCAAGTCGGGAGAATGCGAATGCAGTGGCTTAACCCACTGTGCCACAACACCATGCCCCAATTACTTTCTTCAGTCTACTCAGCAGACTACCTTTCATTTAAAAAAATGAAGTTTGGGCCCAATTATTGAATAGCTATGCCACTCTTTTCAAAATTTACAATGAAATGAGAAAGTATGTTGAAACTTTAAATACTCACCTATGTATTTCAACCTCTTATAGGTCAATAAAATTATAACGAGAAAGACAGACACTGAGCCCAACTGAGACATTTATGATTCTAGTGGAGAATAGAAATGAGACTAAAGGCCCCAAGCTGGATATGTTGCCTGAAATAGTGGTACTATCTAACTACAGAATAATAGACCATCTCAGAGCCTTAAAATAGAGAGGAAAAGTATCTGCAAATCATCTTGTCAATTTTTTATTGCTACATTATAGCAATGCTTCAGATAGTCGACACCCAAAAGAATGCCAGGAATGAGTATGAGAGTTTGACACAGCAGTTAAATTGCCGCTTAGGTATTCCTAGTTTGAGATCCTGCTATTGGATCTGACTCCAGCTTCCTGCTAATGCAGACCCTGTGAGGTAGTATTGATAGCTCAAGTAATTGGGTTTCTGTCACCCAGAGTGGAGACCTGAATTGAGCTCCTGTCTCCCAGTCTAGACCTGAACCAGCCTAGTCACTGCAAGCCTATGAACAGCCTGACTCAGCCCCCTAGCCATTGCAAGCATTTGAAGAGTGAATCAGTGGATGGTTGAAAGCTCTATTTCTATCTCTCAAACAAGTAAGTCAGTAACTAAAAAAATTTTTTTAAAAAGAGTCCTCCCCAACCCACACCTTCCCCTCCCTTCAAAAATGGAGAAATGGAAGAGAATGCTCACATGGTCACATATAGAATGAAAAGTACTCAAACAGCTATTTTTGCAGCAGCCAGTAGGTGGAAGCATTTCTCTAAATGAACAACAGTACATTTTGACTGACATCAAATATGATGGGGCACAATACTGATGCTGTGAAAATATCCCCCTTATAGAGGCCAGTGCCATGGCACAGTGGTTTAAGCCACTGCCTATAATGCCAGCATCCCATATGGGCACCAGTTCAAGTCCTGACTGCTCTTCTTCTATTTTTTAAAAGATCTACTTATTTATTTGAAAGTCAGAGTTACAAAGAGAAAGAGAGGCAGAGAGAAAGTCTTCCATCTGCTGATTCACTCTCCAGATGGCCACAATGGCCAGAGCTATGCCAATCCAAAGCCAGGAGACAGGAGCTTCTTCCACATTTCCCACGCGGGTACAGGGGAAGACTTGGGCCTTCTTCTACTGCTTTCCCAGGTCATAGCAGAGAGCTGGATCGGAAGTGGAGCAGCCAGGACTTGAACTGGTTCCCAAATGGGATGGCAGCACTATAGGTGGTGACTTTACTCGCTACGCCACAGTGATGGCCCCTGCTCAACTTCTGAACCACCTCCCTGCTAAGGCACCTGGGAAAGTAGCAGAGAATGGCCCAAGTGCTTGGGTCCTTGTACCCATGTCGGAGATCTGGAAGAGGTTCCTGTCTCCTGGCTTCGGCTGGCCCAGCCCTAGCGACTGCAGCTATTTGGGGAGTGAACCAATGGATGGAAGATCTCTCTCTCTCTCTTTCTGTAATTCTACCTTTCAAATAAATAAATAAATGTTTAAAAAAAAAAAGAATAAAATGTAACATATACTTCAGTCAAAAGCTGGTATCATTTGAAGGTTTCCCTATGAACAGCCTGAGATAACCACAGACGAAAAACCTTTTGATAGCTCATTTGTTATTCCCTGAATACAGCTTCACCTGCTTACCTCCCATACTTTCCTAGTGAGTGCTACCATTTATTCCAGTGATTCTCAAAGCATGATTCCTGGGCCAGTAGCATCAGCCATCACCCAGACATCCTTTCAGAAACACATATTCTCTGCATACTCTGCACTAATCAAATCAGAAAGTCAAGGGGGAAGGGAGGGTAGCACCTTGTTTCACAACAAGAAAGTTGGGGAATCATGGCTATTTTGGTCTATACTTAGAATGCATTCCTACAAGCTTTGTTTCCCATAAAGGGCTACACCTACTTTAGGAATATTTTAAACTTATGAGCTATATCCTCATTCTAGGACACTTTCAATCACAAACACTTCTAACAATTTATACGTATCACACATGACTACAGCCACATCACAGAAAATCACGAGTTTATGTGCTTCTTCCCCAGTAACCTCTCTCTCTTGAATGTTTCTTGTTTGTATTTTCAGAGCTTGACATACAGCAGATATGAGTAAATGGGGACAGTTACGTAAAAATATTTGGAGAATGAATAAATAGAGTAATTGGGGGAAAAGATACTTGAGCAGACAATCTCTAAATGCATTATATAAGATGAGGTGGCCCCAACCAGTATGAACTTATATGCTTACTCACAAAGCAGTCTTGACCTGCTCCAGCATACTGACCTTGGGGGCCTTCTCGGCTTTCAGCTTACGCACGACCTCCCCTTGTGCAGCAACTTCATCATATAGAGATTTACTTTCCAGAACACTTGTTGATGACTTAGAAGAAATATTCTGTATGACTGCAGTAGGAGGATTCCCAGGTTTATATTCCTGGCCAGTCTTCTCCTTATATTCAGCTTTCAGAGCCAAAAGCTGTTTTACAGCTATATCTATATCTTCTTTTGCTGCTTTTTTGCTTTTTAATTCACGAACCACATCCCCTTGAGCAGCCACTCTGTTGTAAAGGAGTACAGGATCCTCAGATGTTGCACAAGTGTTACTCAGAGAAGGTGCTGGTCTGTCTTTAAAAGGAGCAGTTGTCTACCGAGGTAAAAAACAAAAAAAGTAAAATAATTAATTCATGTTAAATGTACTCCCACAAAATTTAAGTTAAAAACAAAATTTTTAAACTTTAATCTCATAAAAATCTTAAGTGATTAAGATTTTTATGTGAATAATTTAAGTTTAATAAATAAGTGATTTAAGTGAATAAATAATCTCTTTCCTAAAATCTTATCCTTGTGAAAAATGACAGAACTGAAAAAGGGAAGAGGTACACTGATATTCACTGGAGCATTTTTTATCACAGTAAAAAAGCTAAAAATTCACTAAATCCTTATCATTAGAGGACTATGATACAACCATCAGGTCTGAAAACAAATCACTGCTTGTTACATCCTAGCTGTGCAACTTGGATTCATTATTTAAGCTATTTCCCTTACAATAAAACAGAGTTAATTTTATTTAACTCAACAGGTTGATGGAAAAATAAAAGCAATAAATCTGAAAGCCCTTAATCACAGAGGCTGAGAAACAGTGAGCATCAATAAGCATTAGGTAACATCACCGTTGTGGCCATTGGGGGAGTGAACCAACGGAAGGAAGACCTTTCTCTGTCTCTCCCTCTGTAACTCTACCTCTCAAATGAATAAATAAAATCTTTAATAAATAAATAAATAGCTAAGAGCCACTGTAAGCTGTACCAGAGATACCTTTTTACCTGGGTGTTAGGTTCTAAAGTCAGCATAAACTTAAAATTACAGCTCCTCCCAATACCTTATATCATTCATAATTTATAATATTGAAGTTTTATAAACCCATAAACACTAATATGCATATGTAAATGCACATTATATAGTAATTTTTTTTGAAGATTTATTTTAGGGGCTGGTGTTTTGGCACAGCAGGTTAAGTCTCTGCCTGTGGTGCTAGCATCCCCTAAGGGAGCCAGTTTGAGACCCAGCTGCTCTACTTCCGAACCAGCTCCCTATAAATGCTCCTAAGAAAGCAACAGAAGTCAGCCCAAGTGCTTGGGCCCCTGCACCCATGTGGGAGACCCAGAAGAAGCTCTGGTCTAGCCCAGCCCAGTCTTTTGTGACCATGTGGGGAATAAACCAGCGGATTAGATAGAAGATCTTTCTGTCTCTTTCTTTCTTCTTCTCTCTGTAGCTCTGCCTTTCAAATAAAAATAAAAATAGACCTTAAAAAAAAAAAGATTTGGGGGTTGGTGCTGTGGTGTAGCAGGTAAAGCTGCCACTTGCATTGCCAGCATCCCATATGGGCGCTGGTTCAAGTCCCAGCTGCTCCACTTCCTATCCAGCTCTCTGCTATGGCCTGGGAAAGCAGTGGAAGATGGCCCAAGCTCTTGGGTCCCTGCACTGATGAAGTAGACCTAGAAGAAGCTCCAGGCTCCTGGCTTCGGATTGGCTCAGCTCTGGCCGTGGCAGCCAACTGGGGAGTAAACCAGTGGATGGAAGACTTCTCTTTCTCTCTTTCTCTCTCTTCCTTCTCTGTAACTCTGCCTTTCAAAAAATAAATAAATTTTATTTTAAAAAATCTAAAAAAGATTGGGGGGGGGGGGGCTAGCACCATGGTGTAGCAGGTAAAGCCACTGCATGCAGTGCCAGCATCCCATAGGGGCACCAGCTTGAGTCCCAGCTGCTCCACTTCCTATCCAGCTCTCTGCTATGGCCTGGGAAAGCAGTGGAAGATGGCCCAAGTCCTTGGGTCCCTGAACCCCTGTGGGAGGACTGGAGAAGCTCCAAGCTCCTGACTTCTGATCAGGTCAGCTCTCTTTCTGCTTCTGCATCTGCAACTCTGCCTTTCAAATAAATAAATCTTAAAAAAAATTAGGGGCTGGTGCTGTGGAGTAGCACGTATAGCCAACATGTTGCGACTTTAACTGCTACACTACAACACCAGCCCCAATACATTTATTTTTAAGAATGGGTACTGATGGTAGTCAACAGAATGTATCAATGTAACACTGAAGTAATCACACTGCCTTGTATGTGATAAAGTTTCATTTGTGTCAAACACAGAACAGTGCAGGAAAAAGGTTTCTCACAATCAAAAATAAAACTATAGAAATTCATGATAATCCTAAGAAAAAGCTAAACGCCCTGCATTAGTGCCTTTAGTCTGCCACCAGATCTATTAAAAACACAGATTTCCATAACATTAGCCATAAAAGTACAAGTGCAGGGAGCTGGTGTTGTAGCATGTTGGATAAAGCCAACACCTGCAATGCCACATATGGGTACTGGTTTGAGTCCCAGCTGCTCCACTTCCAATACAGCTCCCTGCTAATGGCCTGGGAAAAGCTGTAATAGATGGCCCAACTCTTTGGGCTTCTGCCACCCATGTGGGAGACAAAGAAGAGGCTCCTGGCTCCTAGCTTTGACCTGGCCCAGCCCTAGCTGCTGGGGAATGAACCAGTAGATGGAAGACATATCTCTCTTGCTCTCTCTCTCAAAAAAAAAAAAAGTGCAGATGGAGAGGTGCCAAAAAACACAAAAGATATAGGAGGAAAAAAAAACCTGATGAAGTAAGGTAAACCCTGGATCAGACTTCAATTTTGACATACTGGTCTGTACTGGAGGAAAATACTTTCAAAGATCTACCTATACATCAAAGGATAAAATGTATTCTTAAGGTTTAAGTTTATAAAGGACCTGAAACTACAATGGTAGGTATAAATGCCAGTCAAATGTATGTGAATTTCTGTAAGGATTTGTGCAGGTTTCAAGTCATGTCCACAGTTTTTTGGACACTCCTTCCACCAAGAGGTGGAGGTCTCCATCCCCTCCTCCTGAATCTGGACAAGCTTACAACTGCTTTGATCCATTCAATGCAGCAGAAGTGACTCAGACCTCCAAGGCTAAATCATAAAAGGCAATGCTGAGACAGGCATCTAGCACAACAATTAAGATGCCACTTGGGAATCTCACATCTTCTATCAGAATGCCTGGCTTTATTTCCCATTCCAGGTTCCTGCCAATGATTATCCTAGGAGATAGCAGAGACAGTTCAAATGTTTGAGTCACTGCAACCACATGGAAACTAGGATGGAGATCTGCTCTCCTGGCTTCAACTCCCTCCTGAATGCCCTATGGGCATTTGGGAAGTAAATCAGGAGACAGAAATCTAGATGTTTCTGTTTAGCTGTCTCTGATGCTCTGCCTTTCAAATAAATAAAAATTAAAAAACAAAAAGGGAATGCTGCTTCTATCTTATCTAATGGTCACTCACAATTGGAGGCCTGCACTGTCACAGAAGTTTTATGACTGACACTACCATGCTGGAGTATGTGGTTATTCCAGTCAACATTTCCACTTGAGCTCCTATCCAACATCAACTGGCATTCAGATGACTCCCCATCTATCCAGATCACTTGAGTGTTTGATAACTGCTACCCAGCCACCATCTGCTTCTCACCACATCAGATGCATAGGTTTACCCCCATCCAATTTGTCTTGATAAATCAGAACTTTTCCAGTATGTGATTATGCAGAAAATGTTTTAAATTTTTTTTCCTTTTCACTGAGTTTACATAGTTTTTAATTTTATGTAAATTAGAATCGCAAATCTGAATGGGCACTGTGGTGTAGTGAGTTAAGCTGCTGTCTGAGACACCCCTATTGCATCTGGGATGGTTTGAATCCCAGCTACTCTGATTCTGATTCAGCTTCCTGCTACTGCACAAACTGGGAGGCAGTAGATTATGACTCAAGCATTAGGGGACCTGGATGGACTTCTGGACTTTGCCCTAACTCAGCCACAGCTATTGTAGGCATTTGGGGAATGAACCAGCGGAAAGAAAACTCCCCATCATTTTGCCTTTCAAATAAATCAAACAAACAAAACAAAACAACCTCAAGTCCCACTGTAAATAATTCTAAATTCTTATCTCCCAAAAAACTCAGGTGTTTCTGACTTCCCTGGCTCAAGTTATTTACCATTTATTTACACAGTCACCCAAAACAAAAAAGTTACTATCTTGTCAATTCTATTTCTTGATCCATTACCTTCTTTATTTATTTTTTTCTTTTTTCTTTTTTTTTTGACAGGCAGAGTAAGAGAGAGACAGAGAGAAAGGTCTTCTTTTTTTGCCATTGGTTCACCCACCAATGGCCACCACGGCCAGCACATCGTGCTGATCCAAAGCCAGGAGCCAGGTGCTTCTCCTGGTCTCCCATGGGGTGCAGGGCCCAAGCACTTGGGCCATCCTCCACTGCACTCCTGGGCCACAGCAGAGAGCTGGCCTGGAAGGGGCAACTGGGATAGAATCCGGTGCCCCGACTGGAACTAGAACCTGGTGTGCTGGCGCCACAAGGCGGAGGATTAGCCTATTGAGCCACGGCGCCGGCCGATTCATCATCTTCTTTATATCCTCTATGCTCTCATCCTTTAGTTTTCCAACAATTTATAACAAAGTTTTCTAACCACACATCCAATCTACCCTTCAAACTGTCTTCTACACTGCTGTCAGCTCTTCAGCAACTAACTGCTAAGATCTATGCATTCCACATTCCACATTTCACATCAAGATGCTCCAAGGTGGAACAGGAAGTTCATAGCAATGCTAACAGAGCATTTAAAACATTCAAGGGAATAGAAATATACCCAACATCTGTTAAATACTGTGCTATAAACTCAAAGTGGTTCAGTTTTAACATTAGAGGGATGTACTACATGGCTTTTAATGATATTGCATGTTTGAAAAGCTGCAATTCCCATGGTTGCTGTGTTAGAAACCAACTACCACATGCAAGTCAATGTGGACATGAAATAAACATGGAAGTAGCTTATATGAGTCTAAAACTTGAGGGAAAAAATTACTTTTTATTTCAATTTGTGTATTCTAAACATTAACAAAGATCATTGATCACAGAATGAAAAACATATCTGTTAAAGTAAGTATTTTACCTCATTTTTTATGGTTTCTACTTTGGTCTTTTCCTTTGAGCCAGATGTTGGCATTTCCTTTGTATGTCCATCTGGAATGTATATCAAAACGCATGGGGCTTCTTTGCAACTATACGGGCTAAAAAGAAAATGAAGGGATAAAAATGTTTACTTGAACAAAATTAACAGTAATTAAAACTGAACTCTGAAATAAATTCCAAGGCACCATTAGTGTCTTTTCAAAGTACAAATAAATAGTCCATTTTGAATATTCAAACCAGAGGCTGTTTAGAGTAGTTTAAAAACAGTAACTAAATAAAAACTGACAGATCTTATTATTATAAACTTCCAGTTTGTGAACTTTCATACACACAAACAACCTAACTCCAAGGCAGAAATATTGATATGTCTGCCACCACAAACAGCATTAGAGGATATTAACGATATCACTTTTGATTTAAGGAAATGTATCCACATGCCACAGTGAATCTGCTTACACGCAGAAGAATTTCTCCAAAGCATCTATAAGAATTTTTTTTAAAGATTTGTTTATTTATTTTAAAGATGGAGTTGCAGAGAGGCAGAGAGAGAGAGAGAGAGAGAGAGAGAGCTCTTCCATCAGCTGATTCACTCCCAAATGACCATGATGGCTACAGCTGGGCTGATCCCAAGCCAGGAGCTTCTTCCAGGGTTCCCACATGGGTGCAGGGGTCCAAGCACTTGGGTCATCTTCCACGGCTTTCACAGGCACAATAGCAGCGAGCTGGATTGGAAGTAGAGCAGCTGGGACTCAAACTGGCGCCCATATAGAATGCCAATGTTGTAGACAGTGGCTTAACCCACCACACTACAATGCTGGCTCCTGTAAGAATTTCTTAATTTAGGGGCCAGTGTTGTGACATAATGGGTAAAGTCACCACCCAATATGCCAGCATCTCATCTGGGTGCCGGTTTGTGTCCCGGCTGTTCCACTTCCAGTCCAGCTCTCTGCCAGTGTGCCTGGAAAAGCAGTAGAAGACAGTTCCAGTTGTTTGGCCCCTATACCCATGTGGGAGACCTGGAAGAAGCTCCTGAATTGTGGCTTCAATCTGGTTTAGCCCTGGCCGTGGCAGCCATTTGGTGAGTGAACCAGAGGATAGAAGATACCTCTCTCTCTCTCTGCTTCTCCCTCTCTGTAACTCTGCCTTTCAAATAAGAAATTGTTTTCTTTTTTAAAGAATTTTTCAATTTGGGGCCAACATTGTGGTGCAGCAGGTTAGGTCGATGCCTGTGATGCTGGCATCTCACAAGGATGCCAATTTGAGTCCTAGCTGCTCCACTTGCAATTCAGTTCCCTGCTAACATGCTTGGGAAAGTAGCAGAAGATGGTCCAAATCCTTCTGGTACACACATGAGAGCCCCAGATGGAGTTCCTAGCTCCTGGTTTCAGCTTGGCCCAGAGTCAGTCATTTGGGGAGTGAACTAGAGGATGGAAGATCTCTCTCTCTCTCTCTCTCTTCCTTTCAATTAAACAAATCTTTTTTTATCTATTTTTTATTTTTGACAGTCAGAGTGGAGAGTGAGAGACAGAGAGAAAGGTCTTCCTTTTACCGTTGGTTCACCCTCCAATAGCCGCTGCGGCCGGCGCACTGCGCTGATCCCAAGCCAGGAGCCAGGGGCTTCTCCTGGTCTCCCATGTGGGTGCAGGGCCCAAGTACTTGGGCCATCCTCCACTGCACTCCCGGGCCACAGCAGAGAGCTGGACTGGAAGAGGGGCAACCGGGACGGAATCCAGTGCCCCGACCGGGACTAGAACCTGGTGTGCTGGTGCCGCAAGGTGGAGGATTAGCCTACTGAGCCGTGGCGCAGGCCTCAAGTAAACAAATCTTAAAGAAATGGAAAAAAAAAAACAGGGGCCAGCGCTGTGGCGCAATGGGTTAACACCATGGCCTGAAGTGCTGGCATTCCATATGGGTGCTGGTTCTAGTCCCGGCTGCTTCACTTCCCATCCAGCTCTCTGCTATGGCCTGGGGAAGCAGTAGAAGATGGCCAAAGTCCTTGGGCCCCTGCCCACGGGAGATCTGGAAGAAACTCCTGGCTCCTGGCTTCAGATGGGTGCAGTTCCAGCTGTTGCAGCCATTTGGGGAGTGAACCATTGGATGGAAGATTTCTCTCTCTCTCTCTCTCTCTCTCTCTGAAACTCTGCCTTTCAAATAAATAAATAAATCTTTAAAAAAATCCTCAATTTCAAAGGGTACAATAAGTAGCAATAATCTGTTTGTGATACCAATCATAAAAAAAAGACTTCCGTGAATATTATAGTAAAAGCTACAAAGTATACAGAGTAATAGAAATACTTTAGAGACAATAAGATCCTTTCTTCCATTATTTTTTAAAATTTATGGGCTGGCGCTGTGGTGCAGTAGGTTAATCCTCTGCCTGCGGAGCTGACATCTCATATGGGCACCAGGTTCTAGTCCTGGCTGCTCCACTTCCAATCCAGCTCTCTGCTATGGCCTGGGAAAGCAGTAGAAGATGGCCCAAGTGCTTGGGCCCCTGTACCCACATGGGAGAGCCGGAAGAAGCTCCTAGCTCCTGGCTTTGGATCCGTGCAGCTCCGGCTGTTGCAGCCATTTGGGGAGTGAACCAACGGATGCAAGACCTTTCTCTCTGTCTCTCTCTCTCACTGTCTGTAACTCTACCTCTCAAATAAAATAAATAAAAAATCTTTAAAAAAAATATTTACCTATGTATCTGGAAGGCAGAGTGACAGAGAAGGAGAGACAGAGGGAGGTCTTCCAACTGCTGATTCATTCTCCAAATGCTGGCAACAGCTGAGGCTGGGCTAAGCCAAGGCCAGGAACTCCATCTGGGTCTCCCATGCGGGTGGCAGGGATTAAAGTACTCCAGCCATCATGTGTTGCCTCTCAGGAACACTATTACAAAGCTGAATTGGAAGCATTAAAGCTGTGACTCAAACCAGACACTCTGGTATGGGATGAAGGTATCCCAAGTAGCAGCTTAATCTGCTGTACAACACCCACCTCCTCTTAAATACTTTTAATAGCTTTATTGAGCTAATTCACACCCCAAAAAATTCACTCTTTGAAAGCATGTAATTCAGTGACTATGTAAAAATGGGCAACCATAACCACCACACAACATTTCTGAGCCTGTAATGCATTCTATTGTTACTTCAGGAATATCACTCACTAAATTAATTAAGTCTGAAATATTAAATACAGAAATCAAACTGAGCAGAAATTTGTCAATTATAGGATTTTAGTGAAAGTGTGGAAATTCTAACCTGTTACTAACTGTGAGAACTGTACGCACTTTTATGAAGATGTTCATTTATGTTTACTTACCTCACAGGTTCATAAGGTTGATCACAGATGAAGAATCCTCTTCTCTGGAGCTGAATAATGTCTCCTTTCTTCAGATCCTTAAGGCATGGGTCCCCTAGCATTAGTTCCTCACGCTAGGAAGATGACATCAGATCAAAACACATTTTTGCAAAATTAAAACCACTCTAAAATGTTTTTTTCAGTAGCTGGAATATTTTCATTTTAAATAGATATGTTAAAAGATTTATTACTTGAGCACACACAGCAAAACAGGGTAGTGTTAAAGTAAATGACAATTCAATTTGTCACATTCTTAGAAGTCAACCTTTATAAACTGACAGGTTTCAGGAAACCTTTTAAGCAACTTGAATGGCATTCCTGTGGAAACAGGTAATTTTCCCAACGTACATATGTGAAATGCATGTAAGAAGCATGTAACGAAAAAAAAGAAGCATGTAACAGACATAGTTGAAGGTAAACTAACATAGTGCTTAAGTGCAAGGACTACAGGGCCAGGATGCCTGGGTTCAAGCCCAGCTCTACTATTCATTATGTGTGCTCATACAAGTTCCTTAGCCCCTTTTCACTATCACCTGTGAAATAGACCTATTACTTTTTAACATGTTTTTGCTTAAATAAAATTCTACAGATCATGGCTATTTTATTATAAAAATTAGATCAAATTAATTTTGAAAGTTCGATGTAAGTTTCTACAATAGGAAAAGGTGAAATGTGGTTTCTTTCAGAAGGTTACCTTACTGTTCTTGTTGACATATTGCTTAAAGTCCTCATCTTTTCCCAGTACTGGTTTTGTGATCAAGTGCTCATAGGTCACACAGATTGCTGGAACAGGAAGAGCATGTGCAGTCTCTGCGAGCCAAGTGATCTTAGTGGTTTTCTTGTAGTCCTTGTTCTCCAAATTCAATTTTGCATCAAGAGATACAATTTTTCCATCTGCGTTTCTAAAGAGAAAGTTAAAAAATAATCAAAGAAAATATAGTAAACTTGTCATCAATGCAAAAGAACTTTTCAATAAACAGATATGGGATTTTCTCTGGAAAAATTTCAATTAGTGCTAGGGTGTAGTAGGTAAAGCCACTGCCTGTGGTGCTGGCATCCATATGGGTGCTAATTCAAGTCCTGACTGCTCCATTTTTGATCCAGCTTCCTGTTAATGCGCCTGGGAAAGCAACGGAACACGGCCCCAGGAACCTGGGCCCCTGCACCTATGTGGGAGACCAGAAAAAGTTCCTGGCAACAAGCTTTGGCCTGGCTTGGTCCTGGCCATTGCAGCCATTTGGGGATGAACCAGCAGTTGGAAGATCTCTCTGTCTCTCTTCTGTGTATTTCTGCATTTCAAATAAATCAATAAATATTTTTTTAAAAACCCAAATATTTAGTTGATCTTCTAATATGTGCTAGATGTACATAAGACATAATCTATGTTATCAAGATACTAGGTCGGTGCCACGGCTCAATAGGCTAATCCTCCACCTTGCGGCGTCGGCGTCGGCACACTGGGTTCTTTCTAGTCCCGGTCGGGGTGCTGGATTCTGTCCCGGTTGCCCCTCTTCCAAGCCAGCCCTCTGCTATGGCCCGGGAGTGCAGTGGAGGATGGCCCAAGTGCTTGGGCCCTGCACCCCATGGGAGACCAGGAGAAGCACCTGGCTCCTGCCATCGGATCAGCGGGGTGCGCCGGCTGCAGCGCACCAGCTGTGGTGGCCATTGTAGGGTGAACCAATGGTAAAAAGGAAAACCTTTCTCTCTGTCTCTCTCTCTGTCCACTCTGCCTGTCATTAAAAAAAAAAAATACAAAAAAAAAGAGAAAGTTTTCAAAAAAAAAGATACTAATGAGGATGCACTGGAGAAGAAATATAAATACATCTGCTGAAGAATATGAACATACTTATGATTTAGTCACCTCCACTAAGCATTATAAAATATGAAATACTGTATTTATTTTTTTATTTATTTTATTTTTTATTTTTTTTTATTTTTGACAGGCAGAGTGGACAGTGAGAGCGAGATAGAGGCAGAGAGAAAGGTCTTCCTTTGCCATTGGTTCACCCTCCAATGGCCGCCACGGTCAGCGCGCTGCGGCCGGCGCACTGCGCTCATCCGATGGCAGGAGCCAGGTGCTTCTCCTGGTCTCCCATGGGGTGCAGGGCCCAAGCACTTGGGCCATCCTCCACTGCACTCCCGGGCCACAGCAGAGAGCTGGTCTGGAAGAGGGGCAACCGGGACAGAATCCGGAGCCCCAACCGGGACTAGAACCCGGTGTGCCGGCGCCGCAAGGCGGAGGATTAGCCTGTTGAGCCACTGCGCTGGCCTGAAATACTGTATTTAAAAAACATCTAACAATTACTCACAATCATAAAGATATACTATACAATTAAAATTTCAATTTATACAAATTCATCTCAAGCATACTATGTGTCACAAATAATTTGGAAATCAAAATATATACGCACACTCCAGTAATTAGAAAGCCAAATTCATCATTAACCAATCAACTTTAAAGTCAGTTTTAGGATAAAGATTAAGTTATATTTAGATGTATACAAATTCTATCCAAAGGATACTTCTATCAGGGAAACTGTATAATAAAAAAATTATGAAAACTAGGGGTATCAGAATCAGAATCATTTTTGACATCTAGACACAGAAATTCTCTACATCACAAGCCAAACACACCCTGATAATCTATTACTAAACTGGAACATATGTGAAAAAAACTTAATTTGTGCCCAGCATTTGCAGTATATATATCTAGGCAGATTTACTAGTCTGTAACATGATTAGTTCTGGATTAAGTAATGTTTAGTAAGTAAATAAACATAAAAGACTTCTCTTTCATGTTTATTTGAAAATAAAATAACTTACTTGTGTATTTTAGTAATGTTGATGTTGCCCCAGTTGATAAACGTAACCATTTCCCCCTCTGACAAAGTCTCTGCATCAGCACCTTCAATGAAAATTTTGGGGCTGTACCACACAGGCTTCAGGCCCACATCAGGATTCTGGTAGGTAAAAGAAAAAGACAGTGTTGGTGGAACCCAGTATGCAAATCTATTCCCTCATTCACTTTACTTTTTAACCAAAGAAAAGCTGTCTGCATTAATATACTATTAAAAATTCAGTGCTGTATTAGGAAGAAAATGTTTTGCTTTTCCTCCATTGTTTTAATGCACATGTTTTCCTAATTTTGTTCTTAGCATTTAAACACTACAAGCTTGTTATAAAAATAGTCACACTGGCCACAGAGTAGAAATCACTAGTTTGAAGCCCTGCTCTGTGACGACATTAACAATGTTTACGAAGTTAGATATGTTAGCCTACTCTTAAGATGATATCCAGCCTAAGACAATCATTGACTGATTTGGAGGTTAAGATCATATTATTTATAATTTACTGTCTCTCTAATCTGCTTTGCTACCCTCAGAATCTCACTGTTTTTACAGAAAATAGAAAATAACTTCATCCCTGAGCACTTGGGACAGAACACCATGGGGCAACAGATACAACCTTAGCAGGAAACCAGAACCCTTTGATATTACAGAAGGCAAATTTTAAAGAAAGGATTCTATAAATTCATAGCTAAGACAAATTTTCTGCCTTCCAAGTGTCTAGTGTTTAAAAAAAAGTTAGGGGGAATAAAAAGAATGCTGTATTTGTTAAATTTCAGTTTTTGTTTGGCAGAATTCACATAAAAATGTGCAACTAGACAATAGGAAGTAACTTAAACACTATGTGTTTAATAGTTTTCCAGTGAATGTACAAAGACATTTGAGAAAACTCAGTATCTAATAAAAACTATTATAACAGGCTCAGAAAAGAATAATGGCAGGCTAAAGAGAAAACACTTTGTGAGGGAAATGTTAAAAATGAAAATTCACAGATCAAATTCAGTAATCCAGGGGCCTGTGTTGTGGTTTAGCAGGTAAAGCTGCTGCCTGTAACACAGGCATCTCATATGGGCACCTGTTTGAGCTCCAGCTGCTCCACTTCCAGTTTCTGCTAGTGAGCCTCGGAAAGCTCAAGTCCTTGGATCCCTGCACCCACATGGGAGACCTGGAAGAAGATCCGGGTTCCTGGCTTTAGCCTGATCCAGCCCCAGCCATTGCGGCCATCTGGGGAGTGAACCAGTAGATGGAGGATCTCTCAATCTCTTCTCCCCTCCCCATAATTCTAACTTCCAAATAAATTAACAAAATCTTTAAAAATAAAAAAAAAACAGACATTAATTGGGACTACCGCATCCTATGTCAAAGTGACTGGGTTCAAGTCACAGCTCTACTCCCAATTCCAGCTTCCTGCTAATGTGCATCCTGGGAGGCAGGAGGTGATGTGAAGTTCAAGTGTTTGTGCTCCTGCTACTCACAGGGGAGACCTGCATTGGCTCCTGCCTCATCCTGACCCCAACCTTTGGGCCATTGCAGGCATCTGGGGAATGAATCAGTGGATGAGTACTCTGTTTACCTGTTATCATAAATAAATAAATGTCTTTTATAAAGTGATCTCCCTAATCAATTATATCTTGCTTACTCATGAGCAGTATTTAGTAATTAAATTTAAGCTATCTGGGGCCAGTGCTGTGGAATAGCGGTAAAGTCACCGCCTGCAGTGCCAGCATCCCATATGGGTACTGGTTTGAGTCCCAGCTGCTCCACTTCTGATCCAGCTCTCTGCTATGGCCTGGGAAAGCAGTAGAGGGTGGTCCAACTACCTGGGCCTCTGTACCCATGTGAGAACTCCAGGCTCCTGGCTTCGGATCAGCCTAGTTCTGGCTGTTGCGGCCATTTGGGGAGTGAACCAGCAGATGGAAGACCTTTCTCTCTTTCTCTCTGCCTCTCCTCTCTCTGTGTAACTCTGATTTTCAAATAAATAAATAAATAAATAAATCTTTAAAAAAAAAAAAAAGACTCCAATGTTTTGATGTAAAAAAAAGGTGAATAATTTGGTTAACAAAGAATGCACCTCATCTTCCATACAAAGACAAGCTCAGTATACTTGTATGGAAGGACTCCAGGAAGACATAAATTCTCTCAACATGCTAAATGCAATCTCCACAGAATAAAAATGGCTAAAATTTGATTGTTACCATTCTCTACAAAGTGCTGTGGATTATTACTAAATTTCTTCAGCAAGAAATACTTCAATTGGTTTCAAATTCTGACAAACAATGTTAAAAGCAAATGATCCTCAAATCACACTACTGCCATTAAAAGCACATTTTCCCTCATTATCTTGCTTGCTCCTTCTTTTACAAAGAGAAAAACATTAGTGAAATTGTAGGGTAACCTTCGGGTGTTTGGAGACTTCTTTCATCTCCTCCTGAGCTTCAGGGACATTCACTGAAACTACTTCTTTCTTCAGTAATGCTACATATCGTGGAGCCACAGGGTCAATAACCTGCAACAAACAAATCCTTGTATTAAAACACTGTAGAATTTTTTTAAAAACATCACAAATAAATAAGTAACAACACAGGAATACTAACTGGTTTTCTTTGTTACTGCATTTACTAATTGGTTTATCTGTTAACTTTTCTCCAATATTTAGCTATCAAGTAGAAAAAAAAAAGCAATTATAAACAAAGATTATATAAAGAATTTAGAGTTCATTCTCAAGAATAACTACTGGAGGGGCCGACACCATGGCATGGTAGGCTAATCCTCCACCTGCGGCGCTGGCACCCCCTATGGGCACCGATTCTAGTCCCAGCTGCTCCACTTCCAGTCCTGCTCTCTGCTATGGCCTGGGAAAGCAGTGGAGGATGGCCCCTGCACCTACGTGGGAGACCAGAAAGAATCTTCTGGCTCCTGGCTTCGGGTCAGCGCAGCTCCGGCCATTGCGGCCAATTAGAGTGAACCAACGGAAGGAAGACCTTTCTCTCTGTCTCTCCCTCTCACTGTCTGTAATTCTACCTCTCAAATTAAAAAATAATAATAATAATAATAACTACTACTGGTAATAAAAAAAAAGATTAACTAGTGGTAGTTGAAAGAAAGCAATTAAAGTGTAGTATTAGAAGGACTTTGAAAATACTTTTTAAATTGGGTACTAGAAGGTGAAAAAAATTACACTATCAGGTTATAATTAATCCTACGGGTAAATATGATACTCAATTTTGTACTGTTGAAGAAATGCATTTTAAGAGACTATAGATATTTGTGTTTCAGTGTAATTCAGTGTTAGACAGCATAACTTGATCAAAAGCAGAACAGCATTAGGTCACTATAATAAGGCAAGTTTGTAGAACAGAAGTTTAAGCAAGATATTTCTATTGGCTTACATGCCATATATATAGATACCAAGGTATTCTGATTTCCAGCAAGGGCCTGTACATACAGATAATCAGTAAATATATGCAGATTAACTGAATGAATGATTATGCTCAATATCTGTTAACCTAATCTACCTCTACAACCACAGTAGCATACCCTTCTGAGGCTCATGTATTTTTCTCACTTCACTGTTCAAACTAAAATTACCCATGACAACCAATCACAAGAGCAGTGTTTACACAACACATAAAGCATATGGGAGAAAAATGTAGATAACAGCACACAATGTAGAGCCAAATAGCTAAGTACAGTAGTAGAAGCAATTTTTTCCATTAGGGAACAGTGGTGTTGGCTAAATAACTTGGCTGGCTTTGTTTTATTTTGCATTTTCTGTTATTATCATTGTTAAGCTGGGTATTCTGTTTACTTTGAGGGTATCTTTTTCTGAAAAGAATGACATTGTGTGGAAATTTTGAATGACTTCAGGAAAAAAGAAATCCTCAGAGGGTCACTCATGCTAAGTTTGGAAAACTAATTTTTGTCTGCTACTCCTCATCCACTTCTATTTCATACTAACTCAGCACCAGCTTCTCTCTAAATTTACTGTTTCATTCTTTCCTTTGCTTAAAGATCACTCTTACCAGTTAAGGGTTCTTTCTTTCAGCTTCTACTAGGCTACAATGATCAAAGATTTAATTTGCAATTACTCAGTTTGGTATTTAAACCAGTGAGATGAAATTTCTTTGAAGAAGCTAAAACATGACAATCCTACCTGAGACACTTGTTAATTCAGTGCAGCTCTGCAGATTATTTCCCACAGGTGATTAACCAGTAAAAACTTGGAGAAACGATTGCACAGATTCTAAGGACACTAAATCCTAAGGAATTATCATTCCAATGATCTAAAGCCAAATCTGGAGATCTGTTCTTATAGAGCACTCCACAAGATGGGTAGGATCAGGCCAGTATGGGAAACCTTGGATGGAAAAACTTTTAAACTCTTTTAAGTTCTAAATTTGTACAATTCTAAAAGTCTCTGTTTGGATGGCTTTCAAATTATTCCAAAGGCTAAGGATTTCAAAGAGGTGACATAGTAGGCATGAGGCAGAGAGAGAAGGAATTGGATGGAATGGAGTAGACCTTCCCCCATAACACACATGATCAGAACAAGTACACTTTTGTGTAAATCATTGGAACTTACTATAAAAATTTTGAGTGGAAGACTCCCTCCCTATCTGGGGGTAGAGAGAAAGTTTCTACTCTCCACATATTTTCTCTTACTCACCTGGGGCAGATGCAAGGGAGCTTGAATGAGAACTGGGGAAAACTGTTATCTGACTACTGAAATACTGGTGTAAATTTTAAAATTAAATCAGTAACACAAAGGTTGATGGAGACAAATAACAGCTCCTGAAACAAATACCTTACAGCTGTTTCTTTTCTTCCTTGATTAAAAAGTTTAAATCTTAACACTTATGTAAAATCAAGAACAAAATTAGCAAGGCTAATCAAAATGAGCCTTTGAAATGTCTACTAGTATCAAATAAATGATTTTTAATGGAACTGGATATATTTCATTCAACTATGATACAGAAAAATTATGTATTAATCTCCTGTCAAGCTGAATAGTTAGGCTAAGAAAAAGAAAAATCAGAGTTATGTTTAGAGAAACATTGAGATTACTAAGTACCACAGAGCTCCCTGTCCCCTGCATCTTTTCTCACGTCTTTTTTTTAAGATTTATTTATTCATTTGAAAATTCAGAGTTACAGAGAGGCAGAGGCAGAGAGAAGTCTTCCATCCTCTGGTTCACTCCTCAAATGGCCACAATGGCCAGAGCTGGATAATTGTATAGTCTTTAGATTTGGGAATTTTTTGTTATTGTCTCTTTGAATATACTTTCTTTCTTTCTTTTTTTTTTTTTTAAAAAGATTTATTTATTTGAAAGGCAGAATTACAGAAAGGCAGAGGCAGAGGGTGAGGGAGAGACAGAGACAGAGTGGTCTTCTATCCACTAGTTCACTCCCCAAACAGCCACAATGGCTGGAGCTGGGCCGACCCGAAGCCAGGAGCCAGGAAATTCTTCCAGGTGTCTCTCTTCCACTGCTTTCCCAAGCCATAGCAGAGCTAGATCAGAGGAGGAGCAGACAGATATGAGCCACCGCCCTTACTGCAGGTGGTAGCTTATCCACTGCACCACAGCACTGGAGCCTCATATCTTATCTTTACCATGTATAATTCACTCAGAAGATAAGGCTCTGTCTCCAAAAGAGCCTAGCCCTAGGCGGCAGTGACTGTGTCCTGTCCCCGCGCGAGCTGCGTGTGGGCGGGCCCTTGCTGCCGTCTGTACTCCCCTCCGCCCAATAAAGGTCGCTCTTGTGGTTTTTGGCAAAAAAAAAAAAAAAAAAAAAAAAAAAGAGCATATAAAAAATTCCAGCTAATTTTGAAATGGAAGCTGTTTTTAAAAATGCTTAGTTAGCAAGAAATGGAGGGGGGTCCAAAGAATAATGGTTGATTTTTGCCTTTAAGCTTATTTCATAATGCCATGGCACTAAATTTAGTTCACAGACAGCTCACTTAAATTTTATCTGTTTATAAAGAACGAGCAAGCTAGAAAATAACAGCATTAGTTAGAGACTGCTGTGACATGAAGTCTACAGTCCGTACCTCTGGGGTGGGAAAGAGTATGTTTCAGTGTAGGAAGCCATCAGGAAGGCCAACAATATAAATGGAAAGTACATGACCAGAATTTCATTTTCACTACCAATGAAACTTAAACATATTCTACATTTTGTTGTTTTCTGCCTATTTTGTGTTTTACTGAATCCTCACTAAAGAACATGGAACGCTTCCCAAATGTGCATGTCATCTGGTGCTGGGATCACACTAATAATCTTCTCTGTATCACTTCAGTTTTACTATGTGGGCAGCTGAAACCAGCACAGGTTCTGCTTTTAAGATGGTGTTTAAAGAATCCACAGACACCAGGATAAACAAAGCAGATTCAAAATGCTCAACTCCTTTCACTCACTCCCAAATCTTCTCTAAAACAATATAGAGGTATTGTTTTGTTTAAGGGCACAAACCAAGAAGGATTAACAGAAAGGAAAGAAGACCACATTAAAATCTAGAAGCTGAAAAACAAATGGAAATATTCCCTTCTCCATGCCACACCATCAGGCAACTGCCCCTCCTCTCAACAAAGATAGAAGTTCACTCTGTGAAAAGGAGGGGGCAGCAAGAGCTGAAGGCAGGGTACTGCCCTGAAGACAAGGAGAGAAATGAATGTATGACATTAGATGTCAAAGCCTGCACTCAGCTTCCTGCACTCAGCTCCAGAGCCTTTACACTTCAGGTAGGTGACAGAAGGCACCCTCCTAGAAAACTGTCTATTCCAACAGACAAGATACAAAGGTCCTGACAAGGAGGTTCTCCAACTAACCAACCCAGCCAGATCGTCCGCAGAAACACATGCAGCTGACAATCCCAACCCTTACCCTAGGGCTGCCAATCACTCCTCGGTCTCCCACATTAAACACAAACAGATAACTAAGCTAATAAGTTAACTGAGAAATGTCTTTGAATGAAAGAAACAAACCAACATAAACAATTGGAGGAAAGAGAATCTACAAATGGGGGTGGGGAGGCATTATTATTAAAATCATGATGGGGCTGGTGTTGTAGCGTGGAGGACAAAGCTGCTGCCTGTGATGCTGGCATCCTTTATGGGCACCAGTTTGTGTCCTGACTACTCCAACTTACGATCCTCCCTGCTAATGGCCTGGGAGAAGCTGCGGGAGATAGCCCAAGTGTTTGGGCCCCTGCTGTCCATGTGGGAAACCCAAATGAAGCTCTTGGCTTTGGTCTGTCGCATTGCTAGCCAAAGCAGTCATCCAGGTAGTGAACCAGTAGATGGAAGCTCTCTGTCTCACCCTCTTTCTCTGTAACTCTTTCAAAATAAATAAATAAATAAATATTAAAAATAAATCATAAAACAGAAATAGGAAATTATTTTGGAAACTCAGAGAACAAGAGAAACCTTGGAAATGTGATAGCATAAATAAGAAACTCAAATGAAGGGTGGGAAGTTGAGCAGCTCTACCAGAAAGCAGGGACAAAAGACGAGATGGAACATGAAAGAGAAAATACAATTAGAGAACCAGTCCAGTAGCCCCAACATCTTTAGAGGAAGCGTTCCTGTGAGATAAAGAAAACAAAGTAGAGAAAAACAAAGAAAAAGAATGAATTCAGGAAAAATTTTCCAGAACCAAAGAAACGAGTTTCCAGATGAAACGACAAGTATTTCTAATGGATATGGATGCAAATACACCTAACATCAATGTACATCACCTTGAAATTTCAAAGTAAAAAAGTCACATACAAGGTCTCAAAAATCTTCATTCTGGGCTCCCCTTCTCAGGATACTATCAGAGGATACAGTACAGGAAAGCAACAAGGTAATACAACAGAAGGAAGCAGACAATCCCCCAACCAGGACAATGATGAAGAGACCTGGGTTCATAGCTGTGGAAACCAAGAAGCCCAGTCTAGATCAGATAAGGGCAAACAGCTCCCACAGAGGAGTGTCCAAGACACTCCAACTGAAGGAACACCTGAGGCATCTGAGCAACTTGGCAGAAAATTTAGACAACCTGTGGAGAGTCTGAGACAGAATTAGAAGAGCAAGCAAATGACAGAGTGAAAACAAAACAAAACAAATCAACTATGAGGAAAACGGTTATGAGAAAAAGTGAAACCCCAAATTTTCATCTTCCATCATGGGAAATCAACTGATAACATCAAAAACCTAACAAAAGTATCAACATGAATATTTCACTTAAAGATATGAGCAATAATACCAACAGAATTATCTAAAAAAGCTGAAAGAAGGGGAATATGGATCAACTTAACAGGCCTTACAGAATTATTTGAATATAATTATTTGATATACATTTCATATATCTGAACTAAGTGTATATATAACTTTATTAAAACTTTTTAAAAAACTGGATTATTAATAAAAAGTACATCAAGGTTAACTTTGCCTGCAAATTCTACTCATATTTATTATCAGTAACTGCAGCAACACAAAGAACCAATTAATAATTCCTTTATGTATCAAAACTAACCCAACACAGAAGAATAAATGATTAAATTTAAGGCACATGCAAGACAACTATTTCTCGAAGCAAGACATCAGCACAATCAAGCAGCAATCACAAAAAAAATTTACAGAACACAATCACAGAAACCATAGTTTAAAACATGGCATTTTAATGATTTGCCTTATTATAGTGTCCAAGCATCTGCTCCCAAGCAGTAATTGGCAATGTCAACATGCAGTATTCCACATTGGACTTTCACTTAAGAAATAGTCAAAAAAAAAAAAATCACTACGGAATTACATTTCATGAATCTTCAATATAACTCAGTGAAACATGTTATTTTAAAACTCTGTCCTCCTAGTACACAAGGGAACAGCAGACAGGATTTAGCCAAGACTTCCCTTTGCCTCTAAGAAAACCAGGGGACAAATCCTAGTTTTTAAAACTAGGAATAATGCATTTTCAGTGGGTTTGTATGAGCAAGTCTTTGATATAAATGTGATTGTGCTTCAAAGCTATTTAACATCTGAAGTCATAACATGTAATATGCTAAAAGCTAGGTTTAAATAAGGCAAATAAAAGCATTAAGTAATACCTTCTTACAGAGAACTCGCAGCTTGAAAGCAGAAAAATGAAATGCAGAGTGTTCATAAAAGATTTGAGAAAAAAACAACTCCAAGTTTGTTTCAATCATTGTTACTTGTTGGGATAGTTAATAGGCTTAATGTTCTTTATATATTTAAAAAAGGAAAACATTCCATTTTCCTGAAAATCTGCAAAATGACAATATTCACAAATTTTTCTCCACCGTAAGCACACTAATGAACTCTACTGGTGTGTTAATCCAGAGTCAAGCATCAGGAAAGAAGACTGACAGTAAACATTTACCTTTTTGTTAAATGCCCAGATTTTGTCCCATTCCATGTTCACAACTGACCGTGAGGAACCCTAGAAAAACAACAATAAAAATGATTTTAAGGGCTACAGATTTACTTAGAATATATCTCTACTTCAATCTAAACAGGTTTAGGAAAAAACAAATCTAATAAATACTTTGAAATTTGCTTCTACTGAAATAAAAACATTTTAATGCACACAAACTAATTTGATTACCCCCTTAACAGTTCATGGTAAAAGCTCAGTCTATACACTGATCAGAGTCAAAAGGAGTCAGTATTTCACTGGGTCAAAATATTTCTGCTGCCTTGGTACAATCCTGGCTTAAGAGTTTAAGTCATTCTCAATTTTACACTACTCTAAACAGTGTTACACTTACTCCTTTGTGAAAAAAAAAAATCTGCCCTCATATCATAATGCATAAACATGGACTAGAGCAGAAATAATTAAGATTAAAAGGATATTTACAGAAATACCTGAAAATTCAGCCAGTGAAGCCATACTCACCTGCGCAGCAATGAACTGTTTCAGCCCTTCAACTGTCATCCCTCTTCTCAGCACACCACGAACCGTAGGGAATCTGGGGTCATCCCTGGGAAATATGTAAAATTTTAAATACCACTGAGGTTTAAAAAAATGTATAGATGTAGCTAGTCGAGGATACCTTCATTAATAATAATGTTATACTCAGTGTGTTATATTTGAACTAAGAGTCAGTTATACAAATTGGACATATTGTAACACCAGCAAGCACATGATCATGGAAGAGGAAAACTGCTTTCTAGTTAATATTGTAGTAAATTAAATGTACAACTAGAAATAGTAAAAGCATATTTGAAGATATAATTGTGACATCTTCAAGTAGGGAAAAACCATAATGTAATACATTTTTATTTGATTTTGTTTAACATTCAAGGCCCCTACACTATTCATAATCATGAGATTCAAATAAGACAGTATCATGTCATCCATGTATGAATACACACATTAAAATATTTACATAGGTTGTCATTCTGCAGGAATTTGCAAATCTCAAAAACTAATAACATCTTTTTATGGACCCCAAGATAAACTTGTCTTTTATCAAATTTAGCTCCATAATTAAAAGGACAAAATAAGTACTTTTCAACATTTACGCAATATATATCTTGATTTCTGTTACACTGATATTAATATAAACATATAATTCTTGTTAATTCAGGAAAAAATTTTTAGACTTATCAAACATGATAATCCACGTGAACAGGTTTCATTTAGAGACAGGTGGCTGTAAGACTGTGTCAACTTTTACACTCATCTATCTTACCAAAATCCTATAAGTTATTAATACTACAGAGGGGCCGGTGCCGTGGTGCAGCGGGTAAAGCTGCCTCCTGCAGTGCCAGCATCCCATATGGACGCTGGTTCAAGTTCCGGCTGCTCTTCTTCTGATCCAGCTCTCTTGCTATGGCCTGGAAAGCAGTGGAAGATGGACCAAGTGCTTGGTCCCTGAACCCACATGGGAGACTGGAAGAAGTTCCTGGTTCCTGGCTCCGGATCAGTGCAGCTCTGGCCATTGTGGCCAACTGGGGAGTGAACCAGTGGATGGAAGACCTCTCTCTGTCTCTGTCTCTGCTTCTCTCTGTGTGTAACTTTTTCAAATAAATAAATAAATCTTTAAAAAATATATATACTATAGAGATTTTCCAACTTTTTCTAGGTACTTAATCCTCTGCACACTGCTCCACAGGTGGGTCCTCACCACTGAGACAGACCACTTACACTGTCATCTCAAATAAGGGGTATGCTGGCCTTCCTGGGACCCAGCTGAAAAGAAAAACCTCAGAACCTCCACAGGTGTAACCAGATTTATGAAAGACCTCTTTTCTATTTAATGCTGAGATGTGCTGAAGATGTGCCTTTATGTGTGTCTTTTATTCCATGTGCCACGGTCCACAATGGATATTTCATGTTTGCAGGATTAAAACAAGGAGAAGGGACTCTAATGCATTCACTGAAACGATGATAAGAACCAGGAATCCTAAAGGACTACTCATTCCGCCTCCTCCCAGTCACCCTTCCTATCCCTCAGGCAGTTTAAAATCACTGATATACCTTAGCATGTTCTCACTTCTGGTCAATTCTAGTAACATTAAACATACCATCCATCTACCAGTCCTTCGTTGACAAACCATGTGAGTTTTCTTTTGGATAGCACTGTGTTGTTGAGATTTAGCCGACTATATTCCCAAATATATGGCTTCCTTATGCCTAAAGCTTCAATAATCCAATAAAACTGCTCATCTCTGTCATGGTATTCTGTTGTTCTCAGGGCATGTGTAACACCTTCAATGCTGTCAACTATGGGACAGGCAAAATCATATGTTGGATAAACACTGGAAAAAAAGAAAATCAACATGAAACAATCACCCTTCCCATCTTAAATTAAGCATTACAGACAGCAATACTTCCATCTGTTGGGTCCCTCCTCAAATGCCTCAGCAGCCAGAGGGGAGTAGCTGCGCCTCACACCAGCACTCCAACAGCTGATGCAGGTGTTCCACACAGCAGTTTAATCTGCCACACCATAACGGCCACCCCAATACCAATTTGAAGTATAATTCTTTGACAAGTTAAGAGTTTCTTAAGAACCAACAGTTCTATGACCCAATAGTCAAAGCATATCAAGAGTCTTTTAAAACAATGAATCAGTCATTCAATATTTAAACAAAAAAGCAAGTCTGCACTTTTTAGCACACAGTTGGATATTAGCTTGGCAAATGAAACAATATTTCAGTAATGGCTAATGTGTATCACAAAAGAACCAAAATAATATATTTAACAGTTTTAAGGAAATTTAAGTTTTTTAGTAAAATCTCAATTGAGTAAGTCCCTAAGGGTGTTAACAGTTTTGTAGTTTAACATACTCAAGTTACTGAGCATTACATTTTCTGAAATGTAAAAACAAACAAAAGAACTGTTAGGTTAATCAAAATTCCACTTAACATAGAATAATTTTTAATTCCTGCTTAAAATAATATGTATAACATACATATAGTTTTGATATAAATTTTTTTTTAAGATTTTTATTGGGACTGGCGCTGTGGCATAGTAGGCTAAGCTTCCACCTGTGGTGCCAGTATCCCATATGGGCAACGGTTTGATTCCTGGCTGCTCCACTTTCAATTGGGCTCTCTGCTATGGCCTGGGAAAGCAGCAGAAGACGGCCCAAGTACTTGAGCCCCTATATCTGCATGAGAGACCCAGAAGAAGCTCTTGGCTTCAGATTGGCCCAGCTCTGGGTGTTGTGGCCATTTGGGGAGTGAATCGTTGGATAGAAGATTCTCTCTGTCTCTCCTCTTGCTCTTTGTAACTTTGCCTTTCAAATAGGTTAATAAATCATAAAGAAAAGATGGTAGTTGGGATGCCCACATCTCACACTATAGTACTTGGGTTTCAAACCTGGTTCAGATTCCTGTTAATGTGCACCTTGGGAGGCAGCGAGCAATGGCTCAAATATTTGGGTCCCTGACACCTACATGGGAGACTTGAACTCAGTTATCAGTTTCTGGTTGATATTACAGGCATTGAGGGTGAGTCAGTAAATGGAAATTCTTTTGCCTATCTCTTTCTGTGTCTCAAAAAAATAATTTTTAGAAACATGTATTATATTTTACAATAACTATTATGTTAAAAATAGTATATTTCCTAATTATTTGATCCTGAAAATTTGTATCCAAATAAACTTTTCCAAATGTATTCAAAGGAGCAATCACCCTGATAAAATGTCACACACACACACTTTGCATATTTGTCTATACATGTACACACACATCCATACCCATGATTTTAAAGAGTCACATTAGCTAACCAGGTAATCATTTATACTGAGCAGTCACTTCACCATTTGTAATTTAGCACTGGTACATGGTAGGCTTCTTCAAAGTATCAGAAAATATGGTCTATGGTTTATTTTAGTTTTCTGCTTACTTTTTTAAATTTATTTTTAATTATTTTCAATCTTAGCTTTTAATAGATTCAATATCATTCATAAGTACAATCTGTTTGTTTTATATAATAAATTATTTTGGAAGGAGAAAATATCTGTTAATCTGAAAAACCACACAGAAAACTAAATAAAACCACAAAAACAAATGCCACTTTCTTATTTATATTTGTATAAATTTTCAACACTATCATTTTATGAGTCAATTTATGTCCAATAGAACCAAAGTTTACTATAGGAAGAGAAATGTCATCTAAAAGAACATACCATAATATACCTAATCAACACATAACAAGTAAATCTAGGCAGACTAAAGGACTTTTGTAGATGGAAGTGATCTTAGAAGTGGCTTACTATAATCTTGACGTGTGAATAAACAGGCCCTAAAACATTATAAGCATTTACAGAACACCAGCAAATCTGCGGATGAACAAAGTTTCAGGTTTCTTGACTATTCTGCATCTACTCTGTGTTTACAAAGAAAGTCAAAGCTTAGGCATGGACAGCTACCTAGCATAGTGTAAGAGATGCACTTACTTGTATTTACTGCCAGTTCTTGGGTGTGGTTGGATTTTGCAGCGATAAAGGGTGGGATCTCTCATGCATCCATTGTTACTACTCATGTCAATTTTCGCTCGCAAACAGCAGGACTGACCAAACTGGCTCCCTTTTTTCATTTCTTCCCACATTTGTAGATTTTTCTCAATTGCTATAAAAGGACACATATATTACATCTTATCTAACATATTACTGATCTGGTTGAAATCAAATTATTAGCCCGTGATCGGCTGAGAAGGCTCCATGGAAGACCCTACCATCGTCCCTGTGAGAAGCAGGATACTCCTGAATCCAAGAAAATAAAAAATGATAGAAAACAGATAATGAAAGAAAACAGTTTAATTTCAGAGCTCTATATCCCAAATGCCTGGGCCCTACCTAAGTAGAAAAATCTGGCCCATATAGACAAGAAAACTTTTACTATGGAAACTGCCAGGGTAGTGCATATTTTATCTACACTCTAAGAATCAAGATAGGTCTAAAAGTCCAGTTATTAACTATCTTCAAAACTATACAGAAACTTTTCAAAATAAAAAAGACTATAACAATTTGAGTTTACTATACCAAATATAACACTCAAGATTTAAACACAGTGTATAGGTTTTGGCAATATAATCACAAAATGAAAACAGCTCAACTTAGAAGCTTAGAAAACAATTCAAGAGGCCAGCGCCGCAAATTACTAGGCTAATCCTCTGCCTGCAGCGCTGGCACCCCGGGTTCTAGTCCTGGTTGGGGCACCGGGTTCTGTCCCGGTTGCTCCTCTTCCAGTCTAGCTCTCTGCTGTGGCCCAAGAAGGCAGTGGAGGATGGCCCAAGTGCTTGGGAGACCTGCATGGGAAACCAGGAGGAATCACCTGGCTCCTGGCTTCGGATCGGCGCAGCGGCCATTTGGGGGGTGAACCAACAAAAAGGAAGACATTTCTCTCTCTCTCACTGTCGAAATCTGCCTATCAAAAACAAACAAACAAACAACAACAACAAAACAGAAGAAGACAAGTCAAGAATAAGAAATACAGGAGCTAGGGCTGTGGCATAGCGGGTAAAGCTGCTGCCTGTAGTTTAGGCATCTCATATGGGTGCCGGTTCGAGTCCCAGCTGCTCCACTTCAATCCAGCTCTCTGCTATCGCCTGGAAAGCAGTGGAAGATGGACCAAGTCCTTGAGCCCCTGCACCTGTGTGGGAGACCTGGAAGAAGCTCCTGGCTTCGAATTGGCATAGCTCTGGCTGTTGTGGCCATCTGGGGAATGAACCAGCAGACGGAAGACCTCTCTCTCTCTCTCTCTCTCTGCCTATTCTCTCTCTGTGTAACTCTGACTTTCAAATAAATCAATAAATCTTTAAAAGACTGAGTACTAATATTATTAAACATTTTAGAAAGGCTAGATACTCAAGAGAAGTAAAAAATATTGCAGAAGGAATCTTTCAAAACAAATGAACCTAAAGCAAAAGACTGCACACAGGGGCCTCGTCATTTCACATGCAGTTGTAGATGCAACACAGTACTAAGAAGGTAAAGACCATGGAGTGAAAAGCCCTTCACTCGGCCCAGGTTCCAAAGTAACCACTGCTGTCACGGGGCCTTTTGGGTTTTTTTCTTCTCTCGGAAGCCCCCTCCATGCCGCTCTGACTGGAGGTCTTTGACTCTAATAAATCTTTGTAAATCTCAAAAAACAAAAAAACAAAACAAAACAAAAGACCATGGAGAAAGGAAAAAGATTTCTAACAGATGAATTAACATAAGTCATATTCCCAAATGTGTCTCAAACCAGCTTCTTTTGTAGAAAAGAAATCATGTTCCACTAAAGAAGCAGAATAGAAGAATATCAGTTAAAATAGAAAACTCCAAAGAAGTCTTACAGTTTTGTCTGTGTTTGGATTCCAGCCTCTGTTCACGCTCCGCCTTCATCTGCTCAGCAGGGGTATCATCCACATAAGCCTTCCCTTCTTGAATTAGCTTCTCCGCGTATTTCATTATAGTTTCAAAATGATCAGAGGTGTAAGTAAACTGATCTGGTTTGATGTGCAACATTGCAACATCTTCCAAGATAACCTGCAATAAGAAACCAAAGTAACCATCAGAATATCTTTTGCATTTTTTTTCATAAAGCTTCAATCCTTGATACTGCATTTGGGTAAAAGCAATAAACACCATCAGCTTTATACAGCCTGAAAATGGTTGTGGAAGTTGTATGATTACAGATCAGAAGAGAAAAGAACAAGACAAATACTCCTTATAGTAGCCTTCTGTATTTCCAGCTGAGAATGCTGATCTCATGAGCGAGCTTCCCATTTACTCTGGAAAAGCTGATTATTGGTTGTATAGATAAAAAGGAAACCTATCTCCAGGGCCCAATTCATTCAAGAAATTGGTACAGGAAAATACAACATTTAGGTAAACTATGTGACAACTGGGGAAGAAAAAATATATATTTAAGTTTTTGGTATGGAAGCTCAGTATTCTTGGCTTAGGCCTCAGGCATAGAACATACAGATGAGGGGGAAAGAACAACTACAAAAACAGAATTTATTTTCATACCATAAAGGTACCAGGTCACCCTCTTAATTGTAATTAACTTTTCTGCAAAAGGGTCATCACTACACTTTTAATTACCTTCTCAAAATCTTCCTTTTCTTTTTCAGGATTTGTGTCATCAAATCTCATGATCAGTTTCCCTTTAAAGTTAACCTGGTAGTGCTGGTTCAGAAGAGCAGCTTTTGCATGCCCAATGTGTAAGTAACTAAAACAAAAACATTTCACAGAGAGACTCATTAACAGGCTTTAACTAAATGCTTAAACTTAACCCTCTTGAGGAGAAGAGAACTAAAAAATCCTAACTGGTACTGCAATTATATTTTACTTGCTAACAAGAATTGTGATCAAAAATCTGATCCTGAGAGGAAAACAAAATACTGCAACATTTTTAATAAGATAATCATAAGAAACAAAATCATATATAAAATCACCCAGAAGCATGGGATTTACAAACATTATAACCTTAAGGAGAATTGTCTTTTTCTTTTTTCGAGAGGAATTGTCATTTAGTTAAACAGCCTTGAAAACTATTCCCAGTGCTGCAATGTGGTATCTTTGTGAGATCTGATGCTATTGAGAACTGGGCACCTTTCTAATGTACTCAGTACTTCTGAGACTGTCACTGTGGTGGCTGAAGGAGAGAATGTACGAGAATTAGGAAACCACAAAACACCACTTTACTTTTTTCAGTTTTACTTTGTTGGTTTTCTAAGATGCCAAAATAAAATAAAACATTTTAACTAAATTATCTGATAGGTCTCGTCAAGCACTAATGCTTCAGAATTAGAATCTACGAAAACATCATTTCTGTTACTATGGGAAGTGACAATTACAAGGAATAGGGTAAGTCAAAAGACTTTTTGATAATATTATACAACACCTTTCTCTATGAAAAGTAGAATCTATACTACTGCTGCTGAAACTATACTTTACTGCGAATGAACCTAGGCAGGGAATAAGGAAGTTTAAATTATCAACTCTCATAATTTGTGCTGGCTTCAGTTGAAAATGGTAACAACAGCTGCCCTTTTTGAAGACGTGTAAATGCTATTACAGAATTAGCAATGTAACCGTCTGAAAATAAGGACCTTTTTGGTTTTTCAAAAGAGTTAACTTCAGCAGGTTACCGCATCCCATGGGGGCATTCGGGGGTGGCTGTTCCACTTCTGGTCCGGCTCTCTGCTGTGGCATGGTAGAGGATGGCCCGGGTCTTTAGGCCCCTGCACTTGCTTGGGAGACAGGGGAGGCTCCTGGCTCCTGGCTTCGGATCGGCATGGCTCAGACCATTGTGGCCAACTGGGAAGTGAACCATCGGATGTGGGACCTCTCTCTCTCTCTGCCTCTCCTCTCTCTGTGTAACTCTGACTTTCAAATAAATAGATAAATCCTAAAAAAAAAAGGGGGGGGATGGGGGCAACTGTAGTTTGATTTGAAATTTGTACTGTTTCTACCATTAAAAGTTATGGCTTCTTGTTGGATGAAAGAAAGCAAGAAAGCAAGAAAGCAAGAAAGCAAGAAAGCAAGAAAGCAAGCAAGCAAGCAAGCAAGCAAGAAAGAAAGAAAGAAAGAAAGAAAGAAAGAAAGAAAGAAAGAAAGAAAGAAAAAAGACTGTCTGGCATTGTGGCACAGCAGGCTGGGCTGCTATCTGCAATGCTGGCTCCTATACGAGTACCAGTTCCAGTTCCAGCTGCACCAGTTCCAAACCAGCTCCCTGCCGATGTGCCTGGAAAAGCAGAAGATGGCCCAAGTGCTTGGACCCCTACTACCCACAAGAGAGACACAGAAGGAGTTCCTGGCTCCTGGTTTCAGACCTAGGACCCAGTCCTAATCATTGCACCAATTAGGGAGTGAACCAGTGGGTAGAAGATAATTCTCTCTCCCCATCTTGTTGCGGCTCTGCCTTTCAAATATTTATTTTTTAAATAGTTTTTTAAAAAGGCCAATAATTATTGACTACCTATTATTTATCAATTAACGTGCTTGGTTTTACACATAGGAATTTAAGAAAAGTGATAAAATCAAAATACTATCTTATCCTAAAAGATTTTATATCTGAAAAATATTTGCAGTTCTGACAACTCCAAATCCCAAGAAAGCTAACAAGGCTATAAAATACTCATAAGGCAACTAAAACAAACAGCTCAAGAGACAGCCTGTATCAGTATAGCTAAACAGAGTAAGAATCATGCTGCATGAGTAACCCCTGATGCTGAATGGGGCATCTGCAGACTTAACACATGCATGTAGCATAACTTTTAATTATGGATTCTAGAGCCAGGAGGCAATGACCAATTACTAGTTAGCTAGAGTACGAATAAACAGTAAAGTTAAGCCTCTGGCTTTTCATGTAAAATGCTGAAAAGAAAAAATAAAAGAACTGTGCAGTAGTATGAGGAAAAGAGATCAAAATTAAAATATTAAGAAAAATTGGGGCCAATGCTGTGACATGGTGGGCTAAGCCTCCACCTGCAGTGCCACCATCCCGTATGGGTGCTGGTTTATGTCCTGGCTGCTCCTCTTCTGACCCAGCTCTCTGCTATGGCCTGGGAGAGCAGTTAGGATGGCCCAAGTGCTTGGGTCCCTGTACCCATGTGGAAGACCCAGAAGAAGCTCCAGCCGTTGTGGCCGTTTGGAGAGTGAACCAGCAGATAGAAGACTTTTCTCTCTCCCTCTCTCTGTAACTGTACCTCTCAAATAAGTAAAATCTTAAAAAAAAAAAGAAAGAAAGAAAGAAAAATTAAACATCTATTTAAATTTCAAATCCCAAAACTGAATTAGGACAGGAATACAGTCTTTGAAATCAACATAATTAAGAACAGATAAACATATTTTACATATAGTACAAAAATATATATACTATAAATATAGAAACATTAGGAAGCCCAAGAAGTGACAGTAACTAAAATATAAAGAGATTCAGAAAGAACAAATGTCCAAATGGTATAACTATAAATAGCCACTGCTAAAAAAAATTAATAAAGTAGCTTTCACTAAAACCATTAAGTTCATTACTCAGCAGCACAACCATGACCCCTCACACCAAGGAGCAGAATATTGGGCAGTAGGGAGCTGCTGTCTTCAATGCTGGCATCCCTATGGGCATCGGCTGGAATCCCAGCTACTCTACTTCCAATCCAGCTCCCTGCTAATGCATCTTGGAAAGCAGAGGAAGATGGCCCAACTGTTTGGCCCCCTGTACTCATGTGGGAGATCTGGAACAAGCTCCTGGCTCCTGGCTTCAGCCTGGACCAGCTCCAGCTGTTGCAGCCATTTGGTGAGTGAACCAGTAGATGAAAGAGCTCTCCCTCTCTGTAATTCTAACTTTCAAATAAATGAAGTAAATCTTTTAAAAAATAAAATAAGTATTATTTAGTTATGATTCCTCGAGTAACTACAAATCAATTAATAATCAAGTTTGTGAATTTTTCAGTCATTTCTTCCATCTGCCTATCCTTTATTTCACCACTTCAATCAGCAAACTTTAGAGAAAATGTGGAATTCTAATTGATTTTGCTTTTAATGGCACTTATAAGACTGTTTGTTAAGAACTATAAAATATGTAGCAAAAAGAGAATCACTTCCTCACCTATACATTGTTATTGTCTACAGATGAGTGAGAACTTGGCTATACTATGTGAAATCTGAAATTAAACTACATTTGAGAAAAATGATCATGTTATCTATAAAGCACAACACAATATTTCCTAATGTTTAAATTTCTGAGTAAAGTAACTGCTTTCATGAGGCAATGTTTTAGAGTATTAGCCATTAAAGGCTCTATTACAAAACCAGTCCAGCATGCTTCAAATAGGATGACAGTTGTGTAAAGACAAAGACTCTCCCATCAGCCTTGGGAAACACTGAGCAAACCTGGACACATCCCCAAGCAGGCAGCCACCAGCCAAAATAGTCATTCTGACTAATGGCTATTCAAACATTTTCTATGGGTGCCAAGAGTTAGAGGAGTTGGGAAACCTATTAATAAAGAAAGAACTGAATAGAAATGGGGTTTCCAGGACTCTCCTTTTTTTGGAAAAAATTTATTATTATAGTAACTTCTGCTAACTGAAAGGATTACTCAGGGCACAAATACATGTTCTGGCAAAGGAAAGCCCAAAAATCAAGGAATAAAACTTAAACTTTTCTATTCATGGATATTTTGTTATGCATATTTAAAATTCTTGGAGCGAGCATTTAGCCTAGCAGTTGTCTGTGTCCCACATCCAAGTGCCTAGGTTTAATTCCTGGCTCTAGGCGCCTAAGTATAGCTTCCTGCCAGTGTAGACAGGAGAAGCCATGACGGTTCAAGTGATGGGTTCTTGCCATTAGGAAACCTGGACTGGCCCAGCCATAGCTATTGTGAGCATTTGGGGAATGAACCAGAAGATGTGAGCTCTCAGTCTTTCTCTCAAAAAAAAAAATTGAAAAAATTGTCTTAAGTAGAATAAAAATGTTGTTAATGAATAAAAATTAAATAAGTTAACATTACCTACTAATAATTAACTATCAATATGTTTAATTGGTATTTTAACTTCTACAATTGAAATTTTATTTATGTTCTTCAGAATCATCAACCATTAATATTAAAAGTATTTAATAACTGGTTTATAGCTTTCCTGTGAAATATATTTGATTATAAACGGAAGCTGTATCTTCTTACCCACTGGCCTCTGGAGGAAATCTGACAGTAACCTTTCCCATCTCTGCACCTGGAAGCTCAACAAATTTCCCAACATCTTGTTTTTTCTCAGGTGCCTGGAAAACAGAACAACCACAACAAAGTTATATGGTTAGATGCTTAAAAATACAACCATTCAACAAACACTTACTCAGTACCTATTATGTGACACGTACCATACCGGATATGAGAAAAATGATGACTACAGTATCATCCCTGCACCTGAAGATTTAAAACCTGGTGCAGGATATAAATAAAACCAAGTGCCAGTAATACGGATGTGTATAAGGTGCTGTTCCCGCACTATGCTGGAGTCTATCAACAAAATCTAGGATCACCGCTTCAGGAAAAAAAGTGGATAAGAACCAAACTGGACCTTAAAGAAAAGTAAGCAGAAATGCAGCACATGGGGAGGGCACGTGTAAAATGAGCGTGTAGGTAAAGGAGTAGAGCCTAAGACACAAAGGCAGAGAAGACCGGTGTAATGTTCATGAAAAATCAGAAATGCATGTTGGATGTGTGGACAAGGAAGCAGAAATAGATTAGGTCCAAAACAGGAAGAGACTTTTAAGCTTGGCTTTCATGTTGTAGGCAATAAGGAGTTCTCAAGCATAACTGCATATTTTATTTGGATTTTCTATTGATACCAAGGACACTGCAGAGGCTGAACCAGAGAAAAACGAGATCAAAGAAAGGAAGTGCAGTATTGAAATTATGGTACTTGAGGCTGTCACCATGGTTCACTTGGTTAATCTTCCGCCTGCGGCACCAGCATCCCATATGGGTGCTGGTTCTAGTCCAGGCTGCTCCGCTTCCAGTCCAGCTCTCTGCTGTGGCCCGGGAGGGCAGTGGGGTATGGCCCAAGTGCTTGGGCCCCTGCACCCGCATGGGAGACCAGGAGAAAGCACCTGGCTCCTGGCTCCATAGCGGCCATTTGGAGGGTGAACCAATGGAAGGAAGAACTTTCTCTCTGTCTCTCTCTCACTGTCTATAACTCTACCTATCAAATAAATAATAATAATAATAAAAAAGAAATTATGGTATTAAACTAAAGTAGCCTCACTAAAAAGCAACAGCAATAAAGACAGACAGCAAACAATCTATAGATAGGAGAAGGAAATTGCTGACAAATTAGATGTGAAAAATGGTGAAAGATCAGTAAATACTTTTAGCTAGAACAACTGAATAGACTATAGCATCTTTATCCAAGCACCTAGTAGTTTTATTACAACAGAAAATCTTGTTAAAACTTTACTGAAAAAGCCTACTGTGCAAAATAGATTAGAATAAGTCTGACACGGGAAGGGAACATTTTCTACTGTGCTCTATGTCATATCTTATTATACGATCAACAAAAAGGCTCATCTATCATTCCATGGCCATAGTTCTAAAACCAAAAAACAGGAGATTCAGCAAAAAACAAAGATTGAACAGCTACACAACAATGACAGTGCATTACATGGGATTTGGATTGTCTTAGGGACATGTATCAGGTGATCATAATCTTTTGGATATATAAAAATTAGGGCTTTATGTTAGTCAAACCAAGACTTTTAAGAATGGCACATTCTGGGGCCGGTGCTATGGCGTAGTGGGTAAAGCCACTCACTGCCTGTAGTGCCAGCATCCCATGTGAAGAGGAAGACCTTTCTCTCTCTGCCTTTCCTTCTCTCTGTGTAACTCTGACTTTCAAATAAATAAATAAATCTTAAAAAAAAAAAAAAAAGAATGGCATATTTTTCCAAAATCCTTTTAAGCTTCCTCAAGGAAATACACTTTATGAATAGAAATAATTGTCTTTTCAGATCTAGTACTTCAATGAACCAAATGTCAGAATTTTAAAAAAGAAAGGAGTGAAAAAGAAAAAAAGGCTTACCACTTTAGCTTTGTTTGCTGAAACTCCCCATTTGGAACCCACTGACTGGAAGGCTTGCTGGGCTTCAAGAAAGCCAAACCAGCGTTTTACATGAACTGGAGCTTTGTTCTGTTTCAATTGTTCCTGCCATGCAGTACTGCCTGTTAGAAAACACAATTTTAAAATTATTCAACAAGTCTTCAACTTCAAAAGTAATGTTCTAGTCATGGCCGATGTATGTAAATTGGATGGCTTAAAGTTGTGCTTCTGTAATGAATTTCAAAAATCTGGGTATACACTGAACTTTTTCTTAATATTTTAATATATTACACAGAATTCACCAAAGTTATGCATTAAAAAGATTTTTTTCATTCTATATATGGAAGTTCTCTAATACTAGATTCTGTCCACTCTCCCCTTTCCACTCCAATTGTAACAGCAATGCTATATTTCATAATTGAGGGAAAGCTATAAATAAATCAACTGGAGAACAAAATAAAACTAAAGATGATCAAGCCAAAGTGTGGCATAGTAGGTTAAGCCTCCGTCCGTGGTGCCGGCATCCCATATGGGTGCTGGTTCGAGTCCTGGCACTCTACTTCAGATCTAGCTCCCTACTGATGGCCTGGGAAAGACAGTGGAAGACGGCCCAAGTGCTTGGGCCCTTGCACCCATGTAGGACACCTGGAAGAAGTTTCTGGTTGCTGACTTTGCATCAGCCCAGTTCTGGCCATTGCAGCCATTTGGGGAGTGAACCAGTGGATGGAAGACTCTGTCTCTCCTTGTCTGTAACTCTGACTCTCAAATAAATAAATAAATCTTAAAAATAATTAATATGATTAAGAAGTAGCTTATTTCCTAATATGGAATATTTATAAACAAGTACTAAAGGAAAGTTTATTTAACTTCTTAACACTACAAAACTACAATCTTAGAAAAATTATGAGCATGCTATCTCTGTTTCACGAACACTGAGTCAAAAATCAAAATAGATAAAAATGTAATAAACCTATACATGAAAAAAGCCCTTCTTTTTGTATTAGTTATTGCTATGACAACTTAATTTGGAGGAAAATTTAGGCCACAACAATGTATAGAGAATATAAAAAACAATCTATATATGTGCTGCAACTAAGACTTAAAAACAGTAGAACAGCGGCCTGCAATGTGGCGTAGCAGGTCAAGTTGCCACCTGCAGTGCCGGCATCCCATATGGGTGCCAGTTCAAGTCCCAGTTGCTTGACTTCTGATCCAGCTCTCTGCTATGGCCTGGGAAAGCAAAAGATGGCCCAAGTCTGTGAGTGCCTGCACTCGCATGGGAGACCCAGAATAAGCTCCTGGCTCCTGGCTTCAAATCAGGTCAGCTCCCATGGTTGCAGCCATTTGGGGTAGTGAACCAGGGGATGGAAGACTTTCCTCTCTCTCTCTCCGCCTCTGTCTCTTTGTAACTCTTTCAAATGAATAAATGAATCTTAAAAAAAAAAACAGTAAAACATTTTGGCATATCTGCTCCAGCTTTTTTTTTTTTAAGAAAATAACAAAATTCAAGTTTCCTTTGTAATTCTCAGCAATCCCATTCTCCTTCTTCCCTACTATGTAAATTTCTTTACTTTCCATGAACTTATTGAAGCACTTGTACAAAGTTTACTAATACTCTTTTAAGTAAATTAATGCACCTTGAAATTTTACTAAAGTCTTCCACATGATCAGAAATGTCTTCCTGTGTAACTGAATATATCAACCATCCCAAGTAATCGCTGATAATCTATGTTTTCTCCCACACACATACTTTTGAAAATCAGACTTACTGGAGCACTCCTTAAGCAAACACTTGTTTGTCTCAGATCATTTACAACTACACAATGATAATCATTTACTTTTTTAAGATTCCAATTTCCTTCTGATCTTATTCCTATGTGAGCCCATGTAATGTGAGTCTAAGTTATTCCAAACTTTATGTGCTTTGGTATTTGCCTCCACACAATCTACAGTATGAGATTAACTAAGCTATCTACCTTTTACTACCTACCATAAACTTTTTCCTGAACTTCCACTACTCTACTCAGAGAGTCTGTTTACTGATTTTTGCAATGATTTTCTTGTTGGTATGAATTCAAAACTTCCCTCAAACTCTCTACTTCCTAACAAAACTAACATCAAGACAAGGCAGAAACTTGTCTAGTCTACTTTTGCCTCATGAGGCAACCAAGAGATTTCTGAGGAGTTGAAGAAATTCAGGATCACTACCTTAATGCCTCTGTAGGAGTCTTATGATATGCATTATATACCATCAAATTCCCTCATTAGGCTCAGCTACTCTGTAATGTACTCCCATAATGTATATCACTTTGGCCTTCTCTCTTTTTATCTTCACCCTATCTCTCCAACACAGGTTCTGAATAAATATACAAAAATTTTGACATTGAGGGTTTTTGCCTTTTAAGATTTATTTATTTATTTATTGACAGGCAGAGTTAGTGAAAGAGAGAGAGACAGAGAGAGTGAGTTATAGACAGTAAGAGAGAGACAGAGAGAAAAGTCTTCCCTTGGTTGGTTCACTCCCCTAATGGCCACCACAGCCGGCGCTGCGCCAATCCGAAGCCTGAACTTCCACTACTCTACTCAGAGAGTCTGTTTACTGATTTTTGCAATGATTTTCTTGTTGGTATGAATTCAAAACTTCCCTCAAACTCTCTACTTCCTAACAAAACTAACATCAAGACAAGGCAGAAACTTGTCTAGTCTACTTTTGCCTCATGAGGCAACCAAGAGATTTCTGAGGAGTTGAAGAAATCCAGGATCACTACCTTAATGCCTCTGTAGGAGCCGGATGCTTCCTCCTGGTCTCCCATGCGGGTGCAGGGACCCAAGCACGTGGGCCTTCCTCCACTGCCCTCCCAGGCCACAGCAGAGAGCTGGAATGGAAGAGGAGCAACCGGGACTAGTACCTGGCGCCCCAACTGGGACTAGAACCCAGGTCCTGGTGCTACAGGCGGAGGATTAGCCAAGTGAGCCATGGCGCCGGCCCTATTTGTTTATTTATTTATTTGAATGACAGAGTGACATCTAGGGTGAAAAGAGTGAGAAGAGAGAGATTTTTCTATCTGCTGATTCACTCTCTGAGTGGCCACAAAAAGGTGGGAATGATCCAGGCTGAATTCAGGAGCAAGGAACTCCATCCAGTTCCTCCACATGGATGGCAGAGACCCAAGCCTTGGAACATCTTACACTGCCTTCCCAGGGGCATTTGGAGGGTGCTGAAATGGAAGCAGAGGATACTAGCATCTCAAGCACGGCATAACCCACTGTACTATAACACTGGCCTCCACACTGAGGTTTATCCCTTTTGTAAGTCATATTTTCCACTTCAATATTCTAATCTTGAATAATATCCCACAAAATCAGACTTTACTATTCTTCTCAAAACCATTCAAACTGTGGTAAAATACATACGTCATAAATTTTACCCTTTTAGAACATACAGCCCAGTGACATTTAGTATACTCACAATGTTGTGCAACCATCTACACTAGTTCCAAAGCATTTTCATCATCCCAAAAGGCAATGCAGTACCTACAAAGCAGTCACTCTCCATCCCCACTTCCCCAGCCCCTGCCACTTAGAAATCTGCCCTATGGATCTGCCATCTTTGGATATTTCATAGAAATATTTCTAGCTTCGGCCGGCGCCGTGGCTCAACAGGCTAATCCTCCGCCTTGCGGCGCCAGCACACCGGGTTCTAGTCCCGGTCGGGGCGCCGGATTCTGTCCCGGTTGCCCCTCTTCCAGGCCAGCCCTCTGCTGTGGCCCAGGAGTGCAGTGGAGGATGGCCCAAGTGCTTGGACCCTGCACCCCATGGGAGACCAGGGAAAAGCACCTAGCACCTGGCTCCTGCCATCGGATGAGCGCGGTGCGCTGGCCGCAGCGCGCCATCCACGGCAGCCATTGGAGGGTGAACCAACGGCAAAGGAAGACCTTTCTCTCTGTCTCTCTCTCTCACTGTCCACTCTGCCTGTCAAAAAAGAAAAAAAAAAAAAAAAGAAAAAGAAAAAGAAATATTTCTAGCTTCTTTCATGTACCATAATGCTTTTAAGGTTAATCCGTTCTGCAACATCAGTTGACACTCCTTCCTTTTTTAGGCTGAATAATATTCCATTGTTTGGACATACCACATTTTGTTTATCCATTAATTAGTGACAGACACTCTGGTTGCTTCTACCTTTCAGCTATCCTAAGAAGAGCTGCTATGACCATTCATGTACAAGGTTTTATTTGAATATTGTTCTCAATTTTGGGGGGTTTAAACCTACTGGAGTCATATTATAATTCGTTGCTTAATTTATTTAAAAACTTCCAATTTTTTAAAAAATAAATTCCTAGGCACCTCCCACACCATTATTCTTTTCCAAGCTACATAATGGTTTTTTGTTTTTTGTTTTTGACAGGCAGAGTTAGACAGTGAGAGAGAGAGAGAGAGAAAGAAAGGTCTTCCCTTGGTTGATTCACTCCCCAAATGGCTGCTACGGCCGGCGCTGGGCCTATCCGAAGCCAGGAGCCAGGTGCCTCCTCCTGGTCTCCCATGCAGGTGCAGGGGTCCAGGCACTTGGGCCATCCTCCACTGCCTTCTTGGGCCACAGCAGAGAGCTGGACTGGAAGAGGAGTAACCAGGACTAGAACCCGGTGCCCATATGGGATGCTGGTGCCAACCCCATAATGGGTTTATTAATCTCACAGTTTTAGCAATTTCCTTCTCTTTCTATATTAGTTAATCACTGTTAAATTAACATCACTGTTAAATTAACAATGTTTCCACCACAGATGAAAGTAACTGGCTTTCCAGATCAGTGACTGACTGGGACCAAAGGATGGGGGAATAATTGCAAAGGGACATGGAAAACTTTGCAGGTGGTGGGTTGGTGGGTATATTAATTGCCCTGACTGTGGCCATAGCACTACAGGTATAGATCTATTTTTGTATGTGTCAAACTTCTTAACTTACACATTTTAAATAAGTATAGTTTTCTTGTGTATGAATTATACTACATGAAAGTTGTATTTTAAAAAACTAACTCCGGCCGGCGCCGTGGCTCAACAGGCTAATCCTCCGCCTTGCGGCGCCGGCACACCGGGTTCTAGTCCCGGTCGGGGCACCGGATTCTGTCCCGGTTGCCCCTCTTCCAGGCCAGCCCTCTGCTGTGGCCCAGGAGTGCAGTGGAGGATGGCCCAGGTGCTTGGGCCCTGCACCCCATGGGGAGACCAGGAAAAGCACCTGGCTCCTGGCTCCCGCCATCGGACGAGCGCGGTGCGCCGGCCGCAGCACGCCGACCGCGGCGGCCATTGGAGGGTGAACCAACGGCAAAAGGAAGACCTTTCTCTCTGTCTCTCTCTCTCTCACTGTCCACTCTGCCTGTAAAAAATAAAAAAAAAAAAAATAAATAAAAATAAAAATAAAAAAAACTAACTCCAAATTGGTGATGGTATATTTAGCTGTTCCAAATTAGCTGAAAATAGGAAATAATGACCTTCCAGAAAAACCATAATACATAACTACCCACTATCCATCCACCCCCATATTTTCACCGGGGCTAAAGACTTCTTTCTAGTCAGAGATAGATGATTGGAGTAAAGCAGCAAAGGTAGGAGAGGTGCTAACATAAATGAGATGAGGTTTTCTTTAGCAGGAATGAAGTCAGCTCCAAAGGTAGGAGGACAGCTGGGGAAGAGAGAGAGCAACACAAAAGGACAGGAAATTACTATGACTAACCAGGAATTAAAGAGCCAGGTTATCACTCCTCTGTAAGAAAATCCCAAGTTGCTGCCTAAATACGCACACATGCATATTCATACACATATACATAAAAATGAGTATTTTTTATCCAGCAAAATATTAACGATAAGAATAGAGCATTTGAAGAATTATTGATACCTTTTAGGGTGGCCCAAACACACAAATCTGCTAAGCTCAAGGAGTTCCCAACTAAGTATGTTCTCAGAGACAGGCAATGATTGAGCTCATTGACAGCAGAAGTAAACAAATCACATGAAGACAATTTTGTAGTACTAAACTCCAACCAGTGATCAATCTGTAAATAAAAGGCAGAAAAGAAATGTACCTCAAGGTTTAGACTTAGAAAACACCATGACAAAAAAATCTCAAGTAATTAGAGCAACAGTATCCTCTCAGCTTTCATAGCTAAAATCCTGCTTTTCTAATCTCAAATTAAAGAAGTTGTCATTATGTGGATTCAGTTCTTGTTTGCCTGGGATCTAAAACAGCACTTAAACAAATGCCACACTTTGTTATTTTTTTGTGCTTTCCTTTTTTTTTTTTTTAACTTATTTGACAGGTAGAGTTACAGACAGCGAGACAGACAGAGAGAAAGGTCTTCCTTCTGTTGGTTCACCCCACAAATGGCCGCCACTGCCAGAGCTACGCCAATCCGAAGCCAGGAGCCAGGTGCTTCCTCCTGGTCTCCCATGCAGGTGCAGGGGTCCATGCACTTGGGCCATCCTTCACTGCCCTCCCGGGCCACAGCAGAGAGCTGGACTGGAAGAGGAGCAACCGGGACTAGAACCAGCACTCATATAGGATGCCAGTGCTTCAGGCGGAGGATTAACCAAGTGAGCCACGGTGCCGGCCCCTGTGCTTTCCTTTTTATTCAGGGTCATAGAGAGGCACTCCAGGAAAGAACAAGAAAAAGATTTGATAGAAACTGATCTTACAGAAGTAGAGAGCAAAATAGTGGTTATCAGAGCCACAGAAGGGTTTGGGGAGAAATGATGGAGAGAAGTTAATGGGTACAGGTAGACAGGGGCAGTAACTTCTAATGTCCTACTTCTACACAGTAGGACAACTATGGCTCACAACAATTAATCCTGAATTTCAAAACAGCTAGACAGGATTTTAAATGTTATCAAAACAAAGATGATAAATGTCTGAAGTTACTGATATGCCAATAAACCCTGATCTGATCTTTACACACTAGGATAACAAGTACTGAAATGTTATATTATACTTCATAACTATGCAGTTATGATGTGTCAGGTATAAATTAAAAGTACATTTTAAAAAACAATTAAAAAGACTTGTGAATTGGTAATAGAAAGGAGTAACCAGTCTGAATGAACCCAAGGAATGGGACCTAGCCAAACAGTTCATCCACTTAAAGACTGTAAAAGAAATAGAAAAAGAATTTAAAAGAAAATACTGCGAAAACCACTTTTATATTTTGAATTTAATCAGATTTAGGAAGTTAGAGTGGAATACAAACAGGGAGGAATAAAAGCACCTGCAGAGCAGCACTGAAAGTTGACCAATGAGTGGTGTAATGGGTAAGACATTTACTTAGACAGGGATTCAAACTATGATATCACTCTGGGCAACCGCTGAACTTTTCTGGGCCTGTTGCCTAATCGATAAAGCAAGAAGCTTGGATGAGACGATCTATAAAGTCCCCTCTGGCTATGAAATTCTAGTGTCCAGAAAGATGACGACAGCACTAAATGACTCAACAGGACAGGCAGTATGGGATTAACATTCAATTAGGAGCTACAGAAAAAATTTATTTCCTGAAGCAAGATGAACTTAGTCTACAATTAACACTCTGTTACAATCTTAAATAGAATAACACCATAACAAACAATATGATGAGGTTCCTCTGAAAAACAGCAGCATAAATTAAAACAAAAGAAAGCACACAAAAGCAAATGGTCTTGGCTTACCTCAGTATGTTCCAACAGGTTAGAGCCATAAAGTCCAACTCTATTTGCAACTCTAGCCAAGTAACGAAGTATGGAATTTACATCCACAAATACCACATTTCTAGAATATAGACACAAAAAATTACTGGTGCTCCATCAAATCAGGAAGACCTATGAGACTAGTAAAGAAATTTCAAAGTGGAAATATTACTACATTTACCATGTGTTTTCCACTATAGTAAAAATAATTAATCTGGCTAGTTTGTTCTTTACTACTTTAATCAAATTCCAATCTGTTCTGAAATATTTAGCTAAATCCACCAATTCATTCCAGAGCAGACTTTTTTTTTTTCCTTGTTTTTAAAGATTTATTTATTTATTTGAAAGATAGAGTTACAGAGAGGCAGAGGGGGAGTGAGAGAGAGGTCTTCCATCCATTGGTTCATTCCCCAATGGCAACAAAGGCCAGATCTGGACTGATCCGAAGCCAGGAGCCAGGAGCCTCCTCCAGATCTCCCACATGGGTTCAACACATAGCAGAGAGCTGGATCAGAAGCGGAACAGTTGGGACTTGAACTGGCACCCATATAGGATGCTGGTACTGCAGGCAGTGGCTTTACCTGCTACACCATAGCACCAGCTCAAAGAGCAGACTTGTTATATCATAATTTATTACCTATCCATCCATTAGTTTTTGCATGTCATTCAGTGGTGAAAATATGAAGATATAATGGGATACTGAGAATAAGAGATTTAAAATAATTCCAGGGGCTGGTGCCGTGGCTCACTTGGTTAATCCTCCACCTGAGGCGCCGGCATCACATATGGGCGCCAGTTCTAGTCCTGGTTGCTCCTCTTCCAGTCCAGCTCCCTGCTGTGGCCCAGGAAGGCAGTGGAGGATGGCCCAAGTGCTTAGGCTTCTGTACCTGCATGGGAGACCAGGAGGAAGCACCTGGCTCCTGGCTTCAGATTGGCTTAACTCTGGCTGTGGTGGCCATTTGTGGGGTGAACCAACAGAAGGAAGACCTTTCTCTCTGTCTCTCCCTCTCACTGTCTAACTCTGTCAAATAAAAAAAAAAAATTAAAAAATAAAGTAAATCCAGGCAAAGAAATAAAAAATAAACTATTATAAGCAGGTTAGTTTTATTAACTTCCAGGTAAAGGAAGCAATGGTGGGCATTATGGTACAGTGAGTTAAGCCACCCCTTTGATACCTGCAACCCAAACCAGAGTGCCAATTCAAGTCCTGGCTGCTCTACTTCCAATCCAGTTCTCTGTGAATGTGCCTGGGAAGCAGCAGATGATGGCTCAAGTACTTAAGTCCCTGACACACACATGGGATACCTGGATGGAGTGTTTGGCTCCTGGCTTTGGCCTAGCCCAGTCCTGGCTATTGCAACCATTTGGGGAGTGAACCAGTGGATGGAAGATACCTGTGTGTGTGTGTGAGATATTCTTTCAAATTAATAAATCTTAAAAAAGAAGGTAGATCTGGGGTTGGCGCTGTGGCGCAGCAGGTTAACACCCTTGCCTGAAGCGCCGGCATCCTATGTGGGTGCCGGTTCTAGTCCCAGCTGCTCCACTTCCCATCCAGCTCTCTGCTATGGCCTGGAAAAGCAGTGGAAGATGGCCCAAGTCCTTGGGCCCCTGCACCCATGCAGAAGAAGCTCCGGAAGAAGCCAGGAAGCATCTCCTGGCTGCTGGCTTCAGATCGGCGCAGTTCCGGCCATTGCAGCCAATTGGGGGAGTGAACCAGCGGATGGAAGATCTCTCTTCTCTCTCTCTCTCTCTCTCTCTCTCTCTCTGCGTAACTCTGACTTTCAAATAAATATATAAATCTTTTAAAAAAAAAAAAAAGAAGAAGAAGAAGAAGGTAGATCAAACTCCATTAATGCCCTATCACAGGGTGGGCATTTGGCCTAGTTAAGACACCAGTTAGGATGCCTTTGTCACAAATCCAGTTCCATATCCAGTTTTGGTTCTCAACTCCAGTCTCCTGCTAATGCAGACTCAGGGATGCAGCAGTGATGGCTCAAGTGATTGGGTTTCTACCACTTAGTGGGAGACACAGATGGAGTTCCTGGCTCCTGGTATAGCCCCAGATGTTGGGGCCATTTGGGAGAATCAAACAGTGGATCGAAGCTCTCTTTTTACAGGTAAGAAACACCCTTACTCCTAAACCTTACTGTGTACCACAGGGTTAATTGTATAGGTTTCTTCTTCTTTTTTTAATTTATTAAAGCTGTATTTATTTATTTGAAAGGCAGAGTTACGGAGAGAGAGAGGGAGAGACACAAGAGAGATCTTCCATCCACTGGTTCACTCTCCAAATGCCGTAAAATGGCCAGGCTGAAGCCAGGAGCCAAGAGCTTCTTCCGGGTCTCCCACGTGTGTGCAGGGGCCCAAGGACTTGGGTCATCTTCTGCAGCTTTCCCAGACATGTTATCAGGGAGCTGTATTAGAGAATGGAGCAGCCTGGACTCGAACTAGCATCTATATGGGGTGCTGGCACCGTAGGCGGTAGCTTTTACCTGCCGCAGAGCCAGCCCCAGGTTTCTTCTCCAAAACAGAAGATCTCTGGATGTGGGGAAATCTGGAACAGTTGAGTGTAGCACCAAACAGAAAACAGGGATGATAAAGAAAACATGCATCCAAGATGCTGAGATTCCTACATCCTTCTTGCCCTTGTCTCCTAAAATATGAGGGTAACAGCTCTTCTCCATCTTCTAAATGGGCAATTAGATGTCTTACCTGTCAGCCCAAGGACAGAACTAAGGATACTGACATTAGAGTTTCCTCAAACGAATAGCTCAGTCAGACCATCCTAGAGTAAAGCTCAGGGTTGACAAGACCAACCTGAGTTCAGAATGCGCCATCAGCTTTAATCTCCCACTCTAATCCAGGCAAACTATCATGAGTTATCAGATATTGGAACAAAGTCTTTGAAGACGGTGATTCAAATAAACGCTAAGAAAAATGTAACTTGGACAAATCATGGAAAAGAAAATATAAGTACATAAATTTCTTCTTAAAAATGAAATAAAATATTGCAATGATAATGCAAGAACAGAGTATTTAAATATTTTAAAAGGAGTATCCAGAAAATGAAATGCAGAATTCCCATATACAAAAACACAATAGCAAGGGCATGCTTTTGGCACAACAGTTAAGAAGTTGCTTGGGACACCCGTATCTCATATTGGTGTCTTTGGGTTTGAGTCCTAGTCCCCTCCCAATTCCAGTTTACTGCTAATGTACAACTGGGAGGCAGAAGTAATGGCTAAAGTACTCGGGTTCCTGACACCCACATTGAAAACCCAGATGGAGTTCCTTGCTCCCAGGTTCAGCCTGGTATGGTCATGGCTGTCACAGGAATTTGGGGAGTGAACCAGTAGATAGAAGCTCTCTCTCTTATTTTCTGTCTCTGTCTCTGCCATCCAAATAAATAAATACATAACTAAGAATTTAGAAAAAATACAATGGCATAAAGAAAAAAAAATTAGAAACATGGGATGATAAATTTGAGAAATTCTCCAAAAAGTGAAGGAAAAAAAATAGATGGGAAATGGAGGTGACAATTTAAAAAACAAAAGGATTAATTTCAACATCTACAAAAAGATCAGAAAATGGAGGGAAACATTTTCCAAATCAAAGAAAAAATATAATTTCTAACATGAGAAGAATGTTCAAGTTTCTACACTGAAAGGAATGACCAAATACCCAGAAAAGATGAAAAATAGACCCATGCTGCAGCATACTATTGGGAAATTTCAGAATACTGAATCCTAAGGAAGATTTCTACAATCTTCCTACTCAGATGGAAAAGATCAAGAATCAAAAAACAGAAATAATACAAATAATTATTCCATAGCAAACTAGAAGTTTTACATGAAAAGTAATTACAGTGTATGGCTCAGCAGTGAATAGAGTTTACATGGTCAGTATGATGTAGCCCTTCAGTGGTGATCACACCAGAATTATGACACAACTACCTTGGGAGGAAGAGGGAGATGGGGAACATAGGGTGTGTTTGTGCATTTGCCTGTGGGGAGAGTGTATCTATGAAGTGGCAACGGGAAAGCTTCATCCTAAATACTGGAAAAAATAGCAGAATGTTAGTTAGAGACAAAGGTCAGTGTCAAAACAGTGCAAAGCCCTCAGAGAGGAAAAAAAAGGATGATGGCAATGGCTGGCTGATTCGGGGAGTGGGTGGGGTGTTGTTTTTGCTTTTTTTTTTTTTTTAATTTGAGAAAGAGAAAAGACAAGAGTGAGACAGGTAGAGAAAGAATTATCCACTGGTTCATTCCCCAGTGTCTGAAACAAAGCTAGGAATGAGAGACCTCACTATCTAAGCCATTGCTGCTGCCTCCCAGGAGCCATATTAGCAGGAAGCTACAGTCAGGAGTCAGAGCTGGAAATAAACCCAAGTACTCTGACATGAGATATGGGCATCCTTATCAGCATTTCAGCCTCTAGGCCAAAATGTCTGCCTTGACTTGTGTTTTGTTTTTGGTTTTGGTTTTGTTTTTTTGAAAGTTTATTTTTTCATCTATTTGAAAAGTAGAGCAACAGACATCTCCCATTTGCTAGTTCAGTCCCTAAATGCAAACAACCGTAAGGGCTGGGCCAGGCCAAAGCCAGGAGCTGAAACATTATCAAGGCCTCCTAAATGGGTTTCACAGGCCCAAGCACCTAAGCCATCATCTACTTCCTTCCAGGATGCATTAACAAGAAGCTGGACTGTAAGCAGAGAAGCCACAGCTTAAACTGGCATTCCAAATTGGAATACTGGCTTCCTATGCAATTAACTTGCTCTGCCACAACACCCATCCCAAATTGTATTTTATAGAAGAAACTAATAGAACTAACTCTCAAAAGTATATGCATACATACTCTTAATTAAAAAATTTTTTTCTCAGTGAAAAAAATACTGGGGGTTAGCATTGTGGCATAGCAAGTTAGCTACTCCTTGGGATGCCCACAGTGCAGTTTGAGTCTAAGCACTCTACTTTACAACCAGTTTCTTAACACACCTGGGAAGTCAGCATATGATAGCTCAAGTGTTTGGGACACTGACAGTTCCTAGCTCCTGGGTTCAGCCTGGTTCAGCCCTAGGTGTTGTATGCATTTGGGGAATGAACCAGTAGATGGAAGATCTCTCTCCCTCTCTGTTGCTCTCCCTTTCAAATAGATGAAAATAAACATTATTTCAAAAATTGTACCTTTATCAAACATATCTGAATTTTACGCATTTATGTCCTGATTTTTTTTCCACAATTTTTTTATTTACTTAAGAGGCAGAAAGAGAGAGATATATAGAGAGTGATCACCTGTTTTTTGGTTCACTCCCCAAATGCCTGCAAGAGCCAAGGCTGGACAGAAGCCGAAGCTGGGTGTCAAAAATTGATTCAGGTCTACCACATGGGTGGCAGGAACTCAATTATTTGAGTCATCATCACTTGCTCTCAGGGTCTGCATTAGCAGGAAGCTGGAGTCAGGAACCAGACACTGATGTGGGAAGCAGGTGTCTTAACTGCTATACCAAATGCTCGCCACTGATGTCTGGCTTTTCTTTTTAACTAATATTAGATTGCACACATAGCCACCATTAAAAATTCTTCATAAGCCTCTTTATTTTTCATATATGCTTAACATTCTATGCTGTGGACTTAACAAATTTATTTATTTCCTATTTTGTTGATTTTAAATACATCTAACCTTCCAGCAGAATTATTGAGTAAAACTTAAAGGCTTTATATATAAATCTTTCTGTATACTTGCAGTTCCTTATAAATACACTATGAGTAGAATCAGAAAGCTTGCTGGCAAATATCAGCCTGTGGGCTCCCATTCTCTTAGCTTTTAGAATGATGAAGAAAAGTGCATTGCCTTCTAAGAACAATCTATCTAATTAGCAAGTAACACAGGCACACTTTTAATGCTGAGTATTTTAAAAAAGATGTTTGGAACAACACAAAGATGTAAAAGCACTTACTCAGAAACACGAAGAATATTCTCTTTCCCTTCTTCAACAGAAATGCTGACATCACCTTTCAAATGTTCCACTGCCAGCAAAGCTCCTACAAATGATAGGATGAAAAGATTTCTCTTTGAAAGCAATGTAGCACTTATAACTTGAATCATAAAGCAACGAGGATGAGTTAACAAAGCAATATTAAGTTTTATAAGGAGTAAACTTTCCCCAGGACTCTGTATACATAAAATTTATACTTCTGTCTTACAGAAATAACATCAGAATCCATTCAGTAGCACAGTCTAACTGCTTTTGAATGTGCTCAGCTTCCAGTTAATGATACTAAAATTTATCATTTCCTCCCTCAAAAGTCAAGAAGAAACTAGAATAGTGATTTTCATGAAAGCCCATAGCATTTGAGTGATTACTATGTTGAAGACACTATGAAATGTTTCACAGTCATCAGACTTGTTGTTTTGCTTTTTTTTTCTAACTTGAAAGGCAGAGTGACAGAGACAAGGAGAGACAGAGAGAGAGTGAGACCTCTCATCTGCTGATTCACTTCCCAAATGTCTGCAACAGCTGGGGGAGGGCAAGGACAAAGCTAGAAGCCTATAACTCCATCCGGGTCTCTCACATGGGAGGCAGGAGCCCAGGTATGTGGGCCACAGTCTTCTGTCTCCCAAGCACTCACAGAAAGCTAGATTGCAAGCAAAACAATCAAGACTTGAACTGGCCATTTGATAGGAATACAGGTGTCCCAAGTAGGGGCTTACTCCACTGTACAACAATGCCCACCTCTCTCTCAAAATCTGTAATCTTTCTAGTAACCTTAACAGGTATATCTAATCTCATTTTACAGAAGAAACTAAGCCTGAAAGAGATTATAAATACCCAATCTAATATTGTTGGCTAAAAATATAGCAGCCAAGATTTAAATGCAGGTCTAAGGTAGTTCAGTCCTTAAACTCTAAAACACAGTGCAATACTGCCTCTCAACATATAATAAAGTTAGCTAAATTCAGAGTCATTAATCCGTTGTCCCTTAATTTGATTAAGATGGACAACTAGCATCCAGACATTGGTTTCTAAACACTATGTTCTACAAGAAATAAAGCCATGTCATGGAAGGTACAAAATATACATGGAAAATCTCTTGCTAGACAGTTGTACCATGGTTTGAATGTTTGTCCTCTACAAAACTCACATTAAAATTGAGTTGCCAATGTAACACCTTTTTTTTTGGACAGAGTTAGGGAAAGGTCTTCCTTTTCTGTTCACCCCCCCAAATGGCTGCCACGCTGCACCGATCAGAAGCCAGGAGCCAGATGCTTACTCCTGGTCTCCCATGCAGGTGCAAGGCCCAAGCACTTGGGCCATCCTCCACTGCCTTCCTGGGCCACAGCAGAGAGCTGGACTGGAAGAGGAGCAACTGGGACTAGAACCAGGCGTGCCAGCACCACAGGCAGAGGATTAGCTTAGTTGCGCACCGGCCCAATGTAACACCTTTAAGAGATGGAACCTTTATGAAGTATTTAGGTCATGAGGACTGAGTCCTCATAAATGAACTAGTACTATGGAAGTGGGTTCACCCCCTCTGGCTTTCCTTCTCTCTCTTTGTCCTTCTGGCATGTCACGACATCATGAAGGTCCTCGCTAGATATGGCCCCTTGACCTTGAACTTCCCGAACTCTAGAACTGTGAGCCAATAGATTTCTGTTCATTATAAATTATGCAGCCTGTGGTATTCTGTTACAGCAGAACAAAGCAGACTAAGACAGCCAGGCAATCTCAAAAGAAAGATAAATATATCAGGACAATGGAGGACAACTTAGAGAGGCTCCCATGGGCAAATCAAGGCAATGTGCCCATCCACGAGAGAAACAGGAGTGTATCCATAGAATGGGAGCCTATTCAGCAAATGAAAAGAATGAACTGCTGTTATAGTGAACAAGACAGATGGGAATTTTTCAGAAGTAACAGAAATATTCTATATTATACTTGTAGCTGCAGACTACATACTATACAGTTGTCAATGTGTAACTTAAAATTGGTGAACTTCATTAAATGCAAGTTATAACTCAAGAAAGTTAACCTTAAATAAAATTAAATGTTTAAAAAGAGACAGTTGAAATAATACAGAGTAGAAACTATCAAGCACATTTTACTATGAATTTTTAAATGAGAAAAAGAGAAGGCTCTTCTCACACAAAAAAGCCAACTAATAGATGTAGAAGGAATGGTACAATCAGAAGGCTACTATTTGGCAACCATCCCAACATTCAATTAAGCAGAAAGCATTATCAGATGCTGAAACCAGTGGGCAAAGGTACAAGGGAATGCAGAATTTTTACATGATCCTAAAGCATCTCCTCATCAAAATGCCTAGTATGGGGCCGGTGCTGTGGCATACCAAGTAAAGCTGCCGACTGCAATGCCAGCATCCCACAAGGGCACTGGTTCAAGTCTTGGCTGCTCCACTTACAATCCAGCTCTGTTATGGCCTGGGAAAGCAGTACAAGATGGTCAAAGACCATGGGCCCCTTACCCACATGGGAGACAGGGAAGACAGGAAGCTCCTGGCTTCGGATCAGCGTGGCTCCGACCATTACGGAATCTGGGGCTGAATCAGTGGATGGAAGACATCTCTCTCTCTCTCTCTCTCTCTCTCTGCCTCTCCTTCTCTTTCTGTGTAACTGACTTTTAAATAAATAAATAAATCTTAATAAAATAAAATGCCTATTAATTGACAGAGGAAACCCTATAGTGAGGACAGCTGGGAAACACCAGGAATCAAAATTAGAATCATCAGTAATGAGAAAGCTAAAGTCATGCATTAGTTGATGGGCTGCAAAGAAGATTAAGGAATGACGTTTGCAATGAATAAGAAATAACTGAGTTATCCTTGCCAAAGATGCATAGGCAGAATCTAGCCACAAGGAAACATCAGGATATTCTTCAATTAAGTGGTTTGTAGCCGGCACAGAGGTCAAAGCTATGAATGCCAAAGGAAGATGAATAAACTATTCCAGGCTAGAAGAAAGTGACAACAAGGTGCAAACGGATTCTGGTTCTCATACTGTGGAGCATACTGTTGGAATAGTTAGTGTTAGTTAAGAATGGGGTCTATGCATCAGAGCAAAGGAACTGTATCAGTGTGGACTTTCTGATTTTGATAGCTGTGTGAGATCATGTGGTTCCCTTGCTTGTGAGAGATGCACACTGGAGTATTCTGCATGATGAAGCATTGCATCTGCAGTATGCTCTCAGACAGTACAGAGGGAGAAAAGGTCTTTGTTGTAGTCTTGATCTGATTTAAAACTAAAAAAAAAAAAAATACTGAATGATATAAAATAGGGCAATTCTAGCAATGAAATTCATTTTCCTAAATATTTCATCTTACTGTATCATTTAAAGATAAATGTATTTTAATTAAACAACTAAGAAGAATTCAATCAGAAACAAAAGAGGAAGAAGAGGGACAACCAGAAAAGTAACGTATGCTTGTATTCTATATTTGGTCTATGGCTGAAAAGGACAACAAATTTTCATAAGATTCTTCCAGAACACTAGAACAATGTAGGTGAGCTCTATGGTTCACTACGGAAACAGATCTGTCACCTTCTGTGTGACTTTCTAAGTAACATTTGTAAAAACTGTAACTAATACTAATAGTTAAAAAGTGTCAAGAAGCTTACCTTTTCTCCTTTAACTCCTGCAACCAACTCTGGATGGAAGGCATTACATCCCCCATCTTAAATAAGCTAACTGTGGGAAGGAGCTCAACAAGGAATGTGTCAGGGTTCCACAACTAACAAATGGCAGTCAGGGTTGAAATCGGGCTTCCAGGAACCAAATCATGGAGGCCACACTGCTCAGTGCCTTTCCAGTTCAAGAATCAAAGTCATTTCTTTTAGAGTTCATTATTTGTTGTGTGGTTAGTACATACTTACTGGAACCAAACACTAAAACATCATTTTAAATATTTAAAATAGCTATTAAGCTGTGTTTGGGTTTCAACGCACACACACACACACACACAACACCACCCGTTAGGAATATAACAAGTAATTTTATCAGCCCTACAAGGCCAATTTGTATCTAAAAGTTTGGGCTTCTGGAACATTTATTGTGTCTATATTTAGCAAATACGAGATCAGTAAACTACTTAAATGCTTCTTTGTAATTTGCCAAATTAGTGAAAAGGCAGGAAATTCTACGGCATCCAGCCGCAACAACCTTGGCCACGATGAAAAAGCAATTTCCAATAGAAAGCTAAGCCGCACCGGGCAGGTGACAGGGCTGGCATTTACTACATCCAGGATGTGTAGTAAGGCAACTCCATCTGCAGTGTGCCGCAATTACCCCGCCACCTTTAATTAAAAACACACCCTCGGCTGAAATCCCAAGTGCTGATGCTTCCCTCTGAGTCGTTCCCTTTGAACCCGGTAACATGTAAGGAAAAATCGAGGCAAGTAGACAGATGGTCTTTTCTGAGAAGGGGATGAAAGGAAGGAGAGAGAGGCGGGTGCGTGGAGGAACTCTAAGAAAAGCGATGACAATGGGATTTTAGGTTTTAACGTGGCATTTCTACGAGTAAGTCTCGGTCTCCATTTCAAAATGGGAGAGGGAAGAGGCTGGGAGTCATCCCGGAGAGAAGGTCTGAAATCGAGCCTCGTGTCGCCCAGCCCCGGCTCACCCTGCGCCTCCCTCCACGCCTGGGAAAACTGCCTTCAGGAGCAGCTCACGGCTGCGGCGCGAGGCCCACCGCCCCAGCAGTCCCACGAAGGCGCAGGCCCCATCTCCCCAGACCACCCCCGTCACCGCGCAAAGCCGGGGCGACCTTTCGCGCCCCGCACCCCGCCTGGCTGATGCAATCAACACCCGCTGGCGGCCTCGGCCCCTTACCCAAGGGAGGATCTCCTGAATTCACGGTTAGACAGAGCGTTGCCATCTCCACCAGTCTGCTGGTCTACCTTGCCAGTCCACCTGTCTGGCGCCCGAAACGCCCCAGACTCGCTGAAAGCGAGGATGCAACGTGTGCGTGCCCCCGACGCCGCCGCAGCCTTCGCCCCGCCCCCGCGTCGTGGCCACTGTCGTCCTCGCGCACGCTGCCGTACGTCAATACCACGCGCCGTCTCGGCACCCTCCGGCGGCTAAGGTCAGAGGAGTCTACGTGGCTCTCGAAACCGCCGTAAGAAAGACGCTGAAGTGCACGCGACTTTACGACACTTCGTAGGGCGAAGTAAGGAAGCGTCGCCTGTACCTGCCGGTTTTCGCGCGCGTCTCTCCCCGAAGAGGGCTGCGTGTGTTTGGATGTATGAGCACAGACACTCTCCAGAGTTGGCAAGGTGCCTGCATCAGAGTAGGGACGCCTCGCTTGTTAACAGAATCTCAGGAATGGGCTCCATAATCATATCAAGGTCGGCAGGTTATTCTATGCAAAACAAACCATGCGTTGTAACTTCCTCCCTTGCAATTGGTGTCTTCTGCACACTCTGTCATTTGTTAAGGTCCTTGTATGTTAACACTTTTTATTTTTATTTGTTTTTTTAAATTTAAATTTTAAGGAATACAAATTTCATAGATACAGCTTTAGGAATATAGTTATTCTTCTGGATTTCAGCTCCAAACTAATCTGTTAATTCAATTAAAAATTTTTTGAGAGGCAAAGTAACACAGAGAGAGGGAGAGGAGAGAAAAAGAGATATCTTCCATCTGTCGGTTCACTCCTAAAATGCCTAAAACAGCTAGAGCTGGGCCCTGTCAAAACCAGGACTCAGAAACTTCATCCGGGTCTCCCATGTGGGTGGCAGAGATCCAAATACTTGGGCCATCAGCTGCTGCTTTCCCAGAAGCATTAGCAGAAAGCTGGATCTGAAATGGAGGAGCCAAAGCTCTAACTGGGACTCCGATATAAAATGCAAGCGTCCCAGGCAGCAGCTTAACCTGCTGCACTACAATGCCTGTTAATTTCGTTTTTCCTTGTCCTTGTTCTGATGTATATGACCAGGAGATACAGGGAGGACAAAGTCCCTGCTCTCAAGGTGCCTACAGTCTTGAAGGTGAAAGAGAAAGGTAAACAGAGATTGCTCTACAGTGGTATATATGTAGCAATTGAAATGTGTTTATCTTAGAACCATCTTGGAAATGAGAGCAAAAATAATAAAGCTTGCAGAAAGTACAAAGGTAGCTCAGAAGATGGAAAAGGTCACCCATGGTGAGCGGAGGACGGTGGAGAGAACAGTACAGGCAAACCCTTATGATGGGATGGTCTATTTAGGGGATGGAAAGAAGTTGAAGGAAGAACATGAGCTAAAAAGCTGGAGTCAGGAAGCTGTGAGTACTTGGATAACTGACTGGTTCATTATTCAGACTATAAAATATTTTGGAAATGAAAGATTAAAAGGCTTCAAGGAAGACAGAGCCTAAATTATGACCAATTCTGTATATAATATTGCATTAGATTTTATCCTATGATAGGAAGGTAGAGTTTTCAGCAGGAGTAAGAGATGATCAGGGCTCCATTTTACAAGGAAGATCACTTTTATTTTATTTTATTTTATTTTATTTTATTTTATTGACAGGTAGAGTTAGTCAGTGAGTGAGAGAGAAACAGAGAGAAAGGTCTACCTTTACCGTTGGTTCACCCTCCAAATGGCTGCCACGGCTGGCGCACTGCACTGATCCAAAGCCAAGAGCCAGGTCTCCCATGCGGGTGTAGGGCCCAAGCACTTGGGCCATCCTCCACTGCCTTCCTGGGCCACAGCAGAGCGCTGGACTGGAAGAGGAGCAACCGGGACAGAATCCGGTGCCCTAACTGGGACTAGAACCCGGGGTGCCGGCGCCACAGGCGGAAGATTAGCCAAGTGAGCCATGGCACCGGCCAGGAAGATCACTTTAATAACAGAATAGCAGATGGTTTGGAATGGGCAGAACTGGAAATAGTTAAGATAGTATTATGGGGGTTGGTGCTGGGGCTTAGTGGGTGAGGCTACCACCTGCTGTGCCAGCATTCCCATATGGGCGCCTGCTCAAGTCCCGGCACCCCACTCCTGATCCAGCTCTCTGCTGTTACCTGGGAAAGCAGAAGATGGCCCAACTCCTTGGGCCCCTGCATGGGAGACTGGAAGAAACTCCTGGCTCCTGCCTTCGGACCAGCGCAGTTCTGGCAGTTGTGGCTATCTAAGGAGTGAACTAGCAGATGGAAGACATCTCTCTCTCTCTCTCTCTCTCTCTCTCTCTCTCTCTCTCTCTCTCTCTCTGTATCCATCTCTGCCTCTCTGTAACTCTGCCTTTCAAACAATAAATAAATATGTAAAAAAAAAAAATAAGATAGTATTACTGTCGGGGACCACACAGCGTGTGGCCTCTTAATGGAAAACTACTGAGGCAGGGCTAAAACAGCCCAGACCAGAGAGTACTGATAAGGCAACCTTGTGTGACCAGTGTCTCCTGTCCCTTTCATTTCTCCTTCTAGGTGCTCGGCCACAGTTGCTGTCCCGCGGGACGGGACATATCACAACAACCCATATGGGAGAAGATAAAAGATGAAGACTTAAACCAAGGCAGTGGAATCACAATTGAGACTAGAGACTGTTTCAGACATATTTAAAAAGTAGAGTCAACGGTGACATACACAGTGCCAGGGAAGCAGATGGTGAGAGAGAAGTAAGTACGTCTAGGTTTATTACTGAATTCAGGTCCAGTGACCCGGGAGACAATTAGGTCATTATCTAAGGCGGCAAGCCAGCAGGGAAAACAGGTTTGACCAAGTTATTTTGTCCAAGATTCACTGAGATGTTTGTAAGATGTCTAGGTGAAAATATCCTTGTAGCAGTTGTAGATTATAAATCCAGTGCTTAATTGCAGTGTGTTGCTAAAGATACCAGTGGCTGTTAAAATATGAGATAAACCAAGAAAAGATGTAGAGCTGTGCCTATACAACAATATGGTAGGCACTAGCCACATGCAGCCATTTAATTTTTTTTAACAGCTTCATTGAGATATACTTTACATACCATACAGTTCAACTATTTAAAGTACACAGTTGTTATCACAATCAATTCCAGAACATTTTTATCAGCCCCAAAATTCTGTACCCTTTAACAATCACTCTATATCCCCTTCAGCCTTTAAAATATTTTCAAAAAGATAAAAATATTTTACAAATCTCCTCAAATTACTCTGTTTTAACCACTATGTCTTCCTATCTACTCATTTTCTTCCTAAAAAATGCACTTGCTATTCCCACTAGAACTCTTTATAACATTTACCACACTATGGATTAATTCCATTTACGTATTATATTGCCTCCTAAGATCATGGGCTCAACAAAGAATAGACTTAAGGCTGTGTTATGCTCACTGTTGAATGTTTAGTATCTATGTTGTTCAGTGTCTATAATATGGCATGTGCTCAATGTATATGTATTTGTTGAATGAATGACTTAATGAATGAATTTGTTGAATGAATGAATGAATGGAAGCCAAGATGAGAGATACTTGGAGGTATAAGGGGGAATTTTAAAGGGTTGATCATGGCTACAGTACAGGTGATCAGAGGTGATGCTGGGGAAAGCAGAAGCTGGGACATGGAGTGCTTCACATCTGTTATAGAGAACTTGCATTTTATCCTGAAGGCAAAGGGAAGCCATAAAGGATTTTGATTTTAAAAGTGTTATTGCTAGGTTGTCACTCTGTAGACAGTGTGATAGATGAGTCGGAGAAGAGCTACGGTGCAGACAGATTACTCAGGAAGACACTGTGGTGATTGCAGACAGAAATAATGAAGTATCCCCTCTCTCCCCTCTGTTCTTTAGAAATCAGTCGATGATTTTTTTTAAAGATTTATTTACTTATTTGAAAGACAGAGAGAGGTAGAGACACAGAGAGAGGTCTTCCATCTGCTGGTTCACTCCCTAGATGGCCGCAATGGCCGAAGCTGAACTGATCCAAAGCCAGAAGGCAGGAGCTTCTTCTGGGTCTCCCATGCAGGTGCAGGGGCACAAGCACTTGGGTCATCTTCTACTGCTTTCCCAGGCCATAGCAGAGAGCTAGATCAGAAGAGGGTCAGCCAGGACTAGAACTGGCACCCATAAGGGATGCTGGCGCTTCAGGCCAGGGCTTTAATCTGCTGTGTCACAGTGCCGGCCCTGATGATTGGGTTTTGTACAGCACTGAAATGAAATCAAAGATGTAGAAGCATTGATTGTACTCAAAGATGGAAGCACACTCATCCTTGACATGTGCTTCAGGGGAGGGGCGGGTGGGCACTGGGGCCCTGCAGGTACATTCTTGTCATCTGAAACTCTGGAACTTTATGAGCAACTGAATCAAAACAGTATTAAATTATGGAAACATCTGCACTTTGGGAATGAGTACTTAACTGTATGATCACACTTTGCAAATGCTACTTTTAAAGCTGTTAATAGATTGCACCTTTTCTCTGACAAGGAAGTGTCATATTTAAATGTTTACATTCATCATGACTGCAGTAGAACTCCGGAGGGGGGAATGTAATTTTTTACGGGAATTTTGATATGAACAGAAACTAGTCATGTATTTATACAATAGGCTTGGCTCATGAAGTGTTTTTCAGATTTGGTATTCCTAATGTGGAACGTGACTGTATTTTATTTTTAGTAGCAAATATGGGTGTAGACTGACAGACATAACTGAATGTCTTAATAAATTTAATTTGAAGATAAAGAAATAATGAAGAATAAAGGTATAATTTAATGTAGCATTAATGGGAATGGAAAGAGGATGCAGACTCAAAATTGGGTAACTCAGGTTTTCATGTAAGAGCCTGTAGAAATACCTTTAAAATTAACCTCATGCTACATATGGTGGCTTTGTGTTTTGTTTTTTAACATTTTTACTTAGTTGAGCAGAGAGAAACAGAGAAATAGGGAGTGAGCTCCCATGAACTGGTTCACTCCACAAATGCCTGCAACAAGCCAGGAGCCAGAAATGCAATCTTTGTCTCCCAGGTGGGTGGTAGTGACCCAACCACTTAAGCCATCAGCTGCTGCCTCAGAGGGTATGCATTAGCAGAAAGGTGGAATAAGGGGCAGAGCTGTGGCTTGAACCCAGGCACTCTATTATGGGATGCAGGTGTCTCAAGTGATATCTTAGCCACTAAGTCAAATGCCTGCCCAAACTGATTGATTGACTGATTTCTCTTTTTCTGTCCTTTGTTTTGACTAGATTTAGTTCACTGTTCATAGATGGAGAACTCTTCTTACAAGGAAGTAAATGAATTAAAGCAGTGACTTTTTTAGAGATTTATTTATTTGAAAGAGCTACAGACGAAGAAGGAGAGATGGGGAGAGAGAGAGAGGGAGAGAGAATCTTCCATCTGCTTGTTCACTCTCCAGATGGCTATAACATTACAACTAGGGCTGGGCCAGGCCAAAGCCAGGAGCTTCATCCAGGTCTCTGATGTGGTTGGCAGGGGCCCAAACACTTGGGCCATCTTTCACTACTTAGGCATTGGCAGGGAGCTAGATCAGAAGTGGAGCAACCAGGACACAAACCAGTGCCCATATGGGATGCTGGCATCACAGGCAGGGGCTTTACCAGCTATGCCATGATGCTAGCCCCAAGAAAGTGATTTTTAAATATAGCCCATTCTCAGGACCATGTGTGTTTGTAAAATAACTTAAGGAGGAGTGGGCAAGAATGAAGAGCTGTTTAGAAATAATACTGGTAATTCAGAGGTATCGGTAAGTCATCAAAGTAGATTTTTGGGAGTGTAGATGTAGAGTTTAAGAGTTCTATGCTAGATAAAAGATTTTGGATTGATGGGCACTATGCCCACATGAAGCCATGAAGGTAAAGCAGGATCTGGTGAGAAAGCAGAAAGCCTAGAACAGAATCTTGGTGAATTGTGACACTTAAGGGAAGGAAGGCAGAGATAGCAAGAAAGGTGATTAAAAAGTGGCCAGAAGGGTTAGAAGAAAATCAGGACCATAAGAACAATTCCAAGAGAGCACAGTTAAAGGTGTGAGGGCTGCAGAAACCTCTTTCTGTTGTATTATGATGCCCTGTAAAATAATACCATATAATCTTATCTGGTGAGCCTAATAATTAAATGATTATCAAAGTCACCAAAGTAGCCTTCTTAAAATATACAGAATAAAAATGGCTGAGACAGACCCTGTGAATCTTGGGAAAAAAAAAAAAAAAGGATTCTCATGTGCAGTAGAGTTTGGATCCTATTAACTTAAATCATTTGCTTAATCCAAAAACAGAGATATTGAAAACAATGGATGGGACAGATATTTGGCCTAGCAACTAAGAGGCACCTATTACATATTGGAGTGTCTGGATTCAATACCTGACTTCAGCTTTCTGCTAATGCAGACCCTGATAGGCAGCAGTGATAGCTCAAGTTATCAGGTGTTTACCACCCTTGTGGAAGACCTGAATTGAGTTACCAGCTCCCAGCTTCTTCCCTTTGTCTGTGGCCATTGTGTTACTGTAGGGTATAAACCAGCAGATGAATATTCACTCTCTCTTTGGCTCTCAAATAATAATGATTTAAAACAAAGGGGAGGAGGAGCAATGGACAGAGACCTAAAAAATAAAAACATAGGCATAATGTCAGATTTTTGATATGTTATAAACTCTCATTAGAAGGAATAAATGTAATTACCTAACTTTCCAGTTAAGCTTTATAAAGATGCCATACAATAAACTAACCTCCAAAGTAGAGAATCTGTAATTTTTTTAAAAAAAAGTTATATTATTTATTTGAAAGGCAGAGTGACAGATAGCGAAAAGACAGACAAAGAGATCTTCCATTCACTCCCAAATGGCCACAATAACTCGGGCTGAGCCAGGCCAAAGTCAGGAGCCAAGTTCTCCATCCCAGTCTTGCAAGCATGTAGCAGGAACTTAAGTATTTCAGCCATCTTCCACTGCTTTCCCAGGAGCATTAGCAGGGAGCTGGATAGGAAGCAGAGCAGATTGGACTGGAACCAGCAATTCCATATGGGATGCCAGTATTGCATGTGGTGGCTTAACACACTATGCTACAACACTGGCCCTGAGAATTTATAACTTTTAAATAGTTGAAAATACAACAGCTTGTGAATAACAAAAAGAACTAAGATTAAGTAATTTATTTTGGAGAAACTTTCATTATAAATCTGTTTAATCAACATACATAACATTATATGTATTTATACATAGAATAGGAACATACTAAAAATCACTGAGAAAAACAGGACTGAGATTCCAAACAACTGACTGGGCTATGTCCTAGAGAAATCAGTTTTTTTTTTTGGTAAGTATTCTTTTTTTCTTTTTTAAGATGTATTTATTTATTTGAAAGAGTTACACGCAGAGAGAGAGAGAGATGGTTCACTCCCCACTTGGCCGCACAGCCTGAGAGCTGTTCCAGAAGCTTCTTCCGGAAGCTCTGTTCCAAGAGCTTCGTCCAGGTCTCCCATGTGTGTGCAGGGGCCCAAGGACTTGGGCCATCATCTTCCACTGCTTTCTCAGGCCATAGTAGAGCAGCTGGGACTCGAACCAATGCCCATATGGGATGCTGGCACTGCAGGTGGTGGCTTTACCCACTATGCCACAGTGCCAGCCCCAAGAAATCTGTTCTATAAAATAGGAATGTTGATTCAACAACTGAGCCTTATGGTCAACTAGAGCTAAACCTTTTTTCATTTCTTCACATAAAAAGAGAAAAAAAAATCACATATTAAGTTTGTAAATTCTCCAGATGACAAATTTGGTCTGGCTGATTAATCAAGCTCAATACTTTAATTTTTTTCTTGACCCTAAATAACTAAATGTAAATCACTGATAACAATGAATAAAGATGGAGCTTTGATTCCATCCAATTAGTTTAAAAATCTATTATTTTAAGAACAAGTCCTTTACCTAGCTAAGTAAATGAAATTGTCCTTTAAGGAACAAGTGCCTGTTTAACAGATTCTGGAACTCGACTCGCATAGTAGTCATAATTTCTCAGTGCAGCCAGGACTCCTGCAGAGTTCATGTGCTTCACTTCCTTGTTGTACTGGAGGGCATTTCCATGGATATCAGTTAACTTGCCTATAGAAAAAACATCAATACAACATTAACGGCCAATGGAATCAAGCCAGTAGTTTTTAATTCCCTATTCAATAGTAGCCAATAAATTTAGAATAAAAATAGCAAGCAACTATAAAGGTTAAAATTTTAATTCCATTAAAATTTGAGAATATAGAGAAATTGTAACCAAAGAATTATTTTTTGTCTCCAATTAAGATTCTTTTCATTTAGCATTTTCAATTTGTATTTGTCAGTAATCAATTAATTTCCTTTTCTCAAGGTGTCAATCATTCCTATTGGTTATACTTCATCATCAGAAATCACAATTTCTAAAATGTCTTCTTCATTCTATTATTTCATGTTACACTTGATTTGGTGAGTTTATGTGTAGTGAGCTCATGCAATGTTAAGTGTATAATATAATTTCATTTCACATTCCTAACTGTATTATATTACAGTTTACATTCCTAATAAGAAAAAATAGTAATGACACACAATCTAACCTCCTCATCATACAACATGCTAAGATTGATAAAATAGTATTTTAGTAGAAATGACAGAAACAATTAGGTATTTTACTGCCTTTAAAAAAATTTGACAAGGATTTTAAAAGGCATTGCTTAGTACAGTATATATGAACTGATGTCAATCTGAGGTTGAAAAATCATCTTACTATGTTCATGAGTGCATTTGTACATATTTTCAGTCAGGTTTTTTAAAAATTCTAGCTCTATGATCTTTAGTACCAGTAATGAGAAATTCATCAATACTGTCTTGAAAGAGACTAAATGATGATGAACATTCTACTTTTCAAGGAAAAAATTCTAAAATATTAAAGCTATAAAAATGTATGTAGATTGACAATCAAAAAAGAAACTATAACTAAAGAAAAATAATTGTGCTGAAAACCTACTTTTCCATCTATGAAATGAGATATGTGGACTGGATAATCTCTTAAGTTTCCTTCTAGCTTTTATGTCCAAAGAATTCAGGTAAAGTGAAACCACTAAAATACTATGTCTTAGCATAATATAAATACTATGATTCCCCCAAATAAAATGGACCAACCTCCTACAGCATGTAAAATAACTTCCGGGGCACAGGTATCCCATTTCTTACATCCAGGACTTGCAAACACATAAGCAGAGGCTTTGCCTTCAATCAGCTGAATTATCTGTAAGGTAAGAAATAATAATTATCCCTCAAATATCCTTTTCATTTTTGAAGCACAAATAAGAAAAATTGCTTGATTCTACGAAGGATAGTTCATCAATCATATTCTGTCATACTTAATGGGTGAAAGCTGTTAGCAGATTTAAATGATACCAGTATTATGAAGAAATAGATAGAATAGATGCATAATAAGACAGCAATCTGAAGGGGGAAAACTGGTAAAAATAAACTACAAAAGATATCTGAACACTCTACATATTCCAAGTTAGATAAATTAAGATTTTCTCCTAATGTTTTTTTCTTAGTAAAAAGCAATATATATATATTTATGTAAAAACATTTTTTAACTTCTAAAATATTGATCATTATTGAATAAAGCATAGAGAAATATCAAGCAGTAAATAACATACAAATTGTGACATGTCCTAACAGATGCTCAAATGCTGACTGCTCTGACAAGTACTTTCCTAATTCTTCGAAATTATATCTATGCTGTTTCCACTACCAAATACAAAAAATTTTAAATAGCCATCCTAATATTTCCTGTAATGATCAGACAAAATTCAGGTCACTGATAGAACCTGAATGACTCTAAATAGTGAGTTGCTATTCAAATTTTCAACAATCATTGACCTTTTTGGTTATATTATAAAATCATTATTACTACAGAATTCAGTATTCACATGAGAAGACCAGACTTTGAGAATGAGGAAAATCTCAGTGAACATGAAATAATCAAGTATTTTTTTTAGGTACTATTCACAAACATTTCAACCTTGCTGTAGCCTTTTTTAAAAAAAAAATAATAATAATTTTTTTTTTTTTGACAGGCAGAGTGGACAGTGAGAGAGAGACAGAGAGAAAGGTCTTCCTTTGCCATTGGTTCACCCTGCAATGACCGCCGCGGCTGGCGCGCTGCGGCCAGCGCATTGCGCTGATCCGATGGCAGGAGCCAGCTGCTTAACCTGTTCTCCCATGGGGTGCAGGGCCCAAGCACTTGGGCCATCCTCCACTGCACTCCCTGGCCATAGCAGAGAGCTGGCCTGGAAGAGGGGCAACCGGGACAGAATCCGACGCCCCAACTGGGACTAGAACCTGGTGTGCCGGCGCCGCAAGGCGGAGGATTAGCCTGTTGAGCCACGACGCTGGCCAAAAGTCTAATTATTTATTCTTATTTGAAAGAGTGACAGAAAGAGAAAGAGAGCAAGAGAGAGAGAGAGATCAGTCTTTCATCTGCTGGTTCATTCGACAAATGCCTGCAACAACTGGGTCTGAGGCACGTAGAAGCCAGGAGCCAGGAGCTCTATCCATTCTCTGATGTAGATGGCAGGGACCTAACTACATGAGCTATCACCAGCTGCTTTCTAGAGTGTGCATTAAGCAGGAAGCTACACTGGAAGCAGGGGTAAGATTCCAATACAAGATGCATCCCACGAGGTGGCTTAACCTGTTGTACCTCAATGTCTATCCTAGACTTTTGAATAATAAATTTTTTGTTATTTTTAAATATTTATTTATTTATTTGCTTTGAGAGACATAGTTGCAGAGAGAGAGAGAGTCTTCCATCCACTGGTTCATTCCCCAAATGGCCACAACAGCTGGAGCTGAGCCAGGAGCTTCCTCCATGTCTCCCACATGGGTACAGGTGCCCAAGCACTTGTTCCATCCTCCACTGCTTTCCCAGGCCAACAGCAGGGAGCTGGATTGGAAGTGGCGCAGCTGGGACTGGAACTGGTGCCCTTATGGGATGCTGGAGCCACAGGCGGATGCTTAACCTACTATGCCACAGTGCCAGTCCTAGGATTTTCTTTCATTGAACAAATGTGTCAAGTCTTATATTATCTGAAGAATTATTGCAGGTCTGTTTTTTGAGTGGAGAGGGGCTGCAGATCCTCAAGGGGGCCCTTGATGTAAAAAAGTTAAGAACTGTCCAACAAGGCTTTTCAAGAGGAGAAAGAGACGTACAGGATGGGCACTTTATTTATTAGGAGAGTGGTGTCCTTTGAGAATAAGAGTTAACAGGCTTTTGTGATTACAACAGTGGCAAAGAGAAATCACACCCATCACTATTTCTACTATAGTGAAGACCAGAAATAATTTTCACTTTGAAATGTTGATTTTTTCCAAGTTTTAATTCTCATTCTTCACTGTTATCAGTAAATGCTTTTAGGAACACTAAGAACAGTCGAGTATTGCTTCTAAAACAACAGAAATGAGTTCTTCAGTTCAGTGATTAATTATTATTTGTCTTCCTGTTGCTGGGCACTCAAATGAAAAATACACATGTGTCAGGACCTCCACACCATTCAGTATCACTAGAACCGAAGTATGAGATGAGGATGCAGAAGACTACATTCTATGCTGATAGGCTTGAATTTTAAATCCTTGTGATTAGGAATCATCCAAGCATTTGGGACAGGGGATACATTTTTCCATTTTTAATTGTTCTGGTAACATTTGTGGACTAGACTGAACAGGGAGACGACTTCAGTATTCTGTGTGAGAAATGACAGGTTGCAGCTAGGTTACTGGCAATTGAAATGGAGACATCAGGGAAATAGCTCCAAGCTATATGGGTAGGACCAGACTGATAGGATGTGAAGAAAGGAGACATCAAGGGTGACTTTCAGATGTCCTGGTAGGGCAATTAGGAAAATGGTGGTGCCATTAACCAGATAATGATTAGGAAAAGGAACACATGTAGGGGTGGGAAAAAAGAAGAACAGCTTCCAAGGCACATGTTGAATTTGGGATACCTCAGAGGATTCATCATGATGATGTGCAAGGGACAATCAGATGAAAAAAGTTTGGGGCTAGGGATGTAGATCAAATTGTGTCCCATTTCACAATTTTCTCAAGAGGTTGGAAGCCTGGAGGAAAGAATCGGGGGATGGGGAAGGGGAGTTACCAGGAAGGGGTTGGCAGGCCTGTCCTGTGAATCGGTAGAAGAAAGGTCTAAGATACATCCCAGGAGGGTCCTTAGTAAGAGGAGTGGGGTTCTGTCTTGATGAATTTTACTAACACTAAAAATGACCTGAACCTTATGAAATCTCCTTTAAATTGAGATGCAGCTGAAATGCACAATTGGTAACAAATCACACTCTTTAATCCCTTCTCTTAAGCTCTTATTTCAAGTTCTGAAATAAGAGTTTAGTATTTCCTCCAGTGATTCAGTTGCATTTCAGAGCAGCGGACAGATCTTTTTCCTACCTTATTTCCGGCTCCTCCCACTCGCAGCACATCATCAGGGTTCATTGCAGTAACACAGTCGGTAACCAACTTGTTGCTGTGGGATCGAGTAGTGGTGACAATGTGTTTCCCAGCAGGGGCTTCTTTCAGTTGAAACCCAAAGGCACCTAAACCTAAAACTCCCCAGATTGTCCTCCCCAACACAGCATCTGGTCCTGCCTATGTAAACAACAACAAAGCTTGTAATCATTTAGAGAAGAAAACATTAGCCATTAATGGAAGAGTTATACTGTTACAGTTAGCAAATTTAGAATATGGACTATTTAGGTAGAGTTAACTATAAAAATAAAAACATGTCAAGGTTATAAAATATAAGAATTGCACTGACAGCTTTTCCTGAGAGAATCAGCTGATTGGTCATGTCATTTTGGTCACGAGTTCCTAAGGGGCTGAAGGGAATTTTGGATTGTTCCCTGCAGTCCTCAGGAAAGGAACCACCGCATACTGATTCGTGATCTGAATTGTAATCTGAATTGTCTAAGGACCTCTTTGTTTTATTTGAAAGTACCCATTTTTCAAAAGGTACTGAAGCCCCCAGGACAGGAAATACCATGTCTTCATTGCTATTTATCATCATGCAAGGAACAATAAAGGTCATGTTACCAAGGGACTAGGTAATAGGGAGAATGCATTTTGCTGCTCTAAGCCGATAGCTAATACACTGACAGCAAAGAGTAGGTATGGATAATGGGGTCAGATTAATATTTTACTGACAACGGTAATGGCAAAATGGCAATGATGACACATTCATACAATCTATTTTCTTTTGAAGAATTCACAATTTTTACATACATTGTTATATACGATAAGTCTTCAGAAAGCTCATGGAAAATAAGACGTATATCATCAAAAAACTATGCATGGGTAGCCGGTGTTATGGCATGGAGAATTAAGACGCCTCTTGCAAAACTGGAATCCCATTTTCAGATCCCAGTTCAAGTCCTGGCTACTCTGCTTCAACTCAGCAACCTGCTCCTAGGCAGTAGGAGATGGCCCTGGAACTTGGGCCTCTGCCACCCATGTAGGAGACCAGGATGGAGTTCCTGGATCCTGGCTTCAGCCTGGCCCAGCCCTGGCTTTTGCAGCCTTTTGAGGAGTGATCCAGCAGATGAAAACTCTGTCTCTCCCTCTCTGTCACTCTGCCTTTCACATAAATAAATAAATAAATAAATAGATAAATAAATAAATCTTTTAAATCACAAGGTGACCAGAATAAGGACCCTAGTTTTTAAAAATATGTATTTATTTATTTGGAAGGCAGAGTGATAGGCAGAGGCAGAGACAGAAAGGTCTTCCATCTACTGGTTCACTCCCCCGGAGCTGGGCCGATCTGAAGCCAGGAGCCAGGAACTTTTTCCAGGTCTCCCATGTGGGTTCAGGGGCCCAAGGACTTTGCCTATCTTCTACTGCTTTCCCAGGCACATTAGCAGAGAGCTGGAAAGGAAGTGGAGCAGCTGGGACTTGAACCGATGCCTATATGGGATGCCAGCACCAGCAGGCAGTGGCTTTACTCACAACGCCACAGCACTGGCCCTAATAACTTTTTTTTTTTTGACAGGCAGAGTTAGACAGTGAGAGAGAGAGAAAGGTCTTCCTTCCGTTGGTTCACCCCCCAAATGGCCGCTAAAGCCAGTGCGCTGTGCCGATCCAAAGCCAGGAGCCAGGTGCTTCCTCCTGGTCTGCCATGTAGGTGTAGGGCCCAAGCACTTGGGCCATCCTCCACTGCCTTCCCGGGCCACAGCAGAGAGCTGGACTGGAAGAGGAGCAACCAGGACAGAATCCGGTGCCCCAACCAGGGCTAGAACCCGGGGTGCCAGCACCACAGGCAAAGGATTAGCTAAGTGAGCCGTGGCGCTGGCCTCTAATAAATCTTAAAAACAAACAAAAACAAAACCATTCATGGCTTTCAAAATTTTTTGCACCAGAATAAATTTATCTTTTCATTTTCCACAAACTTTTTGAAGTACCCTTAAATACTTGTATATGGACAAAAATAACCTGTATTTCAAGGAAAGTAAAACAGATACATAAAATAATTAAGAGCCATCAAAATACAACAATATTAATACAGAGGGCATGTGTTATAGAGTTAAGGCATATTTTACTGAACATATATTTTACTGTATCACATATCTTACTACAAGCTATACATGTATTATCTCATTCAATTCTCAGACCAAATCCATGAAATATGTATTATCATCCTTATGAGAAAGATGATATTTGGAATCATGAAGTGACCAGAATCAGGATTCTAGTACATAATGAGAACTGGGCTCATCTGTGTTCAAAACTGGTATTTTTTATTTTTAAATTTTAAAAAATTTTCTTTGAGAGGCAGAGATAAAAAAAAAAATAAAGAGAGCCGTCATCACCTGGGTCACTTCCCAAATGCTACAACAAGCTGGGAGTCCAGAACACAACCCAAGTTTCCCACATGGATGGCAGGAAACCAATGACGTGAGCCATCGCCTCTGCATCCCAGGGTCCACATTAGCAGGAAGTTAGTCAGGAGCTGAGACTGGCAATCAAATCCAGGTAGTCCACACAGGACGTGGGCATCTTTTTTGTTTTTTAATTTTTAAAAAAGATTTATTTATTTGAAAATCAGAGTTACAGAGAGAGAAGGATAAAGACAGATGAGACTGTTTATCCACTGGTTCACTTCCCCAGTGGCCATAATGACCAGGGCTAGACGAGGCTGAAGCCAGGAGCTTCTTTCAGGTCTCCTCTGTGGGTGGAGGAGTCCAAGCACTTCAGCCATCCTCTGCTATTTCCCCAAGCTGGAGCTGGATCAGGAGAAGAGCATCCAGGACTTGAATCAGCACCTATATGGGATGCTGGTATTGCCTACATCACAGTGCCAGTCATGGACATGGGTATATTAACCACTAGGCCATGCACCCACTCCCAAAGCTGCTTTTCTTCATCACTAAATTGGACTCCCTGAGTTTACTTGTCAAAGTGTTTTCAAACATATCAGCTTATTTGTCCTGGGTGCCGTCAGAGTGGAATATGCTTATGTTTTAAATTGGGCTCTCTGGGAAGGAGGCATGGGGACAGGTGGGATGGTACTGAGGAGCGCCCCTAGGATCACCAGTGGAAGGAGGTGGGCTTCAGGGAATGCAATCCCATGACACAGCCATCAGCCTTACTCAGGACTCCTGATCGCATTGTCTCTCTCTTGCAAAGGCTCTGCACCAATTTTCTGAGGGTAACAAAAGCTAATGTTTCATCTTCTGTTAATTAAAATTTATAATGCCACATAAAATTTTAAATTAAATTTATATGGTACATATAAAATTTAAATGACACTATGCCATGTCATTTCCTGTAAGTGCCTATCAGCTTCAGAGTCTGTTAGAAGCAATAATAAAGTTTGAATTGTTAAATCTTTTATCTGGCTCAACAGAGCAATGTTGAGTACAGTAAGGACTAGACCTGAGTTTGAACCTTAGCTCTTCCATTTACCAACTGGGGTGACCATGACCACTTTAATTGCCTCAGTTTTCTTTATTTTAGATTATTTATTTTTTTTGAAATGCAAAGAGACACACAGAAGGTGCTCCCATTCGCTGATTCTTTTCTCCAAATGCCCATAACAGTCCTGCGGCTGGGAAACTCAGTCCTGGTCTACTATGTGGGTGGCAGGAACCCAGTATTTGGTCCATCACTGCTGCCTCCCAATAGCTACATTAGTAGGGAGCTGGAGTCAGGAGCCAGTGCTAAACAATAAACCCAGATATTCTGATATGGGACACAGACATCTTAACCATTAGCCTAAATGTCTATACATTCTCTTCTTTCATATGGGGGTAATGGTTACCTTAAAGGGTGTGGTGAGTATTAAATGAGATAATATATGTGAATCTTTTGAGCCTGGCAACACACAGGAAGCTCTTAAGATCCTGATGGAATTTAGCTATTATAATAATGATGATGATGGTTATTTAAAATTTAGCCTTAAATATCACCAATGCAGACAGGTAAATTTTCTACTGCTATTCACTGTAACTAATTTAAGGCATAAGCAAAAGAGAGGTAAGGAGAGTATACAAAAGGGAGTGAGACAAAGGGAGAGATAATGAAAAGAAGCAGAATAGGAAAGAATGAGCTGGTACATAGGCTGGACAGTGGCTACCCAGGGAACCACAAACTGCCTACCTCTTTACTCACTACCAGAACCAAAACCCTAGCTATTTTTCTCACCTTTGCTTCACTCCTGTCTTCCCTTAACTTCTGCTTTTCATTGTTCTGTGGAAAATGAATACAATTTTTCTAATCTCAGAAAGAAGTGAGGAAAAATATCAACAACTCCTAGTCATTTAGATTTTTTTCTTTGTTGAAAGGTGACATGCATTACAATGACTTCTATGAACCAAATGCCCTTCTTTTAAGTAATACTTTAAAGTTCACATAAAAACCACCATCTTGTATCTGCATATAATACTATATAAACATTAAAGTCCTATTAAAATAATTAATGGACACTTAAGCAATTCAGTAGGACTATTCCGATCATGTATAACTATTTTGGTTAAGTCCTAAGAAATACATGATCACAAATAAAATTTATAATCATAGTTAGCAGGAAAAGTAAATGTAGTAAAGATTTATCCTGCTGTTAACTCAAACTGGAAATTCAGAAGTAACAGTCCTCACTCTGGATGCATTGTTTCTCTAAAGTTCTATCAAGGTCACATCAATGTAAATATCTTAAGTATTTTATCTCAACAATTTCCTTTAAAATTTAATGTAATCTAATGGTATATTCTTGCTATGAAATTATAATAGTCTCTTACTTTTAAGGAAGACAGATAGTTTTATTTGATGTATAATAGAAAGTCACAGCAGATCAGAAGATACAAAATATGAGAAAAGAATGCAAAAGCATATTTAGTTGTTACCAACACTGGCTACCATTTAGGCACAATGAAGTATTACCAGGAAAAAAACATGGCTAGCATTTTTTTTGCTTGAAAAGGTTCATTTTTAAATGCACTTTAAGAACCGACTGTAAATCAAATGTCTTGATGACCAAGCTAATCAAGAATCATGTCAGAAATTCCCAAAGTTCTGCATTTCAATCAAAAAGCACAGATAAAAATAATACAATGCATACATTGTAAATGTGTATATATAAGTATATATTCCTGGCACCAATGCCCCTAGAGGTTCTGATTCAGTAAGGCTGGGGTATGACCTGGAAATCTGTAATTTGAAATACTACCCAGATGATTGCATGTACAACCAAGCTAGGAATCACTGGATAAGATGACATCAGGAAGCATATGTCACTGTAATTGTTCATACAGTAAAATAATTTTGCATAATTTTATAGTATTACCTGGTAGTTGTAATATGGCTGGTTAATAATTCCTGCTATGGCTTTTCCTTCATAAGCAATTCCAATAAGAACTGTTACATTGTCAAGAAGGCCTATACAGAAAAAGTTAACATCAATTATATAACTTTCTCACATATCACTTATCATCAGTACAGCAACTACTTCAAGTTACTTTGCAATAAAGGTAAATAATTTGCAATAATGCATCCATAGTCAATTCTACTTATGCAAAGAGCACAAAATTATTTTTTTTTTTTTTTGACAGGCAGAGTGGACAGTGAGAGAGAGAGAGACAGAGAGAAAGGTCTTCCTTTGCCGTTGGTTCACCCTCCAATGGCCGCCGCAGTCGGCGCGCTGCGGCCGGCGCACCGCGCTCGTCCGATGGTAGGAGCCAGGAGCCAGGTGCTTTTCCTGGTCTCCCCATGGGGTGCAGGGCCCAAGCACCTGGGCCATCCTCCACTGCACTCCCGGGCCACAGCAGAGGGCTGGCCTGGAAGAGGGGCAACCGGGACAGAATCCGGTGCCCCGACCGGGACTAGAACCCGGTGTGCCGGCGCCGCAAGGCGGAGGATTAGCCTGTTGAGCCACGGCGCCGGCCCAAGAGCACAAAATTATAAGGGGACTGGCCAAAGATAGAAATTGAGTCTGTGCCACTTAATTTAATTGATAACCATGATCTCATGAGTACAATTTGTAAACCAATTAAATAAAGCAGCCAGAACTTCAGCTATTATCATTAGATCCCACTATGTCCCTTCCACCACTCTCCAGTTCACTTTTACCTGATGAGTCACTTTATATTCCTGGATTTCTCTCTAGATTTGCATTTCATACCTCTAAAGCAAGATGTCTCAAAGTGAGGTAAATGCACTATCTAGGAGTATTAGAACTATTACAATTTTTAGGACACGTATCTTCTCAGTCTCTTTCCCAGAACTTTTAAGTCAAAGTCTCTGGGGATGGAAATCAAGACCTAAATAAGCTTTCTCAGTGCTTTTAAGCATAATAAAGTTGCCCAGAATTTCCCTATTTCTCAATGGATTATGGAGATATTATAAGTAAACATGTACAAATATATACTTACATAAACATACTGTATAATGAATTCATTAAAGAAATGTCTCCTTAAGGAAAGAGAGTATTTTCTAGTAATTAGGAGAATTTTCTTTAAGCTATGAAGCTGAGAACCAATAAGAAAATCTATGTGGATCTTACTTTAAAAAATAAAATTCTAAGCTACTTCTAATTTTTCTCACCTTAGATCACTTCAGAAAGGAGAAATATTGCACTGTTTCAAAACTTATCTTTAAAGATGAGGGTGTATGGGGCCGGAGCTGTTAAAGCTGTCGCCTGCAGTGCCAGCATCCCATAAGGGTTCCGTTTCAAGTCCTGGCTGCTCCACTTCCCATCCAGTTCTAAGCTATGGCTTGGGAAAGTAGTGGAAGATGGCCCAAGTCCTTGGGCTCCTGCACCCATGTGGGAGACCCAGAGGAAGCTCCTGGCTCCTGGCTTCAGATCCAACCAGTTCTGGCCATTGCAGCCACTTGGGGAGTGAACCAGTGGATGGAAAACCTTTCACTCTCTACTTCTGCCTCTCAGCAACTCTGCCTTTCAAATAAATAAATAAATATGAAGATAAAAAAAGATGAGGGTGTGGAGAAAGTCATTCCCAGAGGAGGGGAGAGTGAATAGGAAGGGTATGGGAAGGTGGCAGCAAAGCAAGGGCAACATAGCTGTGTTTGTCATCGTTTTTCTCCCCTGGAAAGCTGGAGATCTGGTATAGTCCCATTGGTAACGCTGATTTAAAATGTCAGTCATTAGGCCGGCGCCGTGGCTCAACAAGCTAATCCTCCGCCTTGCGGCGCCGGCACACCAGGTTCGAGTCCCGGTCGGGGCGCCGGATTCTGTCCCGGTTGCCCCTCTTCCAGGCCAGCCCTCTGCTGTGGCCCGGGAGTGCAGTGGAGGATGGCCCAAGTGCTTGGGCCCTGCACCCCATGGGAGACCAGGTAAAAGCACCTAGCACCTGGCTCCTGCCATCCGGATGAGCGCGGTGCGCCGGCCGCAGCGTGACATCCGCGGCAGCCATTGGAGGGTGAACCAACGGCAAAGGAAGACCTTTCTCTCTGTCTCTCTCTCTCTCACTGTCCATTCTGCCTGTCAAAAAAAAAAAAAAAATGTCAGTCATTCTCATTTTGGGGGCTCAGAATTGTGGACTGGTAGAGTTATGTGGGAGGTGGTGTCTGAAAGAGATGAAGTTGCTTCTTTTGTTTTGATAATCACTGATTTAAGACAATAGTTGGATACCAGGAGCACAAATACAGCTTTAGAGGAAAACAGGGTACCAACTTTTCATACAATACCCCAAATACCAAATACTTACAGCTAAATGTCACATCCTAGTCCTACTTCTGTCAAGTACAAATAGAAATACCAACCTTCAGTATACTCCTTGGTACCATCTAAGGGATCAACCCAGACCACAAGCTTAAAAAAAAAAAAAAGGAGAAATATTTTAATCAAATTTCCAAAAGTAGATTTAATAGAGTAAAATGACTGTTTTTTTAAATTTATGTTATAGATGGCTTAAGATAATAACATCAGTAATGTGATATTAAAAATCCACCTTATTTTTAAGCACTGCAGCTCACTTGGCTAATCCTCTGCCTGTGGCGCCAGCACCCCGGGTCCTAGTCCCAGTTGGGGCGCCAGATTCTGTTCTGGTTGCTCCTCTTCCAGTCCAGCTCTCTGCTGTGGCCTGGGAAGGAAGTGGAGGATGGCTCAAGTCCTTGGGCCCTGCACCTGCATGGGAGACCAGGAGGAAGCACCTGGCTGCTGGCTTCGGATCAGCGCAGCACACTGGCCGTAGCGGCCATTTGGAGGGTGAACCAATGGAAAAGGGAGACTTTTTTTTCTCTCTCTCTCTCACTGTCTAACTCTGCCTGTCAAAAAAAAATCTACCTTATTATTTTTCTAATGATAAAAAAGTCCATTTGAATTAGAAAAAAGTATGATTTAAGAATTTTAAATATTATATGCTTAACTTTTTTTTTAGTTTTTTTTCGTATATGTTAACTTTTTTTTTAGTATGTAAGCAAGCACTTTATTTTTTTATTTCTTATTTTTATTTTTATTTTAAGATTTATTTCATTTACCTGAAAGTCAGAGTTATATATAGAGAGAAGGAGAGGCAGAGAGAGAGGTCTTCCATCTGTTGGTTCATTCCCCAAATAGCCGCAATGGCCAGAGCTGGACCAATCTGAAGCCAGGAGCCAGGAGCTTCTTCCTGGTCTCCCACACGGGTGCAGGGGCCCAAGAAGTTGGGCCATCTACTGCTTTCCCAGGCCACAGCAGAAAGCTGGATCGGAAGTAGAGCAGCCAGGACTCGAACTGATGCCCATATAGGATGCCGGCACTGCAGGCGGTAGCTTTACTTGCTATGCCCCCCCTCCTTTTTTTAAAAAAAGAATTATTTTATTTATTTGAAAGAGTTACAGAGAGAGGCAGAGCGAGAGCAAGAGGTTTTCCATTCCACTGGTTTACTCCCCAAATGGCCACAACAGCCACAGCTGAGCTGATCCAAAGCCAGGAGCCAGAAGCCAGAAGCCAGGAGTCTCCTCTGGGCCTCCCATGCGGGTGCAGGGGCCCAAGGACTTGGACCATTCTCTACTGCTTTCCCAGGTTACAGTAGAGAGCTGGATCAGAAGTGGAGCAGCTGGGATTCAAACCGGCACCCATATGAGATGCCAGCACTGCAGGCTGGGGCTTTAACCTTCTGTGACACAGCTCTGGTCTCAACATGCTTAACTTGATAAAAGTTTACTGTCACTTCTATACTAGGCACAAGGTCATGGACACTGAGCTCTAGATGATAGTATAGCAACACTTTCAATGTGCCAGCAAAAATGTTTTGAACAATGTGTGGTTGGCACTCATTTTTACCTATAAATTTTGATTTAAAAAATATACTCAGATTATCTTAAGGACATCGTTCACATAAGGTGACATCAAAAAGTAGAGGGAAAAATGGATTTGAAAGATCAGTTTATTTTGGTGTAAATTCTGAAATCCATGCAGTTTTTAAAATTTTATTTGAAAGGCAGAGAGAGAAAGACAGGTATCTTCCATCTACGGCTTCATTCCCCAAATGCCAGGCTGGGCCAAGCTGGGGCTGGGCCAGGCTGAAGTCAGGAGCCCCAGATCTCAATTCAGGTCTCCCACATGGGCGGCACGCACTTAAGTACTTGAGCCATCTAGTGCTGCCTTTCAGAGTATACATTAATAGGGAGCTGGAATCACAAGTGGAGCCAGGACCTGACCCAGTGGACTCGCATATGGGGCGCAAGTGTCCCAATCTGAGTCTTAACTGCTGTGCCAATGCCTGCCTTATCCAGTTTTTCACAATATGCATTTCCATGACCTCTCTGAAGTATCCTTATATAAGCCAAGAAAAAAGTGACAGGTGATAAACCGGGCAGCAGATTAAGAAAGAAATTCCTTCTGCTTAGGACTTTTAACATGATTCATTTACCATTTACCAATAAAACTGCTGCCATTTACCAATAAAACTGCAATGCTTGATGTGAATTTTTGAGTGACAGCCTATTTTTGATACAAGAAACCATGTCCCATTTTTTGGTGTATCTTTTGTACCACAGAGCCAAGTGCCTTGCTTATAGTAAGTATTCAATGAATATGTGTAAAACGATTTAAAATTAGGAAACTGAAGAAGTGGTGGTTATCTGAAGTGACCAATTTAACTTAAGCAACTATAACCAGAAAGTGGCATGATTTTTACAGCCTTCTAATAATAAAAGGTAGCGAGCTGTTTCATCTTCTTCCAGCCTCAGTTATCAATGAAATGTTTTACTACCAAATTTACTAAACAACAAATTAGACTTCCTCTCTGTAAGTATTTTCAGTACTTTCAGAGTAGAAGGCAAACATCAAGATGTGCAACTGAACTATAAATCAACAGATCAGACGTTCCATAGGGTTACTTGATACCTTCAGAGATTTCCAGCTTTCTGGTTGCCCTTATTTTACAAATACCAACTTGTCATCTTGCAGGGAAGTTTTATGTCCTCTTCTATGGTAAGAAACACAGAGTATAAAGTATAAATACGGATCTTACATCTTCCTCTTTAATAGAGCTGTACTGCGATGGACATGGTTGCTTCAGTATTTCCTCCCACTGCCCATCTTCAATCAGCTCTTGATCCACTTCCTCAGAGGGCAGATCCTAAAGCAGAGGTAATACTGACAGTTACTAAAAATGCTTAGTATTTATAGAGTACCATTTCTCTCAGTAGCAGAGGCGTGGCATGAGAGCATTTGCTAGCCCCTCCTGTTTATCTTAAACTTAGAACTTTTAAAGCAAACCTAATACAATTGCAAAAACAATCATATTTTTAAAATGACTGACTAACTGTTCTCAACTTCATTATCCTGAACAGGATTTAAAAAGTCTTTTTAAGTATTAGTATTTAAATAAGATGCTCTGACATCAGATACTTCTGCTCTCTTGTTCACATGAGATGTCAGATCTTTCACTTTCAAGGCTACGTGGTTTTAGATTAGCTTAATTAAAAACAAAACCAAACCAAACCCGTTTTAATCCAAAGTTCTAGAACTCCCACCATCTTAAAGTTTGTATGCTGAGGATGATAACAGTATCTTTTATAGCCAAGAATTGAAGCATCCATCTCAGAAATGGAGCAAAATATTTTAAAATCAGTATTTCCTCCAAATCTAAGAAATGTAATGATTTTTATGTTAATACAAGACATAATGTTTAAATCATAATAGTAGTATATACCTTATAGTGTTCATTATAAGCCAATATGGTAAGCAGGGATTAAAGGAATATTCTGTTCCTGACAACTCTTACCTCCTCCCCTATAATTGTTAGTTTGGGGAATTTCCGTGCCAATGAAGAGCATATGCTCATCTGAACCAATCGGTCAGCTTTGGTCTGCAAGTCAGTCGCACAGGTCTGTAACAAAGAATGCCAATTTAGCAGACTAATGTGAAGCTATGTTGTCTCTGAATGACCCCTAATATAAATGACCGTCTATAGAATTTAGAATATAGTGTAAGTTTTTAAAGTTGCAGGATTTAACAGTAAATATATTATCTAGTTTCTTGCTGGGATTTGATTTTAGGATTAATAGTGATTAAAATTTGGAAGGAGCTTCTAAATTATTTAGAACATTTTCTATCCTGATTCAGAAATTTCTAAGATCTCTAGATAGCAACATTTTGTTTAAACAGGTTAAGAGATAGGAAATTGGTGCTGGTGTTGTGGCATAGTGGGTAAAGCCACCACCTGCAATGCAGAGTGCCTGCCCTGTTGGTTTTACTTCAGTCCAGCTCCCTGCTAATGCTCTTGGGAAACAGAAGATGGCCAAGTGCTTGGGCCCCTACACTCATATGGGAGATCTGGATGAAGCTACTGACGCTACTGATTCTTGGCTTTGGCCTGGCCCAGCCCTGGCTATTGCAGCCATCTGGGAAGTGAACCAGCAGACTGAACATCGATCAATCCATCGATCTATCTATCTACCTATTTCTTCTTCTCTCTGTAACTCTTTCAAATAAATAAAGAAATCTTTAAAAATAACAAGATAGAAATTTATAATTTTTAAGGCAAAGGTAATATTCCTTAAATGAATCTTTCTATAATTTCTCTTCACTAATCCTAATGTAAATAATTCAAGAGCTCCTCAAGATTATTTACTAGTTTATAGAAAGAATTTCTATTTCTTTTTTTTTTTTAAAGATTTATTCATTTTTTTGAAAGGCAGAATTACAGGGTGGGGGGAGATGTCTTTCATCTGCTGGTCCAAAGCCAGGAGCCTGGAGCTTCTTCCTGGACTCTTATGTGGGTGCAGGGGCCCAAGGATTTGAGCCATCTTCTGTTGCTTTCCCAAGCACTTAGCAGGGAGCTTGATGGATAGTGGAGCAGCTGGGACTCGAACCAGCACCCATATGATGCTGATGCTGGCACTGCAGGTGGTGCCTTTACCTGCTACGCCACAGAGCCAGCCCCTGAATTTCTATTTCTAAAATCTAAAAAATTTAAGAATGAACCACAGTAATACTTAATACATAGCTATCCTGTGACACCATCAGTGAATCCATATACCAAATAGTCACACTAGTAAAAGACAGTGGAAAATTTTGTAATTAACAGCCATAATCTTGTTTATTTGCTTTCAGAGAAATTACATGTTACAATTTAAATATGCTGGCTTAGGTGGATTTACAGATTATATTATCTTTAATAGAATTTCATGGCATATTGAAGTTTGATGATTATCTCAATGCACACGATTATAGTTTTAAAAGTTTTATTTATTTGAAAGGCAGAATGACACAGAGACTCCCTAATTGCCCACCATAGCTAGAGCTGGACTAGGCTGGATCAGCCTAAAGCCAAAAGCCAAGAACTACTTCTGGGTCTTCCACATATATGGCAAGAACACAAGCACTTGGGCCATCATGTGCTGCCTCCCTGGTGCATTAACAGAAAACTGGACCTGAGGCACAAAGTAGCCATGACTTGAATCCAGGCACTCCGACATAGGATGTGGGTATCCTAAGCAGCGGCTTAACTCACTGAACTACTATAGCCACCCCCAATTCTTATTCTGACAGAATGTTTTAAGGATTTTATTCTCTCAAGTTTTGTGCCTGGCATATAGCAGGCACTCTATAAATATCTGCTGAATGAAACTACTAAAATTTTTTAGTTTGAAGATTAATTATACATTAATGAAGTTTGCAAACCACTGCTGTAGAGAAAAAGGATACAGTGACAGCCATTTAAGTACATGCATGAGGAAAACTATTCTCTTTCTTCTCTATGATAAGTATCTTTTTCTATCAACATAGTGCCAGACCTCAACATTCTGGATACCCTGGGTGACAATCTTATGTTGCACTGTTTCTTTTAAAATCTTACGCTGTACTGTGGCATAGCAGGTAAAGCTGCTGCCTACAGTGCTGGCATCCCATATGGGCACTAGTTAGAGTCCTGGCTGCTCCACTTCCCATGTAGCTCCCTGCTAATGTGCCTGGGAAAGCAGCAGAAGTTGGACCAAGTCCTTGGGCCCCTGTACCTGTGTGAGAGACCTAGAAGAAGCTCCATACTCCTGGCTTAGGATTGGCCTAGCTCTGGCTGTTGCAGCCATCTGGGGAGTGAACTAGCAGATAGAGATCTTTCTCTGCCTTTGCCTCTCTTTAACTCCTCCTTACAAATAGACCTTAAAAAAAAAAAAAGCATCAATAGGTAGATATAAAGTATTAGCAGTAAGTGCCTGCACAGTAGTACATAGGACAATGAAACTTTTTTCTAACTTGAACAATCTATTTCTCCTTAGCTAAAGGCTACAAAATTGTACATCTAAAATAATCACAACATAAATTCACTTTAAACAAAGTGATGTGAAAGAAAAAAAATCTGTAATGAAATGATCTGAATTACTGGTGATGGTGGGATGATAGATGATTTTCATTTACTTTTTGCTATTCTTTTCCATTGCTTATTTTTAAAAACAGAAAATATTTTATGAAAAAGAGATAGCAGCCTTCTGAAAGCATCTGTATTACACTATGATATCATTAAACACGTATATGGTCCATTAAAACCTTTCTTGTTTTTTATAAATTTTTAAAAATTTATTTGGTGTATGTATTTGGCACAGTGGTTAGGATGCTACTTGGGAAACTGACATTGCATACTGGAAAATCTGGTTTAAGTTCCAGGTCTACCATCATCTGGCCTTCTGCTGATGTATACCCTGGGAGGCAGTGTTTCAAAGCTCAGGTAACTGGCCACGCCACCAACTGACTAAGTTCCAGGCTCTGCCTTCAGTCTGTCCCAGCCCTGGGTGTTATAGGCTGCCTTTATCTCTGTTTCAAATTTTAAAAAATTATTTATTGATTTTAAAGGCAGAGAAATAGGGGGTAGGGAGCTTGTGAGAAAGGGGACAAGCTCCCATCAGCCCACCACAGCTGGAACAGGGCCAATAGAAGCTGGGATTTAGGGACTTAATCCAGGTCTCCCACATGGTGGCAGATACCCAATAACTTAAATCAGCACCCAGAGTTTCCATTATCAGAAAGCTGGAGTCAGGAGAGGGAACATGTTTCTGAACGCAGATACTCCAATATGGGACACAGCCACCCAATCTGCTGTCTTAACTGTTAAGCTAAATGCCTACCCCTAAAACCTCTTTTACAAAAATAATTGAACTGGATTTACCTTATATTACTTGACTGTGAATTCAGGATATAATTTTATTCCTACTGGATTTGGCCCACTTTTCTCAGAGCTTACGGCTATTTCTAACACTTACTCTTGTGACTCAATGCATTAACCAGCCCTCCCAGAAAACGGGACAGAGTCAGGAGCACAGTCCTGTGCCCTACTAGCAACTGTCCTGTTCCAGCCAGGCTGAAAAATGAATCATGAATTAAAATTTTGGGGTAATGTTGTTCACCCAGCTATGAATACATCTAACAGTGCCTTGGGATAGAGGAATGGGAGAGATGTCATTTATACAACTCTGAATAACTTGATTTTTTTTTTTTAAGAGACACATAGAAAGAGATAGCTGCTGGTTCACTCCAAATATCCGCAGTGGCCATGGCTCAGCCAGGCTGAAGCTGGAAACCGGAGACTCAGTTCAGATCTCCCATGTAGGTGGTAGGAACTCATTTATTTGAGCCATCACCACTACTTTCCAAGGTCTGCATTAGCAGGAAGATAGAGTCAGGAGACAGAGCTGGGACTCAAACCCAGGTACTGAAACATAACATGCAGACATCTTACCTGCTAGGCTAAGAGTTGTTAGTTACTCACCTATGTGGCTCTGATTTTTCTAAGAGTAATAACATTAGCTAGATGCCTAATTTATCATAAGTGAGTGACTTAGCTATGACTCTATCTCTATGACTATCAAAGTGTTAATGACAAATCATCTTCCATAATTTTCCCACTTGGACAAAAATATAATACAATCTTCCTTAAACATAATGCTAAAGACTTAAAGATTAAAAGTCAATATATAGAAATTTATACTTAAAGTTTATCATGTGAAATAACCAAATCTTATGGAATAAATACTATTTTAAGCTGAACACCTGCATGGTGTTATTTCTTTAAAGAATCAACCCCCAGGGCTAGTGTTGTGGTATAGCAGGAAAAGTCACCACCTGCAATGCTGGTATCCATGAGCGCTGGTTAGAGCCTCAGCTGCTTCACTTCCAATCCAATGCCCTGCTGATGCACCTGGGAAAAGCTGCATATAATGGCCTAAGTGTTTGGGACCCTGCCACCTATGTGGGACACCCATCCTGGCTTTAGTCTGACCCAGCTCTGGCTGTTGCAGCCATCTGGGAAGTGAACCAGTAGATGGAAGATTGATTCTCTCCCTCTTACTCTTTCAAAAAAAAAAAAAAGAAAAAAAATCAACTACCACTAAAAACTTTCTGATAACATACCTAACTTTCAAATTGCCATACTGAAAAGGAAAACTCTGAGTTTTTCTTCCATGAGAAAAAAAAATGTATTGCTTTGAATATAAGGAATACCTATTTAAATGCAAAATTTTACCAAACATGTTGCTTTTCCTAAGAATTGCATGGATTTACAGATTACTCTTGGATTTGTCCTGGGACTGGATATTGGTCAGAAGACTTATTCAGGGACGTCTGCAGTGGCAGCATCCCATATGGACACCGGTTCGAGTCCTAGCTGCTCTACTTCAAATCCAGATCTCTGGTAATGTACCTGGAAAGCAGTGCAAGATGGCCCAAGTCCCTGGGCCCTGCCACCCACAGGGGAGACGCGGAAGAAGCTCCTGGCTCCTGGCTTCCACCTGGAACAGCCCTGGCCATTGCGGCCATGTGGAGAGTGAACCAGCAGATGAAGATTTCTCTGTCTCTCCTTTAACTATGCCTTTCAAATAAATAAATGTTAAAAAAAAAAAAAAAGACAACCTAGTCATAAGAATAAAATCTAGAACACTTGATGTAATTCCCCAAGCAGAAATGGAGTCCATTAAACCAAGGGTCTTTTAGTATCAAAAGAAAGCCCTCAAGTGTGTTAACTGCTAGCCAATCCAAACAGTTATATCTTTAAATTAAACTTCAGTAAAGGAAAATACAGTAGGTATGAAATGAGATGTCACGTGCCATACCTTCTCCACGATTCCCAGGTCTCCTTCAGCAATAACACGTCTCACTATCATGCCTGCCTTTTGAGCAATGGAATATGCTGAGGCTACCAACCGCATCAACACAGTTTGACTGGAAGCCATGGTGAGCCCTAAAGGAAATTGAGAAAAATGTTTTGTTACACTTTCAAAGCCAAGTATTGGTTTAATTTACCTGAATTCAATTCCACACATACTTATTGTGTGATTCCTTGGGACTGACCCAGGCTACTGAGCATGGGAGAATTTGAATTTGTTTTGTTTTGTTTTGTTTTTGTGGGGTGTTCAGTATGCACATACCCTGAAAGCTACATCCAAGGAAGCTGCTTCAGTGGCTGCAAATATAAGATGTAACATGTGCCTTTGAGGAGCTATTATTTTGCTGGGCTGTGGGTAAAATAATATAACCTAATATCTACAATATGAAACTGCTAAGTGCCAAGAGGGGCATGAAAAGTGTAAGGGGGAAGTATATGTGGGGGTAACTAAAAAAGGGAGGCACTGCATGGGTCTACAATGATTTTCTAAAAATCAATAACTATTCCTCTAAAGATTGAATAAAATTTCATCAGCAGCCAAATAATAGAGAACAAGCAACATATAACTGCAGTAAAGTAATGAGTGTCAAAGAAGTCCCTAGTTCCAGTACAATAAATGGAAAATGTAGCCTTTTTTTTTTTTTTTTTTTGGACAGAGTTAGAGAGAGAGAGAGAGAGAGACAGAGAGAAAGGTCTTCCTTCCGTTGGTTCACCCCCCAAATGGCCAATACGGCCGGTGCGCTGCGCCGATCCGAAGCCAGGAGCCAGGTGCTTCCTCCTGGTCTCCCATGTGGGTGCAGGGCCCAAGCACTTGGGCCATCCTCCACTGCACTCCTGGGTCACAGCAGGAAGTTGAACTGGAAGAGGAGCAACTGGGACAGAATCCGGCACCCCAACCAGGACTAGAACCAGGGGTGCTGGTGCCGAAGGCTGAGGATTAGCCAAGCTGGCTGAAAATGCAGCCTGTAGGATCAATTGTGTTCCTCTTTGAAAATCAAATACAGACTGCAATTTAGAGGCAAGTGCTTAGCCTAGTGGTCATGATGCCCACATTGCACCTCAGAGTCCCTGAGTTTGATTCCTGGCTCCAGCTCCTGACTCCAGCTTCCTGCTATTGCAGATCCTGGGAGGCAGTGAGGATGGATTAAGTAAATGGGTTCCTGCCCCCAACATAGCAAACTTGGATTCTATTCCTGGCTTGCTGCTAGGCCTGGTTGTTGTGGGTATATGGGAAGTGAACCAGTAGATGAGAGCTCTTTCTATAGCTCTTTCTCTTCTGAAAGAAAAAAAACCCTGCCATTTTGGTGACTGTTTTGGATGCTGGAGTGCACCTCTCAGATTCCATTCAGGACTGAAGAACTGGCCTCCCCAACTGTGGAGACTGCTGCCTATGAATGGTCCTTAGCTGCCATCTTTCTTTGGGTGTCTATGTGCTGAGCAGTCACCTCACTTGAAACTTGTCAACAGAGAGGTTTAAAGGCCACTCTGCACCCTACTGAACTGCCTTCAGAATTCTGAGGGGGCACCCCACCTTCTGAGTACCACAGGTACCTTACTTGAGAATACATGCCAGGCCAGCATCCTTCTACTTCTTCCCTGCTACAAGTGATCCCAAGAACACGAGGAGGAACCTAGGACAGAAACCCTTCTACCGCTAAAGCAGATCAAGCCAACACTATTTCCCTGCCATAAGGGAGTACACTATTTTATATATATATATATATATATATATATATATATAGTATGTTTTATATATATATATATATACTATATATATATATATAGTATGTTACATAGAAAGGACTTAAAAATCCTCAATTCAGCAACAGTCATTTTCTACCGCAAACTCTACTTAAGTGTATTTGAGGTATCTTTTAACTCCTCTTTTTTTCTATCACCTGTATTCTATTTACAGAATGATAAACAAAATTGAGATGATAAACTTAAGTGAAGTTTTTGAAACTTTTCAAAAAGAAGACAGAATTGAAATTCATGTAAGGCAACGAATACCATACTATACCAATAGCTCTCTGGAATTACAATGAAAATAACATGGCTTATCTTATGTCATAATCAGGCTAGATTGGTTTTCTTAGCATATTTGGTATTCCACGTTGACTATAACAGTTGTGAGTACTACCAATTCAGGAACACCTCAAATAGAAAGTGAGAAAGAATATTTAGCAAACACTTTCAGGACTTAAACAACTCCTATATATCTATGACCAGTCTTACATCTAATTCATTCTGTGCTGGAAAAGTGGCCTTCAAGCAACTGATGTATTCTACCCAGATGTCTTAACCCCTGAGAACGTTAGAACATGTGTTGCTTTGTTGTGGCTATCCCCATGTTATAGAAGACTTATGTGACAGGAAGATCATTTTTCCTCACTGTATAGTGTCATTACAACTTTTCATAGATATCATTTACCTTTGAGCCTGCTTAAGCAATCATTTGAGCCTTGTCAGCCTTCATACATGTCTTCCCCACTTCCTCTTATGTTTGCCAAGTCCATGGTATTTTCTTATTCCAAAGAAAAACTTTTAGGTTTTATCTGTCTTTTGCTTCCCTCACAAAATGTATGCAGGGGCCAGCATTGTGGCATAGTGGGTTAAGCCACTGTGTACGATGCCAGCTTTTCATATCTGAGTACCGTTCAGGTCCCAGCTGCTCTGCTTCAGATCCAGCTCCCTGCTAATGTGCCTGGGAAAGTAGCAGCAGATGGCCCAAGCACCTGGGCTCCTGCCACCCATGTGGAAGACCTAGACAGAATTCTGGGCTCCTGGCTTTAGCCCAGCCCTGGTTATAGCAGCCATTTGGGGAATGAACCAGATTTTTTTTTTTTTTTTGGAGTTTCTAGTTTATTTGAACTGGCTGTCAGCAGCCCCAACATGGAGCAGGAACCCAATAGTTGGGAGCCATGGGGCTGAAGAAGGGAGGTATGTCCAAGTGTGAGATACAAAAGGCACTCAGCTGAGCAGAAAGAACAGCAATGGGCAGGAGAGGCCAGGCCTGATGGAGCACAGCCTGGCCTCAGCATGGAACCTCACCACCTCTCTATCACTCTGCCTTTCAAACAAATAAATCTTTTCTTAAAAAACAAAAAAAATTAAAAAAAAAGAATGAAAAAAATGAAGTTTGATATAAAGCTAACCAATTCATAGAGATTCCACAAATCACTTTTAGTTGGCAAATGAAGTATTTCAAGCATTTTTTTTTTGAGGTCTAGAAATTAACTTTTATTTTAAATCTGTCAAGAGCCCCTGGCACGTATTAATCTTATTAAAATGATTACATCTGGCAAAACAAAGGAGCGAGGTCATGCTCTACAACATAAATAATGAGATAGAGCCTTAGCTGCTGACTCAGCATCATGCAAGAGTCTTTGAAAGGACTTCAATTTCCAGAAAATGATTAAAGCAGCAAAAGAAAAAACAAATTAAAAGTAACTGCAATGGCAGCTATTGCCAAGGCTGTGCTAATTATAAAATCTTCTTGATGTGTTTATATGCCAGATGGCATGTCAGGCATTTTTCTCTGATACACCTCTCTGGTCCAAAGTGATGAAACAGCATTATCCCTTAGCTCTAATAGTTTTCTTTTTAAAAAAAGAAATGGATACAATTTTTGGTTCTTAGTATAAAGAAATTGCAATTAACCATATTATTAAAACACAAGATCTATGAAAGAGGTTCCTGCTTGCCTTTTTAATTGTGCCCTCTCCAGGTGCTCATATGAGAATTACCTTTTGATGCTACAGGTGGACTAAGAACAAAGCCCTAACTAGTTGAATGCAGGTTAACTTCCTTAAAGCAGTTCAAATTACACCTACTGTACTCCCTTCTCTACTAATTTTACACCTTGGTGCTAAAAACACTACCTTTTATGACCAGGCCTTTCTGAAAGCTGAGTCAACAGCATAGTAGTTAAGGGCATGAGCTCTGAAAACAAATACCTGTGTTCGAATCCTGGCCCTAGCACACATTAGCTGCATGGTCTTGAGAAAGACACTGAAATTCTGTGCCTAAACCTAAGATGGAGACAAAAGTACCTAAAATATAGTGGTGTTACAATTATTAAATGAGTAACACCTGTAAAGCATTTGCCTTTTTAAGCCTGAAATAATACTGACTAGCTAGTAATACTACTATTAAATTATGTCCTAAGTTTTGACTATGAGACAGTGATAAGGAGACAAAGTTCTTATAACTTTTGCAATAGCTTTTGACTTTTAGAATGTAATATGATAATCTCCATGACCCTTAATCAGAGAATGAGTTCTTTTTCACAACATTCTGGCCTTGGGTATAGAGTAGATACGAAAAAGGGTTGCATAACATCCAAAGTGACCAACTTAACACCCCCATCTATTTAAGAAATCTTTACAACTGCCAATGGGGCTAGGTTAGAAGGATGAAAAATAACAGGAATCAAAGAACCAGTTTCTTATAGCCTAGGAGAGGTATCTTGAATTCAATATAAAGATGGTGAGCATACCAGGATGGGCTATAAAACTAATGTATTTCTGATTAAAATACTAAAATTATTTATTTTTTTAATCTTTAAAAAAAAATTTTTTTTGACAGGCAGAGTGGACAGTGAGAGAGAGAGACAGAGAGAAAGGTCTTCCTTTTTCTGTTGGTTCACCCCCCAATGGCCATTGCCGCTGGTGCTCTGCAGCCGGCGCACCGCGCTGATCCGAAGCCAGGAGCCAGGTGCTTCTCCTGGTCTCCCATGGGGTGCAGGGCCCAAACACTTGGGCCATCCTCCACTGCACTCCCAGGCCACAGCAGAGAGCTGGACTGGAAGAGGAGCAACCAGGACAGAATTCAGCGCCCCAACCGGGACTGGAACCCGGGGTGCCGGCACTGCAGGCGGAGGATTAAAATTATTTATCTTTAAGACCCTGGTCCCCGGTTGCCCCTCTTCCAGGCCAGCCCTCTGCTGTGGCCCGGGAGTGCAGTGGAGGATGGCCCAAGTGCTTGGGCCCTGCACCCCATGGGAGACCAGGAAAAGCACCTAGCACCTGGCTCCTGCCATCGGATGAGCGCAGTGCGCTGGCCGCAGCGCGCAGTCCGCAGCGGCCATTGGAGGGTGAACCAACGGCAAAGGAAGACCTTTCTCTCTGTCTCTCTCTCTCACTGTCCACTCTGCCTGTCAAAAAAAAAAAAAAAAGAAAAAGAAAAAAACCCTGGTCAAATGATGCTAAAGTTCATAATCCTCTGGAAAAAAATAAAAATAGGTGCATGACAGAGTAAATTCTGAAAAAAGAACAATGAATAAATATACTTCTATCAGTTATCAAAATACATAAAATTGTAATTAAAACAGTTTAGCTAGAGACACTAATGAATGGAATCAATTACACTAAAAAAATTGACTCAAACACTAACTGATATTTCCAATCACAGAGGAGAATCAATTGCACACAATTTTGATAACTCTAAAAATGTTAAGTTCTTTTGCATTTTTTGTATCAAAATATATTCTAGGTCATGCAAGGTTTTTTAAAAAATGAACCCATAATGGTATGAGACTATAACATGAATGAAATGACTTATTAGCCTGATAAATAATGGCAAATTTGCACAAAAATTAAAATTTCGGCCGGCGCCGTGGCTCAATAGGCTAATTCTCTGCCTTGCGGCGCCGGCACACCGGGTTCTAGTCCCGGTTGGGGCGCCGGATTCTGTCCCGGTTGCCCCTCTTCCAGTCCAGCTCTCTGCTGTGGCCCAGGAGGGCAGTGGAGGATGGCCCAAGTGCTTGGGCCCTGCACCCCATGGGAGACCAGGAAAAAGCACCTGGCTCCTGCCATCGGATGAGCACGGTGCGCCGGTCGCAGCGCACTGACCGTGGCGGCCATTGGAGGGTGAACCAACGGCAAAGGAAGACCTTTCTCTCTGTCTCTCTCTCTCACAGTCCACTCTGCCTGTCAAAAAAAAAAAAAAAAAAAATTAAAATTTCTACATAGCCACAATGCCATAAACAATTAGATGCAAGATGATCTTTAAAAGTCTTGTATCATGAAGTAGACAAATGGGCTGGTCTGGAAAGGGCTCTCAGACATCAATATGTGAAAGATGAATAATGCAAAAGAAAATGAGCAAGGACAAGACCAAGCAATTTCTAGAAAAAGACAAACAATGATCATTAAAATGTATGACATGTTCCCATGTTCCAAAAAGGCAAATGAAAGCAAAGAGAAGTGATTGTTAATTTGTAAGACCGGCATAGATAAGAAAAAGGCTGCCCTGTTTGCAGAGAGGGTGGGGACCATGTTCCTGAGCACTGCTGATATGGAGAAGAGAGCAATGAAGCCTCTCAGGAGGGTTTTGAGAATCTCAGTAAAAGTAAAATGTTCTCTTAAAAAAAAAGAAAAAAAAACTAGCAATTATATTTCCAGGAAAGCCCAAAGAAATCACGAATGACTACAAATATGTAGAAATATCAGCTGGAAGAACATCTGATAGTCTCATGAAAAGTACTTTTAGTTCTAAGACGATTTTTAAATTTGGGTGCCTGAATGAATTCAGTGTCTTGTTGTTGCCGTAAATTACAGCTAATTAAAGTACGACCCCAGAGCACGAAAAGCACAGACAATCCAGGAAAAATCAAGAGCCTTAGCCCAAGGGGGCTGAAGCGGTGGCCTAGCGGGTAAAGCCGCCGCCTGCAGTGCCAGCAGCCCATATGGGTGCCGGTTCTAGTCCCGGCTGCTCCACTTCCGATCAGGCTCTCTACTGAGGCCTGGAAAAGCAACAGAAGATGGCCTGGGTCCGGGGACCCCTGCGCCCGCAGGAGAGACCCGGAAGAAGCTCCTGGCTCCTGGCTTCAGATCGGCCCAGCTCTGGCCGTTGCGGCCAATTGGGCGGTGAACCAGCGGAAGGAAGACCTCTCCTCTCCCTGTGTAATTGACTTTCATGTAAATAAATAAATCTTAAAAAAAAAAAAAAACAACCTAAGTCCAAAATCGGGACATTTGGAGGGGCAATCCATTCACATAAAGTTGCGTGGGTTTTTTTTTTTTTTAACCTAACTCTTGTTACCTGTGCACAGGGGTGGAATGAACAAATCAAGACACTACTCAGATCCGACAGGCAGGGGAGACTTACAGCGACAGACGAAGAGCCACCACGTTAGAAGACACCGCAGGGACAACGACAACTGCGTTAGGAAGCCAAAGGTCCCTCTCGGCGTCCACTACCGCAGGAGGTCATTTGGGGCTGGAGGGCAACCCTGCCGTAGCCACTGGGCATGCGGCGGGTCCGGCGCAAGCGCACAGTGGCTGCTTCGATGGCCCGCCGGATGCGATCCGCAGGAGGAGTCCTGGGCTCCGTGTTTTCCCTAAGCTCTCCGTAGGTGCGGGTCAGCCGGCGTGCAGAGGAAGGCGTGTCTACTTTCAGAGACTGACGCTTGGTTTGGGTGTCTTCCATTCCATTTTGCGCAGTTGAGTCTTAAAAAAAAAAAAAAAAGTGTTCGCTAGGTTAGCAGTAGGGCTCCGCGGCTGCAGCTGCGGCTGCTTCACTTAGGGGTTCGTCCAGGGTCACGAGGTGTCCACTGAGCCATCCGTCTCCACCTCCCCAGCCACAAAACAACTTTACGCAGTCCCCTGTGCTCTTCTAAACCTTCCATCGGCGGCCCTCTCCGCCGCAGCTGCAGCTCCGCGTCCTCACAGACCGTGGCGAGGCCCCCAGCGAGTCGCCCTCCTGCTAGCCGCTACCGGGGCCGTGACCCACTTCGGCCGGCGCGAGAGCCGGGTGTCTGCGGCGCCGGGTGCCCGCAGGTCGCCCAGGTCAACGAGCTGGGAGCGCAGCACGCACTGGCTTGGCGCTCGGCTAGTACAACATGAGCAAAGATGCGGACCACGGAACCTCTCAAGGGGTGTATGCCCACAGCCACAGGTCTTCGCTGGCGTGAACTTCTTGAGCAGGGAGCGATACAGACAGAACCAGTGCACCAAGTCACTTAGCAGCTTGTGCCACCTGCCCCTTTCATGATCAGCTAACCTGAAGAGTAAAGTGCTCTGCCCTTTCCAGATCTACAGCGTGCCCTGCGTGGGCACGGTCTCTATGGTGAATGGAATGCAGAATGCGCTGGGGTCGGTGCCAGGCTAACCTTTACCCAGTCTTCCTCATATATCCTTGCCCCAGTGCTTAGATGGGTGCCCCTTAGCCCTGCTGGAAGTCTGGGGCTGCAGCACCTAAGGCAAGCGCAGAACGCTTCCAAGGCAGTTCCTTTCTTTTCGTCGCTTGTCAAATACACAGCTATGAGGTACATAAGTGCCGCTCCTACGTCCACGAAAATAACAGGGCAAGCGTTTCAGTGCAACGGATTCAGCTGCTGCTTGGGACGTGAGCATCCTATATGAGAGGGAATGTCCGGGATCCAGCTTCCTGCTAATGCAGAAGGATATGAAACTGCAGGTCAAAGATCAAGTGCATTTTAAATGGTCATTGATTTGCCAAATTGCCACTCAGAAAAACAGTGTGTATTTCACAAAACTTGCAGCAGTCCACTTGCTCTGTCTCCCAAGCTCTGTTATCAAACTTCTTTATTCCACATCATAACTGCCTGCTTTCAAAACCCTAAAATTATGCATCCTGTCTTCATTTTCATTTTTTGTGTGCTTGAATTGCCTGTGCTTTTTTGTCTTTCTTTTCTGTTGGGTTGTTTAGCCATTTTTTTTTTTTAAGAATTATTTTATTTATTTGAAAGACAGAGTTACAGAGAGAAGTACTGCAAGGTGTCCGGTGCATAACAAATCTTCCCAGGCAGATGAATCAGTTAATTCACAGGCTTTTATTGGGGTTCCTCTCCCAGGAGAGGGTCCACGGTCCCAACAGAGCTGGGTTTCGGGAAGTCGTGCATCAGAGATTGGGAGAGCTCCTTTTATAGATTCAAGGCATGGGAGTTAAAGGTTGAGAAGGTCTGATCCTCATTGGTTGACCTTTAGGCACCCTCAGGGACCTTGACAAGGACCCCCCCCACACCCGCCCCCTGGAAGTACAGGTAGGAACCTTCCATTCCCGGAAGTATAGGCCTTCCTTCCATGCGGATCCCAAAGCTACCAGGTAGAGCTAGAGAGAGAGAGGTCTTCCATTCCGCTGGTTCAATCTCCAAATGACCGCAATGGACATAGCTGAGCTGATCCAACGTCAGGAGCCTGGAGCTTCTTCCAGGTCTCCATGGGGGTGCAGAGGCCCAAAGATTTGGGCCATCTTCTATTGCTTTCCCAGGCCATAGCGGAACTGGATCAGAAGAGGAACAGTCAGGACTTGAACGGTGCCCCTATGGGATGCCGGCGCTGCAGGCTGGGGCTTTAACCCACTGTGCCACAGCGCTGGACCCTGTAGCCATACTTTATATATGTTGTTTACATGTATTTTTATATGTTTTAAATATTTTCTATAGTTTAGGGAAGGCAATATAGTGTGGTGACTGTGCACATAAGCACTGAAGCTTAATTGCTTGGATTTTGATTCTAGCTTTGCTTCTTCCAATTGTATGATCTTGCAAGTTACTTAACTCTGCAGTGCCTCAGTTTTCTTATCTGGAAAATGAGAATACTCATAGTGTTGTTAGGTAGGAAGCTAGAAATTAGCCTGCGTGTGTGAGAGAGAGTCCTGAGGAAACCAGCATCTGTACTTCAAAGTCCTGCCCAGACCCTGATAACCTTCCAGGTGGTCCCAGCCTTTTCCCCAAGGACATCTCTCCTCAGGACCAAATGGGTTACCCAGCCTGATAACATGGGGCAATATCACTTTCACAGATGCCCTAAGGGGAAGCCCCTCTGCCCTGAGCCAGCAAATGTGGGGAAGAATTTCCTAATTTACACTCAGCAAACCCTTTGTCCTAGAGGAGGAGGAGGAGGGGAAAGAGAAACCTGGACCCTTTCTCCCTTATATGCCCAAGTCAAAACAAAGACGGGGAGCTCAGCTCTCTGCCAGGTGTATTCTCTCCATTTAACTGTGTAACCTCACTTTCCCCCAGTCTCAGAGACTGGGCACACTCTCTGTCCCTTCCATTCTAATGGATGCCCTGTCCCCCATAAAACCTTGCTACTTTGCTCCCTGTCTCATGCCTGGATTCTTTCTTCTTTCAGTGAAAGAAATGTACAGAAAAGTGAGGACTTTATTTAGGGGAGAAAGAAGTCTAGAAGCACAAGTTGGGTCCATACCAGGCAGAGAGCAGGCCAGGAGCAAGGAGCAGCCACAGATAGGCAGAGGCAGAGAGGCTGCGAATAACAAGGGAGGGGCCCACTGTGCTCCAGGCCTTTCATTCACTTCCAAAGGGGCATGGTTACACAGTTTGGCAGGTGGGCATACTGGTGAGGTCATGAAAGGGGGCATGGGGGATGGCATGGTCTCCAGCTTACAAATCTAATCGATTTAATCCTATCAGCCTGCCTATATCAATTGTAGGCTACTGTAGGAACACAGAGTGGCTGAAGAAGTGTGTGGAGGACAACCTGGTGAGGTCGAGAAGGAGGCCCACACTGAGGAAAAGCTCAAGCTGGAGATTGTGTAGGTCCAGAGCAAGGGCCAAGCAGAGGCCTTGGCCTTCCAGGGAAGCCTGAGGAAGACTCAGATGCAGATCCAGTCTCTGGAGATGACCTTGAAGGTGACGGAGAATGACAAACTGACTGGAATCCATGATGACCTCATCTCCAAGCTGACAGGAACTGACAGCTGGCTCTCCTGAGCCTTCTCTCTCTACCTGGTTTTTAAGCTAGAGTCTTGTTAAAAGACTAAATAAAATTTCGCTTAGGCTGAAAAAAAGAAAAGCTTTCTCTATTTTTTCCCTTCTATTTTGTCAAAAATGTGGCACTTTTAATATTTTTTATTTATGTAAACATCTGTTCTGAATATTGTGTTTTACAATCCGGATGCCCATTCCCCAAAGGTGTTTTTTACAATGAAGTAGTAACAGTTTTAAAGTGTTAAGATGTGGGCAACCAACCACAGCAGACTCCATCAGAAACAAGAGAAGTTGCCACATGTATACTGTTATATAGGAGGCTGCGACAGGTGCTTAGGGAATCTTTAGTTAATTAAAATTATGAGCAGCCGCTGGTTTGAACTCAGCTCTTGCACTAGGCCCAAGAACCAACCCCAGTGGAGACACTCACTCTGTGATTCCAGCTGAGCACAGGTGCCCTGAGTTTACTAGTAAGACCTTGGGAGAAAACAGGAGAGATGACAGCCAATACTATTGAACCTAGAGGGTTGTTTATGCCTCTAACGAATACAACGGCTCTCCTGGGCCTTCTCTGCGTATAAAGTGCACCTTTTTAGTTCTTTATGTGTTGTAGCGTTGGTATAGCTGCCAGACGAGCGCGTGCACGTGTGTCTTTAAGAGGCAGTGCACCGGGATGCGCACGTGAGCCCGTGGGCGTGGGTCGCGGCGGCGGCACGGAAAACCCGGAACTGGCCGACTGCGCCAGGGCTGCGCTTCCCGCCGGCTCCCCGCCCCTTCCGTGCTCCCCGCGCGTGCGCACTCACGCACGGCGCCTCTTGGGAGTTTTCAGTGCAGTTGTGTCTCAAAACCCGGTAGGGAGTTCTTGCGCTAAGCAGGTGGGCACTGCCGGGTAGCCCCGCCATGCGTTGGGGGCTGCGTCGTCATGGGCCCGGGGCGTCGACCTTGGCCGCGGCCCGGAGTTTGTGGGGGCCGCCTCGCCTTCCGCGCCGCCCCGGGTGGCGAGGAACGACTCGGAGGCTTGTGGTGCGCTCCGTCTCTGGGGCCAACAGCCAGCAGACGAACCCGGAGAGCGGCAGGTACCGGGACACGGTGCTGCTGCCGCAGACCAGCTTCCCCATGAAGCTGCTGGGCCGGCAGCAGCCGGACACGGAGCTGGAGCTCCAGCAGGTGCGGGCCTCCGCGGGGCGGGCGGGGTCAGCGGCCCGGCCCGGCGGCTGGGCGCGCGTGTGGTGGCCAGCTCGGGGGAGATCATCCGCTCTCCTTCAGTTTTTTGTTTGAAAACCGAAGTGAAGGAACCTCTAGACAAGTGTCTCAGTTGGGGCAGGTTCTGGAGCGCGATGTACCGAATGCACGCCCCTGCTTCTTACATAGGCCGAAGAAACCGACCTTGGAGTCGTCCCCGGAGACCTATAAAAGTTAATTCCTCTGTACACGTAGAAACAAACTGCCATAGGGCTGAGGGGAAGTGGAAGCCCACTCTCGTACCGTGAGGCCTCTAGTTGGAAAGGTAAAGGCGCAGGACCTCTCCCAGCCCTCCTCGTACAAATCGGTGCTTCTGTCTCCTGGAGACTGAACTTTGTAAGGGCGGAAATTCGCTTTGTTGGCTTTTGTAATTTCAGAGTTTTTGTTTTTTTAATCTGTAATTTCTATTCTTATAACTAGTTCCAGATTATAAATCTGTTTTGCTCATCTAATTTTTTAAAGAGTTTGACACAGCACCTTGTGGATGCTATGAAGTGTGACGGTTTGACTTTTTCATTCAGTCTCTACATCCGCCCTGTGAGAGAGAGATGTTGTTTTCAGATGAGGAGATTGGCCCATGAACTCACTCAGCAAGTGAGGGAAGGGGAGTGGGATTGCAGGGAGTGTTCCAGATTTAGGGATTGCCAAGTGCTGAAGCCAAACAGTAACAAGGAAAAAGATGCGCTTTAGGGGGGATACAGGGTCTTCAGCGCCCTGGAACGCAGGGGTGGGGAGGCTGCCCAAGAACTTGGTGGCACCAAACCTTGGAGTTTTATTTTCAAAATTTCTCAATTTTTTTGAAAGGCAGAGTTACAGAGAGAGAGAGTGCTTCCATTTGCTGGTTCACTCTCCATATGGCCACAATGGCCAGGGGTGGGCCAGGTCAAACACGGGATTCTGGAATTCCATCTGGGCTTCCAATAGGGGTGCAGGGGTCCATGCACTTGGGCTGTCATCTGCTGCTTTCCCAGGTGTATTAGCAGGGAACTGTATTGGAAGTGATGCAGCTGAGACTGGAGCTGTCACTCATGAGATGCCAGCTTTATAGGCAGGGACTTAACTTACTGGCCCCTCGCCCCACTAAACCTTTATAGGGTCCTGTCTACCACATGGGGAGTTTAGACTTTAATCTGGGAAACCATTGAAAAGTTTTAAGAGTCGGCTGGCGTCGTGGCTCAACAGGCTAATCCTCCGCCTTGCGGCGCCGGCACACCGGGTTCTAGTCCCGGTTGGGGCACCGGATTCTGTCCCGGTTGCCCCTCTTCCAGGCCAGCTCTCTGTTGTGGCCTTGGAGTGCAGTGGAGGATGGCCCAGGTGCTTGGGCCTGCACCCCATGGGAGACCAGGAAAAGCACCTGGCTCCTGGCTCCTGCCATCGGATGAGCGCGGTGCGCCGTCCGCGGCGGCCATTGGAGGGTGAACCAACGGCAAAAAGGAAGACCTTTCTCTCTGTCTCTCTCACTGTCCACTCTGCCTGTCAAAAATTAAAAAAAAAAAAAAAAAAAAAAAAAAAAAGTTTTAAGAGTCCTTAGCTGTGCATTTCAGAAACCTCACCTTTTGTATTTAGGAGTTGAATGGATGGGAATGGGTTAAGAAATAAGCAAATGTGGCTGTTATGTATGCTAAGATTCAGGAATACTATGTGTTTATATGATGTTTACACATTGTTCTTTTTAAACAGAAATGTGGATTTTCAGAACTTTATTCATGGCAAAGAGAAAGAAAAGTAAAGACAGAATTTTGTCTTCACGATGGACCTCCTTATGCAAATGGTGACCCTCATGTAGGACATGCTTTAAATAAGGTAATTATAATTTAGATTATGACACTTGAAAAAACATGTTTATGTAAACACTCTTCAATATAATTATATACCAATTATTTATATTGGTATGTAAAACTAAAAAGTTAAACTAGAAAGCATCAATAAACAGTTTTAGTCTTGCATGAAAAGTTGCTGATACTTGCTTTGAGCTTACTGTGTTCATAAATATTTTGTTTAGTCTATAATTATTTAATACCTTTTATGAGCCAGACATTGTAGATTCTGGGAATAGCACTGAGGAAAATAAAGATCTGTCCTGTCCTTATGCTTTAGTCAGGGAAGATATAAAAAAAAAGATTAAAAAAAAAAAAAAAAGACACGTATAATGTGCCAGAGAGTGATGAGTGCTTTGGAGGGAAGCGAAAGCAGAGGGGAGGGATAGGGAAGGTCATCTCTGAGACAACTCCTTGAGTTTAAAAGTAATAAAAGGGATTTTCACATTTACACTTGCTCAAAGTCGCTTCTTTCCATTTTTTCCTCTTCCCCCAGGGCTACCAGTTTAGCTGAGTGGCTGCTAAGAGCAAATTTTATGTTATAGGGCTGTCTGTATTGAAATACTGAACTTCAGTCAGAATGTAAATAGACTTTGTTACTAAGTATACATTATTTCAGCTGAGATAATTTTTGTAGCAAGAATTGAAGAAAGCAGTGTTGATTTTCATTGTAGTATAAAACTCCATATATTGATGTAGATCCATATCTTGAGTAGTAAAATTTTAGAACATGCAAGAAATCTGAAACAATATACTCAAAGCAGTGATTGCCTAGGGAGGTAGGTTGAGTGGGAATAGGGCACTTATTTCAAAGGCATGTAAGGAAACTCCTGGGAAACAGATTTGTGTTTGAGATCTTTCTCTGTAAGTGGCTAAACAAATGTACAAAACAGTCAAAGCCCATCAAACTGAATAATTTAGGATTTGTGCCTTTTACTCTATGTTATTCTTAATGATCAGGACAGTGATTAAAACGTTGTCTTAATAGTTAAATAAATCTGGAATATTAAGTAAGTTTAAATAGTCAAGAATGTGATTTTGTACAGTTAAGAAAACTTGGAGAAAGATGAAGAATGAGTTGCTGTATCAAATAGGACTCTATTGCGGTATTAAAGCAGTCTGGTTCTGATGCAGGCCGACAGGGCCATATAGGCTGGTCTGGCCTGGTCTTGTAATCCCAAAATACACTGGAACTTCAACAGTCGCTGTCTTTTCTTTAAGATGATATTAGGTCTACTGTGTCCTATCATATCATTCTGTATGCAGTGAAAACCAAGCAAAGGGTGGAGTTCCATTTTTAAAAACTAAACAGGCATTTTAGACAACACATTCTTTTTGTTTTTATAAAGATTATTTTATTTGAAAGGCAGACTTGCAGAGAGAGGGGGAAGAGAGCGAGCTTCCATCTGCTGGTTCATTCCCCAAATGGCCACTATGGCTGGAGCTGGGCCAGAATGAAGCCAGGAACCAGGAGCCAGAGGCTTCATCCTGGTCTCCCACATGGGTACAGGGGCCCAAGCACTTGGGCCATTTTTCCGCTGCTTTCCCAGGCATGTTAGCAGGGAGCTGACTCAAAAGTGAAGCAGTAGGGAATCGAACTGAGGCCCATTTGGAATGTTGGTGCTACAGGCTACACTTAATCTGCTATACCACAGCACTGGCCCCAGGTCAACAGAATATTGGCAGTAGAACTTGGACAGCATTTACCAGACATGGTAGGGAAAGTTCAGATTTCCCATTATAAAAAAGACACCCAGATATTAACTGTTACAGAAATGAAATAAGATGGAAAACTTTAACAAACCATTTAAATTGGTTTCTTAAAGAGACTTTGTCCTGGTCAGTCATCTATCAGGAAGCAATTCTTGACATAATTGATGAATTTAGGCCAGCGCTGTGGCTCACTTGGCTAATCCTCCGCCTGAGGCGCTGGCACCCCAGGTTCTAGTCCCGGTTGGGGTGCTGGGTTCTAGTCCCTGTTGCTCCTCTTCCAGTCCAGCTCTCTGCTGTGGCCCAGGAGGGCAGCGGAGGATGGCCCAAGTGATTGGGCCCCTGTACCCGCATGGGAGACCAGGAGGAAGCACCTGGCTCCTGGCTTTGGATCAGCGCCAGCTGTGGCAGCCATTAGGGGAGTGAACCAATTGGAGGAAGACCTTTTTCTCTGTCTCTCTCACTATCTATAACTCTACTTGTCAAATAAAAAAAATATAAAAAAATTGATGAATTTGGCTTCTACTTTGGGAAGTGAACCACAGTTTTTATACTTGCTTGCATGATTGCTTTAATGTTGTCCACAGAACTAGGTCCTTTGAGTATTTTAGGAGATTTTTCCTGTTTTTTGAAGGATTCTTGACCTTTTGATCTTGGTGTTGTTGTTTTTGAGTCTTCTCCATTTTGGTTTGATTTTTGTATGTTTTTGGCTGAGTGTCTAATATAGATTTCTTTACTGGAGCTTTTTCTTCAGCTTACACCTCCTCATCTTCGTCTTCATCATCTTCAATAGCAACAAGCTGTATTTGTTTCTGTGGTACCTTGCTGCCATCTCCAGGGGCAGATTGCTTCCCAGATATTCTAAATACTTTGTGTTGTCCTCCTCTTCATCTTCTGACTCAGCGTCTTTCTCCACAGCTACTAAGTGCTGTCCACTAATACGCATAGGCCCTGAACTTCGTTTCAACATCAAGACCATGTGTCAAAGCACCCAAAGGAAACTGTTGACTGTACAGACATCTTCAAAGTTGCCAGTGTTACTCTAATTGGATTGCCTTCATAATTCATTCATTGCCATCAACAATGTGCAGTTCATCCTGTGTACCAGCACCTAACCTGACCATTCTTAAAAAATTACTGGTGCTCATTTTCATCATTTTCCACTACAAAGTGATAATCTTTGTTGGTCTTTAGTTCACAATTGAAAAGATAGTTCTGGTACTTCAGGGGGCTCACGTTCATGTCCGTCGATTCTTCATGAGGTGCTGGAACAAACTTAGGTGGGAAAAATGGGGACAGAGATAAGAAGCCTGCTGCTGCAAGGAGTAGCACTCAGGACAGAATGATGCCGGGCCCTAGAATAATTTCTCGTGCATGGTAGGCCTTCAAATATGTGTCCATCAAACAAAAGACTTGAATTTTGTGATACGGAAGTGAAAGTTGTAAAGCAAATTATTCTTGAAAGTATGGATAAATTTTTTGGAGAGGAGGAGGATTTTTGATACTGAGGAGTTAGTAAAATATTGTTTTTACTAAGGCTTCATACATTATTATCTATTGTGATTACATTTAAAATCCTTATAAGGTATGCTGTTAACTGTTAACGCAGGTGATTGATTCCATTCTGTTTAAATACTTGAAAACAAGACTATTCCATAGAAATAGAGTGCAAACTTGTTGTCTCTTACATGTGGAAGCTAAAAAGTTGATTTCAAAGAGGTGAAGAATAGAATATGAGTGGTGGTTTCCAGATCCTGGGGAGGGAGGATGGGAGAGATGGTTAGTGGATACTAGGATTCAATTTGATAGGAGGAATAATTTTGTAACATTTATTTACTTGAAAAGCAGAATGACAGAGGAAGGTCTCCTATCCACTTGTTTACTCCTTAAACACCTGCAACAGCCAGGGCTGGGCCAGATCCATGCCAGGAGCCAGGAATTCTGTCTGGGTCTTCCACATGGGTTGCAGAAACCCAAGTACATGGCCCATCAACTGTGGCTTCCCAGGTACATTAGCAGCAGGAAGCTGGATCAGAAACGAAAGCAGGACTTGAGTCCATGCACTCCAAAATGGGATGTATGCATTTCAAGGTTTGACTTCACCACTGCCACACAATACCCGACCCCCAGAGGAATAACTTCTAGTGTTTTGTAGCACAGTACGCTAACTATGGTTGACAACAATTTGATATTTTAAAATAGTTGGTAGAGAGGATATTGAATGTTTTCAGAGGAAAGAAACTATACGTATTTGAGATTCTAGATTTGCCAGTTATCCTAAACTGATCATTACACATTGCGTACATGTATTGAAATGTCACATTGTACCCCACCATAAGTATGTGTCAATTAAACATTTCTGTTAAAAGTAAAAAGATTCAGGGCTGGTGCTGTGGCACAGTGGGTTAAAGCCCTGGCCTGAAGCGCCAGCATCCCATATGGGTGCCAGTTCTAGTCCCAGCTGCTCCTCTTCCAGTCAAGCTCTCTGCTACTTGCAAAGAAGTGGAAGATGGCCCAAGTGCTTTGACCCCTGCACCCATGTGGGAGACCTGGAATAGGCTCCTGCTCCTGGCTTCGGATTGGCACAGCTCTGGCTGTTGTGGCCATCTGGGGAGTGAACCAGTATATGGAAGACCTCTCTTTCTGTCTCTACCTCTCTCTGTAACTCTTTCAACTAAATAACTCTTTAAAAAAAAAAAGTAAAAAGATTCTACATTATGCTGCCTTGCCATTGAGTTTGTAGAAATGTAGAAAAGTAATAATAACTATACATAAAATAAAACTTTTTTTCCCTAGAGGGAAAATAAAAAATTCAACTCAAACTATAAATGTGGGTCATATAGATAAGTTAAAATTTTCGGCCGGCGCCGTGGCTCAACAGGCTAATCCTCCGCCTTGCGGCGCCGGCACACCGGGTTCTAGTCCCGGTCGGGGCGCCGGATTCTGTCCCGGTTGCCCCTCTTCCAGGCCAGCTCTCTGCTGTGGCCCGGGAGTGCAGTGGAGGATGGCCCAGGTGCTTGGGCCCTGCACCCCAGGGGGAGACCAGGAAAAGCACCTGGCTCCTGGCTCCTGCCATCGGACGAGCGCGGTGCGCCGGCCGCAGCGCGCCATCCGCGGCGGCCATTGGAGGGTGAACCAACGGCAAAGGAAGACCTTTCTCTCTGTCTCTCTCTCTCACTGTCCACTCTGCCTGTAAAAAAAAAAAAAAAAAAAAAAAAAAGAAAAATTTTCTAGTAGCCACAAAATATAGTCAAAAGAATCATACGAATTTACTATGTTTAATATAGAACGTAATATATAAATACATATTTGTAATAAATATTATATAGATATATAATTTAATTTTAACTCAACAGTATCTACAATTCCATTTCAACATATAATCAATGTAAAAAAGTTTGAGGCCATCATTGGATGCTGGCATTCCATTTGGGTGCTGGTTCATATCTCCCCTTTTTCCACTTCCAGTCTAGTTCCCTGCTAATGACCTGGGCAAAACTGCAAAAGATGGCCCAAGTGCTGGACCCCTGCCACCCACATGGGAGACTTGGATAAAGCTCCTGATTTTGGTCTGGCCCAGCCCTGGCTGTTGTCACTGGGAGAGTGAATCAGCAGTTGGAAGATCTCTCTCCCTCTTTCTGTGTAACTCTTTCACATAAATCTTTTTTTTTTTTTTTTTTTTTGACAGACAGAGTGGACAGTGAGAGAGAGAGACAGAGAGAAAGGTCTTCCTTTGCCATTGGTTCACCCTCCAATGGCTGCCGTGATCGGCGCGCTGCGGCCGGCGCACCGCGCTCATCCGATGGCAGGAGCCAGGTGCTAGGTGCTTTTTCCTGGTCTCCCATGGTGTGCAGGGCCCAAGCACCTGGGCCATCCTCCACTGCCCTCCTGGGCCACAGCAGAGGGCTGGCCTGGAAGAGGGGCAACCGGGACGGAATCCGGCGCCCCGACCGGGACTAGAACCCGGTGTGCCGGCGCCGCAAGGCGGAGGATTAGCCTGTTGAGCCACGGCGCCGGCCCACATAAATCTTTTAAAAACAGCTTTTGACCCTTCTGTCTCTTCATCTCTGTCTGTAACTGTACCTCTCAAATAAATCGGTCTATAGAAAAAAACCAAGTTTGGAATTATTTCAGCTTTTTTGTACTGTTTGAAATCTGTCATCTAGCACATCTCAATAGGGACTACACCCGAAATCACATGTGACCAGTGACTGCCTATGAGATGACATGTTCTAATGCATACACTCATTTATTAGATAAACATTGGTAGAATAGTACTGGACACCATCGTAAGTAGTGGAACTCACTGGTGTAAGGGACAGATAGGATCTCTGATTTCATGGAGCTTATGTTTTACAGGGAAGAGACAGATAAAAACAAATAGTTTCCAATAGGGCTAATTAGTAATGAGGTTATTTACATATTGATTGATTTAAATAATATACCTAAAGTCTTAATCTATGACTAGATTAATTTTTCTTGTAACTACCATCAACTACCATCTATATTATAAGGCTCCCCCCAGTTCTGTGGTAAAAAGTTTGATATATTTTTTGGGGGGAAGGGACAGGAGGAATGTGTAATATCTTCTACTTTTGATAGGTGTGAGAATGAGGAAATGATTTTCTGGGCTACTGGACTAGTGGTCAGAACATTGTTTCCTCTTCAGAAGAGGGACATTATGAGGTTGGAGCCTCATCTGTTCTTGGCCTTTGGTTGCCTAATCTATATGGTAATATATTTTTAAAAAATATTTATTTATTTGTTTGAAAGTCAGAGTTACACAGAGGAGAGGCAGAGAGAGAGAAAGGTCTTCCGTCCAATGGTTCACTCCCCAGATGGCTGCAACGGCTGGAGCTGCGCTTTTCCGAAGCCAGGAGCCAGGAGCTTCCTCCAGGTCTCCCACGCGGGTTCAGGGGCCCAAGGTCTTGGGCCATCTTCAACTGCTTTTCCAGGCCATAGCAGAGAGCTGGATCAAAAGTGGAGCAGCCAGGTCTTGAACTGGTGCCCATATGGGATGCTGGCACTTCAGGCCAGGGCGTTAACTTGCTGCACCACAGCGCCAGCCCCGGTAATACATTTTTTTTTTAAAGGCTCTCCTGCCCACTGATATCTTAAATGAACCAAGAAAGGCAAACCAGTGTTAATTATACCCAGGGAAGAGGTCTACTATTCAGTAAGGAATTTTGTCACTGACTGAGTTAACTAAAATATTCCATTCTTTTGAGTAGAGTGCTTTCTAAGTTTTGCAGCAATTCCTTAATATTTTTAAGCTCCATGTAATAATGCAGTAATTGTGTTAATTTTTTTGGAAGAGTAAAGCAAATTTCTAGTTGACTTGTACTCTGGTTTTTAGATGATCTAACTTTTATTTTCTACAATTTATTTGAAAGACACAGTTAGAGGGAGAGAAAGAGAGAGATCTCCCATCTGTTGGTCCACTCTCCCAAATAGCTGCAACAGCCAGGGCTGGGCCAGGCCAAAGTCAGGAACTTCACTGGATCTTCCATGTGGATACAGGGGCCCAAACACTTGTTTGTCCCAGGCCGTTAGCAGGGAGCTGGGTCGGAAGTAGAGCAACTGGCTGGCACTGTGGCATAGCAGATAAAGACACCACCTGCAGTGCCGGCATCCCATGTAGGCGCTGGTTCTGGTCCTGGCTGTTCCTCTTCCGATCCAGCTCTGCTATGGCCTGGGAAAGCGGTGGAGGATGGCCCAGGTCCTTGGGCCCCTGCACTCATGTGGGAGACCAGGAAGAGGCTCCTGGCTCCTGGCTTCGGATCGGCACAGCTCCAGCCATTGCGTCCGGTTGGGGAGTGAACCAGTGAATAGAAGACTTCTCTTTCTGCCTCTCCTCTCTCTATGTAACTCTGACTTTAAAACAAATAAGTAAATCTTTAATAAAAAAAAAATAGAGCAACCAGGACAAGATGGGTGTCCATATGTGATGCTGGCATCGCAGGTGGCGGCTTTATCAACTACACCACAACACTGGATAGGCTGCTTTTTCTCATATTCCAGCTTTACCAAAAAAAAAAAAAAAAAATCAGTAATTTGAGATCTTTTGTTCTTTTGCTTTTTGGAAGGAGAGTTAATGACATTTTTAAAAAATTCAAATATCTGGGCAAACTGTTGAAATCTTTACGTAATATATACTAAACTGATCTTCTGTTTATAAAGAGAATTGAAAATGAATCTTGATGTGAATGCAAGGGGAGAGGGAGCGGGAAAGGGGAGGGTTGCAGGTGGGAGGGAAGTTATGGGGGAGGGAAGCCATTGTAATCCGTAAGCTGTACTTTGGAAATTTATATTCTTTAAATAAAAGCTTTAAAAAAATTCAAATATCTGTTACTTAAGTGTTTAGTACTTGAGTTAGGAGATTTAATAGGTTATTTTATATAAGCCCTCTAAAATTTGGGCTTTCTCAGTGTTTTAAAATGATATTACATTAAGAAAATAAAATAAGGGGGCCAGCACGATAGTATAGTTGGTAGAGCTGCTGCCTGCATTGCCAGCATCCCATGTGGGCACTGGTTTGAGTCCTGACTGCTCTACTTTTGATCTAGCTCTCTGCTGTGGCCTGGAAAAGCAGTGGAGGATGGCCCAAATGCTTGGGCCCCTGCACCTGCGTGGGAGACCAGGAAGAAGCCCCAGACTGCTGGTACTGGATCGGCCCACCTCTGGCTATTGGGGCCATTTGGGGAGTGAACCAGCGAATAGAAGATTTCTCTCTCTCTCGCTCTCTGCCTCTGTAACCCCTATCTTTAAAAAAAAAAAAAATAAGTTGTAGACCACATGTTTGATATGTCAGTGATAATTATCATTTTATCCTTGCAGATTTTGAAAGATATAGCCAATCGGTACCATATGATGAGAGGTTCCAAAGTACATTTTGTGCCAGGCTGGGATTGCCATGGGTTGCCTATTGAAATAAAAGTATTATCAGAACTTGGTGGAAAAGCTCAGAATCTTTCAGCTATGGAAATTAGAGAGAAAGGTAAATAATCTGTGTTTCTACTTTTAAATGCTATTTTAAGCACTTCAGTTCCTTGGTAAAGTTGAAGCTTTGCCAAAGGGACCTTTGTTTTGTTTGGGTTGTAATGAGATATGTTGGAAACCACTTTGTAGCTCATACAATTTGGATTTGTAATTGCTTTTTGTGGGAATTGCTGTTTGGAGATTGTAGGAAGCACTATGAACATTTCCAAATGCTTAAGTTCTTTAGTGTTCTTGTGTTTTAAAAAGATTTGTTTGGATGACACAGTGACAGAAGACATTTTTCATTTGCTGGTTCACTCCCCATGTGTCTGCAACAACTGAAGACAGGTACCAACTTGAGATGCTTCCCAAGTGATCAGCAAGAAGCTTAGTCGGAATTCCAGTAGCTAGGACTCTTAACTGACACTTTGATATGGGATACAGGAGCTATAATTGGTGGCTTAATCTGCTGTGCCTCTATACCTGCCCCAGTGTTCATATTTATGAAATTACTATTTTGGCTAATTTTTAAACTTTTCTGGATAAGGCCTGTTAACATATTTCAGGTGCTAAATCAAAAGGAAATTCTGAAGTAAATATATTTTAAATTAATCTCATACTTCCCTTCAGTACATTGAACTAGGAAGGATTCTTTTTTTTAAAGATTTTATCTATTTATTTGAGGGAGAGAGTTAGGGAGAGACAGAAAAGTTTTCCATAAGCTGTTCACTCCCCAAATGGCAGCAGTGGCTAAAGCCAAGCAGGTTCAAAGCCAGGAGCTTCTTTTGGTCTCCCATGCTGGTGTAGGGGTCAAGTGCTTGGGCCCTTATTCCACTGCTTTCCCAGGCCACAAGCAGAGAGCTGGATTGGAAGAGGAGCAGCCAGGACACAAACTGGTGCCCATATGGGATTCCAGTGCTGCAGGCAGAGGCTTAGCCTACTATGCCACAGTGCTTCTCCACCCTACCCCCCTTCTTAAAGGTTTATTTATTTGGAGCCTTTGTTGTGGCATAGCAGGAGAAAGCACAGCCTGTGACACCAGCATCCCATATGGGTGCCAGTTCAAGTCCCTGCTGCTTTACTTCTGATCCAGCTCTATGCTAATGTGCCTGGAAAAGCAGTGGAAGATGACCCAAATATTTGGGACCCTGTACCTACATGGGAGACTTGGAAGAAGTTCCTGGCTGTTGTGGTTATTTGGAGAGTGAACCAGCAGATAGAAGATGTCTTATCTGTCTCTTCCTGTAGCTCTGCCTTTCAAATAAATAAATCTTTAAAAAATTTCTTCATTTGAAAGGCAGCATGATAGGGATCTTCTTTCTGCTGGTTCACTCCCCAGATAGCCTCAATAGTCCGGGCTATGCTGAGCCAAAGCAAGGACCCAGGAACTCCATCTTTGTGTGTCCCCTGTGAGTGGCAGGTCCTCAAGTACTGGAACCATCATCTGCTGTTTCCCGGGCACATTAGCGGGAAGCTAGATCAGAAGCTGAGTAGAGGGGCTGGCTCTGTGGTGGAGCAGGTAAAAGCTGCTGCCTGCAGTGCTGTCATCCCATATGGATGCTGGTTCAAGTCCCAGCTGCTCTACTTCTGATCCAGCTCTCTGCTGTGACCCTGCACCCACGTGGGAGACCCAGAAGAAGCTCCTGGCTCCTGGCTTTGGATCAGCACAGCTCCTGGCCATTGCGGCCAACTAGGGAGTGAACCATCGGATGGAAGATCGATCGATCGATTGATTCTCTCTCTATCTCTCTCTCTCCCCCCTCCCTCCCTCTGCCTCTTTCTCTCTCTGTGTAACTCTTTCAAATAAATAAATAAATCTTAAAAAAAAAAACTGACCAGAGCCTTGACTCAATAGGCTAATCCTCTGCCTGCGGCGCCGGCACCCCGGGTTCTAGTCCCAGTTGGGGCGCCAGATTCTGTCCTGGTTGCTCCTCTTCTGTCCAGCTCTGCTGTGGCCCAAGTGCTTGGGCCCTGCACCCCATGGGAGACCAGGAGAAGCACCTGACTCCTGCCTTTGGATCAGCACGGTGCGCCGGCTGCAACGCGCCGGCCGCAGCAGCCATTGCAGGGTGAACCAACGGCAAAGGAAGACCTTTCTCTCTGTCTCTCTCTCTCACTGTCCACTCTGCCTGTCAAAAAAAAAGCTGAGTAGACAAGACTGAAACTGGCACTCCAATGAGATGCCAGTCTCCCAAGCAGAGGCTTAATCCTCTGTGCCACAATGGTTACCCCGAGGAATCTTCTTTTCTTAGTATTTTACAGTATTGGATATGATGTGGGGATTTTGTTATTTCTTGTGAAATATGTTATCATTAGCTTAGATTCAATGTATTGAATGATTTTTGCATATATGAGAATTATTCTTTGTCATTTTCTTAAACTAAGAGATAATGAGGAATAGTTTTTCTAGTCTACTTTTTTCTAAATGTAAAGTCACTGTGTACAATCTGAAAAATTTAGAAGGCAATAATAACATTTTGACTTTTGAAATTCTGGTCAGTTTTAGAATTTGTATCTTATGAATGCTCTCAAATATTCTTATTAAAACTTCTCATAGTCTCTGTATCAGGATTCGTGTGACAAGACAGACACCATGGCCTCCGGCCGTTGCGGCCAATTGGGGAATGAGCCAGCGGATGGAAGACCTCTCTCTCTTTACCTCTGCCTCCCCTTCTCTCTCTTTTTCTTTCTCTTTCTCTCTGCCTCTCCTTCTCTGTGTAGTTCTGACCTTCAAATAAGTAAATCTTAAAAAAAAAAAGACGAAGGCTCCTCTTGGGGCTGGCGCTGTGGCTTAGCAAGTAAAGCTGCTTCCTTCAGTGCTTGCATCCCATGTGGGCTCTGGTTCGAGTCCCAGCTGCTCCACTTCCGATCCAGCTCTACCATGGCCTGGGAAAGCAGTAAAAGATGGCCCAAGTCCTTGGGCCCCTGCATCCATCTGGGAGACCTGGTGGAAGCTCCAGGCTTCTGGCTTCTGGGTGCAGCTCCAGCCATTGCAGCCCTTTGGGGAGTAAACCAGCAGATGGATGACCCTCTCTCTTCCTCTGCTTCTCTGTAACTCTGCCTTTTTTTTTTTTTTTTATATAGGCAGAGTGGACAGTGAGAGAGAGAGACAGAGAGAAAGGTCTTCCTTTTTGCCGTTGGTTCACCCTCCAATGGCCGCCGCTGATGGCGCGCTGCGGCCGGCGCACCGCGCTCATCCGATGGCAGGATCCAGGAGCCAGGTGCTTTTCCTGGTCTCCCATGGGGTGCAGGGCCCAAGCACCTGGGCCATCCTCCACTGCACTCCCGGGCCACAGCAGAGGGCTGGCCTGGAAGAGGGGCAACCGGGACAGAATCCGGCGCCCCGACCGGGACTAGAACCCGGTGTGCCGGCGCCGCAAGGCGGAGGATTAGCCTGTTGAGCCACGGCACCGGCCGTAACTCTGCCTTTTAAATAAGGAAATAAATCTTTAAAAAAAGTCTCTGCCACATCTCAGCTGTGTGCAGCACCTGCATTTAGAGAAATAAAACGTGTGAGATGTTGAATTTACTTGTTTTCAAAAAATTTTTTTCTGCTTTATCTTTTAGCTAGATCATTTGCTAAAGCAGCCATTGAGAAACAGAAATCAGCATTTATTCGGTGGGGAATAATGGCAGATTGGAATAATTGCTACTATACCTATGATGCAAAATATGAGGCCAAACAGTTGAGAATGTTTTACCAAATGTATGATAAGGTAATGAATTTTTTTTCTTTTAATCGTTGAGTGTGTTAAAGTATGTGTTAAAAATTGCAGCTTTAATATATGTTTATGATTTACAGGGCTTGGTTTATCGATCTTATAAACCCGTGTTTTGGTCTCCCTCATCGAGGTACGTATGTGTCTTTTGATTATTAAAAGGGAGAAATTTGTGCTGCTTTCAGATATTCCTGTGTACTATTCTTAAATCTTTAGGACTGCTTTGGCTGAAGCAGAACTTGAATATAATCCTGAACATGTTAGTCGTTCAATATATGTAAAGTTCCCTCTCTTGAAACCACCCCCTAAGCTGGCATCTCTTATAGGTAAGATTTATTCATTGCCTTATCTTATTCAAGTTACAGAGTTAAAACATTTGCTAACATTTATTACTCTGTTTTCAGGAGATACTTCATCTCCTGTTAGTTTTTTAGCCTGGACCACCCAACCTTGGACAATTCCAGCTAATCAGGCTGTTTGTTATATGCCAGAGTCAAAGTAGGTATATTAATGCAGCTTTTGTTTTATTCACTATTAGGATTCATTCCATCATTGATTTTGTTTCATCCTCATTATCCTCTTAAAATTTAATGAATTATGTCTTAATTTTTATATTCATAAATTTTATTAAGCTTTAGTTGATTCCTTTTAAGGCTTTATATTTGTTTTGTCTTCCCCTTAAAATAGAAATAAAGTATGAAGTATTTTGAAAATAGTATTTTTTGATGTTTTTTTTTTTCTTTAAGATTTGTTTTTTTTTTTTTTTGAAAGGCAGAGTTACAGGGTGGGGATGGGGGAGGCAGATCCTCCATCCACTAGTTCACTCCCCAAATGGCCACTATGGCTAGAGCTGGGCTGGACCAAAGCCAGGAGCTTTGGTTGGGTCTTTCACATGGGTGCAGGGACCTGAACACTTAGGCCATCCCGATGCTTTCCCAGGCGCATTAGCAGGAAGCTGGATCGGAAGCAGAGCAGATGAGACTTAACCGATGACACCAAGGCATAAACCCTTAAAGCTAGTTTTTCTGAAGTGATACAGAAAAAATAAAATGTTATCTATAGCTTTTCCTGTTTTTTTATTATAAATAATTTTCTCCCAAAATTTTATGTTAGGTATGCGCTTGTGAAATGTTCCAATTCTAGAGATCTCTACATATTGGCTGAAGAGAAAGTGGCATCTGTTGCTTCTACTTTGGAAACAACATTTGAGATTATTTCAACATTCCCAGGTAAAGAGTTATAGATGTTCTGACTACCACAGTCACTACTTTGTTGAACATTGATCATTGTGAATTGAAACAGATACTGCCTCTAGCTTTCTAGCATATATTCTGCATTGATTTTACTGAAGAGAATTGTATGTTAAATATGGTTGCAGAATAAAAAATGTGAATCTGACAAAGACACAACAGATTAATCAAAAAATACTGGTAGGGCCAGCGTTGTGGTGTAGTGGGTTAAGCTGCCAGCTGCAGTGTTGGCATATGGGTGCCAGTTTGAAACCTGGCTGCTCCACTTCTGATCCAGCTCTCTACTGTTGCCTGGGAAAGCAGTGGAAGATGGCCCAAGTGGTTGGGTCCCTGCACCTGTGTAGAGGACCTGGAGGAAGCTGCTGGCTTTGGATTAGCACAGCTCTGGCTGTTGCGGCCGATTGGGGAACAAACCAGCAGGTAGAAGATCCTCCCTCCCTCCCTCATTTCCTCCCTCCCTTTTTTCCTCCCTTCCTCCTTTCCTTCCTCCCTCCCTCTGTCCCTCTCTCTCTCTCTAACTCTCCCCCTTCCTCTCTCTGTGTAACTCTGACTTTCAAATAAATAAATCTTTAAAAAAAGGTACTTCTGGCAAGTGTCCAGAAGTTACTTTGCAAAATTTTATGCAAAGTTATTAAAATTGTTTTTATCTGCTTTTTAAAGATATTTATTTTAAAGAGTTACACAGAGAAGGAGAGGCAGAGAGAGAGATCTTTCATCCTCTGGTTCAGTCCTCAAATGGTCACAATGACTGGAGCTAAGCCGAACTAAAGCCAGGAGCAAGGAGCTTCTTTCGGGCCTCTCACACAGGTGCAGGCGCTTCCACTACTTTCCCAGGCCATAGCAGAGATTGGATTGGAAGTGGAGCAGCCAGAACTCGAACTTTCACCCATATGGGATGCCAGCACTCCAGGTGGCGGTTTAACCCGCTATGCTACAGTGCTGGCCCCTTCTTATCTGCGTTAATAAAGGGGCAAGGAGGAAAATTAATATACTTCTAATATTTTAATAGAGAATTGAATACATTTTTAAAATAATTCCAAGGGCATTGCTTCCATCAAAGGAATTCTTAGTAAGCTATGAGTTGGGACTTCTAAAATATGGACTATAGCTGTGGAAGTTGAAGGAAGTTTAAAATTATCTTTGATCCTAAAGGAAGGGTTTTTTTTTTTTTCTTTTTCTTTTCTTTCTTTGTTTCTTAGCAAAAAAAAAAAAAATCACGTAAGTAAAGATAAAAAAAAAGAGGGGCTATTGCTGTGGCATAACAGTTAAAAGCCATCAACTGCAGATGGAAGATCTGTCTGTCTACCTCTGCCTCTCTTCCGTAACTCTTTCAAATAAATACATCCTTTTTAAAAATGGAAAGACTGCCTTGCTGAATAGGGAAGCCCTGTCAATTCATCAATGCAGTTATAAGTAATTACAAATTTCAACAAACTTAACAGAATAAAGGTTTTTGTGTTGAAGACAAGAACGGAGCTGCATAATATTTTTATTTTTATTTTTGACAGGTAGAGTTATAGACAGAGAGAGAAAGAAAGGGCTTCCTTCCATTGATTCACCCCCTAAATGGCCGCTATGGCCAGAGCTACGCCAATCTGAAGACAGAAGCCAGGCACTTCTTCCTGGTCTCCCACACAGGTGCAGGGCCCAAGAACTTGTGCCATCTTCTACTGCTTTCTCAGGCCACAGCAGAGAGCTGGATCAGAAATGGAGCAGCCAAGACTCAAACTGGTGCCCATATGGGATGCTGGCACTACCAGCAGCGGCTTTACCCACTATGCTACAGTACTGACCCCTGAATAAATAAATCTTAAAAAAAAAAAAAAAAAAAAACGCCGACAAAGAGAAGAATGCATCATGAAGTATTGAAGTTAGCAAATGATTTCCTATCTATAAATGCCAAGCCAACAAAAATGAACTTTTGATTTTTTTTCAGAAGATGTATCATCGTTTATAAGGAAACGGTGATTCTGAGGCATTTTTAGTATATGTGCTGCCAAAGCCAACAGACTCAGAAATTTTTATACATTGTACTCTTTTAACCAAAATCAAAGTAAGCAACAGTCTATCAAATGAAATGTCAATGTAAATATTGTATTGTTCCTCTGGTAGTATGAATAGGTTATGTAGTTTGTTATGTGATTAGACAAAAATAGGGGTTTCTCTAAGGAGATAGTTTTTAAAAGTTAACATTATTTAGTTTGGAATGGTGAAGAATGATTTGTGGGGTACATAGAAGAGTAGAGGGATTACTGAAGTTTTTTTAATTCTTAGAGAGAAAATAGGGTGAACATACTTGCATTCAATAAATCTCAATGAGTGTATAGGGAGAACCAGATAATTCTAAAACATAAATCCTGGAGCAGGCATTTTGATGACTTGGGCTTAGCTGTTGTTACTGGAGTGCCTTGGATTGAGTGTGCCTCTACTTCCAATCCAGCTTCCTGCTAATGGGCCTGGAAGACCGAAGGTGATAGCTCACGTACCTGAGTCCCTGCCACCCACATGGGAGACCTGGATTGAATTCCTGGGTCCTGGCTTTGGCTTTGCCCAGCCCTATCTGTTGATAGAGGATCTCTCTCTTCTTGTCTCCGTTACTGTGCCTTTCAAATAAGGAAAAATAAACTTTGGGAGGGAAAAAAAAAGCCCTTGAGTTATTTTTAGAACAAACATGTAAAAGAAAAACTAGTTAATAGCATTTAACTCAGGAGGCAGTAAAGGTTGGAAAAAACAGATGTGTAGAAAAATTGGCCGGCGCCGTGGCTCAACAGGCTAATCCTCCGCCTTGCGGCGCCGGCACACCGGGTTCTAGTCCCGGTCGGGGCGCCGGATTCTGTCCCGGTTGCCCCTCTTCCAGGCCAGCCCTCTGCTGTGGCCCGGGAGTGCAGTGGAGGATGGCCCAAGTGCTTGGGCCCTGCACCCCATGGGAGACCAGGAAAAGCACCTAGCACCTGGCTCCTGCCATCGGATGAGCGCGGTGCGCCGGCCGCAGCACGCCATCCGCGGCAGCCATTGGAGGGTGAACCAACGGCAAAAGGAAGACCTTTCTCTCTGTCTCTCTCTCACTGTCCACTCTGCCTGTCACAAAAAAAAAAAAAAAAAATTAATAGTGATGGCTCTAATATGTTACTGAAAGGAGAAAATTACATATAGATCATTAAAGTTGGAATAAGACTTGCCTTGGAAGTTGAATTTAATCATTTATAAGCCATGTGATCTCAAGCTTACTGCCTGAATTTTCTGAAATAATTTTCTCATTTCTGATTCAGGGATAGTATTGCATGTTTTGTAATAGTATTATGAAGATGAAGCAAGCATTTATGTTAACTCTAGTGTATTTAGGGTTTCCAGTAATGTCAGGTATTGTTTATCTCTTATCTCTAAAAATTCCGTTAAGAAAACAATGGTTTCCCACAAGGAACTTACTAGAACCTATTGGTCATCTACCTGTTGACATGTTTTGCTCTTGGGGCCAGTGTTGTGGTGTAGTGGGCTCAGCCTCTGCCTGTGGTGCCAACATTCCATATGGGCGCTGGTTCCAATCCTGGCTGCTCCTCTTCCAATCCAGTGCTCTGCTATGGCTTGGGAAAGCAGTAGAATATGGCCTATGAGCTTGTGGCCCTGCACCCATGTGGGAGACGTGGAAGGAGGCTTTGGATTGGCCCGGCTCCAGCTGTTGTATCCATTTGGGGAGTGAACCAGCAGATGGAAGACCTTTTTCTCTGTCTGTCCCTCTCTCTGTAACTCTTCCTCTCAAATAAATAGATAAAATCTTAAGGAAAAATAAAAGGGTTTTTTGGTCTTATGTTCCAAAGTTTTCATAATTGTACATAAATTAAAGGAGTTTTCTTGTGACTCATTTGACTTATATATTTTTATTTTATCTGTACATAAAACTGCTAATATTTTAAAAGTATTTACTTTGTTATACATATGAGTGCTCCAGACACTTAAAATGCATTAGCTCTGTTTGTCCTCATGGCCATCCTCTGAATTAGGAATCCTAATTATCTAAATCATATAGATTCCTGAAGGTCATAGAGTAAGTAAAGGGGAGCCAGGATCTGAGCATAGGTGGTTTTGTGCACATATGGTTTTGTTTTAGATTCTGCACTGCTAATGTGATGTTCTAGCTAACCTTAAAGGGAGATAATTGCCATATAAAATGATTTTTAACAGTTTTTCCTTTCCCTGTAGGTGGAGACTTGGAAAATGGTTCCTGTAGTCATCCTTTAATTCCTGATAAAGTCTCTCCCCTTTTACCTGCAAATCATGTGACCATGGCAAAAGGAACAGGATTGGTTCATACAGCCCCAGCCCATGGTTTAGAAGATTACAGTGTAGCATCTCAGCACAAGCTGCCAGTGGTACTAATCCTCTTTTGTCCCTTTTAATTATTAATCTTGTAGAATGAGAGTGATAATCCTAAAAATCCTACTTTTTTGATAATCCTTTTTGTTTTCAGAATTAATTTGTGGAATGCTTAGGTTTGTGCAGTATGCTAAAGCTTGATTATTTCATCCTAATTCAGAATTATTTTCCAGAATTAACATAAAATCAACAGAGTTGGAGTTTAAGAATATTACATAGGACACTTTTAAAAATAATTTATTTAAAATATCAAGTCACATAGACAAATTACTTTGAGTCCTTGAAAAATGTCAAATATAGTTTATTAAATAGTTGAAAAGAACATTTTGTTTTTCTTTCTTTTTTAAAAATTTGTTTATTAGAAAGGCAGAATCTCAGAGAGAGAGGGCCAGAGAAGAGAGATCGACCATCCATCTGCCGGTTCACTTTGCAGATGGCTACAACAGTTGCAGCTTGGCCAGACCAAATCCAGGAGCCTGGAATGCCATTTGGGTGGCAGGGGCCCAAGTACTAATGCCATCTTCTGCTTTCCCAGGCATGTTGGCAGGGAGCTGGATTGGAAGTGAAACAGCAGAGACTTGAATTAGTGCTCACCTAGGATACTGGCGTAACAGGCAGTGCATTGACCTGTTGCGCCCTGATGCCAGCCAGCCCCGGCAGTTTGTTTTTCTTATCTGAAAGTCCTCTCCAAATTTATTTTGCACACTTTAATTATTTAGCAGAGTTTTCCATTTAGTTAAAAGATGAGTTCCAGAGTGAACAAGTGTGTACGTTGACTATGGCAATGTGTAATACAATATATGACTAGTACAATACAGTACAATATAATACTAGTACAAATGTGACTAGTAGAGATCAGTTATAGATGGCTTAGTATATTTTGTTACTTTTTGTATGCAACTTCAGGTATAAGCTTTAATAACACACTTTTGCCTTAAAGTTTTTATTTACTTTATTTGAAAGTCAGAAGGACAGAGAGAGAGAGAGTTCTTCCATCTGCTGGTTTGCTCCCCAGAGCAGGGCCAGGTCAAAGCCAGGAGCTGGAATTTCATCTATGACTTCCGTATGAGTGGCAGGGACCCAACTACTTGAGCCATCACCTACAGCAACCTCCCTCGCAGGGTATTTACAGTAGGAAGCAAAGACTCAAATCAGGAATTCCCATATGGGGTATGGGTATGGGTGTCCCAAGAAGTTTCTTAATCACTGTGCCAAATACCTATCTATCTTGGTGATTTAAAAGCATAAAATTCACAAATTCGTATTGACTGAGTCAGAAGTACCCATAGTCATATAGAGAAATAATCAGCTGTATTAAAATGTCTTTTTACATGTTGTTTTGTCAGATACTGTGATAAGGTAGAATGGCTTGATACTTTAACCGTTCATAATGACACTTTGTAGGATTGTTTAGTGGATGAAGATGGAATTTTCACAGAAGGTGCAGGTCCTGAACTTCAAAACAAGGCTGTCCTTGAAGAGGGAACTGACGCGGGTAAGTATTGTTTTCTGTTTATACACACACACACACACACACATATTTTACAGGCAGAGTGGACAGTGAGAGAGAGAGAGACAGAGAGAAAGGTCTTCCTTTTGCCATTGGTTCACCTTCCAATGGCTGCCGCGCTGCAGCCAGCGCACGGCGCTGATCCGAAGCCAGGAGCCAGGTGCTTCTCCTGGTCTCCCATGAGGTGCAGGGCCCAAGCACTTGGGCCATCCTCCACTGCACTCCTGGGCCACAGCAGAGAGCTGGCCTGGAAGAGGGGCAACCGGGATAGAATCCAGCGCCCCGACCTGGACTAGAACCTGGTGTGCCGGTGCCGCTAGGCGGAGGATTAGCCTATTGAGCCGCGGTGCCAGCTTCTGTTTATATTACAAGCATGTTTTCTAAAAAGCAGCCAGGAGTAACTGTTGCTTGCTTTTCTCCCTTCTTGTACTTTAAGCAGAAACAAAAAAATGAAAATTACATTCTGCTTTTACCATATGATTTAAAATGGAATTTGGGAGTTTATCTTTTGCTTTGAAGCTGTCCAATTTGTTTAAAAGCATATCAGAACTATCAACAGGGAGTGGAGGTGTTTTTAGGGCAACCAAGGTAATCATTAGCGGTAGCACTTCTGTGGGAAGATATACTCCAGTTTGGGATTAGATGTTGACTGTGCCTCAGAACATTCTCTACTCCTTTTGTAACTCTTGAAAATAATTGACCCATGTTGCATGGCTTACATCTTAGAATTTTGGTCTTGAATTGTCTTTCTGCCTTATTTTATGGGCTTGAAAACTATGTGCTGTGAAAACCTTTATTTGCCCACATTGGGTCTAAGATTAATTGGACCTGATTTATTCCTTTTCTAGGGCTACTATAATAAGTGGCTTTAAGTTTGGTGGCTTAAAACAAGATGTATTTATTCCATCAAGTTCTAAAGTGTAGAAGTTCAGCTGAAGGGATTGACAGGACTGTATTCACACAGTAAATTCTGTGGAAAGATCCTTGCTTGCCTCTTTTTAGCTTCTGGTAGAGATCCTTGGGTTTGTTGGTTTATAGCTGGGCCATTCCAATCTCCTCTATGGTTACATGGCCACCTTTAGCTCCTGTGTATCTCTGTAGTATAAGGACCGCTGTCAGGGTCGGCGCCGTGGCTCAACAGGCTAATCCTCCGCCTTGCGGCGCCGGCACACCATGTTCTAGTCCCGGTCAGGGCGCCGGATTCTGTCCCGGTTGCCCCTCTTCCAGGCCAGCCCTCTGCTGTGGCCCAAATGCTTGGGCCCTGCACCCCATGGGAGACCAGGAAAAGCACCTAGCACCTGGCTCCTGCCATCCGATGAGCGTGGTGCGCCGTCCGCGGCGGCCATTGGAGGGTGAACCAACGGCAAAAGAAGAGTTTTCTCTCTGTCTCTCTCTCACTGTCCACTTTGCCTGTCAAAAAAAAAAAAAAAAAAGGACCGCTGTCACTGTGTGTGTGACCCCATCTCAATAATACCTGCAAGATGAGATTTCCAACTCGGATTGTCTTCACAATTAATGACATTTAGGATGTTTTTTTGGGGATACAATTCACCTCACTACACCTGATTTCTTCTGGATACCTGGAGATCATTTAAGATTCCTAGAATGAAAGATTATGATTCTGAATTTCAAACTTGGAATTTTAGATACATTTTTCCATTGAAGTAAAGAGCTATGGAAATAACATGATTTAGAGTCTGATTAATGCTTAATAGTTCCTGCTTTCTGAGCCAGGAAATACTCAGATTGTGCCTGAATAGCTATTCTTCTTGGCAACTGTTGGCTTAGGTTTAGTACTCCTGAGAGTTTAGAGTATATTAGGATTTTCGTAGTGCTTTTCAAATATATAGTGGCCGGTGCAGTGGCATTGTGGGTAAAAAGACACTGCCTGTGGCAGCAGCATCTCATATGGGTGCTGGTTGGAGTCCTGGCTGCTTCACCTCTGATCCAGCTCTCTGCTGATGTGCTTGGAAAAGCAGTGGAAGATGGTCCAGGTCCTTGGGCTCCTGTACCCACATGGGAGACCCTGGCTCCTGGCTTCATCCTGGCCTAGCCCAGGCCTTTAGGAACATTTGGGGAGTAACCAGTGGATAGAAGACTTTCTCTGCCCACCCCCCACCTCTTCCTCTGCCTCTCTGTAGTTCTTTCAAATAAAAAATAAATCTTTAATAAGTTAAAGTATATATAAAATGACTGAACTTCAGTTTTTTTTTTTTTAAGATTTATTTATTTTACTTGAAAGAGTTACTTAGAGAAAGGAGAGGCGGGGAGAGAGGTCTTATCTGCTGATTCACTCCCCAATTGGCTGCGACTGTTGGAGCTGCGCCGATCCGAAGTGAGGAGGCAGGAGCTTCTTTCGGGTCTCCCTCACAGGTGCAAGGGCCCAAGGACTTGAGCCATCTTCTGCTTTCCCAGGCCATAGCAGAGAACTAGATAGGAAGTGGAGCAGCTGGGACTCGAACCGGCACCCATATGGGATGCCGGCATTGCAGGTGGTGGCTTTACCTACTACGTCACAGCGCCAGCCACGAACTTTAGTTTTTAAAAAGATTTATAGTTTTAAAAAGATTTATTTGAGGCTGGCACCGCGGCTCAATAGGCTAATCCTCCACCTAGCGGCGCTGGCACACCGGGCTCTAGTCCCGGTCAGGGCGCCAGATTCTGTCCCGGTTGCCCCTCTTCCAGGCCAGCTCTCTGCTATGGCCTGGGAGTGCAGTGGAGGATGGCCCAAGTGCTTGGGCCCTGCACCCCATGGGAGACCAGGAAAAAGCACCTAGCACCTGGCTCCTGCCTTCGGATCAGTGCAGTGCGCTGGCCGCAGTGCGGCAGCCATTGGAAGGTGAACCAATGGCAAAAGGAAGACCTTTCTCTCTGTCTCTCTCTCTCACTGTCCACTCTGCCTATAAAAAAAAGATTTATTTGGAAGGTAGAATGATAAACAGATCATCTATTTGTAGGTTCACTCCACAAATACCCACAGAAACCTCAGGTAGGGTGAGACCAAAGCCGGGAGCTCTGTCCTGGTCTCCTATCTGGGTGGCAGGAACTTGACTATTTGGACCATTATTCCCTGCCTCCCAAGCAGAGCAGCAGGAAACTGGATCAAAAGCAGTATCCTGGACTTGAACCAGGTACTCCAGTATGGAATACAAGCACACCAAATGGCAATTTAACCTGCTCTGTCACAATGCCCATCCCCATAACACTTATTAATTGTGTCTAATATAAATTGTGTTTTTTTAAAGTTATAAAGATGCTTCAGACTACAAAGAATTTGTTGAAAGAGGAAAAATTGGTACACAGCTATCCCTATGATTGGAGGACTAAGAAACCAGTTGTTATCCGTGCCAGCAAGCAGTGGTTTGTAAATATCTCGGATATTAAGACTACAGCCAAGGTATAAAAGGTTGGGTTTGTCTTTCACTTAGTATAAAAAGGTTGCATGTGAAGTTGGGTGAGGTTTTTGGAGTGGAAAGGATTGCTGATATTATGATTTGTTAGAGTAAACTTGCAGGAAATTAGATCTGGAATGACCTTGGAGTTCTGTTCACAGTTAGTCAATGGACTTTCCTGACTGGTGGGGTGAAAGTAGCATAGAATTAGGACAGACCTGGGGTTAGCAAGTCATTTAGCACCCCAGGACCTCAGTTTTCTTGTCTATGTAAAGATGGCACGACAAGATCTGGTACTTACTGGACATTCAGTAAAACTCTTTTTAAACCTTTTACTTTCTTAACAGTGGATTTGCAGTCCATTAAAAAAAATTGTTGGTCTGAGTTAACAAATACTATGGATGTACTAATAATGTATATTTGAGCTCTTGCATTTAGTACACATACTTATCTGTGAGGATGTGTAAGTGTATGCGTGTCTCGAAGATTAAGTTGATTCTATTGGAGGGAATCAATCAGGCTGAATATATAGATATTTTGTTTTAAATCTTAAATCTAAGATATTGCTGTATTCACTGGTTCATTTGTTGGCCTGGCAATTTGGGGTCTTTGCCAAAGCAATGCCTAACAGTTTATATTTTCTAAGCTGTGTAACATGGACAACTGTGATTTAAATGTTTTGGTTGTTTTTGTTTCCACTCTTCTGAAGCCTTTGTTACTTTTAAATGTTAAAATTTATAACTTGCAGCATTTTACAGTTTTTTGATTTGCAGAACATTTAAGTCTAATAACAGTATGTTTAAGCCAAGATTTGTTTTTTTTAATCTTCTTTATAGGCAGTTTTCAGTTATTGCTCTTTGTAAAGATGGCAAGGTGGAGTTATATACTGCTGTATTCCCACCTGACTTCAGCTGATTTTGTATCGGTGCTTTTTTTTAAAGATTTTTTTTTTTTTTATTTGAAAGTCAGAATTACACAGAAGAGAGGCAGAGAGAGGTGTTCCATCCGATGGTTCACTCCCCAGATGGCCACAACAGCCAGAACTGTGCTGATCTGAAGCCAGCAGCTTTCTTGGGGTCTCCCACGCGGGTGCAGGGGCCCAAGGACTTGGGCCATCTTCTGCTGCTTTCCTAGGCCGTATCAGAGAGCTGGATCGGAAGTGGAGCAGCTGGGTCTCTAACCGGTGCCCATATGGGATGCTGGCACTTTCAGGCCAGGGCATTAACCCACTGCTCCACAGTGTTGGACCCTGTATCTGTACTTCTACCAGCTATGCTTTACTTCCCAACCACTGGATTATTTTGAAGCAAATTCCAGGCAATATTTCTTCCGTGTAATATTTCTTCCATGTAGTATTCCAGCATGTATATTAGCATCACCTTGAAAAAGCAATAGTAATTCCTTAACAATCAAATGTCTAGTCAATTTTCACATTGGATTTTTAAATCAAATTGAGTTGTAGAGATGTGACTGTTCTGCCAATAGATAGTGCTACAAAAGATATTTTTTGTTAAAGTAAGTGAGGAAACCTTTTAAATTTCTAAAAAAATATAACAATGTATATTTATGTAAATATAAACTATTTATTAACAGATGAATGGGTTTTTTTAAACATGAGACTAGCATATTTTGGCTCTTTGGGGAGATTATTACCAAACATTTTTGCTCTCAATTAATCTTTTGGTAATTGACAATTGAACTTTTGGGAGAAATAAGCGTGGGAGACTTCCTAACAGGTGATAAATCATTTGGAAGTAACTGTTGAGAAAGTGTTTTCTTATAAACTTCTCTGTGTAAAAATCAAATTATATTGCAAACCTTGTTTATTAACATTAAATAGTTGCTTATTTTTTAAGCATTTAAAACAGTGGTTGAAATCAAGTTTGAATTGACTTTAACTGTAGTTCAATGATGTTTAATACTTAGTTCAAACCTGGTAATAAAAGGTTTAACCAAAGGTTGATGTAAGTTGGAAATCGATGTAAACTCTCACGCTAATTTTCAAAAGGTGAAGTTGCTCTGATTATTATGTATTGAACTTTTGTAGCTCCATTTTTACTTTGCTTCATTTACTCTGAAATCTTCAGTGTTTTTTTGGGGTAGGGGAACTACTTGTATGACTACATACATCCAGATAAAGAATTGCATTAGGAAAGATAATGACAATTCCAGAAAGTTTGTTTCTCTCAATAGATCTGATTTATGAATCAATTGCAGGAATTACTAAAAACAGTGAAATTTATTCCTGGATCAGCGCTGAATGCCATGATTGAAATGATGGACAGGCGGCCATATTGGTGTATATCAAGGCAAAGAGTATGGGGTGTTCCAATTCCTGTGTTTCATCATAAGACAAAGGATGAATACTTGATCAACAGGTACAGCTTGTTCTAAAATTTTTTGTTTTAAAATGAGTTGTGTTTTCTACAAAAATCTAAAAATAGGAGGGACTATTAAGAACTCCTTGCATGTTTTAAGTGAAATTTTCTAAAATAACCATCTTCTTGGGGTAGTTAAATGTGAATTGCAGAAAGATTCTCTCATGTGATTGAAATATTAACAATAACTGTTTCCCATTTTTCTTTGAACTTAAAAAAATGTATTTGAAAAGCAGAGTGATAGGGATGGGAGAGAGAGATGGATTGATTGATCTTTCATCAGCAGGTTCACTCCCCAAATGGCAGCCACAGCTCAGGCTCCGTCCCGGTCTGCTACATGGGTGGTAGGAACCCAAGTATTTGAGCCATTTTCTGTTCCTTTCCAGGTACATAGCAGGGAGCTGGATTGGGAGTGGAGCAGCCAAAATTTGAACTGCCACTCGGATATGTGATGCTGGTATTGTAAGAAATAGCTTAACCTGCTATACCACAATACTGGCCCCAGTTTTTTTGCCCTATATTGAAGACTCTGACTTTTTTCCTATTTCAATTTATTGTGCTAGATTAAGGTGTCAGGGATCCAAAGATAAACAGGTTTAGGAGAGCCAAAATATGATATTCTTTTGTAACAGTTACTCTTATTCTGAATCTACTTCCTCTTCAATGGAAATAACATTAATTTTTTTGGTACTTCAAAATTTAGGTGATCCTCATCGAGTAGATGTGATTACACTGACTATTTTCTCTGTTCTTTCTCTTTTTTTAATTTGGAAAGATAATAAATGGAGACAAAATGGAAAAGCTTATATAGCAAGCCATAGCCTTTCTCCTACCAACATACAAATCTTTTTTTTGAGGTAGTTATTCTTGATCTTTCTGAATTCTTTCCAGAAAAAAATGAATTCTGCCAGCATATGCATGCATTCTTACAGAAAGATCTGAATCTGCTGTTCTGTGCTTTGCTTTTACATTTTATCTTAGTTTTTTTTCCAAGTCAGTATATATAGATATGCCTCAATCTTTTTCATAAACTTCTTTTTTTTAGATTTATTTATTTATTTGAAAGGCAGAATGCAGAGAGGGAGAGACAGATTGAGATCTTCGATATACTGGTTTTCTTCTCAGGGCAGCAACAGCAAGGGCTGAGTTAAGCCGAAGCCAGGAGCCAGGAACTCCATTTGGGTCTCCCATACGGGTGGCAGGAATCTAGGTACTTGAGCCATCATCCTTGCTTTCTAGGCACATTAGCAGGGAGCTTGATCAGAACTGGAGTAGCCAGTACTACTCCAGTATGGGATCTGGGCAACTGAAGTGGTGGCTTAACCAGCTGTTCTGCAATGCCTACCTTATAAGTTTCTTTAAAAAAAAGATTTGTTTGAAAGAGGCAGAGAGACAGAGACTGATTGATTCATTCACTCATTCTGTCTGTTGACTGGTTCACTTCCCAAATGCCTGTGATATCAGGGGCTGGGCCAGGCAGAAGCCAGAAGCCAGGAACTCCATCCTGGTCTCTCAGGTGGGAGATAGGACCCAAACACTTGGCCATGATCTGCTGCTCCCCAGGTGTATTAACAGGAAGCCTGATCCAAACTGGAGTAGCCAGCACCTGGACTGGCACTCTGAGATGGGATGTAGGTGTCCCAAGCAGTGGCTTAACATGCTGTACCACAATTCCTGCTCTAGATTTTTGTTTGTTTTTTAATTATTTTGAAAAACAGGAGAGGGAGGAAGGGAGTTTGATTCATTCCATCTACTGTTTCACTCCCCAAATCCCTCAGGGCAGGGGCTAGGGCAGCCAGTAGTCAGAAACTCCATCTGGGTCTCCCATGTAGGTGGAAGGGGCCCCAAACACTTAGTCAGCATTTGCTGCCTCTCAGGTGCTTTAGCAGTACACTGGATTGGAAGCCAAGGTAGGACTTACCCTAGGCACTCGGATATGGAATGCAGGCATCAAGACTTTGCTTAACCCATTGTGCCACAACATACCCACAGAAAATTTTTAAAAAACAAGTTGATTAAAGTTTTTTCAAAATTTACTTTAAAAATATTTATTGTTGTTTGAAAGGCAGAGTTGGAGAGGAAGAGAGAGAATCGTCTGCTGATTCACTCTTTTTTTTTTTTTTTTTTTGACAGAGTTAGAGACAGACAGGTCTTCCTTCCGTTGGTTAACCCCCAAAATGGCTGCCACGGCCGGCGATATGCCGATCCGAAGCCAGGAGCCATGTGCTTCCTCCTGGTCTCCCATGCGGATGCTGGGTCCCAAGCACTTGGGCCATTCTTCACTGCCTTCCCGGGCCACAGCGGAGAGCTGGACTGGAAGAGCAGCAACTGGGACTAGAACTCGGCACCCATATGGGATGCCGGTGCCACAAGCAGAGGATTAACCAAGTGAGCTGTGGCGCTGGCCCTGGTTCACTCGAATGGCCATAACACCAGGGCCTGTGCCAGGAAGGAGCCAGGAGCTCCTTTGTCTCCCACATGAATGTCAGGAGCCCAAACACGTGGGGCATTATCTGCTGCTTTCCCAGGCACATTAGCAGTGAGCTGATTTGAAGTGGAACAGGTGGGACTCGCACCAGCACCCATATAGGATGTCAGTGTAGCAGGCAGTGACCTGCACCCAGGAATTTAACTTTTAAGAAGACGTGAGAATTAAGAATGTGTCTTAGGGAAAGAAGCTGTAGGCTAGAGACCAGGAGGTTGTACCAAGATTATTTCAGTATTATTGTGATTTGGATCTGAGGTAAGATTCTTTAGTCTAAATATTATTTCTTTGTTCTTATAATTTAGAGCTTGATTAGATGTAAACTACTAATGTATTCCCTCTATCAAGAATTAAAATGATTGTAGTTAAGATAAATTAATACAAATATCACTTAACATTTCATACTATAGAGTTTTTTTTTGTTTTTTTGTTTTTTTTTTTAAGATTTATTTATTTGTTTGAGAGGCAGAGTTACAGAGAGAGGGAGAGGTAGAGGTCTTCCGTCTACTGGTTCATTCCCCAAATGGCCACAATGACCAGAGCTGGTCATTCCAAAGCCAGGTGCATCTTCTGGGTCTCCAGTATGATTGCAGGGGCCGAAGCATCTTGGCAGTCTTCCATTGCCTTTCCAGGCCATTAGCAGGGAGGTAGATCAGAAGTGGAGCAGCCGGCACTTGAACTAGCATCCCTTGGTGCAGACCTAAACCACCAAGCCACAGTGCCAGCCCCAAGGTTTTTTTTTTTTTTTTCTTTTTTCTTTTTAAGAGAGTCCTTTTGGGGCCAGCGCTGTGGCATAGCAGATCAAGCATCTGCCTGCAGCACTGGCATCCCATATGGGTGCCAGTTTGAGTCCTGGCTGCTCCATTTCCAATCCAGCTACCTGCTAGTGACCTGGGAATGCAGTAAAAGATGGCCCAAGTGCTTGGGTCCCTGCACCCAAGTGGGAGACCCAGAGGAAGCTCCTGACTTTGGATTGGTTCAGTTCCAGCTGTTGTGGCCTTTTAGGGAGTGCACCAGTGGATGGAAGACCTCTGTCTCTTTCCTCTCTTTAACTCAACCTCTCAAGTAAATAAATAAATCTTTATTAAAAAGAGCTTTTATAAGGCAGCTGTCTTTGTTTTTCATTCTTCTTTGTTTTTAGGGTATAATAGTTTTAGGGAATTTCTTTGAAGTGGTTAAGGTTGACCATGTTATATATTAGTAAGTAGAGCAAATGGATATAATGGACCATGATTTCATCATGACAATAAAGTGATAACATGGGTTGATTATTGGTCAGTAAGCTAGGTGAAATGTGAACTTTCTCAGTAAAATGCAAACAAGTTTTCATCATCCATCACTTAGGTTTTATTGAGTCAATACATTTATATGGTTGTGTTACAGATTTTTTTGTGTATCTGCCATTTTGTTGCCACCATCATATTGGTTGATTTCTGATTTTGAAGCAGCAGAGGTATACAGAATATTGGCCTACAGAAATGACAGACAAACTTAGCCATATCATCTGTCATTTTATAGGTCATGTTCCTATATACCAATTCTTTTTTGTTTTTTGAGAAGCAGAGTGTGAACACCTAATAGAATGCCTCCCCTTCCCCTTATTGCCACCCCCCCCCCCCCATATGCTGGTTCACTCCCCACATGCCTGTAACAACCTGTGCTGGGATGGGATGGGTCCAAGCTGGGAGCCAGGAACTTGGTCCTGTTCTCCTACATGGGTGGCAGGGTCCCAGATACTTCAGCCATCATCAGCTTCTTCTGGTGGTATGCGTTATTAGCAGGAAGCAGAATCAGAAGCAGAGCAGCGACCTGAACCAACCACTTCTATATAAGATGCATGCATACCAAGTGGTGTTGTGATCTCTTTCAAACAATGGCCACTTCACCATTTAATAGTAACTTCAGTCTTCTATTGTTAGCTCATTTTGGTGACTTACACATTTAAAAAAATTCATATTCTTAATTATTTGCCAATTTTAGAAAGTGTGATTAATGGTTATCCATTCTTTTGAATCAAATGAGAGTAGAGTGACCACAATTTTCTTTCTTTCTTATGCTTTTATGTTGTAGCAAGTTGGTAACCATCAAAAGTAACAGCATCTCCACTGGAAATTGGTACATAGTCCACATGGAGTTGCTGTTACACTTGATAACTCCATTAAACAAGTTGGAAGATTCCTTCTGTTTTTCCTTTTAAAGTCTGTACATTATCCCTGAGTATACTTGTTTCACAGCAGAAAATCTTGATTTATTCATGTTCTAAATAAGTTTAGAGATTGGTAGATTTGAAACTCAGATATTTAATTTTGATTTGCACTAATGGTCTCATTTGTGTTTTATATTCGTATTTGTGTTTTCTCAAGTAATTAAATTTCTTATTTCAATACCATTGATCATTTACTGAATCTGTAATATAATGCCATTATAATTTAGTTAACTGTTCTTAGCATAAAAAAGATAAAATTTAAAACATTGGCAACCTAGGAAGAAAAAGAAGTCATTGGTTACATTTCTTTCAACAATTCAGATGTTTATAAGCAATTTGTCAGTCTAAGTGCAGTAGGTAACATATGCTTACAGGAAATTTTGCCTTTGACTTTTGGACATTACAATACATTTAGTACAAATAGTAAAGGAATTTCCAGGTTAATCTGAGTGTTAATTTTAGCTACTTCAAAGTTTTTAAAAAGGTACTAAGTTATAGTTAGAAGTAAGATGTTCTGGTGTTCTATTGCAAAGCAGGATGACTGTGGATAATAATGTATTATTTCGCAAGAAAAAACCAAGAATTTTTTCACCATAAAGAAACATTAAATGTTTGAGGAGATAGGTATGTTTACTCTGATTGGACTTTATGGAGTGTACATGTATATACTCTTCACAGATTCATAATTTTTGTGTGTCAGAAGTAAACAAAAGTTATAAATACTTCTGGGGTAGATTAAAAAATATTAATAGTAAAATAAAATTAAAAGTAAAAAAATTTGTGTGAAATTAAAATATTTATTTAATAGGCAAAGTTACAGGGGGAGGGTGGCAGGGAGAGAGGACCATTCCCCAAATGGCTGAAATGGCCAGTGATGGCCAGGCCAAAGCCAGCAGTCAGATCTGCCTGCAGGGGCTTAAGCACTCAGGCCATCCTCTGCTGCTTTCCCAGACCATTATCAGGGAGTGGATCGGAAGTGGAGCAGCACAGACTCACGCCAGTGCGCATATGGGATGCTGGTGACACCCACTATGCCACAGTGCCGGCCCTAGGAAAATTTCTGTGACAATTACTGTCCCTTTTAAAACAGTGTAGGGGCCGGCACTGTGGCATAGCGAGTGATGCTGCTGCCTGCAGTACTGGTGTCCTGTATGGGTGTCAGCTCGAGTCCTGGCTGTTCAACTTCCGATCCAGCTCTCTGTCTTGGCCTGGAAAGATGGCCCAACTCCTTGGGTCCCTGTACCTGCGTGGGAGACCTGGAAGAAGCTCCTGGCTTCTGGCTTTGGATCAGCACCGCTCTAGCAGTTGTGGCCATCTGGGGAGTGAACCAGCAGATGGAAGATCCCCACCCCCACCCCGCCTCTACTTCTCTGTAACTCTGCCTTTCAAATGAATAGATCTTTTTTTTTTTTTTTTTTGACAGGTAGAGTGGACAGTGAGAGAGAGAGAGAGAGAGAGAGAAAGAGAGAAAGAAAGGTCTTCCTTTGCTGTTGGTTCACCCTCCAATGGCCGCCACGGCTGGCGCGCTGCAGGCGACACACTGCGCTGATCCGAAGCCAGGAGCCAGGTACTTCTCCTGGTCTCCCATGGGGTGCAGGGCCCAAGCACTTGGGCCATCCTCCACTGCACTCCCAGGCCACAGCAGAGAGCTGGCCTGGAAGAGGGGCAACCGGGACAGAATCCGGCGCCTGGACCGGGACTAGAATCTGGTGTACTGGCACCGCAAGGTGGAGGATTAGCCTATTGAGCCGTGGTGCCAGCCTCAAATGAATAGATCTTTAAATCCAAACATGTAAGTGTAAGATTAAGTTAAAATTTCTCCTCCAAAATTTCATTATGTTCTCTAATTTAGTAAACAAAATGAAACATCTTCTTACCTCATTCTTATTCTAGTAACGTGCAGAAGAAAAGTTCTTAAAATTCTGACTGTTGTTGCTTGTAAAGACAGAACACAGAAAATAGTGGAGTGACAGCAGTAGTTTCTTCATTGCCTAGAAATCTTAATGCTGCTTGCTTTTTCAGTAACATGCTAAAGAGGCCTTCAGCTTCGTTGATTGCAAAGCTCAGAATGATTGGTTGGTATTATAGCTCCTCATAGTGCCTTGTGGGTTGTCGCTGAGTACCTAAGAAGAGATGTGTAATGCATGTGTTTAGATAAGCCCTTTGAGTAAAGTACAGACTTTATAATGGAGTTATTGCTTTGTGAAGTACAGCATTTAAATGGAGACATATAGATTATCTAGTGATAAGTGGCTTCACCCACTTTTATCAGCAGTAATTTATACTGGTCTCTAGGTTATAGGTTAATTATGTGTATGAAATACAGTATATTTTTGAGGGGTAGAAATCTTGAGTCTTCAAAGACAAATTCACTTTTTTCTTTTATTTTTTCCTGAAGAATATTTAATATCACAGAAAAATGCTTAGGAAATTGTTTTTAAATCTTTAAAGGATAATTTCTATTCAATATAAAACAATTCCATTTCTAAGTATTTATCCTGAGAAAATAAAACATGTCTCTTGTACAAATATATATAGAGAGATGTTCAATATCGTTTTTATAAAAGACATGATATTAAAATGAAAATGTACTTTAAGTCAGTTATGAAAGGAAATATGAAGCCATTATAAATGGTAGCTTAGTTCTTAGTGGTTACTTAGTTACCTGTTTATGAAAATCAAATGAATGTAACTCTTTCTATGTTTGGCTGTTTCTAGGTTTTTTGCCATAGCTCTGTAGTGAGTATCTTTGAGTATTTATACGATATTAACTTATTTTTTTCTAAATATCTTTTAAAAATTGTTTTTCTATTTTATTGTTGTCTATAAAAATATTTCACATACAGAAAATATAAGAGTTTAATAAGTACATAGATTTAACAGTTTTTAACATTTTATTGTATTTGCTTTGTGTGTAAATAATATGCACATGCATAACTTTTTCTAATGCAAAGGGGGATATATGCAAATCACATAACATGGGATTTATGACAAATGTCATAAAGTGAAGGGTGTAATTTAGTGAGGACAACATTTATAAATACATTCTAAGTAATGTGGTAGCCATACTTTTTTTTAGCCCAAAGTATCTTTTAAGATATGGTTTGAACATTATATTTTCTAATTCAATATAGTTAAAGTTTTTATATTATGTCATTATTGCAGATTTTGTTTTTAAAACTCTACCTAATTTTCTTAGGCTTGTTCAGATTATCAGAGTACAGGCCAAGAGAAAACTTTGTGATAGTAGTTGTTTACACTTAAATTTGTTTAGATTGTGAGGAATTTTTTTTCCTTGAAATTTCTATTTTGGTTTGGAATAAATTTTTTTCAGTTTGATTTTTAGTTTTATTTGATTCATTGTTTAGATTGACTCATGTACTGCATGAGGTTTTGAAATATGTTTACCTGTGGAATGCTAAGTCAAGATAATTAACATGTGCTTGTTAAGTTTTTTTCTCTAATTCTAGAGTTGTCTTTATTTTTCTGCTTTAAAAATATAAGTAGTTTGCTTCTCTAAGATCTTAAAACTGAATTGCAAACCATTGTGCATATGTAAGCACATTAGTAGATTTTATTTAGTTGTGATGTTTCCATAGTTTGTGATATAAAGGAAGAAGTCTTGCCTTAAATATTAGCAAGACTCCCTCTCTGTTAATGAGCAAAGCTTCCTCTTCCATTTCTTCGAGCAACAGTGAAATTTTTTTAATGTTCAGACTCATTTGTATCTTTAATGAAGATAAATATCAGGCTTTTTTGGTACTATTTTGTTTTATCCTATCTTTTTTTAAAATATATTTTATTTAGTCATGTTTATATTTTGTGATATAAAGTAAGGAAGCATGTTTTGCTCTAAATAGTAGCTGGAGTTTTACAGTTACCTTAATAACATGCCAACAGCAAAATTGGAATTTTCCTGTATTGTTTGGCACTCTAAATTATAGACTTGAGTACACTATGCTCAAGTATGATTAATACATAAAGTATACTTTTAAAACTTTATCTGATACTGTTTCATTGAAGTTGAATTTAACATTCTGAAGTGGATATTGGAACTATCCTTATCAGATTATTCATTTTTCTTATGAGGACTGTCTTTAAGAGTCAAACTTCAGATAGCCTTCCTTATTTCCTAGTGTTCTTAGAAACTGAAGCTCAAAAAAGTAACATGATTCATTGCTGTTATTATCCTGTAAGTCCCAGGTGGAGTCTGGTCTTTGGACTTGGTGCTGTTGTGTCAACACACTAATCCCCTGAGACTCCCTAGTTCCCTGACTGGTTCACAGTCTTTATTATGCATGAGTAATAAGAGCCTTTTTACCATTACCTAGCTAAGGCCAGAGAACAGGATCGTGGATGCAGTTGCAGTGGTTGTCTTTACAGATGAGTTAAAGAGAAGTTAAAACAGCACCTTCTGATTTAGGAGACATTTTGCAGAGCCTGAATTTACCTGTGTTACTTGCTTAGCGTCATGTTTCAAAGAAACCTGAAGTGAGGAACATTGATCTTTCAAGAGCCACTAACTATGAGTAGTATTTCTGTGAATCCAGTTAGAAGGTATTTATAAAGTGCTTTGAAAAGTGGCATGTATGCAATCATACAAATATTTATTTGGATTATTGATAATATTAAGCCTAAGGGCTGGCGCTGTGGCATACTGGGTGAAGCTGCTGCCTGCCGTCCTGGCATCCTATATGGGTGCCGGTTCAAGTCCCTGCTGCTCCAGTTCTGATTTAGCTCCCTGCTGGTGCACCTGGGAAAGCAGTGGAAGATGGCCCAAGTGCTTGGGCCCCTGCTCCCTTCTGGGAGACCTAGAAGAAGCCCTGCCCATTGCTGCCATTTGGGGAATGAATCAGCAGATGGAAGATCTCACGATCTCTCTCTCTCCCTCCCTTCCTCAACCCCCCCTTCTCTTTCAAATAAGTAGACAAATCTTTTTAAAAAATTAAGCCTAACTTCTCTACCTTATTTGCAAATTAGTGTGAAATTTGAGTTTACTTTTACTTCTGTATTTTTTGCCTGTATTATTTTTCCAATATATTTAAAACATCTCCTGTTCAATTTTATTGTTTACCTAACATTGCTAATCTAATGATAACTTTGTTTTAAAAAGAAAAGACAAAGTGGCATCCATTTTTAGAATGATTATTTTTTTGATGAGAATTTTGGTACAAACAGCATAACTTCCATAATTGTGTTTTTGTGTAAGTGTACTTTGTTAGTATCTTTTGTTCTTTTAGAATTCTAGCCTTTTAGGCATTAGATTTGTTCACATTTTTATATGATAATATATTCATATTTTGAATTGATAAAATGTTCTGTGTTAGCTATATAAAATAGTAATTTGTAACTAAATATTATTGTATGTAACTAAGTAGTTACTGCATGAAGGTTTTATGGTCTCATAACATGGAAATTTATCTTTTCTGTTAAAAGTCCATCCAAGATGAGTGACTTTTTTTTTAATTTTTGACAGGCAGAGTGGACAGTGAGAGAGAGAGAGAGAGACAGAGAGAAAGGTCTTCCTTTGCCATTGGTTCACCCTCCAATGGCCGCTGCGCTGCAGCTGGCGTACCATGCTGATCCGAAGCCAGGAGCCAGGTGCTTCTCCTGGTCTCCCATGGGGTGCAGGGCCCAAGCACTTGGGCCATCCTCCACTGCACTCCCAGGCCACAGCAGAGAGCTGGTCTGGAAGAGGGGCAACCGGGACAGAATCCAGCGCCCCGACCAGGACTAGAACCCGGTGTGCCGGCACTGCAAGGCGGAGGATTAGCCTGTTGAGCCACAGCGCTGGCCTAGAGTGACTGTTTTAGAAATACGGGCTTGTGTGCATTTTACTTTTTTGTTTATTCTTCAAAGTACAAGCTGGTAACATTACTCATTTTTAGTCTAACCTTCATAGAAGACCGACTTAGAGATATCTTTTGTAAGGTATTTCAATTTGTAGAACATATTTAATTTATAGTATTTATTTGATTTTTCCTTCACACAATGATTTTTTGTAAATATTTCATTTGTGAATTACTAGACCCAGGGTGGTGATTAGTAAGACACAAAGGCAAAATAAAGCATATTTTTCCTATCTACTGTTCTTTCTGTCTTTATTGACTTTTGTGAGACTATAGTTAATTTTTAGTCACTTGTACTAATTAAGTGTGATAGAAAGAAGGATAACTCAAAAGTTGACTTTAGTGTATGTATTTTGATGTTTAAATATTAACATTATGGACCAATCTGAAGCCAGGAGTCAGGAGCTTCTTCCAGGCCTCTGCTGTGAGTGCAGGGGCTCAAGCACTTGGGTCATCCTCTGCGGCTTTCCCAGGTGCACCAGCAGGGAGTTGGATCGGAAGTGGAGCAGCTGGTAGTTACCTGGCACCCATATGGGATGCCAGCACTTCAGGTAGCAGCTTCACCCAGTATGCCACAGTGCTGGCCCCTAGGCTTAATATGATCAATAATCCAAGTAAGCATTTATATGATTGCCACACAATCTCACTTTTCAAAGCACATGACTGCTTTTTGCCAGGTGGTTAAATTAACTATATATACACTATATATAAATTAACTATGTACATACATACATACTCATTATTACTCAATACTTCTAATAATCTCTTAATGATGTTACTAGTTTTATATTTTACAAATAAGGAAACTGAGGTACATAAATGCTAATGCTTTGCCCAGTCACATGACTAGTAAGTAGAAGAGCCAGAAATTAAACCAAAACCATCTGATGCCAAGGTCTGGGTTTAATTTTTTTTAAAAGATTTATTTTATTTATTTGAAAGAATTATAAACAGAACTAGAGACAGAGGTCTTCTATCTATTCACTCCCCAGATGGTCACAATGGCCAGAGCTGAGTTGATCTGAAGCCAGGAGCCAGGAGCTTCTTCCGGGTCTCTCACGTGGTTGCAGGGACCCAAGCACTTGGGACATCCTCCACTGCTTTCCTAGGCACATCAGGGAGCTGAATCAGAAGTGGAGCAGCCAGGACTCAAACTGGCACCCATTTGGGATGCCGGCACTATATGCCGGTGCTTTAACTCACTATGCCATAGTACTGGCCCCTTAATTTTTAAATTATTTGTAGCTGTATCTTCCCGAAGATGGGACCGGTTTCAGTACTTGATGTGTTCATTTATTGGCTTTTTGTTGTATGTTAGCAACTGTGCTAAATTTTAAATATGTAATCATTTAGTTTGCAGTCATTCTGAGGAAAATAGGTAGAATCACTTAAGTCTGTTTCTTTATGACCGGGATCTTGTCTGTTTTGCTGACTGCTGTATCCAGTGCCTAGAACCTATGTTAGGTGTTGGAAGTTCTCAGTAGCTTCTGGACAAATGATTTGAACTATTCTCCTTAGCAGAGGTGTTGGCTGGGTCTAAGAGAATTTGCAGTACTTGTCATAGTGGCAAATAAAAAGTGACAGAGTCAGAATGGAAGCTTGGGTATCAGTTATCAGAGTCCATGCTCTGGTATGAAGTTGCGTCATGCACAAGGACTTGGTCTTAGTCTTTCAGAGAGGGAGCTTTTGAAACTTTTTCAAGCAGATAATTAGTGTGGAAGAATCAGTTTAGAAATGTATCTGTCTTAAGTTGTATCATGCAGGCTGGCGCCGTGGCTCACTAGGCTAATCCTCTGCCTTGCAGCGCCGGCACACCGGGTTCTAGTCCTGGTCGGGGCGCCGGATTCTGTCCCAGTTGCCCCTCTTCCAGGCCAGCTCTCTGCTGTGGCCCGGGAGTGCAGTGGAGGATGGCCCAAGTGCTTGAGCCCTGCACCCCACGGCAGACTAGGAGAAGCACCTGGCTCCTGGCTTCGGATCAGCGGGGTGCGCTGGCTGCAGCGCGCCGGCCATTGGAGGGTGAACCAATAGCAAAGGAAGACCTTTCTCTCTCTCTCTCTCACTGTTCACTCTGCCTGTCAAAAAATAAATAAATAAATAAAAGTTGTATCATGCTAATCAGATGAGAGTACGGGAAAAATCAGATTATTGCATCAATCTAGTATTGAGGAAGTGAGGTTGGACTAATATGGTGTCAGTGGGAACAACTGCAGTTATTTCGATTGTGGAATTGACAGAATGTATTTTTTTAATTTGGGCAGAAATTAGAGAAGATAATGAATGATTTGAATGTAGGTACCTGGACAGAAATCAGGTTGCTGGAAATAGAGAAATCAGTAACTGAATATGGGTGTTACAAGTCTCTCTCTTTTTTTTTTCTTTTTGTTTTTACAGCAACATGTAGTTAAATTGATTGTGCTTTTATTGAATATAAGATGATAATAGCAGGCCAACAAGCAAGTAATTAAAGATATACCACTCAAGTTTGAGGAAAAGGACACAACATCACTATTTTAAGATTTTAAAGTGTTTGTTATTCATCACAATAATTCTGCCTTTTCCCCCCTAAAATAGCCAAACCATTGAGCATATTATTAAGTTGGTGGAACAACATGGCAGTGATATCTGGTGGACTCTGCCCCCTGAGCAACTTCTTCCAAAAGAAGTTTTATCTCAGGTAAATTCCATTTTTATTTTAATAGCCTTTGTGTGTTTCATGACTTACTGGCAACATATGGATTCTTGAGAGTTAAAAATTAATTATATTAAGTGTGAAGTAAATGAATTTATTAACTGTAAATTAGAAGTTTATGTAGTTTGAAAGTGACCATTTTGTTTAGTGATAGAAGCATGGTGCAAGAGTACTTCAAAAAGTTCATGGAAAAATTGAATTAAAAGATTAGTTAATTTTTGTCCAAAAATTTGAAATCCAGGCCATTTTTTTTCAAAATATGCCATTTCCATCAGTTTTAAGAAGCCCCTTTGTATTTAATGTACCAGTGGAATTTGACTGCCATTTGTTGTCTCATTGAGGGCCAGGATTGATTCTGGCTGATTTGATTGAGTAAAGGATCCAAGTGAGACCAATAGAAAGCAGTGCTTGCCATTGGTAAATCAGAATTTTGTGGCATCTGAAAAAGAATTAACTGATTGTGTCATACATCAAAGATCCTATTTAGAAGATAATTTCAGTAAAACATAAAAGATTTCATATTATATTGGTAAATGTATATTGAGTGGCCCAAGTCACTTATTTTAAAGATTTATTTATTTATTTATTTGAAAGCCAGAGTTACAAAGAGGCAGAGGCAGAGAGAGAGAGAGAAAGTCGTCCATCCACTGATTACTCCCCAAATGGCCTCAGTGGCTAGAGTTGGGCCAGTCTGAAACCAAGAACCAGGAGCTTCTTCTTGGTTTCCCATGCAGGTACAGGGGTCCAAGGACTTGGACCATCCTCTACTGCTTTCTCAGGCCATAGCAGAGAGCTGGATTGGAAGTGGAGCAGTGGGGATTCAAACCCGCTATACCACAGCTCCACCTTCCCCAGTCAGTTTTACATGTGAGTAGAGTTACAGTAAATTGAAGTGCTTAAAACGTTTTAAGTTTTACTTTAAAATGTGAATTTAATCATTGTTTAGACTCTTTAGATGTTTTTTTATACATACTGTGATCCTTGTGTAATTAAAATACTTTTACATTGTCTTCATAGGTTGGTGGTCCTAATGCCTTGGAATATTTACCAGGTCAGGATATTTTAGACATCTGGTTTGATAGTGGGACTTCATGGTCTTACGTTCTTCCAGGTAACTTTTAAAATTTTTGTTTATATTCATTTTTATTTGAAAGGTGGTGGCAGGGGGAGAGATTTTCCATGTGTTGGTTCACTCTTCAAGTGCCCACAACACCCAGGGCTCGGCCAGACCAAAGCCAGGAGGCAGGAACTCTGTCTGTGTCTCTCAAGTGGGTAGCAGGGACCCAACTTCTTGAGCCATCACCTGCTGCCTTCTAGGATGCACATTAGCAGAAATCTGAGTCATAAGTGGAGCAGTGACTCAAACCCAGACACTCTGAGATGCTTACATCCTAAACAGTGTCTTAACTGCTGTGCCTAGTATCTACCTCCTTCCAAGTAAAGTTATTTTAATATTTATTTATTTATTTGAAAGGCAGAGTTACATAGAGAAGGGGGAAGAGACAGAAAGCAAGAGAGAGCTCTCACATCTGTTAGTTTACTCCTCAAATGAAACCAACAGGAGCATCATTCAGGTCTCCCATGTGGGTAGCAGGGGCCCAAGCACTTGGGCCATCTTCCTCTGCTTTCACATGCATATGAGCAGTGAGCTGGATAGGAAGTAGAGCAACCAGGATGCAAGTTTTTTGTTACTTTCAGATTTATTTTATTTAATTGAGAGGCAGATTTAGAGAAGGAGAGACAGAGAAAGAGGTCCTCCCTCCCCTGGTTCATTCCTCAAATGGTTGCAGCAGCTGGAGCTGAGCCGATCTGATGCCAGGAACCAGGAGCTTCTTCTGAGTCTCCCATATGGATGCAGGGGCCCAAACACATGGGCCGTCTTCCTCTGCTTTCCATTAGCAGGGAGCTGGATCGAAGTGGAGCAGCTAGGACTCAAACCAGTTTTGCTGTGGGATGCCGACACCACAGGTGGAGGCTTAATTTACTACGTCAGCCTTGGCCCAAGAAATCCTGTTTGCTTTCTGGAGCAACAGAATGTGGGGAACAAAGTATGTTTGTATAACTGGGTATTGTTGGGGTTGGCAAGGGTTGTGTTCCAGTTTTTCCTGAGGCATCCATAATAGTACTAGACCTCAGTTTGGAGAGGATAGCAATAAAATACCTAGTAGGAAAATACATGTCCTTCATTGGGCCTTTCTTACAGTTTAGGGAATTTGCAAAAGAAAATCCATTTAAAATCATGTTTATTCTCTATTACAGCCAATTACTACATATGAATTATGTAGTAATTCATAATGGCCCAATATAAAGTTAAATATTATTTTACATTTTTTGTAGTAATTTTTAGAAATACTATTCCATACATTTTTCTAACATGATTTGAAAAAAAAATTGCAAGTGTATGTACTTTGTTTCCCTAAATTATGTTGAAAATGTAAGCAGATAATACTAAAGCTAAGTTTTAGCGGGAAGAAGAGTTTCCTGCCCAAATATTTTGGGTGGCTTCCTGAATTTCAGACAAGATTATGCCAGATGTGAAACAGTGCTGGAATAGTGTATTTCAGAGTTGATTCACTGCTTTTTACTTATTGAAGTGGTTTTACATTGCTGAGTGCAACAAGTGCAAGTTATACTTGGAGCTGTTGACTGGCTATATTAAATAAAAACTCTCTTTGGATCCTACCTGTGCTGCTGTAGGAGGTGCTGACAGAGTTTAGTTATATTGTTTCTAGTATGTGATACTCTTAACCAAAAATTTTGACTGTGACAGAATTTCTTAAATTAGAGATAAAAACATACCTTCTCAGTAAATCTTTTTTTCATTCTCTGATATTTAGGTAATTAATTTCAGGAAAGAAATTTGTCATTTTTTTAAAATATAATGATTTGAAAAGCAGAGTTAGAAAGTGTGTGCATGAGCAGAAGCACTTCCGTCACCTGATTTACCTCCCCACCCCAATGGCTGCAACTGCCAGGATTGGGCAGGGCTGAAACCAGGAGCCAGTAACTCCATCTGGATTGCCAGTGTGGGTGGCAGTCATCCAAGGACTTGGGCCTCTTCTGCTTTCCTAGGGATGTTAGCTGGGAGCTGGATCAGAAATGGAGCTGCTGGGTCTCAACCAGGGCTAGCATAATGGAATGCTAGCATTGCAGATAGTAACTTAACCTGCTGTGTCACATAGCCAGCCCCAGTTTGTCATTTAAACGTGTTAACGCATGTGTAGAGGTCTGCCAGAACATGAATAACCTACATGCACAGGTGAAAACTGCTCTTTTTCTCAGATCTCAAACCCCTCCTCAGTGAAAACAGACCAATGATTAAGAAGTAGATTGATTTATATTTTTTTCTGTTTTTCCCCCATTTATAATTAATTTTTTTTATTTATTTGAGAGGGAAACAGAGAAAGAGCAAGTGCACTTCCATTCAGTGGTTCACCCCCAAATGCTTGCGCTGGCTGGGACTGGGCCAGGGCTATCGCTGGGACTGGAAACACCATCATGTCTCCCACATGAGTGGTAGGAACCCAGTTACTTGAGCCATCACTACTGCCTTCCAGGTTCTGCATTAGCAGGAAACTGAAGTCACCCTTTTAAGATCATGTGCCAAAAAAAAAAAAAAAAAAATCTAGGATCACATGACATGTTTAGTTGTCTTCAACAACTAAACAGTAATCCTACTGTTCTTTCATAACCTTGACCTTCAAGGAACAGGTTGTTTATTTCCTAATTGGCAGTTGGGTTAATAGCTCAAGTGATTGCAATGGCTAGAGCTTGATAAAGATTGCTTTTATTACTTTCACAATTGATACATCCTTGTTTTATTTTCGTATTTTAATTAATTTAAACTTCATATATATTTTTTAAGGTACTGACCAAAGAGCAGATTTGTATTTGGAAGGAAAAGACCAGCTTGGGGGTTGGTTTCAGTCTTCTTTATTAACAAGTGCGGCAGCAAGGAAAAAAGCACCTTTTAAGTAAGTATTTATACCTGAGCTCAGCAAAGCAACATTCTTTGAGTACCTCTTCCAAATACTTGCCAATATGTGAAGATATGTGAAGCACTGTGCTGAGTAGATATATGATCTTTTTTTTTCCTTTTAAAAGATTTATCTATTTATTTGAAAGGCAGAGTTAGAAGGAGATACAGCGAGATCTTCCAGCTGCTGGTTCACTCCGCAGATGGCCTCAATGGCCAGGGCTGGGCCAGCTATGCCACAGTGCTGGCTCCCATGCTGGATCTTTAGAAGAAAATACATAGGATAAAAAAAAAAAAATTGCATGAATTTCAATTTTTTTTTTGGCACCAAAATAAACTAGTACTAATATGTTATACCATGTCTGAACAGAATCTACTTAGGGGCACTGAGAAGGATAAGACATCAATTTGAAAAGACCCTCCCCACCTGGCCCTGCTTTCAGAGCAAGGTGAATACTGCACAAATTGAAGGAATACAAACATCAGATTTATGGCGAAACTTGGGTGGAACAATGGTGAAATCATTAATACTTTAAGAAAGAAATCAGCCTTTTATAAACAGATAACTCATTTTTAGAAGGGACAAGATGATGTTGAAGATGAAGTCCATAGCAGCAGATGATCCACTTCAATTTGTGAGGAAAAAAATTTGTCTTTGTGTCCTAACAGAAGAGAACCAATGATTAACAGCAGAAACAATAGCTAACACCATAGACATCTCATTCTGACTGAAAAATTAGAAGTAAATTTTCTGTTCCATGGGGGCCAGAATGTCAAATGGAGACCATAGCAGAGCTTTCAGTGGAAATCTGAAACAAGTAGAAGCCAGATCCTGAAGCATTGCTTTTCTTTTCTTTCTTTTTTTTTTTTTATTTTATTTTTTATTTTTATTTTTTGACAGGCAGAGTAGACAGTGAGAGAAAGAGACAGAGAGAAAGGTCTTCCTTTGCCGTTGGTTCACCCTCCAATGGCCGCCGCGGCCGGCGTGCTGCGGCCGGCGCACCGCGCTCATCCGATGGCAGGAGCCAGGTGCTAGGTGCTTATCCTGGTCTCCCATGGGGTGCAGGGCCCAAGCACTTGGGCCATCCTCCACTGCACTCCTGGGCCACAGCAGAGGGCTGGCCTGGAAGAGGGGCAACCGGGACAGAATCCGGGGCCCCGACCGGGACTAGAACCCGGTGTGCCGGCGCCGCAGGGCGGAGGATTAGCCTGTTGAGCCATGGCGCTGGCCCTTTTTTTTTTTTTTTTTAAACATTGATTTATTTGGGAGAGAGAATAGAGAGGGAGGGACAGAGATACAGGTCTTCCATACATTGATTCATTTCCCCAAGTGGCCGAAATGGCCAGAGCTGGGCTTATTCGAAGCCAGGAGCCAGGAGCTTCTTGCTGGTCTCCCACATGGGTGCAGAGGCCCAAGTGCCATCATCCAGTGCTTTCCCAGGTGCATTAGCAGAGATCTGGATCTGAAGTGGAGCAGCTGAGACTTGAACCAGCACTGTAGGCAGAGTCTTAACCTACTACACCACAGTGCTAGCAACAAGATTTATTTTTTTTTAAAGATTTGATTATTTGTAAGGCAGGGTGGTGGAAGGAAGGAGGAGGAGGGAGGGGGAAATGAAGGAGGAAAGAGAGAGAGATCCCCCACCTGCTAGTTCATTCCCCAAATGCCTGCAACAGCCAGGGCTGGGCCAGGATGAAAGCAGGAGCCTGGAATGCTGTCCAGGTCTTCCATGTGGATGACAGGGACCCAAGCACTTGGGCTATCATTCTCTACTTTCCCAGGTACATTACAGAAGTATAAAGTAGCTGAGTCTTGAACTGGCAACCCTGCATGGGATGTAGGCATACCAAGCTGTGGCTTAACCTGTAGTACCACAACACCTATCTCTAAGGCATTTTTGAAACATTGGTATGAGAAGGAGTCTGTGTTGTGATAGGAACTTAAGCCTTGCATGGGCTTCTCATATCAGTGTGCTAGTTCAAGTCATAGCTGCTCTGCTTTCATTGCTGCTTCCTGCTGTTGGACCCAATTTGGGGGAGACCCAGTGGGTGGGAGATCTCTGTCTTTGTCTTTTCTTTGTTGCCCTGCCCTTCAAATAAATAAGTAATACATGTTTAAATGATTTATTTTTTCATTTCTAAGGCAGTGTTACACAGAGAAATAGAGATCATCCATCTACTGGTTCACTCCTCAGTGGCCGCAACAGCTGGAGTTGGGACTCCATCTGAGTATCCCTTGTGGGTGCCAGGGTCCTGAGCACTTGTACCATCTTCTGCTACCTTCCCAGGCACTTTAGCAAGGAACTAGGTTGGAAGTGGAGCATCCAGAGGTTGAACCGGAGTCCATATGTGATGTGTTGTATGGGATGTGTTGTTGCAGGCCGTGGCTTAACCCGCTATGCCACAATGCCCCCCCCCCCGCCTTTTTTTTTTTTTTTTTAAAGAAAAATTTATTTTGAAAGTCAGAGTTAGAGAGAGACAGAGAGATCTTCCATCTACTTGTTCACTCCTCACATGACTGCAGTGGCCAGGGCTGGGCCAGGCTGGTGGCAGGGGTCCAAATGTTTGGGCCATCTTCTTCTTTCCTGGTCACATTAGCAGGAACCTGGATTGGAAATGGAACAGCTGAGACTGCAGTCGGTGCTCATATGGGCTGCCCACATTGCAGGTGACAGATTAACTTGCTCTGCTACAGTGCTGACCCCAATAAATATATGTTAAAAATTGTGATGGGAGATGAAACATGGCTTTAGTGGTTTGATTCAGACAGTGAAAGCAATGGTCACCAAGAACTGGAAGTTATCCTGATGCAGAAGCATCAGGAGTGGTGATCATAGTGACAGTTTTCAGTATACTCAAGGTATTATACTTAATTTTCTTGGGAGCCAAAGGACAAAAATAACTGCTTATTGTGTGAGTGTTTTGAGAAATTTATCCAAGGCTTTAGCAGAAGAATGTCCAAGAAAGCATCACCAGACAGTTCTCCAGGTCATTCCTCAAGACAGTTTTGCAAGAGTTTTCAATGGAAATCATTAGGCAACTACATTATATCCCTAATTTGACTTCTGATTTTTTTTAAGTTAAAAGATTTTATATGTGATCCATTTTCTTTTTTCCCAAGACAATGTTACTTTAGGTTGCAGCTTACAAATAAATAAATTTTATAAAATTCATTTTATAATATCTACAAATTGTTTAATAGGTAAGTGTGTATACATGTGTTCAAATTGATAAAGCACTTTAGAATTAAACACTGATTCACAGTTAACTTGAAAATGTTGGCCGGTGCCAAGGCTCAATAAGCTAATCCTCCGCCTGTGGTGCCGGCACACCGGGTTCTAATCCGGGTTGGGGCGCCGGATTCTGTCCTGGTTGCTCCTTTTCCTGTCCAGCTCTCGGCTGTGGCCAGGGAGTGCAGTGGAGGATGGCCCAAGTGCTGGGGCCCTGCACTCCATAGGAGACCAGGAGAAGCACCTGGCTCCTAGCTTCGGATCAGCGCAGTGTGCTGGCCGCAGAGGCCATTGGAGGGTGAACCAATGGCAAAAGGAAGACCTTTTTCTCTGTCTCTCTCTCTCACTGTCCACTCTGCCTGTCAAAAAAAAAAAAAAAAAGAAAGGAAAAGAAAAAAGAACAGAAAACAACTTAGCAAATTTTTAGACAAAGTAAGTCATTTTACCAGTGAATGAATTTGACCCTGAGGAGTTTAATGATTCCCCCAACTATAAGAAAGATGTTTACTTACAAGACAAAAATTAATCTCCCAGTCGTCTTTTTTTTTTTTTTTTTAGCAATTTTTTGTTTTTATAAGGAACAGATTTCATCTACTTCATATGTACAGATCTAGGGTCATAGTGATACTTCCCACACTCCCTCTCCCACTCATGTTTTACCCTCCCTCTTCCTTCCTTCCTTATTTTAATTTTTACAATGACATGCTTTCAGTTTATTTTATAATTATAAGATTAACCCAGGGCCGGCGCTATGGCACAGTGGGTTAACGACCTGGCCTGAAGCACTGGCATCCCATATGGACATCCCATATGGTTCTAGTCCTGGATGCTCCTCTTCCAGTCCAGATCTCTGCTATGGCCTTTGATAGCAGTGGAAGATGGTGCAAGTCCTTGGGCCCCTGCACCTGTATGGGAGACCCAGAAGAAGCACCTGTCTCCTGGCTTCAGATCGGCATAGCTCCTGCTGTTGCAGCCATCTGGGGAGTGAACCAGCGAATGGGAGACCTCTCTATCTGTAACTCTTTCAAATAAATAAAATAAATCTTTAAAAAAAATTAACCCTCCACTAAGTAAAGAATACAACAAAAAGTAAGAAAAAATAAAAAAAACTGTTCCACAGCAGTAGACAAGAGCTGTAAACAATCATCAGTTCTCAAAATATCAATTTTGCTAAAATACATGACATCTTTTTATAATCTGTTATTTACCAGGATCAGGGAAAACATTTGTCTTCTTGGGAATGGCTTCTTTTACTAAGCATAATGATTTCCAATTGCATCCATTTTTTTGGGAAAGATAGGATTTCATTCTTTTGTGTGGCTGAGTTACGCCATTTGGTATATGTACCACATTTTCTTTAGTCGTCAGCTGATGGACATCTGCGTTGATTCCATACCTTAGTTAATGTGAATTGAGCTACAATAAACTTAGGGGTACAGATAACTTTCAGATGCCGATTTAATTCTTCTGGGTAAATTGCCAGGCATGGGATGGTTGGGTCATATGGTAGATCTACTTTCACCTTTGAGAAATCTCCGTATTGTCTTCCACAATGGCTGTACTAGTTTGCACTCTCAACAACAGTGTATTAGGATACCTTTTTCACCACATGTTTGCCGTTTTTTTTGATTTCTGTATGAGTGCCATTCTAACTGGTAAGGTAAAACCTGATTGTGGTTTCTGTTTGCATTTCCCTGCTGGCTAGTGATCATGAACATTTCTTCATGTGTCAGTTAATATAAAAAAAAAAAAGCATTGATGTGCTTAAATTCCTAGGACACTCATTTCTTTAGGGATGAGCTAAATAGCTGATGTAATCACTTTAACAGTGTGTTGCACTTGACGGAGCTTATGTTGAGACATAAAGTTTACAATGTTTAAAGTTTTTTAAATTGTATTTTATGTGAAAAGCAGAGAGAGAGAAACAGTTCACTCATTTCCATGGTTTATTTTTCAAATGCCCACAACAGCCAGAACTGTAATTCAAAGCCAGGAGCTGGGAATTCAGTCAAGGTCTCCTCTTGGGTGACAGAGACCCAACTGTTTGAGTTATCCCCTGCTGCCTCTATGGTATGCATTAACAGAAGCCAGAGTCCGATGTAAAGACGAGGCTTGAACCCAGGCCCTCCATTATGGGATGTATCTTAATAGTTATTTTAGACTTTAATCTTTTATTCTTAATTTTCATTTTTTAATCCCATTTTCCACAGAGTTTTTAAAGCCCCCTCATATATGATGAGTCAGTGCCCTTTTTTTTTGCTTACAATTTCCCATTATAAGAATTCTGGGTGAAAAGATGTGTTATGTGACTCTACTATAACTCCAACAATAGAAAAATGGCATGCACTTCAGTTGTTGGGGAGAGCTGTGTAGAGCTATGGTCAGACTTGACAAGGAGAATTGTAGGAAAGGAGAATCTGAGAGTAGGCAGCCTATCCTCACATACCCTTCTGTGGTAACGTCCACAGTGGCTGATTAACTGAAATATTCCTTTAGTAAATTTTATGTTGGTGATTCTTATGTAGTACACATAATTGCTTTCCTTTTTTCAAATGTATGGGTATTCTGATGAGAAAGATTCTTGAATAGCTTAAAATTTTTGCTATCTTAGAATGAAAACCTGTGACAGAACAATTTGTTTATATTTCTTGTTTTTAAGATTTATTTATTTGAAAGATGTGCAGTGACTCTTCCTCATCACTGCTGGAGAATTATGTAGGCTGCCTGCAGCTTGGGACTCAGTGGCACAGGGATTTGGGCCCTCACCTGTGGTGCTGGCATCCCATGTGGGTGCTGGTTCGAGTCCTAGTTGCTGTGCTTCTGATCCAGCTCCCTTCTAATGCATCTCAGAAAGCAACTGATGACCCAGGTCTTTTGGCCTCTGCTACCCACATGGGAGATCTTTAAAAACAAAACAGTGGGACAGGAGATACCACTTTTTTTCAAATTGATTCTTTGATTTTGATGGGATAATATATATATATATATATATATATATATATATATTATTTTTTTTTTTTACAGGCAGAGTGGACAGTGAGAGAGAGAGACAGAGAGAAAGGTCTTCCTTTGCCGTTGGTTCACCCTCCAATGGCCGCCGCGGTCGGCGCGCTGCGGCGGGCGCACCGCGCTCGTCCGATGGCAGGAGCCAGGAGCCAGGTGCTTTTCCTGGTCTCCCCATGGGGTGCAGGGCCCAAGCACCTGGGCCATCCTCCACTGCACTCCTGGGCCACAGCAGAGGGCTGGCCTGGAAGAGGGGCAACCGGGACAGAATCCGGCGCCCCGACCGGGACTAGAACCCAGTGTGCCGGCGCTGCAAGGTGGAGGATTAGCCTGTCGCCGGCCGGGATAATATATTTTTTTAAAATAGTTTATTATGTTCCTTACAAGGTCAAATTTCTTCAGATTTCGAAATATGGTCAAAGTTGTGACTAATATAGGACTTTTTTTTTTTTTTTTTACCCCCCAAAGAAACCTTATGAGTACAAATTTCATAAGTACAACTTTAGGAATATAGTGATTCTTCCTACCATACCTGCTCTCCTGCCCCCACTCCTACCCTACCACCACCTCTCTCTCCCATTCCTTGTCCCATTCTCCATTAAGATTCATTTTCAATTAACTTTATACATAGAAGACCAATTCTGTACTAAGATTACAACAGTTTGTAAAACTTGTTCTCAGTTTGTGTGTGCACAGTTAATTCTCATAATACAACTTGTTGAGGACAGTGGTCCTGCATGAGAAGTGCATAATGACTCCTTTTGTTAATTTAACAATCAACACTCTTTAAGTATGATGTCAGTGATCAAGGTTCTTGACATAAGCTTTCAAGGCTGTGGAAGCATTTTGAATCCACAGTCTCCATGAGTATTTAGACAAGGCCATAAGCAAAGTGGAAGTTCTCCCTTCAGAGAAAAGTAGATCCTCCTTTGATGGCCACTTCTTTACACTGGGATCTCATAGAGATCCTTCATGTAGGACTTTTTTTTTTTGCCACAGTTTCTTGGCTTTCCATGCCTGAAATGCTTTCATGTGCTTTTCAGCCAAACAAGAATGCCTTAAGGGCTGATTCTGAGGTTGATGCTATTTAGAGTGATTATCATTCTATGTGGACTGCATCCCATGTTGGAATGTTCTTTCCTTTTTAATTCTACCTATTATTATCCAGACCCTTGATCTTATTTATATGATCCCTTCAACACTTAATCTTATCTATAAGATCACTTTAACACTTAAAATTATCATTTTAACACTTAAGATGGCATTTTTACTACTCAGCCTAATGGGATTTGTGGTCCCATGGCAAGTTTTTTTTTTTTTTTTTTTTTTGACAGGCAGAGTGGACAGTGAGAGAGAGAGAGAGAGAGACAGAGAGAAAGGTCTTCCTTTGCCGTTGGTTCACCCTCCAATGGCCGGTGCGCTTCGGCCAGTGCACCACGCTCATCCGATGGCAGGTGCCAGGTGCTTTTTCCTGGTCTCCCATGGGGTGCAGGGCCCAAGCACTTGGGCCATCCTCCACTGCCCTCCTGGGCCACAGCAGAGAGCTGGACAGGAAGAGGGGCAACCGGGACAGAATCCGGCGCCCGGACCGGGACTAGAACCCGGTGTGCCGGCACTGCAAGGCGGAGGATTAGCCTGTTGAGCCACGGCGCCGGCCTCCATGGCAAGTTTTTAAACTGCACCATTAGAAGTAAGTCTGTAGGAATGTATGCAGAACTAAACAGCTTTATAATTATAAACTTCCTCCTCCCTCGCTTATTTGCATGCTTATTTACTGAGAGCTATTGTCAGTTGACATTGTATGAATGATTAACTCTGTGTTGAACAAATACTATGAAGAAGAGAAAAGGAAAAAAACATGTTCCTCCACAGTCAAGACAAGTGCTGTTCAAGTCATTTCTTCTCAAAGTGTCAATTTCACTTCTACAGTTTCTTTGGGACTGGCTTATTTCATGAAGTAGAATGTTTTCCAGATTCATCCATTTTGTTGTAAATGACTGGATTTCATTTTTTTAACCGCTGTGTAGTATTCCATAGAGTATATATCCCATAATTTCTTGGAATAGTGTATCTTTATTTTATTTTTTTGAGTCTGCTGTGTGGACTGTTTCCCATGTTGAAGCATTCACTCCTTTTATTTCTATTATTACCAGACTCCCCCCCCCCTTTAAAAAAAAAAAAAGATTTATTTATTTGAAAGAGTTACAGAGAGAGGTAGAGACAAAGAGGTCTTCCATCCACTGGTTCACTCACCCGATGGCTGCAGTGGCCAGAGCTGTGCCAATCTGAAGCCTGAAGCTTCTTCTGGGTCTCCCATGCGGGTGCAGGGGCCCAAGGACTTGCACCATCTTCCACTGCTATCCCAGGCCATAGCAGAGAGCTGGATTGGAAGAGGAACATCCATATGGGGTGTCGGTGCCTCAGGCCAGAGCTTTAACCCGCTGTGCCACAGCGCTGGCCCCCAGGAGAGTGTATTCTTTAAGTTACACTCTTACTGGTTATTGTAGTGATCAAAAGAAGTATATAACACTAGCTCAGGGAATAATTGATTAGTTGGATGACAACATTGAAAGTTTTTCTGTGTTTGAGAGTTTCCTGTGGCCTGAGCTCTGGCACAGCTGGTTAATAACTGCCATGGCCTGCAGTACCTGCATACCATATAGGTGCCAAAGCGAATACTGGCTGCTACACTTCCGATCCAGTTCCAGTTCCCTACTAACGTCCCTGGAAGAGCATTGGAGGATGGCCCAGCAGTTGGACCCTGCACCCATGTAGGAGACAGAAGAAGCTCCTGACTTTGTCCTTGCCCAGCCCGGTTGTTGCAGCCATTTTGGGAAATGAATCAACAAATGGAAGATTTCTCTATCTCTGCCTTTCAAATAAATAAATAGATTTTTTTTTTTTAAGATTTATTTGAAAGAGTTACACAGAGAGGAGAAGCACTCCCCAGTTAGCCACAACGGCTAGAACTGTGCCGAACTGAAGGCATGAGCCAGCAGCTTCTTCTGGGTTTCCCACATGGGTCCAGGGGCCCAAGAACTTGAACCATCTTCTGCTTTCCCAGGCCGTAGTAGTGAGCTGGATGGGAAGTGGAGCAGCCAGGACTCGAACTAGCGCCCATATGGGATGCTGGCACCTCAGGCCAGGGCTTTAACCCACTGCACCACAGCACTAGCCCCAATAAATAAATCTTAAAATAAGTAGAGAGCTTCCTATTAAATGTTTATGATAAGTTACTAAAAATTAGTCTTTCAAGAAAAGCTTTATCTATAATCTATTAAGAAAAATCTTGCTTTTCTGTTCAAACTAAGATATGCTTTTTAAGCTGTAAGTTGTCTTCAAAGATATAATTGTGCTTATTAAAATACCTGGTTTATCTTCTAGGACAGTGGTTGTTCATGGATTTACCCTTGGGGAAAAAGGAGAAAAGATGTCCAAGTCTCTTGGGAATGTCATTAATCCTGATATTGTCATCAATGGAGGACAAGTTGGTGGTTTTCTAAAATTTCATTTGCCTTTTAAGTCTCTCAAACTGGCAACTGACACTCTTAATATGGTTATTTCAGTGTTTAAAAAAAGGAAAGCAAAATTGTCTTTTATATTAATGCAGGACATCTTACCCAGTTTTAAATCTAGTCTCTTAAATAATAAACAATTTTAATAAAAAGGGGAGAGGCCAGGATTATGATCCCTTTGCCTCATTTCATATCTGAATTTCCAATTAGGTCCTAAATCATACTATTCTTTTTTTTAATTGAGCTTTTAAAATATAAACTAATTTTAAAATTAGAATGGTATAAGAAATGAATATGTTGTGACTTCTAAGTATATGCATGTTTTACTGGTATTTTGGAAATTGTGCATTTTAACTTTAAATGTCATTAATGGACATCACATCTGAAGTTGCTGATCATTTGGGTTGGTTATTTTTTTTGAGTTGCTTTCATAAAAGGAATTATTTATTGTTACTTCTGTGACTTTTGACTGCCTTCCTGTTCTATAATATCATTACTTTGTGTACAGAGTTGCTAGGGAATGAATGTTGAAAGTGAAAGCAGTCCATCTGCTCCCCCTCACCCAGCATGTAGACACTGCTCGCTCTGCTCTTTGTATAGACACCAGCTGAGACAGGTAGATGCAGACATGACCTGCAAAAAGATTAGGTATTGGCACCATTGCGTTGAACAAGATTAAGATTGCAGAGTGTGTTTTTTCCAATTCTGTAGTTTTTAAATGATCTTAATTTGAGACCATTAGCCTGTATCTCATTATAGTGAAATAGAACATTTGTTCAGGTAGTTGAAATCAAAATCATTTGTATTTATATATTGTATCTCAATGAATAGGATCAAAACAAAGAGCCTCCCTATGGTGCTGATGTCCTGCGTTGGTGGGTAGCTGAGTCTAATGTCTTCACTGAAGTGACAATTGGCCCATCTGCACTCAGTGCAGCCAGAGATGATATTAGCAAGGTTAGCACCGTCATTCTTTCTCAGTTTGAATGAAAAGTGTACTAACGTACTGCTTTTAAAAATGAGGCACATTTTATTTGGCACTGTGAAGCTGAATGAAAATGAAATGTTATCTTTAAAATTTCCTGTGTTAATGTATTTGTTAAGATCATTTGTATTAATGATAATTTATATGCTGTCTTTTATATTTTATGACAAAGTTTGTATTAATTTTTATATATTTTATGCACTCTAACCTCATTTATTATGTTTTATTAAATTTTTATTTTATTTATTTGAAAGACACAAAGAGAGAAGTGAAACAAAGACAGATAGAGCTCTTCCATGTGCTAGTTCACTTTTCAAACACCCACAACATCTATGTTAGGGCCAGTTCAAGTCTAGAAGCCTGGAAATCAGTCTGGCTGTTCTCTTTGAGACAGTTTGGCAGGAACTCAACTACTTAAGCTGTCATCTGCTTCAATTCAAGGTATTTATTAGCAGGAAACTGGAATGAGAAGCAGAGCTTGGATTTGAACTCGGGCACCCCAATACAGGATACAGGCATTTCAATCTGTGCTTCACATTTATCATTATTTTCACCTGTAAAGCAGGTGAAGTAACTTTTTTTTTTGGCACAGGCAGAGTTAGACAGTGAGAGAGAGAGAGAGACAGAGAGAAAGGTCTTCCTTTTCCGTTGGTTCAACCCCCAAATGGCTGCTGTGTCCGGTGTGCTGTGCTGATCTGAAGCTAGGAGCCAGGTGCTTCCTCCTGGTCTTCCATGTGGGTGGAGGGCCCAAGGACTTGGGCCATTCTCCTCCACTGCCTTCCCGGGCCACAGCAGAGAGCTGGACTGGAAGAGGAGCAACCGGGACAGGATACAGTGCCCCGACTGGGACTAGAACCTGTGGTGCCGGTGCCGCAGGCGGAGGATTAGCCAAGTGAGCCACGGCGCCAGCCAGAAGTAACATTTTTTAAAAAGGTTTATTTATTTATTTGAAAGTCAGAGTTAGAGAAAGAAGTCTTCCATCTAATGGTTCACTCCCCAATTGGCCACAATGGCCCAAGCTGCACCGATCTGAAGCTAGGAGCCAGGAGCTTCTTCCGGGCCTCACATGTGGGTGCAAGGGCTCAAGGACTTGGGCCATCTTCTACTGCTTTTGCAGGCCATAGCAGAGAGCTGGATTGGAAGTGGAACAGCTGGGTCTCGAACTGGCGCCCATATGGGATGCCGGCACTTTAGGCCAGGGCTTTAACCCACTGCGCCACAGCGCCTGCCCCAATGACATAACATTCTTGCCTACACTTATGAATTAAATTAGCCTATTAAAAGGTGATTTTTTAAGGTTATAAAGATGTATAGTGAATATTCAGTTGTATAAGTGTTCAGTGAAAATTGAAAGGCTTCCTGATTATTATTTTTTTTAAACTGTGTACTTTTTCTCACAATGAACAGCTCAGAAATACACTTCGCTTTCTTTTGGGAAATTTGGCTGGTTTCAACCCAGAAACAGATTCTATCCCTGTTGACAGTATGTATGTTATAGACCAATATATGCTACACTTACTGCAAGACTTAGCAAGCAAGGTAAGTGTGAATTAATGAGTTTTTGGAAAACAGAAATGTTGATACTCAAGTTTGTTAAAACTTTAGTTTCATCTGAATGGATTACAAACCTTGCTAGAAATGGTAGCTGTAAAAATTATACTTGCAAAATTCTATACTTTCCTAGGCTGGCCCAATATGAAATGTTGCAGTATGTTTCATAGGTTCTCAAGAGACTGGAGAAAGACCTGATAGAAAAAGTTGGCCCCTGCTTGTCATCAGGCCAGTTTTTTCTCTCAAGATCAACTCTATTTGTCCAAAAAGAAGGAACAAAAGTTTTAGTTCACTTATTTATAGATGTCTACTCGTAATAAAGTCTAAAAATAGTTGAAATGACTATGTGTCTTGTAAGATATTTGCTTATTTGTATAAAAGCACAGATACTTTGTGTTTCAAAATTGGAAATGTTTTTGCCTCAGGGTACTCTTAAGTCAAGAGCATACATGCTAATTTTTGCCTAAATCAAAAGTTATTGAGTCGTAAATGAGGGAATATTAGTGAATTGTAGTTAACTTCCGCTCTGCTGTTTTAAAAATGTTATACCTTCATCATTTAAAACTTGATCCTTTCCATGGTAAGAGTTCCTTTATAGTCCCTAGAGAAAAACATTGTTTTCTGAGTAAATGATTTTGTTATTCAGAAATGACATTTGGAAAATTCTGAGGAATATTTTTGTTAGTTTCTAATTTGTGTGTGTTTGCCTTTGAAACATTTTTAAAGGAAACCTGTTTTTTTCCTGCGTACTTTGGTTTTCAGTTGCTTATTCCAACTTCCACTGATTTGTTCCCTAGATTTCTGAGTCATACAAACAATATGATTTTGGAAAAGTTATTCGGCTGTTACAAGCATTTTATACCAGAGAACTCTCTAATTTTTATTTCAGCATAATCAAAGATAGGTATGTATGTCTAACTGTTAAAAATACTCAACATATTTTTTTTCCCAAGTGTCTAGCTTGTGTTTGGCAAATATTGAGGACACAGTGGTAAACAAGGTAGGCTGCTATTTGGCTTAAGTTCTGTAATCAAGCCTGATTAAACATTTTTGCTCTGCTACTTCTTAGCTTTATGATTTGGAGCAATTTGTGCTAATATCATCTTTAAAATAAGGATGATAATGTCTACCTGATATTATAGTTATTAGAATAAAAACTGATGTACATAATATATTTAATGCTGTTTGATAAAGTATGCGTTCACTGACTAATAGTTGCTAATACAACAGAATGAACATAGTTTTGTGCTCAGGAGTTTCCAGATCTTGAATGGAAGAGAGAAATATAGAGGCAATTCCATAGCAACACTGTACAGTAATATTAGTATTCTAGTAGAAGAGGACTTGATGCTGCGTGCTATTTTTTTTCTTTGAATTTTCTTTTTACAGACACATAAAAATTGTAAATATCTTTTTGGTACCTTGTGATGTTTTAGTACATGTATACACTGAGTAATGTACACTAAAGGTAAACAAACATTTTACATTCTTATGAAAATATTAAAAATCCTATCTTCTAGTTTTTTTCAGAGAAGTATAAAGTTCATTATCTGTAATCACCCTTCTCTGCAATCTCTCACTTCTGTCTAACTGTAATTTAGCACCTCTTAATTAGCCTTTGCTAATTCTTCCCTTCCCCTTCCAATTCCTAGTCTCTGTTAACCAGCATTATACTCTTGAATCCTATGACTTTTTTTATATTCTACATGAGTGAGATTATCCCATTTTATCTTTCTGTGCTTGACTTACTTCACTCAATATGATGACCTCCAGTTCAATATTTGACAATATTTGATCTTTTTATATAGCTGGATAGTGTTCCATTCTTTGTGTGTGTACATTTTCTGTATCTGTTCATCAGTTAATGGGCATTTAGGTTGTTTCTATTTATTGGATGTTGAGAATAGTGTTGCAGTAAATATGAGAGTGCAGTTGTTTTTTTGACTGTGATTTCATTTATCTTGAATATATACCTAGTGATAGAATTGTGGATCATATGGTAGTTCTGTTTTTGGCTTTTTGAGGAGCCTCCATACATGGTTGGGCTAATTTAAATAACCATCAATAGTTTCCCCTTTTTTCTACATCGTTGCCATTTCTTCTGTAATTTTTAAATATTCATTTTATTTGAAGAGCAAAGACAGAAGGGAGGAAGAAGGAAATACCTTCCATTCACTGGTTCACTCCCCCAATGTCTGCAACAGCCTAGGTTCGGTCAAGCCAAAACCAGGAGACTGGAACTCAGTCTGGATCTCCCTTGTGGCTGGCATCAACCTAACTACTTGAGCTATCACCTCCTGACACCCAGAGTGCATATTAGTAGGAAGTTGAAAATGGGAGCAGAGCTGATATGGGATGCAGACAGCTCAATCAGCGTCTTAACTGCTCTACCAAATGCCTGTCCCTATTTTTAAAAAAATATTTATTTGAACATCAGAGTTACACAGAGAGAGGAGAGGAAGAGAGTATGAGAGAGAGAGAGATGTCTTCCATCCAATGGTTCACTCCCCAATTGGCCGTAACAGCTGGAGCTGTGCCAATCCGAAGCCAGGAGCCAGGAGCTTCTTCCAGGTCTCCCCCTAGTTGCATGGGCCCAGGCCATAGCAGAGAGCTGGATTGGAAGTGGAGCAGCCAGGTCTCAAACCGTTGCCCATATGGAATGCCGGCAATTCAGGCCAGGGCTTTAACTCCACCATAGCGCCGGCCCCAGCCTGTCCCTGTTGTCTAGTTTTATTGTAGCTCCTTTTCTTTCCTTGTCTCTCTCATAATCTTTGTGGTTAAGTGATTTTCTCTAGGTTTGTGTTTTTATTCTTTATTAATTTTAGTAAATCTTTTATAGGTTTTTATTATTTTGAGGCTTATTTTTGTCATACCAGCTTATTTTGAAATGATGCCCACTGAACATTGACTATAAAGATAGGAAAATAAAAAGGAGATATCCAAAGAAAGGACTCTATACTTGCACTCCATTCTACCCCATATTTTAAGTTTTTGATTTCTCATTTTACTACTTTCTGTATTTCCTGTCTCTATAATAATTTTCACTTTTGTTCTCTAATCTTCATACTGAAGATATGAATTATTTATGTCCCATGTTTACAGTATTACAGCATTCTGAATTTGTATGGTTGTTCTTACCAGTAAGTTTTCTACTTTCTCTTATTTTCTTATTCGTTAGTGTGTCTCTTTCAGCTTGAAAAACTCTCTTTAGTATTTCTCTTTAGACAGGTGTGGTGGTGATAAGTTCTCTCAGCTTAATTATCTGGAAATGTCTCTCCTCATTTCTAAAGCATAGTTTTGTAGGGTACAGCATTCTTGGCAGGTAATTTTTTTTTTTTTTTAAGATTTTATTTATTTGAAAGTCAGAGTTACACAGAGAAGGAGAGGCAGAGAAAGAGAGAAGTCTTCTATCCTTTTCCTTTCTGGCCCATTTGGTTTTACTGAGTCTGAAGCCTGGTTAATTTAGACCTTTAGATATTGTTTCTTTTCTTCTGCAATTTTGAGAATGTTCCCTTTATCTTTAATCTTGGTAAGCTTGATTACAATTTATCTTGGATTATTACTTGATTGGATTGAATTTTATTGGTGCTTTGACCTTCTTGTACCTTGATAATTATGGATTTCTCTAGGGTAGGAAGTGTTTTATTATCTCTCACAGTATGTTTTTACCTCTTTGGTGTTCTTAGGTCCTTCTTAAACCCCAACTACTCAGATATTTGCTCTTTTCATGCTATTCTTTTTTTTTTTTTTTGACAGGCAGAGTGGACAGAGAGCGAGACAGAGAGAAAGGTCTTCCTTTGCCGTTGGTTCACCCTCCAATGGCCGCTGCGGATGGCGCGCTGCGGCCGGCGCACCGCGCTCATCCGATGGCAGGAGCCAGGAGCCAGGTGCTTTTCCTGGTCTCCCCATGGGGTGCAGGGCCCAAGCACCTGGGCCATCCTCCACTGCACTCCCGGGCCACAGCAGAGGGCTGGCCTGGAAGAGGGGGCAACCGGGACAGAATCCGGCGCCCCAACCGGGACTAGAACCCGGTGTGCCGGCGCCGCAAGGCGGAGGATTAGCCTATTGAGCCACAGCGCCAGCCTATTTTCATGCTATTCTAACGTTTCTGTAAGCTGCTTTTCATTTCTCTTCTTTTTTTTTCTTCAGTTTTTTATTTTCATATCTGTCTTTGAGCTTACTGATTCTTCTGTTTGATATGTTCTGCTATTGATATAGTCTGTTGTGTTTTAAATTTGTTTAGTGTACTCTTCAGTTAAAGAAATTGTTTGATTTTTCTTTTATTACTTCCATCTCTTTGTCAAATCTCTGACTTAGAGCATTAAATTCTTTCTGTTTTCTCTTGGAGTTCACTGAGTTTCCTTACAGCAGGTATTCTGAAATCTTCATGTACACATTTGAAAGTTGGAATTCCTAGATGGTTGTTTCCTGGCACCTTATTTTATTTGTTGGGTGAGGTCATAGATCCTTGGAAGTTCTTGACGCTTGGTGTATGATGTCATCTGGACTTTGGATATATCTGTCTTGACAGAAATTTTAAGTGCTGTATTTTCTCTGAGCCTGTGGATGTTCCTGCTGATTCTGTACTAGATGACATCCTAAGTCAAAGTTTGCCACATTTTTGCTGTTGGTGTGTTTTGCCTGTTTCAGTCTTAAAAACACACCCAAAGTATGTTCCAAATTCCAAAGAATTTGTTCCAAATTCATAGTTGATATGTTTGTTGAACTAGAAAAGTGTCTACAAGGAGCAGTTTGATCTTACAAGCCTCTTTCTGGGGCTGGGGTAGACCTGTTCTGTTAAGGTTTTCTGCTGCTGAGGTGGGCTTATATCCCAAGACTTCTCCAGTCACTGGTGATGCTTGCTGACATACAAGACTGATAAACTGGGCCCTCAGAACATTGCTTGATAACAGAAGGTCCAGAGTCATTGTCTGCAGGCAGTAGCCTGAGGAGAGTGGCCATAAGGATCTTTTCTTTGTTGGGCATTAAGTCCCACTGAAGTCCTGTGGAATTGCTTGTTCTCTTCCCAAGTATGAAAGAGGGAGGAGAGAGTCAGCCCCTCAGGTGCATAGACAGGCACTTAAGTGAAACACACCTGAATCTCTGTCACTAGACTCTCTGCAATCTTGGGTGTGTGCTTCAGGCCCTCTGATGCTGACTGTAGTACATGCAGAAACAAGTCCATCTCACCAAGGTGCAGGTCTCTGCCTATTATGGGGGCAAGTTTAGATGCCCCATTTGCTGCAGGCCCAGGTACAGAAACACATAGGATCTTCCCATTGTTGAGCTTTGTCAGCTCAGCACTGGCACTGTGGCATAGTGGATAAAGCTGCCATCTGCAGTGCCAGCATCCCATATGGGCACTCCTTCAAATATTTCTTCAGAGATACAGTCCTGTGGTTCCTTGATATCTGTCCAAGATTGGTGGAGGAATGATGAAGGTAGCCTCTTGGCCACCCAAATTCGCACTAAGCTGTGTCACATCTGGGTCCCACTGTCACCAGGCCTTCAGTCTCAGGGATGCACAATAGGCCCACTTGAAGCTGGTGGTGATATTTGCTGAAACAAGTCTATCCTAATGGAGTGCAGGCCTCTGATGATGGGATAAGTCCCCTGTCAGCAAGCACTGGCCTGGGGGTAGAGGCCTCTGGGTTCGGTCAAGCAGTAGGGCTCAAAGCGGTGACATGGCTCTGAACTTCAGTGTAAGGTTCTAAGCTTCCTCTCTTGTCCAGTTCTCCAGCTTCTGGAGTCTTTCTCCACTATTTGGCAGAGGTAGGTCCCCCAAACCATCTGGCTGTGGAGGGTCCAAATTTGGTTTGCAGGTATGGGCACGGGGTAGGGACAATAGGGCCCTGTTGACTGAATTTTTTTTTTTTTCTTAAGGGAAAGAGTTTATTGGGAAACCCGAAAGACTGGAGGGAAGGGACGAAGAGGGAAAAGGAGAGCGTAAGAGAGAGAGAGAGAGAGAAAGAGAAAGGTCGGGAGATGGAGAGAGAGAGTACCATGTGTTCAGGAACGGGTCCTTTTAAAACTTTGCCAGGGGGCAGGCAGGGAAGTGGGAGCAGTGAATCCCATCAGGGTGGGGGTGGTTGGGCCATGTGGCCACCTGGTTTCCAGCAATGGCAGCAGGGGTGGGGGTAGAGCCTAGAATGATATCAGGGTATAGATCGCGCCTTAGATAAGACTGCACCATTTTCCTAACATTCCCCCCTTTTGTTTTTTATAAAGTAGGAGTTGTATGGGATTACATTAGTCCCAGAAGTCTAGGAGGGGTGGAGGGACGATGATCTGTGTTTAGAGCTACTTCCTGCTGACATGGGGCGACAAGGTACTCTTCCCTGGCTTGGGCTAATGTCTCAAGCCGCTGTCTCCTGGGTGGGGAGCCGAGTATATCCCTGTAGCAGCATTTGGTTGACTGCCTGGTTGCTGAAGGCCTTGGTTCGTTCCATTATCACCTGCTGTAAACACTTAAACAGACACTGTGGTATAAAATGGTGAGAATAGCAACCAGTGATCCTAAAAGTGGCATTAACCAGGTAATGAGAGGATTTCATTGAGGAGAGGAAATGAGGGGGGTCTCTGGACCCTTGTGAGGACAGTTTGATGGACATGGTTTAAAGCTGATCCCAGCCAAGACCGGGAGAAAAGCCACTCATCTTTTGTGGGTAGAGGTGTTTGTCTATGGAGAAAATCCCGAACAATCATACAACATTGAGTTGGGGAAAAGACCATCAATATACACAGGTGGGGAGTAGAGCCATTGATGTTAGAGTAGAGGCTATAATTAAAGGAATGAGGCCCCGGATGGGCTAGATAGGGTCTAGAACAAGAGAGTCACCTAAGAAAGCACCTAAGAAAGATGCTATCTAAGCCAGGACTGAGTTTTCTGGTTGAGAGGCAAATAGAAACTTGACAGAAGGGCTTGGTAATAATCTGGTGGGCTTTAGGCCTTGTCAGTTATGAGGCCCAGACTTACTTATATCTTCACATGGGGTACATCCTAAGGGAGGTGCGAACCTCCTTGGGGAAGGCACTTTGTGGACTTCCATTTCCTAGCTGGCCTGGGAAGAGAGCTGGCCAAGTAAAGGCAAGTGGCATCTCTTACAGGAAATTTACATTTCTGCCTGCAGTGTCACTAACCGTGCTTGGCTGTCCCCTCGGCAGTAGTGGTCACCTTGGAAGCTGGGCCAAGTGAAGGGCTTTTCAGCTTAGAGCCAGCAAGGTCTGTGGCTTTGACCTGAAGTCTTTCGACTCCAGGGAAGGTCCATTTCCAGTGATCCTACTCTTGGCTGGCAGAGCTGCCAGTGCTCTTCATAAGCTGACTTCTGCTGGAGCCCTGACTTTCTACATTGAAAGCCACTGCAGTGGACTGGCCTGTTGGATCTCTCTGAGGGCAGATCACTGTACAGAGCCGCCTTTAATAGGCCTGCCACCTATCTTTATGTTGCTTCTGATGCCTAGCTTTATTTTCTCCTGGTTTTTGTTAGAGCAGAGCAGAGGTTGCAAGTGTTGACTGAATTTTATCACAGTGGCCTGGCACTGGGATCAAGCCTAAGGACTCAGCTCAATTTGCTGTATCTTTTTGAAGCTGGAGGTGATACAGCTCTTCATACTGCTGCTTGGAGATGGGGGAGTGGTGATGCAGGCAACTCTTTGCCTCCCTTTCTTCATTGTGTCTTTTACTGTGTTAAAAACACGTGCTGTGGTCCCTTGCATGGCTTCTGTAGCTCTTGTGAAGGTGACTTGGTACGTGAATAGGTGTTTAAATTGGTATCTCTGTTCAGGTAGTCACCAGAGTGTCATACTCAGCTGCTATCATCTTCCACCTCACTGACAGTGCTGTCTTTATAGCAGTCAGTCCAATTGGAGGGGTCAGCCACAATCCGTCAGCACCTCAGTAACCTTTCATATGAGGATTATAACTCCCATTCCTTTCCTTAAGACATTAATAGCATAGAATGGATTGGGAAGTTGCTTTTTAAATACCATCAACTAACTTATTAGTTGTCCTGTAGCTCAGAAATCTAGAGTCTGTCATCTACTGAAGACCAGAATTGGACATAGTTATAACAGTGAGTCTTTTTGAAGAGGTGTGTGCACTTGTAGGATACGCTATAAACTGTATGGTGGCCAGCATTGTGTTGTAGCGGGTAGAGCCTGCCACCCACCTGTGCTGGGTTGAGTCCTGGCTGCTCCACTTCTGATCCACCTCCTTGCTAATGGCCTACGAAAGCAGTGGAAGATGGCCCAAGTACTTGAGCCCCTGCCACCTACGTGGGGAGACCTGGAAGAAGCCTCAGCTGAGTTCAGCCCTGGCTGTTTCAGCCATTTGGGGAATGAACCGAAGACTGATAGTTTTCTTTCCTTTCCCACACCATGTAACTCTTTTAAATAAATAAATCTTTTTTTTTAAAGACTGAATGAAAGAATACATTATTATCTGATTAGAAGATGATTTAGAGCCATAGTCTAAAACAAAACAGTAAGAACAAACTCAAACTTGAGGCAGATCCTATCCTGTTGTCAATCTCTGTTTTTATTCAGACTTTATTGTGAAGATGAAAATGATCCCAAACGGCGCTCCTGTCAGACCGCATTAGCTAAAATTTTGGATGTAATAGTTCGCTCTTTTGCTCCCATTCTTCCTCACTTGGCTGAAGAGGTATTCCAACACATACCGTACATTAAAGGTAAGGAAGAGTTAATCATTTCTTTAAGTGAGAAATAGCTCTAATGAGAGCACAACTTCTGTTTTTATCTACTTTGTGTGTGCTATGTGACATGGTTCCTGTCATTTCGTAGTTTCTTCACCTGTCTGTGCAAGGCAAGATGAATTTCAGAATGGCCTTCAAGCCAAATGACAATGTTGAGAAACCACTTTTTCTTAAATGTCTTTAAAAATGTTCCAAGATATATTTTAGGGTTTTATTAAAACATAATATACTGCCTTTTAATGACTTTGTGATAATTTCCCCTTCTGATTGTATTAGACTGTATAAGAAAATTAGGAACAATAGAAGAAAGGGAAGAAGTCAGTTATATTCTTTACCTATAGGCAATGACTGCTAATATTATATTTCTATTTTCTTTTTTTTTTTTTTTTTGACAGGCAGAGTGGACAGTGAGAGAGAGAGAGAGACAGAGAGAAAGGTCTTCCTTTGCCGTTGGTTCACCCTCCAATGGCCGCCACGGCCGGCGCGCTGCGGCCGGCGCACTGCGCTCATTTGATGGCAGGAGCCAGGTGCTAGGTGCTTTTTCCTGGTCTCCCATGGGGTGCAGGGCCCAAGCACTTGGGCCATCCTCCACTGCACTCCCGGGCCACAGCAGAGGGCTGGCCTGGAAGAGGGGCAACCGGGACAGAATCCGGCGCCCCGACCGGGACTAGAACCCGGTGTGCCGGCGCCACAAGGCGGAGGATTAGCCTGTTGAGCCACGGCGCCGGCCTCTATTTTATTTTTCTAACCATTTTTTATTTGATATATTACCATGTGTTTTATCTTGTTGAAACATAACACATATTTCTCAGTGCTGAAATAAATGTTTTATAAATAACTAACATTTTAGCACATGACTACCATAAATAACAGTTCCTATTTCTGATTAATGGTAAATATTTAATGGTTAGAGTTTTATATTCAGCTGAGGAGATGTGTAATTTTCTTTTTGCTTTTGTTTTTAAAGAACCCAAGAGTGTGTTTCGTACTGGGTGGATAAGTACAAGTTCTATCTGGAAGAAGCCTGGCTTGGAGGAAGCAGTAGAGAGTGCTTGTGCAATGCGAGATTCCTTCCTTGGAAGTATCCCTGGCAAGAATGCAGCCGAGTATGAGGTTACCATTGTGATAGAGCCTGGCTTGCTTTTTGAGATAATAGAGGTATGCAGCAGTTTGTACCTTTTTAAACGGTTTTAAAATTGTCCTGCTTCATCTGAAATTTATTGTCTTAAAATGCCTAATTTATTTCAATATTGATTTTTTTCTGTTTCCTATGTACCCTTTATTTTGTAAGCTATGTACTCAGCATATGTAATGTTTACATGTTACTTTTTAGGGGCACGAAGGCCTCAGTACTGTTTAGAAGATAGGTGACCCATGCGTCTATGACAGCAGTAGTAGAATACACAAAAATTAGGGGTTTTGTAAAAAGGCTGTAGTTTTCTGAGAATTTTGTCCTTCACAACAAACCCAAAAAGATTGCCATCTTTAATTTTGTGAGATCTTGAAAAAAGTTGCTGGCAATAGCAAATTATGTGTGTCAAAGCATTCACTCTATTTCCATTGCATTTTTAAAAAGATTTATTTATGTATTTGAAAGGCAGAGTTAGAGGGAAGGAGAGACACAAGAGATCTTCCGTCCACTGGTTCATGCCCCAAATGGCTGCAACAGCCAGAGCTGGGCTGATCTGAAGCCAGGAGTCAAGAGCTTTTTCTGGAACTCCCATATAGGTACAGGAGCCCACATTCTTGGGCCATCTTTTGCTGCTTTCCTGGGCCACCCTAAAGGAGTTGTGGGACTTGAACTGGGGCCCATTTGGGATGCCAGCACTATGGACAGCAGCTTAACCTGCTGTGCGACAGTGCCAGACCTAGAATTTTCGACTTGAATAGAGTGGAAATAATAGAGATCAGTTGCCCATTGGTTTATAGTTTAACATACTGACTTGAGATTTCTGTTTAGTCTAAATTCTTAAGACAATTGGCAATTTTTTTTTTTTTAAGATTTACTTATTTATTTGAAAGGCAGAGTTAGAGCATTAGAAGCACAGAGAGAGAGAGAGAGATCTTCCACCAGCTGATTCACTCCCCAAATGGCCACAATGACCATTGTGGATTGGGCTAGGGTGAAGCCACAAGCCAGGAGCTTCTTCCGGGTCTCCATGTGAGTGCAGGGGCTGAAGTACTTGGGCTATCTTCTTCTGCTTTCCCAGGCACATTAGCAGAGAGATGGATCAGAAGTGGAGCAGCCAGGACTTGAAGGAGTGCCCATATGGGATGCTGGCACTGCAGATGGCAGCTTTATCCACTATGCCACAGTGCCAGCCTAAATGAATACATTTTTTAAAAGTTTTACTGGTACCAATTTTCTGAAAAATAATCATGACAGCTTGTTAAAAAATATTTTTAATTTTTACTTATTAGGATGGTGGGCATTTTACACATTGGTTAAGATGCCACTGTCAAATGCCTGCATCCTACATTAGAGAATCTGGTTTGAGTGCACTCTGTTTCCAGTTAAACCTTCCTGGTGATACCTTGAGGGGTCGTAGGTAATGGTTCAGGTACTTGGTGTTTCTGCCATCTATCTGGAAAGTCTGTGTTAAGTTTCTGGCTTCTGAACTCATCCTAGCCCAGCTGTGGCTATTGAGGGCTTTGGGGAAGTAAACCAACAGATTGAAGCTGTCTCACTCTGTTCCTCCCACCTTTCTAATAAATAAAAACTTTTAAATTTTATTTGAGATGCAAAGAATTCCTACATACAAAACCACTTCTCAGATGTTCACAACAGCCCAGACTGGGCCAGGCTAAAACTGGGAGCTGGGACTCCAATTTACATCTCCCATTTCAGTACCCAAGTACTTGAGCCATCGCTGCTGCCTTCCAGGGTACTCACTCATACGCAGTCAGAACCAGGAGCAGAGCTTGGACTTGAACTCAGGGACTCCAATGTGGGATATAGGGATCTCAGTTGGCATTTTAACTATAAGACCAAATGCCTGCTCCCTCAATTTAACTTTTTAATAATGTAACTAAGAGTTGATGTTTGAAACATCTAGTAGGTATGAGATTGTTAGTAATAGAGAATAAGAAGATGTAAGAGGTTCACCATTTGAAAATGGAGAAGTTGTGAAGCCCAGACTCCTGCATGTTACACACGATGAGCCTGAGGACCATTGAAGCTGTGACCTAGCTAAGGCTACACAGTGTAGTCCTTTTTTGAAGGCTTTTTTTTAAGGCTACACAGTGTAGTCCTCTTTTCCTACATAATCACATTTATTTTGACTTCAGTCTTTTAATGAGCTAAAAAGAATGTAACATGTTTTGGATCATATATATTGTAAAAAATATTTTGGGATATTCCAAACCATAAAATTTATTTTTTCTAAGAATCATGTTAAATAGCTATCAGAATACTGGTTTTGCCAGTTTCTAAATGCATGAACTTGTTAAAGCCTAATTTGAGTCTCTTGTGGACTTTTCAACATATTTTTAATGTTTATTTTCATTTTATTTGAAAATTAGATACAGAGATCTTCCAACTACTGATTCATTCCCCAAACACCTACAACAGACAGGGCTGGGTCAGGCCAAAGCCAGGAGCCCAGAATTCACTCTGGGTTTCCCATGATCTGCTGTCCTAGGGTACCCATCAACAGGAAGTTGGATTGGAAGTGAATGAGCTCAGACTCGAACCAAGCATTCTGATATGGGATGCTGGCACCCCAAGTGGCAAACTTGTGACAAACACCTGCGCCAGGCTTCCTTTTTTAAAGGAATGTCTGCATAGCTTACATACTCATTTTGAAAATCAAAATTACAATGAAAAATGTTGAGTGTATCAAACATCCAAATTTAGTGTACTTCAGAAGGGTTCTTTGTATTCAGATTGCCACCATTGGTCTACATTGCTAATGGTAAGTCTTTATTTAGATAGTACTTTATTTTCTTTTTAAAAAGATTCATTGATTTATTTGAAAGTCAGTGTGTGTGTGTGGAGAGAGAGATAGAGATATCTTCCATCCGCTGATGCACTCCTTAGATGGCTGCAATGGCCAGGCCTGGGCCAGGCTGAATCATCTGCATCTCCCATGTGGGTGGCAGGTTGCCTAAACACTTGGGCCATCTTCCACTGCTTTTGCCAGGCCATTAGCAGGGAGCTGGATCAGAAGTGAAGCAGCTGGGACTCAAACCAGTGCCTATGTGGGATGCTGGTGTCGCAGGTGGTGGCCTTACTCACTATGCCACAATGCCATCCCCTAAATAGTACTTGAACCCCTGCTCAATGTAGGAAGATTTTTACAGATTTTTTTTTTTTTTTTGAAGCTGATAAATCTAGACTTGAGTTGTAGTTCTACCACTTATTGGTTGAGCAACTTGGGCAAGTTAACCTCTTTGCCTGTTTCCTCATTTGTAAAATGGGTTTATAAACACCATATAGAATTTTTTGTCACAAAAATGAGAAAGGAGACACATAGTGTTTAACCAAGTGAAGACAAGCATATATTCTCAATGAATACTGTTGATGTTTTAGTTAAAACCTTACATAGTAATAAGAATCAATGTATTTGATATTAGTTCACAATGTAATGCTACCAAAAGGTTCCTTGCTAGACATAAGAATTTATGGTGTTTATTTTTATTTAAAAAGATTTATTTGAAAGGCAGAGATAGAAGGGGGGAGAGAGAGAAAGAGAGAAAACAGACTTTGATCTTCCGTCCTCTGGTTTACTCTCCATATGGCTGCAAAGGCTAGGACTGGGCCAGGCCAAAGCCAGGAGCTGGGAGCTTCTTCCGGGTAGGTGCAGGGGCCCAAGTGCTTAGGCTATCTTCTGCTGCTTTCCCAGGCACATTAACAGGGAGTTGGATCAGAAGTGGAGCAGCTGGGACTTGAGCCAGCACCCATAAGGGATGTTGGCACTGTAGGCAGAGGCTTAATCTTGTAGCCACGGACCAGCCCCAGTGTCTATTTTTATAAGCTCAGTCTAGGATAAAAATTTAAACATTAACTTTCATATGCTTACTTCTAGATGCTACAAGCTGAGGAGACTTCTAGCACCTCTCAATTGAATGAACTAATGATGGCTTCTCAGACAACTTTACTGGCTCAGGAACCACGAGAGAAAAGTACCGATGTAATTGAGCTTAATGGGACATTCCTAATCAATTTAGAAGGTAAGAAGCAATTGAAATGAACAAGTAGTCTCTGCAGAACTTAATAATTACAGGTCACCTCCAACTTCGAGTGGACAGGATTTATTCTAAAGACAAGTTATAGCTAGAGTCCATCTTTTCATAAAAAACAGTGTAAACTCTTGCAAATTTCTAAGCCAGCTTTCAAAAGTGTCCCAATTGATGATCTTTGGAAATGAAAGCTAGGACTAAAAGATGGAGGAAGGTTTACTTCCTGTCCTTTGAATAAATAATTGTCATTGTATGTGAAATATTCCTCTGCTTTGATCCAGTACTGACCCACCCCACCCATCTCCATTGTTGATTCTAAAATTTCCCATTACATATACACTAAATTAAAATTTTAATTTTTTTGAAAGGCAGAGTTGCCAAGAGAGAAGGGTGGAGGCGGGGGTGGGGGCGTGGAGTGAGAGTATGAGAGAGACATTCCATTCACTAGTTTATTCCCTCAATGCCTGCAATAGCAGGGGCTGGCGAGGCTGAAGCCAGGAGCCCAAAACTCCATGTGGGTCTCCCATGTGGGTGGGAGGAGCCCAAGCACCTGAGCCTCCCAAGATGGGTCAGCAGGAAGCTGTATTAGAAGCAGAGTCAGGAGCCAGCATTGTGGCTCATTAAGTTAAGCTGTGCCTCGTGACACCTGCATCCCATATGAGCACTGGTTTGGTAAACCTGAAAGGAGTTCCAGGCTCCTGGCTTCGGTATGGCCTAGCCATGGCCATTGTAGCCATTCAGGGGAGTGAACCAGTGGATGAAAACTCTCTCCTTCCCTCCGTCTCTCTCTGTAATTCTGCCTTTCAAATAAATAAATCTTAAATAAATGAATTTATTTAAAGAAATGAAGAGTCAGAATTCGATCCCAGGCATCCCAAGCCATGGCTTACCCCACTGCACCACAATGTCCACCCATATTTAGCTATTCTTAATGAGAGCTTAAGGAAGTTTTATTGAACTCATTCTCATAGTGGTATCTCAAGCATTTTTAAAAACTAATTTTTAAAAAATCGTTGGGTTAATAGAAGTATTTGTAAATTTTTAAAAAATTTTATGTTTCGTGTATTTCATATATACAGATTTCAGAACATAGTGATACTTCCCACCCTATCCTCCCTCCTGCCCACGCCCCAACTCTTCTTCCTCCCTCTCCCATTTCCACTCTTAATTTTTACAAAGATCTATTTTCAGTTTACTTAATGATCGTAAAGCTAACCCTGCACTAAAAGAGTTCAGCAAATAGTATGAACAAGAAACACTATTTCTCAATGGAAGAGACAAGGACTTTAATCATTGAATCTCAAAAGTTTTATTAGTATAATTTTTTTAAATTTCACTAGTGTTTTAAAAAAGTTCTTTAAATTCTGATATTCTTTCTCAAAAAATATATAGTCTGTAGCTGAGGCCTTCAGTTGTATTTTTATTTTCTGAGTTCCTTCATTTCTAAGATTTGTATGGCTTTTTCAAAATCTCTTTGTTCAATTTCTCATTTTTAACATGTATTGATTTCCTAATTTTGCTTAGCTGTCTTCTCTGTTCGTATCTCTTTGAGTATCCTTTCATTCTTTCAGAATTTTTTGGAGGCATTTCATCAATTTATTTGGAGTCTGTTACTAAAGGATTATTATGTTCCTTTTGGGATGCCATATTGCTTTGTTTCTTCATATTTTTCCTGTCCCTATGTTAACATCTACACACTGGTGGGTTGATGGTTTCTATTGCTTTTAAAGGGTGGCTTTCATAGACTGAAGGCATCCTCCTGAATTTATGTCTTCAGGTATTAGTTTCATAGGGTCCTTTGGCTTCAGTTCTAGTGGGATGCTATAGTTGGTGGTTGTGGCAGCAGGGTTTCTGATTCCTGGAAAGCAGTCCCCTAGGCACTGTCCAGAGGAAGGGCCGGAGTCTTGGGAGCAAGCCGGGAAGCAGGCCTGCTATGTGGACCCCCTGCTGTCACCTATGCGAGAGGTTGGAACCCCAGGAGTGGCAGTGGCACTGGCGCTGGGAGAGGACCAGGCATGTACAGAGTCCTAAGCAGTGGTAGACCAGACTGGGGTCATGGGACCCCTGACTTGGAGTTCCATGGCTGTGGGTGATATCCAGGTGCTAAGGGGTAGGAATTTGTTGTAATGCATCTTAAGTCTGAGAAGGCAAAGTGCCTCTGCTTCTAGGGTTCCAGGGGCAGCATCTCCATGTCATCCTGCACCCCCCTGTCCTGTGCAGTGCAGAGCACTGTATAGAATGCTGGGGTTGGTCACTGTTGGTCTACTGGGTTTAGGTGGATTGAGGTGCAGTTTGTTTTTTTGCTAATGTGTTAGAGTATGCATCCCAGTGATTGGGTATATGAAGACTTCTTTCTCCTAAGGTAGCATGAATTCCAACAGTGCTTCCTCTCAGGATGCTGCCTACCACAGCCAGTGCTGTGAATTTATAGGGATGTAATGTGAATTCCTCCTCTGATTCAAAACAACCATGAGCTATCTACGCAGCTCTCTTTACTGGGCTCATGGTCATTGATGAGTGTGGATTTCTCCTGTAGCTGGGATCACCTGCACGAGGCATTTGTGTAATCAGGTTCTGCTGAAGACTGCCCTGTTTATCCTTCTGCAGTGAGGATTCTCCCAGGCTGTGTCAGTTGCTGGTTGGTTTTGTTCTATTGCCTTCCAGATTTCCATGTCCTACAGGGTTTCTGTTACTCGTCTTACCAAGTTCTGGGGTTCCTCCTTGGTCACTCATCCTGAAATGTGGCTATTTGTTGTTTTGGTTATTCTCTGCTGCCTGTTTTGTAGATGATTTTCTTCTAGTGGACTGTCAACCAGATCCATCCTCTGGGATGGAAATGGAAATGAAACAGCACTAACACAAAGTAACAAGCAAGTACTCTGAGAAAGCTTATGCTGCTTGTGTTTTTCATAATACCTTTGAGGTGCCAGCGGATTTATAGGCATCAGTTTAAAGTTCTAGATTAGCAGCATTGACCAGATGGTAAAAATTCTGGTTTAATTCACTTTCCAAAATGTTAGTTTTTTGTTTTTTTTTTTTTATCTGAAAGAGTTACAGAGAGTATAGTGACAAGAGAGGTCTTCCATCTGCTGGTTCACTCAGATGGCTGCAATGGCTGGAGCTGTGCTGATCCGAAGCCAGGAACTTCTTCTGGGTCTCCCACGTGGGTGCAGGGGCCCAAGGACTTGGGCCATCTTCCACTGCTATGCCAGGCCATAGTGGAGAGCTGGATGGGAAGTGGAGCAGCTGGGAGTAGAACCGGCACCCATATGGGATGCCGGCACTTCAGACCAGGGCGTTAACCGACTATGCCATAGCGCTGGCCCCGAAATTTTTTTCAGTCTTATGTCTCAGAGTATTAATAGTGGAGACATTTTTATTTCCTTTTGTCAGAACATTTTCAGTGGGAACACTAAATTTATGGCTAATTAGCTTCATGTATCTTTCTTTTCATAGGTGGTGATATTCATGAAGAGTCTTCGTATAAAGTAATTGTCATGCCCACTACAAAAGAAAAATGCCCTCGTTGTTGGAAGTATACATCTGAGTCTTCAGATACACTTTGTCCCCGATGTGCAGAAGTGGTTAATGGAAAATAGTACTCGGGTATTAATAGCTTTCTTCTGATGGTACTGACTGGGAACTTAGATGGACTGTTTACAATATTAAAAAGATACCCAACATTCAGGTAATGAATCTAAGAGTAATTTGAAGATAAGGGTTGCATCAGAAGTATAAAAGTACAGTATACTAACTTTAGTTTCTGTAACTAAAGAATAATGTATATACATAAGCAGAAATACACCTGTGTGGAGGAAGATATATATATGTGTGTGTGTGTGTATATATATATCCATAATGAGCTTATTCAGAATATAGACAATAAGCTTGCCTTCAAAAATGGCTAAGCAGAAGATGTTTTATACTTTATAAATCTTTCTGACTCAGTAAAGTATTATGTCTGAAAATAAAGGGATTCTGGTAAACTCTTGACTGGTGTTGGCTAAAAGTTGTGAATACTGAGTGGCACGAAAGCATGGCTTTGAAGAGAGTGGCAGAAGTGTGTTTCCTCTAAGAGCTGAAGAAAGTCATCTCATTCTTCCTACTGGGGAAAACAGCCTTTTCCCAACAGCTAGTTGTGGGGGTTATATTAGAAAGAAACACATCAACAAATTTGTTATTTAAGAGATCTCTTAATATTTACATTTATGAATCTTAGACATGAAAGCTTAAAATTTATTTCACTAATATACATAAGTTCACAATGATAAACAGATCCAGAAAATAGCAGTATATACAAGATTTCACTACTTACAGTACGTTACAATAGATAATAGAGCATTTTATAAACAGTTCAGTATTGGATTAAAATCTAAGGATAACTAATTCTACTCAGCAGAAATTAAATTTTAGAAGCCCAGCAAATTCATTCCTGTCAGGAATAGAGAGGACTTCCATTGTAGCTACAGTATACTGTAAAAATACTTGTCTCTTATAAATGAAATGGATTACAGCCACTTCTAAGTGAATGTTACATTCAACCTAAGCTTAGTTTTATTAAATCTTGGTTTTCTGTGACTTTAAATTATAATTTTAAATATAAGAATGTTTACTTTGATCTTAGATGAATTTTTGTAACAAAGGTGAAACTTTTTTTTTGTAGAAGTATGAAATGTTTAGAAGCTTAGTGCCATATGCTCTGTGTCTTCATTGACCTGGCCCCTTTAGCTCTGTCTATACACAACCTGTAATGTTGAAGTTATGATTATTTGAACATTTTTCGTCAGCATTATACAATATATTTAACAAAGTAAAAAAAAAAAAAGTGCATTAGACTTAATGGAGAAGGGTGCAGGGGGTGGGAGTATAAATACTAGGAAAACATTACTGGTATCTGTCTTCCCATCAGTAACTATAGTAAGTGCCACACACTTATTCCATGTAACATCTAATTCCTTGATTGGTAGCTTTTCATTGTTACAGAATGCACATGTACATATTAATTTTTCTTCCTATCCAATTTATTTTAAAAGCCCTTTAAGAAGTATTAAAATATCTGCTTTTCCTAACCATGTAACACAGAATTCAATTTAAACATTCTATAAGGTTTGTTATCCTAAGATTTAACACTAACTTTGGAGACTTTATGTGTCCCAATGGAGTAAGTTTAACCAGTTTTATTATCTAAAATGCTTAATAAGTAACCCTTCCAAAAAAAGTGATAATAGAATTGAGGATTTAATTTTTAAAAATATCTGTAACTGCAAGTTTCTTGACCAATTTCCTAAAAATTCATACTACTTTCAGAGTATTTAGAATAATCACAGAAAGAACTAATCTCCTTAAACAGATAACTAGACTGTAAAGCTAAATATGTCTGCAAGAATTCTAGAATGTGTCTGGGGTACTGGAGATCCAAGCAGAAGCTGGGAGGTTAGATTAGCTTAAGGCCCTTTCCAATGTTGTTACTATACACAATATGTGCCTTGATGAGCCTCGCAGGCCCCCCACCCTAAATATTCAAGTCATCTTAAAAATTTATCTTTCAAGACTTAAAATTTTGACAGTCACAAATAGCAATTATTGAGCTTTTGCCAGATACTACTTTAAATGTGATCTTTTTAGTTAAAGAATTCACATTGTCTTTCTCAAATTTCTACATCTCTTTATAATCCCTGAATGACATACTCCTCCCTCAACTCTGCGCAATTGCTTCTCAGGAGAAAGTGAAGAAACAAGCTTCTGTATCACAATGAGTTACTATGAATAACAATTGTGATCTCTGACAAATGACAATAATTGCACTGTATGGCTACATTCCAAGGGTATACAATAATAAACACTTGGTTTTTGTGGCGCTCAAAGCACTTTTTACAGAATTTTGGTTAGTTTTGCTTTAATCAGTAAGTGTTTAGCACTTGGACTGTTGTAGGCACTATAGGGTACAAAATTTGTTGTATTTTATCCTCTAATCTGTGAGGTAGGTTTGCTAATGCTGTAATAACACTAAGCATTTTTTCTGTACTGTTCAAGGTCAGATAACATCTCCAAATTCCAGAAGCAGACATTTCTAAACACCTATAGGGAAAATAGCTAGACTTAAAAGTTTTTTAGATTCTCTTTTAGCATAAGTTTTATAAGATAATACATTTTTACAGTTACCTGATAGGTCTAAAACTTTGCAACTTGGCAAAAAAGTACATTTTAGCTTAATTATAATTTTGCTGTATTGTTTACATCTCAGATTCTCAATTTTGGCAAGTTCAACAGATTAAGGGGTCCTATTTAGTGTCCCTTCTGATGAATATGATGATCTTGAACCCATTTTTCCTCCTCAAGCAAGGTTGTCGTCTTCTGATGAGCAGAGAACCTTGGGAAAGGAACCTGTCAGCATCCAGAACTCCCATGTGGCAGCCCAGTATAGGATTAAGCACGGTAACAGAAGCATGTTCTCAACATTTATTAAAGGAGAGGGGGATGTCTCTCTAACTTTATGAATACAGTCTGTACATAAACACATTTAAATTTAATTACAACAATATTTTATATATGAAATATAGACTTTCATAATAGGAACATAATCTGTAAATTATAACCAATTTTAAATACCAAAATTTAACAATAAAACTACTTAAGTGTTTGAATTAAAAATAAACAGTAAAACCTCTGTATCAGTAACTATAGCATAGTTGATACATCTTTATAGTTTATCTTCAATATTAACCAAAGGGGTGGAATTTAGCCAGGATGGCACTTTTTAAAAGTTAAATGTATTTTCATTTAGTTTACAAAAGAAAAACACATACCTTAAAATTCCAGCTCTCACTATGTAAAATAACCATGCACTAATTCATATTATAGTCACACAACTGTGTTACTGTTTTTAATAGCTAAATGTCATAAAGAAGGTATAGATATGGCTTCCACAGCTTCAATGAGGTGTAAGGCTAGACTATACTGCCCATGTTTTTCTGGTAAAAGCTCTATTACTTTATTTACTAGTTTAGCTGTTGTTGTGATTGGCACTTCAGTGTTTTGAAGATCCTGGGAGTCCTGCAAAGGGGATACAAAAGTAACTCATGGGTTCCATCCAACTAAATAATGATTGTTGCTGACTTCAGAGTTACCACAGCAATTATTTCCCAACAACGTTTTTCTTTGTAACTAGGTGAATTAAATGCATATTTAATAATGGTTATAAAGAAAATCTTAAGAAAACATCCAGTGACCTTCTGGCTGAGCTCATTTTATTTTACTTACCATTGTTTTAAGCCAAGTACAGAGTGTGGGTGGAAGTCTGGCAAGCAGCTCCATTCCCTCTTTGGTCTGGGTATGGAGGAGTGCATAAGCCAGTCTTTGCCCAGTCAACACCAGCAGCTGAGAAGCAAGGACCTCTTTGTCATGGACTTGTAGTATGGCCTGAGAACAGGAATATAGAGAAATATAGTGAGGGCCAACAGCTTTATACTCACCATAGGAAAAGGGTTGTCAATGAAGAAGTCTAGTTCTTTTTTGAGCTGTGCCCATGTATATAATCAAAGTAAAAGTCAAATCAAACAGCATTTAAACCCAAAATTCTGCTCATCAGCTATTTTTTCTCTTATTGCCCAAATCTTCAATTCAGTGTTTTTAATCTTTCAGTTAAAAAAAATTCTGTTAGATTTCTTTTCATGACTGCTTAAAACCTTTACTACCTTTTGAATACACTTAGAATAACCATATACTAGGAGATCTTCTGTCTGGTCCCTGCCAACCTCATGCTGCTTTACTCCTTTCTTACTATAGGGGGCCTTCAAAAATCTCAGGGAAGAATGTATATTATGAAAAAAGTACATAATCTCAAAAATCTTTGTATCAAATATGCATCTTCTATTTCCCACACAATTTCTGAAAGGCTCTCATGTTTGGTATCCATACTGACCCTTCTCCTGGATCTAGTAACCAACCTGGTCCCCATCTCAAGGCCTCTATCCTTGTTGATTCTCTCTCTAGTACTGTTCTTGAAGTTTTCTGTGTGGTGAGCTGCTGTTTATCCTGGGGGTTCAGTTTAAATGTCATATTCTCTAAACACCCCCTACTGTAGCAGCTTCTTTTTATTCATATGGTCCTGTTTCTTTTTTTCATAGCAGTTACCACTCAGAATTTAGCATGCATTTTGCTCCTACCAATAGATTATTAGTTCCATGGGAAAGGAACCTTGTCTGTTTAATGCTATATCCCTGTGCATTCAGCAGACTTGGCACACTAGGAATTTGTCTGATTATCATTTTATATTTTAATATTCTGTTTTTTTGTGCCTAGAAGTTCAAATCAAAGGAAAAGCAAAAAGTTTTGTTTTACTTTATACTGGTTTCTTTACTACAACTATCAGTTTTTATACCTTGAGCCCAGTTAATATTCCTGGAGTCGTCATTACCTCTTCTCCTAAGTGGTCAACTCCGTAGTTGTAGAGTTCTACCACATAATGCCTTCTAACAATATCTTCACTAACTTGAAGGTGATGAGCTAAATCCACAGCCAGAACTGGCCAGTCGTGGTCCTTCTCAAAAGAAGTGCTTATTGCCTCTTCCGAGTGATCTTTGTCCTTTGCAATTGAATGTTGGGCCTGGACAGCTGCACTAACAACTTTCAATAAGAACTGGAAAATGGAACAAAAGAAAGCAATGTTTTATTAGCATGTTTCCTTAAAAACAAACCAAATACCTAAATCAAAGTAATTGCTGGCTTTCCAATTATAGTGGTTTTTCTAATTTTTTTTCATTATCCAACAAGGAAAACATAATTTAATGATAAGCCAGCTCTCAGGAATACCTTGAAAGTGGTCATCCTTTTAAAGCCCAGCTAGATTTCTGCTTATTGGTTTTTTCCCAAGAAATAAAAAATGAAATCCAGTAACTGTAACTTACCTGTTGCCGTACAGATATAAAATTTGGGTCCATTTCCCCACTAGGTAGTAACTGAATTGAAGTTAGGTCTTTAAAAAATGCATTTTTTCCCTAAAAAGAAAGATCATGAAAACTGGTGAGTGTGGATTATTAGGAAAAAAACAAAGTCAATTAATCAGGAATAACTCATGGTTGCCTTTCGTTTTCTCCTTGGTCAGTAAGATTTTAGAGTTCTAGTCGTTTAATTTTTATAGCAATTACCCAGGATGTAGTAGATAGCCTTTAAGGTAGTCTCCCTAGTGATCCCTTCCTCCTGAGTAGTCATGACTTTATGACCCCTTCCCTTGAATGTGGGCTAGGGACTCACTGCTAGCAAAGAGAATTAGGTAGAAGTTAAAAGCATGTTACTTCCAAGATCAGATTCCAAAGGGATCCTGTGGTCCCTTTTGCCTTGAGTGGTCACATTGATTCTCATTTGTCTCTGAAAGGAGGGAGCTGCCCTATGAGGGTCTCATGGGGCAAGAATGAATCTCGCCAACAGTGATGCTTGGAAATAGATCACCTATGTATTCCAACAGCCAGTAGAGCCTCTCCACAAGATCATGCCCCTGGCTAATACCCTACCTGTAGTCTTATGAGAGACTTTAACCCAGAGGCACTTAGAGAAGAGGAACCCAGATTACTGAACCACGAAAACTAAGATAATAAAAGTGTTTGTTGTTTTCATCTGCTATGTTTGGGAATAATTTATTACACAATAATAGATAACTAATATATAATGTGAACGCAATCTTTTTAAAAACAAATTGTCAGACTGCTTAAAAATGACTTAAGATAACAGATGTATTTGAAGAGTCAAAACAGAATATCTGAAAATAAGATTTCGTAAGTTCCTTGGCAGTAAATGCAATGCAGAACGAAAGCCTTTCCCAGTCCACCACTTTAGTCAGGGTACCGTCGCCAGTGTCCTCGCCATCTCCTGTTTTGCTGTTTCATCTTCAGCAACTGAGTTGTCCCAGATACCTTCCAATGTCCTTCCATACCTAGTCACCTACGAGTCCAGGTCATGCGGTAGGACTGCCAAGTAGGTTAAAGCCACTCATAGACTTCACAGGGCAACCTACATTTTGGACATCATTGTTTGAATTCACTCACTCACAGTCACAATCTGTACACCTGCTGATCTTAGGGCCTATAATAGAACCACTTATTATTTGTTATTTCAAATACTGCTAGTACTGCCTATTGAGTATAACAATGACCACGAGGTAGGCACTGTAATCATCTTCACTTTCTGAATGTGAAAATGGGCTAAGAGAAACTACTTCTAGTAAGCAAAAAATAGCAGTGGGATTCAGATTCATTGTCCCTCTGTAGATGAGGGTCACACAGCTGCCTTGGGTTATATAGCTGGGAACTAACATCACCATGCTCATCATTTTGGATGATGTATTCTAGTTTTATAAAATCACCCTGTCCCACTTTTAAAAAGTTAACTATAATTTTATTTGAAAGGTGTGAAGAGAAGAGATACTCTTCTTTCTGCTAGTTCACTCTTCAGATGCCTGCAATAGCCAGGGTTGGGTTATGCTAGAGCCAGGAATTAAGTCTAGGTGGCAAGTACTGGAGCCATTGCCTGCTGCCTTCCATGGTGCACATTAGTCAGAAGCAGAGGAGCCAAGACTTGAACCGGGCACTCTGATATGGGATGTGGGTATGCTAGATGTCACCTTAACCACTGTGCCAAAGGCCTGCCCCTGCAAGGTCCCTCTGTGGGGGCAATATCAACCTAGGCACTTATACAAAATATATATAATCTCAAAATACAATAAATATTTACATATATAAACTTTTAAGTACATTTTCCTTTTACAGTCTCAAAGTTACTCATTCAAAATCGTGTGTTTTTTTTTTTTTTTTGACAGGCAGAGTGGACAGTGAGAGAGAGAGACAGAGAGAAAGAAAGGTCTTCCTTTGCCGTTGGTTCACCCTCCAATGGCTGCCGCGGATGGCGCACTGCGACCGGCGTACCGCGCTCATCCGATGGCAGGAGCCAGGTGCTAGGTGCTTTTTCCTGGTCTCCCATGGGGTGCAGGGCCCAAGCACTTGGGCCATCCTCCACTGCACTCCCGGGCCACAGCAGAGGGCTGCCCTGGAAGAGGGGCAACCGGGACAGAATCTGGCGCCCCGACCGGGACTAGAACCCTGTGTGCTGGCGCCACAAGGCGGAGGATTAGCCTGTTGAGCCACGGCGCCGGCCCAAAATCAGTATTTTTAAGTATATATAGTTATCTCATTAAGGCTATAATTACCATACTTCTAGTACTTCAAATGTTGCAGATTAAAAACATTTCTTAAAAAGTATTATTTCTGCTAATATATACTTCAAACTTAGTATGTCCAAAATCATTCTAAATGGGCTTCTTTGCAAATAGCATGCCTGATTTTTCAAGCTTGAAACCAGAATTAACTGTAACCTCTTCTGTCTCCTTCAGCAGAATATCTAGTCTGGCATTAAGTTACTGACTCCTCTAAGTCCCTTCATGATTCTTACCACCTCGCCTCAATCCATATCCTCATCAACTCCTGATATCCAGTGGTTTCCCACATTGTAAACAGTGTGCCCGCCAATCTTTTGGGCATACTGCTGCCCTGCACCTGTAACAAATCTCCTTAATCATAAATGAATTAAAAAATTTAACGAGCTCTTGTTTTCTATCAGGCATGGCACACGAATAGTAAAGAGGTGCTAAGTTCAAGGATTGTAGACAAAGCCTTTGAAGGGAAGATGACACTTAATAACCTGACAAACAGGAGCTGGTCACACAAAATTATCACCTATGAAAATTGAACATTGCAATCAAGGACAAAAAGCAATAAAGATATGATTTCTGAGAAATGGAAGATAGTAGCTACAGCACAGGGTGCAAGAGAGGAATAGCTGACAAGTTAGAAAAAGTTTAGCAATGGCTATGGTAGCCTTCTTCCTCCTTGCTCTGTTTCCATATAGCAGGAGTTCTGTTAGAGGAATATTCCAAGTCTCCTGCTGCAATTCACACTGCTCCCCAAAAAGACCAGTGGATTTAGGGCAGATGAGGGAAACCTTTTTACTGCCAAGGGTCATTTGGTAATTTATAGTATCATTCGTGAGCCATACAAAATGATCAACTTTAAAAATCAGCCTGTTAGGGGTTGGTGCTATGGTGTGGGAGGTTAAGCTGCCACCTGCAGTGCTGGCATCCCATATGGGCACCAAGTGGAGACCCAACTGCTCCACTTCCGATCCAGCTCTCTGCTAATGGCCTGGGAAAGCAGTGGAAGAGGGCCCAAATGTTTGGACCCCTGCACCCACACGGGAGACCCAGAAGAAGCTCTTGGCTTCGGTTTGCCGCAGCTCCAGCAGTTGCAGCCATTTGGGGAGTGAACCAGCAGATAGAAGATTGGCGCTCGCTCTCCTCTTCCTTCCTCTCTCTCTCTCTAACTCTAACTCTCTAACTCTGCCTTTTAAATAAAATAAATCTTTTAAAATAAGCATGCTATAGATTTATTATTTTTGAGTCCCAGTGGCGTTTGCCTTGGCAGGAACAGACCGAATGACTTCGTGGGCCTTATATATCCTGTGGGTGGACGTTTCCCACCCCAGATTTGGGAGAAGGAGCTGAACATTCTCAGCAGTCCCTTGCTCGCCCTCTGAGGGAGGCAGTGTTCATGCAGGAAGAACACAAGTCCTTACAGGGGGCTTGCAGGAGTCTGGCTATGCTGTCCATGAGTGTGCAGATCTCGCATCTGAGGGTAAAATAATGTACTCCCTTTCCTACAAGCCTAAGCTGTGTTCTGCAACCTAATTTCTACCAGTAGAAAGCTCAGCAACAAAAGCTGACATTTTATCTCCAATTATCTGCATCCTCTGTGTCTCTCATTTAGCCCTTGTGTGGGGAAGAAGACAGTTTACCATGCACAGTGACCAAATTGTGTGGACTTGGAACCTGATCCTACAAAGGAGCCTAGAAGTCTCGAGCATGAAGTTTTGATTATGCCTATGCTCTTGCAGCACAGTGCTGGAGGGACTGTTGTACCAGCCAAGGGAAGGAGGGCATTTGACCTAGTGGTTAAGATGCCTGTGGGCCACATCCAAGTTGCCTGGTTTTGACGTCCAGCTCTGGGTCCTCACTCGGAGGACCCTGGGAGGCAAGTGGTGATGGATCAAATTGTTGGCTTCCTGCCACCCATGTGGAAGACCTGGATTTAGTTATCAGCTTGCACCTTGGCCTCTGGCCCACAGCCATTATGAGCATTCAGGGAGTGAGCTGGCAGATGGAGCTCGCTCTCTCTCAAATCAGTCAATTTTTTTGGGGAAAAAAGATCCATGTACCTGCTAAACTTGAAACTAAAATGGCTCTGAAATCTGATGAAGTCTTACCTTACTGTCAAAAAGTGAAAGTGGCTTCACGGTCTTCAGAGCAAATCTCATGACTGCATACAGGATGGAGCACAGGATGGAGTGGTGCTCCACCAGCGGGTAGTGGATGTGCTTCTGCTCAAGGGCCAGTTCCACTATCGAGATGGGTCCTTCCACAGAAAGCCAGGCATCCTCTGTGTCCAGGACAGGCACTTGCATTTCATCCCTGCTAACATCTGCCTAAAGGTTTTGAAAATGGAGGAACGTGTTCAGACTTGGAGAAATAACAACTTACAACTACCCTCATGAAGAGTTTCTCAGCAGCAACATGCAAAGCTATATTCTACACATACACATACAAATTGAAAAAAATGCAAAGTCTAATTTTAGTAAGAAGCTTCACTTTTATTTAGATGGAAATAAAAATTGGGAATTAATAAATAAAAAATTCTGTTACAAAAGTCCTTTCTTAAATCCAGTGATGTTCAGAGTAATATTTCAGGAGCAGTTTAGAATGGAAATAGACCTCTTTTACCTCCATTAAGGTCTGAAGAAGATCCAGACAGGAGCCAAGGAAAGATGTCACTGCTGTGTCGCTCATCCCCACATCCTGTTCAAGAGGAACATATTAAGGCTCTGCAGGGAAACTGCTACAGTTAACACCAGAGAAACAACAGAAGGCAATCGACCTGTACACTGAATATGCAGGAATTTTAAAATTAAAGCTTTGGCATAAGTTACTTCATTTAGGTGCTTTAAAGTTAACCAAACTTAAACTCAGGCTTTAAAAATGTAGTACTACTGTCAATTAAAAAATTAGTGTGCTTTATGTATTGTAAAATTACATTCTCCTCAGTCCCAACAGATCGCAGCACTCCCACATGCACCGCACAGCTTGCAAAGGCATTTATGAGAGCCAAATAACCGTGGTGGACAGTCAGATCCACACGTAAGCATCCAGCCTGAAAAGTTCTATGAGAACACCCTGGTGTGGTTTCAGCACATCTTTTAGGGACTGAGCTGATTCTCTGAACAAAACTAGATTTCCCTAGCTGGAGAACAGAATTCCAGACTCCTCCACTGGCCACAGGTGGTGTCTTAAAAGGTCTAACCAAGGGGCCAGGATATTTTTAAAGCAACAACCAATACATCCCACACATCCCCAAAGTACATAAATCAGAGTATATGTGTGCCTGCTCGTGCACTCATACACAGCTGTAATTACATCACCACTCAAGAATACACAATAATTCTACAACAGTGGTCATTTTTGTGGGGGCTATGGGCCTAAATTAGCTGGATTCACATTTACCAACATTTCTTAAGAACATGTCAAAGTTCTGAGCAAAAGCTCCCATGATTAATCAGTGGCCTCAAATACAAGCTCAGTGTCTGTGGGCTATAATATTATTTGGTTAATATCATATTTGTGTAACAGTTAATACATATAGGTAGAAGATTCTTGACACATATGGATATGCTTCAATTTAATGTTGGAATCTTCTATTATAAACTTCTAATCTGAACTAGAGCAAAAATATGCAGTAATGGCAGCATGCGATCCTGTCCACAGTCCAAAGTTGAACACATCTTACGAAAACTTAGGTGAAATATGCTCTTTGATAATCTGGAAAGGTAAATTAAAATCGGCCACAGTTCACCACCAGTTTCCTTAAGTATTCTCCTTCCATTTTTCTTATCTCCTAATATGTCATCAAAATGGTAACAGGCAAAGTCCTCCCGAACAGTTAATAAGCTACTACAGAAAGTGTAGGATTCATAGCTATTCGACAAGGTAAGGGCATTTCACTTACCCTTCGGCATAGCCTATCTTTTGGGGATTTTCCAACCTAAGACAAAAGGACACAAAATGCTATAATATTTAATAATTTAAGTAACAAGGCATTACAATGGTACAGAAAGTAAAAAGTACACAAATTGTAAAACTTCAAATGTGGTAAGCTTTCATTAATTGTTAGTTTTATCAGTAGTAGATGCAATTAATTTTGTGGTAGAACTTGAAAAGTATCACACTAAGCTCACATGTAATCTGGCTCTCATTAACTATGTTGCCATAAAGCTCAGAGCCAGAGTGTGCTAATAATAAAGACCACCTAAGAATTTTGCTTCTTGATAAAGATGCATACCGATTTTACAAGGTTAGTAAGAAGGAAAAACACTCTAAAGAAGGTTAGAGTTATAATCCTAGCTCAGAAAGATCGCTTTGATTCACTGAGTACTTATGAAGCTTTTACTGCACATGTCTATGGAGTGATAAGTTGGAGGTAAAAGTTCTCTCTCAGAAACACTCTGAGACAAGAAACTCGCAGAAGACACAAGACAAAAAGTCTTCACCTCATTACCCCTAGCCAAGATTATTCAAATGGCCTACAGATACCAAATCTGAGCATTATAATTCCTGTGATTAAAATTGTCCCATGTCTTCAGTATAAAATAACAACTGCCATTTGCTGAGCCCTTACTGTATGTGCCAGATCCTGTATTAAGCAGTTGAGAACTCACAATCTAAGCTGGCACAGGAAATCCTCCATGCTCAGCTTCTCTTCTTCCCACAGCCCCTCATCCCACCATCCTAAACTACTTGTAGTTTTCTCAATACAACTAGCTACCTCCTATTTCCAGGGCTTTTTGCTGGAACACATTTTCTTCTTGCCCATTTTTACTGATTCAAATATACTATTATATTAAAATTCAAGTATTTACTTTTTCTTTGCTACCCAAACATCTTGTCTATTTACCTGTCTTAGACTATGAGTTCTTTGAGGTCCAGGACTGTGACTTACTTTATTTATTTTTAAAGATTTACTTATTTGAATGGCAGAGTTACAGAGAGAGAGAGAGAGAGAGAGAGAGAGATCTTCCATCTGTTGTTTTACTACCCAGATGGTTGCTACAACCAGGGCTGGGCCAGGCCAAAGCCAGGAGCAAAGAACCTCATCTGAGTCCCCCACATGGGTGGCATGCACCCAAGCACTTGGGCCACCTTCTGCTGCTTTCCCAGGCATATCAGCAAGTAGCTGGATCAGAAGTGGAGCAGCCGGGACTTGAAACAGAACTCATAACGGATACTGGCATGGCAAGCAGCTGCTTAACTTGCCGTATCACAATGCTGGCTCCCCAGCACTGTGACTTCAATCTGTGCTACTACAGCACCTAGTACAGTCCTAGGCACATTAAGAGTGAACATATTATAATAAATATTTATTCAAAAAATCATCACAAATCTTCTGCCTCTTCGTTCAAGACTGTTTTCACCCAAATCAAAGTTTTAAGGATCAGATATGACAGTGTTGTGAAATTATAAATAGTAACAAACATATAAACTGCTTATTATTATTATCATCTCAACAAAGGGATGATCAGAGTAGAAGCATAAGAGACCAACATCAAAGAGGCCCAAAGAAGTTCTCAGAAGTAGTTCAAAGCAGGCAAGGAAGATAAGCACAGAGGAAAGAATGAGTAGATTTAACTATCAGCATGATCGAGAAAGCACTTTCAAGGGAGCAGTAGCAGTGCTATTCCTGGTGTAGGAATGACTATCACCATATATTTAAAAGAATATGTTGCTATTATAGTGGTGATTCTCTCAACACTTACCTAATCTAGGCCAGAATAATTTAGGTTTGCACTGGCCTATAAAACACATGGACAAGCATGCCGGGCCACACTGCTTGAGGCTAGTGGCTCTTCTCCAGTGTGCTAGCAACTTCTGTCCTGTCAGCTGAGTTCTAGCCTTCGATGTTACACTTGTTCCGAAATCTACATGCTGGCTGGACATGTCATTGTAGGCATGTGATTTAATTAAATAAATGATGAAATACACATGAGACAAAAGGGGAGTTATTTACATATGTGTTATGATGTATTTTTTAGAAAGATTTATGGAGTAGAGTAACTCCTAGGCCTTTTGGATTAGATATAGAAAAACTATCTGGATTAGGAGAATAATTGTAAAAAAATCTACAGATGTTACACTTGGATTATATCACAACTTTAAAGAAATAGGATCAGTAGTGATAGGCAATGCACTGTGCATGAGGTTTATACAAGAAAACCAAAGCAGAACTGAAATCAACCCCACTCAACAACAACAAAAAACAAGGGTACCTCAAAAAGATCTTAGAAGAATGGAATTAAAAGCTGTTTATTTTGGTACAAAATTTTTTTGAAATTCCATGTTTTTTTTTTTCATAATATGTATTTTCCATGAACTTTTTGAAGGCCCCTTTGGATACATGGATTTCAGAATTTTTTGGCACTATAATTTATCTTTCAATTCTACTTCCCAGGAACAATTTAAAGTTCCCTCATCTGTTGGCCCTGTAACTAAAACATTTGGTGAAAACATGAATGTTTGTATGTTCTAAGTTAAAATAAAATACAAATCCTGGCTTTTTAATTTTATTTTATTTTAACTTTTATTTAATGAATATAAATTTCCAAAGTACAGCTTATTGATTACAATGGCTTTCCCCCTCCATAACTTCCCTCCCACCTGCAACCCTCCCCTCTCCCGCTCCCTTTCCCCTTCCATTCACATCAAGATTCATTTTCAATTCTCTTTATATACAGAAGATCAATTTAGTATATATTAAGTAAAGAATTCAACAGTTTGCACCCACACAGAAACACAAAGTGAAAAATACTGCTTGAGTACTAGTTATAGCATTAAATCACAATGTACAGCACATTAAGGACAGAGATCCTACATGAGGAGTAAGTGCACAGTGACTCCTGTTGTTGACTTAACAAATTGATACTCTTGTTTATGGCGTCAGTAATCTCCCTAGGCTCTTGTCATGAGTTGCCAAGGCTATGGAAGCCTTTTGAGTTTGCCAACTCCAATCTTATTTAGACAATGTCATAGTCAAAGTGGAAGTTCTCTCCTCCCTTCAGAGAAAGGTACCTCCTTCTTTGATGACCTGTTCTTTCCACTGGGATCTCACTCACAGAGATCTTTCATTTAGGCTTTTTTTTTTTAATTGTTGTTGTTTTGTTTTGTTTTTTTGCCAGAGTGTCTTGGCTGTCCATGCCTGAAATACTCTCATGGGCTTTTCAGCCGGATTCAAATGTCTTAAGGGCTGATTCTGAGGCCAGAGTGCTGTTTAGGACATCTGCCATTCTATGAGTCTGCTGTGTATCCCACTTCCCATGTTGGATCATTCTCTCCCCTTTTTTTTATTCTATCGGTTAGTATTTTCAGACACAAGTCTTGTTTATGTGATCTCTTTGACTCTTAGTCCTGTAATTATGATAAATTGTGAACAGAAATTGATCACTTTGACTAGTGAGATGGCATTGGTACATGTCACCTTGATGGGATTGAATTGGAATCCCCTGGTATGTTTCTAACTCTACCATTTGGGGCAAGTCCGATTGATCATGTCCCAAATTGTACATCTCTTCCCTCTCTTATTCCCACTCTTACATTTAACAGGGATCACTTTTCAGTTAAGTTTCAACACTTAAGAATAACTGTGTATTAATTACAGAATTCAACCTTTCCAAGGATTCAGAGCTCTTTTTCATGTCATTAAAATGCCAGCACTGAGAATTACATTTAACTGAACGTTAGTAAAATAGAATAACAAATAACAGTCTGACAAGATTCAATGTAAACAACCTTGCTGATATCAATTAAGGGAACCAAATAAACAAAAAGTCAGTACACGAACTTTAAAATTATCTTACCTTATCCATCAAGTATGCAGCAGCAGAAAACCTTTTAACTAAGAATGTGTTCCACATCATCAGTGCAATACCTAAACAGAAAAAGTAAAGTGGTGAACAGGATGTAAAAGAGTAAAGAGGACACTTACACAGTGTCAATTTTATCATAAAGAACAAACTACTGTCTTCTGTAAGTTTATATAAGGGCTATGTATTTAGGTGTCATCTTTTCTCTTACGAAATAAAGTTAATGAAATCTTTACAGAAGTCAGAACTGAGCTACATCAGAGTCCATGTAAACAGCCAATATGCATAAGCAAAGATTTAGAAGAAGGTGAAGAAATATCTGCTTCAGAATTTACACATAGACATTAGAAGGTGATACTCCTCCTCATCCAGCCCAACACCTAGTCTCACCACTTACTAAGTTACTAACTCGCTTAGTGTTCATCTCAATTCTTTTTTTTTTTTTTAAGATTTATTTATTTTATTTGAAAGTCAGAGTTACACAGAGATAGAAGGAGAGGCAGAAAGGTCTTCCATCCCCTGGTTCACTCCCCAGTTGGCCACAACGGTCTGTGCTGCTCTGATCCAAAGCCAGGAGCCAGAAGCTTCCTCTGGTTCTCCCACACAGGTGCAGGGGCCCAAGGACCTGGTCCATCTTCTACTGCTTTCCCAGGCCATAGCAGAGAGCTGGATCGGAAGTAGAGCAGCTGAGTCTCGAACCAGTGCCCATGTGGGATGCTGGCACTGCAGGCGCCAGCCCCCATTTCAATTCTTAAATGAAACGTCTACCTATTAAATGGAAATGGCTGCTTCTCTATAGTAATTTGTAACATTTTTTTCAAGGGAATATCAGCAGTCCCTGTGGAATAGTAGCCAGTGGAGAATATTCACATGGATTAAAAAACACAGAACACAGATGATTTCTAGGGTCTAGCTTTACGAAGTTTTTGACTAACTGCTTTTTCACCTAGAATTATAGTTCTGAGAAGGCTGTCCTCTGTGAACTAAAGTAGGCATCAATGATGTGTCCACAATAGCTCTTTTGCTTACTTTTAGGGGTAACAGCCTGGGGACAGAAGATAGCAGTTTCGGGGCCACCACTGTGGTGTAGAAAGTTAAGCTGCTGCCTGCAGTGCTGACATCCCCTATGGGCACTGGTTGGATTCCCGGCTGCTCCACTACTGATCCAGCTAATGCACCTGGGAAAGCAGAGGAAGATGGCCCAAGTGGTTGGGCCCCTGCATCCACATAGGAGACCCAGAAGAAGCTCCTGGCTCCTGGCTTGGGATTGGCCCAGCTCTGGCATTGCAGCCATTTGGGGAGTGAACCAGCTGGTGGAAGATTTCTCTGTCTCTCCCCACCTCTGTCTATAATATTTTCAAATAAATGAATAAATCCTAAAAAAAAGATAGTTTCTACCTACTCCCTAACTTCTTTATGAATAGCAGTTTTCCAGGTAGCTAAAACAGCCTTCACTTTGCATATAGCTATCTACAGTAAAACTCACATGATAGGTAACAGGCAAACACATTTATTCCCATCCTGTTAATCAGGATGCCTCATTTGAATCAGTCAGTGATGTTTTTAATATCCATTTACTTACCATTCTGTACAGGTGCATTAAGAATATGCTTCAAGTGTTCTATTGACCTAACAAGAAAACGTGCTTCCTTACATACAGGGAAAAGAGAGGGGAAAAGAAGTCATCATTTACTAGGTGTTTCAAATATCAATGGTGACTAAGTACATAAATTTCTGCATAAAGCTATTTAAGAATGCTATAATAAGAACATGGAAATATTAGGTAACAAGTAACATCTGATATAACTTTGCTTGTCAAGTTCACATTTCTTACATAATGATTACTTTCTAAAAATTCCCAAATCATATATACTGACACCTGGATTCAAATTCACTGTGGTTTGTATATCACAGCAGTGTTCTTCCTAATAAATCAACTTCACACAGACATGAAGACAATGAATTTATTTTGTAAACACAATCCATTCATTCATTTATTCATCATTCAACAAACATTTATCGAGCATCCACTATGCACAAGGCTCTGTTTGAGGCACCAAGGATGCTATGATGACAGAGCAGATCCAAATCCTTGCTTTCACTCAGCTTACATTCTAGCAAAGGAGCTAGACAATAAATACAAGTAATTTATACAGTGTGAATAGTGGAAAGTATCAAGAAGAAAAAAAACAGAGAAAGATCTATGAAACATTAGAAGGAAGGGATATCTGAAATTCAACTCTTTCTAATCAAGGAAGTTCACACATTAAACCCAAATGTCAGTATGTGATACTGATGGAATTATCCAGGTCTTTGTTAAGTAATTCTGTAGCCTGTACACAGATAAGACATATCACCATTCACAACATATATTGATGCTGGAAATTCTCCAGAGATATGTCAATTCTTTGAGTCTAATAAAGTATTATATGTGTGTATGTGTGTGGGGATTTGGGATAAGCATTGGATGGGGCAAGAAGATGAATACTAAACAGAAAAATAAGAAAAGCAGCCACTTATTTCAACGCAGGCACTAACTGGTCAATGGTGAGACTAATCAAAATGTCAGGTACCATGCACCCATCTTCTCTATAAGCCGCTATAACTTTTGAAGATGACTGGTATTATAGTGCTCATATTAGCAGAAAATCTACACAAAAGTTCAGAATCATTCATAAAGGTCACCAGCTGTGTGCTATGACTTATTGGCTACTTGTGTAAGTAATGGCAATGAGCCTGGCGTCAGCTTTCTATTACGCAAGCACCTTTGGTTTACAAATGAATGTTGTAGAATTTTCTTCTTAGTTACTTACTTAAACTTGAATTCATGCATTCAGGATTTTAGAAATCATGCCATCATTTTAGTTCCAACATTTTTCTCATGGAATTGGTAAAAGTATTTAAGGAAGAGAGTCCAACTACAATTCAGGCTGTAGTCACCTGAAGAGGGTGATTTGAGGGGCACTAAGGGGACCTTCTGTCCTCAACTCACATTTAGGCTAAAGTTTAATTGACCAAAGACCATTCTTTCATTTAAGTCACTTATGTTTTAGTGTCTTCCTTTAATGTGTAAGTGAGTAGGTAATTTTTTTAAGAAGGAAGAGTATCAGTAAAGTTCACATATAAATGTGAATTGGTTCATCATGAATTTTTTTTGCAAGAATGCAACCTGATATAACAACAAAAAGAAAGAATTTTGCTTGAGAGGAATAATTTACCAGAGCCCTGACTAAGGAGGCCTAGGTGGAGGAGGGATTTGCAGAGAGGAACAGTCACCATATGTCTCACATCTATGTCATCCTGGCATCAACCCTGGAACACTGGGATCTTCTTTAGAAAAGCGAGGAGGGAGTGCAGAAACAGTCAGATTCAGTGACTGGCCAGAGCACAGATGTTGGTCAGCCATCTACCTGGGATCCAGGTCCAAGACTGGAACTTCTCCCAGGGCCTGGGGAGAGACAGTAGCTACCACAAGTGGTAGAAGATGATGCCTGACAGAGCCACACAATACAGCTCTTTTCATTGCTTTTCTGAGACAGGTATAAGAGGTACAAACTAATACAGATACATCTGAATATCACACAGTAGGCTAACATCAGGATCCTTACTCTAATTTTATCATGATCAATATAATACTAAGAACAGCCTGTTAGGTAGGGACTCCTCATGTAGGAATTCATAAGGAAATAAAAAAAACCTTGTCTCAACTATGCAGTAGTAGTATAAAACATACTGGATTTTGACAAGGAGGAACCTATGCTTAAATCCTGACATTTATTTGGTAGTGTATCCTTAGATAAGGAAATTAACTTCTCTGAGCCACAGTTTTTTCTTCTCTAGGGTGGGGTTAATGATAATACTTAAACTTCATAGCTTCCTGTGAGGATTATAAGAGGTAATATATGGCTGGCGCCAAGGCTCAATAGGCTAATCCTCCGCCTTGCAGTGCCGGTACACCGGGTTCTAGTCCCGGTTGGGGCACCGGATTCTGTCCCGGTAGCCCCTCTTCCAGGCCAGCTCTCTGCTGTGGCCCGGGAGTGCAGTGGAGGATGGCCCAAGTGCTTGGGCCCTGCACCCCATGGGAGACCAGGATAAGCACCTGGCTCCTGCCATCGGATCAGCGCGGTGTGCTGGCTGCAGCGCGCTGGCCGCGGCTGCCATTGGAGAGTGAACCAACGGCAAAAGGAAGACCTTTGTCTCTGTCTCTCTCTCTCACTGTCCACTCTGCCTGTCCCAAAAAACAAACAAAAAAAAGAGGTAATATATGAAAAAGTTCTACCACAATCACCAGTACAGAGACACTGCAAAAAAGAAAAAGCCAGTGTTGATCAAGTTACTTAATTAAATAGTCCTCCCCACACCCAGAGCCTGAGCACAGAAACAGAACGAGACTGGAAAGGTACTGAGAATCTTACCTCTGGATCTTTATTCCACTGAACAACATACTCCCAACAGCAATGTGCGTGCAGCACGTCAAGCTCAAGGCTACAAGGAAACTGCTCATAGGCTAAGTGCAGCAGGTCTGAAAGTCAGAAGAGCGGTGATGTTATACTTTCCCTAATGAAGACTAGCCCCATTTCTCAGCTCTGCATTTCGTATTTCTCATTACGTGCGTATCACCTGGTATGGCTCCCAAGTCCATCTCCACCTCTGACACCTCAAGGAAACCTCTGTTAATACCTTCTTTGGGTTCATCTGGATTTTCTGAATCTTTTTCCTTATTAGCCAGTTTTAATACGTCAGGGCTCAAGTCCTGTTTAAATATCCACTTGGCCACACTGTCTGCAATGCCACCTACAGTTTGGAGACAAGAAAGAAGATGAAAATTTACAACATGTAAAAACCAATACAGTATTTGAGCTGTGTTCTCTTATGAAGAGATATGTCACATTCAGGTCTGAGCCTAAAAGTAATCCCCAAAAGCCACAAGATGTACAGTCATGTTACTACCCACAAGCCATCCAACAGGGGATAAGTAAGCTCTCTGCTATCAGGAATTTTTTACACTCTCAGAAAACATTAACTAAATATAAATGCGTATGTATACATGTCTGGGTACCACATACTTTGTATGTCCACAAATTAAAAATTCACTTTACCAGACACAGAAAAAAGGAATGATTACATTTTAAAAACATTTTTATAAACATTATAAGACTGATTAGCAAGACACTTATCTAGGCTTCACAGAACATTAATTTTTTAAATGTTTATTTTTTACCTACTTGAAAGGCAGCAGAGAGAGAGTGAGTGAGTAAGAAAGATTTTCCATCTAACTGGTTTATTCCTCAAATGCCTTTACAATAGCCACGGCTGGGCTAGGCTGAAGTCAGAAGCCAGAACATCATCCATGTCTCACATGTGGGTGGTAGGAGCCTGAGTACCTAAGCCACCACCTGCTACCTCCCAGAATGCATTAGCAGGAAGCTGGGATGGAAGCGCAGCCCCCAGGACTCAAACCAGGCACTCCAAATTGGGATTCGGGCATCCCAACCTTAGGTCAACCAGCTGCACCACAATGGCCTCCTCAATAATATTTCTAATAATCAACTAACTTGTCTGCATATTTATGGGAAAAATTCAGCCATAGGTAATCAGTGACTTAATCTACACCATGTTTCAGTCAATATTATAAAAAATTGTAAATCCAAACTGAAAAACATCTAAGACCTTTGAAGAGTCCTGTTTACTAATGAAAACAAGTTATATATTCTTCTACAATTTATAAAACATTTTTCTTTCAGTCTTCTCTATTTTGATTCTAATAAAAACCATTCCATATAAAGAATGCTTCACAGTGAATTCACAATCATCAGAGAACATATGCAACAGCAGTACACTAGGTGATCTAATTTCTCACTTGTGGGGGCTGGCGTTGTGGCATAGTGGGTAAAGCCACCACCTGCAGTGCTGGCATCCCATATGGGCTCTGGTTTGGGTCCCAGCTGCTCCTCTTCCAATCCAGCTCTCTGCTATGGCCTGGGAAGGCAGTAGAAGATGACCCAAGTCCTTGGGCCCCTGCACCTACATGGGAGAACTGGAAGAAGCTCCTGGCTTTGGATCGGCGCAGCTCTGGCCATTGAGGCCAGTTAGGGAGTGAACCAGCTGATTAAAGACCTCTCTCTCTCTCTGCCTCTCTGTGTAACTTTGATTTTCCAATAAATAATCTTTAAAAACATTATTTGTGGCCTCTATTTGATACTTTTCATTGTGGAATTCATCCACTGAATATTTTGCTTAGAGTACTATTAAAATGGTGCCCCTATGACCGGTGCTGCGGCTCACTAGGCTAATCCTCCGCCTGAGGCGCCGGCAACCCCAGGTTCTAGTTCCAGTTGGGGCACCAGATTCTGTCCCTATTGCTCCTCTTCCAGTCCAGCTCTCTGCTGTGGCCCGAGAGTGCAGTGGAGGATGGCCCAGGTTCCTGGGCCCTGCACCCACACTGGAGACCAGGATAAGCACCTGGCTCCTGGCTTCGGATTGGAACAGCGCGCCGGCCGCAATGCGCCAGCCGTAGCGGCCACTTAGGGGGTGAACCAACGGAAAAAGGAAGACCTTTCTCTCTGTCTCTCTGTCTAACTCGGCCTTTCCAAAAAAAAAAAAAAAAAAAAGGTGCCCCTATACATTCACTAAGGGTAGTAAGTAGTAGTTAGTGTAGTAAGTTTACGATGAAATTAAGTCTTATATGAAATTAAGTCTTATAAAATGAGAGAATGTATTAAATGAAAATGTATTAATACATAGGTATTTATAAATCTAGAAATACAGTCATGCTGGTATCAACTGCTTAACAGAAGTGTTGATAAGAAGACTGAGGACCTCCAAAATAATTCAAAATGTAGGAAGCTTATGTTCCTGCAGGATGGAAGCACTGGGACCTAAATGACTCGAAGGCAGTGGAATGTGAACTTCAGAAAAGAGGAATAAAGTCCTACGGTGGGTAGGAGGCAGAGGAGAACATCTGCAGTGAATGGATCCTAAAGATTTCCTGGAGCAGGTGGCACTTGAGTTGGACATTGAAAGATAAGTAATATTTAGATACCAGGGACAGTGGGATGGGAAAAGAGGAGAACAGACTCAGATCCAAAGATGGGAGTTACAGGGATGCTTCATTCTAACTAAAGCTTAGGAAGCAAGCGAGCACGCAGTATCTGGGGCTTCCTGAACAGGGAACTGACCAAATCAAACTTAGAGAAAACTAATTGAGAAGTATATGGAGGGTCATTTTTATTTTTAAAATCTGAAGGTATTTCTCTTTCCCTATCCCTTCAACTCATTTTAATTATAATAGAAAAAAAAAAACTCATGCCATGAAAGCATAGATGCAGATGCTCAAATACAACTCAGCTTACCTTTTCCTCCTTCTAGTAGTTTCTTAACAGAAAGCCTTGGAAGCGGCTCAGCCTGCAGTGCGGACACTTTGGAGGCTGGAGGACTTCTTCTGCTATGGAGCAAGGTCTGGAGGATGAGACAGTCCTCCAGCTGTTTCAGCAGCAGCTTCCAGTATTCGGTGTCAAGGGAAAGGGCCTCCCAGGAATCAGTGAGCGCCTCCCAATCGGTACCCAAAGCTGTTTGGGAAAACTAACAGAAAGTACACTGGTGATTCTCTGGCAAGGATGAAAATCACATGAACTTGAATGGGCTTTGAACTTGAAGGCTTTTGGACAGAAGGATGCATCACAAAGCAACACACAGAGGTTGTTTTTTCACAAACACTACCACCAGCCTGGATGAAACGTGAGCCTCAGGAGGAAGGATACTGGGGTAAGGCATTTACACGGAGCCCTGCGGTAATGACCCAATTTGGCCAGTGTACATTTCAGAGTCTTGTGCCCCAACATGGCAAGGGCCAGTTTTTCCTGTGGGTACCAATCAGGACACTGACACCCCCTCAGAATGTACTTGTCAACTTACAAAAGTATCTGAAATTTCCTATCAGTATAAACATAGTAAGCTGGTGATAGTAAATGTAACTTCTAATTACTGACACTGGTAAGTGAATCACTTCACACTTAGGTGTCTCACCAACTTAAAGTAATATATTCCTAGAAAATAATCATTTGACCCACCACAAGATACATGGTGTGTTAGTTTTTTCCTTAGAAAAATTTCCATCCTCGAGATGAGGAAAAGCCACAAAGCAGCTATGAATAGGAACCTTACATTGCAACCACTCAATACTAGCTTTATGCGAGGGAAGATTATCATAGAAGTTTAGAACTAGAACAAAGGCAAGAAGTAATACAGTCTAACCCTGACCTCCTGTGGATGAGGAACCCAAAGCCTGGAGACTCATTCTACAGAACTCATGACAAGTCACCAGCTCCCGGCAGAAAGCCAGTTCTCTGAGTGGTAGCTTCAGCACTTCTCCCTCATGCCAGGGGCCACAGCTGAAGTCAAGTAAGTACAGCATCTGAACAAACACGTTAGGGGCAGCCTCCTTCTTCTCCCTCCCAAAAAAGTCTCAACAATAACAACTGATTGGACATATACCTGAAATTCTAGATGTTCCATAATCTTGAAGAGAAGCATGCTTTCAGAAAAGGAAAGCGTGGCTTGGGTGACTGGGTGGATACAGATCTAAGCTGCTCCTTCCCCCACTTACTTTTTTCTCTGCCATATTGTTCGATATCTGTGCAGCAACAGAATGCCCAACATGTGCAGATAACAGAGCAGCTCCATTGTTCTCAGACTGAATACAGGCCATGCGCATCTGCTGCCACCAAGGGGAAACAGACTGGGAATCCCACGTCTCATCAATGGCCACTACAAGAATGGGGGCAAATTCAAAACAAACTCTTACATGGTTGGTTTTTTTTGCCTAAACTTTCATGTTGAACATATTAACTCTATATTTCTGAATGAACTGGAAAATAAATCCATAATCTATTTTATTCAGACCATTTATATTCCATTTATTTGTGCTCTGTTACTCATCCTATTTCTGAATCAATATTAAATCCCTACCTGTAATTTTTCATCATTACTGAAACCTAAGATTATTTCAAAATAACACACTGTTGTTTTGATAATCATACCAAAAATAAGAAAAATGTTACCTTAACCAGAAACCATTCAATTTGCCTTACTAAAAAATGTATTATTCACTTCACAAAATGTAAGTTTAATGACACAAAATGTAAATTTAATTTTCTTAAAGTGTACTTCAAATGCATTAAGTGCTTTCTATTAAAACATGAAAGAATCTCTATGGGGGAATGATTTCTATGCTATAGTATATTTTTGTTAAGAAAACTACCCTCCCTCCTGTTTTTGTGGTATTTCAATATTATACTTTGTTCTGAAGCGCAGCAGCCCAAAGCTGGAGACTGCTGAGCTCCCATACTCTCCAGTGTCCTACCTTTCATCTTACTCAGGAGGGACAGCATTGTATGAAGACAGCAGACAGACTGTGGTTTATCCAAAATATCTTTTTCCTTAGAAAGCCAAACACTCAGGAGTAGAGACTGAAAGCAAATTAAATCTCTGTAAGTCTAAAAACATATTGAGCATGGACACAATGATGCACTTTTCTAGAGAACTCCCTGTATACAAATGGAGCAACCCTTTGGGTTGGAAAATAGGTGGCTGGGGACCAGCACTGTGGCGTAGCTGACTGTCTCTGTGGCGCTGGCATCCCATCTAGGTGCCTGTTCATGTCCTGGCTGCTTCACTTCCGATCCAGATCTCTGCTATGCTATACTGGGAAAGCAGAAGAGGATGACCCAAGTGCTTGGGCCCTTGCACCCATGTGGAAGACCCGGAAGAAGCTCCTGGACCAGTTCCAACCACTGCGGCCAGTTGGGGAGTGAACCAGTGGATGAAAGACCTTTCTCTCTGTCTCTCCTTCCCTCTGTCTGTACCTCTGCCTCTCAAATAAAACAAACAAACAACAAACAAAAGAAATGATTGGTTGTTAGGTAAAATAATGTGTTGGTAAAACCAGAGACCTGTCTACCTAAGGGTCTACATTAACTGTTGGACTGTTTCCATCTCTTTTTTTTTAAGACAGCACATCTTTTTTAATTAATTAATTAATTTTATATTTTATTTGAAAGGCAGAGAGAGATCAATCTTCCATCAACTAGTTTCACTCCCCAAATGCCCACAACAGCCAAGGCTGGGCCAGGACTCAGAACTCATTCTGGATCTCTCACGTGCATGGCAGGAATCCAAGTACTTGGGTCATCACCTGCTTCCTCCCAGGGTACATATAAGGAGGAAGCTGGACTGCAAGCAGGGTAGCTGGGACTCAAACCAGGCACTCTGATGGGGGATGTGAGTGTCCCAAGAGGTGATTTAATCTCTGCCACACACCCACTCCTTCAACTCTTCTTTGAGGTAAACACTGCTTTCTAATTCGACCTTCTACTAAGTAACTTATTAGCAGAAAGGAGACCACTATGTGAGCATGGATCCTCTGTATACTGGTGAGGGGTCAGCCAGTGAGCTATAGGTTGGACTGGAGAGAAAAGGAGGACCAGGAGCTTGGATCTTGCCCTTGCTTTGTCTGTCTCTCTGCCTCTCAAATAAAATAAATTCTTTAAAAAATGAAAAGGGAACAAAAAATATTATTCTACTAAATATAGTGATTTCAAGCTTCTCTGATCATTTTTTTGAAGGTTCTATGATAAAAGACAAGTGCAGGGAAGAACAGCATCCAGCAACTAAATCTTACCAGTAAGAGCTGAGGGCTAAGTCCAGCTGACTCCAAAGTGTGACACATATCCTCAGTGGAGCTTTCTCCATGTAAACACTTCCAAAAAAAGAAACTTCCTAGTAGAACAAAACTCAAACACATTAGCCAATAATAACTTACCACTGGGACAATAATCTTCCTACATTGCAATCTAGACTTCCAGGGGAGTAAAACAACATGAGAGAAGACAAAATAAGGGTTCAATTTGCTTACAGAGCAGAAAGCAATTCATTTCACTTCTAATATTATAGCTTTAATATACTTATTGATATGATACAATTTGCATGACATAGTGCATATATACCAAAATTACATACATTAAATTCTTCAGTTAATTTAATTTCAAAACAAAATGCATCATTGAGATGCTGAATATTTTTCTATCAGGCTTCTAGAAGTGGGAGGATACGTAAGTAGTTTATTATTTCACCTACCTAAAGCCACATATTCCTCTTCACTTATCTTTTTTACATTGAGCACATCTTTCTCATATTCTAAATGTTCCAGGAATGTTTTTACAGGCAACACACCATCCTTATCATCAGAAAATCTCACAGTAGTCCTGATGCTTTCTTGCTTATATTTCTCTAATAATGTCTGCAGCTTAAGCAGCTCTTTTTCATCAAGCCTTAGTAACAAAGCCAAGTCCTTAAAAATAGAAAAAAAAAATTCTGATCAGACTGTGTCTTCTTCTACATATCCACATGTATCAACCCCATTATCTGAACTGAAATTCAAAGCTGTAAGCAAAGCATGGCTTTTTAAAATAATATAATAGCTACAATGTACTCTGCTTAAAGTTCAATATTTCATGAGTAGGAGGTTACTTAAATAAGACAAACTAATTTCAAAACACTACTTACTACCAAAGTACCACTTTAAGACCTTCTTCAGTCTATTACTCTTGTAAAAGGTTGGAATTACATAATCAGAATAAAGATTAAGACATTTATCAACTGCAGTTCTTGTCACTGAGAGGAAACTAAGGAACTATTTGAACTTATATGTTTATTTAATAAGCAAAATATTCTAAACACTATATAATAAAAACATGAGAATACAATTCCTATTATATCTACAAATATAAACATATGACTCTCAGAGATTCTAAAACTGAAAAGTCACAGATAGAACCTGCCAGACTTTCAAGCTATTTTCACACACCATTTATGCGGAAACATCTCTTGACACTACTCGGTTTTCTAAATTAGGGACACGTATGCACATACACATGCACACTCAAAGACCATAAATTTCCCACAGCAAGCAAATTTTTTTCGCCCATGTAACTTAAACCATATTCTTAAACAAGAGGAGTGTCATTTATTTAGTTATTATTAACTTTAGGATATTGTTTTTTAAAACAAGAAGTAAACCACGAAATGCTATAAAACATATACTAGTAGTTCTATATGCTAAACTTAAATGTGATTTCTTTCAAATGTGAAAAATGAACTTCTTCAGATCCAAATTTTAGTTTTACGTGCACAAAATTATCTATTCAGCCTAGAGCCAGATGCATATTTTTGAAGCATCCAAATGGTCTTACCAGCAAAATATAATTTTGATTCTTAAAAAGTACTTTTAAAAAATCATTCTGCCAATTGATTCTTAAAGCTTCATAATTGTTATAAATTTGCAGACTGTACAGGATCTGTCAAGTGGAAATTAATCCTACAGGGGATTATTAATTATGTATATTCAACTCTCTTTGGCAGGATGTACACATGGGAATTTGGATCTTAAGAGAAAATTACGCAATGAAGAATCTGTGAAGTGTTTAGGCGATTCTGTGGATGTCAGTTAACCAACTTGGACCTTCCTGTTGCTTAAAACTATTTTATACTATGCTAAAGTAGATAGAAAACCAAAAGACTCTTAAAAACTTAACTCTTTTCTCATTTATAATGGCTGGAGACTATCATGCACAGATTGTTAAAATGCTATATAAAGGTCATGTAAAATCCCAAAGGCAAAAAAGAAGATAGAGTCCATTACAAAGAGAAAGTCTCTCACTTTTTCTGTCTAAAATTTCATTCATATATATGTATATTTAACATGAACTGCTCCTCAAATATTCTAGATAATTTTTTTAAAAAAAGCATTATCAGTGACTTGACAAGCCACTAACTCATGCTAACAATCCTCCTTTAGTTAAAGACAACCTAAACAGTATCACAGAGGAACCGGAGGAGAGAAGACACTGTTTGTCCCTATTCCCCACTCAGCAGAACTTCAGGTTTCTGTATGAAAATCTAGAATTCTCCTCAGATGCAAACAATACTGCACTGTAATATGACTGCCAGGGGCTGTCACTCTATGTTTTGCAGAATAAGTTATAATGTTATAAGAACATTTCATATAAGTATTTAAATACTTTGATGTAAAATATTTTAAAAAGGTATTTCATCTCAGTACATGAAAGAGGAAGCTGCACAAGCTTGATAACACAGAAAAACAGGTGTGTACTGTTTTGAAAAATCATTTGCTTTTTCTTTAAAAAAAAACTAACTAAATAAAAAGGGGCTGGCGCTGTGGCTCAGCGGGTTAATGCCCTGGCCTGAAGCGCCGGCATCCCATATGGATGCTGGTTCGAGACCCGACTACTCCACTTCCTGTCCAGCTCTCTGCTATGACCTGGGAAAGCAGAAGATGGCCCAAGTCCTTGGGCCCCTGCACCCATGTGGGAGACCAAGAGGAAGCTCCTGGCTTCTGGCTTCGGATCGGCGCAGCTCCGGCCATTGCAGCCATCTGAGGAGTGACCCATCAGATGGAAGACCTCTCTTTCTCTCTGCCTCCCCTCTCTGTGTAACTCTGACTCTCAAATAAATAATAAATAAAATCTTTCAAAAAAAAAAAAAAGAATCATTTGCTTTCTGTATAGTTTTCTTTAATTCAGTTTACTACAAGCCTCGTCCAAAAAAAAAGTTGTTTTATAAGAAGTAACCTTAAAAAATGAGTTGAAGAAAAGCAAATGATTCTAGATTAGTAAAAATGGATTGACAATAAAATTTAATATTCTTGTGCAAATAATATACATTTAGCAGTAGCAAGGCACAAGGATTCAGCAGAGGATCTTGTAAAGAAAATACACCTTTAAGCTTTTAGGAAAAACCTTTTACTACTGATTTAAAAACTAAAAACAAACAAAGAGATTATTTTATGTAAAACTATACAACTAAAATTTGGGTTACTCACATTATCAGAGAATGGTGTGTCCGAATGAAAATCAAGGGAATTTAATTGACTGACAGATTCATAAAGATGCAGCAATTTCAGCTTATTAGCACAAAACTGTAGCAATCCTTCATCAACAGACTCAAGCTCTAAAAGGCAGAGGCAAAAATATTTTAAAGATACATTTAACATTCATAGGTAGGCTTTTCTTTCATTAAATCTCTTACTACTACATAATTTTCTGATGTTTTGCTATACTAAATATTGGGGTATCTTAGGCTACACCAGATTTTGAAAGCAAAGATAATCTTTCCATTACTGTGAAAAATCTAAGTTTCTAAATGAAATAAGATGCTTAATAGTACAAGGGGAAAAAAAGAAAAAAAGGAAAGCAAATATTTTTGTCTAATACTCAAATTTAAAGCTAAAAAATTAAAGCTTTAAAATTAAATGATCTGGGATCACCTCAAAAATATTCTCCCTCACATAAAATTCATTTGCTGAATATTATACTCATACCAACGGTATGCAGATACAAAGTTGCTTGGCTCTTCTTATTGTGGAGGTCAAAGAAAACACAACTCTGAAGCCATCATTGTGGTGCAGTGGGGTAAACCACTACTTGCAACACCAGCATCCTACATGAACACTGGTACAAGTCCTGGCTGTCTGTTTCAGATCCCAGCTGCCTACCAATGAACCTGGGAAAGCAGCAGAAAATGGCCCATGTACTTGGGCCCCTGCTCCCAACACTGGAGACCAGGATGAATTCCAGACTCCTAGCTTTGGCCTGACCCAGCCCTGATCTGATCATTGTGGCCATTTGGGGAGTGAATCAGAAGATGCAAGTATCTCTCTCTTTCTCTCTGCCTTTCAAATAAATAAATAAACCTTAAAAAATATCAGACAATAAAAACTCCCAATTTGTTTTGGAAGGCAGAGAGAGAGTGAGTGAGTGAGCACATGAGCACACTTCCATCTGCTGCTTCATTCCCCAAATGCTCAAAGTGGCTGGGGCCAAGTCAAAGCCAGGAGCCAGCAACCAGGAAAACAGAACACAATCTAGATCTCACACGTGGGTGACTTGAGCCATCACTTGCTGCCTCCTAAGATCTGCATTATAAGGGAACTAAGGCAGGAGCTCGAGCTAGGAATCAAACTAGGCTAAATGTTATTGCTCTGCCAAGAAATCTTATTTATGATACAATAATATGGAATACTGTCTAAATTCATACAACTATAATAAAACAGCATAAAAATCCTTATAATTTTTAGAAATTTCATTTATGGGTAGACCTTGAGACTGTGATGATTTTTTATAAAACTACAATAATGGTATTTGGTTTACTCATTGTTATAGGATCACTGTAAAGATCATCATAAGATTACTGTCCATTTAACAAACTTTGATAATTTGTTAAGGCCTTTTTAAAAATTTCCATTTATTTATTTATTTTCATTTACTTGAAATGCAGAGTAAGAAACAGAATGAGAGAGAGACATCTTTAGTTCACAGGTTCACTCCTCAAATGCCTGCAATAGACAGGACTGGGCCAGGCCAAAACCAGGTCTCTCACTTGAGAATCTGGGCCATCATCTGCTGCTGCTGCTTTATTTCTTGTTTTTAAATTATTTTTAACAGGCAGAGTGGACAATGAGAGAGAGAGACAGAGAGAAAGGTCTTCCTTTTGCCGTTGGTTCACCTTCCAATGGCCGCCGCGGCCGGCGCACTGCGGCTGGCGCATCGTGCTGATCGGAAGCCAGGAGCCAGGTGCTTCTCCTGGTCTCCCATGTGGTGCAGGGCCCAAGCACTTGGGCCATCCTCCACTGCACTCCCGGGCCACAGCAGAGGGCTGGCCTGGAAGAAGGGCAACCGGGACAGAATCTGGCGCCCCGACCGGGACTAGAACCTAGTGTGCCGGTGCTGCAAGGTGGAGGATTAGCCTGTTGAGCCACAGTGCCAGCCCCATCTGCTGCTTCTTAAGATGCATTATCAAGTAGCTAGATTGGAAGTAGAGTAGCCAGGACTTGTACTGGCATGCCAGGTGGTGAGTTAACTTGCTCTGCCACAATGCCTGCCCCATATCATGCTTTTTAAAAGATGTATATAAGTGAAACTGATACCTTGGAATTTGATTATTGTTTATAGCCTATATTCCTGCTGAAAAGTGGTCTTTCTACTTTTTACTTGTTGAACTCTTTATTTAGTGGAGCATTAAGTCTATAATTATAAAGTAAATTAAAAATGTTATTGCGATAATTAAAACAGTAAGGAAGGGTGTGGGAGGGAAGGAGAGAGAGAGGCAAGTATCAATATATTCTTAGGATTGTACATATGAACCACATAAAATCTGTTCTCTTTATATTAAAAATAAATAAAAGGAGGAAAAAGTTGTGTATACTAAAAACTCAGAGTTCACTGTTTATCAAAAGTCAGCTCTACATATCTGATGAAAGGATGTTGGCAGTCCTGAATATGATGATTTGTTAATTCAGCTACTTTAAGCTGGTATAAACATAATTAAATATAAATATAATTAAGCATAAAGTTGTCTTATATAATTAAGACAAGCAAAAAGTCATGATTAGCTGAAATCAATACACTGCACACTCCAAATTCACTGATGTTAGGAATTCACAATAAACTGAATTTCACTAGCTGAGCTGGATAAGAGTACAGAGTTATAACCTACAGTTTCAAAAGTCATTCTCTTCATGCACATAAATTTTGAAAACTAAATAACAACCAGACCGATTCAGAACAGATAATCTAATTACAGCCTGTGATTTGAAGAGCTCTCTATTCATGAGAGAAATGGGTGAGAAAATGTAGATAATATAGATACTATACACTAACAGAACATTTATTCAAAACATAAATATTTTTGACCAGTAACTTTGACCAGTACTGTCAACAACAGTACTTAAGAATGCCTCCTCTAGGAATCTCTGTCCTCCCACAAGCCTAAGTAAAAGACAATGGCAGTGAGGCAAGTGGCTGTGTTTTGCACACCACCAGTTAACTTCCCCTTCCTGCCACTGGCTTTCATAATGTTCTACAACCATTTCTCATCATTCTGTACTGATGTCTTTCCTCACAGTCAAGGGATTCAAAAGCAACTACTTTCCTTAACAATAAATTTACCAACAGCTCAGATGAAGATTAACTGTGTACATTGAGTAAAGAATAAAACATGTTCCCAAATACTCAAGGAATGAAATAAGTTTCCTTACTCTTTACATATCATTTCCATTTGAAAGTAATATAATGCCATCCTAAGTAATTAACAGTTTTTTAAAAACATAGTTACAGAGTGTGATGAAACCATAGCAACTGTCAATCAGTACAAACCCTATTACCTTGATTTTTCAAAGTATCCATTAAAGTTTGGGTGATGTTTCTAAGGCAGGAAAATGGTAAGCGTTCACTTGCCAAAATGCTTTCCAAAGCCTAGAAAAATGATATTGAGCAATTCTCATAATTAGAAGGCAATGATTGTTTTTAAAGTTTTACATTTATGTGTATATTTTCACTACCCCAACTTTCAACAAGAAGTTCCACATTTAAGCTATTTTTGTACTCATATCTGAGAATTAAAGTTGTATCATAAGTGTCATGTAAACAACCTCATGTCATGCCAAATATGGTATAATAACAAAGAAAGTCAAAAAAACTAAGAAAGCAGTAACTTGAAGGCAACTGATGCTTAACAGAATGAGTCAAGACAGACACAGAGACAGCTATTCTGTCAAAAATTTGAATAAACCTATACTACCTAGGCATAAGGGAAAAGCAGAAGTTACTGCCATGTAAGTGATAAAAGCTGAGAATGATTTAGTTATAACTTATATCTGCATTTGAGCATAACTGGCTAAATCTGTAGGCCATGCCAGGTATAGCATATATGCTCCATCTTACCATACCGACCTGTCCCCACCACACTACCCTCGCAGACATTTAAGAGTTATCATCAGTTCCAAAATACTTCCTCATGCCTAGAGCAGCAACCACCAGACACATCAAAGGGTTAATCTGCAGGCAAAATTCATATTTATCCTTTCAAATCAGTACATTAAACTGGATTTTAATTGATGAGATGAAATACTATAATAAATAGGCAGAGAATGTGGCATGAGACAAACATCAGATCATAACACAATAACTTCTGTGTTTTTATGGGTGAGAAATGGGCTAAAGCGCATCTCATGATGACAGGCCTATGAATGAGTTAACTAAAGAAAGGGACCTTAAGGGGTAAGAGCCCAGGACAAATGCCATTTGTTCATGATTACACAGGCTAGCATCTGGCTTGATTTCCTTCCTATCGTTCTGTCTCCCACAGCCTAACCTGGATTCTTCCTTTCCTCTAGTGTTGTAAAACAATAAATAACTTCTGCTACTGGGTTTTCCAACTATCTATTTACTAATATATTTATTTGCATCTACTGAGAAGGCAGAGCAACAGACAGCGAAAGCAAGAGTGAAAGTGAGAGCGAGAGAAGAGATCTTATATCTACTAGTTACACTTCAAATTCCCTAAACAGCCAGGGCTGGGCCAGGCTGAAGCCAGGGGCTAAGAACTCCTTCCAGGTCTCCCAAGTGGTGGCAGGGGCCCAAGCACTTGAGTGATCCTTTGTTGCCTCCTAGGACACATGAACAGGAAGCTAGATTAGAAGCAGAATAGCCAGGACTCAAACCAGCATTCTGATGTCAGATGTGGGCATCCCAAGCAATGGCTTAACCAACCAACTGCACCACAATAACTGCTGTCTACATTTCCAATAAAATTCCAAATTTCTACATGATTCAGCAGTATAGTATAAAGTTAAAAGACAAACAAGGGAGGCTGCACTATGTGAGTTTCTTGATGGTTGTTCTGTGAAACAAAATTTTTCTAACAAGATGGTATCTAAGTGAGAATTTTTAGGGTTGTGACCTTCTCTACTGCAGACTCTCTAGATGCCAACCTTGTCATCATGGGATCACCTTTAATAACTTTGACTCAACCCTGAGCAAAATGAGATACAACACTATCAGTTGAATGAAAAATGGCATTAAAAGTCACTGAGACGTCTCTGTTCTACAATAAAAAATACATTTTTAAAAATGACAAAATGACTGCAACACCCGTGCCTTGGGGGTGCATAGTCTATTGGCCTGTTCTCTGCCTTCGCTTTGCTGCTGCATTAAGCTACTTGTGGCTGTTCATAACCATACACCTGCTCCACGTGGCTTGTTCCCAGCCTGCTCTCTGCTTGGTATGGACCCAACTTAGCCTCTGGACTTCTCTTTTTCCCCTAAATAAAGCCTTCACTCTCCTGTGCATTTCTCTCACTGAATAAAAAGCTTAAAAACCTTAAAAAAAAAAAAAAAAGAGACTGCAACAGAAACCACTAAGTCATGCCATGTACACTGCTGTGCAATAATGAATACAGGTATTTTTAAAAAGCTTTTATTTATGAATGTAAATTTCATAGGTACAACTTTAGGATTATAGTGGTTCTTTCTCTCATACCCTGCCCTCCAACCCCTACTCCTGTCGCATCCCTGAATATAGGCATTGATCTCTATCCCTAACCTCAGGCACAGAGCTACTAAAATCCCTGTAATTTCCTGAGCAACAGCAGTGTTACGCCAATCTTTTGGTCTCTGATCCCCTGTTTGTGACACAGAGCTCCTAAGAACTTTGTAATTTCCTCGATGATTGCAGGATCCTTTTATTCTAATAAGGTGACTCTTGGTGGGCACCTAGAAAGATTGGAGGAGGGCTGGTTACCAGCTGAACCAATCACATGATTAGAGATTAGAACTGTCAGTCTCATCCCTTGACCTCTGTGCAGGGGAGAGGGGTTGAGTTGATCATCTATGGCCAAAGATGTAATCAATCACGGCTGCATAATAAAGCCTCCATGAATACTCGAAAGGATAGGACGTGGATGAGCGTTTAGATTGCTGGACATAGGAAGTTCATGGAAAATGGCTCATCCAGAGAGGGCATGGGAGCTCTGCATCCTTTCTCTCATTCCTTGTTCTATGCACTTCTTCCATCTGGCTGTTCATCTGTCTCCTTTGTAATATCCTTTATAATAATGGGAAAATATAAGTAAAGTATTTCCCAAAGTTCTGTGAGCCACTGAAGCAAATTAATCAAACCTGAGGAGGGGGCTGTAGAAACCCAGTTCATAGCTGGTCAGTAGGAAGTCTGTGACAACCTCTTAGTTTCTACTGGTGTCTGAAGGAAAGTCTTCTTTCTGGCACTGGGCTCCCAACCTATGGGATCTGATGCCATCTCTAGGCATTGTCAGAACTGAAAGAAATTAGAGGACACCCAGCTAGAACCAGCTGCAGAATCTGACTGGTATTATAGGGGAGAAAAATTCTGTCTAGTGGCAGAAGTACTGGGTGACTGTGTAAGAGAACAGGAAAAAACATTGTGATTTGCCTCTCTTATATTGTCACAGCAGCATAATGTTGTGAATTATGATAAGGGACTATTCAATAAGATTCCTACTTGAAGGTGCTTAAAAAAGCCTAAAGAGGGAAAAGCTAAGGAACTATGACTAGTATTCATGAAATAATAGGAAAACAGTCATTTACTATGGTTCTGGCTTAAAACAGAGTGGGAGCTTGGAGTTATCTATGGGGGTTGAAGTGACATGCAAGAATTTATGGAGTTAGAACATGAGCAGCATTAGGATGAGTTTGGACAAGAAAGCGAGAGTAAAAGAAATCACCATCAAAAAAAAAAAAAAAGAAATCACCATCAGTTAGCATATAATAGCCACAAACCTGGGGAAAGATGACAAATACGTCAACATCATGAGATGCTGAGACTGTGGAGCTACAAGTACTCTTATAAAGTTCAAGTGAGAGTATAAGTCAGTACAACTGACATGAAAAACAACTGTCATCAGCCATTACAGCAAAAAAAGCTCATACGTTAGCAATTCTACTCTTAGGTATAAATTCAGAAGAAATGTGTAGAAGTATACTAGGAGATCGGTACAAGGACAAGCACAGAATCATTCTTTCTAATGGCAAAAAACTGGAAATAACCTAAATGTTTACTGACAACAGAGTAGATAAGTAACTTCCAGAGTGGGATTCATTTGGTCTGGTAAATGAATCAGTTACAGCTACATATATTAATATGGAAGACTCACAGAAATGTAATATTGAAAGGCAAAACTAAAGTCATAGAAGACAGAAAACAATGCAATTTACACAAAGCTTAAAAAGACAAAAAACCCACTAGTAGGTTTCAAAGGAACCGTGAAGAAATGATATAACCATCAAGAACAGCAAAAGAGAGAGAATCAAAATTCTGAATTGCTGCTACCTTGGGGAGGGAGGCGGGTGTGGGACTGAGGAAAGACATGCAGGGCTCTTTAGAGTTCCAGCTAAGTGTCTCTTCCCTAAGATAGGTCGTCCTACACATATGCTTATCATTAATCTGTAATCCAAATATATATTATATATAAATATCATGTTCATGATACTATTTAATTAAAAAAGGAGAAAGACAACAGAAACTCCCACATGGATAGGCAAGAAGGCATAAATCAGATTAAAAACACAAAGGCTTTAAATTGATGTGTTTAGAGGGAAAAAAGAAAGTAAAGAATTTTTTAAGAGATGTACAAGAATCCTTCAAAATGCTCATGGAAAATGGAATTAAAAGATTAAGTTTCCTTTGGTGCAAAAACTTTCTGAAACCATGCATATTTATATAACAACTACTCAGTAGGAAAGTTTCTATATTATATAAACTTACTTGTTTTTTGGTTGCAGGGTACTTAATATCAAGAATCAATTCCCTTATTTCTGTTTCAACTGAATCTATGAAGACAAAATTAAAGATTTCACTTTTATTATGGAAAAATATTCTAAAATAAATTAAAATATTTGTAAATCTGTCAATCCAAAGGATTGTGGGGTTTTCTCACATCATTTTTTTTTTTTTGTTATAAATTTTAACGTCTCTGAGATGGCATACTTTTGTCTTATATAGCCTAATTCCAATAAAAAGTATATGTGATAATTTATACCTTACTTCACTTTGAAAAGTAGTTGAGATAGCTCATTGATGCATTTAAATATATTTTAAAACATCTATTTTCATCTACTCGAATGGCAGAGCAATAGAGAATCAGTGAGAGAGAGAGAAAGAGAGAGAGAAAGAGAGAGAGAGAGAGAGGTCTTCCATATACTAGTTCACTCCCCAAATGCCTGAGCCAACTAGGGCTTGTCCATGCCAAAGCCAGGAACCTAGAACTCCAACACAATTTCACAAGTGGGTGGCAGAGGCACAAACACTTGAGGATCATCTGTTGCCTCCCATGCTACATGAGCAGGAAGCTGGATAGGAAGTAGAATAGCTAGGGCTCAAACCAGCACTCCAATACAGGACACCGGTGTCCTAAGTAGCAGTGTGCCACAATGCCTGGCACCATTTAAATATTGTGACCGCTCCATTCAGAATATTTTACTGATTTTTAAAATGACAGAACAATATGCTTTATTATTTTTACTAAAGGATGCCTACCAAGATTGGGAGATTTCGTTTTCAATAAGGCTGACAGTTTCTTCACCAAATGCATATCCTTGGCTCGTTCACTCTTCTTATCACTAAAACAATAAATACAACAAAATCTTAGAGAATGTCAAAACGCTTTCCTCCTACTTATGGCTCATTCCCCCTTTCTTTTCTCTATATTTCCTATTTAATTTTAAACACAGCAGCAAGAACAACAAAATAGCTATAAAGGGCGGCACAAGTCCTCAGAGACAAGGAAGAGTGAGCAGAGGACCATCAGTCAGCAGACACTCAATAAGCCTTACCTCAGTGCCAGATGGAAAGGAACATTCACTGTTTTCACACTTCCAGACACGGGGTCCACAAGACAGATCTGGTAAGTCTGTGGCTGCCAACTCTGACTGATAACATTATTCAAGCCCATTATTTTATAGCCAGGATACAGTAACCTAAGGAAATCACACACCAATGTGGCAAAACATTAGCAAAAGGAGAAATATCAAAAGGTGCTTTTAGTACAGCTAGAGAACCCTACAGATTTACAAGTTTAGAGAACTCTACAATATTACCAATTCAGGAGCTTTAATGAGGTAAGTAAATGCTGATACCAAAACAAAAGCAAAGCAGGACTCAACTGGCAGAGTTCTATCTCATTAAAAGATTCTACAAAATTAAATGAACACAATCAGGCCCATATTTGATGGCAAACAAAACATTCATCTCACTTAACATCATCACTAGGAGAATCTGAAGGAAGTTTTCCTTTTCAGTCTAGACAGCATAAGCAGCACCAAGCTGACTTAAATTCAACAGCAAATGATGGCATTTTGCAATAGCATTTCTTTATTACTAAGCACTTCATCCTTAATTATGTACCAGGCACTCACGGGAAAAGCCATAATAAAGGACATTACAATTCCCGCACAGCTTGCAGCCTAATGAGTAGCTTTAACAAAAGCTTTATTTTAATAAAAGCATTCCTGTATTTCTTTTTGTAGCCAGCAAAATGCCAGGGTTTGCAGCTTACCTGCAGTGCTTTCCCACGTTGAAAGCCCCTACTCTAGGTCCCTGCTGTGTGCTCCACACCTCTAGAATTCCCCTTCGTGGGGCATAAATCACGAGGAACTGAGCTACTCGACTTGGACCCTGAGTATTTCCAAAGGGGGAAAAGTCCACCTTTTCTGGTACCCTTTCGTGGAGATCTTCTACAATTTGAATCCATCCAATTTGTGCATCACGGTAGCCTTGGACACAGAGAACAGAGAAAGTTAATTAGTTAATTAATCAACGTTCAGCAGCAGCCTCCAGAAGCATTTTGGAATATCTACAGGAGAGTGGTAGAGTATTATCTTTTTACTTTAAAATATCTTAGACAAGATAACAATAAATATAATAAACATTCAATCTGTCACCAAGCCTTATCAAATCTTAGTATTTTGCTTTATTTGTTTCAGATCACTTTTTTTCTTTAAAAAGAAAATAGTGTAGTTATAACTGAAGTCTCTTGAGTGTTCCTGCCTGCTCTCATCTCCATCTCTCCCTCTCTTTAAAAAAATTCTGGGGGCCGGCACTGTGGTGTAGCGGGTAAAGCCGCCGCCTGCAGTGCTGGCATCCCATATAGGTGCTGGTTCCAAGTCCAGGCTGCTCCACTTCCAATCCAGCTCTCTGCTGTAGCCTGGGAAAGCAGTAGAAGATGGCTCAAGTGCTCGGGCCCCTGCACCCATGTTGGAAACTTGGAAGAAGCATCTGGCTTCGGATCAGCCCAGCTCTAGCCATTGTGGCCATTTGAGGATTGACCTAGAGGATGGAAGACTTATCTGTCTCTGTCTCTCTCTGCCTCTGCAACTCTGTCTTTCAAATAAATAAATCTTAAAAAAAAAAATTCTGGGGAGAATACGTTTAGCTTTAAGATAAAAGTTCATTTAAAATTAAAAAAAAATCAAGTTGATTTCCTGCTATTCAAGCCTCTTGGCAGTAGACAGAGGGAAAACATGGGCTGCATGGTAACATGAGGAATTCCCTGTGTGAATGAAGAAAGCAGCAGCTAACACTATCTTCAGTTTTAGGGCCTCTCCTAGGCAATTGATGCTACCCTCCCAAGCACACAGTGTAAAAGAAAACTGCACCAACTGCAGAAAGACAGGTAACAATGCCAGCAACAAGATTACCAAAGCAAATCTGGGCAAATTAGTACAGCTGTATTTTCTCACCTTCCATTATGTTGCAGAGACGAACACCAAGAAATGATGGATGTACAGCACTGAAACTTGCTTCTACAGATACTTAAACAAGTAGCAGATAAAACAAGTGCCTGTCACTGTACAGATTCTTTGGCAAGAACGTGATAGGGGCCTCAATCTGGTCCAGAGTGATTTAATATTCTCAAATCTATTATTCTTTACACCATAAAGATTGTACATTAATTATTGTTTCCAACACATTGCTATTCCAGAAGATTTTAAACAATGTAGTCTCCCATCTTCTTAAGTCGGGACATTTTATTTTACTCAGGTTTACAATGTACCCAGTTCAAAGGCACTTTCAAGTCTCTCATAACTAAGTCCTGGCTAATGTACTGCATGTAGATAAAGACTGGAAGGACTTTGGGCAGTGCCTTCAAAGTAGACTTGACTGGCAGGAGCATCTTCTCTTCTCTTCTCTTCTTGGAAAGCAGAGAAGGTGGCTGGCCTGAGACCCCTGAGTAGGGCAGCTACGTGAAAGGATGCTGTGGTGACATCAATCAAACCAATAACTGAGTCTGCTGCTAGCAGCTGAATGAAACTCCTGCTTGACATAGTTACTGATAAACCGAGTGGACTGATCCAAGCACGCAGATGTGAAAATCATGTCAGGGAAGATGGATTTGCTAGATTTTGCTATGTTACATCTGAAAGTCTTGGCATTCTAGATTTATCAACATTTGGCACAAGCATGGCCTTGTGAAGGGTAATGAGTACAGCTGGGGCAAGAAATTGAACTGAGAAATTGATGACAGTGAGAATTTAAAGACTTAAAGTGTATAAGGCAGAGGTTAAAAGTGTCTATGAGGTGTTCAAACTTATAAAATGATTAATACTGGATCAAGTGTTGCCAATCTGAGTTCATTTTGACACAAAAAGAAAAACCTGAAGGGTTAAACAGCATTCTTAGCTAGAGGCTGAAGAATAATAACATTGCTTAATGTTAAGAGTAAAAAGTGAATAAATGTTTTCTATAGATTTTTTGTAAAGAAGTACCTTTCCACATGCGTATTGCAATCCCTCTAGATACATCCAATAAAATAACTCTCCCAAAATCATCGGTTACTGCTGCCAGTGTGTTACATGGAGACAGACATATGCTTTCACCATGCCGTCTAGAATCTGGAAGTCCAAATCTGGTATTTAAAAGAAAAAAAAAAAAGCTCAAATCACATTCCAATCTATAAATACATAAAACAATAATGAAATGAAAAAATAAAATAGGTGATAACTATCTTTACCTAAAGAAACATGAATGTTACCTAGCTTACCAGTTCATTTACTGGTTAATCACACCTAATATTTGCAATCTAAAATACATAAAAGAAATGAAACTAAAATACCATCCTATGTTGGTTTCTATACAGATTCCACAGCCTTTTATTTATAGGGAATACAACTGTAACTATCTTTTCCTAAGAAGCATGTCATACACAACAAGACCCTCACAGCCAATTCAATTTTAGAATACTTTGCTTCTACACAGACACCTTTTGTCTATTTTAAGTTCTTGTTTCAACTTAGTTCTCTTTTATATTAGATATCATAAATTACTGACACCAATGTATCTTCTTTTTTTTTTTTTAAAGACTTATAGACTTATTTATTTATTTGAAAGAGTTACAGAGAGAGAAGAGAAACAGAAAGAGAGAAAGAGAAATCTTCTATCCACTGGTTAACTCCCCAAATGGCTAGTCTGAAGCCAGGAGCCAGGAACTTCTTCTGGGCATCCCATGTGTGTGCAGGGGCCCAAGCACTTAGGCCATCCTCTGCTGCTTTTCCCAGGAGCATTAGCAGGGAACTGGATGGGAAGCAGGGACATGGGACTCAAACTGGCATCTATATGGAATGTCAGGACTACAAATGGTAGCTTAAACCGCTGTACCACAGTGCCAGCACTGTGAGCATTTGGAAAGTGGACCAGCAGATGAGAATTCTCTCTCACTGTTTCTCATTGAGGATAGGAGTTCTCTCTCTTCATCTAACTCTCCCTCAATTTCTCAAATAAAAATAATAACTAAATAGTTATCTCTAAAGCCTACTGGTTTATCATCAACCTTGTTAGAACTGTGAGTAAAATAAAAAGAACCAGGAACACTCACTTGGAGAGAAGTCCCTAAGAAAAATGTTCGAGCTATTTTATTTTTAAGGAAAAGAGTTTATTGGGGGAAACCCGGCAGACTGGAGGGAATGGGCGAAGAAAGAAAAGAGGGAGAAGGAGAACGTAGGAGAGAGACACAGAGACGGAAAGGAAGAGACAGAGACAGGAGAGGAGAGAGAGCAAGAGAGAGAAGGTGTTCAAGCTATTATAACTATTGGGTCTTGTGGCTAATTTCTTGATTCTTGGGTGAACTGAGGACATGTGATGAGTTACAACATAGTATTTTAAAATAAGATGAAAAAATCCTTAGAAGATAATATTGAATAAATTTTAATAACAGTTAATTAGGGGTCCCTTTAGGCAAAGAACATCTAAAGGGGAGGGGCTTTATTGTCTTTCATGGTGGTATTTTGTATTTGGTGTTTTGTAAAATGTTTTAAAAACAAAATCAAGAGGGCTGGTGCTGTGTAATAGTGGGTGAAACCATCGCTTATGATGCTGGCATCCCATAAGGGTGCTAGTTTGTGTCCTGGCTGCTCCACTTCCAATCCAGCTTCCTGCTAATAGCCTGGGGAAAGCAGCAGAAGCTAGCCCAAATGTTTGGGCTCCTACTACCCTTTGAGAGACTGGATGAAGCTCCTGCCTTTGGCTTGGCCCAGGGCTAGCTGATGTGCCAATTTGAGAATGAACCAGTGGATGGAAAATCTCTTTGTCTCTCCCTCTCTCTGTAACTCTGATTTTCAAAATAAATAAATATAATCTTTTAAAAAAATCTTCATCTCATGGAGTTTACCTTCCAATTGGATAAAAATCCCACAATAATGACCATCAAAAGTTCCACAACCTCATGAGATCAGCAAGTTAACTAATAAGCACACTGAAAGACTATGAATTTCAAAGCAATAAAATTTGAGAAGCACAACAGACTTGCCTTACAGCTAATGGAGTAGCTGGTTCAACCTTCGGCTTTTGCTTCTGGACAGCTTCTTCTTCATGCTTACTTTTCCAACCAAGCCAACCACTGAAAAGAAAGGACATTTACAACAAAAGTAGAAGAGCTTCCAGAGTGGGAAGTGCAGACTCTCAAAATATAAGTTAAAACTAAGCTAGATAAAGCTAGATACATATTAGAGACTTTTAAATTTAATTTTTATGTAATTACCTGGCAGCATTAAATAAAGCAGAAGTGAGTTTACTTGCAACTGCTAGTGCAACATGAGATAATAATGGTTGTGTGCTTCCCTGAAAAGCAGAACATTTGAAAGAGAAGAATTAATAGCTTACAAAGAAACAGTAAACAATGCCAACTATTAAAATGTCTTGAAAAGTTGTAACGGCTGCACTAGTAGTATTTCAGCTTCTTTCAGAGGGCACACTAAAACTTCATTTTAAGTGCAATAAAATAAAAAGTTTTAATGATAGTTATAAAATCGCTAGTAGTCTATTTTACCTTCATGGTTTCCTTATTTTAATAGTAACTTAATTAAAATAAACCCTAAACCAGGGCAGTAAGACAGCATTGTTGTAGCTGGGCTAAGGATTTCTCATCTACTCATAACTGGTCCTCTCTCCAACCCCCGCTGCACACCCCCCACCCTGCCCTGCTTTTAAATAAATGTAGATAGTTTGGACAATTTTGAGGTTTCTTGTGAGACATCAGAGCTGCCAAATTTAACACCTAACCTATCCCTATTTAAGGAAGCAATTTTCACCACTTACATCAACTATAGTTGGCAGCTTTTTCAGCCTTTAAAAATGCTCATTTACTCATATCCCTGGTGAGCTGACAGCATTAACAACACTGAGCTTCTGACTATTGCAACAGTAGTTAGACAATTCAAGGCTTCAGAAATAAGAGGTTTGTTTGTTTTACATTGACTTTATTATCTTTTTACTTAATCTAAAGAATTTAGAAGAAACCTAGTTGAGAAATGTAAACTTCTTCATTTAAGGCTAAGGGACCATATATAATTTATAGAAAAGCTGAAAAGAGTGGCCTGGCTCATAATCACAGTCACTGATGAAACTCATACCTCTAAAGCATAGAAGAAGCCCGTAAATGGATTGGACCCTACAGTGATGTACTGAGACATGGCAGGTGGACTGTTTTTAATTGCTGCATTAAATCCACCAATATTGGAGGCAGTCTTCATTTGATCAAAGGGGGACAGAGTCATAATACCTAATGATAAAAAGATAAAAAAAAAACCACATCATTTGAATGCAGTGAAATGATACTGTCATTGTAGGTCATTTGGGGAGTGAACCAGCAGATGGAAGACCTTTCTCTCTGTCTCTCCCTCTGTGTCTAACTCTCTCTCTCAAATCAATAAATAAAATCTTAAAAAAAAGAGATTTATTTATTTGAAAGTCAGAGCCACACAGAGAGAGAAGGAGAGGCGGGGGGGGGGGAGGGTGTCTTGCATCCACTGGTTCATTCCCCAATTGACTGCAAAGGACAGAGCTGCACCAATCTGAAGCCAGGAACCAGGAACCAGAAATCAAGAACCAGGAGCTTCTTCCAGGTCACCCCGAGGGAGCAGGGGCCCAGGGACTTGGGCCATCTTCCACTGCTTTTCCAGGCTATAGCAGAGAGCTGGATCAGAAGCGGAACAGCCAGGACTTGAATTGGCACCTATACGGGATGCTAGCACTGCAGGCAGCAGTTTTACCCGCTACGCCACAGCACTGGCCCCTACTGTTTTCAATCACTCTTAATATTCTATTCTATGGATATATCACAATTGATTCAACATACTGAAGGACATTTAGGTTGTTCCACATAATTTTGCACTACAAAGACTATTTCCTTTTTTTTTTTTTAAGATTTTATTTATTTATTTGAGAGGTAGAGTTACAGTAAGAGGGAGAGATAGAGAGAAAGGTCTTCCTACCATTGGTTCACTCTCCAAATGGCCGCAACGGCCGGAGCTGCACTGATCCAAAGCCAGGAGCCAGGAGCTTCCTCCTGGTCTCCCATGTGGATACAGGGGCCCAAGCCTTAGGCCGTCTTCTACTGCTTTCCCAGGCCACGTCAGAAAGCTGGATAGGAAGAGGAGCAGCCTAGACTAGAAATAGTACCCATATGGGATGCCGGCACCGCAAGTGGAAGATTAACCTAGTATACCAAGGCGCTGGCCCAAAACATACTCTTAATTGGTCTCCTAGCTTTCCACTATAAACCACTCTCTAATTAGCAACAGAGGACATATCTTTAAATGTAAACCTGCATTTAGAATCCGTTAACATCCAATGCATTTAGAACATTTAGGAGACCCAATTTCTTTACCCCTACGTAACTGATCACAATGGATATATAGATATATATATTTTTTTAATTTTATTTATCTATTTGAGGCAGAGTTACAGACACAGAAGGAGAAACAGAAAGGTCTCCCACTCTCTGGTTCACTCCCCAAATGGCTGCAATGGCCGGAGCTGAGCTAAACTGAAGCCAGGAGCCAGGAGCTTCCTCTGGGTCTCCCACATGACTGCAGGGGCCCAAGCACTTGGGTTATCTTCTACTGCTTTTCCAGGCCATTAGCAGAGAGCTGTATGGGAAGTGGAGCAGCCAGGATATGATCTGGCACCCAGATGGGATGCTGGCGACGCAGGCGTAGAGTATTCAGTTACTTGTTAAATGAATCCATCAGATTTTACATAAAGATGTATGTACATTAACTTTATTGTACATTTTGTTTTTTCACTTGTAGGCTGGGGATATATGAATAGAATAACATTTTCTATCCGATGATTTTCCCTAGCCAGTTTCAATGTTCCAAAGTTTAATTACCAGATCAGGGAAACTCCCTGAACTGAACTCAACACTTTGGAGCTTTGTGGGTTTTTGTTTGTTTGTTTTTTAAGATTTATTTATTTATTTGAAAGGCAAAGTTAGAGAGAGTAGGGGGAAGAGACAGAAATAAATCTTCCATCCTCTGGTTCACTCCCCAAATGCCCACAACAGCCAGGGCAGAGCCAGGCTGAAGTCAGGAGCCCCGATCTCCCACATGGGTGGCAGGGGCCCAAGCACTTGGGCCATCTTCTGCTGCTTTCCCAGGCACATTAGCAGGGAGCTAGATCAGAAGAGGAGCCGCCAGGACTCACATGGGATGCCAGCACTCACATGGGATACTGGCATCAGAGGTGGTGGCTTTCACATGGGATACTGGCATCAGAGGTGGTGGCTTAAATGGCTCTGCCACCATGCCGGCCTTATTTTGTGGCATTTTTATGTTAGCAATAAAGAAAAGACATGTTGAAATGTTGAACGTTAAGGTACTACAGGAGTATTCCATGCAAGAATGATCCAGTGAACAGAAAAGCATGACTAGTGTGCCAGATACCTTCCATTAACCCATCTAGAGTCACACTCCTTCTTTTACTCACTGCTCTCTTTCAGAGGACAAAGGACACAGACCATGCTGACTTCTAATCGGGTTCAGACAATGGAAAGCCCCATTAGGAGATCAAAGAGAGAAAGGACAACACCAGGGCATCAATTTCCTTGGCTCTTTCCCTAAAAGATGCTGTGACCCTTGGACACATCATCCTGCTCTTCAGAATGCTCTCTCTATTCATTATCCCTAAGTGCTGGAACTGCTCTCTGCCCTCATCTCTTAAGGCCTAAGAGAGTGGTTAACAGTTTGGCTGCTAAGAAACCTGACATACTATACTATCCTTGTGGTTTTCTCCTATACTAAATCTTTATTTACATAGTCTCTCTGTAAGTAGACCTCAATCGTCCTCTCAAGTATGCCATCTGTCTTCTATTAGGATTCTGATGCATAAAATGTATTTTTAGCAAAATTGATAGGAAGGGCTGCTTGTGATATATTAAGAAAAGGCTGTTATATATTTCATATTATACAATCCTATTTATGAAAATATTATCTTTATATGACCAAATGCATATTACATATGAATTACACACACATGCACATAGCCCAGTCTGTAAGGTTACCAAAACACCAATAGTGAGTCTCTCTGGACACTACAAATTAAGGGATCTTTTTCTTTTCTTCGTTATGTATTATATATATATACATATGGGCATGAGTGTATGTGCGAGTGTATATATATGTATATAAATATTCTCTTTGAATTTCTTAACAAGCATTTACTATATTGTCAAACAAAAAATGTATTTTTATTTTTTTATTTTTTATTTTTTTATTTTTGACAGGCAGAGTGGACAGTGAGAGAGAGAGAGACAGACAGAAAGGTCTTCCTTTTGCCGTTGGTTCACCCTCCAATGGCCGCCGCGGACAGCGCGCTGCGGCCGGCGCACCGCGCTCGTCCGATGGCAGGAGCCAGGAGCCAGGTGCTTTTCCTGGTCTCCCCATGGGGTGCAGGGCCCAAGCACCTGGGCCATCCTCCACTGCACTCCCGGGCCACAGCAGAGGGCTGGCCTGGAAGAGGGGCAACCAGGACAGAATCCGGCGCCCTGACTGGGACTAGAACCCGGTGTGCCAGCGCCGCAAGGCGGAGGATTAGCCTGTTGAGCCACGGCGCCGGCCCAAAAAATGTATTTTTAAATAACATTTTCTTCTTTTCCACCCTCATTTTTATTATCTTAACTCAGAAGCTCATTACTTCTTACTGAAATTATAACAGCTTTCTTACTAGCCCCAGTTTCTAGACTTGCCTCCTCCATTCTAGCCTCTAAACTGCAACCACAGTAGCAAATGTGAAGATGGTTTTCTCTTGCTCAGAATTCATCAATGGTTCTCAATATGGCTAAGAGAAAGCTCTAAATGAAAATACTTAGATAAGATATCCCTCTACATATTATACTACGTCTTTCAAAATCTGACTCCTCTCCACATACTGGACTTCACTCTTGCCAGTTATCCCTGGAACTCACTGTTTCTTCAGCACACCATGCACTTTTACGCTGACACTTATGTACATACTGGCTAAAAAGCCGCTTCTGTCTTGTTCTCGGGGTCAACTCCTACTTATTTTCTCAATCTCAGATTAAAATCAAGCTTCTTCCCTGATGCTCTTAATGTTAGAGGCTTTCTCCTTTGCTCCTGCTACAGTTGGTCCACTTGTATACTCCAGCAATTGTGAGATTAAAACTCACATATCCAGAGAGCAGAGATCATGCCTTTTCATCTATGTATTCTCAATACCTAACATAGTAAGCTCTCAAAAAGTGGCTAAAAGAGGGAATCAGCTTTTATTTAAACTGTAACTTAAAGGTTACATTTTAAAAAGACTGATTTATATGGCTTCTATATGGCCCAAATCTGAAAAAAAATCAAATAGAAACTGTCCTAAAACTGTATAATCTTGCTATTGCTGATGTGAAATCTTTATTAGAATGACTATTTTTTTATAGAAAGCTTTTATTTAATAAATATAAATTTCATAAATACAACTTTTGATTATAGCAGTTCTTCCTCTCATAGTTGCCATCCTACTCCCAAACCATCCCACCTCCTACTCCTTTCCCATCCCATTCTTTATTAAGATTCATTTTTAATTATCTTTATATACAGAAGATCAACTCTATACTAAGTAAAGATTTCAACAGTTCGCACCCACACAGATACACAAAGTATAAAGTACTGTTTAAAGACTAGTTTTACCATTAATTCTTAGTGCAACTCATTAAGGATAGAGGTCCTACATGGGGAACAAGTGCACAGTGACTCCTGTTGTTGATTTAACAATTGACACTCTTATTTAAGATGTCAGTGATCACACAGGCTCTTGTAATGAGCTGCCAAGGATGAAAGCCTCTTGAGTCCACAAACTCCAACATTTAGACAGGGCCATAATCAAAGTGGAAGTTCTTTCCTTCCTTCAGAGAAAGGTATCTCCTTCTTTGATGGCTTGTTCTTTCCACCAGGATCTCACTCACAGAGATCTTTCATTTAGGTCACTTTTTTGCCACAGTGTCTTGGATTTCTATGCCTGAAATGTTCTCATGGGCTTTTTAGCCAGATCCAAATGCCTTAAGGGCTGATTCTGAGGCCAGAGTGCTATTTAGGGCATTTGTCATTCTATGAGTCTGCTGTGTGGCCTGCTTCTCATGTTGGATTGTTCTCTCCTTTTTAATTCTATTAATTATTATTAGTAGACACTTGATCTTATTTATGTGATCCCTTTGACACTTAATCCTATCTTTATGATCAGTTTTGAACTTAAAATGATCACTTTAACTAGTAAGATGGCATTGGTACCTGCTAACTTAATGGGATTTGGAGTCCCGTGGCAAGTTTTTACCCTTAAGGGTAAGTCCAAGGGAACGTTGACTACTATTTCTTAAAGACTATGATGATCTGATTCTGAACTAACTTTTATATGTCTCTCTAAGGGCAATGTAGTTCTTCACATAAGAATAAATGCTGCGGGGCTGGTGCTGTGGCACAGTAGGTTAAGTTTCTGCCTGCAGTGCAGGCATCCCATATGAGCGCCTGTTTGAGTCCCAGCTGCTCCACTTCCAATCCAGCTCCCTGCTGATGGCCTGGGAAAGCAGTAGAAGATGGCCAAGTGCTTGGGTTTCTGCACCCACAGGGGAGACCTGGAAGAAGTTTCTGCCTCTTCGCTTCAAGTCAACTCAGCTCTGCCTGTGGCAGCCATTTGGGAAATGAACCAGTAGAAGGAAGACTTCTATCTCTCCCTCTCTCTGTCTGTAACTATGCCTTTCAAATAAATAAATCTTTTAAAAAATGATAATTTCTAATAAATCAGATACTTTGGTCAAAATGTATAAGCAGTAATTACAAAAATGTGAACTAGTAAGGCTTACCAATACTTGCATGATCAATAATGGTGTCAATATCTTGTAGACCCCATTTCTTATAAGCTAAGGGTGGTGGCTGTATGTGTTCATTGCCTGATGCTGTAGCTGTCAAAGATAAAAATTAGATAATCCAAAATAAATTATAATGGAAAAATGAAGTTTAACAAAAAATCACTAAAAATATAAAAATCCTTCATTTAAAATTTCAATTAATGAGTCAAAGTAATGGAAACAAGGCATAAAGTGAAACTTATTTAAATGTCAACAATACTCATAAAAGTACACTGAAAAGAGTAAATTGTCAAAAGATACTTAAAACACTCAGATTATTAAAAAAAAAAAAAACCTAGAAGCCTAGTAAAAATCAAGCTGAAATCAAATTGCAAGTGATTACTGAATAGGCAATTTCTCTTCCTGACAAACTGGAGAAAACCTTGGGTACAACACCTGGAGTTTAACTCAGTGAAAAACTAAAAACCTGACATACTTGGCAGAGCACACATACACCAAACGTTGAATCTAGACAACTGGGGCTAGACATGATAGAAATGTGTTAAGAGCAACAGCATTTCCAGAAATGCTTTTCTCTATTCAGAAGTGTTCCATATTATCAAAAAGGAGCTGATGTTGACTCCCTATGGGTCCTGCCTACTAAAAATTCCCCTGCACACACTTGTACCTTTGCACCAATCTAGAGTTACCATAGAGCACTCTGACATCTATAGCAGCAGACTATTTTCCTTAACTCTAGTTGGAAGGCTGTTTATTTAGAAGACACAATTATAAATTAAATAAACATCATCAGAAGTTAAATATTTCTTGCCAAAAAATTACCTTTTGCTACCTGATTTCTACAAGCACGAAGAGACTGGAAAAGGCTAAACCCATCAATAGTCACAATGGCAGCTGGATATAGGATACTCAACTCTTCATTCTATTTAATAAAGTAGAAAACAGTAATTTTTCTTAAATATATGTGCCAAGTGAGCATTTTAATTATACCTGAATGTCAAAAGAAGTTAATATAAAAAACACTGTGACTAAACCATCAACCATCCAATACACAAGCAGGAACAGGCAGAGGAACAGTAAAATTAGATAGAAAATCAATTTTAGAATGCTTTTTGGATACACACTTAAAATTCTCAATTATGAGCTTTTTGTATATTGTGAATGCTTTCAGGATAGTATAACAAAAATTTATAATTTCACAAAAATTAAATAGTCATGGCACAGATAGAAACAATATATAGAAATAGGAAGAAGGAAAAAAAACTCACCTGAAATCCCAATATATACCTTCAAATATATTCATGTATTTTTGGATGCGATTGTATCACATATAGAAGTCTATACTCTTTTTTTATTTTTTAAGATTTATTTATTTTGAAAGTCAAAGTTACAGAGAGAGAGAGAGGGAGAGACAAAGAAAAACCTTCTGTTGGTTCACTCCCCAGATGGCCCCAACAGGTCAAAACCAGGTAGCAGGTGCTTCATCTGGATTTCCCACATGGGTGGCAGAGTTCCAAACACTTAGGTCATCTTCCTCCGCTTTACCCAGGCCATTAGCAGGGAACTGGATTGAAAGTGGCAGCTGGGACACAAACTGGTGCCCATGGAAGATGCCAGCATCTAGGCAGCACTATACCCACTATACCACAACACCAGCCCTTTGTTTTTTATTATCAAATATTAATGGTATTTTTCCACCTCCATAAGTAAACAAATCATTTTTTGGTGGCCATATAATATTCAACCATACGAACTCAAATGTATTTAACTAGTTCTCAATGATGGACATGGGGCTTGGTTTCTTGCTTCCACTCGTGCTCTACAATCCACGCTCCACATGGCCAGTGCGATCGTCATGAGATCAAAACACTCTCCTGTTTAAAGCTCTCCATCAAGATCTGGCACCTACCTCTAATATAATTTCCTATCTCTCTTCCCTCGCTTCTTGAACAATAAGGTCATGATCACCTCAGTCTTTTGTTCCCAGGTCTTCACCTGCCTAGTTTTTATGACCATTCAAATCTCAGCTAAAATGTTAGTTACTCACAGCGGCTGCTCCTAAGCCTGTACTTCAAATATCCCTATTTTCTTGCCACATTACTATCTCATCAACATGATGATTTCCTCCATGACATCTACCAGAGACTCAAATCACCTAGTTAAGTCCAGTTGCTTACTCTTGGTTTCCCTCCACCATCCCAAAACTGTTAAGCTCCTTGAGAAAAGAAGCCCATTCTGTCTGGTGCACAAATTAATCCTCAGTGATAGAACTGGACTGGGCATAAAATAGGCAGCAAATAAGTATTTATGAATGTACTAACATTTTCAATATTATAAACATCATTGCAATAAACATCTTTCGGGCCATATCTTTTTATAGTAGTAGGATATTACTTAAGTATAAATTCCTTTAAATGGGTCTACTAGGGCAACAGAGTAGACACAATTTTCATTTTCATGCATATTATAAAAGTACCTCAAGTACCTATCAATTTATACTTCCACTATAACACATGAGAGTGCCTATTTCTCCATACTGTCAATAACTGTTTTGTTAATCTTTATTTTTGTCCATCTGAAAAGTAAAAAATTACCTAACAGTAGTTTCTTATGTGAGTATTAAAGTTATGTATTTTTTCAAATGTTGTCTGATCAATTATCGTTCTTCTCTGGAAAGTGCTTTGCCTTTGTTTCTGCAAGACGTTTGGGCTGCTAATAAGAGAGAATCTGGGGCCATGAATTGGGGAAAGATAGGAGGCAATGGAGGTAGCATGTGAGCTCACACAACAGGGTCACAAGCCATGGCAGAGGGAGCCACCTCACTGGATTTGAGGACTTGTCAGACAAGAAGACCCAAATACCAGCAGGCAGTTTCTTCCAAAACTAGACAGTATTCCAGGTGAAGATACTAACACAAACATCCAAGCCCCAAAACCAGTGGAAATTGGGTGAGGTGACAGCGAAGATCTTTTTGCAGAATTCAAAGAAGCTGCTCTGATGTACAGAAAGACAATTTCTCTCTTTGGAAACTCCTGCAATGATCTGCTGTCACCCCTACCATACTCATCGTTCCAGAACTGAGCCGAAAAAATCAGCTCCTGTGACTTCTGATAAACTTGGTAATATTTTGAAAGTAAGCAAAAAGAGGTATTTTTGAAATACAAAATGATGTCAGACCCAGAGATGCTTATGTAGCATTCAAAGTTACAACAAAAGTTTCCTTCTCCATGTTTGGTAAGAATGGTAGTTCAGTTAAAAGATGATTTTCTTGGCTTGCATATCAAATAGCAGGTAAGCATTTAAATATTACATCTTTTCACCAGTTCTACCAAAGTGTACTACAGATACAGCCAAGTTTAAAGTTTAAAGAAGCATCATCACTAGTAAATTTGTAGAAAATGGAAAACAGTTTTTAAGAGGTATTATGGGGGCCGGCTCTGTGGTGCAGCGTGTTAACGTCCTGGCCTGAAGCGCCAGCATCCCATATGGGCATCAGTTTGAGACCTGGCTGCTCCACTTCCAATCCAGCTCTCTGCTATGGCCTGGGATGGCAGTGGAAGATGGCTCAAGTCCTTGGGCCTCTGCACCCACATGGGAGACCTGGAAGAAGCTCCTGGCTTTGGATCAGCGCAGTTCCAGCCATTGCGGCCAACTGGGGAGTGAACCATTGGATTGAAGACCTCTTTCTCTCTCTCTCTGCCTCTCCTCTCTCTGTGTAACTGACTTTCAGGTAAAAATAAATAAATCTTAAAAAAAATAGAGGTATTATGGGGGCTGGCACTGTGGCTTAGGTAGTTAAGTCTCAACCTGCAGTGCTGGTATCCAATATGGGTACCAGTTAAAAGAGTCCCAGCTGCTCCACTTCTTATCTAGCTCCCTGCTAATGACCTGGGAAATCAGTGGAAGATGGTCCAAGTGCTTGAGCCCTTGCAACCACATGGGAGACCCAGAAGAGGTTCCTGACTCCTGGCTTGGGGTCAGCCCAGCTCTGGCATTGTGGTCATTTGGGAAGTGAACCAGCAGATGGAGGCCCTCTCTCTCTGTCTCTTCCTCTCTCTGTAACTCTGCCTCTCAGATAAATAGATATTAAAAAAAAAAAAAAGAGGTATTATGTTCAATTCACAAATTATCTTCTTAAATTTCTATCTGCTTTTTTTCCCATTTCTTTTGATATTTCCTTAAGATGAATATTACTAAGACTTAAATCTTTAGCCTTCAGTTAAATTTTCTTATACTCTTCACTTGGAAGAATTCATTCCTTAGCTATGTCTTCAACTATCATCTCCCAATCTACTCTATGCCTATGTTAATTGATTCTGTATCATTAAATGATATTAGAATCTTCATTTTCTTACCATGAACTAAAAGTCAACATATAAAGCAATTCCCTCCCAGGATGAATTAGAGACATATACCTCTTTGACTCATTTTTCATTTAAATATTCTATATCTCTATATAATAACAAAGTCCTATCAATTATGCCTTCAGAATAATTTTGTACTGATCCTTTCTCTCCCCACAACCATTCTAGTCCTGGCTCCCAGCACTCCACATATATTCTAGATAACCTACAAAATCAGATAACCAGCCTCCCTGATTCCAGTCTCCCTCAACCCAAATTCACCCTGCAGAGACTCCTTCAGTATCCCTGTGATTACACTCCTTTCCTCTACTAAATCTTTAGCAGTTACTCTCATTGCCTGAATCAATTCTGATTTTCACTTGGCTTTCAAATTTATTCAGAATTTGGCCATTCTGCTTACTGATCACTTTTTTTCTTTTTTTAAAGATTTATTTATTTATTTATTTGAAAGTCAAGTCACAGTTACACAAAGAGAGAAGAGGCAGAGAGAGAGAGAGAGTCTTCCATCCAAATGGTTCACTCTCCAACTGGGCGCAATGGCAGGAGCTGCACCAAACCGAACCAGGAGCCACAAGTTTCTTCCAGGTCTCCTACATGTGTTCAGGGACTCAAGGACTTGGGCCATCTTCCACTGCCTTCCCAGACCATAGCAGAGAGCTGGATCGAAAGTGGAGCAGCCGGGTCTCGAACCAGCACCCATATGGGATGCCAGCGCTTCAAGCCAGAGCGTTAACCTGCTGAGCCATAGCGCCGGCCCCTTACTCATCACTTTCTTATTACTAGTTTCTACATAGGTTTCCTTTTTGACACAAAAATAGTCATACATTTAAATCTCCCTGCATTTTTCCCAGGATCACCTAAAACAGTTTCCACCCACCTTTCCCATTATTTAATTAAATTATACATTTGTTATTTAAGGCTTAGTTCAAATCTCACATCATCAATAACTTTCTCTTATTGTCCTAGTTCTAATTGAGCTCCCCTTTCTTTATACTTGTACTGAATTATTGTCCATATATATTAGCAATTAAGTAGGCACTGCTTTATGTTACTGATTAACTCATACACGTTAATAGATATTAGACTAGTCTCTCTTACTACATAGTTGTTTTTCTGTAGCTCCTGGCTATCTATCATGCAATTTGAATTTACTTATGCATACAATATATATATGCTTACTTGAAACCATTCGGAGGTAGTAAAAAGAAAAGGAATGTATATTGTATGGCTCTATGTTCATTGCAAAACAAATAAAAGCATACTGCTTTGTTTTAGTGGCACTGTAATTATTTTTTGACTGTGAAATATCAAAAAATCTTACATATCACCTGGGAGGGAGAACCATAGATACTAACAGGTATTATTTTCTCAAAATCTTCAAAGAATATAAAATATTTTCTACTATAAACAAAAACTTAGCCTATCTTCTGGGAAATGATTAAGAAGTAGTAGTACTGGCCGGCGCCGTGGCTCAACAGGCTAATCCTCCGCCTTGCGGCGCCGGCACACTGGGTTCTAGTCCCGGTTGGGGCGCCGGATTCTGTCCTGGTTGCCCCTCTTCCAGGCCAGCTCTCTGCTGTGGCCCCGGAGTGCAGTGGAGGATGGCCCAGGTGCTTGGGCCCTGCACCCCATGGGAGACCAGGAGAAGCACCTGGCACCTGGCTCCTGCCATCGGATGAGCGCGGTGCGCCGGCCGCAGCGGCCATTGGAGGGTGAACCACCCACAGAGGAAGACCTTTCTCTCTGTCTCTCTCTCTCACTGTCTACTCTGCCTGTCAAAAACCAAAAACCAAAAAAAAAAAAAAAAAAGTAGTAGTAGTACTATTAATAATAATACCAGATCTTATTTATTCTATTATGGTAATTCTGGTAACTCCAAATAAAAAAATATACTGTTATGTAATATCACATTTTTGCCTACATCACTAGCAAATTCTAAAAATAAACTTTTTATTGGGGCCGGCACTGCGGCATAGTGGGTAAAGCTGCCGCCTGTAGTGCCAGCATCCCATATGGGTACTGGTTTGAGACCTGGCTGTTCCATTTCCGATCCAGCTCTCTGCTATGGCCCGGGAAAGCAGTAGAAGATGGCCCAAGTCCATGAGCCCCTGAACCCGCGTGGGAAGCTGGGAAGAAGCTCCTGGCTTCAGATTGGCGCAGCTCCTGCCATTGCGGACAATTGGGAAATGAACCAGAGGATGGAAGACCTCTCTCTCTCTGCTTCTCCTCTCTGTTTAACTCTTTCAAATAAATAAATAAATGTTAAAAAATATAAATAAATAAGAAACTTTTTATTGAATTGTAACTGAAGTATTTTATTGAGGTGGATATTTGGTCTAGTAGTTAAGATGTTTGTGTCCCACACTGATGTACCTGGATTCAATACCTGGCTCTGGCACCTGACTGCAGCTTCCGGCTAATATAGACCCTGGTGGGCAGCAAGCAATGGCTCAAGTGGTTGAGCCCCTGCCATCCACGTGGGAGACCTAGATTGAGTTCTTAGCTTCTGATTTTGCCTGGCTCAGTCCCAGCTGTTGTGGGCATCTGGAAAGTAAATCAGCAGATGAGAACTCTGTCTCTCAAAAAAATTTTTTTAAAAAGTGTCTTATTTTACTGTAGAAGGAACCATATAATATTTCACAAGATAAGTAAAAGCAAAAATTCTATACTAAAAATAGATTACATTTCTAGAATATGACAGCCTGACTACCTGCATCACAAGACAAATATCTTTAAGTTTCGACCCAATAAAGGAGTGAAATGCTTCAGAGTACTGCCACTGTTAACTTTTTATGATACCTGCTCAGTCACGCCAGGATGTCGGGGGATTTCATAGGTCCTGCATTTAAGCTGAAGCACTGGATCCTCATTCAAAAGCTGTGCAAGCAAGAGTACACCATTCTAGGAGGAAGCAGAGAGAAAGGCCTTGCTTGTTTCCTTACTAATACTGCTGAACCAACAGGTCTGGCCAGGCAGAGATTACTATTTCCCCAACAGTTTTCCATGGATACCAGGTACTTTCTCTCCAGCAAAACAAAACGCCAGATACTCTTGTCTTGATCTTCTACTAGAACATTTCACTGCCTGTTCCAGCCTCCACCCCCATAAAACATTAACACATTTCCAAGCAGCAAGTATGACGTCACCATCAGTTTAATGGAGATGCATAACTATCACAAGCAACTAATCACTATTTGCTAAAAACTCAACTCACCTCGGTATAGAAGCGTACGTAACCTGAAGTAAAACCCACCACGATGCAGGTCCAGTCAGGACGTCCAGTGGAACTCCTGATACAAACAAAATTTGTGATCTCAACACTTCATAAAGCAAAGCAGGGAAAGCAGGTGATTCCTATTTTGGCTACTTACCTCTTCTGACTTGCTAGTGGGATACACAGAGCACTAGTTACACATTCCCTAAAAACAAAACAAAACCACATGCTTATCTACTGAATTAGTCAATGATTTATATTTCTCTACAATATGATATAAAATAATAAATGATGCTAACCTCTGTGGCCTAGTTATATTCAACACATAAGTAAAAGTACAATAAAACTCCATCAGAAATAGGGACTGTAAAATTTATTCACAAAAATGTAATGTTACATTCACTATGATTAATAAAGGATAGTATCTTTCATTCTGTTTTGCCCTAAAAAGCAAGAAAGCAAGCAAAATTTTACTTTCACACCTGATTGTATACAGAACTAAGAAAATCCCAAATGATTATCAGGCGGTCATTTTTTACTAACCCACTTTCACCTGCGTCAGCTAAGAACTTTAACTTGTCTACTTGTTTAAGGCCAAGGGTTGTGCAGGGGGTAGTGGAACTGCCAGTTATATTACATGCAAATTGTATTTTTTAAAAGGTCTATATTTTAGGGACTTCCTGTATTTTCAGTGGGCTGTCTTCTTATTTTTATTTTGCAAAAATTGCCCCTATAACCTACAAATTATTTTTTTTTTATTTTGACAGGCAGAGTGGACAGTGAGAAAGAGAGAGACAGAGAGAAAGGTCTTCCTTTACCGTTGGTTCACCCTCCAATGGCTGCTGCGGCCGGTGCACTGCGGCCAGCGCACTGCACTGATCCGAGCCGGGAGCCAGGTGCTTATCCTGGTCTCCCACGGGGTGCAGGGCCCAAGGACTTGGGCCATCCTCCACTGCACTCCCGGGCCACAGCAGAGAGCTGGCCTAGAAGAGGGGCAACCAGGACAGAATCCGGTGCCCTGACCGAGACTAGAACCTGGTGTTTCGGCACCACAAGGTGGAGGATTAGCCTATTGAGCCACAGTGCTGGCCCTACAAATTATTTTTAAAAGCTCATGACAGGGGCGGGCATTGTGGCAAAGTGGATTGAGCTGCCTCCTGTGATGCTGGCATCCCATATAGATGCTGGTTGGATATTTGGCTGCTCCACTTCTGATCCAGCTCCCTGCTGATGAGCCTAGGAGGGCAGGAGAGGTTGGCCCAAGTGCTTGAGCCCCTGTACCCAAGTGAGAGATCTGGAAGAAGCTACAGGCTCCTGGTTTCAACTTGGCACAGCCCTAGCTGTTGCAGCCATTTTGGGAAGTGAACTGTGGATAGAAGATCTCTGTCTTTCCCTCTCTTTCTGTGATTCTGCCTTTCAAATAAATACAAATAAATCTTTTTTAAAAAACTCATGAAAAATGCAATTAAAATGTAAGTTTATTTAGTGCAGAAAAAAATTGAAATCAATGCATATAAGGGGATCTTCAAGTTATCTTCACAAGAGCTTGCAAAAGAGAGACACCACAGCATGTGGTTTCAGTATAACAATAGGAAACTGAGGATTGAAGAAAGCATCAAGGAAAGAGTTGTCTTTTTAACCCCCACACCCAGCTCTCAGTAGCTCAGATGGGAAAAGACATCTTGCTTCCCACTTGGCAGATACAGAGTGTCTACGTTCAGACCTTGGACTTCAAATCCAGTAATAGTCCTGTCATGATAAAAACCAGTGCCTGGGGGCCGACGTTGTGGTATACTGGGTTAAGCTGCTGCCTATGATCCCATATAAGTGACAGTTCAAGTGCTGGCTGAAGTCCCAGCTACTACACTTGCAATCCAGCTCCCTATAAATATGCCTGGGAAAGCAGGGGCTAATAACCCACTGTTTCTTTCTCTGTTTCTCCCTCTCTCTGTAACTCTGCCTTTCAGATAAATAAACAGTCTTAAAAACAAAAGCAGTGCCTGACAGGGCTCCCTACCCTCTACAGCCACTGTCCCAAGGCTTGTATCTGCAGCCTGAGTTTTTAGACCATCTTTAGCCAAGCATCTAAAGGACTTCCTTCATCGCCCCTTCCCCAACCCTCTAGAGACAGCACAGCAAGACTTGAGCCTGGGGGAGTAGAACCTGAGAGAGGGCTTAAGACCTTGCCTTGGAGTTCAGAACCAGACTGCTGCTATGAAACCTAGTGCCTGATAAACCCAAAGGCCTCAAGCCTCAGGCTACTGACAGAGCTTCCAGGGTTGCCTGGGATTAGGAGGAGACCTGTGTCCTGGTGGAATATACTTCTCTTGGTGTGTATCACCACCAGGCTCACAGGGACCTGGCATGCATGCCCAAGATTGCTCAGGGCCTAATGATTATGAGACCCAGCTAAGACATAGCCTAACACTGGCCTGGGTAGACAATGGACTGCCTTGATCAGACTTCCCCCATACTTGAGCAACAGTAAGGAAATGCAAGATTGTGTCTTGGGACTCACAGCTGAACTGGAAAAACCCAACACTGAGTTGATCCTAACTATCTCCATCTCCAGGACAATACACATGGGTAAAACCTCTGGACTTGCCCTAATACAAAGTAGAGTCCTATGGCTCCAGCTGCTCAGACTTACATTCAACCAGCATCACTCGTGGCTATTTGCAGAGGCAGGGGCCACAGGCTGTGAGTCCAGTCAGTAGCAGACGGATCACAGCAATGTGGGCTGCACTGGTCTACTGTGAGCTCCAGGAGTGAAGGAAGCTTACGGATGTGTTGGGATAATATGAAAAAAGCAAATACCCAGGAACTAGGTATTCAAGAGAAACTTGAGAATGCCAAAGTAGTAGAAAGTATATTCAAAGATGGGCTGGTGCTATGGTGTAGCAGGTGAAGCCGCCACCTGCAGTACTGGCATCCCATATGGATGGGCTGCTCCCACTTCCGATCCAGTTCTCTTCTATGCCTCTGAAAGCAGATGACGGCCCAAGTTCTTGAGCTCCTGAACCTTCATGGGAGACCTGGAAGAAGCTCCTGGCTCCTGGCTTCGGATTGGCCCAGCTCTGGCCATTTCGGCTGTTTGGGGAGTGAAACAGTGGATGGAAGACCTCTCTCTCTCTCTGCCTCTGCCTCTTTGTAACTCTGCCTGTCAAATAAATAAATTATTTTTTAAAAAATATTTTATTTATTTATTTGACAGGTAGAGTTACAGACAGTGAGAGAGACAGAGAAAGGTCTTCCTTCCCTTGGTTCACTCTCTAAATGGCTGCAACTGCTGGAACTGCACCAATCTGAAGCCAGGTGCTTCTTCCTGATCTCCCATGCGAGTGCAGGGGCCCAAGCACGTGGGCCATCCTCTACTGCTTTCCCAGGCTATACTAGAGAGCTGGACTGGAAGAGGAGCAACCAGGACTAGAACTGGCACCCATATGGGATGCCGGTGCCGCAGGCGGAGGATTAACCCAGTGTGTCACTGAGCCAGCCTCAATCTTTTTTTTTTTTTTTTTAAAGTATATTCAAACAGACAACAAAAAATTCCAAATCTAAAGACTATACAATTATCCAGGTACAGGAAGGTCAAAGGTCACAAGTCAGATTCAACTGAACCAGGTTTATCCCAAGACATATAATCAACTTCTCCAAGATTAAAGATAAAAGGAGGATCTTCAGAGTTGCAAGAGCAAAGAAACAACACATACACTCAATCTGGTCTTCCATGTCACAGGTGGCAGAGACCCAAGTCCTTGAGCCATCTTCTGTTGCCTCTCAGGATGATCACTAGCATGGAGGTGGAATCATAACCAGGGCCAGGACTTGAGCTCAAGCACTGATTTGAGACATGGACATTCCAAGTGGCATGTTAATCCATTAGGCCAAATGCCTGCACTCACTTAACTTTAAAATATATTACAAAGGTGGGTATTGTGGTGCAAGTTAAGTTGCCACTTGGGACACTTGTATCTCATATCAGAGTACTGGGATCAAGCCCTACCTCCGCTTCAAATCCAACTTCCACTAATGCACCTGGGAGGCAGCAGATGGTGGCCTAAATATTTGGGTTCCTGCCACCAACATGGGAGATATTAGGGAGATCCACTGGAGTTCCTGGCCATGCTTCAATCTGGCCTAACCCCAGATGTTGTGGACATTTGGGAAACAAATCAGCAACAGATAGAAGATTTCACTCTCTCTGTCACTCTCTCAAATAAATGAATTAATTTAGAAAACAGCATGGTATAGGTATAAAAACAAGACATACAGAACAATGGAATAGAACAGAAACCCTAAAAGTAAACCCACACATGTATAACCAACTGCTTTTTGCAAAAGCAGCTAAAAACATACACTGGAAACAGGACACTGCTGTCGATAAATAGTGTGGGGAAAACAGTATCAAGGAAAGACACAGACCCCATCCCTCACCATTTACAAAAATCAACTCAAAACTGATTAAAGACCTATATATATATTGATTAAAGATCCCATACCAGTGCAGCCCATATTGCTGTGATCCATCTGCTACTGACTGGACTCACAGCCTGTGGCCCCTGCCTCTGCAAATAGCCACAAGTGATGCTGGCTGAATGTAAGTCTAAGCAGCTGGAGCCATAGGACTCTACTTTGTACTAGGGAAAGTTGAGAGTATAATGGTGTTTAGACCTAAAACTTTGAAACTACTGTAAGAAAACTTGCAAGAAATGCTTTAAGCCATTGGGATGGGCAAAGATTTTTAAAATAAACCTCAAAAGCAAAACTAGACAAACTAAAGAGCTTCTACATAGCAAAGAAAACACTCAACATAATAAAGAGAAAATCCACAGAATAGGAGAAAATATTGCATGTTACACATCTGTCAAAGGGCTAATAAATAGAATATATAAGGAACTCAAACCAAAAGGAGAGGGCAGGGGGTGGACTTTAGGCACTAGAGTTAAGTTGCTGCTTGGGACGTCTATACCCCATATCAGAAAACTCCCAGTTTTGCTTCTGATACAGCTTCTTGGTAATATGCACACTGGAAGGGCAGATGATTTTCAAGTACTTGAGTCCTTGCCACTCATGTGGGAGTCCCAGGTTGATTTCCAGGGCCCTGGCTTCTACCTGGCTCAGCCCTGGATGTTATGGGCATTTGAGAAAATAGAAGACAGAGCTAACTAGCTAGCTAGCTAGCTTGCTTCCTTCCTTCCTTCCTTCTTTCCAACCATCCATTCACCCATCCATCCATCCTTCTATCCTTCCTTGAACTCTCTTTAAAATAAACACTTTTAAATTAAAAGAAAATAATCCTATTAAAAACAAGCAGTATATTTAACTAGGCATTCCTCAAAAAAAAAAAAAGACATAAAAATGACCAACAGGTACATAAAAAGACACTCAATATCACTAATATCAGGGAAATGTAAATTAAAGCCACAATGAGATATCTCACTCCAGTGATAAAGGCTCTTATCAAAAAGACATAAGTTAACAAGTGCTGGTGAGAATGCAGAGCAAAGGGAACACTTGCATATTGTTGGTGGGAATGAATGTTAGTACAGCCACTGTGGAAAACAGTACGGAGGTTCTTCAAAAAATTGAAAATAGAACCATATGATCTAGCAACCCCACTATTTTTATATATCCAAGGGAAATTAAATCAGTCTGTGGAAGAGATGTCTACAGACCCATGTTTATTGCAGCACTATTCTCAAAAGCCAAGAAATGGAAATAATCTAATCATCCATCAACTGATAAACACATAAAATGAGATACAGACATATAACAGGATTCTACTCAGTCATCAAAAAGAAAGACATCATTTGCAATGACATGAATGGAATTGGAGGTTATTATGTCAAGTGAAGTAAGTTAAGCACAGAAAGCCAAGTATGGCATGGTATCACTCATATATAAAATATTAAAAGTTAATCATAGAAGTTAAGAGTATAATGGTGTTTAGCAGAGACAGGAGCATAGTGGGCAGGGAGGGATGGTGAAAGGGCGATTAGCAGATACTAAGTTATAGCCAGACAGGTATAAAAAGGTCTGGTGTTCTTTCACACAGTAAGAGGAATTTAGATAATGGTACTGCATTGTATACCTTTCCAAGAAAAAAAAAAAAAACAGAAAGGATTTGAATGTTTTTAGCATAAAGAAATGTTAGAGGAGGTAGATATCAGGCAGTGATACATGTACTGAAATATCACATAGAATTCCAAAAACATGTACAGTTTTTTAAAATGTCAGTTAAAAATATTTTTAGAAGTTTATGAAAATGCACATTATAAAAAAACTATACATGGAGTACAAAAATTTTCACCAAAATCATCTTTAATTTTTAAAAAGATTGATTCAAAAGGCAGAGTGAGAGAGAGGGAGATAGAGAGATCTTCTATTTGCTGGTTCACTCCCCAGATGGATTCAATAGCCAAGGCAGGGCCAGGCTGAAGAATGGAAACTGGAACTCCACCGGGTCTCCTATGTGGATGGCAAGAGCCCAGGTCATTAGGCCATCTTCTGCTGTTATCCCAGGTGCACTAGCGAGGAGCTGGATCAGAAGCAGAGCAGCTGGGACTTGACCTACACCTCAATGTGGGTTGTTGGCATTGCAAGTGGTGGTTTTACCTGCTGTGACACAACACTGGTCTCCAAAATAAGTTTGATTTTAATTCTATTTTACCCTAAACTTCTTGAAAATTATTTTAGAAATATGCAAAACCTTTTTGTAAAGGAGAGGGGGAGGAGGGGGAGGAGGGGGAGAGAGGGAGGGAGAGGGAGAAAGAAAGAGAAAAAAAAAGAGGAAGGAAGGAAGGAAGGAGGGAGGGAGGGAGGGAGGGAGGGAGAGAAGGAGGGAGGGAGGGAAGGAGGGAGGGAGGGAGGGAGGGAGGGAAGGAAGGAAGGAAGGAAGGAAGGAAGGAAGGAAGGAAGGAAGGAAGGAAGGAAGGAAGGAAGGAAGAAAATATATCAGTCTTCTGTTGATTCACTTTCCAAATGCCCGTAACAGCCAGGACTGGGCCAGGCCAAAGTCAGGAATCCATTCCTGGGATCCCACTTGGGTGGCAGGGACCCAAGTACCTGAAACATCACCTACTGCCTCCCAGGTGTCATTTATAGAAGGCTGGAATTGAAAGCAGAGCCAGGAATTAACTTTGAACTTTTGAAGCACCGCCATATTTGGAAGCAAATGTTAGGTTTAAGGTTTCCTAAAAAAGATAGTTTTATCTGACATGTACACTTAAAATATTTGTCAGAAGTTCAGAGATGAAGCCTCAAAATGCTAATACACCCACTAACTGACTTTAGTTTAACTGTCAAACCTCAGGAGCATCACTAGCTTATTCCACAAACTACAATACTCCCACCCCATACAACAAGCTGCATCATTACTAACAAAATTATTCTTTTGGTTGTTTTTAAAGTAAATTTTGCTTTGCATTTCTCACAAAAATTAAATTTCTTCAACATGCTTAGACTGAATAAATGAGCTATGGAAAAATAATATCATCTATTTTGATAATAATAGAAAACATCTACAACGTGCCAGGCGTGAAGTAAGCACTTCCACTTGGTTGTTATGGATCTGAACTCAAAGTCTGTATACACACACACACACACACACGCGCGCACACACACACACACACATATTTACTAATTCCAAATAATGAAACTTCTTAATAAATTCACTTACAAGTTAATCTTACACATGTATTTAACCCAGAAACAAAATTTAACTGGCACCTACCCTTCTTCCACATTTAAAGAACCACTCCAACCAACTGCAAATTGCATTTCTTCCTTTCCTTTGTCACTGTATTTCCACTTTGCTGAAAAAAATTAAGATATCACATTAAATAACTTAATGTAAACAGTAATTTATAAATTTTCCTCTTTCCCTTTAGAATGATGAATATAAAATTTAATGGTTCTGTATTAACTCTCTTAGGTCTTTTTTTTTTTTTTTGATAGGCAGAGTTAGACAGTGAGAGAGAGAAAGAGACAGAGAGAAAAGTTTTCCTTTTTTCCGTTGGTTCACCCTCCAAATGGCTGTTACGGTCAGCGTGCTGCACCGATCTGAAGCCAGAAGCCAGGTGCTTCCTCCTGGTCTCCCTTGCAGGTGCAGGGCCCAAGCACTTGGGCCATCCTCCACTGCCCTCCTGGGCCATAGCAGAGAGCTGGACTGGAAGAGGAGCAACCAGGACTAGAACCCAGCACCTATATGGGATGCCAGCACCACAGGCAGAAGATTAACTAAGTGAGCCACAGCGCAGGCCCCTCTCTTAGGTCTTTTTATAGGTAAATATATGATAATGTTTTAAAATTTTTATAAGATTTTTTAAAAAACCATATAGTCTCTTAGCCTGGAGTTTCTCCAATTAAGCTTATATAATATAGTCACAGTTCTTACAGAATAAAATTATTAATTCCTATATAATATCCTACTTATTTTATTTTCCATACTATTATCCTCAGATGATACAGAAAATTTTTCTATTAGATTTACACTACTGGAGCTTAAATTTGTTTACAAAACCATTTCATAGCCATTTTATACATAACTTATTTTGATTAGTGAATCAGTGAGTTTTTAAGATTTATTTATTCAAAAGGCAGAGTTACATAAAGGCAGAGGCTGAGAGACAGAGAATGTGTCTTCCATTCACTGGTTCACTCCCCAAATGGCTGCAATGGCTGGAGCTGGGCCAATCTGAAGCCAGGAACCAGGATCTTCTTCCGGGTCTTCCACCCGGGTGCAAAGACCCAAGGACTTGGGCCATCTTCTACTGCTTTCCCAGACAACAGCAGAGAGCTGAATTAGAAGTGGAGCAGCCAGGACTTGAACTGGTGCCCATATGTGATGCTGGCACCAGAGGGGTGGCTTTACCAGCTAAGCCACAACATTGATCCTAATCAGTGAGGTTTTTCTCACCCCACATATTCCCCTAACCTTCATTTTAGACTTCAACAAAAACTACAAAAAAGCTTAAGTTCAATGAAGAAACCTACAGTATTGTGAGCCTTAAAATTAGAGTTGAAAATCCCCTCACTCATTATGAAGGGTTCCACGACCTTTTATGCTTTGATTGCGCCTTGAAAGAATAGGACAATGCCTAGTACTGCCTCTGAAGTACCACCAAAAGAAAACTAAAACATCTGTAATCAAGAAAGGAAAACATAATAAAAAACAAGCAGGAGAGAAGGGAGGAGGGAAAGGAAATAGGAAGTTTTACATATAATACATAAACTACAGATGCTACTATATAATGCATGCAATAGAATAACTTTTCCATCTAATCGGTTTTCTAGTCTATTTCATGCATTAAAATAAAGGCCACTGAAAATATGGTACTTACGCACTAGAAATACAGCCTTTTGCTCCCGAGCTATAACCATAAGATCGTTGGTTGGAGATAAGGACAAAACACAATCTTGAAGCCAGGAAGTTTTTGGTGTTTTGTAAGCATTCCCTTCTTCTTCCTAGGAATAAAAACACAATTATTGCATATGCTAAAACAAGAGTTTTCAACTTTGCTTGTTCTGACTTGAGGGAGAAGGGAGAAAAAAAATAAAATCTTTAGTATTTTTACAGAGAGATGACTACGGTAACCACAGCTACACCACAAAGAAAAAAAATTATCTGTTTATTATGGTTGTTGGATTGATGAAAAAGTGTTTGATAAAAATGTGATACTTTCAGGGCCGGTGCTGTGGCACAGTGGATTAATGCCCTGGCCTGAAGCGCCGGCATCCCATATGGGTGCCGGTTTGAGACCCAGCTGCTCTATTTCCAATCCAGCTCTCTGCTATGGCCTGGGAAAACAGTAGAAGATGGCTCAAGTCCTTGGGCCTCTGCACCCGCACAGGATACCCAGAAGAAGCTCCTGGCTCCAGATCGGTGCAGCTCTCGTGCACGCTCGCTCGCTAGCTCGCTCGCTAGCGCGCTCTCTCTCTCTCTCTCTCTCTCTGACTCTCCTCTCTCTGTGTAACTCTGACTTTCAAGTAAGTATATAAATCTTTTTTTTAAATGTCATTCTTTCTATTTCACCTGCAAAGTGGTTTTGTTTTTGTATATTATGTGGGTAAATTCCTATTATTAAAAAAATTCATCAAGTATAAAAAGTCATCTTTGAAAGGTCTCTCTCATTCTCCTGTACTCTAACCACCTAGTTACTCCAAAGACAACCAGTTCAATAGTTCTTCTATGTACTTCCAGAGATAGTTTATACCCACCAAGCAAATATATTTGCTACTCTTTTCTCCTTTTTCTTACATGAATGGCAACTTAATAAACAAATTTTGACAGTCTGATTATTTCTTAATATATATCTTGCACCTCATTCCTCAAGAAGCTTCTTTAATCTTTTTAATGGCTACAAAGTATTCCATTTTATGGATGCAACATAATTCATTTAAAAAAATTTTTTTAACTTTTATTTAATAAATATAAATTTCCAAAGTACAGCTTTTGGATTACAGTGGCTTCCCCCCCACCCCATAACTTCCCTCCCACCCACAACCCTCCCATCTCCTGCTCCCTCTCCCATTCTATTCACAGAAGATCAATTTAGCTTATGTTCAGTAAAGATTTCAACAGTTTACACCCACACAGAAACACAAAGTGTAAAGTACAGTTTGTGTACTAGTTACAGCATTAATTTATATTGTACAACAAACACATTAAGGACAGAGATCCTACATGGGGAGTAAATGCATAGTGACTCCTGTTGTTGACTTAACAACTGACATTCTTGTTTACAGCGTCAGTAATCACCTGAGGCTCTTGTCATGAGTTGCAAAGGCTATGGAAGCCTTTTGAGTTTGCCAACTCTGGTCTTATTTTTTTCATTTTAAATTATCTTTACATACAGAAGATCAATTTAGCATATATTAAGTAAAACTTTCAACAGTTTGCACCCACACAGAAATACAAAGTGTAAAATACTGTTTGAGTACTAGTTATAGCATTAAATCACAATGTACAACACATTAAGGACAGTGATCCACATGAGGAATAAGTACACAGTGACTCCTGTTTTTGACTTAACAAACTGACACTCTTGTTTATGGCATCAGTAATCACCCTAGGCTCTTGTCATGAGTTGATAATTCATTTTTTTAAAGATTTATTTTCTTTATTTCAAAGTAAGAGTTACAGATAGGAAAAGAGGGAGGGAGAGAGAGAAAGAGAGAGAGAAAGAGGTCTTCCATCTGCTGGTCCACTCCCCAATTGGCTGCAATGGCTGGAACTGCACCAATCCAAACCCAGGAGCCAGGAGCTTCCTCCAGATCTCCCATGTGGGTGCAGGGGCCCAGGGGCTTGGGCCATCTTCTACTGCTTTCCCAGGCCATAGCAGAGAGCTGGATCAGAAGTAGAGCAGCTGGGACTTGAACCAGCATCCATATGGGATACCAGAAATGCAGGAGGTGGCTTTACCCTCTACACCATAGTGCAGCCCCCTTAATTCATTTAACTGTCCCTGTACTGATGGGTATTTGTGTTGTGATGGGTATTTCTGTTGATTAAAATCCTTCACTGTTACAAGCAACTGAATCCTACAATGAATAACTTTATTCATTTGTCACTTTGTTTGTGTAAGAGTATACTAGTAGGAAAAATGCCTAGAAGTAAAGTTGCTGGGTCAAAGGAAATCTGTATTAGCAAATTTTCTAGATATTCCCAAACTGTGCTCTATATGCCATATTAATTTGTTACCAGACCAACAGTTTTTGAAAGTCCTTGCTTTCCAGTGGAAGATGGCCCAGGTCTTTGGGCCCCTGCACCCGCAGGGGAGACCTGGAAGAAGCTCCTGGCTTTGGATTGGCGCAGCTCCAGCCATTGTGGTCAATTGGGAGAGTGAACCAGAGGATGGAAGCCCTCTCTCTCTCTCTCTGCCTCTTCTCTCTCTGTGTAACTCTGATTTTCAAATAAATAAATAAATCTTAAAAAAAAAAAAAGTACTTGCTTTCCTATAGACTTACTTTTTTTTTTTTTACAGATTTATTTATTTCAAAGGCAGAGTTATAGAGAAACTGAGTATACACGGTTGGTACAAGTTAGACAGATACAAGAAAGGATAGCATATCACATCTTTCTTAGCTGGGTCTTGAACTCAGTGTCAGATTATGATCAAGCCTTGTCTACCATCACTAAGAGAAATGGACTGCAAGTGATCCAAGAAGCAAAAAGGAATTTTACTCCATAAGGACTGTGATGAAAGCATGGGAAACAGGTGTCACTTGTTTGGAAGTAAATTCAGAGAATTTGGTTATATCCCAAACACTGCTTAGCCATTTCATAAATGTACATTTTTAATAATATGAAACTAGAATTCAAATTTCAAGGATGGGAGTAGGGTGCGGGCTCTGGCACAGTAGTTAAGTGTTGCTTGGAATACCTTCATACCACATTGAGGTGCCTTTCAGTCCTGAACCCATTCCATTTCCCTGATAATGCACATTCTGAGAGGCGGCAGGTGTTGGCTCAAGTATTGGGTCTCTGCCATACACGTGGGAAACTAGGACTGAATTCAACCTGGTCCAGCCTTCGCTGTTGAAGGCATCTGGGGAGTGAACTAGCAGACAGAAAATCTGTCTCTCGGCCTTTCAAAATGAAAACGAAATAAAATTTTTTTGAAGATTTATTTGAAAGGCAGAGTTAGAGAGGGAGAGGAGGCAGAGAGAGAGAGACAGACAGACAGACAGACAGACACTGATTTTCCATCCACTGATTCATTCCTCAAATGGTCGAAGCCAGGAACTTCTTTTGGGTCTCCCAAGTAGATGTAGGAGCCCAAGTACTTGGGCCATCTGCTGCTGCTTTCCCAGGCACATTAGCAGGGGGCTGGACTGGAAATGGAGCAGTCAGGACTTTAACCTGCACCCGTATGGGATGCCAGCACTGCAGGCAGTGGCTTAACATGCTACGCCACAGCATTGGCCCCTTAAAAATTTTAAAAAAACAATTTCATGTGGATTAGTTTCATCTATTGATTACAGGTGAGTGGCAGAGGCATAAAAACCAGTATCTGCCATTTTTCACCACATTTTCTTTTCTATGTCCTATCTATTCTCCATCTTCTCTTATGACTGTGGGAGTGAAAGCAAAACATGGCAGTTTGCCTCAGTAAAGTCAATGCAGACAAGTGGGTATTACAGATCATAAAAACAGGTTACAAATGCCACCATTATATTACATAACATCATTAGAGCTTGATATGCCATAAAACTCTAGATCTGAAGCTTAGGTTGTGCTTCTCAGGAATGATGCTAGATTATCCTTGAATGTAATGGTGTTGTACTCAAGCCCTATGCCTCTTTAGGTATTTGAAAGGCAGAGTGATAGTGACACAGATACACACACACACACACACACACACACACACACACACACAATCTTCCATTCACTGGGTTCACTCCTCAAATAGCCACAACAGCTGGTTGCAGCTGAGCAAGGTGGAAGCCAAGAGCCTGGAACTCCATCCTGGTTTCCCATGTGGGTGGCAGGGGCCCAAACACGTAAGTCTTCATCTGCCATTTTCTCAGGTGCATTAGCAGGGAGCTAGATGAGAAAGGTGGTATCAGGGACTCAGACCAGCACTAATGTGGGATATCAGCATCACTTCTTTTCATCTACAACCCCATGGGGGAGTAGCTACATATCTATGCAACTGCAAGCTCCTGGTCACAGGTAATTCTGAAGTAACTCTTCTTTGTGATTAAGGCACAACGTGCAATGTCTCAGATTCATAAGATAAAAAAGCTTCTAAAGACAATACCTAAAACCAAGCAGGGTTAAAAACTTCTTATCCCCTCGAAAGTTTGGCTATTTTGCCCCAAGTAAATTTTAGCATAGTATTATGAAGCAAATTTAAGACAGAAACCACTGGTAGTGGGGAGGTGGAGGAAGAGAAATATTATGTATAAACGAATCTTTTTTGTAAAGATTTTTTTTGAAAGGCAGAGTTATATATAGAGGGGTTCATTCCCCAAATGGCTGAAACAGCCAGGGCTGGGCCAGACCAAAGCCAGGAGCCAGTAGCCTCTTTTGGGTCTCTCACATGGGTAAAGGGGCCCAGGCACTTGGGCCATCTTCCACTGCTTTCTCAGGCAGTTGGATAGGAAGAGAAGTATCTGGGAAATGAACCAGTGCCCATATGGGATGCTGGTGCTGCAGAAGGTGAATTAACCCACTATTCCACAGCGCTGGCCCATAAGCCATTTTTTAAAGATAAATCCTCTCGCGGCCAGTGCTGTGGTGTAGCGAGTATGCTGCTGTCTGCAGTGCCAGCATCCCATATGAGCACTGGTTCGAGTCCCGGCTGCTCCACTTCTGATCCAATTCTCTGCTATGGCCTGGGAAAATAGTAGAAGATGGCCCAAGTCCTTGGACTCCTGCACCTGTGTAGGAGATCCAGAAGAAGCTCCTGGCTTCAGATTGGTGTAGCTCCAGCAGTTGTGGCCAACTGGGGAGTGAACCAGCGGATGGAAGACCTCTCTCTCTCTGCCTCTCCTTCTCTCTCTGTGTAACTCTGACTTTCAGGTAAAATAAATAAATCTTTGAAAAAAAAGATAAATCCTCTAAAAGAAAGAAGTCTCTTGATATATTAGGAGATCAACTATGGAAATGTGCTATAAAAAGGTGAACAAAGAACAAAAGGAGGAAAATTTTATGTCTTAATTTTTCCATACTGTCACTTTGTACTCAAACAATATGACATGTAGAAAGCAGGCACAATAACAAAATCTCTTCTCTAAGAAATTCTTTAGCACCATAATGAGCAGGTGACAAGTAGACCTAAGAAGTGTTTGGTCCTCAAAGTGAAGAAAAATGAGGCATGGAACAGACACATGAAAAAATGTTCAGGATCATTAGCAATCAGGGAAATGCAAATCAAAACCACAATGAGGTTTCACCTCACCCTGGTTAGAATGGCTCACATACAGAAATCTACCAACAACAGATGCTGGCGAGGATGTGGAAAAAAAGGGACACTAACCCACTGTTGGTGGGAATGCAAACTGGTTAAGCCACTATGGAAGTCAGTCTGCAGATTCCTCAGAAACCTGAATATAACATTACCATACAACCCAGCCATCCCACTCCTTGGAATTTACCCAAAGGAAATTAAATTGGCAAATAAAAGAGCTGTCTGCACCTTAATGATTATTACAGCTCAATTCACAATAGCTAAGACCTGGAATCAACCTAAATGCCATCAACAGTAGATTGGATAAAGAAATTATGGGATATGTACTCTATAGAATACTATACAGCAGTAAAAAAACAATGAAATCTGGTCATCTGCAACAAAATGGAGGAATCTGGAACACATCATGCTGAGTGAAATAAGCCAGTCCCAAAGGGACAAATGTTATATATTCTCCCTCACTGGTGACAACTAACCGTGCACCAAAAAGGAAACCTGTTGAAGTGAAATGGACACTATGAGAAACAGTGACTTGATCACTCCTTGTCCTGACTGTTGAGGAACAACTTAATACTTTATTCCTTTTAGTATTTTTTTTGTTCTACTTAATACTATTGGTTGAACTCTGTAATTAACATACGATTATTCTTAGGTGTTTAAATTTAACTGAAAAGTGACCCCTGTTAAATATGAGAGGGAGGAAAAGAGGGAGATGTACAATTTGGGACATGCTTAATCAGACTTGCCCCAAAGGGGAAACCTGTTGAAGTGAAATGGACATTATGAGAAACAGTAACTTGATCAGCTCTTGTGCTGACTGTTGTTGTACAATGTAATACTTTATCCCTTTTAGTATTTTTTTTTATCCTAGTACTAGTGGTTGAACTCTGTAATTAACACACAATTATTCTTAGGCGTTTAAATTTAACTGAAAAGTGATCCCTGTTAAATATATGAGTGGGAATAAGAGAGGGAGGAGATGTATAATTTGGGACATGCTCAATCAGTCGTGCCCCAAATGATGGAGATAGAATTGTGCCAGGGGATTCCAATACAATCCCATCAAGGTGGCATGTACCAAGGCCATCTCACTAGTCAAAGTGATCAATTTCAGTTCACAATTGATCACACTGATAGGTCTAAGAGTCAAAGGGATCACACAAACAAGACTAGTGTCTGCTAATACTAACTGATAGAATCAAAAAGAGAGAGAATGATCCAACATGGGAAGTGGGATACACAGCAGACTCATAGAATGGCAGATGTCCTAAATAGCACTCTGGCCTCAGAATCAGCCCTTAAGGCATTCGGATCTGGCTCAAGAGCCCATGAGAATATTTTAGGCATGGAAAGCTAAGACACTCTGAAAAACAAAAAAAAAGAAGACCTAAATGAAAGATCTCTGCAAGTGAGATCCCAGTGGAAAGAACGGGGCCATCAAAGAAGGAGGTACCTTTCTCTGAAGGGAGGAGAGAACTTCCACTTTGACTATGACCCTGTCGGAATAAGATTGAAGTCAGCGAACCCTAAAGGCTTCCATAGCCTTGGCAACTCATGACTAGAGCCTAGGGAGATTACTGACGCCACAAACAAGTGTCAAATTGTTAAATCAACTTTAGGAGTCACTGTGTACTTACGTCTCATGAGGAATCTGTCCTTAATGTGTTGTCCAATGTGAAGTAATGCTATTACTAGTACTGAAACAGTATTTTTACACTTTGTGTTTCTGTGTGGGTGTAAACTGATGAAATCTTTACATAGTATATACTGAATCGATCTTCTGTATATAAAGATAATTGCAAATGATTAAAAAATCTTGGTGTTAAATTGGAAATTGCATAGAAAATTAATCAATTTAAAAATATATATATCATGTAGGATCTCTGTCCTTAACGTGCTATACATTGTGAATTAATACTATAACTGGTACTCCAACAGTATTTTTCACTTTGTGTTGATATGTGAGGGCAAATTGCTGAAATCTTTACTTAATATATACTAAACTGACCTTCTGTATATAAAGAGAATTGAAAATGAATCTTGATGTGAACGGAAGGGGAGAAGGAGTTGGAAAGGGGAGGGTTGCGGGTGGGAGGGAAGTTATGGGGGGGAAGCCATTGTAATCTATAAGCTGTATTTTGGAAATTTATATTCTTTAAATAAAAGCGTTATTAAAAAAATAAATAAAAAAAATAAAAAAAATAAAGAAAAAACACCTGAAAAAAAAAAAAAAGAAATGTGCCAGGGGATTCCAATTCAATCCTATCAAGGTGGTATATACTAATGCCATCTCACTAGCCCAAGTGATCAGTTTCAGTTCACAATTGATCATAATGAAAGGATTAAGAGTCAAAGGGAGGCCAGTGCCGCAGCTCAATAGGCTAATCCTCCGCCTTGCGGTGCCAGCACACTGGGTTCTAGTCCCGGTCAGGGCACCAGATTCTGTCCCGGTTGCTGCTCTTCCAGGCCAGCTCTCTGCTATGGCCCGGGAGTGCAGTGGAGGATGGCCCAAGTGCTTGGGCCCTGCACCCGCATGGGAGACCAGGAGAAGCACCTGGCTCCTGGCTTTGGATCAGTGCGGTGAGCCAGCCGTGGTGGCTATTGGAGGGTGAACCAACAGTAAAGGAAGACCTTTCTCTCTGAATCTCTCTCTCACTATCCACGCTGCCTGTCAAAAAAAAAAAAGTCAAAAGGATCACATAAACAAGACTAGTGTATGCTAATACTAACTGAAAGAATTAAAAAGGAGAGAACAATCCAACATGCAGCAGACTCATAGAATTTCAGATGTCTTAAACAGCACTCTGACCTCAGAATCAGTCTTTAAGGCATTCAGATCTGGCTGAAGAGCCCATGAGAGTATTTTAGGCATGGAAAGCCAAGACACTCTGGAAAAACAAACAAACAAAAACCTAAATGAAAGATCTCTGTGAGTGAGATCCCAGTGGAAAGAACAGGCCATCAAAGGAGTAGGTACCTTTCTCTGGAGGAGAGAACTTCCACTTTGACTATGACCTTGTCTAAATAAGATCAGAGCTGGCAAACTCAAAAGGCTTCCATAGCCTTGGCAACTCATGACAAGAGCCTAGGGTGATTACTGATGCCATAAACAAGAATTGCAGTTGTTAAGTCAACAACAGGAGTCACTGTGCATTTACTCCCCATGTAGGATCTCTGTCCTTAATGTGTTTGTTGTACAATGTAAAATAATGCTGTAACTAGTACTCAAGCAGTACTTTACACTTTGTGTTTCTGTGTGGGTGCAAACTGTTGAAATCTTCACTTAATATATGCTAAATTGATCTTCTGTATATAAAGACAATTGAAAATGAATCTTAATGTGAATGGAATGGGAGAGGGAGCGGGAGATCGGAGGGCTGTGGGTGGGAGGGAAGTTATGGGGTGGGGGGAAGCCACTGTAATCCAAAAGCTGTACTTTGGAAATTTATATTTATTAAATAAAAGTTACAAAAAATGAGGCATGGATGACACAGGTGATTCAAATGACATTCACAGGAACATTTACCAAACATTTTCCATGTTCCAAACACTATATTAAGTACTTTACAAATACATCTTACTTAATTCTCAAAGTAAGTCTAGAAAGGAAGTTCTATCACTATTCTGGGGAAACAGATTTATCTAGACAACTTTCCTTGGCTGGCGCAGCGGGTCACTAGGTTAATCCTCTGCCTGTGGCGCCAGCACCCTGGGTTCTAATTCTGGCCAGGCGCCAGATTCTGTCCCGGCTGCTCCTCTTCCAGTCCAGCTCTCTGCTGTGGCCAGGGAGGGCAGTGGAGGATGGCCCAAGTGCTTGGGCCCTGCACCTGCATGGGAGACCAGGAGGAAGCACTTGGCTCCTGGCTCTGGATTGGTGCAGCGCACCGACCATAGCAACCATTTGGGGGGTGAACCAACGAAAGGAAGACCTTTCTGTCTGTCTCTCTCTGACTCACTCTGCCTGTCAAAAAAAAAAAAAAAAAAAAAAAAGAGAGAGAGAGAGAGAGACAACTTCCCATGGATATATGAAAGGTGCAGGGAACTGAACTCAGACAATGCAGTTCCACTGCATTGCCAGCTCTGTTGCTTCTCAGGCTGTTCTGCCATGGGAAGCTGGTCCCTGTAGCAAATGCACCCAGCACCTTGGATCCAATTTGCTTTGCTGTTCTCACTACTGTCATCACTTGGGGTCACCATGCATAATGCCTAAAGATCCAGAATTAAGAGGGTGGTGAGGACCTCTATTTTAAGACAAAAAGGACAGTGACTCTCAATGATGAAAAGAAAACCTAGGAAATGACCTGGTACATGTGAGATCTAGTCTAATTACTACAAATCAGTCACATGGGTGATTGAAGTGGCCTTGTTTACAAATGGTTATTCTTTATTTCTCTGCGGCCTCTATCTGACCAGCATGTTTTCATTGTCTGTTAATCTGTTAAATCATAATTGCCTCTGTAAAATGATTCTACCACTTTCTGTTAAACTGAAAGAGCATATTTCAAGTCTCTTGAATTTTTTATTTTTATTTTTATTTTTTGATAGATAGAAATAGACAGTGAGAGAGTGACAGAGAGAAAGGTCTTCCTTTTGTTGGTTCACACCCCAAATGGCTGCTATGGCCAGCGCTGTGCTGATCTGAAGCCAGGAGCCAGGTGCTTCTTCCTGGTCTCCCATGCGGGTGCAGATGCCCAAGCACTTGAGCCATCCTCCACTGCCTTCCCAGGCCACAGCAGAGAGCTGGACTGGAAGAGGAGCAATTGGGACTAGAACCCGGCGCCCATATGGGATGCCAGCGCCGCAGGCAGAGGATTAGCCAAGTGAGGCATGGCGCCGGCCCTCAGAGTCTTTGGAATGAGGGTTTTCCATTCTGCCTTCCTTAATGGAGGACCTTGACTCAGAATATTGCTTTTCCAGTACTCACTACTCATTTCACTATCACTAGGTATTTATCATCAAACAAATCTTCAATTCTATACCTCCTCTCAAAATCTTTGAGATGGAGCTCAATTATTGCTTAGAGGGAAATTTATGGCTTTATATAAGAAGGCAAGAGAGATTTAACATATATAATCTACAATTCCGCTTTTAGAAACTAGAAAAAGAAGAGCAAAGTAACCCCCAAAAGAGTCAGAGATACAACTGAACACAATAAAAACAGAAAAACAATGGTGAAGTTAATGGAACTTTGTTTTGAAACTAACAGCTCTGAAACAAATCAACAAAATTCAAAAAAACTTTGTAGACTAACCAAGAAAAAACTAAAGAAAACAAGAATTACAAAAATAGCAATAGAAGAGAGGGTATCTCTATAAATATTATGAAAACTGTGATGATTAATGAAGTATTTGCTATTTCTGGATGTGATCTCTTGTCCTACTCCTATTTTCTAGTTTAAAATGGCATATGTTCAGAAACATATGCTGAGGCACCTGCTCTGGCTCCTATAATAACTCAGACTCAGTCTTGATCTTCAGAAGTTCATTACCTAACTGAAGAAGCATAAAAGCAAGCAAGAAACTATACAATGATACACAGTCTAGTGACAGAGACATGTATGGGGAAGGAAGCCATAAATTACTTCCTCAACTCCATATTATTCTTGGTAGAAGTCAGTCAGTCAATGCTGAGTCACCATTTTGACATAGCACCTGAACAGCAAGGGACAAGGTGCTTGCTGAGTTGATGGGATAACCAACTTCTGATAGCTGTATTTTATACTATTCCACACATTTCAATTTTCCTAGAGGTCTTCCAAAATGGTTTCCTCTTCTTCATCACTCCATGGAGCTTTCCAAAAATCTCTATTACATGAGTATGTCTTGACTTAGCACACTATGTTCTCTGATTTCTTCTGCTATTTTCTCATCTTCCCCAATTCAATATGACATACCAATCCAGTTGCTCAAGGCAAACACACGGAAGCAGTTTTGCAAAAACTGTTTATTCTTGTACCAGAAGGCTGTGCTCCTTCACTGTTCACGCTGAATTCATGTGTGATTCCAAACAATTTATCTGGGAAAGAAGAGCTGCACTTGATTTCTGGGCACTGAAACCTTTATCAGGGAGAGCTGGTAAAGGGTTTAAAAAAATTAAAAAAAAAAAAAAAACCTCTTTGGAATAATGCAGGCTTGAAAAATCTTTGGCACGTTCTTAGAAATATGGGGAACATATTTGACTCCTTAAAAACTCCCCGTAAATTAGTGAACAGGGGCCAGCACTGTGGTGTAGCAAGTAAAGCTGCCTCCTGCAGTGCCAGCATCCCATATGAGGGCCAGCTCAAGTCCTGGCTGCTCCACTTCCGATCCAGCTCCCTGTTAATGTGCCCAAGAAAACAGTGGAAGATGGCTCAAGTCCTTGGGCCCTGTACCCTGTGAGAGACCCAGAAGAAGCTCCAGCCTTCAGATAGGCTCAGCTCCGGCCGTTGCGGTCATTTGGGGAGTGAACCAGTAGACGGAGGACCCCTATCTCTCTATCTCTGCCTCTTTGTGACTCTGCCTTTCAAATTAATAAATGTCTTAAAAAAAAATAAAAAAAGAAAGCCAGCACAGAAGAATTAGTGAACACTCATGTGGCTAGTTACCCATTAAAATTTTAAGGCATTTGGGGCCGGCACTGTGGTGCATCAGGTTAACGCACTGGCCCGAAGTGCCAGCATCCCCTATGGGCGACAGTTCAAGTCCCGGCGGCTCCACTTTTGATTCAGCTCTCTGCTATGGCCTGGGAAAGCAGTAGAAGATGGCCCCAGTCCTTAGGCCTCTGCACCCGTGTGGGAGACCCGGAAGAAGTTCCTGGCTTCAGATCGGCCCAGCTCTGGCCGTTGTGGCCAAGTGGGGAGTGAACCATCGAAGACCTCTCTCTCTGTCTCTGCTCTCTCTGTGTAACTCTGACTTTCAAATAAAGAAATAAAAATATTAAAAAATAAATAAAATTTTAAGGGATTAAAAAAGCAATAAATGTGGACAGAGTTATGAAGTCAGAATTTGATATAATATTAAAATATTGCTCTGCTTTTTTCACAGTTCTCAACTAGACAGTGTAGTTTCCAAATAATTGACTGGTACAAATGTAAAAGCATGAGAAGCTAGATTTTTAAAAAGAATTTTATTAATAATTTTTATTATTCTTTAAAAAGAATAATGTATTTTATTTCTGATATAAATGCTTGCCGTTCACCTAAAAAAAACCTGAATATACTGATGTATTGTGAATTGAAATTAATGGTCAAAAACAGCTTAGTTATCATGAATATTTTCAAACATTAACAAAATAAAGACAATATTTCCTACTATTCACCACTTCCCTAATCATGTTTTATCTATTTGATACCACATCACAGATCAAAGAAGTTGTTCTTGATTCTTTACTTTTCCCTCATCCCTCACAATCAACTGAGTGGAAAATCTTGTTACCTTCTAAAGTCAGCCTGAATTTGCTTTTCATTTTTCACTAATATCACCTTAATCAAAGCAACTCTACTTTCTCAACTGAATTACTACAACAGCCTCCTAATTGGTCTCCCTGCTTCTCTTGCATCCTACTTCAAACTATTCCAAGAAGCAGCCATCACGAATTACAGAAATCAGATAAATGTGATTTCCCATTGCATCTGAAATAAATTCTGAATTCACAAAGCTTTACATCAGACCCGTTTCTTGCTCTGATCCCACTGTGTAGCTGTCTCAGTACTGCCATGCCACATTGGCCTTCTTTATGTTTCTTTAAACTCTAAGCCAGGCCCTGAACTAGGGCCTTTGAGGAAATGCTGCCCTGAACTACAACACTCTTTAACAAATTTTCACTTTATTGACTTTATGTGGTTTTGTAGATCTCAGTTTAAATGTGAACTGTGAACTGCTGTCTTTTTTTTTTTTTTTAAGATTTATTTTATTTATTCGAAAGGCAGAGTTAGAGAGAAAGATCTTCCACCTGCTGGTCCAGTCCCCAAATGGCTGCAATGACTGGGGCTAGGCCAGGAGCCAGCAGCTGCTTCTGGACCTCCCACATGGATACAGAGTCCCAAGCACTCGAGCCATCTTCTGCTGCTTTTCCAGGTACATTAACAGGGAGTTGGATAGGAAGTGCAGCAGCCATGACTCAAACTGGCCCTCACAGGGGATGCAGGCATCACAGGCAGCAGGGTTACCGGCTATGCCACAACGCCAGCTCCTAACTGTAGCAGCCACTTAATCACCTCGTTATCACCATTTATATTCTCTGCATACCTTACTAACATTTGATAACTTGCATCTTTCTTTTTTATTTCTCTCTCCCCACTAGAATATAAAATCTTAGGAACAGGGATTACATGGGAGTGCAAAAAATTAAAAGAAGCTCCTGGCTCCTGGCTCCAGACTAGTCCAGCTGTGGCCATTGCGGCCATATGGGGACTGAACCAGCAGATGAGAGATCTCTCTCTCTGACACTCCCTCTCTCTGTAACACTGCCTTTCAAATAAAGTAAGTATTTAAAAAAACTAAAATTCACATAGTTTTTCATAATACACACTTTCATGAGCTTTTTGAATCCCATGCATGCGTAAATTTCAAAAAATTTTGGCCCCAAAATAATCTTTCAATTTCATTTTCCATATTTGAAGTGTCCTCAGATATTCATTCTTCTTTCTTAAAAAAAAAAATCATGATTTTGTTCAAGTATCATTTCCTCCCCTGTTCACGGGCCTCAAGAGAAGCTGAACCTCTTATCCTCCAAATCCACATAATGATGTGATTGACTGAAGAAAATCTCATAATCCCTCACCAGTGATTAGTTCATATATGAGCAAGTGGTCCAAGAAGATACAAAGTAAGGTTTGCTAAAGGTTTCTAGGAAAGTTGTTCCTTACTGTTTGAAGAGTCACAGAAAGTATATGTCTTTTTTCCCCTCTGTCATGAGTGAATAAATATGCCACACTACATCTGGTAGAACAACACTTAGGATAAATTCAACACCGTACCTACAAAGTAGACAGCAGGACATTACTTGATGACATGGTTGACTCTCCTGACCAGCCAACCCAACAGCACATCCTATCTCTGGACTTCCTTCTACGTGAACTGATAAACTTTCTTGCTATTTAAGTCAGTTCTAGTTAGATTTTTTTTTTTTTAAAGATTTATTTATTTATTTGAAAGTCAGAGTTAGAGAGAGAAGGAGAGGCAGAGAGAGAGGTTCACTGCCCAGCTGGCTGCCATGGCCAGAGCTACGCCAATCCGAAGCCAGGAGCTTCTTCCAGGTCTCCCACGTGGGTGCAGGGGCCCAATGACTTGGACCATCTTCTACTACTTTCCCAGGCCATAGCAGAGAGCTGGATCGGAAGTGGAGCAGCAGTCTTGAACTGGTGTCCATATGGGATGCCGGCACTGCAGGTGGCGGCTTTATCCACTATGCCACTGTGCCTGCCCCTCTAGTTAGAATTTCTAGTACTAACAGGCATACTAACATACACAGGGACTTTTTCTATCTTATCATTGCTATATTCTCAGAACCTATAAAAATGCCTAGAATTTAGTGGGTTTAACAAATATTTGTTGAATGAATGGGTAAAAGAGCCTAAAAAGAATAGGTTATGAAGAATAAATAATCTTTTTTTCTTTTTTATTTATTTATTTATTTAACAGGCAGAGTTAGACAGTGAGAGAGAGAGAGACAGAGAAAAAGGCCTTCCTTGCCTTGGTTCACCCCAAAATGGCTGCTACGGCCGGCGTGCTGCACCAATCCGAAGCCAGGAGCCTCCTGGTCTCCCATGCGGGTGCAGGGCCCAAGCACTTGGGCCATCTTCCACTGCCTTCCCGGGCCACATCAGAGAGCTGGACTGGAAGAGGAGCATCCGGGACAGAATTTGGTGCCCCGACTGGGACTAGAACCTGGGGTGCCGGCGCTGCAGACGGAAGATTAGCCAAGTGAGCCATGGCGTTGGCCGAATAAAGAATCTCAAAGCTACTATTTTCTAGTTATCCCACTTAGCTATACAAAGTCATTATGTTCCTTAAAAACAGGGATCCACAGATGAGTAATGATTGTGGTGCAGCAAGTTAAGCTGCCATTTGGGATACCCACAACTCCCATTAGTGTCCAGGTTTCAGTTTCAGCTCTGTTTCCAATCCAGCTTCCAGCTAATGTGCACCCTGGGAAAGCAGAAGATGATAGCAAAGTACTTGGGTTCCTGTCACTCACATGGGATATTCAGATGGTATTATTAGTTCTCTGGCCCAGTAATGGCTAGTGCAACCATCTGCAGAATGAACCACTAGATGGGAGATCTCTGTCTCTGTTGCCCTGCCTTTCAGATAAATAAAAATAAGCAAATACACTTAAAATAAAAATAGGTATCTAACAGTTAAGTGTTACTAAGTAGCATAAAAATGTCCCTGACATAGATTTTAAGATGTCAACATAACACTGAAATGTCACCATCCTTACAAAAGAAAATGCCACTATCAAAAAGCATGCATGCATTTATAAAACTCACAGGTTCTTGAGGTTCTGTTTCTTCCCATGCTCCCCAGCCATCATCTTCCCAGTTTGTTGATTTACCTATTTTTAAAAAGATGAGAAGTGCTTAGATGAAATATAGGGTTTAAAATAATTTTAAAATATTTTCTCTAAAGATAATAGAATTAATCCCCATATAATGCTGAGATGAAGGAAGAAAAATTGGTAAACTATGTCACACTAAGATTTTGCTACATGTACTAATAATCAGAAAACATTTAATTTGCTGAATTTCCAAATCTATTACATTAATAAAATTGTGTGCAAATTACTTGGACTTTAAGATACTGAACAACAAGTTTATCCATATTTAAGTCACACTACAAAGGTGACTTTAAAAAATCTAAAAATGACAAATGCTTGTTACCTAAGACATTAGACGAATATACAATAAAAAACACACCTATTTTTTCAAACACAGTCCTTAAAAAGTGACTTGTTTTTTGAAAGAAATTATCAATGAAAATGAAAACAGATTTTCCAAATAAGATCACTCTACTCATCTGCAATGTTTTCTTATACTCTGATTTTCTTTTAAATTTTTATTTATTTGAGAGGCAGAAACAAATACACTACACACAGAGAACTTTTCATCTTACAGTTGCTGAATACACATTCTTCTCACTAGTACATGGAACTTTCTCTAGGATAGAGCACATGCTAGACTATAAAGCAAGACTCAGTAAATTAAAAAAGAAAACAAAACAAAACAAAAAACACCATACCATGCACCTTCTGACTACATAGGAATGAAGCTGGAAATAAACAACTTAGGAATCTCTAGAACATATGCAAACACATGGAGACTGAACAACATGCTCCTGAATAAACAGTGGGTCACTGAAGAAATCAAAAGAGAAATAAAAAAAAAATTCTGAAAATGAATGAAGATGACAATACAACATATCAAAACTTATGGGATACAGCAAAAGCAATGCTAAGAGGGAAGTTTATAGCAATTGGTGCCTACATCAAGAAACTGAAAGGCACCAAACAAGTGAGCTATCAATACATCTCAAAAATTTAGAAAAAAAAGAATCTAGAAAACAGCAAACCCAAAAATAGGAGAAAAGAAATGATTAAAATTAGAGAATAAACAAAATTGAAACCAAAAAAATACAAAAGATCAGAAAAAAAGGAAAAAATTATCATGTTCATAGACTGGAAAAATCAATATCATAAAATCCATACTACTAAAAGCAATTTACAGATTTAATGCGATACCAATCAAAAAACCACAGACATTCTTCTCAGATACAGAAAAAATGATGCTGCAATTCATACAGAGACATAGGAGACCTCAAATAGCTAAAGGAAACTTATACAACAAAAACAAAGCTAGAGGCATCATAATAGCAGATTTCAAGATATACTACAGGGCAGTTATAATCACAACAGCCTGGTACTGGTACAAAAAAAAGATGGATAGACCAATGGAATGGAATAGATACACCAGAAATCAACCCATGCCATCTACAACCAACTTATCTTTGACAAAGGAGAAAAAAATCAATCCCTGGAACAAGGATAATCTCTTCAACAAATGGTGCTGGGAAAACTGTATCTCCACGTGCAGAAGTATGGAGCAATACTCCTACCTTACACTCTACACAAAAAGCCACTCAAAATGGATCAAAGACCTAAATCTCTGATCTTATACCATCAAATTATTAGAGAACATTGGGGAAACCCTGCTAGACACTAGCATAGGCAAAGCCTTCTTGAAAAAGATCCCAGAGGCACAGGCAAGCAAAGTCAAAGTTGACAAGTGGGATTACATTGAGAAGCTTCTGCATTGCAAAAGAAACACTCAGCCTAGTGAAGAGGCAATTGATAGAATGGGAGAAATTAATTGCAAACTAGTAACCGATAAAGGATTGATAACCAGAATATATAAAGAGATTAAGAAATTCAACAACAACAACAAAACCCAGGTAAGAAATGGGCAAAGGACTTAAAGAGACATTTTTTTTTTTTATTAGGCAGAGTTAGACAGTGAAAGAGAGAGACAGAGAGAAAGGTCTTCCTTTCGTTGGTTCACACCCCAAATGGCCACTACGGTCGGCACGCTGTGCTGATCCGAAGCCAGGAGCCAGGTGCCTCTTCCTGGTCTCCTACGTGGGTGCAGAGCTCAAGCACTTAGGCCATTCTCCACTGCCTTCCCGGGCCACAGCAGAGAGATGGACTGGAAGAGGGGCAACCAGGACTAGAACCCGGCGCCCATATGGGATTTCGTCACCACAGGCAGAGGATTAGCCAAGTGAGCCACGGCCCCTTAAAGAGACAATTTTCGAGAGAGGAAATCCAGATAGCCAACAGATGAATGAAAAAATGCTTAGGATCACTAGCCATCAGGGAAATGGAAATCAAAACTACAATGAGGTTTCACCTCACCTTGGTTAGAACGGTTTTCATACAGAAATCAACAAACAACAAAGGCTGGCAAGGATGTAGGGTAAAAGGTACTCTAAACCACTGTTAGTAGAAATGTAAGCTGGTAGAGCTACTGTGGAAGATAATATAGAGATACTTCAGAAATCTGAATATAGACCTATCATGTGACCCAGCTATCCCACTCCTGGGAATTTACCCAAGGGAAATGAAATCAGCATGTCAAAGAGTTATCTGTACCCCCATGTTTATTGCAGCTCAATTCACAATAGCTAAGATATAGAATCAACCCAAATGTCCATCAACTGAAGACTGGATAAAGAAATGATGGGCTATGTGCACTGTGGAATACCACACAGTGGTAAAAAAAAAAATCCTGTTTACAATAAAATAGATCAAACTGGAATAAGTCAGTCTCAAAAGGACAAATATATGTTCTCTCTGATCTGTGGTAACTAATAGGGCACCTAAAAGGTAACTGATAGAAGTGAAATTGACACTTTGAGAAGCAATGACTTTGAACAGCCCTTTATTTGGCTGCTAAGGAACTGTTTTTTTTTTTTCATATTAGTTGTTGAACTATTTATTTAGTATTGAGTTAATCATGTGTATCAAGTTAATTCAAAATAGATCTTAGCAAAAAAAAATAAGAAAGGAAATAGGAGAGGGAGGAGGAAGAGGGGTAGGAGTGTGGATGGGAGGGCAGGTATGGTAGGAAGAATTGCTATGTTTCTAAAGTTGTACTTATGAAATGCATGAAGTTTGTAATCCTTGAATAAAAGGTTTCTGGGGAAAGAAAAAAAGAAAACAACATTCTCATTCAAATTATTCCTCATTTATCCCAATAAAAGCAGCTGAAGTGAATCAGTGGATGGAAGATCAATCTCTTCCTCTGTAACTCTTTCAAATAAATAAATCTTAAAAAAAAGTGATAAGAAAAACATGATATTTTTGTTCTAATTCAAGTCTAAGTGGCAGAATTTGACTGTCAGAAAATATGCTCTGAAAATCTTTTCTAGTTCAAAGTAGATGACTTAATATAGGTTAAAATTTCAGTAGATTTCATGAGCACATAATACATACTTAGAAATTTCAAAATAGGGGCCAGTGTTGTGCCAAGCACGTAAAGCCTCTGCATCAGATGCCACCAGCATCCATATGAGGTCAGGTTTATGTCCTAGCTGCTTCACTTCTGATCCAGCTCCCAGCTAGTGACCAGATTAAGGCACCTTAGGCCCCCTGTCACCCTAGAGGAAAACCTGGATGAAGCTCCTGGCTTACAGCCTGGCTCAGCCCTTGCCATTGCAGCCATATGGAGAGAAAACCAGCAGATGGAAGATCTCTCTCTCTCTGTGTCTCTCCATCTGTCTCCCTTCTCTCTCTGTAATTCTTTCAAATAAATTTTTAAAAATTTTCAAAACAAAAGTTGTATAATTACTAACCAATCCTGGAAAACCAATCTGCTCATTCAGCTGTAAATTTCAAAACCTAACAGAGCTAGAAAAAAAAAAACAATTACAAAGGCCAATGAGTTCCCAAATAAGCATCATACCATACCATTTTGAGGGGAAAAAACAAATAAAATAACATCATACCATTGTTAGTTGGGCCTGTGCTCTATTATTTTTGCCAATGATTAATAATACAGATTATACTAAAAGCAGCTCAAAAATAGCAAATATTGCCTCCTGGAAAAATCTAAAAATAAGATTATGAGAATGCCTTCAGGTGTTGTTTTTTCATGCTGTGATTCACATCCAGATGTTGCTCCTGAATCAGTCATCTCACAACTGCATTAAACAGGACAGCCTTCCAGTCATAAGCAAAATATCTCAAAGGTTTATTTAACTGGGCTTTTCACCTTACTTCCTGTACAGCTGAGAAAATGGCATTTCAGGGTATATGAGTCATTCCTATTTAGCTCTGAATCTTTCATCTTTTTCTCCCAAGCCTTTCTCAAAGGGTGAACTTCTTTAAAAATTTACGCTTTTTACAATCTTAGCCATTTTTCCTTAAAATTCACAGAGAATCAAGGATTGCACTGAGGAATTAAGTTGTTCAAGAAGTTTGTTAAGAGAAATAAAGTGGAGCAAATTTTGGTTGTAAACAACAGTACTAAAAAGCAACTACCATCTCACTAATTAGTAATGCAATTTTTCAATTTTTAACTTAAAAAAAAATCCATCTGTCATAGGACTATTTTGAACTGTTTAGAATTGGTAACATAACCATAAACACTTATTCTTACCCTTAGCAGGTTAAAAGTTTTACATAAATGAATAAAACCAGTAACTTCATAAGATGTAAAATATAACCACAATTCCCCCCTGGAGTTTTTTCCCAGAACAATTAGATTATACAAACATTTTAAAAAAAGAAAAGTCCAGTTTCTTACTTGAAAAATGAAACTTTCACACCACAGAGAAAGCATATTTTAATTCAATCATTAAAAATTACAGTTGTCTTATTTAGAGTTTTTCCAATGAATGAATTATTCTTAACAAAGGCCTATAAAAGATATTTAACTTCTGGTTTCTACAGTGTAATTCCCAAAATACATTATTCTAATTTACTTCTGAGCAGTCTGTTATTCATTAAAAAGAACCTGAAGCTAGAAAGGAAATTTAATTCTAGAAATGGACAATTAATTTGACAGTATTTGCTTTTGCAATATAAGTACGGCAAGATCAAAAGCTAAATGAGAAAATGAAACCATTAAGTGTTAGGAAATGGAAAACTTAATTTCCATTGTGTAGTAAAAGATATTCCTACATTCATTTCTATTCTGAGACAAAAAAGAAATCAAAGTAATGCACCTATTTCTATAAAAAGTAAGAACTTGCAGAACCTGTGCCTTGTACTAATTCAGGGATTCAACCAATTTTACTCAATTCTTTTTGGCTAAGGTAGGGCAATATCACATAGGAATACAAAGTAAAAAATATTCAAAGAATAGAGAAGCTGCTATTTAATTATTTATGCCTCAGAACTATTAACCTTTTTCTATTTCTAGGGAAATGAAAAATGAGAAAATAAACCTCATATTAGCATATTCCTCTGAGCACCTAAAATACGTAGCAATCTGAAAGAAGGCCACCTTGTTTTCAGCAAGTAGGGGTTCATTTCTTTCACATCATCATGTTCAATCAGATCTTTAAGGTCCTTTTCAGGGGCCAGTGCTGTGGCGTAGAAGATTAAGCCTTTGCCTGCAGTGCCAGCATCCCATATGGGCACCGGTTTGAGTCCTGACCTCTCCACTTCCCATCCAGCTCCCTGATAATGCACCTGGGAAAAAAGCAGTGGAAGATGGCCCTGCACCCACGTAGGAGACCTGCACGAAGCTCCTGGCTTCAGCCTGGCCTAGCCCTGGCTGTTGTAGCCATTTGGGCAGTGAACCATCAGATGGAGGATCTCTATTTTTCTCTGTCTCTACCTCCGTCTCTCTCTCTCTCTCTCTCTCCCTACCTTTATCTCTGCCTTTCAAATAAATCTTAAAAAAAGAGAGAGAGAAAGAAAAAAGATCCTTTTCGGTTCTGGAATTCTAATGACTCCTATTCTCAAATAAATGATACCTCATAATAAAAAAAAGAAAATATTTCCCGATATTCAATTCACAGAACTGAAAAATTCCTTTAAGCAGAAATACAGAAATTTGCCTGCAGTGAAGACTACACTGAATTTTTTCTTTTTATTTGACAGGTAGAGCTAGAGAGAGAGAGAGAGAGAGAGAGAGAGAGAGAGAGGTCTTCCTTCCATTTGTTCACCCCTCAAATGGCCTCTTGGGCTGGTGCTGCGCCAATTCGAAGCCAGGAGCCAGGTACTTCCTCCTAGTCTCCCATGCAGGTGCAGGGGCCCAAGCACTTGGGCCATCCTCAGAGAGCTGGACTAGAAGAGGAGCAACCGGGACTAAAACCCGGCACCCATGTAGGATGTCGGCGCCACTGGCAGAGGATTAACCAAGTGAGCCACGGCGCGGGCCCCTGAAGTGTTTATAAAAATAAACATGCTTTCCCTCCCCCAAACCCTGAATCCTTAGCCTATCTTAACAAAAGGAACAAAATCCCCCAAAAATCTATAGGCCTAATAAAATTTCATATGCCCTATCTGCCTACTTACTTTGTTGTTCAAAGGAACTCAGTGATTAAAGAATAATAATAATTGTATACTAAGAGGACTTCCATATATTTTATAATTTTGTTTCTTATACCATTACACTTATACATTATTGCTTTTTAATATCCAAAGCAATAGGAAAAAGGTAAGTATAGCTAATAAGGTGAAGGTAGGGCATATCATTATGGAATGTGGGTAAAGGAATATAAAAATTGCTAGCCAACACTATTTACTGCATATTCTAGAGAAGCCAATTCTACATCTTCCTTAATGTGTCCTAATATTCAATATGAGAAACTTTTTCTCATATTTAAATTGTATTATTCCTATACTAGCCTAACCTTGCCACTATCACCATGTAAATATATACACTCAGATAATAATTTTAACAGCACAAAAACCTGAAGCATTTCAGTTCTATAGTAAAGAAAAAATGTAGGTAGTGTATTTATCATTGTTTTATTTCATAGTTAGCACTTCTAAAATAAAAGCAAATATCTAACCCAGACACAATCCAACACACAATATGCATTCACTCACTGCTAAGTCTCCATACCAGCTGTATACTATTAATGGGAATACAATGGACAGTGTTCATTCCTGGCTTAAAGTAGTTCACATTTAGTACAGAATATACACACATCAACAGGCAAATGCAACACAAAGTTGGAATTACCCAAGTTTGGAAATTAGAGGAAAAAGTCAGCTATACACTCTAAAATAGTTATTTGAAATAATTAATACAAATGTAGGTCATTATTTGTTAAGTCTGTAATATCCCACCGTATCAATGTAGCATAAGTTAATCAATCCCCTCATATCAGATTCAAGCACTGTTTTCATTGTTTTGCAGTTACAAATACTTCCTTGTAAGACTAAACTATACATTAATTTTAACTTTTATATATTTATTAACATATTTATTTATTTGAAAGGGAAAGACAGGCAGAAAAACAGAAAGAAATCTTCCATCTGCTGATCCTCATATGTCCACAAAAGCCAGAGCTGGGCCAAATGGAAGCCAAGAGTCCAGAACTCTATCCAGGTCTTCCATGTGGGTGGCAGGGAACCAAGTACTTGAGTTATCAAGGGCTGCCTCCCAGGTGGCACTTTAGCAGGAGCCTAGAAGTAGAAGTGGCATCAGGACTTGAAACCAAGGCACTCCAAGAAAAAATATGGACACCCCAAGCACCATCTTAACCGCTGAGTCAAATGCCTGCCCCCAATTTTTTTTTTACTTTACAAACTGTTTCCAATCTTGCTAAACAGTTATAAGCACTATTATTTTTAAAAAGATTAAAGAAAAGGTGGCTTCATATACAAAGCAATCATATTTTTCTAAGAAAAGTTTTTGGGGAGCAATTGAACGCTGTACATAATAAATGTGTGTAATTTGGGTGCTTGATGACATGAAATGTCTACATGTGACATTTAACTATCATATGTCATAAATTTAGACACACAAATGTTCAAAATCCCAGTGACAGAAAATGTATGGACTTGGAAATTTTGCTTCATTTACTTTCACATTTCAGGAAACAAAAATCTTCCACATGCAACTTCAACATCAACAGTTCTATAAGAAATAATAATAAAAAGAGCACTTATACACGGTATTTACTAGATATAAAGCATTGTCCTAAGCACTGCAATCTTCTATATGAAGTATATACTATTGTTGTCTCAATTTTAGAGAAAATAGTGGGTTATTATGCCCAGAATATGTATCTATAAATACTGATTAAGTTAATGAGCAAAAATGCCAAAACTTTATATGTCCAAAAGACAGAAAATACGCCTAACAATAATGCAGCAATATGGCTACACGAATAAGATGATAAACAACTTTTTTTTTTTTAAAAGAACCATTTGGAAATTTTAGGATTACTCTTTTATATCTCTTAGATAAAGGAGAAAATAAAATAAAGATAAAATAGCAATCCGAAATTTTGAAAAATTTTTTGGCATGTTTAATGCCAAAAAACCCGACAAATTTATAAAAATCAATGTTTATCTTATATAAAAATAACAACAAAGTTCATAATAAAATTTTAAGGGACCCTGATCACAACAATAAATTTAATCAAGTACCTGGACAATAAGGCATGTATTAAAGAGGATAATTGAAAAATTTATAATGCAAAAAGCTGTGCTAAAGGACATAACAGATAGAAATAAAAATATCAGACAAATATTGTACAACCTCATTTTTATGTAGAATCTAAAAAAGTCAAACTCACAGAAGCAGTGGCTGCCAGGGGCTAGGGAATAGGAAATATGAGAAATTCATTAAAAGGTAATTATTACATAAAATCTAAGACTTAGTCCATTAATAAAGTTAAAAGGTAAATGACAGAATATAAATATTCACAAACATTAAGCATACTATATACTACATTTTTATAAAGCAACAGAAAGAGTAAAAAAAGCCAGTAAAAAGTTGATGAAACCTTTGAGTAGTTAATTTATAAAGTAAGCACTAATTGTCTTACATACATAAATAAGGTTAACTTTACTCAAATGTAAAATGTTCAAATTAGGGGCTGGAGCTGTGGTGTAGCAGCTAAGCCTCCGCTTGCTGTGCCAGCATCCCATATAGGCACCAGCTGTTCTACTTCAGATACAGCTCTTTGCTATGGCCTGGGAAGGCCATGGGAGATGGCCCACGTGCTTGAGCCCCAGCACTCATGTGGGAGTGCTGGGATCAGCCCAGTTCCAGGTACTGTGGCCATTTGCGGAGTCAACCAGCAGATTGAAGACCTCTTTCTGTCTCTCCATCTCTCTCTGTAACTCTGCCTCTCAAATAAATAAATTTTAAAAAAGTACAAATTACAGGAATGATATATCATTTTTAATCAAAAGTAAAAAAAAACCCTGATAACACAGAATAATGACAATTATGTTTGTACTTGGGTACTTCTGTTAGCCATGGACAAGAGTGGATCTGAAAACTAATTTTTAGAGTAATTCGGCACTTGAAATCAACTTGAATAAGGACACTTACTGGAATATTGCTATTTCAAATGTTCATTGATAGAGAAGTCATTAAAAATAGCTTGTGAGGTTCTTCATTGGAATACTATGTAACCAAATAAATGCTACAGAGTCACATAGACTTGGAAAATTGATAATATTATAAAATTAAGAAAATAAAAAAGTAGCAGATATTATTTTAAAAATGAGATATTATAAAATAAATAAAATTACCAAATACATTTTTTAAAAGGGTTGAAAATCACTGACAGGAGTGTGGTCTTTAAACTGTATTCACGGGCCGGCGCCGTGGCTCAACAGGCTAATCCTCCGCCTTGCGGCGCCGGCACACCGGGTTCTAGTCCCGGTCGGGGCACCGGATTCTGTCCCGGTTGCCCCTCTTCCAGGCCAGCCCTCTGCTGTGGCCCGGGAGTGCAGTGGAGGATGGCCCAGGTGCTTGGGCCCTGCACCCCATGGGGAGACCAGGAAAAGCACCTGGCTCCTGGCTCCTGCCATCGGACAAGCGCGGTGCGCCGGCCGCAGCGCGCCGACCGCGGCGGCCATTGGAGGGTGAACCAACGGCAAAAGGAAGACCTTTCTCTCTGTCTCTCTCTCTCACTGTCCACTCTGCCTGTCAAAAAAAAAAAAAAAAGAAAAAAAAAGAAAAATTTAAAAAATTTAAAATTTAAACTGTATTCACAAGAGAGGGAAAAGATGTACAGTTCAGTACATGTCCCCTGGGACTTACCCCTAAGGGTAAAGCTAAAAACTTGCATGGGACTACAAATCCCAATAAGTTGGTAGGTACCAATGCCATCATACCAGTTAAAGTGATCATTTTAAGTTCATAACCGATCATAAAGATAGGAATAAGTGTCAAAGAGATCACATAAATAAGACCAAGTATCTGCTAATAAATAATAGAATTAAAAAGGAGAGAACAATCCAACGTGGGAAGCAGGCCACACAGCAGACTCATAGAATGACAAATGCCCTAAACAGCACTCTGGCCTCAAAATCAACCCTTAAGACATTTGGATCTGGCTAAAAAGTCCATGAGAGCATTTCAGGCATGAAACGCCAAGACATTGTGGCAAAAAATGACCTACATTTAAGATCTCTGTGAGTGAGATCCTAGTGGAAAGAAGGGCCACCAAAGAAGTACCTTTCACTGAAGGGAAGAGAGAACTTTCAGTTTGATTATAGCCTTATCTAAATAACGTAGGAGTCTGTGGACTCAAGAGGCTTCCGTAGCCTTGGCAGCTCATGACAAGAGCCTGTGTAATCACTGACGTCATAAATAAGAGTGTCAATTGTTAAATCAATTGTCACTATGCACTTGCTCCCCATGTAGGACCTCTGTCCTTAATGAGTTGTACTATGAGATTAATGGTAAGATTAGTCTTTAAACAGTACTTTATACTTTGTGTGTCTGTGTGGGTGCAAACTGTTGAAATCTTAGTACATACTAAGTTGATCTTCTGTATATAAAGATAATTGAAAATGAATCTCGATGAAGAATGGGATGGGAGAGGGAGTAGGAGGTGGGATGGTTTGGGGGTGAGAGAGTGGGTATGGGGGGAAGAACTGCTATAATCCAAAAGTTGTACTATGAAATTTATATTTATTAAATAAAAGCTTTCTATAAAAAAACTGTATTAACATGTGCCCCAAAAGTTTTTAAGCAGTATGTATCCTTTATATAATAGATGCAATTTCTAACATACTATAAATATGGACATTTTAAAAGATCACTATTGTTATCTTTTAAAATTTATTCACTGGATTTTAAATATAGGGAAATGATATCCACAAACATTCATTAAAAATTATGGTGATCTTCTCAATAATTCTTATGTCTTCTTTAAAAATTCTTATTTCCATTGTACTTCTTCCAGGGAGTATTATTTAATGCAATAGACTTTTAATATTAGTCCAAATTTTCTCTGCTAGAAGGAATATGAGAAGGAAATATTCCTGTGGTCATAAGTTTCTAAATATTAAAATGTTCTTCTTGCTTGACTTACTGCAATTATTATTGTGAAGCAGATCGTGAGGAAAACAGCAGAAATATATCTAAAATTTGAAAAATATTAAAGAATGTGGCGGGTGCTGTGGCGCAGTAGGTTAATCCTCCCTCTGTGGCGCTGGCATCCCATATGGGCGCCGGTTCGTGTCCTGGCTGCTCTTCTTCCCACCCAGCTCTCTGTTATGGCCTGGGAAGGCAGTGGAAGGTGGCCCAAGTGCTTGGGCCCCTGCACCCACATGGGAGACGCAGAAGAGGCTCCTGGCACCTGGCTTCGGATAGGCGCAGCTCTGGCTGTTGCGGCCATTTGGGGAGTGAACCAGCAGACGAAAAACCCTTCTGTCTCTCCCTCTTACCATCTGAAACTGTATCTCTCAAATAAATAATTTTTTTAAAAAGAAAAATATTGAAGAGTGAAATTATTTGTAAATTCTCAGTGAGATGAATTTATAGTATGATTAAAACTAACATCTTAAGAGAAACTTACTATAATAAAATGAGGAATGTGTAAGAGGTGATCCTTTCTTTAATAAAGTGGGCAAAGACAGTGAGAAAGCAGGCACTTTAACAGGCATATGTGGAAAAGGATCCCCTTAAAATGATCAGTTCCTAAGTTACCCTTGGCAGACTTTCATCTGATTCCACAGTACTCTAACCTCAACCTGAAGACTTGGCCACTGAATAAACCAAAACTCCTGCACAGACCTCTTCAGCTGTACCTCTCACCATACCCCACTCTCCCATCAGAATTCACTATGTGAAACTTTTGAATGCTGTACACATCCCTTGTCTCACCATCTTCTCTGTATCTGCAGGGTAACGTCTATGAAAACTATTACTGTGAAAACATCACCTCTTATATGAAGATGTTCCTGAGTCTTCTATATGGAGTGAACCAACACTCCCTCATTCTCCCACATCATGTGCCAAATTACAGCATAACACCTCTAACACTCCTTTTATATAGTTATCTCTTTTTATTTATGGGAAACTCTTTGAGAAGGGCCTATTTCATTTACCTTTAAACTAATTTTGTACTTGGTACTCTATAAATAATAGCTGAATGAAAGAATTAAAAGAACATTCATCTCAGTTTCCTCACTGATAAAATTTCATTTGCAAGATCCTCTTCTAACTTTAAATAAATCCAATAACTGAATATTTTCTAAAATTCCTAAAAATGGTCTGATTTCAGATTACCTCTCTCCCCAGTATGATCTCAAAATAGGGAAAGCATTTTCACTATGTATTTAAAAATGTTTACTTCATATGCCCTTTGTGGTATTTCATAATGAAAGAAGTCCATTTTCTTAGTGATTGCATAAAAACAAGACTTTAATACATGACTCCCCTATAATTCCTTGCATGCTTTATCTCTATCTTTTCAGTAAAAGAGGCAGAAAGGTAAGCTGCCATAGGAAATTATTTCATTATTAGGCAAATTAAAGTGATTTACAGCATTATAATACCCAAGTTATTTTCAAATTTTCTGATACCCCATCTCTGTACATGTTTTTCCTCCAAATACAACTGTTAATTCCATAAAGCTCTGCTCCAAAAATCCATTCTCACTAAAAATTATGTCATTGCTGGATAAGTGGTGAGCCACAAAATGGCAAACCATAACTAACCCTCCGGCGCCACAGCTCACTAGGCTAATCCTCAGCCTTGCGGCGCCGGCACACTGGGTTCTAGTCCCGGTTGGGGCACCGGATTCTGTCCCGGTTGCTCCTCTTCCAGGCCAGCTCTCTGCTGTGGCCAGGGAGTGCAGTGGAGGATGGCCCAAGTGCTTGGGCCCTGCACCCTATGGGAGACCAGGAGAAGCACCTGGCTCCTGCCATCAGATCAGCGCAGTGCGCCGGCCGCAGCACGCCAGCCACGGCGGCCATTGGAGGGTGAACCAACGGCAAAAGGAAGTCCTTTCTGTCTCTCTCTCTCACTGTCCACTCTGCCTGTCAAAAAAAAAAAAATACTAACTAGCCCTGCAATTTCAAGGTAATGAAGATCAGATTTCATGTCTTAAATAATCATATTTGATATATAAAAATAATTACATCCCCAACTGGCTGGACTGCGTTTATAAACCAAGTCTACCTTTTATTCTGTGTCCTCAAATATTCATCCTGTAAATGCCTGAGTTAAGCATATATATAAGCATTAAGCCTGAGGTTAAGTATATATAACTGTGTCACACAATATTACAGCCATTAGTTACATCAAGCTATTTAAATTTAAATTAAGTAAAATCTAATATTTAGTCCCTCAGTTGCACTGGACAAATTTCAAGGGCTCAATAGCCACATGTCACTAAAGGCTACTAATACTGAACAGTATAGATTAGTAATAAAAATAAACAGGATATGATTGAGAATAACAAGCAGAAGCAAGGGTGTCATACTGACCACTTTAATGAGAAGCCCACCCTAAAGAGTTGCATTTGAGCTAAACTTGAATGACAAAATGCAGCTAGCATTCAAAGATGTGCAAAGAGCACCCAAAGCCAGTCAACAGCCAGAACAAAGGCCTCAGACACAAATGAGTTTGGATAGTTTAACAATATGGAGTATATAAAGCATAAGAAAAGGAGAGAAGTGAGAAGTCCAAAAAGTGCCAGGAGGCAGAGGCTCAAGGCCTTCTAAGCCACATAAAAGCTTTGGATTTTATGTTAAACGCAATCAACATGAGAATCTTGTGATTTAAGCCATGTCTTAAAACCTTCCTTCGACTGCTGTTGAGAACTAATTATAAGAAATCAAGAGTGGAAGCAGGAATATCAGTTAGAAAACAGGTGCCACAGCCCAGGTTGAGAGATGGTGGCCTGGACCAGGGAAGTGGCAGTGGGATTAAAAATGTGCTCCTGTTCTCTACATCTCCTGGCCACAATCCTGGGATCTACTATCCTTCACAATAAAACTCCTTGAAATAGTCTACTTCATTTTTCAAATGCTTATTCTTTAACTTTCAGCTAATTGAAAGTCAGGGTGATAAAGACAGAGATCTTCTGTCTGCTGGTTCACTCCCCAAATGCCTGAACTCCATCCAGGACTCCCACGGATGGCAGGCCCAACCATCTGAGTCATCATCTGCTCCCTCCTAGAATGCACTATGGAGAAAGTGGATTGGAAGTAGAAGTGGTGGGTCTTCAACAGGCACTTGGATAGGAGCTATGGATTAATGCATTGCATCACCATGTCTAACCCAGTTTACTTTATTTTTAACTCCTTGATATCCTGTAAATACGCTTTCTGCCCCCCAACATTCTACTGCAACTGTTCTAAGGTATCAGTCACCTTGACTATCCCAAAACCAATGAGCCTTCTTCTAACCCCACCCGCCCTGGCCTCTGCTGCATTTACAAAATTGCTGACCACTGTTTGTCTTCACTAAACTCTCCTTCCTCAACCCCTAGAACATCACTCTCACCTGGTTTTCCTCTCTATTACTCCTAAGTCTACTCCTCAGTAACCTCCACTTAGCTCAAACTTCTGTGCTCCTCTAAGGATACATCTTCAGCACTCAGTTTCCTTTCATAATACACATAATCCTTGAAACTGAATTGACACTTTTTTGCTGGCTACTCCCACATATTATTACCTCTTACCCGAGTCCCTGTTTTAAACCTCCATCTCTAGTGCTCAGCAGGACCTCTTCACTTGGAAAATCCAAACATTTTAAATGTAAAGGTTTCAAAATATGTCCCTTTCATTCCTTACATATCCTTGCCCATGGCAAAAGCCTGAACTCCTTCTCCCCAGCTATAAACTCAACACCATGTTTTCATTAAGTCTCATAGATTCTACTTCCTAATATCTTTCTAATCTACTTCTTCCTCTCAAATTCTACTTGTTGTTCGAGTTCAAAAACACATCATGTCTTGGATTATTGGAATAGCTCCCAACCAGTTTCCATGCTTCCGGTCTCCCCTCCAAACTGCTGCTAAGACACGTTCCAAGTATTTAACAAATTTTGTTGATTTTGTGGAGTACAAATCGGCCTAGGTCATTTCTTCACGTCCAGAGGCACCTGACAACCTTCTACCTGGTTTCTTGTGATCTAGCTCCGTATTACTATCACAGCCTCATCTTCCCCACTCTTCCTTTCTCCCCCTCCTGTCCAGCCATTCAGCTTTCCTTGGATCTCTAAACACCGTGTCATTTCAGAACTGCCTTCCTCTGCACATGCTATTACCTCTCCTTTATTCCCCTAACTACTACTTCAAAGGTAGGCTTAAGCGTGACCACTTCAAGGAAGTGCCTCATATATATCTCAATCATACCATCTGGTAGCTACTTAGTCTCTCTCAGCAAACCATAAGCTCAGAGGGCAGGGACCACCACCTCCTTTGGTTTGTGGCACCAATACTTGGCACAGTGTAGTCATGAACAGTTTTGATTTGATATCGTCTAAATTTTAAAATGAGAGAGGAGCTTATTGTGTGGTCTTTATATCATCATTCCAGCACGGCACCAAGGAACAGCACTAGCCTACAGAGCTTCATACTGGAAATACAAAGAGAACAACACACACAAAACGCACCCAGTCAAAAAGAGAAATGTAGGAAATTCTGAAGTCATGCAACATCTAATAAATCAGCCCTGGGATTTTATACTGTGGGGAAAGACTTACTTAACCCTGCGTGATACTAATTGGTGGAAGATTTCTCACTTCAATAAATCAAATTAACTTTTCTTGGCCATATCACTGTAATTTTAGTTCTTAATGTAGACTCTCACTCCCTGACAGGTTGTTTTCCTTATTTAGGAGACGCTTACTCACCACCTTGAGTCGCTCACTTGTCAATCAGCCATTAGTTCTGTGAATCTGAATGGGGGAAAGGGGATAGGGGAAGCGATAGTGGGGATGATAAAACACTTCTGGAAGGGGGAAGTGGCAGAACGCCACATTTCCAAGGGTGGAGAGTAGGCGTTGGGGCCAATCCCAGGGTGGAGCGTGGACATCTGGCAAGGAATGAGAAGGAGGAGGAGGAGGAGGCGATCACCGAGCAGGTAGCACGGAACGGGAGACAGGGAAGGGGAGATGGAAAAGGCACTCTGGAGAAAGATAGCTCGGAAGGGGGTGGGGTGTAGAATGGTAACAGGCAGAAGCCCGAGGAAGCCAGGTGCAGTTCGGGGGCAGAGGGGCTGAGAAACAAAAGCTGGGGCAGGAGCGAAAAAACACCGACGCTGCCTCGGCGGACCGGGCTTTAAGGAGAGGCAGGCAGGGGGTCGTCCCAGCGCCCAGAGACGCACGGGGAATTAGGGACCCAGTGGACAGCTGCGGGCAGCTCGCAGCGAGTACGAGACCGGAATCCGCCCAGCAGAGGCCGCGGGAGGCCGGAGAAAGGGTCCGCAAGGTGAGGGGCACTTACTGGGGTCCCTCCGCACGGCGCCGCTGGGGGTCTCCTCCCGCAGGTGAGGGAAGAGGAAGTCCCGGGCGGCCTGGAGGTCCTGGAAGTAGCAGAACTGGACAATGGAGCAGGCCATGGCTCCGGGGAACCCCGCTCGGGCACTCGCCTTAGCTCGCCACTCCCTGCCCCCTCCACCCCACCGCGGCCACCGCCAAGCCCCAACAGCTTTAGCCGCGCAGGAGGCGGGGAAACCAAACAGGAAGCTGTCAGCGCACTTGGGGTTACCGCCCCTTAGAGCTGCGCGTGCGCAGGACGGGCTGACGCCGAGGAAGGCTGCGTCCGAGCCACGTGATCAGTGAGGCCGCAGCCAGAGAATTTGTCGTCGACGTGGAGGCTGGGGTAGGTTTTCAGTTCTAGTTCTGCGCGTACAGCGGCAATGAACCCTTTCATTCATTCTGGCTTTTATCCAGAGATGATCTAATTGGACGTTGTCCACGCGCGCCTTTGAGTCATTCAGCTAATCTTAACTGTTTTCCTACCATCAGCACAATCCCAATATTTCATAGAGGAGAGGCTGAATTTTTGGCAGATCCGTGGAGACTGTATTGTGCAAGTATCAGATTTTGGAAAACATTCATTGAAATCAGCTCCGTGAAGGCTAGTTTTAAACGCCCCTCCTTTAAATTCCCTTTGCACGAGGCACACCTGTTGCTTGTGTAGGAATTATACTCTGAGATTTTCAGCTGGCATCCTTGGCCGCCGCCTCCCAGGGTATGCATTGGTAGGAAGCTGGAATGAGGAGTTGGAGCTGGGAATGACGCCCAGGCTTTCTGTGTAAGACACCTGGACTTAACCATTGGACTAAACGCCATCTCGCGCGTTTTGTTTGTGAAAGTACTTGGGTATTCACAAATGCCATCTTGAAAAAAAGGTGTTTTATTTCTGTTTTTAAAATGAAGTTTGTGTATCTCTGAAGAAACTCTCCAAGTCTGTTTATTTTCTAAAAAAAAAAAAACAAAAAGGAATTGTTTTAATGTTAACACAAAGGACAGTAGGCACTCACACTTCCCAAAGGAAACCTTAATAGCTCATCTTTGAGAGAAAAAATGGCACAAGAATGTATGGAAGTCAAACAGATGTAGTCCAGAGCATTATTTATTTCTTTCTTTTTTAAAGATTTATTTACTTGAAAGGCAGAGTTATATATAGACAGGGAGAGACAGAGATCTTGCACCACTGCTTCATTCCCAAAATGGCTGTGATGGTTGCGCCGAGGCCAGGCTGAAGCCAGGAGCCTGGAACCCAGTTCAGGTCTTCCATGTAGGTGGTAGACACGCAAGCGCTTGGGCCATCTTTTACTGCTTTTCCTAGCGCATTAGTAGGGAACTGGATCAGAAGTGGAGCAGTCAGGACTGTAATGCCTATATGGGATGCAGGCATCATGCGCAGCAGCTTAACCTACTGTGCCATAACTGTAGTCCCTAGAACATTCATTTTTATCAGGCTGATGTATACACTTAATCCTAATAATACAAAACTATAACTTAGTGCTCAGGTTTCCACTTCCTTAATTCCTGTTTCTAGAGTAGAATGAATAATTTTCGCAGAACTGAGTAGACTATTTCTATTTTTGTCAGGTTAACAGAGATGAATTCTTCACCTACAAAATACAGACTGGGTTAGATGTGCTTTAAGCATGAAGGATTTAGAAATTCCTTTTTTTTTTTTTTTTTTAATTTGAAAGAGTGAGGGTGGGGAGGGAGGGTCTTCCATCCACTGGTTCTCTCCCCAAATGGTCACAATGGCCGGAGCTGAGCCAATCTGAAGCCAAGAGTCAGGAGCTTCTTTCAGTTCTTCCACGTGGGTGCACTGACCCAAGGACTTGGGCCATCCTCTGCTACTTTCCCAGGTGCATTAGCAGGGAGCTGGAATGGAAGTGGAGCAGCTGGGACTCAAACAGGTGCCCATACGGGATGCCAGCTCTGCAGGCCAGGGCTTTAACCCACTACACCACCATGCTGGCCCCAGGGATCTAGAAATTCTAAAATCAAAGACAGCAGAAAAGGCAAGCTGCCAGTATTCCCTTCTTCCATCTGAAAAAATGCAATGCTTCCTCAGATCATCTGTTAATAGGATAATCTGGTTCTGATAAGATTATTCTCCAAGATCCAGCACCAATAGCAAATAAATAAAATTTAAATTTAGATCCTTAGCTTTACTTGGTTAATTAAAAATATATAGGGGTAGGTTTTGGCCTAGCAGTTAAGATGCCTGCATTCCATATCAGAGTGCCTGGATTTAAGTCCAGGCTCTGCTCCCAATTGCAGCTACTGTACACCCAGGGAGGTACCAGGTAATAGCTTAAGTATTTGAGTCTGTGGATTTTGGTGGCATTGAGTTCCAGTGTTGGATTGAGTTCCCAACACTGGCTTGACCTAGCCCCCACTGTTACAGGTATTTGGAAAGTGAATCCCCAGATGGGATCTCTCTATTTCCCTTTGACTCTCAAATTTAAAAACAAAACAAAACAACATTTTCTGGAAGAAAAGGGTGTCATTTCATGTAAACCATTCATGTTCCTATTCAGGTATATGCATTTTGTAGAAGTTACTGTCCTTGACGGATTTAGCAGGTCTCTGTTCTGCCCTGAAGCATTCATATATCTCCCAAGCGGCATTGAATTTCATTACTGTGTTGGCTCAGTTTCAGCAGTGAAGTCTGACTTCCTTCCAAGCAGTATTGAAAAGGTTCATTCATGAATCTTTTTAAGGACTTTAGATACTCTTCACAGAAAGCACCGTACATTCACAAACTGAACCCTTCCCCAAGGAAGTTGTGAAGCTGCAGGAAGATGCCTCAGGAGTTCTATAGTGTGCAGGATGATTGTGTCAGACAGTGTATATTACTAACCAGTCAGAAAGCACATTGCAGGACATGTGCAGGCCTTACATATCCCAACACAGCCAGAATGTCTTCAAGATATGAGTTAAGGAGCTCAGACAAACATTTTGACAAAAATAAGATGAAGGCCAGTGTTGTGATGCAGTGGGTTAGGATGCTGCATGCAAAATGCCCATTTGAGTCCTGGCTGCTCTACTTTTGATCCAACTCCCTTCTAATGCTTCGGAGAAAGCAGCAGAAAATGTCTCAAGTGCTTGTGCCCCTGCCACCCACATGGGATACCTGGATGGGGTTCCTGGTTCCTGGCCCAGACCCAGCCATTGCAGCCATTTGGGTAGTCAACCAGCGAATTAAAGATCTCTCACTCTTTCTCTCCATCTCTATCTCTCTCTATATAGCTCTGCCTTTCAAATAAGTAAATCTTAAAAAAATAAAAAGTAACACAAGGACTCCAGGTACCAAGGTGAACTTTCTCCTGTATCCATTCTGTGAGTTAAAGTTCAGATGACTGTCAGAGAGATGCTGGAGCCACATTGTGATATAGTAGCCATTGCCTGTAACACCGGCATCCCATATAACATCAGTTCAAGTCCTGGCTGCTCCACTTCTGACCCAGCCCCTACTAATGGCCTAGGAAAGCAAAAGAAGATGGCACAAGTCCTTGGGCCCCTGCCACCTATGTGGGAGACAGGGAAGAAGCTCCTGGCTCCTGGTTTCTGCCTGGCCCAGCCCTGGCTGTTGTGGCCATTTGGGCAGTGAAATAGATAGAAGATCTGTCTTTCTCTCCCTGTCTCTGTAACTTTGCTTTTTAAATAAAATAAGTAAAATCTTACTGGTATGATTAGCAATGGGTTCCTGCCCACCTCATGCTTAAGAGTTTGAGATGCAGGATAGGCAGCAAAATATAAGAGCACCAGCAATGGACTTGAACTCAGGAAACCTCAAAGCTATCTCGGCTTTGTCACACATCAGTCTCATGACTTTGGACAATGCATGCTACTTTCTGGGCTTTAGTTTCTTGATCATGCCACAGCATTGGCCCCGTCAATGGAGTTGTAGTATTCAATTAGACACCTATGGTAGAAGAGAAAATAAGACTTATGATGTTCTTCAAGTATTTAGTCTACAGAACTGGGAAAGTGGCAATGTCATGTCAGTAACCAGGATGGACAATGCAAAAGAAAGAATGGATTTGGGGCAAGAAAAGTATAGGCTAAATTTGGTTTTGGATTTGTTAAATGTGAAGTCCCTGTGGAAAAGCTGGTTTAAAAAATTAGTTGTTTTATAAACAGAAGTGAGAGTTGAGGGAATTGAGATGCCAGATCTAGAATCTAGCTCTGGATGTCATTCACGGAGACTATGAAGAAGGGAAGGAGTGAAAGTGCCAATGGAATCTGTATGGGGCAGGATGGGGATTGGCCCAGGGAAGCAAGCTAGGGGCACTTTTTGGTCTTTCCTGCCTCTTTATTGTGTCCTATCTGGAATCTGATGTGGCGATAGCCCTAGCATTCTCTGTAGTCTACAAAGTGACTTGAATTATAGAACAGAAAAAGGACAGAAGCCTGAGTCTCTTCTGCTTCATGGAGCTGCCATGCCAAGCCTGAACTGCCACATCTTGACCTCTTCTATGTGACAAAATAATCTTTACATGTTTCAGCAACTCATATTTTGGGTTTTCCATCTTGACACAATGTGACCCAAGCACCCAAGGGGAACTTTTATGCAGGAATATTGGCCTATTCTGTATTTCTAATTTAAAATAAAACCATTTTTATTATTCTGATATTCTTTCTCATAATTCAGTAGAGGTTAGACCAGTTACTGGGACATTTTTAATTGTTTAAATAATTTTGCTTTCATTTGAACATAAAAATATGCCCTAGGTGACCAGTTATTTCTTGTTTCTTATATTTGGCATGGCTAAACAGACCTTTAAGTGGTTCTGTGAAATAGAGGAATGTCCTTAATAGTGCTTGGTAGCTGAGTGGTAGGTTCCAAAAAGAATTTTCTTAATGGAAAATCAAGGGCAGGTTAGGAGAAGGGGAAACTTCCAGAGGAGTTGTATTTAAATCTAGGACCCCAAGTCCCAAAATCAATTGCCTCGTAATTTGTGAATTAAGATATCTGAGGCCAATGTCATTCTTGACTTCAGCATAGTTTCCTCACTCTGGGCCATTTTTTCCATAAAGCTTTCCCAAATTTTACCTTAATTGAAACTGCAACCTCCTGGAGTTCCCTCTCTTCACCTTTGATTGCTTTACTTCTGAGTATTTTACTACTTTCTTGTCCTCTTTCTCCCTTCCAATTCTGTCATCAAAGTCACTTGAGTTATTCCAGACTCTTCTTTCTGTTAATGGCATCACTCTTCTGTTGGTAGATTTACTGAAAGTACTCCTTTTTTTATGCCTTGATTATCACTTAGGCACCAAGTCCTGTTGATTATCTTCCAAATGTCTCTCAGATTGATTCCATTTTACTGTCCTTATTGACACTTCCTTTATCCTACTCTTCATGACTACTGCTTGAGCTGTTTTGATAATCTGGTTCTTACTGCTTCTGACTTTTGGTCATCCTACACATTGCTGTCAAACTCATTTTCCTGATGCAGAAGTCTAGTCATGTTATATAGTAAATCCTTCCATAATAATTACATTTATCGACTCATTGGCAGACTGTTGGTACCTCAAGTGGCTGGAAACCCTATATACATAAATAAAAGTAAGGCCCAAGACTGTGAGAGTGGAGGTTATCAACAAAAACAGGTAAAAAAAATATCTCAAAGACACAGAGTCAGGGTAATAATCACAGCCTTGGGATTCAGAAAAGACCTTTTGATGGTAATCTATGAGCTGAATCTAGAAAGCTGTATAGATTTTATATGGCTGATGGGGGTGGAAGGGTTTGAAGGGGAAAGTATCTATCCCAAACAGAAGAAACGTCATAAGAAAAACTAACAGCAGCAACAACTTGTGTGATCTGAGAAATATAAGCTGTTGTGTCTAGAATGTGAAGTGAGACACTGGTTGAAGATGAGTCCAGAGAGCTGGTCTGAATGATATCAAATTTCCACAAATTCCATTTCCTTATTTTTTTTAAGATTTTATTTATTTATTTGAGAGGCAGAATTGCAGAAAGTGAGAGGGAGAGACAGAAAGAAAGTCTTCCTTCCATCGGTTCATTCCCCAGATGGCTGCAACAGCCGGAGCTGCGCTGATCCGAAGCCAGAAGCCAGGTGACTCTTCCTGGTCTCACATATGGGTGCAGGGGCCCAAACCCGTGGGCCATCTTCTACTGCTTTCCCAGGCCATAGCAGAGAGCTGGATTGTAACAGTGACAACCGGGACTAGAACTAGTGCCCACATGGGATGCCAGTGCCGCAGGCAGAGGATTAACCTACTTCGCCACAGAGCTGGCCGCAACAGAAATTCCATTTCTTCACTAAATTCAGGACCAATCAACATCTCTTGATTTGCCTAAATGGTGATAAATGTCTCCTTTCATTCCTTTTCTTCATTAATTCTGCTCTTTACATCTCACTTGCAGTCCAAGGGGCCATAGGGAAGGACAAGGCTTTGTAAGTTGGGAATCATAACATGTTCATCTGGGCTCTCCGTGTGATGCTCCATGATTTATACCAGAAACTAGATTTGTGTTGAATTCTGGTTCTGTGCTCCTCCTCGTTCAACTTTCCCAGAATATTGGATGCCACAGCTAAGGAATTTTCCCTTATGTGTCCTGCCAAGTGTTCACCTCCCTCAGACCCTCAAGTTTCTCCTCCTTATGTTGACTGTCAAGTAGCTGAATGTTTCACTCTTCTTTTGACCAGATGTAGTCCATGGTTATTGCCCTGCTAGCAGTCACTGATTTGATTTATATCTGAAACTTACATTTTTGAAAAAGATTTATTCATTTACTTGAAAGGTAATGAGAGAGAGAGAGAGAGAGAGAGAGTTTCTATCTGCTGGTGCAATCCCTAAATGGCCTGGACTGGATCAAGCCAAAGCCAGGAGCCAATAACTCCATCCTGGTTTCCCACATGGATGGAGGAACACAAGTACTTGGGCCATCTTCTACTGCTTTCTCAGGTGTATTAGCAGGAGCTGGATAGGAAGTGGAGCAGCTAGGACTGAAACATGCATCCATATGTGTTACCAGCATTGCAGGTAGTGGCTTAACCCACTGTTCCATAACACCAGCCTCTTAAAATCTTTTTACAAATATAATTCTTTCCATGCTCCTACTTGGTGAATCCATCATTTGTGTCCATATTTTATTTTTTTCTTTCTTTCCTTGAAAGGCACTTGGGAGAGTTGAACCATTCAGGACATACGCAGGGACGTGATGGAATATTCTAAAGAAGTTAATTACTGAGCATCTGCTATTTCTGTCTTCTCCACTAAGGAAACTTTGAAATCTTTGAAAAATTAGCTCTAATATCACTTCTTGTGAGGACTTGACTTTCCCAGGCAAAATTAGTCACTTTGGACTCTTACAGTTTATAAATCTATGCCTATTCTAAAATTTAAGCCTTTTTTTTTTTTTTAATGGTTTGTCTGCACTTCTGTCTCCCCCACTAGATGGTGATGTCCTCAAGGAAAGAGATGGTGACTGTTTACCTTTGTAGCATTCATGCATTCAACGCATTTTAAAAATACCTACTATGCACCAAGTACTAAACATTCATATGACTCAAACCCAAAACACACAGACAAAATGCAAATACATGCTGATAAATAATACTCTCCAACGACAGACACAACAGGGAATTGTAATTCCATTTTTAAAGTGCAATGTTGGCAACAGTTCAGAGGAACTTTTAGGACGAGCATCTAAGTTTGGGGATTGGGGAGGACTTCCTGAGGTCAGAGTGTTTGAGTAGGTGTTAGCCGTATAGAAGTGGGATGGAATGGGAGCAGGGAGGCCAAGCATTCCTGACTACAGAGGAGACAGCTCAAAACCCCAGAGGTGAGAGAATAGAATGTGTTTCAGAGAGTTGACTATCTAGAGCTAAAAGGAGAGTGTTGAGCTGAGACTGGAGAGGTAAGGAGGAACAAAATCATAAAATAACTCAAGGATGGGAACTTTTATTCATATTTGTGTCTCTCATCTATGCCTAGCAAAGTATTTGACAAATAGGTATTTGGTTAATAAGTGTTTGTGGAAAGAATAAAAGGAGGAATGGCCCAGTACCCCAGTGAGTGTAATGTAAATAATATGAAATATAAATCCTGCCTGGCATCAGTGCCATTGGACAGACACAATACCTCTGTTCAAACAGGGAAATACTAGATTCCATGTTTTGAATACCAGAAGAGAGTGGTCAAACATGGTTCAGTCTGGAAGGATTGCTATGACAAAGGACTGTCAAGGGGAACCTACAGCAATACACTGGGACCTGAATTACATCTACAGGATGAGTCTGGTTTAACTAAGAAAATAATAAAAAGGATATTTTGAGTCATACCACATAGGGTGAGGCATGGAAGGAGGAAGCAGATCCCTTGAACTTTTTCTTGGTTCCATTTTATCAACTTCTATTTACTAAAGAACTGTTTTGAGGATATCAAAGTGTTTGCTCAAAGGTCCCAGAGCATTGGGCAGGGAACCCTACATAGAAAGGTTTTTTTATAAAATCAGAACCTAAGGAGATTCTGCTTCATACACTTGACCCAATTGGAATATATATGTAATTTTTTTTGCCAAGAATGAGAGTTCTTTTAAAGAAATACTGTGCAGAGATAGAAAATCTACTCAATGTTAATTTTGCAGTTAAAATAAACATAATTTTCAGATAGGATCATATTCTGCTTTACAAAATTTTCCCTATAAATGTCAGACAGTATTTGAGAAAATTCTAGAACAGCACAGGTCTATGGGAAGCTCCTTAGAGCATGAATAATGGAATTTCACTTGCAATGTCATAGCTAAGTCTTTTATTAGATGCCCTGGTATTTTTGCCTGTCATATTGTAAATATATTTTCCAGTTGTAGCTGCCATATCACAGTTGGATATCTTTGCATTTATTTTTCCTATTTTAGCCAATTTATTGGCTCACATTTTGTGGTCTTCATGGTTCTTTTTCCTTTAAGCTTTTGTAGGTTTTTGCAGTTTTTTTTCAGTTTTGTTATTTTTCAAAACACTCCTAAATTTAGAGTGATATCTAAACTCATTATTGAGTCTTTTTCCCACTTATAAAATCCTTAATGTTTGATTACCACATTCACATTCATGATGTAAAAATGCTTACGTTACTGTAGAAATTTAATATATAATCCCCCCCTTATCCTCAGGAGATACATCCCAAGATACCCCAACCCATGTCTGAAACCTTGAATACATACATCTATATATATCTATAATAGTTTGATTTATAAAGTAGGTACAATAAGAGATGAACAGCAAAAAATATCATGGATTTCTTTTTTTCCCCTTTATAATTTCATGGATAGAAGGATTATTCTTACCAGAGATCTTAGTAACCTTAGCATTGCCTTTTTTCTTTATTTTGTTGGGAATTTCCACAATTTCACTCAAAGGAGGCATTTCACAGCTTCTGTTTGGAATATCTGAATGGCCAGAGCTGTCACTCTTGCCCTTTGGTAAAGTAAAATAAGGGTTACATGAACAGAAGCACTGCAGTACAGCAGTAGACAGCATGTACAATTTGGGTTCACCAGACAAAGGGATGAATAGGGCCAGATGGAGCTGAATGGTGCGAGATTTCATCACACTACTCAGAATGGCATGCAACTTAAAACTTAGGGGATATTTTAGATTTTCCAGTAATGTTTTTGAACTGAGATTGACCTGAAGGTATTTGACCATAGAAGGTGAAATCGTTGATAAGGGGAACTACTGTAAATACCTGAAGACAAATATTGTGACCAGATTAATTGTCTCTCCAATACATCCTCCTTTTAAACAGCTACCCATCTTGTTATGTTTACATTAGGGTGATTTTGTCAGTTTTTAATCCTGTTTTTCAACTCATTTTGAATTAATATTGCAAATAAGATTTTTTCAAAGATATGCTCATGATATTAAGTATCTTTCTCAACATTAGTCAACATTTACTGGCAATGCTGTACTGGAGCTGACTTCTACCTGCTTGCCAGGGCTGATGTTAAATTTTAAGAAATTTGTAAAACACTTAGATTCACCGTGATCTCTTGAAATATACCATAAAAGGAATGTTTACACCACAGAAAACAGCCAAAAACAGCAATTTAGGATTTATGCCTTCTTGCGAAACCAGTTATTAAATGTTAACCAGCACACAACTGACTGTGATTAAGATAGTTTTTAAAAAATAAATTTTTAACATAATGTGTTTCTGTTAATATTTATTTATTTGAAAGTAAGAGTTATAGAAATAGGGAGAGATAGTGATAGAGAGATTGGGAGAGAGACAGAGAGAGAGAGAAAGAGAAAGAGTTATCTTCCATCCACAGGTTCACTCTCCGGATGGCCTCAATAGCTGGGGGCCAGACCAGGTTGAAGCCAGGAGCCAAGGAACTCCATCCCCATCTCCCACATGGGTTGGACTAGTCCAGCCCTGGTCATTATGGCCATCTGGGGAGTAAACCAACAGATGGAAGATCTCTCTCTCTCTGGAGCTCTGACTTTCAAATAAATAAATTAATTTTTAAAAAGTGGAGCAGCCAGGAGGTGAACCCGTGCCTGTATGGGATGCTGGCATCACAGTTGGCAGCTTAACCTGCTGCACCACAATGTTGACCCCTAATGTGTGTGGGTTTTTTTTTTTTTTTTTGACAGCCAGAGTGGATAGTGAGAGAGAGACAGAATCAGAGACAGAGAGAAAGGTCTTCCTTTACCGTTGGTTCACCCTCCAATGGCCGCTGTGACTGGCACGCTGCACTGATCCGAAGCCAGGAGCCAGGTGCTTCCCCGTGGTCTCCCATGCGGGTGCAGGGCCCAAGGACTTGGGCCATCCTCCACTGCACTCCCGGGCCACAGTAGAGAGCTGGCCTGGAAGAGGGGCAACCGGGACAGAATCCGGCGCCCCTGACCGGGACTAGAACCCGGTGTGCCAGCACCACAGGCAGAGGATTAGCCTATTGAGCTGTAGCGCTTGCCCCCTAAGGTGTTTTCTTAATACATAACTTAAAAAATGTCCTGAGTAAGCTTTTATTTTTATATAAAAATGACATTTTTATATAAAATTCATCTTGTTCTACACATTTCTTAATTCCTCATCCTCTTACTAGGTACTTAATTGATATATCTGCCTGCTATTTAAATGATAAAATTTAATTTAACTGTGACTCTTAAAGAGATCAATGATCAGGGATAATATAAAGTACCAGTTCACTCAATGCAAATAGCTGGCAGATTATTCTAGCAATTGAGTTATAATGTACATGGCAAAAAAATCTAGAAGTCAAAAAACACTTTTTAAATTCTGGATTTGATATTACCAGAGTGAAATAAAGAATGTTTCAATCCTGGAAAAACAAGTAAACAAATAAATACTGCCTTTTAAAAGACCAATACTCAAAGCAAGCTGAAATACAAATTCACTGAGAAAATAATTTGTTCTGAATGAACTTTATGTTTGGAAAGACAACAGTTTGGATAACCATTTTTAAGTAGAAAAATAACATTAATTCTATGGTTGCAGAATTTAAAAATCTCACTATGACTTATATGTTCCAGTACTTTCCTTTCTGGCCAGGAATTTTAAAAGTATAGTTCCAAAACACATCGAATATTTCATGAGATATGATTTATATAGAAGAGTAAAAATAAGAAATTTTAAAAAATTTAGCTGGTACTATGTATAACTCTAATGATCTTACTCCAGATATCCCCTCATTCTTGGAGTACAGAAATGATTCACTAGCCTTTGTTTAACCAGGGGGAAAAAGACTACGTGGTCTGTATAATAGCTGTCCATTTAAAAATAGTTATTATTAGTAATATAGATTAGTATGGAGTATTTGTGTGGAAATGAAATGTCCACATTTTGATTTCTCTAAATGAGTGTAATTGCATCTCACATTTTATAACTACTTTAGCCACAAAGTGTTAATCCTTTGCTCTTCATGGGCATTCTACTTTCATTTGTTCTTTCTTCTCCCTTTCTCCATCATCATTTCATCTTTGGACATTATATATTCCCTGTAATATGTACAGACTTTGCAAATCCAGCCATTCTAGTTAAATCACATTCTCTAAAAAAACTTTCACTTTGGAGAACAATATTTTTTGTAAGGCAAGATATTAAGCCCTGTAAGCTGGCAAAATCTATTTTGAGATTTTTTTTCCCAAAGAAATTTTATTTCAAAAGTGCTGAGATGTTGAGCAATGAATAAAATAAAGAAATTAATAATTCATTAGTGTATTCATAAATATTTCAGTGCTAAATGGAGTCCTGGTTAACACACGTTAATATCTTAATAAGTAAAATTCTCTTTAATGTTTCGTACAACTCAAAGTATTTAGTATTATTGACTGTGGATATATAGATAAAATGTTTAACAAAAGTCACTAACACATATGAAAAGGACACTTTGAGAAGTTTTGATAAGTGAACTCATTAATAGTGCAAAGCATTTAAGGCAATGGTATGTATCTATCACACCCTAAATCTGATTTATTATGCTGATTAGGACTCTTCTCATTTGAAATAGATTGTCAAGGTAAATTCTGAACACAAACATTAAGAAAATCATCACTGTTTCATTAAATTTATAGCCTCTCTGTCCCTCAAATGTTGTCTTCAGATGGACTTATTAAACTCAAATTTTTTTTAAAAAAAGATTTATTTCTGTCTGTCTCTCTCTCTCTGTCCACTCTGCCTGTCAAAAATAAAAAAAAAAAAAGATTTATTTATTTATTTGAAAGTCAGAGTTACACACAGAGAGGAGAGGCAGAGTGAGAGGTCTTCCATCCGCTGGTTCACTCCCCAATTGGCTGCAATGACTAGAGCTGTGCCGATCCAAAGCCAGGAGCTTCTTCTGAGTCTCCCATGTGGCTGCAGGGGCCCAAGGACTGGGGCCATCTTCAACTGCTTTCCCAAGCCATAGCAGAGAGCTGGATCGGAAGTGGAGCAGCCAGGACTTTAACCGGTGCCCATTTGGGATGCCAGTACTGTAGGTGGCTTTACCCACTACACCATAGCACTGGCCCCTAAACTCAAATTTAATTTCATTTTTTCAACTTTAATCATTCCATTTTTAAAAATGTGACATTGTTCGGGATAAAAAAAGTTTTAGGGCTATCAGTTGTGAAACTTTCCTTTGTCACTGCTCTGTGGTATTGTGGAGATGCTCACATTCAGTAAGTACACTTAGTAATCTCACTATCCTTTATGTGCAGAGCAGAATATAATTTTAGAAAGTTTTTATAGCAATTCAGCTTTGACATGTCGGGCCTGATAATTCTTTGTTGTGGGAGTTGTTTTCTTTTAGGATGTTTAGCCATATCTGGCTTTACATTTTAGCTGCTGAACCCGTTGTAATAACCAAAACTATGTTTCAGCATTGCTAGATATCTCCTGGAGAACAAAACTAACTCTTATCAAGGACCACAGATTTTTTTTTTTTTAATAATGATTTTTTTTTTACTTGACAGGTAGAGTTACAGACACAGAGAGAGACCGAGAGAAAGGTCTTCCTTTCATTGGTTCACTCCACTAATGGCCACCATGTCGAGTGCTGTGCCAATCCAAAGCCAGGAGCCAGTTGCTTCCTCCCGGTCTCCCATGTGGGTGCAGGGGCCCAAGCACTTGGGCTATCCTCCACTGTCATCCCAGGCCACAGCAGAGAGCTTGACTGGAAGAAGAGCAACCAGGACTAGAACCTGGTGCCCATATGGGATGCCGGCGCCGCAGGCAGAGGACTAACCAAGTGAGCCACGGCGCCAGCCCAGGGACCACAGATTTTACAGCAACATGTTGTCTAGAAGAAACTTAAGTTGAGGAATCATGGGAAAGTCTCAAAAATTCCTTATCTTAAGTGACAGAAAATGCTTGTACTTTGTAGTGATCATTCAGTATAATCAAACTTATTTAAGTATAACATATACAGTAAAATTCATAGAGTTTAAGGTGTTTTCATTTTTTATTTTATTTATTTTTTTTGACAGGCAGAGTAGACACAGAGAGAGAGACGGAGAGAAAGGTCTTCCTTTACCATTGGTTCACCCTCCAATGGCCTCAGCGGCCAGCTCGCTGTGGCTGGCGCACCGCGCTGATCTGAAGCCAGCAGCCAGGTGCCTCTCCTGCTCTCCCATGTGGGTGCAGGGCCCAAGCACTTGGGCCATCCTCCACTGCCTTCCCGGGCCACAGCAGAGAGCTGGCCTGAAAGAGGGGCAACCGGGACAGAATCTGGTGTGCTGGCGCCGCGGGCAGAGGATTAGCCTATTGAGCCGCGGCACCAGCCAAGGTGTTTTTATTTTTAATGGATTAAAACTGTACATATTTGTGGGATACCATGCAATGACTCAGTTCATGTATACATTATGCGATGTTCAACTTGGGGTAAAAATAAATATCTCCTTGAACATTTACCATTTCTTTCTCGTGAAAACATTCGAAGTTCTCTCATATAGTTTAAAAAAAAAAAAAAAGGTTTATTTATTTGAAAGCCAGGATGACAGAGAGCGAGCGATAGACAGAGAAAGCAAGATCTTCTACCAGCTGGTTAACTCCCTAAATGGTCGCAACAGCTGAGGGTGGGCCAGGCTGAATCCAGGAGTGAGGAACTACATCTGGGTCTTCCACATGAGTGGCAGGGACTTATGTACTTGAGTCACCATTTGCTGCTTCCCAGGCACATGAACAGGGAGCTGGATGGGAAGCAGAATAGTTGGGACTTCGACTGACACTCTTAACATGAGATGTTGGCATCCCAAGAGGTGGCTTAATCCACTATACCACAATGCTGGCCCCTTTCCTAGATTTTTCTTTTTTATACATTACATTATTGTTTTCTTTAGACACTCTATGGTGCAGCAGAACACCAGAACTTCTTACTCCTATCTCGGTATAACTTAGTCCCCTTCAATGAATTTTTCCCAATTCTCCCTCCCCACCACTTGCCCAGCCTCTGATAACTACCATTCTGCTTTCAACTTCTATGAAATTAGTTTGCTTAGATTAGACAAATGAGTGAGGTCATGTGCTATTTGTCTTTCTTTGCCTCTATGTTTTGGCAAATGTTAGGATTTCATCTGTTTTAATGTGTGTATAGTATGCCATTGTACATGTATCACATTTTATCTATTCATCATTTTAGGAATGCTTAGGTTGTTTCCATTTCTTGGCTTTTGTGAGTAGAGCTGCAATACATGTGAGAGTTCAGATGTCTCTTTAACACATTGATTTCTTTTTTCTTTGGACATGTGAGATCTGGATACATGCAGAAGTGTGAAGCAAGACCCCCTACCTTACACCTCACACAAAAATCCCCACAAAATGGATCAGTGACTACATCTATGACCATCAAATTACTAGGGAAGTGCAAACCAAAACCACAATGAAATTTCACCTCACCCCATTTAGAGTGGTTCTCAGAACGCAACAAACAACAAATGCTGGCAAGGTTGTTGGGGAAAAGGTATCCTAATCCACTGTTGTGGGAATGTAAACTGGTGGGGCTACTGCTCACTTTTCCAGCCTGATGCTCAATGGAGTGTGGGCGCCTTGTCTCGGCCTTGCCAATCACATGCACCTGATGCAGAGTTCTTTGTAGTGGCAATGATTGCAGGAAACTTGAGTTCCCGGTGGCTAGCAGGGAAAGTGGAGGTAATGATGATGTCTTGTGTCTAATGCCTATTATAGGTGATGGAGGCTGCCAGTTGTCTGCTGTTCCCTTTATACATAGTAACAAAATAACTTCTTTTTCTTTGGCACATGCAATTCAGAATAAAGACTATATTACCCAATCTTCCTTGAGGTTAGGTTTAACTAGTTCTGGCTAATAGGCTTAAATGGAAGTATTGCCTTAAGTGGAAGGATAACTACAGCTTTATCACTTCCTCTTTCCCGTTGACTGGAATGGGGCTCAGGATGGCTGAGGCTAGAACAGTTATCATGGACCATATGGTAACTATGGTAATGGAGGCCCTGCATCGGCGAGCCATAACATAAGGGGGCCTGCATCTCAGGGGGCTCTAAGAAGCAGAGTTTATGATCAACTCTTAGGCTGAAGAGCGTGAGGGAAGCAGGTGATTGATTTATTTATTGTGAAGTTGGGGATGCAGCAACTGATAAGCAGCCTGTAGCTGGGACGTGGGTTGCCTCACTTCCTCAGCTGTTACATTGAAATGCATGTCCAGAAAGGTTTACAGCCCTAAAGTGTAGTGGTTATTAGGACAAACTTTGCCTTTCACAGCCTCCACATTTCTATTAACATCATAACCACCCTCAATTTGCAACCACAGGCTTCTGGGAATACAGTTATTATTGGATCCAAACCCTGTCTTCTGTCATCCATAGCTTGTTGCCTGTGAGGGCAAAAATATTATATTTTGTTCATCTTTGCATCTGTGAGGCATAGCATGTGGTAATAGCTTAAATAATGTTTTGAACAATTGAAAATTATTTTCCACAAGCAATTTGTATATCATTTGCTCTGCTCACTGGCTGCCCCACCTCTTGGTACCCCTGGGTACTCACAAAATGTAATTTAAAGTCATTTTTTTTAAAGATTTATTTATTTGAAAGAGTTACATTATTTATTTGAAAGAGTTACACAGAGAGAGGAGCGGCAGAGAGAGAGAGAGGTCTTCCATCTGTTGGTTCACTCCCCAGGTGGCCGCTCACGGCCAGAACTGCGCTGATCCGAAGCCAGGAGCCAGGAGCTTCTTCCAGGTCTCACACGTGGGTGCAGGGGCTCAAGGACTTGGGCTATCTTCCACTGCTTTCCCAGGCCATAGCAGAGAGCTGGATTGGAAGAGGAGCAGCTGGGACTAGAACTGACACCTATATGAGTTGCCAGTGCTTCAGACCAGGGCTTTAACCTGCTGGACCACAGCGCCGGCCCCTAAAGTCAGCTTCTTGGAGACACCTTCTTTGATCCTAGTTCTGGGCCCCCTATGATGAGTTCAGAGGATGTGCAGGTTTCCATTTTATGACATCTATTATACTTTAATTCATTTAATATTTGTGTCTTGTACTAGAATATAAGCTCTAGAAAGATGGGAAGTAAAGATTATCTTCTCAGTGCCAAAGTTCACAATCAGTGCCTGAATGCAGCTCAATAAACGTTTCAGTAGCAGGTTTTTGTGACTAATACCTCTCCTCTCTCTCTACCATTCTCTGTTGTCTACACAGTGATTTACATCATTCCAAAACTCTTGTGTTTTTTTCCTATTGTCACTTCCTACTCTGCCACCTCCTGGTTGAACATATGGCATCTTGATGCATAGCTGTCCTGATGGCTATATTTCCGTGCAGGAGAGCAGTCTCTTCATTTATCTTTTTGCACTTCTGCAGGCCTTTGAGATAAAACAGTAGTGTCATTCTTCTCCAAGAACTATATCTTTTGACCTCATTCCTTGGGAATGCACTCGTCTTCAAGCAATGTGGAGAAAGTTACTCCTCTCCATTGAGACATTGAAACATTTCTTACATTAAATGAACCACTAGAGGGGGCAGTTGCATGTTTTGTTCTTATGCCTGAATTGCACCTGTAGGATATTAGGGTTGGATGATGCTGGTGACCTCCTGGGCTAGCTTCTCTCATTTCATAAACAGAAAGATGAAGCCACCCAAGGTCAACAAGTTGGTCAGTGACAAATCTGAGCCTAAGATCCAGATCTCTGGCTTTCTGCTCCAGCACTATCGCAGCACACTGCCTCCTCTCTTCCTGTTCTCAGAAGATTCTCACAGGGTCTGCTGTGAGAATGGATCAATTTTGATAAGGCTAATTTGCCAAGAATTTCTGGGACTGCCAGTGTCATCATACAGCTTTATTAATGGTCCACATGTATGCATGTGGGCTGGAGGGAGTAAGAGCATGAGGTAATGGAAGTTGTGCTAAATTCCATCCCTTGTGGAAAATAAGATGTAGTGGATGTGCTTGCTGGTGTCTTTTTGTCATTTAAGCAAGCTCTGCATCACACCTATTCCAGTAACTACTCTCCCCTCCCCTACTCACAGAGGCTGGGCCAGTGACAGGTCTGGCTAATCAGCTCCACATTCCTGCTCCTCCTCCTGATGCAGATGGGCTTGTTAGAGTGCTTCCCAGGGATTTCTGAGTTTAAAGCTTGGTCCTGTCTCAGGGACCTTGGTGCAACAAGGATAGGAAATTAGAGATTTAACGGTCATCTTTGAAATAGGAGTGAATAAGAGAGGTAAGTGGAGACCCTGAGAGAGAGGCCAGGTTGCAGTATTGAATCTTGATTGGTTCCTCCTGGGGCTTACAGCTCTTCTCAGGTTTTTCAAGTAACCCTAAATTTCTACGCCTAGCTACATGAGCCTCTCAAATCCCTACTCTCCCTCCCTCCCCATTTCTTTTTGTTGTTTAAAGTGTCAAACCAATCTCTTGAGGCCAAGGGAATCTCTGAAACAAAAGGTTTTTTAAAAAAATTAATAAATTTAAAGGGGAGAGTTACAGAGAAAGAGTGAAAGAGAGGGAGATATCTTCCATCTGTTGGTTCACTCAGCAAATGACTGCAATAAGCTGGGGTTGGCCCAAGTGCAAGCCAGGAACCAAGGATTCCATCTTGGTTTCCCACATGGGTGGCAGGGACCCAAGCACTTGGATCATCTTCCACTGGTTTCTCAGGTACATTAGCAAGGAAGTGGAACAGCCAGGACTTCAACTGGCACTGCTAAGCTACAGCACCAGCCTCCACAAAAAGGTTACCTGAGCCATTAGAGATGCTAGCTAGAAAAAGGAACAGGTTTTGGGGAAAGTTTTTAGAAACTAACAGCAGCAAAGCTAGCTAGCAGTAGGAAAAGTACCGCTGGACCTTGAGATAAGAGCATTTTATACCATTTTGGAAAGGAAAGCACTGCTTACATTGAACTTGCATTGGCTGTAGATAAGAGAGGCAGAATAACATGAAGCAAGGAAAGCTTTGGGATAGAACAGTCCATAAGGAAAGGTAGCTGTTATTTCTGGATTAGTTGGATTAACAGTTTGGAAAGTTCATATGTAAACAGGGCATTGTTGTTCTAGTGGTAAGGTATGGTGGGATTTAAGTCAAGGCTTCAACATACATTCAGAAATATTTTGGTTGGTTTTGCCCACAGCTGTTGCCTGATGAACTTCTTTTCTCTCTTCTCCCCCTCCATCTTCTCACTCTTGTAACTACATTTAGGCTTCTAAATTTTTTTTATGAAAAGATAATGGATAGAATAATTAGAATTTTGTCATTCACAATGAAGAATTTTTTGATTTACTTATTTGAAAGAGAGAGACAGGGAGGGAGGAGGGGTGAGAGAAAGAAATATCTTTGATCTGCTGATTCATTCCCCAAATAACTGCAATATCCAGGTGGCCCAGACCAAAATAAGGAGCCTGGAATTCCATCCAGGTCTCCCATGAGGGTGTCAGGTGCCCAGGTACTTGGGCCACCTTCTGCTGCTTTCCAAGGCACATTAGCAGAGAGCTGGATTAGAACTAGAACATCTGAGACTTGAACCTGTACTCAGATGCCTGCATCACAGGCAGAGGCTTAATCTGCTTCACTATAACATGGGCCCCTATTTTTTTAGTTAGTTATTTAATTCTTTACCAGGGTTGGGGGGCAGAGGGGGAGAGAGAGAAATCTTCCATTTGCTAGTTCACTCCCCAAATGGTTGCAACAGCCAAATAGAAGCCAGTAGCCAGGAACTCCATCTAGGTTTCCTAAGTGAGTGGTAGGGGCCCAAATACTTGGACCATTTTTTAAAAATATTTATTTATTTATTTGAAAGAGTTACACAGAGAGAGGAGAGGCAGAGAGCGAAAGAGGTCTTCTGTCTGATGGTTCACTCCCCAGATGGCTGCGCCGATTCAGAGCCAGGAGCCAGGAGCTTCTTTCGGGTCTCCCACATGGGTGCAGGGGCCCAAGGACTTGGGCCATTTTCTACTGCTATCCTGGGCCACAGCAGAGAGCTGGACAGGAAGTGGAGCAGCCGGGTCTTGAACCGGTGCCCGTATGGGATGCCAGTGCTTCAGGCCAAGACATTAACCCACAGCGCCACAGCGCTGGCCCCTTGGACCATCTTATGTTGAAGAATTTTGACTCGTAATTATAGGGGCTATTAAAACTTACCCCCAGTACCTCCACTTTTTCAAGTAAAAACATTGACTGTAGTCACTATGGGCATAGGGTACTATCACTGTGTCTGTGACTTTAAGGTTTGAGTCAAGAGTCAATCTTTCAATGGCAGTCTAATGAGTGAGTAGTGCTTAACTTTCTGTATTTCCTCACTGTTGTCTGTCTTGGCCAACTCAGCCATGAAAAACATGTTGCTAGTGATGCCAAGAGCACAGGTCATGTGGCTCATTTAATTCTTTTCCATCTATGGCACAAGCACTACCTCCAAAAACACCCAGCTGTTTTGTTAACCAAGCCCTTAAGTGGTGTCAAACAATGTGGCACATTCATATTGGCTCGGGAAGGCAGCATAGGATAATGAAATGAATACTGGACTGAACCTTAGGAGAATGCTTCAGTCCCAACTCCATCCTTTCTTTATTGGGAGACTCCCAGGTAAGTCAATAAACTTCTCTGGACCAAGTTTATCAAATTAAAAAAAAGACAGTTGATGGGGCCAGCACTGTGGCTCAGCAGGTTAATACCCTGGCCTAAAGCGCCAGCATCCCATATGGGCGCCGGTTCTAGTCCCGGCTGCTCCTCTTCAGATCCAGCTCTCTGCTATGGCCTGGGAAAACAGTAGAAGATGGCCCAAGTCCTTGGGCCCCTACACCCATGTGTGAGACCTGGAAGAAGCTCCTGGCTCCTGGCTTCGGATCGGCGCAGCTCCGGCCGTTGTGGCCAATTGAGGAGTGAACCATCGGATGGAAGACCTCTCTCTCTGCCAGCTCCTCTCTCTGTGTAACTCTGACTTTCAAATAAATAAATAAATCTTTAAAAAAAAAAAAAAGACGCTTGAAAGGCATGACCCTAAGATACCTTTTGGCTCTAGATTGACATTACCACCAATGAACAACTCAAGTTAACCCTCTATGAATGCCACATCAATCTAAATCTTCTTGTACCAAAAAGATACTGCATTTAACCCCACTGTTTTTTTTAATCAGTCCTTAGGGCAAGTCTGGATGTAGTAATCACTAAGTGTCTTTTAAATAGAATGCTCTCTGCTGGCACCAAAAAATAGCCCTGCCCTTCTTGGCAAATTATTTGTTATCCTTAGAGCTGAGTCTTAGATACGCCAGGAAGAGCAAACGCTTTCTTCTGCAATATCAACTCTCATGAAGCAGCAACTCTGTTCTTCAGGGACTGAGAGGATAGAGTTTTCCTCACATTTTCACCTCTGTAGCCCCTGCTCCCAGTGACACATCGGCCTCCTGGGCTGTAGGAAGTGAGGGTTGCTATGTGACCAGGCCTAGGCGGTAGGCAAATGATTCCCCCAAGGCCTAAGCTAGTGGAGGAAGCAAGGAGGGTGAACTAAGAAGGGAGCAAATACTTCCTGGACCCCTGGAAAAGACTGAGTTAGATAATATGGGGGAGTGGTTGACGGAAGGGAGGAAGGGAGTTAATTTAGGGGAAGAGCTTACAGACGAGGTAGGGATGCAAGATGAACATGACAGAAGGTGGGCACTACATGAAGCTGTGTAGATGGCATCAACAAAGAAGGACCGTTACTCAGAAGAGTTAAAGACTGAAACCAAGGTCATTTCAGTTGAAGCTCCTGGTAAACTCAAGTGAGACTAATTGTTCCCTCCTTTCCTCAGGCTCCCCTTGTTGGTAAGGTGCCAGTAGACTGCTTAGACCCCCATAACTGTCTAAAACCATCTTTCCTGGGCCTGAGCTTGTCTTCACGAAGCACTGATCCAAACACAGATACATTTGAGTTGTTCTGGATAGCAAGAAAGTGATCCAATAGAGTTCACAATTGCCAGGTAGGTGGAAATAGTCTCTAAACAGAGACTATTTAATAGAGTCTATTTTTTATAGAGTTTAAATTTTATATTTTATAGAGCTTAAACTCTATTTAATAGAGTCTAAACTAGACTTTAAAACACAATGTTAAGATCACTCCAGCTTGGGCCAGCACCGTGGCGCAGTAGGTTAATCCTCCGCCTGCGGCGCCAGCATCCCATATGAGTGCCAGGTTCTAGTCCTGGTTGCTCCTCTTCCAGTCCAGCTCTGCTGTGGCCCAAGAGGGCAGTGGAGGATGGCCCAAGTGCTTGGGTCCCTGTACCCGCATGGGAGACCAGGAGGAGGCACTTGGCTCCTGGCTTCAGATTGGCACAGCGCCAGCCATGGCAGCCATTTGGGGAGTGAACCAACGGAACAAAGACCTTTCTCTCTTTTTCTCTCACTGTCTATAACTCTACCTTTCAAAAAAAAAAAAAAAAGTCACTCCGTCTTGCAAAGCTGCGACATGAATTTGCTTAGTATTGAATTTGTTTGCCTCATGGTAAGAACTCAATAAGTAGCTGCTATTTTTATTGCTATTGTTATAAATGTCCTTACTGATAGGTATTGACTATTCATCTGCTCCCTCCACCCCTAAGATTTTGCCTCTATGATTATTTTGGAGGATTATAGATTATAATTGTCATTAAAATAGGCTTTGTCACCTTTTAAATTCTTCTTGATAGGCTTCTTGTCCCATTCTGCTACCTATGTGAGTGTATACTCAAGTTTCCTTCAGGCAATCACCAGGCAACATTCACAGCAACATTTGCCCACATTATCCATACCTAACATACCAAAATCTCTGACTCATTAAAACACAAACCACATGCTACTGCATTGTGCCAAGGAAAAGCCATCTTCCTTTCATTCCTGATCTTCAGTTGTGGAATGTTTTATGTATGTTTAATATGGTGTGTACCTTCCCTCAAATTCACTGAATTTTGGTAGGGGTAATCTGACCCCTGGGTGAGTCTATTGTCTGCCTATCATTAGCTGTTGGCCTGTGAAACTGCCTCACCTGAAGTTGTACTTGCTGCCCATAGCAGCAGCTGACAGTAACAGCAAGATGTGCATTAGAAGGAATCACATCCTGGGATGATGTAATGTTTCTGAACATGTGGTGCTTGGATCACATGAGGTCTGACATCATCTGGAGCAGGGAGCTTCCGGGAATGCTGCCACTAGCAACTTTGCCGGGTACAGCTCTTTTTGGAGACAGAAAAGAAAGCAAAGCAGAGCATAACATAAGCAATGTGCCAGTTTCAGAAATATGAGTAGTCAGTAGTTGTAATACATACTCCAGACTCCAAACCCACACTCCTTAGCACCCAGACAAATTCATAATGCAAATAATGCAAAAGACCTTGGGAGGCTTTATCTGGCTCAAACTTCAGCTCTAAGGAAAATTATATCTAAAACTTCAATGCACATGAAACCCTCCAGGAGAATGATGATGGATAACCTGCTTTGTCACTAGGATTTGAGCAGTGGACTAGCTCTAAATTCTCGGCAGCACTAGCCAGATGTCTGGGGAGGACAGGGGGATGGTAGTCACTGGGGAATGTGTAGGTATATCCCTTCCGTGCATTCTATTGGGTAGAGAGAATCTTGGGGAAGAAGAACATAGGGGTCAGTAGAGAAGCTTCTATAAGCCCCCAGATGGACTAAATAGAATATTTTAAAATATTCTGCCTTGATTAATCATGGTGATATTTTTAATTGCAAAATTTCAAGTCTATCAAAAATTACTATAATACTTAAAGAAGCATATGTGTGTGTATATATATATATATATATCCTTTACTTCATCTCATCATTTAAAAGCACTTTTCCATATTTGCTTGTGTGTGTGTGTGTGTGTGTGTGTGTAAGTCTTTAGGTAATACTTAAACAGATACCTGCATACACATATATTTAGGTTATAGTCTATAAGCATTAAAAATAAAGCAATTTACATATAAATTTCTGAACTATTGTGGTAAATTGTCCAGATTTTTCAAACCTGGTGTCACTGTGTCTTCTCCTTGATCATCTCATGTTGATGTTGAAGATTTCTTTTTATTTATTTGAGGAGAGAGAGAGAAAGATCAAGAAAGCATGCAGGCCGGTGCCACGGCTCACTAGGCTAATCCTCCGCCTTGTGGTTACCTGCACACTGGGTTCTAGTCCCGGTCAGGGCACCAGATTCTGTCCCAGTTGCCCCTCTTCGAGGCCAGCTCTCTGCTGTGGCCAGGGAGTGCAGTGTAGGATGGCCCAAGTGCTTGGGTCCTGCACCCCATGGGAGACCAGGAGAAGTACCTGGCTCCTGGCTTCGGATCGGCGCGGTGTGCTGGCCGCAGCAGCCATTGGAGGGTGAACCAACAGTAAAGGAAGACCTTTCTCTCTGTCTCTCTCTCTCTCACTGTGCACTCTGCCTGTCAAAAAAAAAAAAAAGCATGCAAATGCATTCTCATCCACTGGTTCATTCCCCATGTGCCCACAATCACCAAGAGGCTGATGCCAATAGCTAGGAATTCATTCCAGGTCACCCATGTGGATGGCAGGAATCCAATTACATTAGCCCTCACTGCTGTCTCCCAGTGCCTTCATTAACAGGAAGCTGGAATCAGGAGTCAGAGCTCAAAATTGAACACAGGTTCTCAAATGTGGGATGTGGGCATCTTAAGCAGTTTGCCAAGTACTGGCCTGAGAATGACTTCTTAAGAATCAAGAAGTTGGTTGTCGGGCTGGCGCTGTGGCGCAGTGGGTTAACACCCTGGCTTGAAGCACCAACATCCCATATGGGCGCCGGTTCTAGTCCCGGCTGCTCCTCTTCCAATCCAGCTCTCTGCTATGGACTGGGAAAGCAGTAGAAGATGGCCCAAATTCTTGGGCCCCTGCACCCGTGTGGGAGACCTGGAAGAAGCTCCTGGCTCCTGGCTTCGGATCTGCGCAGCTCCAGCCATTGCGGCCATCTGAGGAGTGAACCATTGGATGGAAGACTTCTCTCTGCCTCTCCTCTCTCTGTGTAACCCTCTGACTTTCAAATAAATAAATAAATCTTAAAAAAAACAGTTGGTTGTCGCATTTATTTCTCTACACTTAAAGAAGAACTATGTCTTTTACCTTCTCAATGTAAAAACAAGACATCTAGCACTGTCACAAAACACAGTATCTGCCTCTTGATTTTTCACCAAAGAGGAAAGGAAGGTACTGAGCATGCAAAATGACTCCTCTAAGGTCCTGGCCAAACTGGACAATGGCCAGGATTAAAATATTTTCAGTTTCCATATTTTTATACCAACCACAGAAGAGCAAAACTTGTTCTGTGACACTGACTTTTCTGTTCTATCTCCTACTTAGCAAAGGTCATGTAAGGAAATTTGTAGGCAGTGTACCTACTTATTCAACTGACTTCTCTAGTCTCCATGCTGCTTGTTAACTCCTTCTATGTGTGGAGTTTTTAGTATAACAATATATGGTGTTAAAAAAATCTTTTTGTGGTACCCCATCTTAAATCTCCAACCCAGCCTTCTCACTTCCCCATATCATGTCCTCCTGTGTCCTATATACCCACAGGTGTGCATCACCACTGAAGTTAGCAGTTCAAATCAGCAATGGATTATTGAGCATCTGCTGAGTTTCAGAGTTAGGTCTTTGAGATCCCTGGCTTGATTTCTGCCCTCATGTAGCAGGGGAAAACAGACATTAAACAAGTAACTTCACTTGTGCTGCTTGTTATATTAGGAGTTCAGCTTTTTATGAAAGCTTACTACAAAGGGAGTTGAACCTAGGTTAAATGAGGGAGAGTACCCTGGGAAAGAGATATTTAGGCTGAGATCTGAGGAAAGAGCAGGAGTCAATCAGGAATTGAAATTAGGGGATGATAATTAGAAGAGAGATAAGAATATTCTTAACAGAGGAAACAGCTATACATAACCCTGGGAATAAGACACAGTGAGGCACAGTCAAGGAATAAGAGCAATCTGGTAGGTCAATGTTCACAAGGGACAAAATGGTTTACTACTTACTCCTGACCACAGCAGATATATATGCTGGAAGTCAGCTTCTATCCCCCTCTTTTTTTTTTTTTTTTTTTTTTGACAAGCAGAGTTAGTGAGAGAGACAGAGACAGAGAGAAAGATCTTCCTTTTCCATTGGTTCACCCCCCCCCCCCCATATGGCCACTACGGCTGGTGTGCTGCGCCGATTCAAAGCCAGGAGCCAGGTGCTTCCTCCTGGTCTCCCATGTGGGTGCAGGGCCCAAGCACTTGGTCTATCCTCCACTGCCTTCCTGGGCCACAGCAGAGAGCTGGACTGGAAGAGGAGCAACCGGGACAGAATTCGGCACCCCAACCGGGACTAGAACCCGGGGTGCTGGCCTTTAAGCATCCCTTTCTCACTGGCTCAAGAACTGTTTCCAAAAAGTGACAGGTCTTTAGTACCAATAGCTTGGTAGGGTAGAAGATTTTTTTTTTAAAAAAAGAATTATTTTATTTTTTTCAAATATAGTGTTACAGAGAGAGGTAGAGACAGACAGAAAGGTCTTCTGCTGGTTCACTCCCCAGATGGCCACAACTGCCGGAGCTGTACCGATCTGAAGCCAGGAGCCAGGAGCTTCCTCCAGGTCTCCCACGTGGGTGCAGGGGCCCAAGGACCTGGGCCATCTTCTGCTATCCCAGACCATAGCAGAGAGCTGGATCAGAAGAAGAGCAGCTGGGACTAGAACCAGTGCTCATATAGGATGCCAGTGCTGCAGGCAGAGGGTTAAGCCACTGTGCCACAGCAGATATTGAGGATATTGACACAGAAGATATTGATAGGTCAGTACTTCCTGCCTTATAACAGGTGAGGAACTGAGGCCCAAAGAGGGTAACTTTCCAAGGCAACTGGGACTTGAACACAAGTTAGCTGACCCCAGAATTCCTATGTTGGGAGATCATCAAGTGTGAGATTCTCAATACCCTAGAAAGACAAAACCAGGATCTGTAGGGGTCAGAGAAGCGCAGACTCAGAAGGCTCTGTAGCTTTTGGAAAAGGAGCCTAGCTGTAACATCTACCAATAATACATATTAGAATTTGGATAAGCCATCTTTTGTCTTACACATTGTTTTTCATAATCTCTTTTTAAATATTTTATTTGAGAAGTAGAATTATAGACAGATAAAGGGAGAGACAGAGTGAAAGATCTTCCATCCACTGGTTCACTCCCCCAAACAGCTGCAATAATCAGAGCTGGGCCAATCTAAAGCTAAGACCCAGGAACTTCCTCTGGGTCTCCCACACTAGTGCACTTGGGCCATCTTTCACTGCATTCCCAAGCCATAAGCAAAGAGCTGGATTGAAAGAGGCACAGCCAGGACACGAACAAGTGTGAATATGGGATGACAGCACCACAGCTTGAGGCTTAGCCCACTATGCCTCAGCATTGGCCCCTTCCATAATCTCTTGAAGCTTTCTGATACTAATAATTGTTTCACTTAGCTAAGTATTAAAAATAATAAAACATACTCATCACTGTGTGTATCTACTCTTGCAGAACCTTCTTTCCATTCCTAAATTGGGAACTGTTTTTCTGGAGTTTTTGGATAGCCACCAACCCAGTCCAAACCTGTCCCAGATTAATCCAGATACAAAATGATTTTTGACCATGCCTCATCTTATAGTGAGAACTCAATCTTATACCATTTATGCTGTGCTTACATTACTCACTCACAGTTAAAACTTGTCACTTTTTCCTATTGTGATCACTAAACACTGAAGGAGACATGTAGAATCAATAACACTACAAAAATTGTTTCTTTTGAAAGGCTGAGTTAAATTCTATTATTTATGCACTGAAGGCATAAAGCTAGAAGAGAAAACATTCAATCAGAATTTTGGTTCCAGCTATAATGAAGTATGGGTTCATCTTTCTATAGCAAACAAGTACAAAACTGGATAAATGTATGAAGCAACTCTCAGTTGTTAAACATCAGACCCCATAGGCTGAAGCTTTTTGAGGAAAAAGGAAACACACAAAGCAAACTTCATCTTCTCCCTGACTTCCTGTTTAGGGGTCATTTCTAAAACATGGCAAAGAGAAAAGCAACCAGAATGGTGAAAACAGAAACTAAGATTCAGAGATGTTGAGAGAGGTGGAATGTAAGGTGATGAGGGAGGGGGAAGCTACACAGAAAGGAAGACCCAGAAATCTGCAAAGGAGTCCTCTTGAATCACAAGCCAAACACTGAGCTCTGTGTGCAGATGGGCAGACTATGGAGCTGGCTAGAGATTCTGTGGATTCACAGTGCTGGGGAGACATTGGAATTCTAACATAAGACAGCCAGTAAGAGTCCTGATAATAACCTTGGTCATTCAGGTGAGATCATACAAAGGCCTTTAGGGAAGAGCTAACTTAGTCCTACAGTCAAGGCTGCTTTTCACTGAGACTTATATGAGGAGTCTTCAAAAAAATAATGGAAAACACACTTTTCTTTTCACTAAAATAAACTGACACTAACTTGTTACAGCATGTCTTAATGAAATCTAGTTTGAGACACTAAGAAGGGTATGATGCAGTTGGAAAAGAGCCCCTAAAAATGCAACTTGCATGCTGCTCAAATTGAAGCAAGAATATCCAATTGATGGTAAAGCTTGGGTATACAAATGATGAAATCATTGATAACTTATGGGTTATGGGTACAATGTCTCCACCTTTAAAAAAGAGCAGTTTACAAATGGATAACTCATTTTAAGAAGGGACAAGATGGTGTTGAAGATGAGTCCTTAAACAACAGATAATCCACCTCAATCTGAGGAAAAAAATTAATCATGTTTGTGCCCTAATTGAAGCAAACCAACATTTAACAGCAGAAATGGTAACCAACACTACAACTGTTTCAATTGGTTCATCTTATACAATTCTGATTGAAATATTGAGCTGGAGAAAACTTTCTGCTCCATGGGTGCCAAAACTATAGTGCATGGATCAACTATAGAGAAGAGCAGAGCTTTCAATAGAGATTTGAGGGGCCAGTACTGTGGATAGCAGTGATGCCGCTACTTGCCATGCTAGCATCCCATATGGGTGCTGGTTCAATTCCTGGCTGCTCCTCCTCCAATCCATCTCTCTGCTATGGCCTGGGAAAGCAGTAGAAAATGGCCCAGGTCCTTGGGCCTCTGTACCTGAATGGGAGGCATAGAGGAAGCTCCTGGCTTCTAGCTTTGGGTCAGCACAGCTCCGGTTGTTGTGGCTGACTGAGGAGTGAACCAGTGGATGTAAGACCCCCCCCCCCTCTCTCTCTGTGTGTGTGTGTGTGTGTGTGTGTGTGTGTGTGTCTGTCTCTAACTCATTCAAATAAATAAAATAAGCCTTTTTTTTTTTAAGATGCCTTTGTTAAAAAAAAAAAAAAACTCAGTTGAACAATACTGCTCTGGAATGTGTCCTCATGAATAACAGGATATATTCTTAGAAGATAACTTTTTGAATGCTACTGTCTGAACTGCACTTATGTCGATTTCCTTGACAGCAGAAGGAATCTGATCATCCTAATAAGTGGGCAAGAGATGCTGCACATAACCTTTGTTCCTAGTCTTCAAGACCTGTTCACATGCCTAGGAGGAGTTGCTTCAAGGGCCAAAGGTCCCTTTGCATCCCATAGGGACAAGGTCTTCCTAATGAGTTCTTCCACTCCATGCAGCTTGATGGATAAGTGATCTGAGTCTTCTTTTATGAGGCCCCATAAGATCTTGTTCATGTTAACATCTTTCACTCAGCCAGCCAGCCAGAGATCCTAAGCTTTAAATTTGACCCAGAACAGGGAAGGAGAAGAAATGCAGCATAGGAAATTCTATTTACACCTCAAGCCTAAACCAGAGGTCTACCTATCCCCACCAAAGCTGCATTAAGAGTTATTGGCATTGGCTTGAACCTGAAGGCAAGGCAGAATGAGGGCATTCATTGTTTACTCAATACTAACTATTGTCATCAAAACTCCATCTGCTAAGGTTTGAACGTATACCCACCAAGAATTTTAAAAGTTATTAAAAGTATTAATGGCCAGGGCCGGCGCCATGGCTCACTTGGTTAATCCTCCACCTGTGGCATCCCAGTTGCTCCTCTTCCGGTCCGGCTCTCTGCTGTGGCCCGGGAAGGCAGTGGAGGATGGCCCAAGTGATTGGGCGCCTGCACCCACGTGGGAGACCGGGAGGAAGTACCTGGCTCCTATCTTTGGATGGGCACAGCTCCAGCTGTGGCGGCCATTTGAGGGGTGAACCAATCGAAGGAAGACCTTTCTCTCTGTCTCCCTCACTATCTAACTCTATCTGTCAAATAAAAAAAAAAGTTAATGGCCGATGTGATGGTATTAAGGGATATGATCTTTAAGAGGTGATTATGTCGTGAAGGCTATGGTCCTCATGAATGGAATTATAGGCCCTTGTAAAGGAGGTCTCATTCAGTGTTCTCAGGCTTGCCCACCTTCCACTATGTGTGGACACAGCATTCATTCCCCCCAGAGGATACAGCAGTAGGTGCCATATTGGAAGCAAAGAACAGCCCTCACCTGGTAACCCAAACTGTTGGTGCTTTGATCATGGGCTTCCCAGTCTCGAACTGTGAAAAATACATTTCTATTGTTTATAAATTACCCAGTCTCAGATATTTTGAGAAACACATTTTATCCATCTTCTTTCTCTGGGAAATGCTGACTATTTTCTTCTTTCTGAAAGTCTCCTAGCTTAGCTTCAAAGACACTACAATCTAAGTTTTAGTTTTACCTCTTTGGCCATTCATTAAAAAAAATGCCTTTATTCTTCATTTTCACCCCCTTGAAGTTGATATTCCCAGTGATTCCATATTCAACTCCTTCCCCATTTTGAATTTTTCTTGGACAAAGCGCCTACATCCCTGATTTGCCTATCTATCATATATTAATACTCAGATATTCTATTTACATCTTATGCCTTCCTACTGAGAGCCACAGTTGATGCTCAGTGACTAAATATCATCATGTGGATGTCCACAGGCAATCCAAGTTTATTTTATATTAAATAGAACTTAACCTATCCTATTAATGTAACTTAACCTTGCCCATTGTCAAATGTTCCCCTGTTTTCAACCAAGGCTTATCCTTGCCAACACCTCTCATTTTTGCTGACCAATTTTTTTTTCCAGGCAGAGTTAGACAATGAGAGAGAGAGACAGAGAGAGAGAGAGTTATAGACCTTGAGAGAGAAACAGAGAGAAAGGTCTTCCTTTCATTGGTTCACTCCCCTAATGGCCACTATGGCCAGTGTTGCACTGATCCGAAGCCAGGAGCCAGGTACTTCCTCCCGGTCTCCCATGTGGGTGCAGGAACCCAAGCACTTGGGCCATCCTCCACTGCCCTTCTGGGCTACAGCAGAGAGCTGGACTGGAAGAGGAGCAATTGGGACTAGTACCTGGCGCCCCAACCGGGACTAGAACCCAGGGTGCCGGCGCCTCAGGCAGAGGATTAGCCAAGTGAGCCACAGCGCTGGCCTGCTGACCAATTTTAACCAGGATTATGTTTCTGTTATCCTAGGCTTCCTCGAGTAGCCTGAACCACAGAACTCCATGGAAACAACTAATGTATAACAAAGTTTTTAAAAGATAATATTCAATGTTGGTTAGGATACAACATCATGGTCACTATTATATATTATGATGGAAATGTAAATCTATACATTAATAACAAACAATTTGATAATATATGTTCTTACTAATATCTGAACACACCTTGAAAATCTGTTGGGCCCATAAAGTAATGTAGTGAGATAGAGATCAGTCTGGCATAGAGAAGCTTAGGAGACTATACTGCCCTATGATGCCAAGTTATTACTCCTACTGACATCACAGGAATAAACATTGTGTTATCTTAAGACCAGCTTGTCTGAATCATTTTTTTCACAAAAGTTTCAGCATCATTAACCCATTTTAAAATCACATCACCCAAAGTTCCCTCTACAGCCATTTGGGTTTTATTTATTTTTTTGTCATTGAAAGCTTTTATTTAATACATATAAATTTCGTAATTACAACTTTTGGATTATAGCAGTTGTTCCCCCCATACTCGTCCTCCCATCCCAAAATCATCCCACTTCCTACTCCCTCTCCCATCCCATTCCTCATTAAGATTCTTTTTAATTATCTTTATATACAGAAGATCAACTCTATACTAAGTAAAGATTTCAACAGTTCACACCCACACAACACACAACGTATAAAGTACTGTTTGAAGACTAGTTTTACTGTTAAGTCTCATCTACAGCCATTTGTTGTCCATCATTCTAACAGCTCTCAATTCCTTCTATCAGGCTATCAGATCAGATAATTCGAGTCAAGCCTTAACTATAAACACTCCAATCTGGGTGTGCATGGGGATGTCCTCAGTGGTCTCAGCTATTGCTGTTTTCTGCCTCTTGTGGGCACTAAGAATGCTAGATATGAGGCCCTCATCAGCTAGAACTTGAAGGATCCCCTCCAGATTCAAGGCACTTTGCAATCTCAGATGCAATTAGATTATTTATATGTATAAAGTAATAAACATGGAGATAGCAAAGACGTCCAACTGTATCAAACAAACCACATCTCACAAAAGGAGACTATAAAACCTCATAAATAAAATTTAATGCAAAATTGCCACTAGGACCCATCAGAAAATAAACCTTCAAACACATAGGGAAATCAAAGGAGCAAATAATATAGACCAATCGGATGAGTGAATTGGAGATATAATGTGATACTTTAGCCTCTATGTCTGTATGTCTAAAGTAGTGTGCCCCAATTCTGCTTAGGAATCTCTATTCCATTTAATGTCATTAAACAGGAGTCTTCAAAGTGATTCTCAATTTCTATTGAATGAATTTGTCCTAAGTCAGCAAGTAAAGATATGAATTAAGATTTGTTGTCTAGGCCGGCGCCGCGGCTCACTAGGCTAATCCTCTGCCTTGCGGCGCCGGCACACCCGGTTCTAGTCCCGGTCAGGGCTCCGGATTCTGTCCCAGTTGCCCCTCTTCCAGGCCAGCTCTCTGCTGTGGCCAGGGAGGGCAGTGGAGGATGGCCCAAGTGCTTGGGCCCTGCACCCGCATGGGAGACCAGGAGAAGCACCTGGCTCCTGGCTTCGGATCAGCATGGTGCGCCGGCCGCAGTGTGGCGGCCATTGGAGGGTGAACCAACGGCAAAAGGAAGTCCTTTCTGTCTCCCTCTCTCACTGTTCACTCTGCCTGTCAAAAAAATAAAAAAAAAATTAAGATTTGTTGTCTAGAATGTTCAATGTAATATTATTTATTATAATGTAAAACTAGTAGAAATAACTAAATATCTAGTCATAAGATTATAATAAATAGTAATACTATGAATATTATACTTCCATTAAATTTATATTTTAAAATAATTTTAATGTCATGGTAAAATGCTCATATTCAACAAAAACAGAATATAAAATAAATATAGATGTGATTCAGTTAAAATCTAAATGTATAAAAATATGTACACTGAAAAATAAGAGATAAAGAAAATATATGGAAGGGTGGAATTAGAGGAGATCATCCCATAATGTATAATTGTTATCTTTAGAATAAGAGAAAAATAGAACAGACATCAGACTGTCTCTGGTTTATTAATTAGTACCTAGTGAGATATAGTTCTATTTCTATATTCTCTTCCTCCAATCAGATTTGAGTATTTTGGAGAATAAAAACCCTGTGTACTAATACTTTTGTGTGTCATCTTTATAGTGCAGGTTTTTTGCATACGGAGGCAGTCAGCCAGGGAATCCGAGGAGAAGCAGCTAATATTCCCATATCAGTGATCACTTCTAGGAGGACCCTATGGTGAGTCTGTCAGTAAAAGCGTTGGTGGCTTACTGTGTGAAAGTCTACAGCAATGGGGGCGGTGCTCTGCTGTAGCTGATAAAGCTGCCACTTGCCACTTGCTCTGGCTGCTCTGCTTCTGATTCAGCTCTCTATTACAGCCTGGGAAAGCAATAGAACATGGCCCAAGTCCTTGGGCCCCTGCACCCACATGGGAAGACCTGGAGGAAACTCCTGGCTTCGGATTGGCGCAGCTCCGGCTATTGTGGCCAATTGGGGAGTGAACCAATAAATAAATCTTAAAAAAAAAAAAAAAAAGTTTACAGCAATGATGATGCCACAATTCCTGTTGTAGAGAAATAGGAACAAGAAGTTAGGTTCAAGCATGTTTGAGTCTCAGTCCCACTTCATCATATAATGGCTAGGTGACTTCTCTGAGCCCCAGTCTCAGCAACAGTGATACCACTTTTCACAGTATTTATGAAACATAAAGGAGGCACAATGCCTTGTAAATTATTGATAATTTCCCTCCTCTTTTTGAAGAATGGTTCATTTTTAAAGGAAAGGACATTGCAATAAACAAAATTGTCATCAGTTTCCACAATTTATTAAATTTCTTTTTTTAAAGAACTCAAAGAACTTAAAATTAAATTTTGAATGTTATCTGTGTGGACAGAAACTGCCCACATCTGGAAAACTGGAGGTTGAATAATTGTTCTTGCTGCTAGCAATTAACATTTTTTTTGTTGTTTGTTTGTTTTTTGTATTTCCCTAAAAACCTCTTGGCTGTTTCATCAAATTTGATTGGGGTAAGATTGCTGACTCCAAGGGGCCAAAGGTTAGATATTAGATAACAAAGCCACACAGAGACCAGGAGAGATGAGTAATATATTTCAGTTCATTTATTTTCAGAAGCCTTGTGAGGCAGGAGAAAAGAAGGATGGGAAGAATACTAAAGACAACCAGTTTTAGGGAACAAAAGGATATAATTTTTGTAATACTGGGAAGTGAGATTACTTTTGATAAAGTGTTTTTCTTATAATTGGAGTAACTGTGGGGCCAGTGTTGTGGTACAACAAGTTAGATTGCTGCCTGTGATACCAGCCTCCCATATTGAGCGCAGATTCATGGCTGTTGCAGTTCTGATCCAGCTCCCTGCTAATGCACCTGGGAAAGCAGCAGAAGATGGCCCAGGTACTAGGGCCCTTGCTTCCATATAGGAGACTGGGATGGAATTCCTGGCTTCTGGCTTTAGCCTAGACCAACCCTGGATGTTGTGGCCATTTGGGGAGTGAATCGACAGATAGAAATTATCTCTGTCACTGTTTCTGTCCCTCTTTGTTGGTCACTCTGCCTTTCAAATAAATTGATAAATCTTAGATTTAAAAAAAAAGGACTGGAGGAGCTGCTATTTCTTTTGTGTTTCTCTTGTAATACAAGGACTTTAAAATATAGGCAATAGGATCATATAAAAATTTAATTTTCACTCTAGTTTACCTTTAGCTGTGACTAGTCGGTTAAGAAATGATTCTCAAAACAGTTTTTTCTTTGTCATCTATTTTTTATTTTTTCATATTAATAAAACCACTTCTCTATTATTATTATTTCATTTCATTCTATTAAAATTGGACCTTTACATTGTCCTTTGTGTCATAAATGGGAAAGCAAGTCACTCTTGTGGGATCTTTAAGTATCTCTCTAACACAACTACAGAAGTTAGAAGCATATAAAATGAATGGATTTATTGTATTCACAGGACCAGGAGAAAAAGGCATGCCACACCATACAGGGGGCCTTGCCAGAGTAAGAACAAGGGAGAAGACTCAACCAAGTGAGTAGATGACAGAGGGGATCCTGAACAATTGCCTTTGGGGGGCCTCAATTAGAGCATCTAAGAAAAGGTGTGAGAGGATTTTATTGGTGCATTTGAGTGTCACTAGATCACAATCAGGGAGGGTGAGAAGGAGAACTTGTGCAGGTCCCAGCCTTATCACACTGATGCACCTGCTTTGCTTGGATGTGGTGCTTACAGCCTGTGTGTGGGGGTGGTGAGCCATCAGAAAACTATAAAACTTGCAGCTACGTATATGTGTTGAAAAGTTGCATTGTACCCCTTAAAAATACACAAGTATTATGTAATAATCTGAAATTTTAAAAAATGAAAATAAAATATTTGAGACTAAAAATAAAATTTTGAGACAAAAATGTGTAATCCTTACTCTAAAGGGAAGTGTGAAGGTGATGGCAGTAATTAGCTTGGACTATTTATGCATTTAACAAGCCAGTCACTAATAATGATTGATTAAATTTTAGTGTGAGCATATCAACACTATTTAATGCTGGCTGTGTGTACCATTCCATCTGCATGATCTTTATTCCTGAACCTGCTTTGAGAAATACTGCTTGTGTCAGCATGTCATCTAAGTTCAAGGATCTTTGATCCTTATGCTACAAATTCCTTAGTATGTTACTTTTGTTCTCATCATCTCAATGTAGCTCCTCTATATCCTCCATATACCATATCTTCATTTGCGGCTGGGAGGAAAGGGAGAGAAGAACAGAAAGAGTGTGTCAGTTAGGCTTTGGTTTTTTTCATTGAAAAGCATTGGTTTTCTAGCTTTTTTTTTTTTTTTTTTTTTGACAGGCAGAGTTAGACAGTGAGAGAGAGAGAGCAAGACAGAGAGAAAGGTCTTCCTTCTTCCATTGGTTCACCCCCTAAGTAGCTGCTATGGCCGGCGTGTTACGGCTGGCACGCTGTACTGATCCGAAGCTAGGAGCCAGATGCCTCCTCCTGGTCTCCCATGTGGGTGCGGGGCCCTAGCACTTGGGCCATCATCCACTGCCTTCCGGGGCCACAGCAGAGAGCTGGACTGGAAGAGGAGCAACCGGGACAGAATCTGGCACCCCACCCGGGACTAGAACCCAGGGTACCGGCGCTGCAGGCAGAGGATTAGCCTAGTAAGCCATGGCGCCAGCCTGTTTTTCTAGCTTTTACACATGGTAGAATGCAGCTTGCATCTCACCGGCCAGAGTTATGTTACTTGTTCCTTCCTAACTGTAAAGGAACCTGAGAAATCATCTTCATGAAATGTTTTTCCTTTGAAAATGTATCCTTTTTTTTTTTTTTTTTTCCTGAAGACGTCCCTGTGATGCTCTGTTTTCCTGTTCAATCTGAGCTGGGTACGTTCTGTTCTTGATACAGAAACCCAGGATACTTCTGGCTCCAAATCCTAGGAATTTTCTTCTTTGCTCCATGTAAGATCCTATTTCTTGGATGCTTGATTCTTACTCTACTCCCTTGTCTGGTAGTAAACATCCTTCTATAGCTTTTTTAAAGATCTTGCATACAGTTAGGTGAAACGTGTTTTATATAGTGTTACACTTGAATGGTAGCTTGGCTGAGTAGAATTTTAGATTGACAGTAATTTTTCTTTGGCTTTTAAAGGTAGTGCTTTCCAATGATGTGGTTGAGAAATTTAGTGTTATTCTTAATCTAGAACTTGTGTATGTATTCTGTTTTTCTCTCTGATGATTTTCAGTCTGCTCTCTTCTAAAATCTAGCTTGATTTTTTTTGTGTTGTCTTTTTCGTGTTGGGCACCTGAAGGCCTTTTTAAATCGGAGATGTGTATTTTGCAAGTAATTATAAGAAAGTTCTCATATTATTTCTTTGCTCATCATTTTTTTTTCTTCTCCCCATTTTATATATTCTCTTTTTCTGGAACACCTAATAATTCAATATTGTGATTCTTGGATTACACTCCTTTTATTCTCTTATTTTTATTTTCTATCATTAATAATCTCTTTTACTTTTTAGGCTACTTTCTTTTTTTAAAAAAACATTTATTTATTTATTTGAAAGGCACAGTTACAGAGAGGCAGAAGCAGAGAGAGAGAGAGAGGTCTTCCATCTGCTGGTTCACTCCCCAGATGGCTGCAATGGCAGGAGCTGAGCCGATCTGAAGCCAGGAGCCAGAAGCTTCTTCCAGGTCTTCCATGTGGGTTCAGGGGCCCAGGGACTTGGGCCATCTGCACTGCTTTCCTAGGCCATAGCAGAGAGCTAGATCGGAAGTGCAGCAGCTGGGTTCGAACTGGCTCCCATATGAGATGCCAGTACTAGAGGTGGCGGCTTTACCCTCTACACCACAGCATGGTCCCAATAGGCTACTTTCTTATTATTAGTGTTGTGTAATATTTATCATTCTGCCATTTTACTGTTAACTCATGTCTTTCTAGTTATTGGACATCGATTACATATGTAGTGGGATCTTGCTTTTTGTTGAGTCTGACAATCATTGCCTTTTAATGGTTTAGTCCATTTATATTTAATATAATTATTGATATGGTTTGGATTAAGTCTTACAATTTCTCTACTGTTTGTCCTATGCATTCTTTGTCTTTTTTTTTGCTTCCTTTCTTAATAGCTACTAAATTGATTTTTTATATTCAGTAGTATCTTTTGCCTTAGTTGTATTTTTGTATTTCTGTTTGTTTGTTGTTCTACCTTGAATTAATGTTGAATGCTTTCATAAAAGAATCTAACAGCAAAATATTTCATTTACCCCTTCTTGTTCTTTTTGCTTCTTCTCTACAACACTTTAATTCTATATTTGTTATAAACCTCATAATAAATTATTATATTTAATTTATTGTCTGTTAAAAATTAAGAAATAAGAAAAAAGTATTTTTTAAATATTTAGCCATATATTTGCTATTTGCAACACTATTTATCTTTCACACAAGTTTTAATGTTGGTATTGCATCATTTTTCTTTAGCCTAAAGAACTTATTGTTACATTTTATATAGTAAAAGTTTGCTGACATCAAATTCTTTTGGTTATTTTTCCTTGAAAAGTACATTAATTTTGCCTTAATTTTTAAAGGATATTTCACCTTGATATAAATTTCTAATCTCATGGGTTATATTCACACCCAGTACTTTAGAAATGTTATTTGTGTCCTGTCTTGCATGTTCTGAAAAGTTCAGCAGTCATTCTTATCATTGTTCCCCGTTATATGATACATGTTTTCTTCTTGCTTGAGTGCTTTCAAGATATCCTTTGATTCTAGCAACTTTATTATTTCAGCCTAGGTAAGGTTTTCTTGTATTTATCCTGCTGAGATTAGTTGAGGCTCTTGGGTCTTTAAGTTGATATTTTTTATCAAACTTGAATACTTTTTAGGAAATATATTTTGCTTTCATTCTTCATTCTGGGCCTCCAATCATACATATGTTAGGTCACTTACTGTTCTTTGTGCTGTTGTTATACATTTTAATTTTATATATTATGAACCTCACAAAGTTTTCCTTCTTGTGCTGCAGTTTAGATAGTTCCTATTGATTTATTTTTAAATTTATTGATTTTTTTTCCTTTGGCAATGGTCAAATTACCGATAAGCTTAGTCAATACATTTTCATTTTATATATATAATAATTTCTAATCACATCTATATGACAAAAAGCTACTATTCTTTCTTGATGTCCTCTTATTCATAATCTCAGATTGTCCCAGAAATTCTGCCATTTGTATTTCTGAACCATGATTGCCCCAATTGACTCACTCCCCTAGGAGAATTCAAAAAGACTTTTTCAGATCATATGTCCCAAGTTTTGTTTAGAAAAACAATGTCCGCCTTGCGGCGCCGGCACACCGGGTTCTAGTCCCGGTCGGGGCGCCGGATTCTGTCCCAGTTGCCCCTCTTCCAGGCCAGCCCTCTGCTGTGGCCCAGGAGTGCAGTGGAGGATGGCCCAGGTGCTTGGGCCCTGCACCCCATGGGGAGACCAGGAAAAAGCACCTGGCTCCTGGCTCCTGCCATCGGACGATCGCGGTGCGCCGGCCGCAGCACGCCGTCCGCGGCGGCCATTGGAGGGTGAATCAACGGCAAAAAGGAAGACCTTTCTCTCTGTCTCTCTCTCTCACTGTCCACTCTGCCTGTAAAAAAAAAAAAAAAAAAAAAAAATGTCAAAGATAAGAAGTTCTGGAAATCTAAACTTTTCTAGGAATGCTCTAATATTCCATTCTGCATTTCTTCAGTAATCAATTTTTCCAATTTGGGAGGTGCTCCAGCAGGAGTGATGGCTGGTTGCCTAGCATGGCCCCTTGGTGAGCCAGGATAATTGCCATTCTGGAGGGTACAGCACTTTCTAAGTAAGCAGGTATAAAAGCCACAGAGGCAAACTGACAGCTACTACTTTTTATTTTTATTTTTTTTTTTAGCATTCTGGAGGCTTTATATGGGAGAAAGAGAGTGTATTACAAGCCCTAATGTAACCACTAAGTTGCCTCTAGCCTCTGTGTTTCCTCTCATGGTTTAGCGGCTGCTGTTGGGGTCTCTCCGTAACCCAGAAGCCACAACTCAGCAAGGATCAATGTTCAGCCCAGCCCTTTCTGACACCCTTGCTAAGGGTGAGTTCAGCTATAAGGAGATACTTCTGACATTTTATAACACCTATAAATGCTGTCAGACAAATGGCAAATCAGTGTTTCCAGCAGGCCAAGTAAAGATGAGTGTGTGCTGATAGATGGCTTCAACACATCAAGCGCCGGATCCAATCCCACAGAGCAGTAGTATCTTTTCCCTTTTCTGGCTTCTTCCTCTCTCCTGTTTCTGTGAATCCAATGGAATCAGTAAAACAGCAGCCAAGGACATTATTACCTGATTCATGTGATTCTCTTGTTTGGCAATTATAGGGACAATATTCCCAGGAAGACTCCTAGACACACCTACTATGCATTTACCTTTAACCACCTGGCCATGTGTGAGCAACTGAAGATCCCCTGGGAATCATAATCTTATTTGGCTTCTACTTACTAATTAAGAATAGCTTTACATGGTCATTATCCCTCTTGCTATCCTATAAAAATATAGGGAGCTTCAATAAATTAAGTTAAAAGTTTAACTCAGATTCTAGGTACTCTCTCTGCATTGGATTGTTTCCTCTGCATCCTCTTGAGAGCTATGTATGGGAAGACAGATCCATGAACTGGAACTATCTTAAAGCTGAGCGTTTTAAGGAAAAAGAGCCATACTAAAACATGGAACATGCAGTAACTTCTCAAAGGAAACATCTTGGAAAAGAAGTGGCAGTCAGGGAAGCAGGTGATGCATGCCCTCTGATCTGAACTTTGCAGTCTGATTGTGGAGTGGAAGTATCTGTGGATATCAAAATTTGTGGGCCGGGGCTGGTGCTATGGTGAGGTAGGTTAATCCTCTCCGCCTGCGGTGCTGGCATCTTCTGATCCAGCTCTCTGCTATGGCCTGGGAAAGCAGTGAAAGATAGCTCAAGTGCTTGGGCCTCTGCACCTGCATGGGAGACCTGGAAGAAGCTCCTGGTTCCTGGCTTCAGGTCAGCCCAGCTCCAGCCATTGAGGCCATTTGGGGAGTGAAGCGGGTAGATGATCTTTCTGTCTCTCCCTCTCCCTCTCTGTAACTCTACCTCTCAAATAAATAATAAATAAAATATTTTTAAAAAAATTTGTGGACCAGTGACCTGTATGAGAAGAAAAACTAGTACAGTGATCACACATTGTGAAACATTCTAGAACAGTACCAGTTTGGTGAACTATTTTTCTTTTCAGGAAAAGTTAATCACAAGATGTGGAAATGAAGTTTAATTTGTCTTCATAAGAACTTTCAAACAGAAAAAAATACATACCTCAAAAATATAATTTTCAAAGACCACTTGATTGTATGTTTGGTTTGGGTAGATTCAAACTGGTCAGGTGAGGGAACAGCTGCTAACTGAGGAGTAGGTGGAGAAGGGTGATTTGGGCTGCCAGGGAGCTGTGAAAGAGCCCTCTTTGAATGAAGCAGACTCAGACACACAGGCTTAAGCCTCTTTAGAATGATGTGGCAAGTAGGATGAAGGTCAAACTCAGCCCAGGGAACATGGGAGCCGATTCCTTGACTAATTTCCTCTTGGCATTGCCAATCCTGCCATTTATTGTCCCTGCTAACAGCCAACCCTGCCTTGTATGTGGTTAGTGATTCATTTCTAACCCTCTTCTGAAAGATATGTGATTCTGACCAGTATCTAAAATATAAAGGACATTTCAAAAAGTTTGTTGACAATTGGAATTATGAAACTTTATTTTAGTACATAAAACTTTGAAATCCATGCATAGTTTTTTCATAATCCACATTCCCCATGAACTTTTTGAAGATCCCTCATAGGCATGAGGAAAGCGAAGAAGGGAGTGGAGAGCAGCCAGGATCTTAACACAAGCTTTAGAGTCTGTTTTACACATAAGCACAACCTGATGTTGTCCTGACCCTTCGGCTTTGCCAGGAACAAACAAAGGAGGAAACTACTTACATCACAAGTAAATAAACTTCAAAGGCTTGATAATAGTTTTGAAGAGTAGTTCAAGTGTACATTTAGAAAAGAGAAGTAGGGGCTGGCGCTGTGACATAGTGGGTAAAGCCACCGCCTGAAGTGCTGGCATCCCAAATGGGCACCAGTTCAAGACCCGGCTGCTCCACTTCCGATCCAGCTCTCTGCTGTGGCCTGGGATAGCAACAGAAGATGGCCCAAGTCCTTGGGCCCCTGCACCCGCATGGGAGACCTGGAAGAAGCTCCTGGCTCCTGACTTTGGATCAGCACAGCTCCGACTGTTGCGACCATTTGGGGAGTGAACCAGCGGGTGGAAGACCTCTCTCTCTCTCTCTCTCTCTCTCTCTCTCTCTCTCTCTGCCTCTCCTCTCTCTGTATAACTCTGACTTTCAAATAAATAAATAAATCTTGAAAAGAGAAGAAGTAGTAGAGAGAAATGTGAAAGAGAAAGTAATGTGAAAGTATTGTGAAATACATATTTTGAAGAGCAGGGTGGTCACAGTAAACAAGGTAAAACAAACATCTGAAAAGAGATTGAGGTGCATATTTTTTAAAAAAAGGAAGTCATAGTATTTGATTGGAAGGACCAAGAGGAGGGATGGCCTTGAGATAGTAAAACATTAGGTATTGATTGATTTCAGAGTGAGACTGGGTGCTTTGGTCTCTCATCATGACCCCCTTCTTTGAATGTGTAAATCCATGCATCTAAACCTTTTTATTTATTAAGTTATATTCGTAGCTTTCTGTGGTTGTTACTGTCATGGTAACAGACACAGGAAGGTAGTGAAAATGGCAGGACAGGGAAGGGGCACTTTTGAGTGAGCTGTAGCTACCTGAAACTGTTAATAAGGCAAACACTTATGATCCTAAACTTCTTTGTAAAAAGCATGCTTTATTTTTTGAGTAGTTTTGGGTGCATAGTAAAATTGAGTAGAAGGTACAGAAAGTTCTCACACAGCCTCCCAAAATCAAAATCACCCCAGAAATAGTATCTTAGTTACCACTGATAAACCTACACTAACACATCTTTATCACCCAGACTCCGTTTACGTTATGGGTCACTCTAATCCCCACATTATTTGTGTGGGGTCTAATGTGCAAGCTCAAGGCCAGCATCTGCACCTTTTGGCCTAGTGGTGACAGGGCCTCCAGCACATTTCCACTTCCTCTTTCAAAGCTCTTCTGCTCCCAGATAGGACCCCAGCTCCTAGGGCTGATACTGTCTGAGAGTCCCCATTTTGAGCCTATACCGCAAAGCCATAGCCCATGCTTGGAATTTGTTTTCAGCTTCCTCTCCACACCAGAACTTTCCTGGGAAGAAATTCAGTGCTTTTTGAGGTCACATCTAGTTATTTATACACGAATGTGAACTAGGGTGCTAATGAGTATGATTAGAGACAAAAGAGAGCTATGGGAGATGGTGCTTACCCAGAGGAAAGACACTCACATTCTATGAATTTCAAGAAGCAGGCTTAAGCAAGCCAGAGGGGTAGATATTTCTGAGTTGCCAAGCCTTAGGGAAACTCTCATGTGGATAGGAGGTCACATGCTTCACCTATGTGAAGAGTGAGCCCTGTGTCTTTCATGGCTATCACTTTATTCACTATTTTAGCTTGAAAAGTAGGATTATCTAAATACCCTTTGCTTTCTCTCCTTCCCTTTCTCCCTCCCTTCCTCCTTTCCTTCTTCCTTTCATTTTACAATGGGAAGATGAACAAATAACTGACATCAGGTCTCCTAGAGCTATAGACCTTTAGGCAGTGGTGGTGCTGATGTTCAAAACTGAATTTCTGAATAAAATGTAAGTTTATGAGTGCATTATGGGTATTATGGATATAAAGTTTATGTGGCATACATTTTACAAGTAATAATAAAATATAACACTTCATTGTGGATCCATGTAGCCAATCGATTATTTATTTTTTCTTTTTGACAGGCAGAGTAGACAGTGAGAGAGAGAGACAGAGAATGGTCTTCCTTTTCCGTTGGTTCACCCCTCAGTGGCCACTGCGGCTGGCGTGCTTCGGCCGGCGCACTGTGCTGATCTGAAGGCAGGAGCCAGGTGCCCCTCTCAGTCTCCCATGCGGGTGTAAGACCCAAGACCCAAGGACTTGGGCCATCTTCCACTGCACTCCCTGGCCACAGCAGAGAGCTGAACTGGAAGAAGAGTGCCAGCCACCAATTGATTCTTATTATTGCTGAAGTAATATATGCATAACCAACCTATGTTCACAATTTTACCATGATATAACAAATTAAGCTGCATCTCAATCTACTGGGTCTTTTCCCAGTAAATTTATTGTGATTATACCTGTGATATAATCTAAAGTTTATTTACTATTTATTACCTCATACAAACTAAGACCATTAAACTAAGGGCTCTTTCAGAATTATTCGTAATATAATTTTTAAAAGATTGTTTCATTTAAGAATTGGCTTGCAGAGTCAATGCTGTGGCACAGTGGGTTAACCACTGCCTGCAGTGGCGGTATCCCACATGGATGCCTGTTCAAGTCCTAGCTGCTCTACTTCTGATCCAGCTTCCTGTTGATGTGCCTAGGAAAGTAGAAGAAGATAGCCCAAGTACTTGGGCTCCTGCACCCACATGGGAGACCCATAAGAAAGCTCCTGGCTCCTGGCTTTGGCTTGGCACAGGCCTGGCCATTGTGGTTATTTGGGGAGTGAACCAGCAGATGGAAGCTCCCTTTCTCTGACTCTTTGCCTCTCCCCCTCTGCTTTTCAGATAAATAAATAAATCTTTAAAAATCAGGGGAAAAAATTGGCTTGCCAAATTTCTGAAAATTTAATAATTGGCTCTTGTGAGCTGAGCAAGCTCCAGCACACTTCTGCTTTTGAGGCTGGCAGTCATCTGGTTTGATCCTCTTGACATCTTCTTCAAAGAAGTGCTAGGAGGTAGCACCGGATCCAGTGATGTTTGCCCTCTGTTGAGCTAGATCATGGAGAAGCTGATGACATCTTCATAATTTTTCGTTCTGGAATGTTTATAAATCATCTAACAGAACAGACTGTGGCCCTGGTTGAAGATGTGAGGCTTTTTGTGAAGTGATACAACTTCTCACCAGCCATGCCCTTTATTTCTCAACTCAGGCAAAGATGCTAAATCCTCTCATTGAAGAGAAAGCCTGGCTGAGGAGTAAGGAGGGAAGGGAGTTAAAGCAAGCATCTTTCCATTCATTTCCTGCAGGTTTCCTGCCTTTCTACACACCTGCTTGGCACAGCATCAGTGATATGCACAGGGTGACTCCCCAGGGATCAGCAATCCCTTTCTGCCCTTCAGCTACTGTTCTTCTTCACTGTCTAAACCTAGTTTGCTATAAAAACTAGTTCTGGGGGCAAGAAAATTTTTAAAAATGACTAAACTTATAACAGTGTTAATATGCATGTGGAAGAGAGAAAGGACTTCAGTATATTTCTTTATTCTTTGTTTATTACTTTCCCATCCAGGAACATATACTTTTTTTTAGCTTTTAATTTATTTACCTACATATATATAGTATATATATATGTGTGTGTGTATATATGTATGTATGTATATATGTGTATATATATATGTAAGTGTATATATATATATATATATATATATAGAGAGAGAGAGAGAGAGAGAGAGAGAGAGAGAGGGAGACAGAGACAGAGACAGAGATCTACTAGCTAGGGCTGAGTCAGGATGAAGCCAGGAGCTAGGAATTCAATCCAGGTCTACCATGTGGATGGTAAGGACCCAGGAACTTGAATAATCACCTGCTGCATCCCAGGGTGCACATTCTAGAAACAGGAGCAGGGCTGGGTCTTGAAACCAGGACTCAAGTATGGGATGCAGGTGGCTCACACAGCATCTCAACCACTGTACCAAATGCCCATCCCAGCAACCTATAATTCTCAGCTCAAAGTAGAAGCATAATCTTCCATGAGATTTAATTGAACATGATTTCCTTGTTCAGATTTTGTATTGATGTGGCAGTCAATTTCACTAAAGTTGAGTTTTGTGTTTTTGCCAATCAGGCTGCAGTGAATTGCGTTTAATTTTTGTTTTATTAGTGCTACCATTATTAACACTATAGCTTTAGGAAGGGTGAGTAGGAGACAAAGCAGGAGTGTAGAGGGCAAGAAAGGCAAAAAATATTAAGCTACTTTCATAAAGTATTTTTAAAAATTGTGGGAAGTTGAACATAAAAGTACCGTTTTCATCATTTTGAAGCATATAATCCAGTAGCATTGGGTACATGCACAGAGTTGTGCAACCATCATAACTGTCTAGTTCCAGAACAGTTTCATCACCCCCCAAAGGAAACCTTATACCATTAAGCAGTGGTCATTGCCCCCTCTCCTGCTCTCTCCAGGGCCCTGGCAATCTGCTTTCTGTCTCTACAGATTTGCCTACTTGGGATATTTCATATAAATGGAATTACACAATATGTGGCTTTCCCTGTGTTTGGCTCTTTCACTTAGTATAATGTTTCCAAAGTTCATCTGTTTTGTAGCATGTATCGTAAGTTACTTTTGAATAGAAATAAAATTGGGGATCATAACCACAGGTCCACTTTACCTGGCTACTTAGCTCCTTCCACTCACTTTTGCTTGGCAGGCCGTGAAACAACTGCCATCACCAGCCTCTAGTTTGGTGCCTTCTTCAGTTCCCAAGAAGATGGGCAAAGAGAACTAAAAGAAAAAGTTCATCTGTCTCAGCTGAACAGCTAGTCCTATTGTCATGTCCGTTCAACAATTTTTACAGCTTTAGTCATATTTTGGTTTGTAGTTAACATATTGACTTAAAGGGTATGCTATTAGCAAGGTCTTGGTTCAGTAAGACTGACTTAGTATAATGTCTCTTTAATTTGTTTTATATTCCAGTAGCCACATGAAAGCAAAAGACAAAACCAGGGCAAAGCAGAAAGTTTACCCCTAAAACAACTTATGACTTGATCAGACAAAAAACGAGCACTCCTTTTAATACATGGGTAGAATCTCAATGACTTCACCACTTGTAAGACAAGCTCTCAGTTCTTGACGATTCTGTCAAGGATATGGTCCTATGAGAATCTTTGTTTAAGCATTTCTTAGTGGTTCTGTGCCTCATCACTAATGTCTACAACAGGAAAACAAGGTCATTCATTAGGTTCCTGTTTTTCCTTCTATTGTCACTTCTTCTCTAGGATTCTTACTGGATTGTGAGCTCTTTGGGGAAGAATCTAGGTCTGATTCATATCTGTGTAATGCAAATCTGTGCTGGTTCAAAGGCCCTCATCTGTGTAACAAAAGAACTCTAGACACATTTTTATTCTGTTGCATTATTCAGAGTAATTAATGTTAGATGCAGTAGCATGACAACCTCAAAATCTTCAGTGGCTTAACACAATAAATGGTTATTTCTTGCTTTTATCACAGTTCACAACAGGTCTGGCAACTCTCTGCAAAGTAATGACTCAGGATTTGAGCTCCTTCTGTCTCTGAGTTTGCCACCTTCTAGGGCTTTCTTGGAGACTTTCCCTATATCATCTGACTTAAGCAAGCAAAGGAGAGACCAGGCAGAGGATATTAAGGAAATTTTAGGGTTCAAGCCTGGAAGTGGCCTACATGACTTCGTGTATTGTTTCTTTGGCCATTGCAGAAGGTCTAGGAGATACAGTTTTCTGTGTGCTCAAGAGGAAATGATGTTAAGCATGTAGTCAGTCCCTTTCCTTCTAGCATGGTGAAATGGTTGGGAAAAGGTTGCCACATGATGGTTCCCAGGTCAGTTATGTGTATTTAGGCATCTGCTTTGCCTGATTCCAGGCTGGTGAACTCCACCCTAACATGGACTATCACTCGGTTTCCTGCTGGTCACTTCCTGCATTTCCAGAACATTCTACCTTAAAATTGATGCTGCAATTATAGATCTGAACTCAGGATGAGGAAAGTCTGTGTTCTCTTTACCATGCCACACAAATCCTTCCTTTACTTGCAGCTAGGACCACACTGTAATAGCAAAACTTTATGGGAGTTTTTATTATCACAGAAGGAAATTATAATGCAGAGGAATATAAACCTTAGATATGAATGTCCTCAGAGTCCACTAGCTGAAGATTGCCTAGTTTCTGGACTTCCTCACAAGGATGGAGGTTGGCTTTCTTCTCCCAGCCTTGAGTAAGAACATGTTAGAGGGCAGTGGGACCCACAGGTGGCAGCTAAAGCTGTTTCATAGGGACTTCCACCACTAGCAGCTGGGCTCATCCATGCCCTTTCTCATTGTGCACCATCTTCCCTCATCACGTGTTGGCCTTTGCTTATCTATGCACAAGGTGGGGAGATGGTTGCACAGTGTTTATGTTTATATTATTTTCATGGCTATCAGTAGTTTTCAAATGTTTCTTAATCCCAATCCTAGTTCTAGAGAGAGATTGGTCCATCTTGGTCCATCTTTATCTTTTTAGCTCTAGCCAGGGAAGAGGGTCATGTGGTACATGCATTTCTGCCAGTGTATGTCTTGTGGGTTAGAATCATCATATCCAAGACAATTGAAATGAGTCCATGTTTAAAGCAAATGAATACATCCAAAGTTAACTTCATATTCTATTGCCTATAATACAAAACAGTGCTCAAAAGTTTGAAGATTTTTCTGGATCTGATCCTCTCATGAAAGTATCTCACATCATAAGTTTGAGTCTGGATTAGAGCTCTAATTCATTGTATTTTTCCTCACTAGAAGAATCCCTACGCGTACTACACATCATCCAAGCATAGAGCCTGAGAGAGCTCAGTCTTAAGATAGCAGCCATGTAATCTCTGTATTCCCCTTTTACATCTAGTTATGGGTAACTTGGTCATTTTCCTGTTTTACTTGAATCTACTATTGGCCAAGGGAAGTCCTTTGTATAGACAAGATACAGAAGTTAATGAACAGTGAGTATTATGAAAAAAACTATACATGGAGTTCAAAATTTTTTCCACCAAAATAAACTTGCCTTTCTATGCCATTTTCTAAAGATTTAAAAAATTAATTGATTTGAAAGGCCAAGAGATAGAGAGACAGACAGACATGGAAAGATGGAGAGGTGGTTACTCCCAAATTTCTGCAATAGCTGGAGCTGGGCCAAGCCAAAGCCATTAGTCAGAAACTCAGTCTGGGTCTCCTACATGGATGGAAGGGACCCAACTACCTGAGCCATTATCTACTGTCTCCCAGGATGCACATTGGCAGGGAGCTAGAATCAGGAGCAGTCTCTGGTGTCTGTTCCTCAGAATGTCTTCCCACTCAATCCTAACCGACTCAGCCTGAATATTATGTCTAGGGGACCATAGGAAAAGAACAAGTAGAGACCATGAGACCACAGGAGCTCTTCTTTTTTTTTTTTTTTTTTTTAAAGTTTTATCAACATTTGAAAGTCAGCAAGAGAGGAATAGAAAGAGAGAAGAGACATTTTCCATCTGCTGATTCACTCTCCCAAATGGCTGCAACAACCAAGGCTGGGCCAGGTGGAAACCAGGAGCCAGGAACTTTTTTTTTTTTTAAGATTCATTTATTTTTACTTGAAAGTCACAGTTACACGGAGAGAGAAGGAGAGGCAGAGAGAGAGGGAGGTCTTCCATCCACTGGTTCACTCCCCAGTTGGCCACAATGGCTGGAGCTGTGCCAATCTGAAGCCAGGAGCCAGGAGCTTCCTCCTGGTCTCCCTTGCAGGTGCAGGGTCCAAAGGCTTGGGCGATCCTCCACTGCTTTCCCAGGCCGTAGGAGAGAGCTGAATCAAAAATGGAGCAGCCGGGTCTTGAACTGGTGTCCATATGGGATGCTGGTACCGCAGGTAGTGGCCTTACTGGCTACGCCACAGCACTGGCCCCGAGCCAGGAGCCTTTTCTGCACCTCCGACATGGTTGCAGAGGCCCAGGCACTTGGGCTGCTTCTACTGCCTTCCCAGGCACATCAGAAGAGAGCTGGATTGAAAGTGGAGCAGCCAGGATTCAAACCTGTGCCCACATGGGACATCAGAGCGACTTAACCCTCTGTACAACAGCACTGGCCCCTCACAGGAGCTCTTTATTCATAAACTGAAAACTTCTGAACAACCAGATTTTCTGTTGATGACAACTGGAATGGGATGCAGGCGGCTCAAGTAATGGCTCAAGTGCTGTGCCAAATGCCATTCCCATCTTCCACAAAAGTTTTGTAGTACTCTTGTAATAGTCTCTCAGTTACAAGATATTGAATAAATGGGTCAAATGGGCCTATCCCATTTGCTGATGTCAAGAACTGTAAGTGGTGGTTTGCTCCATATCCTGAGCATTTCTTTCTTTTCCATATTGCAAATCAGTGTATTTTAGTGATAATTTTTGGTTTTCAGTTCTTGAAAACTTTCTCAACTCTCTTGACGGGCAAAATTGTCACCTCCTCTATGCCACTGTAGTAACTGGTTTACATTGTTAGTATATGATGCTGAATTTCAGTTATTTGCACCCAGTTCTGTCTACCTGACAGAATGATGAACTGCTGAGAAATAGGTATTATCTTTTATATACCTAGTATATATTAAATGTGCAAAAGGTATTTCTTGAAAATATGAATCAGTGTATGAATAACATAGGTTTACTAGGGTACTGGTATGGCATTCAGGTAAAAATTGAGCTACAGTATCAACCATCAAAGGATTTTTCTTTGGATATGCCTTCTTTTCATCACATACCCTTCAAATTTCAACCAGATATTTATAATATTATCCTGGGATAAGTATTGTATAATTTCTCATTCATTCATTACCTCAAATATCTTTTTAGGTGTCTGGTAGGGCCAAATAATATACTAGAACCTGAGAATAAAGTGATGATGACTAATGATGTTATATAATGGTAATTTCTATGAGTGCTTGACACAATAACACTTTTCTTTCCTGAGTTCTGAACTAATCCAGAAATAAGACAAATGAGCCAGCTCATAAAGTCAGAATCATAGCATCTAAAAACTTCCCTATAAAGCTTATATGGGACAGTGAGCCTTTTATCTGTGGATGTATGGGCTTCTTAATACTAACCTAAGAGTTAAATAGACTCAGTTACAGGCAGTGATTTCCTGTGTGCCTTTCCCTATAAAAGCAGTGTTGGAGAAGCAGAATGTCTGTTTTCCCAGGAAGCCTAGCCCCTGTAGAATAGGATGGGGAAAGATTTATGGAGCAAAACCTTCATGGTTATCCCATGGCACCTGCATTTTTCTTGCCACCCTGGCTCTTACTGGCGATTTTTCTTATAGCCAATACTGTTAGCTAACATTCTTATAGCCAATAGCTTTGTTGTCAATATGCCTGGAAGATGCAGCTACTGCTGGTGTCAGTCAAAGGCTCTTGCAGTATTGTGATGGCCCAGTGACACCTGTGCCAAGACTGCTGACGCCTGGTCAGAGAGAAGTCTGAGCCGACTCCTGTGGTTGCCAGAGTCACCAAAGTTGCTGAGGAAGTCGTTGGCACCAGAAGGTCTGCTTGTTCAGCGTCTTTCAGAGTTTGTGGATAAAGAGCTCCTGTGGTTTCTGCTTGCTCTTTTCCTGCGGCCCCCTAGAGAGAAGATTCAGGCTGGGTCAGTGAGGACTGAGCAGGAAGATGTTCGGAGGGACAGACACCAGTCAGTGATGGCATAACTCCCCATGAGGACATTCATACCACTTCAGAGAGCTGCCACTAGACCTGACAAAGCAGAGTGTTCACCACGCAGCCTTTTTCTTGTACCCCTGTATTGGATCATATTACCTGTAATGCATTATGAATTAGTAATGCTTATAAATCCTTTAATGATCTTGAAAGTAATACCATTATTTGCAATTTTGGTGTAAAAAACACTAATATGTTAAATGTTTTCTTAACCTAGTTTTGGTATTTCTTAAAGTATTATTTCAGGAGTCTCAAAAACAAGAGGAGGTTGGGGTTCCACAACCTCCACAGGGCCCCTTTATCCCTCCTACTCTAGACCATTGTCCTGTATCAGACTTGATTGCTTTGGGAGTCTCCTAGAGGAGGAATTCTTTCTCCAGAGGTTCCTCTATCCCTTAGTAAGTAAATCCCTACTGGGTCTCCTACCTACCCACAAGTCCTTGCAACATGCCCTGACATGCTTGAGTCCTACAGTGAACCAGCTTAGGCTCCTGCTGGGTTCCCTGCATGAATGGGAATGAATCAGGAAGGGCTTACCTAAATTAATCCAGGAGCTTAATTAAATGAATAAGAGCAACCTTTGCAGGGCAGATATAATGAGGACTCTGTTCCTTTGATTTGTTTCCATTCTTTCTCTAACTTGAGCTTCTATTTCCTATTCAGCCTTGACTAAATCAGCACATTTCAATAGTTACACCTAGAAATCTTGTGAGTACTTCTGCAATTCAAGGGGTATTCAGAAAAAATTTCTATTGGCAATTTGAATTCACAAAGCTCGTTGAGGAGCTCTAAATCTTCCTGTATGTTATCTTCTCCACAGAAGGCATCTCATTTCTATTTATATTTAGGACTCAAGTGTATTAAAGATTTGTGTTTCTCTGAATTTCCAGGGGAATATTCTTATTGAGGTGCCTGAAAGCCAGGAGGTAATATGGACAAAGTAGCTTCCATACCTGTTTAAAAAAACGAGCAAGGGGTAACTAGTCCTGAATGTGTTCCTGGCACAGATTAGTGACAACTTTTGGCTACTAAACTTCTGCTGACCAGCCAATCTAACCAGCTCCTCTTTGACACACTGCATCAGCCCTTAACTGAAGTCCACAGTTCACGAGACCCCTCGGGTAGTTATTGCCATTGCTGGTTCACTGGCAGTTTTAGCTAAGGCTACAACCAGTGAACGCCTGCCTCAGATACAGCTGGAAAGCTGGGTGGCCTGGTGCTATCTTAGGTAATGAGAGGGTTATTTCTGGAAGTGAGAACCTGCCTTTAATTTATTCAGTGAGGCTTCCTCCAGTTCACAGGTTTTCACAGCAGTCAGGATGGAACCAGAAAAGTATCATGATGGCCTTGACCCAGCAGGATTTCACGGGAAATAAAGAAAAGGGAAGGAGGCACCACTTGGAAGATGCCACATAGGGACTCGCCTGTCACAGAACCTGTGCCTGCTCACCTGTTTTCCAGGTGGAAATATTGGAAAAGAAGTGGAAAGAACATGATGGCTCTCAGTCAGGGTTACTGTCACCCTTGGGGACATTTGGCAATATGTGCTGTCAACATGTGGATTGTTCTTATTGTTGTTTCTTGCCAGACTACTTGCTCCTTGAGGACAGGGTTCTTATTTATGTCATTTCAATGTTGTATATCTATTTCTGGGCCTCATCAACTCCTGAGAAATACAAGCATAATTCAGGAAGTTCCTGGAAAAATGCAGTTAAAAGATAAATTTATTTTAGTGGAAAAATTTTTGAAATTCATGCATAGTTGTTTCATAATATGTACTTTCCAGGAGCTTTTTGAAGTATGTTGACATACGTTAAATAAATTGTGCTCGGCTGAAACTTTTTCTTTGTGCTCTATTCATATGCTGAGGGAAAAAAGTCACAAAATAAGTGACTTGATTACTTAGCTCAGAGTCGTTCATATACTTTAAGTTGGTATTCTTTTTTCTGGCTTGAAAAGCCATGTCAGGCACCTAGTAATCTCAAAAAGATTAATTGCTTGTTGGATAAACCCTTAAATATTCTTAAGATAACAGATACTAATGCATTTTCAAATGTTATTGGTCACTGTGTTAAATGCTTCTGGGCATTCAGGTTTTTTTATGGGGGGTGGGGAACCTACCCTACTAGTTTCAGTGGCTGGAGGCCATGAATCAAATTGATGAAAGATTAGCAAAAGAAAAACAGTTCTAATTACACACACACATACTGGTTTTTCATGAAGAATATCACTCAAGGAGGCAGCCAGACTTTCAGGCTTATATAGCACCTTAGGCAAGATTAAGTAAAAGGGATTTGGGGCTTGATGGGGGAGGGAAGTTACAGGAAGGTGACCAAGAAAAAGGTTATTTATTAAGGATTTTTTTTATGAACATTTAAGTTAGTGCCTTCTACATTGATTAGAGATATTAATAGTCTTCCTTTTTCTAGAATAAGAGCTTTTCCTGAGTTAGGTGTTCCTCAACAGCCTTCAGCCCAGAGTAATCCTTATGCCAAGAAAACTTATTTTTTCCTCTATCAAGGTATGTTTAAACATTAGAAGTTTTAGTGGAGATGGTAGGGCAGGTTCTTGTCTTTGCAGAGAAAGAATTCAGACATGAGACAGAGAACAAGCAAGGTAGTAAAATTTATTGGGATAGGCATCCATAAGAATGGATGGGACAGAATCTGAGAGAGTGCCCAGTCATTCACATTGAGGAAAGCAAGGTTACATGGTTAAATGGAAAAAATATACCTGGAAGGCCAGTCAGGCAGCTCAGCAGAGAGCTGAGTGCTGAGTGTGAGTGTGCTGTCTGTATTCAGACTGGGGCTTATAAGGAAAAGAGGTCCAGTTCTTCCCACCATTTCTCCTTCTCCTCCTCCCCCAGGACAAAGGGTTGCTGAGTATGAATCTGTGTGAAATTCCTCCCAAGGTCTCACTACTCAGACCGGGGGTGGCAGGGTTGGGGGGCACCTGGCATCAGGCAGAGGAGCCTCCCCTAGGGTGTCTGCCTTGGATGAAGAATGTAAAGGCTTTTTGCTCAGTGTTATCAGTTCAGGTAACCCATTTGGTGCTGAGGAGAGAGGATTTTCCTGGGGAGCTTTCCTTGGGGGGAAGGCCACCGATAAAGTTATTGGAGTATGGGCAGAACTTTGAAGTGTAAAGTATGGGCAGAACTTTGAAGTGTAAAGTACTGGGCTGTTTCCAAGGTGAGCTTCAGCGAGGCTTTGTTTTCCTCAGGCCCCTCTCATACACATAGGCTAATTTCTAACTTCCCACCTAACAGAAGTACTTCAGTTTATATAATCAACATACTTTGGAAGCACTAACACTGCTTCCTGTAGGTTCCTGATATTGCCAGGTGCTCCATCAGGAATCAATGACCTCAACTATGCATGTCTTACTCTGTGTCTTACAGTAAGATCATTTTCAGTGTTTCATAATAGGCAATAGGCCCAGAGCCATTCACATCAGTGGCTTAAAGAAGAAAATGATGAAGGCAAGCTAGGGGAATAGATAGTTCTATGGCTGGAGTACTGAGTGCAATCTAAGCCTCGGAAGAGCTAATGGGTTTAGCTGAGTATAATGGGTATTTTTTGTTTTCCTCCCTGGCATCCAGTTCTTCTGCTTCTGCCAATACATCCTACTTTCCTTTGTAGATTCATCTCTTCTCCATTCCGCTGCTCGAGGTCTAGATGGGACTCTAGGTCTGGGAGTGGAAACTGGATTGAAGGCTAAGCCAATTAGCATACTGCATTTTCTTGGCATAGGGTAGAACTGAGACTTTGACTGGTCTAATCAATGTGAATTTCTGGACTTTTCTTAAAAATTATGAGCTGAAGACTCTCAGTGTTTTCTACCAGATTTTAGCTTAGAAGGAAGTTGTTCCCAAGTAGGTAATAATCATTTTGGAGCCATACGGGGACAGCCCATCTGAAAGTCTGAGAATGGAATCAAGACAGAATAAGTTGAGTCATGGGACAGAAAGGATCTGAGCCTTGGAGATATCACTTGAGACCCTGTACCATGATGTGTCTGAGTTTATGAAATTTTCCAATTACATGAGCCAATACATTGCCTTTTGTTTTAGGTCAGTGTTGTTGAATACTATGTTATTTGCCACTGCAAAACTCCCAATACATGGGTTAGTCAAATTGCCTTATCAAGTCCAAGGGATAGGCCCAGGATGAGTACTGAGGGGAAAGGCCAAACAAATTTTACAAAGACCACAGAAAAGTCAGAGAAGAATGAACTGCTATGAAGTGTGAAGATCTATGGTGATACCCTTGAATGTAGACATGTAAGTGGTGAGATCAGCAGCTGACATCCTTCTTATCTTCAAGTTCATTTTTAAGTTTGAGTAAGTCCCAAACATTCTTTTTTAAAACATAGCTTTGGTAATCTAAATATAGTATATAAACCTTCCCAAGGCCTACTGACCTTCTGAGAAATATTTGGACCATAAAAACCAAAAATAAACTAAGTTCTTTTTTCTAAAAGTTTTAGCCATCTGAAAATCAAAAAGGGGCATAGATTCCTACAGTTCATTTTACTCTGAGTCTTAGTTGCCAATAGCAACAGATAGTTATTTTGAACACAGTCTCTGACATTGCTCCCTTTCTTCAGATTCTTGTTGCAAATGGGTCAAAAATCTATAGTAACCTCCCACAGTGAGAATATGAAATTATTTTAGATAGCCACAGACACATGATAAATTACCCATTAACTCCTAATAAATGTTCAGCATTTATGGTTTTGATTCTATAATTGCTTTCTGTGCCTGCTGATCACAACACAAAGTTCTCCCATTGGTGGGAAGTTTGGTTTGTTCTGTATAAAAATATAAAAATATGATGCTGATGCTTCAATGAATAGTTGGTGGTGGCAAGGGGGGGGAGTGGGGGGGAGAGGCAGAAGACAGTATACAATGGATTTCCAAAAACCACTGCTGTGAGGAAAGATGATTATTTGGGGTTGGCTGAGAAATTATACAATAATGTTTAAATTTCTATAGAGCTGGCGCCACAGCCCAATAGGCTAATCCTCCGCCTAGTGGCACCAGCACACCGAGTTCTAGTCCCGGATTCTGTCCCGGTTGCCCCTCTTCCAGGCCAGCTCTCTGCTGTGGCTCAGGAGTGCAGTGGAGGATGGCCCAAGTGCTTGGGCCCTGCACCCCATGGGAGACCAGGATAAGCACCTGGCTCCTGCCTTCGGATCAGCGTGGTGCACAGGCCACAGTGCACCGGCTGCGGCGGCCATTGGAGGGTGAACCAGCGGCAAAGGAAGACCTTTCTCTCTGTCTCTCTCTCTCACTGTCCACTCTGCCTGTCAAAAAAAAAATTCCTATAGAGTCTAAACTTTTCTTTTTCTGAAGTATGGGTTTTTTTTTCTTGCATATCCTCTTTTCCTTCTCCTTCTCCTTCTTCTCCCTCTCCCCCTCCGCCTCCTCCTCCCCCTCCCCTCCCCCTGCTCCCCCTCCCCCCCTTTTATTTTTTTTAAACAACAGCAACAACAACAAACCTACCATGGTGTTATATTCTCTGAAAGGTCAAAAGCCAGGCACAAGAAGTGAAATCCCTTCTCTCAAATCAGCAACAGATGGTTTAGCTAACTGGTGATGGAATGGCCAAAAGAGATCCTGAAGATCAGACAACTGCACTTGAGCCTTGGCTCCATCACCTAGATGAAGCACCTTCTACCAGTCTCACTTCCCTTTCTTCAAGACAGGCACTTTGGGTTGCTGTGGTAGATCTGTTGGGATGTAGGCCTGTGACTTCAGATATGGTTATGGTCTGCCCAGCTTTCTATCCTAAGGATCGTCTGAGATACTCAGCAATTCTGACTCACCATTTTCAACTCTACTTGGAAGCTTGGTCAGTCCACTTGCAGGTATATCTCCAGGAGAAAAGGCAGGGAGGGTAAGGGGAGTTGCCATTGGCTGGATGACTGTCCCAATCTCCCACATTTCAGCCCTAATCCACAATAACTCTTTTCTTTCTTCCTTCTTTTTTTTTTTTAAGATTTATTTATTTGAAAGGTAGGGTTATAGTGAGAGGGAGACACACACATGCACACACACACAAAGAGAGAGAGATATCTTCCATCTGCTGGTTCACTACCCTAAGGACTGAGCCAGGCAGGAGCCAGGAGAGTCTTCTGGGTATCCCACGCGGGTTGCAGAGGCCTAAGCACTTGGGTCATCTGCTGCTTTCCCAGATGCATTGGCAGGGAGCTGGATTGTAAGTGGAGCGGCTGGGACACAAACAGGCGTCCATATGAGAAGCTGATTTCACAGGTGGCAGCTTAACCTGCTATGCCAAGATGCTGGGCCCCCGAGGCAGTTTCAGTATGGTTCTTCAGAAGGTCTCCATGGAGACTGAACCTATTGTCCACAGTGGTAGCCAGCTCAATTATACACCTTTTGTTGGCTTTCTCTCCTTTGCTGTAGCACTCTGGGGATACTCTCCCAAGCAAACTATTGTCAATGAAGTCTTTGTTCTCGCAGATCCTTTTTGTTCATACATAAGCACTTTTGAGTATCATTTTCCAGCCATAGTAAGAATTTGTGATCCATCTTTGTTCCTAATTCAAGCTAGTGTTAGATAAATATGATCGGTGTGGAGGTGATTTTACTGTTTAATACACTTTGAGCACATAATCCAAGTGATTGAACGCTTAATTATCCCTCTAAAGATTCCATGTGCATTTTTTGCATAACCATACAGCTTTATAGTTACAAACTTTGTACATTCCATAATTACAACTTGATGAACGTGGTGATTCTTCCCACCATGCCTGTCTTCCCAACTATACTCTCAGTCACCTCCTTCCTCCTCTCTCTTATTCCCACTCTTATTTTTTACTAAGATCTATTTTCAATTAATTTTATATACGTATGATTAACTATGTTAAGTAAAGAGTTCAACAAATAATATGAATAAAAATGTTCCTCAACAGTCAAGAAAAGGGCTATTCAAAGTCATTGCTTCTCAAAGTGTCGTTTCACTTCTACAGATTGCCTTTTAGGTAGTTTATGAGTTATCACAGGTCAGAAAGAACATATGGTATTGTCCCTTTGGGACTGGCTTATTTTACTAAGTATGATGTTTTCCAGGTTCATCCATTCTGTTGCAAATGACTGGATTTCGGGTTTTTTTTCCTGCTGTATAGTGTTCCCTGGTGGACATATCTCATAATTTCTTTATCCAGTCTTCAGTTGATTCCATGTCTTAGCTGTTGTGTATTGAGCTGCAAACATGGGACACAGATAACTCTTTCATATGCTGATTTCATTTCTGTTGGGTAAATTCCCAGGAGTGGGATGGCTGGGTCATATGGTAGGTCTTTATTCAGATTTCTGAGGTATCTGCATACCTTCTTTCATAGTGGTTTTACCAGTTGACATTCCTACCAACAGTGAATTGGGGTACCTTTTCCCCCACATCCTCACCACCATTTGTTGCTTGTTGATTTCTGTATGAAAGCCATTCTTACAGGGGTGAGGTGAAACCTCATAGTTTTAATTTGCATTTCCCTGATGGGTAGTAATCCTGAGCATCTTCATGTGTCTGTTGGCTATTTGGATTTCCTCTTTTGAAAAACATGTGTGTCATTTTTGTCTCATTATCAGGATTCCAAAGAGAGCAAGGAAAGTTCCTCCTTTGGGATGGAGAATTGTCTTCCCTATACTGCTAGCCCTGATGAGGTTTCAGGAATGAGTGGCTACCAAGCAGTCTCTGCTTGCCTACTTGAAGATGTGTAGTATCCCTCTATGCTTGCTGGTGTATTACTTTTCTTTTTCTCTTCACTTGAATTCTTCGGACCTTTAGATATCATGTATTAAAATCTGCAGTTGTCTTTGCAGCTGATGAAGCTATCTCTAGCCCTTACCCCTCTTATTCCAGCTTCTCATTCTCAGTTTCTTCTTCCTTGCTGACCCATGCTGCTTAACCACAACTCACCAAGTTTTGAAAGCCTGGACTAAGAAAATGCAATAATTTATCTGTGTTTTCTGTGCTCATAAATCTTCAGTTTATGTAAGCTTGGCCAGAACAGCTCACCTCTATTCCACCTGGCAACAGCCTACAGGGGATAGAAGATGGGGTGGGAAGTTGGCATCATTTAAGGCTTTTGCTCACTCACAATCTGCTGGTTCATGCTGCCCTACCCACTTGATGCTGGGTCTTCTAGAATATTTCAGACTCTTTCCATGTGGCCTCTTCATAAATTCTCTCCAATATGGGAACTTCTGGGTAGACAGACTTCCCATTTGTCAGTTCAGGGATCCCAAGCTATGTGTCCTAAGAGAGAGAGCCTAGTGGGCATTGCTTGGATTTTTTTTTTAAGATTTATTTTATTTATTTGAAAGACAGAGTTACAGAGAGAGGTAGAGACAGAGAGAGAGGTCTATCATCCACTGGTTCACTCCCCAGATGGCCATAATGTCTGGAGCTGCGCCGATCTGAAGCCAGGAGACAGGAGCTTCTTCCGGGCCTCCCACGTGGGTGCAGGGGCGAAAGGACTTGGGCCATCTTCTATTGCTATCCCAGGCCATAGCCGAGAACTGGATTGGAAGAGGAGCAGCCAGGACTAGAACCGGCGGCCATATGGGATGCTGGGGGCTGCAGGCCAGGGCTTTAATCTGCTGCACCACAGCACTGGCCCCTGCAAACTTTTTTTTTTTTTAACTTTTATTTAGAATATAAATTTCCAAGATACAACTTATGGATTACAATAGCTTTCAACTTGTTTTAAAACTACTTCAATGGCTCATTTATACTGCATGGGGTATGAACTGGCTCACTCATATCCGAGGCCCCTCTCTCCATGTGATTTGTTATCTTCCTGGGCCTGTTAATATGCCATCACTTTCCAGGAGGGGAAGAGTAGAAGCTATGAGGCCTAGATTCAGTGAATTCATTGGCAAGGCAGACAGAGACAGAGAGCTCCTATCTACTTGTTCACTCTGGAAACTAAGTCCACATCTCCCACATGGGTGGTAGGAATTCAGCTACTCGAGCCATCATTTCTGCCTCCCATGATCTTCATTAGCAAGAAGCTGGAGTCAGGAGCCAGAGCTAGGAATGGAACCCTGGCAATCTGATGTGGCATGCTGATATCCTAATTGTTGGGCCAAATTCTTGCCTGCCCTTCTAATAAATTTTGACTGTGGGTCTAAAAAGTATTATGTACCTATTGTGTGGACCATATCCAGTCATCTAATGAACTACCCCATGATGATTTTATTTATCATGTTCCCACCCCAACCTCCTACCTCTGGATTTTGCTTTCCAATTTTTTCAATGGTTCAGAATTTGCTATTTCAAGTTAAAGGTAGAAGTCAAGAAAATCATAAACCATTTTCCACCTTCTTTCAGATTGACAAGTTAGCTATACTTTCAGTAGCAAAGCATACTTGGACTACTGACTGTTTATAAATCACATACCATCAAATTTATTGCTAATGAAAGTAACCCCAAGCTTCTGCAATAGCATGGTTATGAGTCATAGTTTTAGGTGGTGTTGTGAGATTTTCACCTCTCTTTTATTTCCTCGGTATTTTACAGGTATTTGAGAGACGATGTGTTGGGACTGTCACTTAGGTGCAATTATAACCAAGTTGGTTTATTTTATATCTAGATAGTTAACTTTCATTCTTTGCTTGTAGTATTAGAACAAATTGAAATCAAGAACACATTCCAGCTGGCACTTCAACCAAACCCTAATTCAATTAATATTTATAATGACAATTGTGAAGTACTTTTAACAAAATCAAAAAGGCCCATTGTATTCAGCACAATTTTTTGTGTATTTTATGTTATTCCAATTATGTGGAAATTGATAATCCTAGTATAAAATAAAAGCCATTCCTCTGGTAACCAGAAGAGTGACTCAGAACTAATCAGAATACCTTATTTCATGACTCCAACAAGCTACAATACATATACTCCATTGTATTTAACAATTAGTCATCATATTAAGAAGAATCATTGTACTTTCCAAGTTACTTTATATTGAATTAATTAAAAATAGCACAACTAAATTGATAGATTGATAATTTCATGAAAAAGGACATTTTGTTCAGTCAAGGAAGCAAAAAGTCTACTTTCTTCCTGTTTGTAGGACTTCACTAGATATTAATGATACCTATCACCCCAGTTCAAGAGGAAGACTGAAATGTAGGCAGAAATCTTCCACAAATACCTATTACCATTGGATCTAATCTCACATATTTTTCTGTGCCCTCTGTGAGCAAAGTTTTGACCTATTGGGTACTTTGAAAATAAAGTGAATATTACTTTCAGAATGATTGTGGAGAGACTTAGGAGATCTAGATGTGGTTAATCCAATAAAGTATGCTACGAGGTACAGATGGAGTCCTAGAGGCAATTGTCCAATCTAGTGTGATTTGATAAGACATCAGGGGACTTTGGGTCAGAAGCTCTTCTATGTTAAATCTGCCTCAGAGTGAAATATAAGTTGGAATTGAGACACATAGCACAACACTGCAGTTGGTCTTAAAATTGTTACGTGACAAAACATGAGCCAAACATTCTTTCTTGAGCCCTGCTATTCCTTGAGCATACCACAGTAGTTCAGCTCTGGCCCTCTGTCTTCAGTGGCAGCTGTGTCACTTGTCTAGAGGTGCTAGCTAACCAGGCATTTCCTCTTGCTATTATTGACATCTATGCAAAGCTAAAGAGGGGGGGAAGATGTTAATCAGGCTTATGGAGTTAGGAGATAGGAAAAAATAAGTGGCTTAGACTTTTTTGTTTGGTTTTGTCTATGAGTTCACAGCCAGATGCCAATGTGGAGTTGCAGACATGAAAATAATTTCCAAATTAAAAAAACTAAGTTCTCTTAACTGGGATTAAACCCAACACAAGGAAAAGCTGAATATTTTTGCAGTAATACAGATTTGGAAATTATTTCAACTATAGGGGCAAAAGCAAACAACGGACAACTCTATCTTACTTTCCTTAAATAAACTATCTTTTTTAAGATTTATTTCGTTTATTTGAAAGTCAGAGTTACACAGAGAGAGGAGAGGAGAGAGAGAGAGGTCTTCCATCCAATGTTTCACTCCCCTATTGGCCGCAATGACTGGAGCTGCACTGATCTGAAGCCAGGAACCAGGAGCTTCTTCCAGGTCTCCCATGCAGGTGCAGAGGCCCAAGGACTTGGGCCATCTTCTACTATTTTCCCAGGCCATAGCAGAGAGCTATGAGATTGGAAGTGGAGCAGCTGGGTCTTGAACTGGCACCCATATGGGATGCTGGCGCTTCAGGCCAGGACATTAACCCACTGCACCACAGCGTTGGCCCCATAAATGATCTTCTTAAGGATGCTGGGCAGAGGCACCTGGGACCTGAGTAATTCGGGAACACCTCTTAGCAGAACTGCTACAAAAGTATGGAAGCCTTCCAGCCAGCATTTGTCTGAGAAGCAGAAGGGCTGTACACAGGGCCTCACCAGCAGGGCAGCCAGGCATTTGTAACCATCTGACACACTTTTCTGCTGGCCCTCTGCTCCCTGGCTCCGCACTGCTCATCTCTACACTAGCCCAGACTCCCAACCATTGCTTTTCCCTTCCTGTTCCTGGCTCTGACAATTGCTCTGAACTTGATTCCCAAACAGGGACCCAACTACTCTCTGTGTTGCTGACCTTGCTGCCTGTTTATTGCTCTGCATTCTCCCAGTTTTTCCCTCTCTGGCAACATAATATCTACTTTAGATATCCTTCCTGGGCTGGTTTAGAAGCTCCTGACCTTGGGAAGTATTCAGATTTTTAATTAGTCACAGCCCCTCCAGCACAGCATTAGCTTTTATCTTTGGCACAAATTTGAGTCTATTTCAGATTGAATAAAGAATATCTGTGATTCTTGGTCCATTTTTGTTGACTCAACACAGTTCAGGGAAACTCTCAACCCATCAGTAAGAGTATCCTTCCAGAATAGTGACTCCCAACAGGATTGGACAGAGGAGAAGGCTGAGCCACCCCTCACAAGGCTATATCAGATTCTCCCCCGGGTGAGAGGCAGGTCTTAAAGTGAGGAAGTTTCCCTCCTTTGCCAGATGTACCTCCAAGGGCACAGACCTTCTTCAATGTCTATTCATTGTTTATGAATCACTGCTTAATAAGGCTAACAGAAAAGACACATTGCAAGGGGGCAAGCCAGCATTTTACATTAAATATTTTTTATGGTTTATTTATTTGAACGAGAGTAATGGGTGTGGGGGGGGGGGGAGAAAGAGAGAGAGATAGGGAGAAGGAAGAGGAGGAGGAATAGGAATTTTCCATCCATTGGTTTATTTACCAAATGCTTGTAATAGTCAGGGCTAGGCCAGGCTGAAGCCAGGAGCCAGGAACTCCATCCAAGTCTTCCACATGGGTGACAGGAACCTAAGTAGTTGGACCATCATCTACTGCTCCTCTAGTGCATTAAAGGACAGCTGGGTCAGAAGCATGGAGTAGCAGGGACTTGAATCAGGTACTCTGAAATGGGATGTTGGCATCCCACACAGTGGCTTAACCCACTGTGCCACAATGACCACTCCAGTATTTTGAATTCTTTGCAATAAGAGCAAGAAATGAGAGAAATCACGGGCCTATGGTTAGGAGCTTGTCTAGAGTCTCCATTCTCTCTGCACAGGACATTCAGTGTGTGTCCTGATGCTGTTTCTGTTGTTTTCTGTCCACAATGAGTAGAAGCCAGTGAGGGTAGGCATGCAAGTTCATGTCTCAAAAATGTTGCTTTGATTGTGGTGAATGTATTTTCCTTGCATTCTCTGGGCAAACTGAAAGATCTGTTAAGAAAATACCACGTTGAGACAGTCTGGCTGTGATGGCAGCACAGTGAATTGGGAGAGGGGTAGGTGAGGGGACAGAGAACTTTCTTTTTGCCCCCTATGTCCTTGCATTGCCATGTGTCTCTGGACAATTCTGGTATTATTTCTGACCTTTCTTCTCTAGGGTGAAACTTGCTTCATGTGGTCAACAGCACAATGAAATCCTTGCGTCGTTGTTGGTATATTTCCTACTTGCACAACCTCCTAATCAGTCCAGGAAGCACCTTTCTGGCAGCTGCTGAAATTTTACCAAGGTCACTGTCTGCTTTGAAGAATGGGTGGGAAAAGTTTCTTTCGTACATCAATATTTCCACTTTTCAGAGGGAGAGTGGGCATCTCCAAGCAATGCCAGTTTTCAAAGTCAAAGCCTGTCTTGTGAGGTAATATGTATTTTCATGCAATAGAAAGAAATGTAGGAAAGCATAAATATTTTTCAGGTCAAAACATTAATTCATCTGGAAAGAAGCCTTGATGCTGCCTTTGGCATTTCATTTTAGCAAAGCACAGCTAACTTTGAGTTTCTAAAGCTAACATGTCTTCCAGGGTCTTTAGAGAAAGCCACACCACCAAAGAATGGCAGGGTAACTGTGGCATATCAGACAAGAAAGAGAATGTCTGCCTAATGTGACCTACTGCAAAGCGTGCTGCTTGATTGGTCTAGGAACCAAAATCATTACTGCCATTTCCAGTAAAATTCTCCTTGGCATAGCTGCATATATCAGTGTACTTACATAAAGGAATTGTTTAATTCCAGATGTTATAACATAGTAGAAAGCATTAATTCTGAATTTTTATGTGAATTAGTTTCCCATATAATAAACTTAATTAGGTATAATGATAGTATACAAAATAGATATGCTACGTGTTGTGGCTCATATGATAAACTTCAAGTTCTTCAATGTAGGAATTATTGTAAATCCAGGCATGTCTAGAATTGTTGTTCTGATATAGTTTGCTCATTCTGGCCTGAGGTCTGCACATGCTGTCATTTATAGCTCATACTGGTTTTATATCAAGGGCCATAGAGAGCTATTTATTTATTTATTTGAAAGTCAGAATAAGAGACAGAGAGAAAAAGAGAGAGAGAGAGAGAGAGAATCTTTTCCATCAGCTGGTTTATTCCCCAGATGGCCACTATGGCTAGAGCTGGGCCAAGCTAAAGCCAGGGATCAGGAGCTTTATTGGAGTCTTCCACAAGGATGGCAGGGACCCAAGCTCTTGGGCCATCTTCCATTGTTTTGCCCAGGCCATTATCAGGGAGCTGGATTGGAAGTTGAGTAGCTGGGACAGGAACCAGTGCCCACAAGGAATGTTGGCATCATGGGAGGCAGCTTTACCCACTGTGCCACAGTGCCTGACCCAAAGGCCTTTTAATTTAGCAGAGAATGTCAGTCTCTGCTATCTTCAGTTGCTCAAGGTTTGGGTAGTAAGTACTGAAAATTTATCGATTGCAACTTTGAGAAGTTGCTGTCTTCTAATATTGTTTGAAAAATTATCGATTACCACTTACTTGCTATTCAAAAAGGACTTCTATCTGTATTTTAATCATCTGCCAAATTTTATTTCTCTGCCATGTTGGGGCATAGGAAGACAGAGTGCTGAGAGTTGGGGAGCACTACTTCATAACCCCTGGATTTTCAATGGGAAGAAATGGGTGTAACTCCAGTATGAACTGAAATGTCCTCTGTTGTTAGGAAGAAGTCAGAGATGCCAGGAGCAATGCTATTAAAAAGAGCTCTGGCTTCGGTGGCCCTGGATTTTATTGTTTAACCATTTCACACTCAATTTTGGGCAGGATACCGAATGGTCTTTCAAAACAATCAGAAAATAGTCTGCAGTTCTGGCACTTAAAAGATCTGGTAAACAGAATTTGGAAAGTCAGTTTGAAAATTTAAAAAGTTTAAAGAACAAATTGTTAGTCATTCTTTCCAACTCTCAGAATGATTAAATTCTTTTATCTACTCATTAATTGTGTATGATGAAGTTTATCTGCACAACTCTTGGTCCACAGCTTAGTTTGATACCCCATGAGCTCCCTGCCCTCTTCTTCCTGTTTTCCCCCAAAATTCCTAGCCAAAGCCATGATTCAGCTGCCTAAGTCTTGCCTAAGACACATTTGCCAGACACATTTGCCGAACCCTGTTCCACAAGCAGTTAATCAGTACGCTGTGAAGACAGTATCCTAAGCTGAAAACAATTTGAGATGTGCTAGATGAAATGAAGGGATAAGGTACACTTGCCTCAGGACTTCACAGAATCATTAATTTGTTAATACACATTATAACTTGCAAAAAAAGGGACAAGTATCTCTGATCCCTGGGTGTATCACAGTGGACTATTTTGCCATGTATGTGTGTATTAACTTGAGGAGTTTCAGTGTACCTAAAATATGATTGGGAAATGTTGGCTTAAGAACATTCTCCAAATAGTATTCTGAACGGTATTCTTACATTACTCAATCTAGGTGCTATAACGAATAAGTAATTAACAGAAAACCAGTTCTTTTTTCTACCTCCATGTTGTCATCAGGGTCCTGCACCCAGCCTGAGATTTCTGGATCAGTTCTGACTCAAATTCTTTCACTTTCAGCTTCTAAGTCCAGCATTCAAGGTTCTTCATACTATGACTTCAAACTATCCTTCCAACTTTAAGCCCGGATGTGTGAACTGGGAATATAAACAGATAAGACAATAGCAGCATCTCTCATGCCCATCTACCCATACATGTTAAATTATTCATTCCCTGAGTCTGTCCCTATAATCTCCAACCTCTGCCCTTTTCTCACTCCATCCTCTTTCCCAGAAATGTTCCTTCATCACATCTCCACTTGTCAAAATCTGAGCAGTTCTTTTATATTTTTTATTTGACAGGTAGAGTTATAGACAGAGAAAGACAGAGAGAAAGGTCTTCCTTCCATTGGTTCACCCCCTAAATGGCCGCTATGACCGGCGCTGCACCAATCCAAAGCCAGGAGCCAGGTGCTTCCTCCTGGTCTCCCATGCGGGTGCAGGGCCCAAGCACTTGGGCCATCCTCCATTGCCTTCCAGACAGGGAAGGGCTACAGCAGAGAGCTGGATTGGAAGAGGAGCAGCCGGGACTAGAACCAGCGCCCATATCGGATGCCAGCACTGCAGGTGGAGGATTAACCAAGTGAGTCATGGCGCCGCCCCCCCCCCCACTTTTTTTTTTATTCTGAGCAGTTCTGAAGGGCAATCTCAAGTGCTACCTCCAGCTTCCTATTAGTGAGCACCCTGGAAGTAGCAGGCACTACCTCAAGTAGTTGGGTTCCTGCCATCCATGTGGGAGTCCTGGATGGGGTTCCCAGCTCCCTTCTTTGGCCCCAGTTGGGGACTATTGAGGACATTTGGGGAGTGAACCAGCAGATGGGAGCTCTGACACTGTGCTGGGAAAAAACTCTGACTTAGTGTCAATTGGATATGTGTAGATTATTTGCCTTCTGTTGCTGTCCCTTGACTTTTTGATTTGGTGAGCATGATTTATAGTTCACAAAAATTGGTCATCAGCAAGTAATGCAACTTTAAATGTGCAATATCAGTGCATTGTAATCTTTGTTCCTAACAAGTCCTATGCTTTGTATCAAATGCTAGGTAAATTTTTCATGTTGGGAATACTGTGTCCTAGTCCCTTTAATGCTGCTGTAACAGAATACCAAAGAGAGTAATTTATAAAGCACAGAGACTTATTTCTTATGATTCTGGAGACTGGGAAGTCCAAAGTCAATGGGCTCACAGTTGGCAAAGGCCTTCTTGCTATGTCATCCATGGTGGAAGGTGAAAGGGCAAGAGAGGGAGAGTGTGAGAGTAAGAGAGTGAGAAAAAGCACACACAGGCAAAAGAGGGTCAAACACATCCTTTTATTAGAAACTCACTCTGACAATAACTACTGTGAAATAACAGCATTAAATCATTCTTAATCACTTCTTAAAGTCCCCGCCTCTCAATACTACTGCATTGGGGATTGGGTTTCTTAGGTTTCTTTCTTTCTTTCTTTCTTTCTTTCTATTTTTTTTTTTTTGACAGGCAGAGTGGACAGTGAGAGAGGGAGAGAGACAGAGAGAAAGGTCTTCCTTTTGCCGGTGGTTCACCCCCTAAGTGGCTGCTATGGCTGGTGTGTTGCGGCTGGCACGCTGCGCCGATGCAAAGCCAGAAGCCAGGTGCTTCTCCTGTTCTCCCATGCAGGTGCAGGGCCCAAGCACTTGGGCCTCCTTCACTGCACTCCCTGGCCATAGCAGAGAGTTGGCCTGGAAGAGGGGCAACCGGGACAGAATCCGGCGCCCCGACCAGGACTAGAACCCCGGGGTGCCGGCGCCACAGACAGAGGATTAGCCTATTGAGTTGCCGGCCGGGGATTAGGTTTCTAACACATGAACTTTGTGGGGTCATGTTCCAATTATAGGACCATGTTTGCTAAGAGTTTAGATAATGAAAAAATAATTAAAATGTCAACACCAGTATGACTCAGATATCAATAAAGATTAAGAAATGATATTCCTCTTACAACTGAAGAAAGGGTATACACAGCGGGATTAGTGGAGGCAAATGACCCAAAGACAGCATACTGTATCATAAGGAGAAAAGAATTTATGACTGGTTATGGTGGAGAAAGAAATTTAAAAGTACGTATTGAGATTGAATTTCATAAGTATGGGACACAGCAGATTTTTTTCATCTCTCCAGAAGATATCAATTCTTAGTCAAAATTGTCAAGGAATTAGCTTGGGCATCCTGGCAAACACACTAATAAACATACACTGGGAATCTCTCCCTTGATTACTTTATGAAGCTTTGTAAAGTTATATTTTCTAATTCACAGATTGCAACTAAAATGTAATTCAGGTGAACAAAAGAGGAAATTTTGATAACAAGTGTGTTGGCATTTGCAATGTAGAGCTGAATCTGAAAAATCTTAGAAATAATCACATATTAAGTAATGCATTGAATTGCATCAACAAAAGAATACTGCTTTAGTGCTTAGGTACTTTGATCTGAAAAATGAGTTTCAAATCATCTTCTTGATTTTCATGAAAGTTTCAATAAAGCTATAGAAAACATAAAACACAAGACTACTGATATCTATAAACTGAACTTTGCCCACATGTATATTAGGGGATAGCGCAAAGGTATTTTTTGGCAAATTCCATTTAGTCTGTAAACTTCTTATGATACCAAATAAACACATCTTGCCTGCTAAATGTCCTATATACCTTACATACAGCACTGTTCTACAGGAATATGACTTTTTTTTAAAGATTCATTTTATTTATTTGAAAGGCAGAGTTACAGAAAGAGTGGGCGAGGGGGAAGAGGTCTTCCCTCAGCTGGTTCACTTCCCCAAATTGTTGCAGTGGCTGGGTCTGGACCAGGCCAAAGCCACGAGCCAGGAGTTTCTTCCAGGTCTCCACATAGGTGCAAGGGCCCAGCACTTGGGCCATCTTCTGCTGCTTTCCCAGGGTACTGGGAGCTGAAACAGAAGTGGAGTAGCTGAGACTCCAACTGTGCCCTATGGACTACCAACACTGCAGGTGGAGGCTTAACCTTCTATGCCACAGTGCTGGCCCAACTTGCTTACTTTTGCTGTTGAAACCTTAATAACGAAACTTACTCGTCAATTTTTAGTTTCTTTAAAATGTGCCAAAACATGTCATGAAATTTTTGGCTTTATAGAAATACAAGGAGATATCCTTAGGCATAGGCATATACGATGGCTATCATTGATGGTGGCCATTGCAAACAAATTTAAAAGTTGATTTCCTGTAAAAATCACATCTTAATAATATAGAAGAATGTCCTCTAATCTGGAAAAGCACTGGGGACTGGATAAAAAGATTGTAATAAAATATAAATTCATTCTTTTTTTCTTTGATGGTATTTGAAAAGGCCATAGGAGCCTAGAAAATGGCAAACTGACTCCATCCAAATATCCCTTGTTATGTTGGTTGTACTGAGAGTTAATATAGTTTAAAAATAGGACTCCTTTTTTGGAGGAAATAAGAATGCTTCAGAACTGAAAAAAAAAAAAGTCACCAGTGAAGGGCAGCCAAGTTAAACAGAACTTTCTCTATTTCTCTCTGTCTTTACTAACACAATAACTTATTTGGAATACAACTTCTATTTTATAAGTTTGAAACTAATTTTTTTCTGAGAAAGAGATGTTTAACTTATGATGACATTTGGCATGCTTTAGAATGTTTTAAAATGATGGCCATTTTAGACATGATCACTTGTATCACGTTAGATACAAAGGACTCCATCCCCTCAAATAAAATAAAATACAAAGGAGCTGACTAACCAACACCTGGCTCACCAAAATCAGCTTACACATATGAAGTAGTCAGACCATGGAGAGCTGGACTTGAGTTCCTACAAGCCTTAAAGTCTCTGCTTGCTAGTAAGTAAAATCCTAAAGATTTCAAGTTCAAATGCATCTGTTGTGAGAATGTTAAGCTTGATGTTACCACATTGAACTTACACCTGGAATCAGTGTAATGTGGGCTTGATAAGAACAGAGCTGCAGGTCAAAATGAATTTGACTGTATTCAGTATATCAGCACATAAAGAAAAAGATATCCTAAAGGCTTCAGGTAGTCCAGAGAATTATATTGGACAGGGAAACAGAGTAAAATATCTTCTTATATCACAGTACATAAACATGTCATTGTAACTGTTTATTAAATATTGATAGTATCAGTTCAAGTATTCCTGTTATATTTTCTATTTTTAAATAATTTACATTTCTGTATCTCAAGGATGTATAATAATATAGCTAATAAAATTTAAGTATCCAATGAAGTGTTAAAATAAATCCCTGTACCATAAGAAAAATTTATGTATTTTTCTTTTTTTTTTATAACGCTTTTATTTAAAGAATATAAATTTCCAAAATACAGCTTATAGATTACAATGGCTTCCCCCCATACCTTCCCCCCCACCCGCAACCCTCCCCTTTCCCACTCCCTCTCCCCTTGCTTCACATCAAGATTCATTTTCAATTCTCTTTATATACAGGAGATCAGTTTACTATATATTAAGTAAAGATTTCAACAGTTTGCCCTCACAGAGCAATACAAAGTGAAAAATACTGTTGGAGTACTAGTTATAGTATTAATTCACAATGTATAGCACATTAAGGACAGAGATCTTACATGATATATTTTTTTTAAAAAATTGATTAATTTTCTATGCAATTTCCAATTTAACACCAAGACTTTTTTTCATTTTTAATTATATTTATATACAGAAGATTGATTCAGTATATACTATGTAAAGATTTCATCAGTTTGCACCCACACAGAAACACAAAGTGTAAAATACTGTTTCAGTGCTAGTTATAGCATTACTTCACATTGGATAACACATTAAGGACAGATCCCACATGAGACGTAAGTACACAGTGACTCCTGAAGTTGATTTAACAATTTGACACTCTTGTTTATGGCGTCAGTAATCTCCCTAGGCTCTAGTCATGAGTTGCCAAGGCTATGGAAGCCTTTAGGGTTCTCTGACTTTAATCTTATTCCGACAGGGTCATAGTCATTTTTCTCACACATATTTTTAATTAGCCCCACTATTAATTATTACCAGTTCACTCTCTGAACTAGTTGCACTGCTGCTTTATTTAAATAATACCATTTGGGGCACATGCTATGGCGTTGTGGGTAAAGCCACTGCCTGCAGTGCCAGCATCCCATATGGGCGCCAGTTCAAGTTCCAGCTGCTCCATTTCTGATCTAGCTCTCTGCTGTGGCCTAGGAAAGCAGTAGAAGATAGCCCAAGTCCTTGGTCCCCTGCACCCTTAGAGACCCAGAAGAAGCTCCTGGCTCCTGGCTTTGGATTGGCCCAGCTCCAGCTGTTGTGGCCCTTTGGAAAGTGACCCAGTGGATGGAAGGCTTCTCTCTCTCTCTCTCTGCTTCTGCCTCTCTGTAACTCTGCCTTTCAAATAAATAAATAAATCTTTTAAAAATAGCTTTTATGTAATAGTAAAGAAAAGCAAGCCATATATAACAGTATATAAATTTAAATGCTAATTTTAATATTTGGTGTTAATGTATATATATATCTTTCTTGAGATTGGACAGGGACTTTTTTTAAACATACTAAATACAGATTCTGATATTTTCTTGGATATGACTAAAGTAATTTTAAAAATTGTTACTCCAGACATACCTCACCCCATAGCCTAGTGCTACACCAGGCCTGGATCATATTAGGTTCTCAATAAACATGAATAAATAAAAGCCTCAAATGTAGGTTGGTGACTTGAAAATGATAATACTATTTCCAGCTTCTCTCTATTTTTAAAAAGATTTATTTATTTGAAAGGCAGAGTTACAGAAAATGATACACACACACACACACACACACACACACACATACACAAACACACAAATACACAGATCTCCCATTTGCTGGTTTATTCCCTCAAATGCCCGCAACAGCTAGGGCTAGGCCAGGATGCAGCCTGGAGGCCAGAACTATATCCAGCTCTTTCAGGTAGGTGGCAGAGATCCTAGCAACTGAGCCATCATTCACTGTCTCCCAGGATGCATTAACAGGAAGCTTGGATTGGAAGAAGAAGGATTTGAACCAGCATTCTGATACAGGTGCAGTAATGCAAATAGTGGCTCCACCTACCATGACACAACACCCACCCCTCTAGCTTCTCTTTTTACTACTGTGCCAACACTACTTCAATCAGCTCCTCCATGTGCCAGACATTGTGATGGTGAAGAGGTGGGAACAGTGTTGGTAAGTCAGAGTATATCTTTGGCACCATCTTGGTTGATCCATCAAGATAAGCAAAGTTGGGGCAGAGTGCCTGGGTTTTAGTCCTGACTGTACCCCTGACTCCAGCTTCCTGCTATTGCAGGTTTTGGGAGGCAGCAGTGATGGCTTAAACAACTGGGTTACTGCCACCCACCTGGGTGACCCGAATTGAGTTTCAGCCTCCTGGCTTTGAACTGGTTCACTACCATATTTTACAGATATCTGGGAAGTGAACCAGTGGATGGTAATTCATCTCTCTCTCTCTCTCTCTCTGCCTCACTCCCTCCTTCCCTCCTTCTCTTTCTCTCTCTCTTAAATGAATAACTAATAATAAATAAAGTCTAAATCATCACGAAGAAAGCAAGTTAACTTGCTCAAATCTAGACCCTCTGAACCTAGTGAACCTGAATCCTGAATCCTCTATCACACGCACTGTCCTGTGGGTTCTGAGGCACTGAAATGATTGCCCTGATTCTTCTGTGATTTGACATGAGGAGGTGACAGCAGAAGGCAGGTAGAAGACGGACTGGGTAAGCCTGCTGTGTCTCTCCTGGAATCACATTGGCTCAATGACAAATGGAGGGTTGGAGGGTTTCAGTTCAGTCTCAGCGGTTAATCCTTTCAGGGTCACAGGAACTGGAGGTTGTGTTTTTCATTAAAGTTGAAATAAAAGGGAGCCAGATGTCCATCGTGATGTCCTTCCCTTGCTATGTGGTCATTATCACCACTCTGGGCTGCTCCATTCACTGGCAGGTAACTGCTTATGAAGCTTGTGGAAGTCTCTGCTCTGCAATGGGCAGTGCTTGGTGACATAGTCGTCTTGCTGCCTGGCCTGTTACTCACCAGGGCTTCTGGTCAGTAATTCTGAGAGGTCAGTGTTGGGGATGTCAGGCCAGAGTCATATTTTTCCATTAGTCATTGTGAAATGTGCTCCCAAAGGACACACATTCTTATTGAGTAATATAGTCTACTTTATATGTAGCATTTATAATTGCATTCAAAGCTCTTCACATACGACCTCAGCATCAAAAATTTACTAACCTGCTTCACCATTCTTCCTTTTTGCTCTTACCTCTCCCTTACTTGGGATTTATATTTGATCATAGCTGTGTTTCCTCTGAAAGTATCCTGGATCATTTCCATCATGCAACCTTTCATGGCTCGTTTGGAAGTGGATACCCTGGATAACTATGCGTTTGCAGAGCAGCAGGAAGAGAAGTAGTAGTGATACTGATACCATGAGCATTTCCCATGTGTCAGGCAGTGATCTAAGGATGTGAAGTGTATACTTCAGTGGGATGTTAACAACTGGAGCTTATCTGGAAGCTTCTCTTGTGCAATCTGGTATTTGATAGAACTGTGATGCAGGTCCAGGTTGGTCTGTTTTCTCTGCTGCTCTAGAATTTCTTACCTTTATAAATGGCACTACCATCTCCCAGGGCGGAAGCCAGGACTTGGGACAGTGTCCCTCTCTCCCACCTTTCTAGCTGCAGTATATCACTGAGGCCTGTCACTCTTTCATCCTCATGGCTCTGGCATCTGTCTACTTCTGCCCATCTCCTGTGCACCATTCCATGGTTTCCATCATTTCTTGCCTGGCCTACGGTAGTCCTTCTGACCTTGACTCCTTAGCTTTACTCTGGTTCCCTCCTATCGCTTACCCATACTGCAGCCAGAGAAATCCTTAAAAAATTGTAAATCAAATCATGCCAGTAGTTTGTTTCCATTGCTTTTAGGATAATATGGCTATGCCATTCCAGGGCATCTTGGGTTCTAGAGTCCACAAGTACTACACATGGGTATGCTGCTGCAGCTTTTTACCAGTTTACCTAAAAAGTATTAGTTTAGAGAGGGGCCAAAATAGGGGGAAAGGTCTGCAGCAGGTCCTGGCTATGGTGCAAGTCAACCTTCCACTTAGACCTTACGATCAAGAAGATTCATTGGCGCTCACAATGTCACACTTTTTGATGGAACCTTTGACTGTTCTGGGATTTTGGAGCAAATCCAGGTCTTCCGCTGATTCTCCTTTTGAAAAATAGCTTCTTCTATGCTACTGGGCTTCAGTAGAGACTTGAACACTTTGCCATGACATAGCAGGTGACCATGTGACCTAGGCTGTTCATGATAAACTAGGCACTATCTGATCCATAAAATCATAATATTTGCAGCACAATTAATTATCGAGTGGAAAGTTGTATATAGGAGGTTGGGTTCAGGTATGTCTGGAAGGCACAAGCAAGTAGCTCAGGCTCCAGTACAACTACTCCTACAGATGGGGCTACTTATTATGCTGGTCCAGCCAGAGTGCACTTCTGTAGCACACAGGGGTGTCCATGAATTATGGTGGGGAAGGATGTCTTCCCAGTAGATAGGAGCTTTGGCAATGTACCTTACTGGGATTAGCAGTGTGAACTTTCCCACCACAAGGCTGACTCAATTGTGTATCACTGTTAAGTGCCCAAATTGCCAGCAGCCGTGGTCAGAGCCAAGCCTGGATAAGGCCTCATTCCTGGGAGGGAGACATTAGCCAGACACCTGGAGGAAGTTAATTACACTGGTGCTTGTTATGGGCTGAGTTGTGTCCCTACCCCCAAAATTCATTATGTTAAAATGCTAACTCCAAGTTTCACAGAATGTGACTCTATTTAGAGATAGAGGTACTTAAATTAATATGAGGTCATTGGAATGAGTCCTAATCCAGTATAATTTATGTCCTTATATGAAAAGGTGATTTGGACATGGAATACCATCTGAACATATAGGGTCACCTACAAGCCAAGGACAGAGGTCTCAATAAAACACAATGCTATTGGTACCTTGATCGTGTACTTCCGGCCTCCATTTCTTTTCTTTTTTTTTTTTTTTAAATAACGCAGTCATTTGGGGGGGTGAACCAACTGAAAGAAGACCTTTTTTTTTTTTTAATAACGCTTTTATTTAAAGAATATAAATTTCCAAAATACAGCTTATAGATTACAATGGCTTCCCCCCCATAACTTCCCTCCCACCCACAACCCTCCCCTTTCCAACTCCTTCTCCCCTTCCGTTCACATCAAGATTCATTTTCAATTCTCTTTATATACAGAAGGTCAGTTTAGTATATATTAAGTAAAGATTTCAACAATTTGCCCTCACATAGCAATACAAAGTGAAAAATACTGTTGGAGTACCAGTTATAGTATTAATTCACAATGTATAGCATGTTAAGGACAGAGATCCTACATGATATATATATATTTTTTTAAATTGATTAATTTTCTATGCAATTTCCAATTTAACACCAAGATTTTTTAATCATTTGCAATTATCTTTATATACAGAAGATCGATTCAGTATATACTATGTAAAGATTTCATCAGTTTGCACCCACACAGAAACACAAAGTGTAAAAATACTGTTTCAGTACGAGTAATAGCATTATTTCACATTGGATAACACATTAAGGACAGATCCCTCATGAGACGTAAGTACACAGTGACTCCTGAAGTTGATTTAACAATTTGACACTCTTGTTTATGGCGTCAGGAATCTCCCTAGGCTCTAGTCATGAGTTGCCAAGGCTATGGAAGTCTTTAGGGTTCGCCGACTTTGATCTTATTCTGACAGGGTCATAGACAAAGTGGAAGTTCTCTCCTCCCTTCAGAGAAAGGTACCTCCTTCTTTGATGGCCCCGTTCTTTCCACTGGGATCTCACTCGCAAAGATCTTTCATTTAGGTCTTCTTTTTTTTTGTTTTTCAGAGTGTCTTAGCTTTCCATGCCTAAAATATTCTCATGGGCTCTTGAGCCAGATCCGAATGCCTTAAGGGCTGATTCTGAGGCCAGAGTGCTATTTAGGACATCTGCCATTCTATGAGTCTGCTGTGTATCCCACTTCCCATGTTGGATCATTCTCTCCCTTTTTGATTCTATCAGTTAGTATTAGCAGACACTAGTCTTGTTTGTGTGATCCCTTTGACTCTTAGACCTATCAGTGTGATCAATTGTGAACTGAAATTGATCACTTGGACTAGTGAGATGGCCTTGGTACATGCCACCTTGATGGGATTGTATTGGAATACCCTGGCACAATTCTAACTCCATCATTTGGGGCAGTTCCGATTGAGTATGTCCCAAATTGTACATCTCTGTAAGAAAATAAAAGTGTCACTGTGAATGCCGCCCAGACTATGATATTATGGCAACCCTACGAAATGAATACAGATCCTTGCCTTCTTAGAGGGCACAGCAGTTTGTCCTCAGTGAAGTAGGTACCCGTTCTGAGCAAGAGCTTCTCTGCTCTGTCCACTGTGATTCTGCCAGCATCAAAGAAGGAACTGCTAGTGGAGGTGTTAGCTAATCTCAATGTCATGGCTGAATTATAATTTCCTTCTTTCCATACATTCCATCATCTCCTTACTCTCCACAGGAGCTGCCTCTGATCCTAAAGAAGAGGACTTCATTTTGCCTGGAGGATTGAGATTTGTATGAGACCTGATGAGACTTTGCTCTCCCCTTGTTGGGAAGAGGTAGAAGTATCTTCATTTAATGGTAAGTGCCTTGTGTTTCGGGGAAACAGGAAGTTACTGTAAGAGTGGGTTTGTTGTGTAGATTCATAAAGATTCGAGCTTCCTTCCATCAGATGAGTCTAGCCCTTGGGCTGGAGAAGCACTTTGTCTTGTCCCCCAAGGCCTGGCCTGAGAGTGACTTGCTGCTGATTTCTAGATTTCTCCATTTTCCTCTTCCTCCTCTTTTTTCTTCATCTGTAAATCTACCGCCTTGCATTCTTTTTGTTTGTTTTAAATGTCCTGAGTGATTTCTTCTGTCCTTCTTAGACCTTGACAAATATAGTGGCTTATATAGCCATGGTAATCTGGACACTTCCAAATTCCCAGTGTTATTCTAGGCCACTCTTGACAACTGCTTTTTAAGAAAAATTGTTTGAAAGGCAGGGAAACAGAGACAGAGAAAAGGTTAGACAGAGATTGTCCATCTACTGGTTCACTTCTCAAATGCCCATAACAACTGGAGCTGGGCTAAAGCAGGGACTTAGCCCAAGTCTCCCATGTGTGTGGCAGACACAAGTATTTGAACCATCAAATTTTACTTCCCAGAGTGTATATTAGCAGGAAGCTAGAATTAGGAGTGAAGCTGGAACTTGAATCAAGGCACACTGATTTCGGATGCAGGTGTCCTAAGTGGTGTTTTTTTAAAAGAATTATTTTATTTATTTGAAAGAGTTATACAGAGAGAGAGAGAAAAAAAGAGAGAGAGAGTGAGAGAGAGGTCTTCCATTTCGCTGGCTCATTCCCCAAATGACCATAACGTCCAGAGCTGAGCTGATCTGAAGCCAGGAGCCAGGAGCTTCCTTCAGGTCTCCCACAAAGGTGCAGGGAGCCAAGGAGTTGGGCCATCTTCTGCTGCTTTCCCAGGCCATCACAGAGAGCTGGATTGGAAGAGGAGCAGCTGGGACTCCAACAGGCACTCAAATGCTGCAGGCTGGGGCTTTAACCTGTTGCACCATAGTGCCGGCCCCGCTAAGTGGTGTTTTAACCACTGTGTCAAGTGCCCATCCTGATAATTGCTTTTTATGTACTTCCCACACTATTTCCCCTCCCATTTCCTTTAATGTGTTAGTTTCCTCCTTGCCAGAGGATCTTTGCACACACTGCTCCTCTTTTTAGAAAAGGTGAAGGAGGCCGGCGCCGTGGCTCAACAGGCTAATCCTCCGCCTTGCGGCGCCGGCACACCGGGTTCTAGTCCCGGTCGGGGCACCGGATTCTGTCCCGGTTGCCCCTCTTCCAGGCCAGCCCTCTGCTGTGTCCCGGAGTGCAGTGGAGGATGGCCCAAGTGCTTGGGCCCTGCACCCCATGGGGAGACCAGGAAAAAGCACCTAGCACCTGGCTCCTGCCATCGGATGAGCGCGGTGCGCTGGCTGCAGTGCGCCGTCCGCGGCAGCCATTGGAGGGTGAACCAACGGCAAAGGAAGACCTTTCTCTCTGTCTCTCTCTCTCACTGTCCACTCTACCTGTCAAAAAATATAAAAAAAAAAAAAAAAAAGAAAAGGTGAAGGAACCCTCCTATTCTTTGCCAGTTAGTACCACTAAAACTCAAGGTGGTGCCAAACATTCCACTCCCTCAGGGAAGTAAACTCGTGGGAATTTGAACAGGTACTGATACTCAGGTCCCACCCCTAGAACTTCTGGCTTAACTGGTCTGTAATGTGGACTAAACATCAGGATTGGAAAACACCCCAGATCATTCTAACAAACAATAATGTTGATGTAGATGGAGAATCAGAAGATTCTAAATATGTGTCTATGTGTATGAAGTATGTGAGCATGTGTATATTGGACATTTGCATGTAGTTACATTTACTTCTTGTGGAAGGTTTGGAATGTGTTTAATACGTCTTTTTGCTGGTGTTTAAACAGGGTAGCTCTTCAATCTCTTACTGAGTTTCTTAAGGGGTTGTGGAAGCTGAGTTCTGGATTACTTAGAGTAAATCACTTCTGTAGTCTTTTTCAACCTTGAGGGCTTCACATTTTTTTTAACTTTACATGGCTACCAAGTAAAGATAGTCAGAACATTAGGTCTTCTTTTTCTGATGGAAGAACTATTTTCAACTCTGGAATCAATGCTGTGATTTGCAGCTAACAAGCCTTGACATTAGATGGTCCTTGACAATAATCACATGTACGAAAACTCTGGTCACGTGGATCACAGTGCATCATCTCCCCGTCAAGATGCTACCACATCAGAGCTCACAGTTGGCCCCCCTCCAACTACATTTCCCCAAATGTTTTCAGTTACTGCATTGCCTGACATCAGTGATGACTCATTAAGCTGCTGTTTGAGGCAAATCTGCTATTTGCTCAGTAATCCTTTCAGTGGAGATCAGACATCTGTCAGTGAAATAATTTCTACGAGGCAGAGGCACGTCTTTCCAGCACACAACTGGTTAATGCAAGCAGATTTTCTTGTGGACTCAATTGCTTGGAGGTCAGATTTTTGCCCCCGAACTTTGAAGCATACATGCTACCGGCTGATGGAGGGCCCTGAAGTACCTCTTGCCCTGCTGTGTCCGTCTCTGATGTCCTTAGCAAGGACAGGGGCAGTGGTTCTCAGTGACTTCTGGAAAGCCCTGTAGCTCTGAGGAAGGCGTGCTTTCTCACCAAGCATCTGTTGGTGTGCACTGATGCAGACGTTGGTGGAGCATCACCCTCAGTGATTCGTATTAGTAAGCCACAGGCCCAGTGAACATGCTTTTTATAGTCGGATACTATCTATCTCCCCTCTTGAAAGTCTAATACTGTCATCTCTCTTGAATGCATCACTGGTTTGTTGCAGTGTGTGTGCGTGTGTGTGTGTGTGTGTGTGGTGTATGCCACATTAGCCTTTTCTGAAGTAGGTCCAATGATTCTGGACCACCATAGAACAGAAGCAAGTGACTCCAATGTCAAGCATGTCCTCCCCCCAGGCAGTTAACAGGGATAACTACACTTGATGCTCTCAGGCACTGAGGAATCCTGAGGTGGGAGGGTGCTAGGACTTGCAAAGTCTAGTTGTTTGCTTTAGGACATTTTGCATCTCTCCATCTTTATTTTTAAATTCACTGGGGTTTAGAGAGCTCTCTTCTGCCAACCTCTTTATGTGAGGTCAGGTTGATTGTTTTATTTGCTTCATTATCCTTCCTTGAAGGTGTAGTGAAATGCAATATTTTCCCATAGTAATCCACCTACACAAACCCTCTTTAATGGAGTGTGGTTTTAAATGGGGTCTTTTAAAAACAATCTAACTTGTAGCAAATAGAAGCCTTTCCTGCTTCCTTTATTGATTGAAAGGTTGCAGCTTAAGGCTTTTGGACTTGAACTTCCTTACCTTCCTTGTTTCTGAGATGGTCATTTTTAACCTGATAATTTCCCCATGGTCAGCCTGCTCCAGCATCATCACCTGCCTTTGTGGGAATCCCTCCTCATTTTCTCCAGATAATGTTCAAATGGGCATCTTGTTTGGTCCTCTTTATGTTTTATCTGCTTGTTTCATTTAGTTGTGTGGCACAAATGTCTTGGAAGGCACATTTTCAGGCCCCATGAATGGGGGACAAGGGAGAACCCAGAAATGTGGCTGGACATAAGGCCCAGGGGCAAAGCTGGCTGGGAAATAGAGCTGAGCCATAGTGGAAGATGGCAGTGGAGAAAGTTCAGGACTGCAGACCAGCAGCACGTCCTGGTGGCCAGGATCAGGAGGTTGGGAATAAGTCTAGAAGAGAGGTTTATGATCACAAGGCCCATGTCATCTTATTTCATAACTTTTGGGAGAGTTCATCATCCAAGAGGAATTGTAGCCAGGGCACTGCAGGCAATGCCCTAATGTGCCCCTTGAACCTCCAAGGCTGGGAACCATGTCCGGATGAGTGACTAGTCTGAGTCATAAGCTGCTGTCACAAGGTTAGGGGCACCTCTTGATTTGTTCCCCTGTGAAGGGGACGGCTACCCCCAGCCTCTCCCTATTTAGCTTGTAATTTTCTTTCCTCTAAGTGTTAGAGGATTTCCTCTCCTCTTTTATGTCATAAACATTTATTGAGTGCCTACTCTGTGCCAGACACTGTGTATTCACCTAGAACATAGAGGTGAACAAGACAGGGATATTTTATTTGGTTGTGCCACTGGCACAGAGTTAGGATTAATGGAAAATAGCAAAAGCCACAGACAAATAAACTGGGTTCTCTCCTTCATATAAAGGTACAACTAACCTGGAGCATGTGGGACTCAGGTCAGAGCAGCCATTTCCTAGGCTCCTGGCCCAGGGAGACCCCAGAAGCTAAATGATCCTCATGTAAATGGACTGGACTGGAAGGTGGCAGGAAGTGGTCCTTTTGTCACTCTCATAAGCATTTTCTATGCCCCAGGATCCTCTCTGCTCTGCTGGAGGCTGCCACTGATGTCTACCTGTCTATCAGGAACAAACTGGCTACAGGACAGTGTGGGGTTGAGTTAGTTTTTTCTGAGCCCATTTCTTAGGAATCTCACTCCCCTGGTGGTCCAAGACCTTAGGCCTCCCTGAAGCTATCAAGGCAACTTATAATGTTAGGTGGTAAAGAATGCTGTTAAAACATAAAGCAGGGACTGCTGTTGTGGTGCAACACTATGAGTGTTGGCTCAAGTCTCAGCTGCTCTGCTTCTGAGCCAAGTCCCTGCTAATGTGCTGGGAAGGCAGCAGATGATGATCCAAGTACCTGGGCCCCTGCCACCCATGTGGGAGACCCAGTTGAAGTTTCTGGCTTCAGCCTGACCCAGCCTGGACCATTGTGACCATTTAAGGGAGTGAACCAAATGAAAGACCTCTCTGTAACTATACCATTCAAATGAATGAATGAATGAATGAATGAATATTTTTTAAGAAACATGGTAAGTCATATAGTGAATGTAAGATAATATATGAGAGACTGGTGTTATCTTGGGCAATCAGGGAAGAATTCTTTGAAGAGGTGACATTTAAGCAAAGATTAAAGGAGATGAGAATGAAAGGAGCAAAGGGTTGAGGGAAGAGAATTCCAGGCAGAGGGAAAGACAAATGCAAAGAAAGGTGTGGAGGCAGGAACTAGCATAGTTCAGACAGCAAGAAGGTGGGAGAAATGGGAAGTGATGTCGCAGGGCTAGGTAGGGCCAGATCACCAGAGGCAGCTGGCATGTCCAGGAGTGAGAAGGAGAGAAGGCCTGTGAGCTCCAAGGGAGCTAAGGGGAGGTATGCAAATGGAGAGGGAGCACATCCTCCCACAGGCACGGTCACTGGGGTCACCCTTGCAGGGACAGAATGCTGATCAGTCTGCCAAACCATCAGGTTTGAGTTCAATGCCACAGCTGCCCATGTCTGTGGAAGTTCCTAGTAACACAAAGAGTACATTGCTGTCCTAGGAAGGATTTTCAGCTAAGTTTAGCTAAGTTTCAGAGAAGAAAAATCTCCTAACACCCTCATTTCACTTCACCAGACTCCAACGTTGTATAACTGAATGCTTGTTCTTTGCTTGAAAGGAAAAGGGTGAGGTCATTTTGTTCAACACAGGCAGAGGTGTCAGATTTTACCTTGGATCCACTTTTTAAAAACTAGTTATGCCACTGTATATTATGCATATAGAAGACATTTAGCTCTTAAGCTGATTTATTTAAAATTTATATCCCACCTCTTTTTTATAAAAGAATTTAAGTGGTGACTTAATTCAGGTTGCCATAACTAATTATCATAGAATAGGTAGCTTAAATGAGAAATATTGATTTCTTTACAGTTCTGGAGGCAGGAAGTCCAAGATCTGAGAGCCAGCATAGCTGCCTTCCAGGTTAAAAAATACTGAATTTTTGTGTATCCTCCCACAGTAGAAAGAGAACTAGCTAGTTTTCTCATCTCTTCTTTAAAAAAATATTAATTTGGCAGTGGGGGAGAGAAAACCCCCACTTACGGATATACTCCCCAAATGCCCATAGTATGGGGCTGGGTTGGATTGAAGCCAGGAACCATGAACTCAGTCCAGGAGAACTACTTGAGTGTCAGAGACACAGTTCCTTTAGCCATCACCTGCTGCCTCCCAGGGCCTGTAGCAGCAGGAAAATGGAATCAGAAACTGGAGCCAAGACTCAAACAGGCACTCTGTCAGTATAAAATTCGGATCTCTTAAGCACTAGGCCAAACAGCTGCTCCTGGCCTCTTCCTAAAAGGACTTTAATCCCATTCATACCATAATTACCTTCATAGATCCACCTCCAAATACCATAACACTGAGGATTAGATTTCAAAATAGGAATTTCAGATGGACACAAATGTTCAGCCTGTAACAAATGGTATAAAAATGCAAGAGGAGAGATGGGGTCATTTTTAAAGGAAGCTATGGATACAGCCAAGACAAAAAGCAGCTCTGCAAAGTTTGAAGAGTGAGAGACAAAAAAAAATGCTTGTGACTGTCGAGGACTTCTGCAAGGTTCTGCAAGTGTGGTAAGACACTTAGTTGAGGGCAATGTCAGCTCTATAAAGTGTTATAACCTGCATATACCAACAACACACTTTTTTTAAAACTTTTTTTTTCCTTTTCAACATTTATTTAATAAATATAAATTTCCAAAGTACAACTTTTGAATTATAGCAGATTTTCCCCCCACAACCTCCCTCCCATCCGCAACCATCCCATCTCCCACTCCCTCTCCCATCCCATTCATCATCATGATTCATTTTCAATTATCTTTATATACAGAAGATCAACTTAGTATATACTAAGTAAAGGTTTCAACAGACTGTACCCACACAGACACACAAAGTATAGAGTACTGTTTGAGTAGTAGTTTCACCATTAATTCTCATAGTACAACACAGTAAGGGCAGAGGTCCTATATGGGGAGCAGGTGCACAGTGACTCCCATTGTTGATTTAACAATTGACACTCTTATTTATGATGTCAGTAATCACCCAAGGCTCTTGTCATGAGCTGCCAAGGCTATGGAAGCCTCTTGAGTTCACCAACTCCAATCTAATTTAGATAAGGCTATGTTCTAAGTGGAAATTCTCTCCTCCCTTCAGAGAAAGGTACCTCCTACTTTTTTTTTTTTTTTTTGACAGGCAGAGTGGACAGTGAGAGAGAGAGACAGAGAGAAAGGTCTTCCTTTTGCCATTGGTTCACCCTCCAATGGCCGCCGCAGCCGGCGCGCTGCGACCAGCACACTGCGCTCATCCGATGGCAGGGGCCAGGTGCCAGGTGTTTTCCTGGTCTCCCCATGGGGTGCAGGGCCCAAGCACTTGGGCCATCCTCCACTGCACTCCCGGGCTACAGCAGAGAGCTGGCCTGGAAAAGGGACAACTAGGACAGAATCCGGTGCCCCGACCGGAACTAGAACCCGGTGTGCCGGCGCCGCAAGGCAGAGGATTAGCCTGTTGAGCCACGGTGCCGGCAAGGTACCTCCTACTTTGATGGCACGTTTTTTCTGCTGGGATCTCACCCACAGAGATCTTTCATTTAGGTGTTAATTTTTTTTTTTTTTTTTTTTGGCACAGTGTCTTGGCTTTCCCATGGGCTTTTTAGCCAGAACTGAATGCCTTAAGGGCTGATTCTGAGGCCAGAATGCTGTTTAGGGCTTTTGCCATTCTATGAGTCTGCTGTGTATCCTGCTTCCCAGGTAAGATCATTCTCTTCTTTTTAATTTTATCAATTATTTGCAGACATTGGTCTTATTTATGTAATCCCTTTGACACTTAATCCTATCTTTTTGATCAATTATGAACTTAAACTGATCACTTTGACTAGTGAGGTGGCATTGGTACATGCCACCTTGATGGGATTGAATCGGAATCCCCTGGTACGTTTCTAGCTCTACCATTAAGGTAAGTCCGATTGAGCATGTGCTGAGCTGTACATCTCCTCCCTCTCTTATTCCCACTCTTATATTTAACAGGGATCACTTTTCAGTTAAATTTGACTAAGAATAATTGTGTGTTAATTTAAGAGTTCAACCAATGGTATTAAGTAGAACAACAACAAAAAAAAAACACTAAAAGGAATAAAGTATTAAGTTGTTCATCAATAGTCAGGACAAGGGCTGATCAAGTCACTGTTTCTTATAGTGTCCATTTCACTTCAACAGGTCTCCTTTTTGATGTTCGGTTAGTTGTCACCCATCAGGGAGAACATATGATATTTGTCCCTTTGGGACTGGCTTATTTCACTCAGCATGATCTTTTCCAGATTCCTCCATTTTGTTACAAATGACTGGATTTCATTTTTTCACTGCTGTATAGTATTCTTTTTTTTTTTTTGACAGGCAGAGTGAACAATGAGAGAAAGAGACAGAGAGAAAGGTCTTCCTTTGCCGTTGGTTCACCCTCCAATGGCCGCCGCGGCCGGCGCGCTGCAGCCGGCGCACCGTGCTCATCCGATGGCAGGAGCCAGGTACTAGGTGCTTTTTCCAGGTTTCCCATGGGGTGCAGGGCCCAAGCACTTGGGCCATCCTCCTCTGCACTCCGGGACACAGCAGAGGGCTGGCCTGGAAGAGGGGCAACCGGGACAGAATCCGGCGCCCCGACCGGGACTAGAACCCGGTGTGCCGGCGCCGCAAGGCGGAGGATTAGCCTGTTGAGCCACGGCGCCGGCCTGCTGTATAGTATTCTATAGAGTACATATCCCATAATTTCTTTATCCAGTCTACTGTTGATGGCATTTAGGTTGATTCCATGTCTTAGCTATTGTGAATTGAGCTGATAAACATTGAATTGCAGACAGCTCTTGTATTTGCCAATTTAATTTCCTTTGGGTAAATTCCAAGGAGTGCGATGGCTGAGTTGTTTGGTAGGGCTATCTTCAGGTTGCTGAGGAATCTCCAAACTGACTTCCATAGTGGCTTTACCAGTTTCATTCCCACCCACAGTGAATTAGTGTCTCCTTTTCCCCACATCCTCACCAGCATCTGTTGTTAGTTGATTTCTGTATGTAAGCCATTATAACTGGGTGAGGTGAAACCTCATTGTGGTTTTGATTTGCATTTCCCTAACAGCTAGTAATCCTCAACATTTTTTCATGTGCCTGTTGGCCATTTGGATTTCCTCTTGAAAAATGTCTGTTTAGATCCTTGGCCCATCTCTTAAGTGGGTTGTTTGTTTTGTTGTGGAGTTTCTTGATCTCTTTGTAGATTCTGGTTATTAATCCTTTATCAGTTGCATAATTTGCAAATATTTTTTCCCATTCTGTTGGTTACCTCTTCACTTTCCTGATTGTTTCTTTTGCAGTACAGAAACTTCTCAATTTGATGTAATCCCAAATGTTAATTTTGGCTTTGACTGCCTATACCTCTGAGGTCTACTCCAAGAAGTCTTTACCTGTGCCTATATCTCGCAGGGTTTCTCTGATGTTCTCTAATAATTTGATGGTGTCGGGTCGTAGATTTATGTCTTTAATCCATGTAGAGTGGATTTTTGTGTAAGGTGAAAGGTAGGGGTCTTGCTTCATGCTTCTGCACATGGAAATCCAGTTTTCCCAGCACCATTTATTGAATAGACTGTCCTTGCTCAAGGAATTGGTTTTAAATACTTGATCAAATATAAGTTGGCTGTAGATGTTTGGGTTGATTTCTGGTGTTTCTATTCTGTTCCATTGGTCTCTCCATCTGTTTCTGTACCAGTACCATGCTGTTTTGATTATAACTGCCCCTTAGTATGTCCTGAAATCTGGTATTGTGATGCCTCTGGCTTTGTTTTTGTTATATAAGATTGCTTTAGCTATTTGAGGTCTCCTGTGTCTCCATCTGAAATTCAGCATCATTTTTTCCAGATCTGAGAAGAATGTCTTTGGTATTTTGATTGGTATTACATTGAATCTATAAATTGCTTTTGGGAGAACGGACATTTTGATGATACTGATTCTTCCAATCCATGAGCATGGAAGATTTTTAAAATTTTTTTGGTATCCTCTTCTATGTCTTTTTTTAAGATTTTGTAATTCTCATTGTAGAGATCTTTGATGTCTTTAGTTAGGTTTATTCCAAGGTATTTGATTGTTTTTGTAGCTGTTTTTGAATAGGATTGATCTTAGCAGTTCTTTCTCAGCCATGGCATTGCCTGCAACAACACACTCTTACTAGACCCATCTCAGGAGATATCAGTAGCTAACTCTTCTTGTGGGGTGGCCTCTATATAGGTTTGGAGATCTGTTAAGGTCAGAATGAATTCAGCCTGCTTTAGAAATGTTTTTCTGTGGGACAAATGTGGTTAAAGTAGTTGATGGAATTGTAGAGCCATTTACCGTAGGGTCATCTAGAACAAACTTCTCTATAACAAACTCTTCTACAGTCCTTTTCTTAGGTAAAATATGAAGGTTTTCTGCTCAAATTTTGACAGGTTTCTCACTTTCATCACAGAACAGCTCATTCCTTTGCTGGATGCCTTTTAGCACAGAATTCTCCAATGTGTTTTCCAGAGTACTTGCTTTGGGAGACATTAACAGATGAGTCATGAAATCTTTTTTTTTTTTAAAGCATTATTTTATTTATTTGAAAGATAGAATTACAGCGAGAGGTAGAGCCAGAGAGAATGGTCCTCCATTCCACTGGCTCACTCCCCAAATGACCATGATGGCCAGAAATGAGCTGATCTGAAGCCAGGAGCCAGGGGCTTCCTCTAGGCCACCGATGTGGGTGCAGGGGCCCAAGAGTTGGGTCATCTTCTACTAATTTCCCAGGCCACAGCAGAGAGCTGGATCAGAAGAGGAGCAGCCGGGACTTGAACCAATGCCCATATGGGATGCTGATGCTGCAGGCTGGGGCTTTAACCCACTGTGCCACAGCATTGGCCCCGAAATCTTAATTAATACATAAAATAGAGTTTGACTCTGTGTTTAGTTCAGTTTGGGAAATATTCCTCTTGGAAGAATTTAATGCATATTAGCACTAAAGAAGATTAAGGGGCCCAACCACGGATAAACCTGCTTATTTTGTCTAACCCAGGGATTCCTGAAAGTACCCATAGCACTTCTATTAACATTCAGCTGGAGAGTGGTCTGTGGAGAAATCTTCTGGGGGGAAGCTGCTTAATTGTTAGAAATGTCCTCATTTATGGGATAAAAGTTAATCTCCCTATAATTGTCACCCACTGGCTCTAATTCCACCCTCAGAAGTTGATAAGAATGAGTCAAATTGCTGTTCCCAAGCTCAGTTCTTTAGCTAGAATAAACTCACATGTTCCTAAGAGGTCCTTTCTTCACCAGAAAATAAAAACAAAACCCAGATAGTCACTTCTACAACTGCATCTTATAGAATCTCTCACCATCTTCCACCATTTGTCCATGGCCTCCTTAATGTGGCATGGCCAGGCCTGGGCACAGTTCTCCAGATGGCATGTTGCAAATGCAGAATATGTATTATTTCCCCCTCCATCAGAACACCACGCTTCTAAAACAGTGCTAGCACTGATTGCATTAGCATTGGTGGAGGCCAGTTTAGCTATTGCTTCATTTTATTTAGTGGTCAACTAACAGCTTCTAGCTTTCTCCTTTGATTGTTAAGCCAGTTCTTCCCATTCTCTGGTCATAGGTTGGTTGTAAGGACACACTGCTTTCTTGCCTTGTCCTTTCTAAACTTTTACAAAGAACAAGGGCCACTCAATCTCTACTTGCTAGATCAGCTCCTGTCTCTGTTCTAGAACAATTTCAGACCCTGCATGGAGAGACATCTGCAGAACTGAGGTCCATGGTTCTTTCAAGCATCGTTACTCAGCCCTGTGGCTGATATTACCGTAATTTGTCCTCTGGGGACAGGCCATTAGTGCTGGCCTTCTGCTTTGAGTCTATATACTGAGTAACCAAATAACTTGCCTGATTTATTTCTGGGATCCTGTTCTGGAAGAGGAATCATGCCTTTACTAGTTACTCTTAGATGCCTGGTCAGTGTTTGCTAAAGGAATCCCACTAGTGGGAACCCCACTTCCTTGCCCTCTGCCACATCCATGCAGTCTGCCTCCCAGGTGTTAGACACCTTTTGTCATTTTTGACCTATTTGATGCTGGATATACATCTATTGAAATAACATCTGCTTATCTCCTTGAAGAAACTCTGTTGTCCCTCTCTGTCATCCAGGGCTTCTCTCATTAATGGCAAACACATAGCACACATTCTATCTTTGCACACTCCCATACTCTTTCTAACTCAGCTTGTACACTGCCTCAGAAAATGAAATTACCATGCAAGTGGAGACCTATTTGCTATTAGGGGTGGTACCATTTGTATCCAAAGATGTTAATTGCTAATACTGCTTTCAATATAACTGCTCAAACAGTAGTATTTTCATAACTTCTAGCTTATTCTGATATTAAATAACATCTTAATATTGTTTCATGCCATCCACGTCTAACTTACATGTAGGTAAAGGTTAAGGGGGTAGGCTGTAGAGTCAGACTGTCTGGATTCAAATCCATATTTGAGGAACTTGCCAGTTGTAAGACCTGGAACAACTTACTTAATGTTATGAAATTTGGTTTTCCCATCTATAAAATGAGCATAATAACAGATTATAATAAATATAGTTGTCTTCAAGATTGAGTGGGAAAATAATTGTAAAGAGCTTAGCATGATGCCCAATATACATTAAGAATTCAGCAAGTTTCAGCTTTACAAAATGAACAAATTTATTGAATCAGGTCCACTTAAATCAGTGCTGAGATTATTTGAGATTGCGTATTTAAATTATTCTGTAAACTTTCACCTTCTATTAATTATGATTCCCTTTAGAATTTCTGGTCATGCTATGTTAAATTTATTTTTTTTAAATAAATTTAGAAATAGAAATTTTTTTGAAAGACAGAGAGTCTAATAGAGAGACAGAGAGATCATTGATTCATTCTTCAAATGCCTGCAACAGCCAGGGCTGGATGAGGCTCAAGACAAGAGCCTGTAACTTAATCTGGGTCTTCGATGTGGGTGGCAAGCACCTAAATACTTGGACCATCACCTGTTGCCTCCCAAAGTGCACATTTGCAGGAAGCTAGAATCAGAAGTATGGTGGGAACTTGATACACTGTGGGAACAGACACTCTATTACTCTGATACTCTAGGGTCATCTAAACCCAGGGTTTGCAGGTGTTCCAAGCAACATCATAAAGGCTGTGTGGTCCTGGTATTTATTTATTTGTTTGAGACAGAGTATTCCCATCTGCTGGTTCATTCCCCAAACTCCAGCAACAGCTGGAGATGGGCTAGACCAAAGCCCTGAGCCAGGAACTAAATCTGGGTGTCCTATTTGGGTGGCAAGAACTCAACCACTCGAACCATCATTTGTTGCCTCCCAGGATCTGCATTTGCAAAAATCTGGAATCAGGAACAGAGCTGGGACTTGAAGCCAGACACTCCAATATGGGATGAAGGTGTCCCAAGTGGTAGCTTAACTGTTAGGCTAAATGCCCACTCCTGGTCATGGTATTTTGAATACCTTTTCTCTTAAGATTTGACTTGTGTCTTCTGTGCCAGCTTATTCCCAGTATCTCCTTCCTTGATTCACAAACTCTAAGATGTCTGGATCACTAAGTCCCAGGGTATTAATCTGTCATATCAGCAACCAGTTGGCCACATTTAACTCCAAATGGGATTCTTGTGAATTCTACTGCCTTCTCAATGAAGTCACCTTAAATGAAAGAGTACAATTCCCATAGGAAGCTCTGTGCAATGTGCATATATCACAAACCACACATTAAGACCAGGCTCGGTGGCCCAGGAGCCAGCATAACAAATAGGAGTAAGACTTGAGGCACTTCCTTAAAACACAAGGGCCAAGTATTCCACTTGGAGTCAGTTTAAATTGAGCAAGTGGAAAGTGCTAGAAAACTGCATTAACTAAGGCTGACTGACTCCATCCCTCCCTTGGTTGTTTTCAGGGGTTGTGACAGTTCCAATCAAGGGGTCATATCAAGTGCACTCACTAAGTGCTTTGAAAGGGATCATGTTCCCCTGGTGAGGCTGGGCCTTAGTCAGCAGTTGGAAAAGAGGCTCACAGGCCTACAGAGCGGGAGCACATTTTACTACACAATTCATAGTGCTGCTGCCCTTTCACCCTCACACACTCCCACCACGCTATCTTTCTTGTCTCCAATTCTAAGAAAAGGTCAGGATGAAAAAATCACAAGCTGATTAAACAGAATCCTAGTCAGTGTATGTCCTGGGGAGGGGATGGGAGGGCTTTCCCAGACTGAAAGGGTCTGGGCTGAGACACAAGGAAATGGGATCCCAGGCATCAGAAACAGGGCTCAGGGTGAGCACTGGTTCTGGAAAAATGTCAGAATTTTAGATCTCAAGAGTGGAGGCAGGCAAGCCTGAATGTAATTGGCTCTAACTTTTGCTTGGGCCAAAAAATTTAGATCCTGGATACTTTAGGCCAGAACAGGCTCCACTGAAGGAGAAAAACCTGAGCCGGAAGGGAATCAAATGTCTCTTGCTGTAGGGACAGGAGGGGAAGACAGGCTAGGAACCAAGCTGGACCTACAACTGTAGCACTCTGGTCTGTCCTAATTTATTGGGTTGTGGCCTATTTGTGTCAGCCTGACTGTTGGAAAGCAAAGGCTGTTTCTTAGTGTTGGATAACAGACACCCATCACTCCGTTCTCCTCTACTTTTAAACCCAGAACTGGAAAAACAGAAAAGATGAGACAGAGGGATAGATAGAATGGGGTGACTCCAAGAACTATATTAAGGCTCATTGGCCTTACCTACATCTCCAAGCTCACAAGGATTCTGTGCACCACAGGTAAAGGGATCTGAGGCAGTTGTCTAAGAAAGTAGGAATAGGAACAGAAGTCACAGTCCCACGGCAGGATCCAGTTCTTTCATGTTCTCCTCCAGATGGAGGGGGCCCTGGGTCCTTGGGTGAGCAATTGGCAGAGGCCTGTGTGTATACCCTGCTCTGAAAGATAGAGTATAAGTGTTCCAGATTTACTTACCAGGAGGGTCTACTAGACTAGACTAGATGCAGATGTCCCCTTGGTCATGGAATGTTTTGTTTGCCCTAGAACTAGTATGTGACAATGGGTCAGTTACCTGGTTGTCCTGGGGAGCTGTTCATTTTTGTAAGAGATTGGCGGAGAGATCCTATGGTGGGAATGCAGCTTGGAAAGTCTAAAGACTGGGATTTGACAAGGGTTCTTGCAATGTGGCAAGAACTAATGAGTGTTGTGAAAAGCTTTGAACTCTCCTGTCTGTGTTAATGCCAAGCATCACTGTTATTTAGGGTGCTTTGAGATTCTCAGATAAAAGGCTTCTGTCAAGTTAAAAGTTAGGGGAAAATAATAAACACTGCTATAGCTTTCCAAAGGGCTACTGACCAAATAGTGTTGCCTCTTCATTCCATGAGTCTGATATATGAACCAAAGTACTCCCAGGCAAATTTGCAGCTTATTATAGAAGGCAGGAATTTGAACATGCATGTCTAAATTTAAGAATTTTTGGAGCTTTGTCTTTCTGATTGTCTTAGCCGATGTTGTTTAACTCCTTGTATACTTGTATCAGAAGAGGGACGTAGAAACTCCCAAGGAGGATTACAAAGCAGGCCAGCTATCTCTCCTCTCTCCCTTAGGTTAAGAATCAACTAAGATTTCCCAGAAGGCAGTTAATTCCACTTTCAATACTTTTGATCTGTGCTAATCCTTGAAGACCCTGAATACTCACCTGAAACAAGAGCAAACCTTGCTTTTCCTCATTCACCCTCTTTCAGTTCTGGGATAGAGCCCATTCTCATAGTGAATGTATAAGAAGAGTACGACAATTTAGGTGCCAGTTAAAGACAAATTATTTGCTTTAAGCAAATCAATTTAAGCCAAACCCTGTGCCTGACTAAGCTGCCCATCACCAATTTCATTTGCATAACCTTTGTGTTTAGTGATTACGGTGTTGTGTATGGGGCTAAGAAAGCTGGTAAACCAAGTTAAAACTGCTTCTGCTCTTGCTACTTGCATTTCTTTGAATAGTCACTGAATAATGATTCATTTCTGGGTTTTATGAAATTACAAAAATGGGTTCATTGTCATGGAACTCATGACCTGACCACTACTTGACTTTCTGCGGCTCTGGCCAAAGGTATGCCTGTGCCCTTGTGTGTATTCTGTGGCCCTCTTTGCTGACACTCTTGAATCAAAGGTACCATCGTGATAGCTTTCCTCTGCTGCATCCTCCTTGATGAGGATGCTAACTGCACCTGACATGAGTTAATTTGTCATAGACTCTGCCCTTTCTACCTTTTATTGTTTGGAGAATAGCTTCGGTGTTTTCCAAAGGCCTGTGTATTGAGACTTGGTCTCCAATGTCTGATGTTAACATTTAGTGGATTAATGTTAATGGTTAATGGATTAAGGATGACACTTGATCTAATTAGGGTATCTAGGAGGTGGGCCCAGTGGGAGGTCTTTGGGTCACTTGTTGCTTGCCCTTGGAAGGCAGTTCTCATGAGAGAGTTGCTTTAAGTCAATTTTGGCTTACTGCTCTGTCTGCTTCCTGACTTGACACCTGACTGTTCCTCCATATGTTCTCTGTCATGTCATCTCCATCACATGCCAGACTAATGGGGCCTCTTAATCTTTGGACTGGGAACCCCCAAAACATTAAGCTGAAATAAACTTTCTTCTTTTCTGAGGAGCTGATCTCAGACATTTTAGTTAAAATAATGAAAAGCTGACTAATTCAAGTTCCAACTCAAATATTCACCCAGGGATTCAGTTTTCAATGCCTCCTATAGGAAGCTCCCTTTTGTGTTAACTGACAAGTCACTTAAACTTAAGGTGTGCTGGGAGAAGAAGGAAAGTAGGAAAGGAACCTTCCTCAAGTTATAGGGTATGGCTTGAAATATTCCTATGTCCAGGGTGTGACTTGAAAAATTAATACAATTTGTTGTTCAGAAGCTCTAAATAGAAACTCCTAATCCTGCCCAAAACTCAGTAAAATGTGGAGGAACCCAGTGGCTTCACACAAAGTCTCAGCAGGCAATCTCCTAATGCCCAGACACCAACCTGTTGTTGCTTCCCATCTAAACTCTTCTCTGCTCCCAGGTTTCAGGGGCATTTCTCTGAAGACATCTTTATTCCCCTCCTCTCTAGGAGGGCAGTCTCCTTTCTTATATAGGCAGATAATTAGAAACACCTAAATGCCTCTCATAGAAAAATTCTTAAATTTAAAACAATTTAAAAAATAAAAGAATATATAACCATTCAAAAGAATAAAATACATCAATAGACATTGATGTGGAAAGACATCGTTTGTATATTATTACAAGTAAACACAAAGTTTCATGCCCATTTATAGGTCAGCCTTGTTTTGAGAAATTTCTGGATATAATGTATATCAAAATTGTATAATGCAGTGAGTGCCTTTGAAAGAGGGATGGGTTTTCAGGAAATATGTACACTCTACGTGGTGTATTTGTTGGATTTTATAAACATTTATTACCTTTATGATCAAACTGCAATATATCTAAAACTATACCAAAATAAGACAGGTGTTCATTTTGTCGAGTAACTGAGCCATGGTTCCTCTGTGACAGTGTGTCTTACATATGCAAAGAAGCTATCTCAGTTTCTATTTGCGTGAGGAACAAGGATGTATTAGAAGGAAATTGAGGGAAGCTATGACCACATGGCCTCAGGGAGAACTGGAATGAGGATGTCAGTATAGGAACATAAAAGAGTCTGTGATGACAGAGACCATCAGATAAAACCACTGGATAATTCATCTGGAACATTATGCAAGTCTCTGTGTCCCCAGTCACTATTCAGATTCCCATGAAAGTGGATCTGCTTGGCCATGATTGGAAGGTTCCAACCTGCATACACAGCTGAGTGAGGAGGCTGTGATGGGTGGCCACACTGGAACTTCATTCAACAGAGCAGCAGTACTCTGAAGAAAGAGAGATGCTGTTTCCAAAAGGACAGATGGGATGTTGAGCAGATAAAAAAATCAATAGATGTCTACTGTAGCTATTTTTCTGAGCAGTGGCATGAACTTGGTCTGAATAAGCCACTTTCTCTTGTCTGTTGTGTCCTATAGCAGATATTTTTGAAGGTAAATAGGATCTGGGTATATCACCCATGACAAAATAATACTGTACAACCAATGTTAATTAGCTCATGAGTCTTAAAGTCATGACATTGCCAGCATTAATATTGTATCTAAACTGTCTAGTTAACCAGCCATGGATAACACATCCTGCATGCATACTCTCTCGGGTATCTGCTTCCTACACATCCAGCTGTGTCAAGCTGGTGAGCACCTGCCTCCCAGAGTTTCCTTCTGGCTTTTTGTTGTTGGCTGGTGCTCAGGAGTGAGATGACATCAGGAAGTTTTCACACCTCTAAAGAGGTTAGAACACACAATCTAAATTCTTACCTATATCTGAAAGTCATGTGCCTAATTCCTCAAAAAGTTGTCAGGTTCACGAATCAAAGCTGTACTAATAGGGGATGCTCTGCAGCAGCAACAGCAGCCGCAGAGTGGTTTTAGAGAAGGATGCGTGTTTCGTATTCGTGCTCCTCCAGCTTTGTAAACTCGTTGTCTGAACCTCACTTGGTAGGTCCATGTTAAGTCCACATGCTGCCCAGAATAGGTTTCAAGAAGTCTTCCTGAGATGAAACACCTGAGAAATCTGCACCATTTTCTTGTGTGTTATTGGCTCAAAGATGTTATAGTCATTGTTACCCAGAGAAACTCAACCAACAGAACACATACACACACTCACACACGTATTTCAGAATGTTCATGGAGCATAGAGTTAAAAGATGAGTTTATTTGAGTGTGAAAAATTTGAAATCCATTCATATAAGAGGTCTTCAAAAAGCTCATGGAAAATGTATGTTATGAAGAAACTATCATGGATTTCAAGACTTTTTCCATCAAAATAAACATCTTCCAATTCCCTTTCCATGAATTTTTGAAGTACCCTCATGTGTGTGTGCGCGTGTGTTTGTGTGTGTGTGTGTGTGTGTGTGTGTGTGTGTTTGCAGGAGAGAGGAGGGGGAAGGAGATGGAATGGCTGGGAGAAGATTGTAAATAATAGACTCAGATGATTAAGCAGGCCAACAAGTCAGGATCTGCCCTGTGGAGAGGCAGCCTGGAGACCCAGGGAAGCCAATGGTACAACTGGGGAATCCCCTCCTGCTAGGGGAGGTCACAGTCATTTTGTTTGAGACAAGCCTTCCCCTGATGTGTGATCCCACTGATCATGGCTGCTGACATGTCCCTTTAGGACAGCCTCCCAACTGGCCTTCCTAACTCCAGGTTTATGTCCTGTCAACCCATTCACTAATAATTCAGAAAGAATAATCTCTCTCCAACAAAATGTAGATAGAATCTACTCCCTTTTTCATTCTATCAGTTAGTATTAGCAGACACTAGTCTTGTTTGTGTGATCCCTTTGACTCTTAGACCTATCAGTGTGATCAATTGTGAACTGAAATTGATCACTTGGACTAGTGAGATGGCCTTGGTACATGCCACCTTGATGGGATTGTATTGGAATCCCCTGGCACGATTTTGAATGATCCAACATGGGAAGCAAGATACACAGCAGACTCATAGAATGGCAGATGTCCTAAATAGCACTCTGGCCTCCGAATCAGCCCTTAAGGCATTCAGATCTGGCTCAAGAGCCCATGAGAGTTTTTTAGGCATGGAAAGCCAAGACACTCTGAAACAAAAAAAAATAAAAAGAAGAAGACCTAAATGAAAGATCTCTGCGAGTGAGATCCCAGTGGAAAGAATGGGGCCATCAAAGAAGGAGGTACCTTTCTCTGAAGGGAGGAGAGAACTTCCACTTTGACTATGACCCTGTCGGAATAAGATCAAAGTCGGCGAATCCTAAAGGCTTCCATAGCCTCAGCAACTCATGACTAGAGCCTAGGGAGATTACTGACACCACAAACAAGAGTGTCAAATTGTTAAATCAACATCAGGAGTCACTGTGTATTTACGTCTCATGAGGGATCTGTCCTTAATGTGTTATCCAATGTGAAGTAATGCTATAACTAGTACTGAAACAGTATTTTTACACTTTGTGTTTCTGAGTGGGTGCAAACTGATGAAATCTTTACATAGTATATACTGAATCGATCTTCTGTATATAAAGATAATTGAAAATGATTAAACATTTCTTGGTGTTAAATTGGAAATTGCATAGATAATTCATCAATTTTTAAAAAAAATCATGTAGGATCTCTGTCCTTAATGTGCTGTACATTGTGAATTAATACTATAACTAGTACTCCAACAGTATTTTCACTTTGTGTCTCTATGTGAGGGCAAACTGTTGAAATCCTTACGTAATATGTACTAAACTGATTTTCTGTGTATAAAGAGAATTGAAAATGAATCTTGATGTGAATGCAAGGGGAGAGGGAGCGGGAAAAGGGAGGGTTGTGGGTGGGAGGGAAGTTATGGGGGGGGGACATTGTAATCCATAAGCTGTACTTTGGAAATTTATATTCTTTAAATAAAAGCTTTATACAAAAAAAAAAAAAGAATCTACTCCCTGATTAAATTTTTCAATGGCTTTCCACTCTACTATGAAAGAAGTAGAAACACTTTAAGGTGGCTTCCTGTCCTACTCTCAGACTTCACCTACAGGAGTTTCTTTTTTTTTTTTCAGATTGATTTGTTTATTTGAAAGGTAGAGTTACAGAGAAAGAGAAACAGGGAGATGGAAAGACAGAGAGAGATGTCTTATATCCACTGGTTCACTCCCCAAATAGCTGCATCAGCCAAGGGGTGGGCCAGGCTGAAGCTAGAGACTTCTGGGTTAGAGGCCCAGGGATTTGGGACATCTGCTGCTTTCCCAAGAGCATTAGCAGGAAGCTGAATTGAAAATGGGGCAGCCAGGACTCCAACTGGTGCCCAGATGGGATGCTGGCACTGCTGGCCACAGCTTAACCCACTATACCAAAATGCCAGTACCTACAGGAGTTTCTTGAATCCACAAGGCTCTCTCTCAACTTCCTATTCCTTGTACCTCAAAAACAGTTTTTCTTCTTTGCCTAGGTTCTACCCCTTACATTTAGAAAATATGTATTTATTTATTTTATTAATTTGAAAGGCATAAAGAATAAACCTCCCATTGGCTGGTTTATTTCCTAAATACTTGCCATGACTGGGGCTATCCCAGTACAATCCAGGAAACTAGATCTCCATCCCGGCCTCCCATGTTGGTGGCAAGGATCCAACCACTTGAGCCATCACCTTCTGCTTCCCAGTGTGTATATTAGCAGCAAGTTGGAATTGAGAGTAGAGTCAGGACTTGAACCCAGGAACTCTTATATGGGATGCTGGAGTCCTAAGCAATGTCTATACCACTATGCCACATACTTGCATGCACCCCTTGTCTTATGTATCACCTTCTGTTGAAGATTTCCCTGATATTCCCAGTCCATCTCTCAACAAAATGAGGTGCTCTTTATGTTTATTTGTTCACGTGCAAGACTTTTATTGAATCCCATTGTGTGTCACACATCGAGTTAGGAGTTGGGGATATATCAATGAGACAAAAAAAGAAAAAGAGATGTGTTTGTAAATCTCTATTGTGCTAAATCTTTTCATGTGTTATTTGTATGGCTTGTTATCAGTCCATCATCTCATGAGATGGGGTAAATTTTTCAAACATATTTCAAACTACTGCTGGACTCAGTAGATATTTAGTAAGTATTTGATGAATAAATACACAAGTAAACAATATTGACTAGTACTCACCCTTTGTTGCTGACTTGTTTCCCTAGCTCAGTCAGCGTTCTGGTCCCAATGCTTCCCCCTTTTCTGCAGATCCATAGTTCAGATATCTAGTGTCTAGTGCTCTCTCTTCTCTCTTCACAAACTGTCACTCACTCAATACTTGTTCATGTTCCTTAATCACACATGGGTGTCTCGATGGCAAAATCCACCTCTCTTTATGTTCCCAAAGCTTTGTTCATTACCTGTCATATAATAGTGCTCAATAAGTATAAAGTTCTGAGTCAATAACTCAGAATCAAAGTTTGAAATCTTTGAATTTAGCTGACTTGAGAACAATTTCTCTAAATGTAGGTTAGTATCTACTCTGCTTGTGAGTAAGTTTGATCCTACTAACAAATGTACATTTTATAAAAACCAATCTGGATCACCTAGAAATTCTTATGGGAGCCAGGTACCTGGTGGGATTTAGTTATTTGCTACTTACATAGCATAAACATTTCAGGTTGAAATCATATGAAAAGGTCATTGATCCTCAGTATATGTGCTATATTTATTAGTTCAAGAACAAAATGTTCTGAGAATTAATTTCCTTAGAACAACACTGCTACCAAAAACAGAGTAGCTGCTGCCTACACATATTAAGTGTTTTTAGAGTTGATTTATCCACTGCAATTTGATAAGGATGGATTATTTTAGTGGATGAATAACCAGCTTTGATCTGAGTCCTCTATGTGGACACACTACAAAATCTTTTAATAATTTACATGGTTTCTTGACTCCAGGTCACTACATTCTTTTTAGAATAGATAGCACTAGCCAAAGGCAACTTTTTGTGTACATATTGCTCTGGTTTTTTTTATCAGTCAAAGATCCCTTGGGCAGACTGCAGAAAACCAGTCTTCATGTTAATCCCCCTCTGATTTTGACTTAGGCCCACCTCATGACACACACAACATTTCTAGTTTCTTTTCTTCACTCTGGTCCTCCATCCAAACGCTGTCCTGATTCCTAGAAACTTTGTTCATCTGAGATAGAGCCCTCCCTTGCCTTTCAATCTACATAGCACATTTCTTCTTGGAATTGGGAGCTTCCTGTTCTTCCTGTTTGCCATGAGTGGGTCTTCAATACTTTTTGCTGGATTTCTTGGTGCTGACAACTTACCTACCCAGACATGTCACTTTCAGATCATGCTCTACCTCCCTGCTATTTCTGGGGTCTCTGGAATTTGGCTCTCCCCATATTCAGGCTATGGTTTTCCCAACTGAACCCAGGTAGGAACATCTCCTTCCCTCTGCTAGTCAGTTCTTTGCTGGGTTTGGAGAGAGACTAATAAAAAATAAAGAAGTGGGGAAGGGAAGAGAGAAGAGGCAAGAAAGGAGGGCAGATGAGAGACTGAAAGATTGGTTTGTAAATCAGTCCTTTTTTCACTTTGTCAAGTGGCCAGCAGGAAATGAGCTGGAGGAGATAAGTATGAACACAGATGTAATATCATCACAAACTCAGAAACCCTGGCAAGCTTTTCTTGTAGAAGGTCATATGGATCCATACAAGTTCTCTGTGCTGAGATCTGTTTCCTGAGATTTGCTGTTCTAGGGAGTCTCATCATCCACTATTCAAGCATATGAGCTACACAGTTAACCTTTAGTTCATGAAAGAAGCTCTCATGTTTAATATTATGTAAAGGTGGAAACTGAAACTCCGTCCTCTTAAGAGACATGTATAAATTTTCTATCAGGTAAGTCTTCACTAACCTCCCAGGCCATCCATTCAAGTGAAAGGCTTGTATTGACCTGCAGTTTCTTTTAAAAGGTCTGTGTTAACCAAACCACACATTCTCTTTCAATCTTTGTAATCATTAGAACTATTAGGTGAAATTACCACTCTAAAATCCCAGTCATCTAGTCAAGGAAAGCTAGTTGAATTCATTTATAATTGTTTTTCAAGCTATGTTCACCTCTGAGTAGGAGCTCTGAACTTTGAGTGTTACAGAAATGCAGTGGGCCCTCATCTAGCATAACATGGTAAGTAGCTACTATTGAGCACTTACTGCTGGTTAGGCATAGTGGTATGCTAATAAATGACCTCCATGAAGATAAAAACAAAGTCCTAATTTTTATTGTGGTTTAAACAAATACCCCTATCATGGCCCTTGTTAAGATGCCACGGTTGTGGAGGGTTGAGAATCAGAATTGGAAAGAGATGCAGAGTAGGAGGGAACAGGAGTTGCAGCACAATGGAGGCATTTTACAAATGTCTTAGTTCCAGCTACATCCCCTTGAAGTGGATGAGAACCATTATTAATTACATTTTATAGAAAAGAGAACTGAAGTTCAGAGAAATTAAGCAACTTTCCTAGAGCAGATTTGTATCTCAGTGGGAGTACTCCAAATCAATGCCCACTGATGGGTACAAAAGACCCAAGGATCTCTTTTTTTATGCCTTTGTTTGGAGACAAGAAGAGCCCTGAATTTATAATTTATAATTTATAGTTTATAATTTGCTTAAACTTTAAATAGTCACAAAAACATGTTCTTCCATCCTATAGCCAGAGGAAGGTAAAGAGTACTTCCTTTAATTACGGTTCTCTGTTTCTCAAAGAAATGAAGACTATAGTGTCCTCTGAAAACCTTTTCCTTCGGAAGGGACGTGATGGGAAGGCTCAGAGTCAACATCTGTTTTTGACACAGGCTGATATTTTGTGAACCAGTTCCTTCTGAAGATTAAAAAGTATCTTTGATTTCCTTGTAGGGTCTGTCGATTCAAAGTTCAGTATGCTGGTACCATAAAGCTAGCATTCCCATTTACTGTAAAGGATTCTTTACTCTAAATGAAGTGGAAGTGTATGTTTCACCTTGCACAGAAATACTTATTTGGAGGGCCTACACTTGCACTTGCCAGCCAGAGATGTTCCTCCTGGTTATTATGTGCAGAAGAAAGGGCATTATGGGGATTATTCAGAGATGCACACATACTCACTTTCATCCACTAGATAGAGCTTGGTGAAGATTTAGTTGGTTAAAATTAAATAAAAACATTTTTCTATTATAGTGATCAAAAAGGTCATGTGTGCAGAGAATGTCTCTGTTACTACATCAACGTTTAATAAGAGATAACTATGGGGCCGGTGCTGTGGCACAGTAGGTTAATCCTCCGCCTGTGGAGCCGGTTCTAGTCCTGGCTGCTCCTCTTTCAATCCAGCTCTCTGCTGTGGCCTAGGAAAGCAGTAGAAGATGGCCCAAGTCCTTGGACCTCTGCACCCACATGGGAGACCTGGAAGAAGACCTGGCTCCTGGCTCCTGGCTCCTGGCTCCTGGCTCCTGGCTCCTGGCTCCTGGCTCCTGGCTTTGGATTGGCAGAGTTCTGGCCATTGCAGCCATTTGGGGAGTGAACCAACGGATTGAAGACCTTTTTCTCTGTCTCTCCTCTCACTGTCTGTAACTCTACCTCTCAAATAAATAAAATCTTTTTTTAAAAAAATAAGGGATAACCATGGAGAATCAGCTACATTTTTGATGGTCTTAGATTTTTATAAAAGTCAAATTTATTGTGCACGAACAGCCTGAAACAGGGTATTTGAGTTTGGAAAATGAATTCACAAAAGGACAAAAAAGACAAGTGGATTCATTCATGCTAATACCTCCAGATGGTGCTGAGCACAGAGCACAACCCTGTCCTTGACATATCTTGCATATGCACATCCCACATTTCAGAGGGCATCTGAACAAGTCTAGTGTGCTCTTGAAAACTTCCCTGTAGCAAAGTAATTTTTAAGAACTTTACATGAAAAAGGGAAGTTGGAGACAGTTGCTCTTGGATGACTCTTTGGCTCCCTAGTCATAGATAGAAAAGTTTTTTGTTAATTCTGTCAACGAAAGCTAAGAAAACATTTAAATGCTAAAGATCAGTGTGCAGTTGGAGTATTTATCTGTATATTCCCAGGGAAATGTTATACATCAAAGAGATTCCTTTCCCAGCTGCTTTTTTGGATTGGTAATACGTACTTGCAGCTACCAGTGCTATTCCATGTCTACCCTGTGATGAACACAGCAGCAGTTACGGGAGTAACACCTCTAGCCTGCCACCTCCTAACTCAGAGATGAAAAGAGTAAAGGAAACACGGCTAAGAAAAATGACTCCAGAACACATTAGTTTAAAAGGAAACACAGTTTAATCAATAATAACTATTTATACCAGCATTTAAATTCAGAAGTCATGTTTCACTTCACTTTGATGGTATTGTTTAATAAGATTTTTCTTTAGCAATGATTATACATATTTATGGAGGATAGTGTAATGTTTCAATTCTTGTATACAATGTGTGTTGATCAAATCAGGTTAATCAATATTTCCCTCTCATTGATATTGTTTTGTAACTGGGGCCTGGGAGCCACTTGGTTCTATTTATTCATACACTATATAATAGGCTTTTGTGAACCATAGTCACCCTATTATGCTGTGTAACACTAAAAACGTATCTTTTCTATCTAATTCTGATGTGGTACCTGTTTTCCAACCTCCCTCTATAACTGTTACCCCTTCCATCTTCTAGTAATTACTACTCTATGTTGAAATTAAGTTTTTCTTATTTCTACTTATGAGGGAGAATATACAATATTTTTCTTCCTGTATCTGGCTTATTTCACTTAACAGTGTCCACCAGAGCCACCCATTTTGCTTCAAATGACAGGATTTCATTTGTCTTACGACAGAAAGTATTCCATTGTGTGTATACATCACCTTTTCTTTATCCATTCATCTGATTATGGACACTTGGCTTAATTATCGCTTTGGCATTTCTCTCAGATCATCTGTCTCCTTCCTTCTTTAATTGATTCCAGTTTCTAGAAGGCAATGGGCTAAATGATTTTTCTAAAGTTGGAGTTTGGGACTCTTCAAGAGGTCATAGGTCTTTCTGATATAGAGAATGAGCAGAGAATGGAAAATTGAAGAGTCTCAAATGGAAAGCATTAGCAGTCTGCAGAGTTTCCTCTAATTTTGTCAGATTCCAACCTTGCTGGTTTGCTTTTGCTTTTGCTGACATCTCCACAAGTAAAAATGACATTGACTAATGACTAGCTGGAGCTAGATGAACAGAGGAACAGGTAACGTATAAGATAGGATGATGGGGAGAAAGATGCTTCTCGATGACCACTCACTCACTGCTTCCTCTCAAAATTTACCTGATTACTAATGACTTATTTTATGATTTATCTCTTGAGAAACCCTGAGTTGTAGAACACCAGGGCCTCTTCATTGCCTGACTTTTTTCATCCATTTAACCACGATTTATTCAAAATTAACATGCCACACACATAAGAGGAATAAGACAGACAAGTACTCACAGAGATCATGTAGGTATCTTGACTTTTTCCACTCCAACCATTTGGTCCTCAGGGAATTAAAATAATCTCTGCCAAACCACGAAAAGGGCCTCAAAGTAACCAGACTTGCCAAAAGTGGATGAGATTGGGAGTCAAGCTGTTGATTAGGGTATGGCAGGGTAGATTCAGAAACTCATGCCATCTGGGCCAGAGAACTCTGCTGCAGAAAGTGAAGCAGGTACGTTATATGGGGTTAGACAGATACAGTGCAGGTAAACACTGATCCTGGAAAGCAGCTTATTGCTTCTCATAGTTTTTACTGTGGGTGGCAAGATGGCTATCCTAGACTTACACTGGAGCCATCATCCTTCCCGGGGATTGGGAAGGAGAGGTATTGCAATTATTTTCCCATTTTGCATTTTACAATGGTCTACTTTCAGTTTATTTTATAATCATAAGGTTAACCCTCCACTAAGTAAAAGAATTCAACAAATAGTAAGAAGAGAAAAGCACTATTCCTCAACATTAGAGACAAGGGCTGTAAACAATAATCAATTCTCAAAATAGCAATTTTTGCTCATATACATTACATTTTTTTGTGTTTTATTATTTACTTTAGACCAGGGAAAACATGTTAATTTTTGGGACTGGCTTATTCCCTAACTGTAATGGTTTCCTGTTGCATGCATTTTGTTGTGAAAAATAGGATTTCATTCTGTTTTTCTATTTTATATTTATCACTGATGCAGTTGTCTTTTAAAAAGTTGAGAAGAGCAAAACTATATACTGCTTTTATATATTCCTACATGATTACTTCTATTGATGTTCTTAATATCTTCATGTGAATTTGAGTTCCCATCTGATACTATTTATTTTTATTCTTTAGTACTATAAGGCAGATACACAGTCAATAAATTCTCTCTGTTTTTACTTAGCTGGGAATGTCTGTCTTTTGTTTACCTTTTTGAAGTATAGTTCTGCTGGATATAGGATTCTTGTGGCAGTTCTTTGTTGTTTTGGCACTTATTAGATGTTATCCCTCTGCCTTCTGGTCCATATCATTTCCAGTGAGAAGTCAGCTGTTAGTCCTACTGAAGTTTTCCTTATGTGTGGTGCCTCATTTTTCTTTTGCTTTTACATTTTTCTTGACAATTTCACAATGATGTGTCTGCTTAAGTTTATTCTACTTGAGGCTTATTAAGATTTTTGGATGTGTAGATTAGTGTTTTCAAATCAAATTGGGGACATTTTCAAAGATTATTTCTTTCTTCCTCTTCCTTCTCCTCCTCCTGATATTTCCATTATGTTGATATTGGTTTGATTAATGTTATCTTACAGATCTCTGAGACTCTGTTTATTCTTCATTATTTATTCTTTCCATTCTTCATATTGGATAATATCTCTGTCTTCAACTTTGCTCACTCTTTATTCTGCCAGTTCAAATAAGATTTTTATTTCCTCAGTGAAATTTTCATTTTAGTTATTGTGCTTTTCCAATTCTAGAATTTTTATTTGGTTCTTTTTTGTAATTTTTATTTCCTTATTTTATTCTCTATTTTTTGTCTTATCTTCATTTAATTAACCATGATTTATTTTAGTTCTTTGAACACATTTATAATGATTTGAAGTCTTTACAAGTCCTACACCTGGACTCTTTCTGGCAGTTGTGTTGACCACCTGTTTTCCTGTGAATGAACTATATTTTCTGTTTTTTTGAATTTTTGCCTTTTTTTAAACTGAGCATTTTATATAATTTGTTGTAGAAACTTTGGATTTTGAACCTACAAGGAGTTGTTATTCTTGCTGTTTTGCTTGTTTTGTAACTTGCCAGGACTGATCGAGTCTGTTCACTGTGTGGCTACTGAAGTGTTTGGGATTTTAAAACTTTTAATTATTGTTTTTGTTTTATGTTTAAGCCTGGTTTCTGAGCGATCATGTGTGGATCAGTATAATGATTGGCCAGACATTTACTTTAACACCTCGATCCAATAAGCCTTTCACTCATTGCCAAGGGATCTGTATGTGATTTGTTGCATACATTCAAAGCCCAGACATTTCTATCTTCACTTTCTGCCTGCACAGAGTCTCATGCTCAGTCATGAGCATGATTGTCTTTGTCTTTCCTGAGTGTGAATGCAATCCAGTGCATGTTCACGATTTTGCAGATCCCCAGGAACATATCAGAGCTTTCTGAAAATCATTTAAATGTCTTCTTATTTTCCCAAATATACCTCTTATGGTTTTGACTGATATCTTGCTTGTTCCTACCAGTACTGCAGCCTTAGTCAGCTGCAGTGTTGATCTTTCCATTTTTTTGCCACGAATTGCTATGGATTTAACAATGCCCTGGATATGAGGCTTTTAGGGGGAGCTTCAAATCAGTTCAATCACCCCCATGGCAATGAGCCTGTCAGTTTTCATAGATGCTTACCATGAACCAGAGGAGGAAGATTGGGCATAGATCCAAATTAAAATGCCATAGACCCTACAGTTCTTACTGAGATTCAGTAGCTTTTCTTGAATAAATTGCTTTTCAGTTTGTCATATGCTTTTGGTTGCTTCGAGAGTTCCAAAATGGCTGCTTTTGACAGTTTTACCAGTTTGTCAATGCTTTTTGAGGGAGAATTTGCCAAGATCCTTTTTTCACCAGGCTGGAAGTACGCAGGTCTTTCAGCATCTCTGTTTGGCAGTTGGAACTATAATTAATTATAAGAAAATCTACAAACAAAAAAAGATGAATTCTTGTTGGTATGGTAGCAAAATAATTGCAAGCAATTAAAACTCAATTCACATAATTTGAGAACAAATTAATACAGTGTGAAACATGCAAGGAAGAAATTTTTTAGATTTGTCATCAAAAAATGTTCAGTAACTAGCATCCTTTTGAAACTTCTATACTATTCCTTGCATATCTCAATCAATGCAGTCACCAGATTGTTTTCTAATCATCTGTTTAGGGCTGTATGAGAGCCTTGAAATATAGGGAAAGCATTTTAATAATTGGTGTGACTGGAGTTCATAGCAGGCACTCAATAAACTCTTGCTCAATATTGAGAGACATTATAGATACTTTTAGATGTGACCCAGGGCTGAGGACAATGTTAAAGGAACTTAAACTGTGGAACAATGTGAACTTCATTCAGACAAAGTCAATATTTTGGCATACATATTTCAGAAATTATTTTGAGTTACTCTTTCATGCATACTCAGTAAGTAATTATCTTTACCCAAATTTGATATTGACTTCTGAGATACCTTTCTTCCAAGTAGGATAGACCCCAAAGAAAAGTTCTTCTTGGGTACTTTTGCTATATTTAATGTCACCTTTATAACTTGTTCTAACTTCTGATGTGTGTTTGCAATAGCATGATTAAATCACAGTTATCAACCATACTGAGAATACCTGATATAGAAATCCCAGCATACTGTTAATTAGGAAACAGTTAATTATAAAGTGTTTAACATCACATCATCTTTAGTATCAAACAGTTGCTGTGCATTCTGGGTGACTCCTTCAACTCCCCAGGTCTTCTGTGGAATCACGTCTATGCTCAGCACCCACCACATGCTGATCCTTCTGAATGTAGGGACAAGCATATAGCTCTCTCTCTGTTTTCGTCGTGTCAATTATGAGGTTGACTTTCCTCCTAATTTTACATGGCATAGCAGAGTGCTATTGATAACTTTATCAAAGTTTGGAGATAAGGGAAAGGAGATGACCATATCTCACAAGACCGGTCTGTGGATCCTATCTCAGACCTTCTTTCTGCCTTACATGCAGCCTCTATTTTTAGAGGCAAAAACTGGCCCAGAACACTGGACAAGGCTGAGCCCAGGGAGGCTCACCTCTCACTCTGGAATTGTTATAGGCATCTCAATGACTCCAAGTCATTGTGTCATTTTAGAGCATCTTGACTCTAAAAAGGAAAGGGGTATCCCCCTCATTCTAGACTAAAGGTTACTAATGCTAGATTGCTCTCTTTTCCCACTACTAAGCAACCTGGATGTTTACTTCCTTTGAAAAGACCCTTGAATTCACCCACCAGAATATGTTTTAATTTTGTGCTCTCCAAGAAGTCAGTCACATAAAAGTATAGCATCTCCACTGTGTTTCAAAGACTATCTCAGTTGGTCTGAAACAAAATCAGTTATTTGATACAAAATTATTTTTAGTGCCTTTCATGTGTCTGTCTCTCCCTCTCAAGATTTATTTATTTACTTCAAAGGCAGAGTTACAGAGAGAGAGAGAGAGAGAGAGAGAGAGAGAGAGGTCTTCTATCCATTGGTTCACTCCCCAAGTGGCTACAAATGACTGGAGCTAGGTCAATCTGAAGCCAGGAGCTTCTTCTGGGTATTTCACGTGGGTTCAGGGACCCAAGCACTTGGGCCATCTTTCACTACTTTCCCAGTTATATTATCCAGGAGCTGGATCAGAACTGAAGCAAGCAGGACTCAAACTGATGTCCACATGGCATGCTGGCACTGCAGACAGTGGCTTTACCAGCTATGCCACTCTGACAACCTCGAGCCTTTTCTTTCAATATTCATAAAGCATGGAGGTCCAGTCCTACATTCCATCTGTTTATCACATGCTAAAGTTGTTTAGGCAAGTTTAGGCAGTTGTCTAGATACCATGATAATTATATATATGGTTAAAATACCTTAAAATGTATGTTTTGAATGGGAGTAATATTTGCTGATAAATAAGTTGATAACTGTTGAGCAGAATTTGATGATCACATATGCAGATGTGGCCATGGAAGAAAGAGAGATTCATTACAATAGCTGAAAGAGTTGGAAGATATGGATTAAAAAGATTTCATGGATAAGTTGGCATTAGAATTGGATTTTGAGGGATAGATAAGATTTCAACATATGTAATTGGAGACGAAAGCATTCATGATGGAGGGAGGAAGCTACACAAAGGAATGGCGATGAGAAAAAATGTAAGCATGGTCAGGAAGTGCAAGCCACTCGGCTTATAGCCTCTGCCATTAGGGAGAGTGACTGGGAATATAAGGAAGGGACAGTCCTGGAGGACTTGATATCTGCTAGGGAATTTGGGTGATTGTTTGACAAAGAGAAGAGAGAAGAAAGTGGTGAGTTAATCCCTTAGATTATCAAAAAGATAACTGAGGAGTGGGTCATTTAGGGCTTTTTGTTTATTTCCTCTGTGAGCTAATGTTTTCCATGTCAATGACAAGTGTTAGAACAAAATGTGTTGGTAAGGTCACAGCACCTGGCAAATGGATTTCCTATGGTGAGTGAATAGAAACAGCTGCCAAGCTCCTAGAAAGTATCATTTAATAAAATGCCTGGTGCTGAGTATTGGGTTTAATGGAAGAGGCTACACTGACTTTAAGGAGGAATTTCCTCTGGGCGTTTTCCCAAAAGTCTTGTGCAAGTACTTTGAAGTGTGGGGAGCATCAGAAGGAAATCCTTCTAGATTTTGCATGTGAGTTATATTTTAATCAAATATGTCAACAGAGGCATTGCAGATTCTCTGGAGCTATATTTCTTGAGTCTTAACATTTGCTTTTCTGTGTCGCACCCTACAACTCCCATCATATTACAGTAGCAATGGTCTTTTCTTAGCTAGCTGTTAACATTTCTAATATAGTAAGGAATAAGGAAGAATTTCTGGAAGAGGAAGTTCACTTGTATGTCCTCCTTTCTCTGTCTGTAGTCTTGCCCCCAAGCAGTTACTATATAATACTACTTTCTTGGTTTTATTGGTGCTGTTGTAACAAAATACCACAGACTGAGTAATTTATAAATGATATAGATTTGTTTTTACAGTTCCAGAGGCTAAAAAGGACAAAATAAAAGTGCCAGCATTTGGCGTCTGGTGGGCGCCTTCTTGCTGTATCCTTTGACCATGGAAGGGGAAACAGCAGAAGAGCTGACAAAAAAATGAGCTCACTCCCTCCAGTCCTTTGATAAGGGCCTGAATTACACCACACCCTCTTTATTTAATCGTCCTGAAGTCCCCACCTCTTAATATTATCACATTGGAAATTAAATTTCAACATATGTGGGTCACACCTTCATACCAAAGCAATTAGAGTTAATAATTTGTGATTTGCTATGGACTAATTGAAGACCTCATCCTCAATGTGATCGTATTGGAGGTGGGGCCTTTGGAAGATAATTAGGTTTAAATGAGGCTGTGAGAGTAGAGCCCTTAAAAACAAACAAACAAAAACAGGGAGAGACAAAAGTTTTATCTCTACATACGTGTATGAAAGAAAGGCCATCTGAGTACATACCCAGGAATAAGGCCCTCATGTAGAAACCAGCAATGCTGAACCCTAATCCTGGACCTCCAGCCTGTAGATCCATGAGGGATAAATGCTTATTGTTTAAGACACCAATATATAGTAATGTGTTATACAATCCAAACTGACCAAAATATAATCTATTTTTAGAGGCAAAAACTAGTGTAAGAGATGTAATTGATTGTTAAAAAGTTAGAATTTTCATTGACTTTGATTGCTTATGGGGTCATGGGACAGAGTTTTGGAAATTAGGACTGACTTGGGAAGTCTGAATAGTACCAAGAATTGGGAAGCGTGGATTGGAAAGACAGGACTGGGGAGAGTGAGGTGCAAACTCAGAAGACACTAGTTTGGAATACTGGCCCAGAACACTGGACAAGGCTGGCCTGGAACTTTCTGGAACTAACTGTTTTTTACAATGCTGTCTTCGGTATTCTTCACCATGGCAAAGCCCAGAATAGAGTCCAGCGGGGAATGGAGCACCAGCCTCCAACAGCTGCCAGTCTTTTCAGGAGCTAATAAAGCTCTCTGTTTGGCCTGGAAGATTTCCTTCTCTTTCTTAAGTGTCATAACACATGTCAACGTCTCATGTTGACACTGGAATCAGCCTCTCCTCTATCCTCTCATCTCCATGGTATACAATTTCACTGGGGGGGGGGGGGAATTTCCTCTGTCGCCCACTTGCTGGGCTCACTTACAGAGGCTGTTTCCCTTTCCCAGTGGAAAACTTCCATTGTTTTGAGGTGAGTAGTACCTTGAGGGAAAATCAAGTGTCAGGTTGTGACAGACACTGGAGGGCAATTCCTCGAGTCCTCTTGGAAAACATGTTTCTGGAAGGGTGCCAACCACATTTTATAGGGATGTCAGGGCTGCAGATGGAACTTGGAAATAAATGATCGCCCTGGGCCAAGTCTACAGACAAATGATGAGCTAATTTCTTCTCAGTGAGAGTGTTCTGTATTTGCTGGTCAGAATCTGCCAAAAAGTTCAAGTTCATATGCTTATGGCCGTATCTCCCCTTATGTCTATTTGGCTCCGTTTAATGTTTAAATAGCCCATTTACTTGAGCCGTAGGCTGAACAGAGTGGGGTCATTTATTCATAGCTGAGGTGGTAATCAAGCTAATGAAGGAAAACAGAGGAAGCAGAGACTCAGCTGAATTTAAGGGAAAACCATTGTGTGGTATAGTGTATATGTATATTTGTGTTCTGTTCATTAGTCACATAATTGCTCTTCCTCTTTGTGGATTACTTGAAGCAGATTTTTTTTAAAAAATTTATTTATTTATTTATTTGCATACTTATTTGAAAGGCAGAGTGACAAAGAGAAAAAGGGAGAGAGGTCTTCTGTCTGCTGGTTCACCCCCCAAATCCAAACAATAGCTGGGGCAGGGCCAGGCTAATGCTAGAAGCCAGGAACTCCATCTGGGTCTTCCATGTGGGTGTTAGGGGCTCAAGCACTTGAACTATATCATCTGCTGCCCATCTCCCCAGGTGCATTAGCAGAAAGCTAGATTGGAAGCAGTGTATCCAAGACTCCAACTGGCACTCTGATACGGGATGTGGGAGTCTCAAGAAGTGGCTTAATACAGTCCCTCCCCTGAAGCACATTTTATCACTGGTTGACTTTTTCCATGTAGAGAAATTATTTCCCATTTTTCCCTGTGTGTCTCTTTTTATAAACTCAAAGAAGGTAAATTTAAATTGTCACCTGGCAAAATGTAATTGGAAAGGAGAATCAACTGCCTCCTAATCACTGTAATGTGTACTAGAACAAAATGTCAATGTTTTTACATTGTTGGCCAACATTTTGAAATGATCTGCATTCTGGTCATTCCCACACCAAAGATAGGTAAGCAACTTAATCAAGGGACAAATCAGCCTAATATTAGAGGAAGGAATAGTTGTGTTTCTTGCATGCTGTTATGAGTTCTGTTTTAAAGCAGTTTTTTTGAGATGCAGTTTGTGTAACATATAATTCACTCACTTCCAATGTACAATGCAGTGATTTTTAGTAAATTCACAGACAAGTGCAATCATCACCACAGTCCATTTTAGAACATTTACTTTACTTCCATTCATTTAAACTGTCATCCCTCTAGCTCCCCAGTCACTTCTCCTGTAGTCATAAACAACTGCTAGTCTGCTTTATGTCTCTATAGATTTCTCTGTTTGAGTATTTAATTTAGATGGAATCAGGTATCTATTCTGATTATATATTATATCTATTATATAATATGTAACATCTAATACTATATGCATATAATATATAACTATATGATAATTGTAATATCTAATATATAAAATATCTATATATTATCTATTTTTTATTTTTCTTTCACTTAGCATGTTTTCAAGATTCATCTGTGTTGCTATAGCATGTATCAGTGGAGCATAACTTCCCACTTCTTGAATGTGAGGCTGAACATAGTGATTCTTTATGAAGAGACAGTAGGGAGAAGGGAAATGAAAGAGATAACTTTACAGTGTAGAAATCTGTTAAGCATTATCTCTGCCAAGATCATCTTAACATCAGCAGGGATGAATTATATTGATCATACCCCTGATGTGATGTGCTTTGCTTTTGTGCTTCTCTACTTAAAAAATTCCAATCATGAGAAAAACACCAGAAAAATCTCAATTGAGGCAATTCTACCAAATACTCAATTAATATTTGATATCCTGGGTAGATTCTGGAACAGAAAAAGGATATTAGGAAAAAGATGGAGGAGAATTTAATAAAATGTGAACTTGAGTTAATAACAATGTATCAGTATTGGTTTACTGGTTGTGATAAAAGTACATACTTATGTGAGATGCTAATACTAGAGGAAACTAGGTGTAGGGTACGTATATCCCTGTATTTTTCTGTAAGTCTAAAGCTATTCTAAAACAAAAAGTCATTTTTAAAAGATAGATGAAGACATTGTTTTAAAAAGCAATTCATTTGTTTCCTAGTTCCTATTCTTTTGTGTTTTCAGAAATCCACTTCTCTGCAGCCAGAGCATCTATGAGAAATGCCTGTGACTTAAAAATATATATGTATATACATATATATATATATATATACATACATATATATGAGAGAGAGAGAGAGAAACTTGTTACTAGTGCACTGTGCAAAATACTTTGCATGTTGGCAGGCACCGTGGCTCAATAGGTTAATCCTCTGCCTGTGGTGCCAGCACCCCGGGTTCTAGTCCCAGTTGGGGTGCTGGATTCTGTCCCAGTTGCTCCTGTTCCAGTCCAGCTCTCTGCTGTGGCCCGGGAGTGCAGTGGAGGATGGCCCAAGTCCTTGGGCCCTGCACCCACATGGGAGACCAGGAGGAAGCACCTGGCTCCTGAATTTGGATTAGTGCGGTAGTGCGGTGCGCCAGCCGCAGTGGCCATTGGGGGCTGAACCAGTGGAAGAGAAGGACCTTTCTCTCTGTCTGTCTCTCACTGTCCACTCTGCCTGTCAAAAAAAAAATACTTTGCATACAATATCTCAACAAAGCATTACCCAAATCTTTTTTTTTTTTTTTGTCAGGCAGAGTGGACAGTGAGAGAGAAAGACAGAGAGAAAGGTCTTCCTTTGCCATTGGTTCACCCTTCAATGGCCGCTGCGGCCGGCGCGCTGCGGCCGGCGCACCGCGCTCACCTGATGGCAGGAGCCAGGTGCCAGGTGCTTTTCCTGGTCTCCCATGGGGTGCAGGGCCCAAGCACTTGGGCCATCTTCCACTGTACTCCCGGCCCACAGCAGAGAGCTGGCCTGGAAGAGGGGCAACCGGGACAGAATCCGGTGCCCCGACCGGGACTAGAACCCAGTGTGCCGGCGCCGCAAGGCGGAGGATTAGCCTGTTGAGCTACGACGCCGGCCACATTACCCAAATCTTTAAAGTGGCATAACATACCAACTATTAATGAAAAAGCTGAGACTCAGAGAAGGCAAATCATGGACTTACTGAAGTCCACACATAATGAGAGTGTTTGTTAAGTGACTAGGGCTGAAGGTTGGCTTCTGTAAGTTGGCAACTGGTCTGACATCTTTTCTGAAATAGCACTAGAGGGTAGGAAGGAGGCAGGGAGCTGGAGAAGCAGTAAGGCAAAACTAGTGATAGGGAACTCTCCATTGCAGCTCAGGGGCTGATGACTCTCTCTCTCTCTCTCTCTTTTTTAATTTATTTGACAGAGTTAGACAGTGAGGAAGAGAGACAGAGAGAAAGGTCTTCCCTCCGTTGGTTCACCCCCCAAAGGCCGCTATGGCCAGAGCTTCACATATCTGAAGCCAGGAACCAGGTGCTTCTTCCAGGTCTCCCACGTGGATGCAGGCGCCCAAGCACCTGGGCCATCCTCCACTGCCTTCCCGGGCCACAGCAGAGACTGGAAGAGGAGCAACCAGGACTAGAACCTGGCCCCCATATGGGATGCTGGTGCCACAGGCAGAGTATTAACCAAGTGAGCCATGGCTCTGGTCCCCTGATGACTCTTACAAAGCAGGTCTGCTCATTCCCTTGCCCCCTATTCCTGGGAAACGTAAAAGTAAAGTCTAAGGCAAGCTAAGCAACTCAGTCAGTTCTGTCCAACATAGGCTAATTCAGTGACTTCACATGGGTTCTCTGCTAACTTGCTTTTCTGAGTAAGCTCTCTACTGAACAAACATGTTTAGCAGGATACATCTTTATTTGTTATTTCTCGGTTTTGTTCCCATAAAAGCACACACTAAGCTTCTTTCTACAATGAGAGTGAAGGATATTTGCCACAACTTAAAACTTTTGCTATCAGTATGTTCCTATACATAGATGTATAAAGAAGGATGCATGTGTGCAGACACACACACTTGGATATTTCATATAACTTCCATATGAGAACTTAGACTTGCTTTAATATTGCTAAGAGTTCCTGGAAGCAAGGAGAGCTGTCTAGCCTTTCACGACACAGATTTAAAAACTACTAATGGTTTGTAAGCAAGAAAGGACTGACAATGACAAGTCTAATTAAACATTGAAAGAGAGAGCTGATCCATGTTTAACTGATCTGTACTCTTCTTGATGAGAAGCTTTCTGAATACAAACTATTTATATTTACTTAAATATAAAAGCAAACTAAAATGGATGAAAGAAGTATGAGCTTTGGTGTTCTCATCTTAGGAATTTAAATATATATGAATGAATGTATGTGTTTTAGTATGTGTGTGTGTGTATATATAACATCTTGATTTTATTTCTGCTTTTAATATTTTCTTTTAAGAAAAATGGTATAAACATTCTTTTTGGTATTTCTTCCCCTGGACATATAACAAACATATGATTCTGAAGGGTATAAAGAAGGCAGAGTGTTGTAGGACCTGAAGAATGACACAGTGATGAATGCCGTGGTTTCTTTTCACTTAATATGTCCCACACATGGAACTAAAAAAATCAGAAACCCAGAACTACCAATGGACACAAACAAACAAACAAACAAACAAAAGGCTCTGCATAGCCTGCTGTCTTGAAAGGGGCAGCATAGCCAGACAGAAAACTTTCAGGTAAGAATTGCTCTACTGCAGCCAACAAGGCAGAAAATACCATGCCCTATCCCCACCTCAGCCAGAAAAGGCCAATGAGGGAGCCCAGATTTACACCCCTAACAGGCTGTAATGAGGCATCCCAGGCCTAATAGGGAACTGGAACTTTTATTCTTCCTGGGTGTAACTGAGGTGTGGTCAGAAGAGACTTAGGGCAGAGTCCAGACTTTTACTACCACCTGGTTGTAAAGAAATCACCCCAGCTCCCCATCAGTGGAGGTTACATGGGGAGCTGGAAGGGGCCACCCCAATGCCTTCCATCCAGTGACTACCAGTGGAACCTATAGGAAGTCCCAACACTCTATCCTGCTAGGAAGTAATTAGGAGCAATCCACTGAGTGCTACTCAGGGCCGAAAGGGAATCCTGGACTTCTACCCTCTCCCGCACCTGACAATAACAAGTGGTACCTTCTACTTCCCTGGTGAGCAGTGTTACTGGAAGCCAGCTAAACAGAAGGTTAAGATCCTGAGTCTCATAACACAATACCCAGTTTTCAATCAAAAATCACTTATCACTAAGACCTAAGATTTCAAACTAAATGAAAAAGACACTAAATAGATGCAAATACTGAAATGACAGAGATGTTAGGATTATCTGACAAAGATTTTAAAGTGATCATTGTAAAAATGCTTCAGCTAGCAATTATGAACACAATTGAAACAACAAAAAAGAAGTAGCCAAAAGACTTGGGAGAAAAACTTTATTTTATATTTAGAAAATTTCTTGCCCATTTTGGTAGAGATAGAAATAAAATCAAGATATAATTTTAACTAATTTGGAAACTTTACCATTATTATTAGACAAATTGAGGATAAAGTTAAATGGTTAGTGTCCAGTCTTGGCTCCTGGAAGAGAAGGGTGGCCAAAAGGTAAAGGTGTGCATCAGGCCTCCCACGTGGTCTGCATGATTGCTTGGCAGATCAAGAGAAGGTGGGAGTGTTTAGTACCAAAGCCAAGAACAGAGTTGAAGATTTCTGGTCTTCCAAGGGAGACTGAACTGGACATAGCCTCCAATTAAACAGCCTGGGGTTATTGTCAAGTTAGCAAACCAGATAGAAAGAGGTTCTGGATTAAGAATTCTGAGGAGAGTTTCTTTCCTTCTTTTTTTCTTTTCTTTTTCTTTTCTTTTCTTTTTTTTTTTTTTTTTTTTGACAGGCAGAGTGTACAGTGAGAGAGAGAGACAGAGAGAAAGGTCTTCCTTTGCCATTGATTCACCCTCCAATGGCTGCCTCGGACTGCGCGCTGTGGCTGGCGCACCGCGCTCATCCGATGGCAGGAGCCAGGTGCTAGGTGCTTTTTTCCTGGTCTCCCATGGGGTGCAGGGCCCAAGCACTTGGGCCATCCTCCACTGCACTCCTGGGCCACAGCAGAGGGCTGGCCTGGAAGAGGGGCAACCGGGACAGAATCCGGCGCCCCGACCGGGACTAGAACCCGGTGTGCCGGCGCCGCAAGGCGGAGGATTAGCCTGTTGAGCCACGGCGCCGGCCTCTTTTTTTTTTTTTTTACAGGCAGAGTTAGAGAGAGAGAGACAGAGACAGAGAGAAAGGTCTTCTTTCCGATCTCTGTGAGTGAGATCCCAGTGGAACGAATGGGGCCATCAAAGAAGGAGGTACCTTTCTCTGAAGGGAGGAGAGAACCTCCACTTTGACTATGACCCTGTCGGAATAAGATCGAAGTCGGCGAACCCTAAAGGCTTCCATAGCCTCGGCAACTCATGACTAGACCCTAGGGAGATTACTGACGCCATAAACAAGAGTGTCAAATTGTTAAATCAACATCAGGAGTCACTGTGTACTTACGTCTCATGAGGGATCTGTCCTTAATGTGTTATCCAATGTGAAGTAATGCTATAACTAGTACTGAAACAGTATTTTTACACTTTGTGTTTCTATGTGGGTGCAAACTGATGAAATCTTTACTTAGTACATACTGAATCAATCTTCTGTATATAAAGATAATTAAAAATGAAAAAAAAATCTTGGTGTTAAATTGGAAATTGCATAGAAAATTAATCAATTTAAAAAATATATATCATGTAGGATCTCTGTCCTTAACATGCTATACATTGTGAATTAATACTATAACTAGTACTCCAACAGTATTTTTCACTTTGTGTTGCTCTGTGAGGGCAAACTGTTGAAATCTTTACTTAATATATACTAAACTGATCTTCTGTATATAAAGAGAATTTAAAATGAATCTTGATGTGAATGCAAGGGGAGAGGGAGTGGGAAAGGGGAGGGTTGTGGGTGGGAGGGAAGTTATGGGGGGGAAGCCATTGTAATCTATAAACTGTATTTTGGAAATTTATATTCTTTAAATAAAAGCGTTATTAAAAAAAATAAAGAAAGGTCTTCTTTCAGTTGGTTCACCCCCCAAATGGCTGTCACGGCTGGCGAACGATGCCAATCCGAAGCCAGGAGCCAGGTGCTTCCTCCTGGTCTCCCATGCGGGTATAGGGCCCAAGCACTTGGGCCATCCTCCACTGCCTTCCTGGGCCACAGCAGAGAGCTGGACTGGAAGAGGAGCAACTGGGACAGAATCTGGTTTCTCAATCGGGACTAGAACCTGGGGTGCTGGTACCACAGGTGGAGGATTAACCTAGTGAGCCACAGCGCTGGCCAAGGGAGTGTTTCTTAGAATCCAATACAGACTGTGTGTGTATATATATATATATATACACACATACACACACACACATATAATTTGAAAGACAGAGAGGTATTTCTCATCCTTTGGTCCACTCACCCACTGCCCACAATCACTGTAACTAAGCCAGGCCAAAGCCAGGTACTGGATACTCAATCCTGCTTCCTCACATGGATGGCAGAGATCCAAATTCGGGAGCCATCACTGCAGCTTCCTAGGGTGTGCATTGGCAGGAAGTTGGAATAGAGAACAGAGTTGGGACTAAAAACCAGATACTCTGATAGGGGATATGGGTATTCCAAGCAGCAGTGCCCAAACACCTACCCTAATCTTTTTTTTTTTTTTTTAATTTACTTGACAGAGTTATAGATAGTGAGAGAGACAGAGAGAAAGATCTTCCTTCTGTTGGTTCACCCCCTAAATGGCCCCCACAGCTGGCACTGTGCTGATCAGGAGCCAGGTGCTTCCTCCTGGTCTCCCATGCGGGTGCAGGGGCCCAACCACTTGGGCCATCCTCCACTGCCTTCCCGGGCCACAGCAGAGAGCTGGACTGGAAGAGGAGAAACCGGTACTAGAATCCGGCACACTCATCCGCAGGCAGAGGATTAATCAAGTAAGCCACGGCACCGGCCCTAATCTATCTTTAGAAGCAGCAAAATGATTTATGAACACATATCTTTACTCAGGTCAGGTAGCAGGTTAATGAGGAGAAAGAAGCATAAGTTGGCATGCTTGAGTTCTTCATGATGTTGGGAAAAGTAAGCTAGGCTGTTCTAAAAGAGGTATGCGCAGGGCTGAGAAGAGGGCATGATAATCTAAGCTAAATCATAAAACTGTGTAACTCTCATATAATTAGGAGTAGGGTAGGAGAGTTTTTTAATGTTAAAGCTACTAACAATCTTCTGTATACATACAGCCTTAAGTTTTACTCTCATCCATAGGTAACAAAGAGGAAAAAAAATCTAAAATCCTCTCAGATGTCTCAACTGTCCAGTCCCATATCCATCAAGTCCTGGTCACAGATTTCCCACTTAAGTTCACATGTTTTATATGCCTTAAGGCCAACTGATTGTAATGAGTAGGCCTATGTTTTGGCTCCCAGGAGGTGGCAGCAGGGGTGGAGGAAACTTGAGTGTGAACAGCCAACTCATATCTCAGCATCTCTAGCCGCTCCATCAGTTTTCACACATACTGTTGGACCCCATTCAATCTGGTTATTAGATGTAGCCGCTGGATGCTTGCTGACCAGTCTTCACTGTTGGTATACTTCCTTGATTTTCAGAATCATTTGGCTTACTCATCATTCCCTTCATGCACTCTTCCATGTCTACATAAAAAGATTTTTTTAACAAATTTATTTTTTTAAAGATTTATTTATTTGTAACGCAGAGTGACAGAGAGAGAGAGAGAGAGAGAGAGAGAGAGAGAGAGAGAGAGAGATTTTCCATCTGCTGGTTCATTCCCCAAGTTCTGCAACAGCCAGCGAGAGCTGGGCCAGGCAAAAGGCATGAGAATCCTGTACAGTCTCCCATATGGGTGGCAGGGTCCCAAGCACTTGGATCATCATCTGCTGCCTTCCCAAGTGCATTAGCAGGGAGCTGGATCAAAAGCACAGCAGCCAAGATTGATCCAGGACTGTTTTATGAGGGGCTGACACCACAACACCAGTCCCCCAGCATACCTATACTTTTACAAAGAAATATACTGGGCAGAGATATAATTCAGAAAGAGATCATTTATATCCTTATCTTAATCCAGATACCAGAACTATTCCAGATGAAGTAAAGATTTACATATTAATAAAATGGAAGAAAATGCAGGTGATTATAAAATAAGAAAGAAAAAGTTGTAAAAGAAAATATTAAAATTATGAATTTTATGAATATAAATACTATGAATTATAAGTATAGTAATAATAAAAATTTTTGATATCTGAGTAGTGATATTTAGATGATTGTAATTCATGTATGTATTGTTTCACTGTATTAAAAATTTTTACTAAACATGTAAAATTATTTTACATGCTTCATGCAATAAACAGTATTGAAACTCAAACATCAAACTGAGAAAAAAAGAATTATATTATATAGATAATTGTCTTTCAGAACATAATACATAAAAAGTTCTGACATAGCAATACAGAAAATACTCAGCTCCCAATAGAAAGTTCCTCATGTACCATCAGTCCAGAGACTCTGGGTTATAAGGTATTCACAGAGCAGAGTAGTCTCAGAAAAAGCAACACAAATGGGCATAAAGACAAAAAATATTCCATGTATTATCTATTTAAATAAAAAGAAACTAAAACAACAGTAGGACACATTTTTGTGAGTGCCTATCAAAATACCAGAGATTAAAAATAATTTTATAAATAACTGGTGGCCTTGTAAACTGGTGTCTTTTTGGAAAGCAATTTGACAACAAGTTAAAAGACAACAAATTGTTTATCCTTGGAATAACAACTCTGTGGCTAGTAATTGATATTCAGGAAAGTATCATCAATGTATTCAAAATATGGATTTTTATCCAAATTATTTTCCAAAAGAAAAACAATTTCAAGTATCCTCAAAATGGGAGATTGGTTATTTATGATATTCTCATAAGTTAAACCAAACCAAAAATCCTATTTAAGTGAGATTTGGAAAACTATCTGATAAGAAAACATACACTTTATATAGTAAAATAAATATGTTATATAGTAAAAGAAGTACGTTAAACAGTGTGTGTATATATTTTTAACCAAGAAACAAAGTCCTGTGTAGAAATAGGATAAGCAAGATCTACCCACCAAGTGTGAATACTAATTCCCTCTAAGTAGTGGAATTATGAGTGATCCCCTTTTATTTGATTTGTCTATGTTATATATATTTCCCATATATTCTGTGGGAAAATATTTCTAATGCTCTTTTGTTTTGCAGAGTTGTCAGCCAGCACAAGCAGATGAAGCAGGCAGCACTTGTGTGGCCTGTCACCCCTTCACAAAGGAGTGATCCTATTTTGCTGACAGCCCTGAAGACCGCTCAATCTCACACTGTAAAGCTGTCTGTGATCAGAAGCAAGCCTGGTTCCAGGAGAGAGTTTCACCAAAATGCAAGTAGAGCGAACATTTGCTTCTTTTCTGGGTTCAGGAGGACAAACAATGTCTCCTGTGCAAAAGGCGGGGGAAAGTTCAGAGGCACAAATGCCACAGTCCTGTTTTTGTGCATGGATTCAGAGAGAAAGACTCAGCCCAGGAAAGACACTCCCTTGGTGTGTGCATTGTGCATTTCTTAGAGAACTTCAAGGAAGGGAGGGGTCGGGGTTCCATTTGGTTGCTTTTCATTGAATAGCACTGAGGCAAAAGAAAGCCCATAACTAATTGACCCTGGTGGAGAGGGAAATGCTATCAAGACTTTTCTTCTTTAGTGCAGTAGACGAAGAGGCGGGTCGCTGCATGTTGCAGGGTAGCATGGGTGCTCCTGTCAGTTCACTCCTGGATGGAGGAGCAGCTAGCATAGCAACTGAGATTAGCATAGAGTGGCCAACACGGTATTTGCATCTGAAAGTGCTGAGGCAGCGGTAGTGCTGAGGAAGAAGGGACTTGAATAAATCCTCCAGCACAGGCCTTCCAGGGACTCCAGCCCCAGTGCCCCAGCGTGAGCCTTCTGGATTTGCCTCTGGTACCTCATCTCAAAGGAAATAGCTCCCATCACAGGTTAAATGCCCTCTTCATGGAGGGATTGCAGTCTCCATGTTTGTAGTCCCTCAGCGTCTCTCCATTTTGTTTTTCTTCCTTCCTGCTGGGTTTGTTCCACTTCATTCTCCAGACATGGGCTGTGGCCCGCTCGTCCATTGTTTCGCCATTTGAGAACACGAGAGGCGGGACAGTCCTTGAAGTTGGACAGATTAAATCTCTTTGGCCCTGGGAATCCGATTAATTTTTCTCTCCCCGAGGATGTGAGTGTACAGCCTGATTATTTTCCTGCAACCGTCTTTCCTCTGTTGGGGAAAAACAGCAGGGACAAAGGAATGGAATTCCACTGCCTTCTCAGGGAATGTGAAAAGGTTGAGATCCTGAGTTTTCCCAGGCTCCTTGTGGGCCGCCAAGGAAGACTGAATTGCATAATGTCATAAAAATGTGAGATGCAACCTCCGCCTCCAAAAGCTCTAATAATATATAGTCAAGGGATTAGAGAAACCGAGAAACATATGCACTATTTCCGGACCTGAACACAATTAAAGATCTTGATTGCAAAACTTAAGTGCCTCAAGACGAAAGACCTCAGGCACGGGAAATATAGTTTTCATGGAGAAGCCTCCTGCCACAGGACCTTGTTTTATAACAGCTACCAGGAGAACCTGGAGGCACAGATTAGTGATTCTTTCATCAGGCAGTGAGCCCTGAAAGTCCACATGCAAACCCTGCCCATTGCTCCAGCAAGGATTGTATTTAAAGGAAAGATAGTTGTGAAGATACTGCTGTTATTTGGTAGATTTCCTTCTCTGGAGCTAAGGGTAATTTCTCGATATTTAACTCTTCATTTGTTAATGCTTAAAATGTGTTGATCATTTGCAGTTGATCAGCCACGCTGGGCTAAGAGCAGAAGAGCTTGGGTGGGAACTTCAGGCAACTGCTCAGAAGGCTTTGGCTTCACTGTCGCAGTGGTGGCCCAGGCCAGATCAAAGCCAAGGAGCACGAATGCCTGGGCTGACAACTCTGGAAGGAAGGTCACAGAGGAAGCAGTGTTCTATTAAATTAGATAATTGCTTATTCGGCACCAACTTGTGCCATGAAGAATGTTAGAGCCACACGCTGGGCACACCAAGATGAATTTGACATAGCCTTTGCCCTTAAGAATGTCACAACCCTACAGAAAATATATAAAAACTAATTGATATAATGTGATAAAAGCTAAGTTAGAACTCCATTTTTACATGCAAACCTCAGCAGAAAGCCTGGTCCAAAAGAAGTTTATCTGGAGTTATTACAGGGATCCCCTTCTCTTGATCCCTAAGTCAGAGGTGTCCAAAGTAGGTGTGGGTACTGTAGGAGTGGCCCTTGGTTATCACACAGGTACACAAATATGTTGATTCAGAAGTTTGCAAAAATAATCTGTCTTAAGAGTGCCTCCTCAAAATCTTTTGTCATGGGGGCACAAACAAGTTTGAAAATGATCGTGCTCATTTACCCTCCTGGGTCATCTACCCCCAGGCCTTTGGACAGTGTAGTTATGTCTCAGCAACTCAACTCTACCTGACTGTCTCATCCATCACCCTTGCTCAGCAGAGAAGACCCTCCAGTTATCGTCATCCTTCCTCCTTGAAAGGAAGCCTGCAATTATCTAACCTTTTTATCCCTTTATTATCACAGATGGATGAGAAAGTAGACACCAGAGAGGTCAAGCAACCTGTCCATCATTACAAGACTAATATTATGCACTTTCTGATAGACCTTAAGAAACAAAACCACACAAAACAACCCTGATATTGGCTGGTGTGTTATACTAGTAACAAACTGGCCCAAGCCTGTAGCAGAAAAGCAAAAATCACAAAACCTGTTGCTACAGGAATAGCAAATGCCCTGAGATGAGTGTGACAGGGTGAAAAGAATGAGCAGAACTAATGCAGAATTTTGTAGTCATATAGGCCTGAGTTAAAATCCCAGATTTACCCCATAGTAGCAGTGAGATTTTAGCAATTACTTAACTTGTTTAAGTATATCAGGTGCTTTAATTAAGTTGCAGAGAACAGAAAATAACTCTGGTTAATATAATCATGCCCCCAAAGGAATTTGCTGGAAGGAATCAGGGTCATTCATAGAATGAAAGGAAGATCTGAAACCCAGGCCTTGGGAAGAACAGGTCTAGGGCAGTCCAAAGGATCCTGACAGGGATGTTAAATCTCTTCCATCTTTAGGGTACTGAGCTCTGTCAATTCCACTCTGTTTTTGAGTCCTGGAACGCATCTCCACTCACAATGCAAATTCTCAGAGATTCTAATTGCCTTGGTCTTGCTCACTTGCCTATGCCTATCGTATTCTGATTGGACAGAGCTGTGGCTTAAGCCCTCCTAGCTCCTTCACTTAAGGGAAAGGCTGCTCCTCACAGGGAGGAAAGCTGAGTAGACGAAAAAAAGTCGTTGCTGCACTGAACCTCAGTGACTTCATCAGCAAAAATGATGAAGGTCAGATCTCATAGGGTTGTTTTGCAGATTAACTGACCAAGATAAGTTTGCAAAAGTGCTTAACATGAGGCCTGGGCCTTGTTAAGTGTTTGATAATGGTAGTGATTGTTATTATAAATTATATGAGATCATATGACCTTATTAAAAGGTCAGGCTCTTGTTCTAAGGTAGAATAGATGTACAGAAGTCTCATACAGGGACCCATGTGATTAAATGCTGCTGATTAAACAACTGTTTGGAAGTACTTTAGCAGGAAGTTTTGGCTACTTTTATCCCTGTTTTAAGCATATCTCACTCCTTCACATATTCTTCAGCTCTAGGATTCTAAATATAAATGGGCAAAAAATTAAAACTAAAGAATTCTTTTAAGTCACTGCCCCCCACCTCCAGCCCAATTGCTGTTTCCAAAAACCTTGACATTCTTTTCTGGGATTCCTGGAACTCTTCAAAGGCATGTTGGGTTTGGGGCAGAAGAGTCAGTCCTGTCTTTGGGGATAAACTACTAACAGGAAGTGTCAACATGGCACTAAACGGCCAGTTGACTTTGTGAAAAAATACTTGTTATATGTACAGCAGGACTTGTCTCCGCAAAACTCATGCAGAAGTTTAAACTCTGATGTCTTAATGTTGATGGTTGATTGATTAAGGCTGGTGTGTGTGAGAAAGGGCCAGTGGGAGGTCCGTGGGTCATTGGGGTCATGCCCTTGGAGGGTGGTTCTCTCAAGAGGTTTGATTATTTGCATTTAAGTTCAGCTCAGGTTCGCTCTCTGATTCCTACCTCCTCCCCTGCCTCCTCCCCACCCCCAGGATGGTACCTCTGTGCCCACTGTGACAAGCCTCCACCAGATACTGGGCCTCCTGGCCCTATAACCCACAAATGTCGGCTGAAATAAACCTTTTCTTTCCCGAAGAATGTCCTGTCATATATTTTAGTTTGTACAGCAAGTAAAGCCACCACCTGTGATACTGGTGTCCCATATGGGTACCAGTTTGAGTCCCTGCTGCTCCACTTCTGATCCCCCTCCTTGCTAATGTGCCTGGGAAAGCAGCAGATGATGGCCCAAGTGTTGGGGCCCACATGGGAGGCCTGGCTTCAGACCAGCCCAGGCCATTCCAGCCATTTAGGGAGTGAACCAGCAGGTGGAAGATCTCTCTGTCTGTCTCCCTCTCTCTCTCTGTAACTCTGCCTTTCAAATAAATAAATAAATTTTTAGAAAAAAAGATATTTTAGTTAATGTAACAAAAAGCAGAGTAATACAATAGTTAAATCCATTGACAGAATTTTAGATAATCAATGGAATATTTTAGTCATTGGGCTGAATTAAACACATATTTAAGCAGCACATCAGCATAACCTTGGATTTGGCATTTAAATTTGTTCCAGGATTGGATGGTCTCCAGTTGCACAATGACTAAAGGTCCCATGTCCCTGCGGTTGGTTCAGGGCTTGTGATGTGTGATGAATACGTGTGGAGAGAGAGATGGTATAGATGAACCTGGAGCTTGTGAACTTGCAGCATTCATACAGGTAGGATATACAGCGGTCCCACTTCTGCTCTGGCAGTGCTTTTATCTCCCTGGCACAGTCCTAATCTGTGCCCTGGGACAAGTTATTCCAGGACAGAAAGTCTTCTGAAAAAGAGCCTTGAGTAGGAGCAGTCAGAGGATTTGTTCAAGTTCAAGATAACCAGAAAAATATTCAGAGAAGGTCCCAGCCAGCCTGTGCCAGATGCAAAATAAACAGATGGCTCTTGCATGCAAATATGGGTGGTGCTTCTACGTATGTGGGTACAGTTCCTGCTGACAAAGCAGAATGGGAAAGCAGTGCAGTAATTAAAGCAATAGGTCTGTTTTTGTCTGGTTTAGCTAAGAAATTCGGAAAGGTCTAGGAGCATCGCTTCAGCAAAAACTGTTCTTTGATCTGTGGAGTTTCTCTGCGCTGGATTTAGAAATCTCTGCCTCCCACTATTAGCTCATTGCCTTGGACATCCTCTCTCTCCCCTCCTCATTTTGAAGGCTCACTGAGTCCTTCAAAACAAACAAGATTCCTCATAGACATTCAGGGAGAGTGTAGGCAGTTCTTTCCCTCCTCCCTCTTATACCCTCAAAAGTAAAACACACTTGCACTAGATGTTTTACCTGTCAGATATCATACTGACAGTGGCTTATCATGGGCATGAAATAGCTGGCAATTACATGGTGTGTTTCGGTCTGAAAGTCAGGTAGATATGAGTATTTAGGGCAGTGGCTTTTCACTCAGGTCATTAAGTCCTTGGAAGGACAACAAAGCAAGAGTTTTGTAAATGGTAAATTTAGTGGGTGAGCAAGTCACAATTGTATCCAGTCTTAAACCAAGACAAATTTACTATATAAACATATATGTATAGTCTCTCACACACATACACAATGTGTGCGTTCAGTAGATAAAATGTTTAATAAGGGGTTCTTTAAATAGAAAGGTCCCTGAGTACATTTAAAACATGATTTGATTTACAATATATGACTTGGACACAACCATTGGGGAATTCTTTCTTTGCAAAACTTGTGGCAAATGTACAAAGTCACTGTTTAAATGGTATCAGAATATGTGGCTGAAGAGCAGGCAAGAACATATATCTTTGATTCAAGGAAGAGTAAACATCTAGATGGTTTCCAAAACACGTTTCAAAAAGAAGTTCCCATGCCTTCCCTTGGCCTGTCAAGTCTGGTTATTCATAATTTGGTCCAAGTCTTATCTTTCAAATCTTCTCATCACTCTCCCTCACCAGTTTTCTATTTCTGTTTTCTTACAAACTGACTGATTGGACATTTCAATGGGCACACGATTGTTTATGAAGACCTTGGAGTCAATGAATGGACCTAAGGATTCTCTGGTATTCTTAGGCTTCAGGGTCAGAGGAACTGCAGAGATTGGGGGCTCCAATGAGAGGCCATCTTTTCTTTTTTTCCTTTTCTCCTCCTCCTCCTCCCCTCTCCCCCTCCTCCTCCTCTTTCTTCTTCTTCTTCTCTCTCTCTCTCCCCCCCCCCCTCCCTCTCTCTCTCTCGCAGTGATCCCTCACACATTTGCTGAACATGCCAATACCACTGGACACTAAAAGCAAGTCTAGAAGCCAGCCTCATGTAAAGATCCAGAACAAATATAAGAATGCAATCCAAGTCCTCCCTTACAAGATGTTGTAGCCAAGCAGATCTCAGAGGTGACTGGCTTGAGTCCTGTTATCAGATAGGAGCAATGCTATTTTTGTCTTTCTCAGTGCCTAAGCCCTCCACCTCCAGTCTTCAGTTTAGGACAACCTTTGTTTGCTTTATCTGCCTGGAGACCCTTTATCTTGAATATCAAAACTTGAATTCTGACTTTGACCACAAAGCACACTTAACCTAACCTGTCCAATCACACCTTTGTCCTGGGGTAGGAGGATCGTGGCTGAACGAAACTCTGACCTACTGAACTAACTCCCATATTCCTATACCAAAACTCAACATGCAGCGTTCTTCTATGATACTGCAACCTCCGCCTAATATCACAGCATCTTCACATAAGTCAGGGAGTACTCAAGTAAATGAAGGTGGCCAGTAATTCTTTGAGTGAAAAAACAAAAACTAAAAAGAAAGGTAAAAAATGATTTGTATGATAAGTGAATGTTAATGTTTTAATTCACGTATGTTAAAACCCCATGGACCAGTGAGGTCTGAGCTCCATTTGTGTTCAGTGTTTCCTTCTCACAGGAGCTTCTCTAAGAGATGAAGCAACTTTGTGCCTCATCTGACTCTTTTTGCCTCTTTGCAAAGCGAATGAGTTGAGGTAAGTATCAGGAGCCTAGGTATGAGTCTAACACTCTATAAGAGCTTTGTGGTCTGGGTCAAGTTCATTTCTATGAACTTCAACTTCATTTACTCATGCTAACAAGGTTTTGAAGATAAAATGAGATAATTATGTGACCCTAATTTGAACCAGTGTCATTTCTGCCTGGTTTTCTTTTTGGTTGGTGATAAATAAGAATAAAGGGCTTAACCCATGAAGATCTGAAGGAAGGGTCAGCTGGTGAAGCTAAATTGTGTAAGATGATGGTCTACATATTTCAAAGATTTCTGGAAATCATAAATTCATAAATAGTTTAGATAATATGTTCAAATCCTGGAAAGGCTCTGCACATAATATAGTTTGTTTTGCCTTTAGGCTCTAAAACAACTACCAATTAACTTTTTTAAAAAATTTTATTTAAAGTATAGAAATTTCATGTATACAGATTAAAGAACATAGTGATACTTCCCACCCTACTCTCCATCCCGTCCCCACTCCCACCCTTCTTCTTCCTTCCTTTCCTATTTCCTATCTTAATTTTTAAAGTGATCTACTTTCAATCAACTCTTAATGCTGATCCACAACAGTATGTTGCTAGCTATCCTGTATGAGAGCTGGGAAGTCCTGGGGGTGGGATAATGTGGGATGACAGGCTATGGATGGCCCCTTCTTGCTGCCACAAGGTCTATAATGAAAGTTGCACCCATGAAACCATCAGAGGAAATATTTGACTTTTCCTGGGGTAACGGACTTCAATAACTATATGAGACATTTTTAATAACGGGCTTCATTTGGGCACTCCAAAGTTGAACAGAGTAGGGAAGAAGATGGAGGGAGAATCTGCATTTTCCCAAGATTATTTTCTTGGCCCCTCTGTATCACACAAGAGTGAAAGTCTTACTGTGTAGGCCTGCCTGGAGAGGCCTATGTAGATGTTTCCCAGGCGACTTGAGGATGCCTCGTGCACTTCTGTTGTTCCTAACCTCTCCACCTATCTCCCTCTTCTAAAAACTCTTGCCCTTTTAAAAAATGTTTATTTATTTGAAAAGCAGGGAGAAAAAGTGAGCAATCACTCATCTGCTGGTTCACTCCTAAAACATCAAGGGTGAGACCAAGCTGAAGCCAGGAGCCAGGAACTCCCTCTAGGTCTTCCACATAGGTGGGAGGAACCCAGGTACTTCAGTCATTACATGCTGCATCCAAGGTGCACATTAGCAGGAAGCTGTATCAGAAGTGGAGGCACGATTTTATCCCAAGGATCAGCTAATCTTGCTGTTCTACCACACCAGCTCCAGCCTCTGCCCTTTCACTCCTGCCTACTTCCAGAGTCCCCACTTGCCCTAAGGATGTCCTCCCTATGGAAATCATCAAGGTCCGAATTCCTTTTCAGGACTTGTAGATTTTAGTCTTCATCACTGAATGTCAGTAGCAGAGAGTTTGGGGTCTGTTCCCAGGTTATGGAGTTTGTGTGTAGAATTTCCAGAGGACTTCTCCAGACTGTGGCTAATTGCCTTGAATGTATTGGAAATCAAATACCACCATGCAGATCAATTTCTTTTCTAACATCTCTCCTTTTGGTCTGGAGGAGAAATTGTGATTCTTGCTATTGACATAATTTTGACTCTCTCTAGAGAAATACTTTCATTAGCTTTATTATGCTGAAGGAGAATTGATGGGTCCCTCTGTGCCCTGACTTGTTTCATAAGAAGAGCACCATGTCTGATTGCTTCTTTTTAAATCCCCAAAGGTGGTAATGGTGTAGATGGTGAGTTGTAAAAATAATCTCACTTGATCTCAACATCGTCATTGTATATGGAATAGTGGCATTGTGCCAAATAAAATTTAATAACTGACACTTTTTAATTTTTTATAACTATTTGTTATTCAGACAGAAAGAAAAAAAAAAAAAAACAGAGACAGAGAGTCCTATCTTCTGATTTGCAACCTAAATGGTCACAACAGCTGGGGCTGATCCAGGCTGAACCTGGGAACTAGTAACCCAATCCAGATCTCCCACATAGGTAGCAGAAACTCAATTATTTGAGCCATCAACTGCTGCCTACCAGTGTCATGTGTACATTAGCAGGAAAATAGAATGAGGAGTAGAGCTGGGACTCAAAGCCAGGCACTCAAGTATGGGATGTGGACGTGTTAATCACTAGGCCAAATGCCTGCCTCTTGTTGAAACTTTGATTGCTTGCTATGGGCCAGGCAACAATAGAAGCTTCACCAGTATTAGGCTATTATAATTAATGATAACCCTAAATGTTAAGTACTATTGTTATTTTCATTTTATAGAGGTGAGCCCTGAAGAGCAAAAACTAAAGGGTTGTATCCATGATCATAACAAGTTAGAGAAACAACCTGTGTCAGTCATGATTTTCATTTTTTCTAATTTGGGAGTCAGATACACACACCTCATATGCAGGAGTGAGAAGGGTAAGAGAGAGAGTTTCTCAAATGCCCACAATGGCTGATGCTGGGATAGAACTAGAGCTGGGAGCCAGAAACCCAATTCATTCTCTCAGATGAGTGGCAGGAACCCAACGAATTGAGCCATCACCACTTCTTCCTAGGGTCTGCTTTGGCAGGAAACTGGAATCAGGAGCTGAAGTTGGGAATTGAACCCAGACATGCTGATGTAGGACATGGTTAAACTAACCGCTAGGCCAAATGTCTGTTCCCAGAGCCATGTTTGACTAACTCCAGTGGTTTATCTGTTATTCTGCTATAGTTGGCATTCCTGAGTATGGTTGGTTGATTTTTAAAAGAACCTTTAGAACTTTGGTATTGAAAATTCAAGGTGTAGTCAAGTATGATTGTTAGTATTTGAGTAATCACAGCTGTTTACAATAAAGAGCTATGGGCATTGTCAGTTGAAGTTTACCCTAACTAGTGTTTTTTAAACAGCCTTCCTTTCTGACTTTCTAAATGAATTTAATGCTCCACATGGATGCCAAATTGGCAGCCCGCAGGATAAATTCCACTATTTATGCAAGAAATGGACACAGTGGCCATGTGCTTCAACCCTAACCTTGAAGGACCTCCTTTGTAGAACATGAGGTTAATGCTCCTTTCACATTCTTATTCCATCTTGGCCCCCACCAGCCCTGCTGACGTGGGTACTGAGCAGGCAATTGTAATTGTGGTAGGAACTGCTAGGACTGTAATTCCTCAAACCTGCTTGTAGATCAAAATCACCTGGGGACTTTAGAAATATACAGATTCCTGGGAAATCTGCCAAACTTTCTGAGTCGGAAACTGGCCAGGAATCTGTATCTGTGAAATGCCACCCAAAGTTTGGGAACAACTGCACTGGGAGAAAGTCCTATGCTCTGTGGACTATTGCCCTTTTCTGCTGCATTTTCAGCAGTCATCTGCTTGCTTACTTACCCTTCCACCTTCATGCACATACTCTGAAACAAGCATATTACCTGTGTCAAAAAAGCTGGAGAAAATGTCAGGCTTTGTCAACTGAAGCCAATATTTACTTGAGAAATCTTTCCACACATCAGTGTTACTAGCAAATATCTGTCCAAACTCCTCAAAAACCAAACCTTAATCACAGGCTATATTTAAATACAGCCTCAACTTCTAAGATGCATTCACATTTTTGTCAACATATTTTCCCAATTACTTCTTCTCCGTGTGTTCCATTATTTGTTTATTTATTTCTCATGAATTGTTTCCAGAGAGTAGAAAGCAAACAAAATGAAACATGGTTTGAAACAGATTGGAGGGGAAAAAAACCTAATCCCTTTGATAGAGACTGAAAAGTTTATTGGCAGTTGTTTAAAAGAAATAATATCACAGTGCAATAACCTTGTAGTGATTAGTGTAGAACTGGCAATGTTGCAAATCAGTGGCGATTACAGGCAAGAAGGAAGATGTAAAATAAGTGGCTGAAATTTTTTTGCAGGTGTTGGGGGGAGAAGGGAAGGGAAGATGATCAGAGAAAAATGTGCACATGACCTGGATTTTGAATGCTCTTAACATTTTCTCCTTCCTTATTGCTGCATGTTTTTATCAATTATGTATAATCTATGTTTGAAGAGTTCTGTGTTTACATCATGGAAGTTTTATACTGGCTGGAGTCAGATATCTGGAAACAAACACTGTATAGAACAATAGAGGGTTTCTGTGTAGTAAAGGCTCTTAACATCTTGGGTTTTTTTGGATTATTTTTATTTTATTTTATTTTATTTTATTTTATTTTATTTTATTTTATTTATTTGACAAGTAGAGTTACAGACAGTGAGAGAGACAGAGAGAAAGGTCTTCTCTCTGTTGGTTCACCCCCAAATGGCCGCCATGGCCTGAACTGCGCTGATCCGAAGCCAGGAGCCAGGTCCCTCCTCCCAGTCTCCCATGCAGGTGCAGGGGCCCAAGGACCTGGGCCATCCTCCACTGCCTTCCCAGGCCACAGCAGAGAGCTGGACTGAAAGAGGAGCAGCCAGGACTAGAACCGGTGTCCATATGGTGCCAGTGCCACAGGCAGAAGATTAACAAGTGAGTCATGGCGCTGGCCCCATCTTGTTAGAAAAAGAGATTTAATGAATAGAAAAGTGTGTCAACAAATATGTGTTCTGGCCGGCGCCGTGGCTCAACAGGCTAATCCTCCGCCTTGCGGCGCCGACACACCGGGTTCTAGTCCCGGTCGGGGCGCCGGATTCTGTCCCGGTTGCCCCTCTTCCAGGCCAGCCCTCTGCTGTGGCCCGGGAGTGCAGTGGAGGATGGCCCAAGTGCTTGGGCCCTGCACCCCATGGGAGACCAGGAAAAAGCACCTAGCACCTGGCTCCTGCCATCGGATGAGCGCGGTGCGCCGGCCGCAGCGCGCCATCCGCGGCAGCCATTGGAGGGTGAACCAACGGCAAAGGAAGACCTTTCTCTCTGTCTCTCTCTCTCACTGTCCACTCTGCCTGTCAAAAAAAAATAAAATAAAATAAAATAAAAAAAAAAAGAAAAACAAATATGTGTTCTACAATATGTCTCCACATTGCACAGTTTCTCAGAGATGTGTTACTGTCACATAATTATTTTTGAACTTTTAAAGAAATGTGACTTTTTTAATAAACAAATTTGACTTAAGACTCCAGTATGTAGTACAGATAAAAGTATTCTTGAGGTGAGTTGATGGGGCAGACCACCTGTCATGCAGCTTCCTCCACCTAAGTCATCTACCAGGAACTTGGGAAATGTACTGTATCTGATGACTTTGAGTCCAAGGATGAGTGAGTGTGAGAGCTTTTCCCTGATGGGCCCACAGGGTCCCACCTGACTGCTACAGGCTCTGCTCTCCTTTCTGAGTTAGGTCAGCTGGTGATGACTCCTTGAAGGGCCTTAATAAGGTGCTTGGTTGTGAGGATATCATCTCTTGTGACTGTCTGCCTTATGAGGACCACTATTTCCTGAGATGTGGTTTGCACTCCATACCAGGCACTACTTTGCTACGATAACATCCCTCCTGTCACCCCACTTTCTTCTTCACTCTCCAGGGCTCTGGTTACACATTTTGAGTCCAGTTCTGATCATGCAAGGAAAGTAATTCCCTCTCCAAGGGTATGCCTTTTCTCTTTAGTATATAATGCCATACTTAAGAATGATGCAGACTTTGGGGGCTAATTCTTATAACATTGGTAGGGGGATGATTCTTATTTAAGGAATATGATATAAATGTATGAATTTAAAAAACGCTAGGGTCCTTCTCAAAAGCTTGGAAACATACAATGCAAGTGAAGTTCAAGTTTGACTATCTTCATGATAAATCTAATAATACTTTGCTGTCTTTCAGAACAACTGTACTCACCCAACTTTCATCACCCATTCCTACCTTTGCTCTCAACGATCATGAATAAAAGAAACTCATCTAATGTCTGAAGAGACCACATCCCTTCCTATAAAAGCTTATCTATGGACCCAGTCTGAATAAAAAGAAAACAAGGGGCTGGCGCCGTGGCTCACTTGGTTAATTCTCCACCTGTGGTGCCGGCATCCCATATGGGCACCGGGTTCTAGTTCCCGGTTGCTACTCTTCCAGTCCAGCTCTCTGCTGTGGCCCGGGAAGGCAGTGGAGGATGGCCCAAGTGCTTGGGCACCTGCACCCGTGTGGGAGGCCAGGAAGAAGCGCCTGGCTCCTGGCTTCAGATCAGCATAGCTCCGGCCATAGCAGCCATTTGAGGGGAGAACCAATGGAAGGAAGACCTTTCTCTCTGTCTCTCTCTCTCACTGTCTAACTCTATCTGTCAAATAAAAAAAAAAAAAGAGACCCAAAATATATCGAGGTTTACCCAGACTCAAAACTAATTGAATCAATCCCATTGAAAACAAGGGAAAGTAGTAATGCTGATGAAGCCACAAAAAGAAGGATTGTAACCACAGGTTGAAAACAATGTAGCCTCACAAACAAGGTCTCCTTTAAACTGTGGTTTCCATTAAATTAAATTTTATCAGATCCTTTCTCATGTAGTGTCCTACTAAGGGAGTGAGAATTTTGGAGGGGTTAGGCTATTTCCAAAATTAGAAAGGCAGTCAACAATCTTGTGGGGAAAACTAATAACAAGAGTCAAAAGTTCACTGTGATAGACATTGAGGATGTTTTTCCTTCAAGAATGGGATGATTTTGTCACCAGGAAGTTGAAGATGTCCCTGAGTTTTAATTGACCGTGTATAGAAAGAGGATTACCAATTTATATCAGTTTTTCCAGGTATTAATGACTACCTGGCAGAATCATTTCATTAATCATAAATCTGTTTCTTTTTCATATGATATTGGTTTCTTTCAATGTATTTATTTAGGAGGCAGAGAGAGCACTTCCATCCACTGGATTACTCTCCAAATGCCCACAACCTCAGGGGAGCTAAAGCTGACAGCCAAGATGTAATCCAGGTCTCTTTTGTGGGTGGCAGGAATTCAATTGTTTGAGCCATCACCACTGCCTCCCAGGGTCTGCATTAGCAAGAAACTGGAATCAGTAGCTAGAGGCTAGAACTGAAACCAAGTGTGTTATGTTTCAACCCCTGGAACAAATGCCTGCTCTCTTGTAAAAATTTTATGTTTTTTAAAAATTAATGTTTCATGTAGTTTTCTACTGAAAAGGAAATGCTTTGAAGATGTATTGTAAGTACTCGTTTTAATAAATCAGGAATGTTTTTGAAAAAGAAGACAGCAACAACGATTTCTTATAGAACTTTGAAATACATCAAACTATATTAAGCCTTGGAAATGAGTAATGATAATGACCAAAAGCTTAGAAGCGACATTGCAGGTTATATGTAAGGGGGAAGGGGAGGTCCCAACCAACTTATTAATGACCTGAAGGATATGAGGACCTCTATACACTGTATTCTGGCTTTCTATTTGCTTTCCATCTCCACTGAAGAGAACACAGCAGGCAATGAATTTTAATGAAAGCAAGAAGAATTTATTTTTATCTTATTTTACTTTTTTCAAGGTTTATTTATTTATGTGAAAACCAGAGTTACAGAGAGGCAGAGGCAGAGGCAGAGAGAGAGAGAGAGAGAGGTCTCCCATCTGCTGGTTCACTCCCCAGATGGCCACAACAGCTGGAGCTAGGCCTATCTGAAGGCAGGAGCTTCCTCTGGGTTTTCCCTGTGGGTGAAGGAGACCCATAGCAGTATCTTCTGTTGCTTTCCCAGGCCATAGCAGAGAGCTGGATTGGAACCAGGACTCGAACCCATACCCACATGGGATACAGGCACTACAGGTGGCAGCTTTACCCTCTACACCACAGTGCTGGCCCCAAGAAGGATTTATTTTGGACAAAGGACTTCCTAATAACATATGGCTTGGTAATGTTGGTTAAAGGGTGGGGTCTGGGATCACAGTCTTTCACACATTGAAGTAGTTGAGGTGTAGTCCTGAATGGTGAGGGGAAAGGTGGAGAAGTGATCCAGAGTGGACAGGTTGAGTGCAGTTATTGGGAGGGTCTGGTCCCTGGGTTGATTTTGGATCAGTCATTATGAAACAGGTTCCCCTGACCTGAATGAGTTACCTGTTTCACATACCTCAGGCATTCCACTATGAGGCAGTAATGTACACTGGTTAGAGAGTGTCTCAGAGAGAGACAACAATCAGGCTTGAACCAGGTCCTATCATTTATCAGCTACGTGACTTTGGGCAAGTCGCAGATTCCTTACCTGTAAAATAAGATCAAGAATAGTAACTACATAATTGGACTGTTATAAGGGTGTTAATAAAACAACATATATAAAGCATTTAGCATAATGAGTAGAACTTAGTAAATAACAGATTAATATCTATTGATTTTTATGACTTCAATATTATTTCTGTGAACAAGATAGATTTCTACATCTTTTATTGTTCTACACATTTTTTAAAACAAAGGAACTCCACGACTTTAAAACAGTTTTGTTTTGATAAGAACACAACATGAGAACTACCCCATTAAGCCAATTTTTAAGTGTGTATAATAGCATTGTTCACTTAGATCTAATATTGTACAAGAAATCTATAGAACTTATTCATCTTGCTTGACTGAACTTTTATGCCCATTGATTAGTAATTTCCCACTTCTCCTTCTCCCTAGCCTCTGGCAGCCACCATTTCACTTGATTCAGTGAGTTTCACTACTCCAGATACCTCCTGCAAGTGCAATCATGTAATAGTTGTCTTTCTGTGACTGGTTGATTTTACTTAATCTAATGTCCTCCAGGTTTACCCATGTATTGCATGTGTCATCATTCTCTTGTCTTTTAAGGCTGAATAAGATTCCGTTGTCTGCATATACTACTTTACTTTACCCATTCATCCATCAGTGAACATTCAGGTAGTTTCCACATTTTGAATGTTATGAATAGTGCTGCAGTGAACATGGAAGTACAATGTTACCTTATGATCCTGCTTTCAATTCTTCTGGATAAATACCCAGAAGTGAGATTTTTGCTTCATAAGATAGTCCTATTTTTAACTTTTTGAGAAAACCAGACACACACACCCCCCATGCTGTTTTCCCTCTTGAGAAGTCTCATTAGAGGCAGATCACCACCTGTATTGTCTGAGTCTCATGGACAAGAAAAGAGAGTAGAATTAGATTACCAGAGTTCTTTCCCAGCTCTAAGCTTCTAGGCTTCTTATGTTCTAGTTTTAAAATGGTGGAAATAATAAAATAAAATCAAACAGGTGCCTGGAAATTAGCCATGCCAAGGAAATATTTCTATGAATTCTGTTGGAAGAAGCTAGGGACTCTAACTGGTAAGTCATAAAGTTCTGGTCCTAAGTTTACCACACCCTCATGATCAAGCATTTCCAAGGGTTTAGATACCTTAGAATAGAGAGGGGAGGAGATATTCCTAGCATCCTAGGTTGTAATTTTTGATGTATTTTCCTTCAGATATTAGACATGATGGTTAGTGTCTAAGAAGAGAAACAACTTATAGAATATATGGTTGTACATTATCAACTCATTTTTGTAAGAACCTTGTGAGTTAACTTCTTGTTTCAATAAAGGTTCAATCAGAGAGGCAGAACCCTCAGTACATACATAATAAGGGAATTATTATAGAGACTTGGCTTTATACAATTATAGGACTTGTCTAAATAATTTGTGACACTGTTGTCATTGGGTCTAATGATGGCTCCTGAAGTCAGTAGAGTAAGCAATAGAAAAATGTGGTAGCTAGCCTATAATACAGCCCCTGTGATTCCTACCTCCTGGCATTCACACCCTTGTGAATCCCTCCTTCATTTTGCCAATATCAGTCCATGTGACCAATAGAATATAACAGAAATGATCATATTCACTCTGGAATTGAGGTCTGAAAGAAACTATTGTTTCTATTCTGATTACTCTCTTTTGCATGTACTCTTTCATTCTGTCTCCTGACTCTGGGAGAAGTCACCTGCCTCATTGTAGTAACACCATGGAGGGGCCTACATGACAAGAAACTGAAACCTCTGGCTCACAGCTAGTGAGGAAAGCCAGCCAGCAAACACAGGGTTGAGCCTAGATGTGTATTCTCCAGGCCCAGGTAAACCACAGCTTAGACTAACAATTTGACTGAGACCTTGTAAGAGACCTTTAGCCAGAATCACCCTGCTAAGTCTCTAAGATTTCTGATCCTCAGAAACTGTGTTACATACTAAATTGTGTTGTCTTAAACTGCTAATTTGGGGTCTTTTGTTACCCAGCAATAGATAACTAAGACAGGAAGAAAAAGTAGACACGAAGGGGAACAAAAATTCATAACCCACAAAGATAAAATGGATTCCTAGGATAGACTAGAACCTCCATCGGTCTTAAATTACTTCTAAATTTTCCTTTTTGATGATGCATGGCCTTCAAGAGTAGCTAGCCTCTTTCATTACAAATATTAACAGGTACTTGGCCTAGTAACTGGAGAAGCTTTAGAAAAAATCAGCAGGAATCAGAGTCTCTGCAGGTCTGGCTTTGTACTATGCTGTGGAGGTGAGCCATCAAATCAATTACCAAGTACATGAACTGCGACAGCACCTAATGCCTGCACCAAATTCTTTTTTAAAAGATTTATTTATTTATTAGAAAGAGTTAAAGAGAGACAAAGAGAGAGAGAAATCTTCCACCCGCTGGTTCACTTTCCAAATGACTGTAACAGGTACAGCTGGGCCAGCTTGAAGCCAGGAGCCAGGAGCTTGTTCCAGGTATCCAACATGGGTGCAGGGGCCCAAACACTTGAGAAATCCTCTGATGCTTTCCTAGGTATATTAGCAGGGAGCTGGATCTGAAGTGGAGCAGCCAGGATGTTGGCATGATAGGAGGAGGCTTAACCCACTAATCAATGCTGACCCCACCTTGTACCAGATACTAAACCTCAGAAGATAATGGCTTTTGCTTCACTCCTGCCTTCCAGACCATGCACAGAATGGCCCTGGTAACCTATGTAATCTATAACTGTGCAGAGAAGGAAATTCTTGGCAATACAGCTCCAACTTAGCTAGGTTAACATAATACAAATCGATCATAGTGTTTTTCCATTTTGGTAGCATAAACTTAAAATCTGAAAGTTAAATGATATTTCAAGTGCTATACTACTGGCAGGTAGAAGAAATAAACTGAAAATCAGCGCAGTAGACTCTTAACCACTATATTTGTTAGAACCCTTCTAAATGAACTATTTGTTGAGCAGGATGGGTTTTTAAGGTAGGTCTAGGAAAGTAAACCATGTGTCTTCCAATTATATACAAATGAATGATCTATATCCTGGGTGTCTTTTGTCATAATGGAGAAGTTGACTAATTGAGAGCTCAGCTGTCTTGAATTATGTATAATCATCTCATGCAAAATATTGAATTTTAACCATCACTAAAATATATATTATAATAAAAATTAAAATGTGCAGGAGTGGGCATTTAACCTTGTGGTTAAGATGCTTGCATAGGGGCACTTCCATATAGGTGCTGGTTCTAGTCCCAACTGCTTCACTTCTGATCCAGCTCCCTGCTGGAGCGCCTGGGAAGACAGCAGATCATGGCCCAAGTGTTTGGCCCCTGCAACCATGTGGGAGATCCAGATGAAGCTCCTGCCTTCATTTGGCCTCAGCTCTGGCCATTGCAGCCATTTGGGGAGTGGACCAGTGGATGGAAGATTCTCTCTCTCTCTCTCTCTCTAACAATGCCTTTCAAATAAATAAACAGATCTTAAAAATAAGATGCTTGCATACTACATGGGAATACCTAGGTTGAATTCTCACTCTGGATCTGGCCTCCAGCTTCCTGCAGTGTGCATCCTGGGTAGCAGAGGCAATGGTTTAAGTAATTCATTCCTGCCACCCATGTGGGATACCTGGGTCATGTTCTTGGCTCCCAGTGTTGGCCCCAGCCCAACTCCAGCTATTGCACGCATTTGGGGGAGTAAACCAGTCAATAGGCACTTGCTCGCTCTCTCTCTCTCTCTCTCTCCCCCTCCCCTTAACCCCATTGAAGTTATCCGAAATAATATGAAGGAAGTGATACCAAATTGAGGTTCTTGATTCACCATAAGCTGTCACTTTCAACTCAAACAAGATTTACTAGGGGCTTATACTTGAGCATAAAAGAGAGCATGATGGAGAGAAGTTCCACCAACTGCCTCCCCAGTTGGGGAGGCATGGCCACACCCTCTTGATTTCTGGCTCATCTCCCCACGACATTGCACCTGGCTTGGTGTTCTGCAAAGGCAGACTTGTTTCTTTTTTTTTTTAAGATTTATTTATTTATTTGAAAGTCAGAGTTACACACAGAGAGGAGAGGCAGAGAGAGAGAGGTCTTCCATCTGATGGTTCACTCCCCAACTGGCCACAGTGGCCGGAGCTTTGCCGATCCGAAGCCAGGAGCCAGGAGCTTCTTCTGGGTCTCCCATGTGGATGCAGGGGCCCAAGGACTTGGGGTATCTTCTACTGCTTTCCCAGGCCATAACAGAGAGCTGAACTGGAAGCCAGATCTTGAACCAGTGCCCATATGGGATGCTGGAACTTCAGGCTAGGGCATTAACCCACTGTGCCACAGTGCCGGCCCCTGCAGAGTTGTTTCTTTTGCACACAATACTCTCAAAATGGTGGTGTTGCTCACAATTGCCTCCCTAGGAAGATTATGTGTCAATCCTACAAGCCTATTCTGGGCATGCTCTGAAGGTTGGAGAAGTCTCTAGGGGAGCAGTAGTGTGTGTGTGTGTGTGTGTGTGTATGAGAGAGAGAGATCAGATGTGAAGATTCTATCTAGGAAAGGACATTTGAGTGTGGCTACTTGCACATGGAACTGACTGGTGGTGGCAAGTATACCAGAAGCCTATGAAGTGTTTGAAAGAATTCTCTTGCCAAGGAAATTATGATCCCATATTTTTCTTTTCTTTTCTTTTCTTTTTCTTTTTTTTTTTTTTCTTTGACAGGCAGAGTGGACAGTGAGAGAAAGAGACAGAGAGAATGGTCTTCCTTTTGCCATTGGTTCACCCTCCAATGGCTGCTGCGGCGCTGCGGTCGGCGCACTGCGGCCGGCGCACCGCGCTCATCCGATGGCAGGAGCCAGGTGCCAGGTGCTTTTCCTGGTCTCCCATGGGGTGCAGGGCCCAAGCACTTGGGCCATCCTCCACTGCACTCCCTGGGCCACAGCAGAGGGCTGGCCTGGAAGAGGGGCAACCGGGACAGAATCCGGCGCCCCAACCGGGACTAGAACCTGGTGTGCCGGTGCCGCAAGGCGGAGGATTAGCCTGTTGAGCCACGGCGCTGGCGATCCCATATTTTTCAAGATGTAAAACAACTGCAACAATTGGGCTTCCAGACTTGCTTCATCTCTATAAGTTCACTAAGGAAGACATATAAGAGCACCTCTAAAAGTTCATAAAGAATGGAATTAAAATGTTTATTTTAGGACAAAGAGCAATTTGAAATCCATGCACAGTTGTTTTTAATAATATACATTTTTAAGAACATTCTGAAGACTACTTGCATATTTAATTTCAAATTTTTTTGCACCAAAATAAACTTATCTTTTCCATTTTTTCACAAAATTTTTGAAGCAACTTGTATACCCCAGTGCTTCTTTCAGATAGGGACAGAAAGATTTCTGATTAGGAAAAACATCATAAAGGGTAGAATCAAGGATCATGGATAACGAAGGACAAAGCAGTTTATCCCAGGGAGCAAAATTAGGATCTATAAAGCTCATATCTTAATCCAGGAAGGGAGACTTCTTGATGAATGTCTAGTTATGGGCAGTTGTTGTCACATGTATCACTTCTATCTCCTTCTAAATAGGACTTCCTATTGACAATACCTTACCTCTAACCCATCATTGTGCATAGGCTGTGTATGGGGTAGGGTGTAGGTGAACTGACATTTTCATCCAAAGACTCAGCTCTAGATGAGAAGGGGTGATGGAGAGAATTGTGCATCTCTTAGAGGATCCAGAGGCAAGCTGGGTGCAGAGGCTGTGTGAGGCTTGGAGGAGCTTCAGGTTGTGTGTGGATTGCCTCTGGGAGAAGTAGGTATTCAATGAATATTCATTGACCAGAATGGGGGTCTATGACAGGCCTGAGTAATTGTCCATTCAGCCACTCCTTTTCCTCTTAGCATCTGGGTAGATGACACTTTTTGTCCTCTTTTGTGGGTAGAGGAAAAAACCACTGAATTTTGGATATAATTCTAGACTTGGACTATACAACCCTTCTGTACTATCTGCCCTTTCCTTCATTTTCCAGCCTGGCTTAGAGGGTCCAGCAATGAACTCTGATGCTTCAATGAAACCTGAGAGAAGGGATTTGGACCAGAGTATCCATGTGAGATAGAACTTCATGCCAGTGTGCATGTGTCTGTGACATGCATGAGAATAATTTATTGTGTTAAGCCACTAGAATACTCCAGGTGCTTTTTATAGCAGTTTACCTACCCTTACCAATGAAGATGGATTTAAATGATTCCGTTATCACAACTACCGTGGGGTAGAACAGGAGGACAATTGAGGAGTAGGCCCCAGACTTGGATCTGTAGAAAAGCATGATCAAAATCACTTGGGAACTTTCTCAAAATACAGATTTTTTCAGTTCTCCAAAAATCCAGTTGCTGCAGTTTTGGGGGGCAAGGGGAGTGAGAAGGCCTGTAAATCTATTTTTATCAGGCTCCCAGGATAATTCCACTGCTGAACTGTTGAGAAGCACCAAACACCAGCAGTTGTCCTAAAATGTATGAGCCAAATTTCTGGAGATATGTCAAATGAGTAGGCTGGTCATTTGATTTATTGTCCAATCTGAGACACTTCTGAAAGTGAAAAGGAAAGCTATTAATAATACCACTGGGAAACCAGGCATAAAATGGGACTTTCCCAAGAATGGCCCATAGGAACCCCCATGTATGACAGCAAAAGATGGGACAGCTGGGCTCTCTGCTAATAAAAAACACTATTTCCTGTTAAGGAAATTTTCAGTTTTTCTAGAGAGTACTGTCTACCATCTGGGGAGGAAAAAGATCTTCAAACTAGGTGCAAAGCTGATTTCTAGATGGAAGATCCAAGGGGCATCCCTAGATTCTTGGATTAACAAAACAAAAATGACTAAGAGCTGGAGAAGGAAGACCAGGATATCTGCAACAGCTCACACAGATCCAGGAATCTCCTCAGTCCTAAAGAGCAATACGTATGGTAGGAAATGCTAAGAACAATCCTGATTGAAACCAATAGAGGCTCAGAAACAAGTACAGATCTAGGAATCAGACTGGGGTTGGAGAACAGTAGAGGAAAATTAATTTTTATGAGAGGATTTTGTACCATGGACTCTCCTTTTGAGGATCCCTGGAACTGGTAGCATCTACAGAGTACAAATGATGCTAAATTTGAGCATGAAAAGGAAGTACCAGAGTTTGACGCACATTCATTCTTGGGACCACACAAAAAGAATTTTGTCTTTTTGAATAATTTGTCATCATTTATCAACTTACTAGCTAACTAATCTAGTACCATCGCAGGACCTCCAAATCTCAGCTTCTCATCACCTCATTGGAAATACTTAGACCTCTCTCTGCCTACCTCAAACAGGTGACTAGGAAAGGGTATAGGCACTTGGCCTACTAGTAAAGATATCAGTTGAGATGTCCACATCCCACATTAGAATACCTGGGTTTGATACCCAGCTCTGTTCCTGACTCCAGCTTTCTTCCAAAGCAGACCCTGGCAGGTGGTGGCGATGGCTCAAGTGATTGGGTTCCTGCCATTCTCATGGGAAACCTGAACTGAGGTCTCAGCTTCCAGCTTTGGTATGCCAGCTGAGGCATTTGGGAAGTGACCAGCAGATAAGAGCTCACTCTCTTACTCTCTCTTCCTCTTAAATAAAAAAATTGGTAAGAGGTTCAGACAAGGGGCCATGTAAGTAGTACTGCTTCAGAAACAGGAAAGCCTATCTAAATGAAATATTAGTGATAATGATGTTAACAATAAAATATAGCATATTATCAGGAAATAGCTAATTTCTCCAGAAATGTGAACATTTTCTTTATAAATTAAGTTGATTAAGTGAGTGTCCTCCTTCACATAGGTCAGGCACCTGTGTGCATGTCCTCTATACTTCATGTATGGGGCTTTTGGTAATTATGCAAACGCATCCCAGATCTATCAGATCTCGGATAGTGGAACCCAAAAATCTGTGGATTTAATAGGCCTCCCAGATGATTCGCTGTTTTAAAATGGAACTCTAAGGATCAGCTTCCTCTGTTGGGAGGCTAACTGATTATGAAATCCTTTTATAGTTTGACTCCAGAGGAAGAGTTAGCCAATCTATCAGTCCCTCTCTGAAGCTAATAGAGAATCAGGTCCCTGCAGTGCATGTGGAATGTTTATAAGTGTTTTTTCTAAATTACCAAATGGAGTCCAAATGTAGCTCATGGCACCTGAGCGGCCACATAGGAACAGGAAATGTCTCTTGCTTCTGTTTCTCAAAGAACAATCTTAAACCAACCACCGGCACTTTTCCATCCATCTTTCTAGGTCTCACCAGAGCTTACCAACATATGGATTTTAGGATCAGAGGCTTATTGTTCCTTAGACAAGGTCTAATTCAACCACAGGAGAAGCATGGAAAGTGCTGATCACTGTCTCTTTATTAGATACCAGGAAGCTCCTAATCATTCTGGAATGATATTTATTTTCTTCATTCAATCAACATTTATTTCTCAACTGTTATATGCTATGGATGTTCTTAGATAATAAGGGAAAATTAGTGAACAAGACAGGCATGGCTCCTCAGAATAGGGCCACTATTGGTCCCTCTGATCAATTTTCCTTTCTTATTGCAGCCTGATCATGGATATTCCTATAATGGCTACTTTAATGTGTCAACATGGCTGGGACATTCAGTGCCCAGAGATTTTGTCAAACACTATTCTGAGTATTTCTTCAGTGGCCGGTGCTGTGGTATAGCTGGTCAGGCTATATGCCTGCAGTGCCGGCATCCCATCTGGGCACTGGCTCGAGGCCCGGCTGCTCCACTTCTGATTCAGCTCTCTGCTATGGCCTGGGAAAGCAGTAGAAGATGGCCAAACTCCTTGGGCCCCTGCACCCACGTGGGAGACCCTGAAGAAACTCCTGGCTCCTGGCTTCGGATCGGCGCATCTCCAGCCATTGCGGCCACTTAGGGAGTGAACCATTGGATGGAAGACCTCTCTCTCTCTCTCTCTCTCTCTCTCTCTCTCTCTGCCTCTCCTTCTCTCTGTGTGTAACTTTGACTTTCAAATAAATAAAGAGTGACAGAGAGGGAGGAAGGGAGGGAGGGAGGGAGGATGGAAGGGAGAGAGAGAAAGAGAGAAAGAGACAGAAAGATCCATCTTGTATCTGCTTGTTCACTCCCAAAGGCCCAAAACAGCCAGGGCTGGATCAGGCCAAAGCAAGAAACCAGGAACTCCATTCTGGTTTGCCCTATGGCTGGCAGGGGCCCAGTTATATAGGCCATCATACACTGCCTTCCCAGGCATGTTAGCTGGAAACTGGATCTGAACTGGCACTCTGATGTAGGATGCTGGTGTTGCAAGCAGCAGTGCAAGCTGCTGCATCATAATGCTGGCTCTGAGTCAGTGGACTTTGTATAAAGCAGATTGCCTTTCATAATGTGAATGGGTCCCATCCAATCAGTTGAAGGTGTGAATAGGAGAAAAAGATTGGCATCCCTGGAGAAAAAGAGAATTCTCCAGTAGAATGCCTTTGGGCATCTTATGCAACATTACCTCTTATTGGTTCAAGATCAATCTGCCTTTGAACCAGAATTTGAACCTCAGTTCTCCTGAGTCTTTAACCAGCTGGCCATCCCTGCAGGTTTTGGACTTGGCAGACACAATAACTGTGTCAGCCAATTTCTATCTGTATCCTATTGGTTTTGTTCTTAATGGTGAATCCCAAGTAATATAGTTCTCTAACCTGGGCACTGAATCCAATATGTATCCCCTCCCCCCAAATTTTCTTCCACATTCCCCACAGCAGTTACATGCTAAACTGGGAGGATATATGTGAAGGAAAGTAAGGACTTAGAACAACATCAAAGAATTAGGATGTAAGGGTGAGCTATGATCAGGAGAAATAAATACATCTTCCATTCTTCCCTTTAGGGACTCCTAACACCAGCACATAAAGGTTAATGATATGCCTTGCAGAAACATTGAACCTGATTCTGCAATAGAGTGGGAAGACTGCAGAAGGCCAAGTATTTCACCAGATTCTTCCTACTTATCTACTACCTACAGAAGCACAGATGACTTCAGTGTTGCTCTCCAACCCTGTGCAGTAGTGAAATGGTGGTAGAGGGAAAACAGGTTCTAGCTCTTCTGTGTGAGCACACTTGTCCCTCAGACATTTACTGGAAAGCACAGGTACCATGGGAATGGAGAGAACCCAAACTAGAGAATGATGCACTAAATGGATGATAACAAACTCTCAGTTTATTAGTTGAGACCATCAGCTTTGTGACCTTGAGGGAAACCACTCAACCATTATTAGCCTGATTCTTCCTCTGAATGAATAAATATCATGGTATCTACCCTAGATGGGGTATTATGAGTGTGAAGTGTACATCCATGGGACGCTGTAGGCCCAGTGCTTGGTAGACCAAGCTGCCTCTTATTGCTTGTTACTGTTTTTATCATCCATGAAGAATGAAATAATGGTACATTTCTGAGAGTAATATGGGGAACTCTGAAGGAAGATTAGGTAGGAATGGGGGACCTGGAATTTCTGCCAGCCCAGCATTGTAACTCTATCTCCTTACCTGTGTATCCAGTACACCCACTTTCCCATGAGGCACCTGTGTCTGGGATAGGGAGAAGGAGACAAACCCCCTGAAAGCATCACGTATGCTAAACCTCACCCCATTTGTATAATCAATTATAGCGCAAGTCCCTTTTTCATGAAAGAGACAAATAACATGGGAAGGACCCTTCTCTTCTTCTTGGCCTTTGGACCATGCTTTTGGATCCTCTTCTCCCCTCTTTTCACAGGCAACTTTCTGAGTATCTCTATGTGTGGGGTAGCTCACATTCACATGTGAATTTGTGTTTACTCTCTCTCTTTTAAACAAATCCTACTCTTTCTTAGATACTATATTCATGCCTCTGCTTTGAATTCTTACCTCTGTGTGGGCAAGAACCTAAAATAAAGATTTGGGTACATAGGCCCATAGCAAGAGGAGGTAGCATCTTGGCATCTCTGCTATTTGTTGTCTTTGGAGATGTAATATGGGGTTTGATTGTATCTTCAAATATTCAGAGTTAGGGAAAGTAGAGAAAGAAAGAAGCATGGATATGTGTAGGCCCCTAGGAATTATAGGTTTTGAGTGGCAAGATGAGCTGTAGACGTGCAAGTTACTAAATAATTTGTCACCTATTTTAGCTTACAGAAATCATTGCAACTTCTTTTAACTTAAACCACTATTTTCCATAAGAGTTTGGGTTGGAGTTTTCGTGTTTATGCTGTGATTTTCAAACTTCAGTGTTACTTAGAGTCTTGTTGAAACACAGACTCTTGGGCTTTACGGCCAGAATTTCTAATTCAGCAGTTCTGAGGTGAAACCCAAGTATTTGTATTTCTAACAAATTCTAAAAAGGAGCTGGTCCAGGGACCACACTTTGAGAACCACTGTGATGATTAAAGAGGCAACAGACAAGTGAGAAAATTGCTGGTGAAAAAAAGAAATGGTTCATTAGCATGCTCACACTTGGTCTCCTCTGACCTTCTATGGCAATTATTATCTGCACAGTACATCTGGTAATTAATCATGTCTTGCCTTTTGACATCTCTTCTCTTTGCCTGAATGCTATTTTCATCTTTTTGTTGGGTCTATGCTTAAGAAGCAGGCAGAAGAGAGGCAACAACCAGTGGGAGATAGAAGAGGGGAAATCCAGGCTCAGGGTTGAAGCACAAGAAGAATAATTAAGCAGACAGAGAATCTGCACGTGGAAAAGTAGAAAAATGGAATTAGAACTGGACTCAGGCTTCAGTTTAAGATCTGGAAGGAAGGAAGGAAGCAAAGAAGAAGAGAATCTGGAAGATACAATGTGGGATATACAGGTAGACACCAGAAAAGCCATGGGGAAAATTCATAGGTAAGTGACCCAGCTGCCAAATACACTAAAGATGGAAGGATCCCATGGGGACCATGGTATACCCTGAAAAAGAAATTTAAATATTGTTTAGCATTTTCTGTTACCCTCTGCAAAAGAAAGGAAACTATGGTGGTAAGGAAGGGAGGTATGTGTATGTGTTGAGGATGAGGGCTGAGCAGAATTTTTATTTACTTCTTGGAGACCAAGTTCATGTACGAAACAATTAGGGTAGACAAGTTTTAGGAAAATAGATCAGGGTGCTATGCTTGTGAAAATAGCCACTTGTAAAGACCTCAGACCAAGGAAATGGAACTAGGACTTCAACTACTCAAAAGAAAAGCCAGCTGGCTGGCACCATGGCTCAATAGGCTAATCATCCGCCTGCAGCACCAGCACCCTGGGTTCTAGTCCCGGTTGGGGCGCCGGATTCTGTCCCAGTTGCTCCTCTTCCTGTCCAGCTCTCTGCTGTGGCCCAGGGAGTACAGTGGAGGATGACCCAAGTTCTTGGGCCCTGCACCCGCATGGGAGACCAGGAGAAGCACTTGGCTCCTGGCTTCGGATCAGCACGGTGCGCTGGCCGCAGCGCCGGCTACAGTGGCCATTGGGGGATGAACCAATGGCAAAGGCAGACCTTTCTTTCTGTCTCTCTCACTGTCCACTCTGCCTGTCCAAAAAAAAAAAAAAAAAAAAGCCAGGATGTGGGTAGGTTTGAAAGAAACAGAATTGATTTCTGGAGATAGGGTAGTCATTATTTTGTGTTAGATTGATATTCCCCTCCATTTTGTTGGCCATTCCACACCCATTTTCAAAGTGCAGACTTTCTTGGTGCATCTGACAGGTGAGTTGCTTTGGAGTGCTGAAGGTCTCAGAGAATTGTTGGGAAACTGCAGCAGCCAGAGAAGTCCCATGGAAGAGGCCAAGTCCTTTGAGACCAGGACACCTATACATTGAGACAGGAACAAAGAACATCCAGAGAAAAGTGAGTCTCCCTTCTCATCTCCCCAGCTACAATCCTATTTCTCAGGGGAAAATGCTTTTAGTTGTTTCTGCTTTAACTTCTTTGGATACATCCAAACATATAACTCATATGCTTATATTCCCATTTATTTATCTATGTGTTTTATCTTATGGCACCTCAACATGAATGTTGATTATGTTCTTTTACTAACATTATTCAGTTTCCTCCCCATCTTGTTCCTAAATGTTTGATAGGTTTTTTTTTTTTTTTGCTCTTCTAATAGTTACCTTGAAACTCTAATATTTTAATATTCTAAAGTCTCTATTTCTTTTTTTTTTAAAAAAAAAAAAACAGGCAGAGTTAGACAGTAAGAGAAAGAGACAGAGAGAAAGGTCTTCCTTTTCCGTTGGTTCACCCCTCAATGGCCGCTGCAGCCTGCATGCTGCGGCTGGTGCACTGCGCTGATCCAAAGCTAGGAGGCAGGGGCTTCTCCTGGTCTCCCATGGGGTGCAGGGCCCAAGCACTTGGGCCATCCTCCACTGCACTCCTGGGCCACAGCAGAGAGCTAGACTGGAAGAGGAGCAACTGGGACAGAATCCGGTGCCCCAACCGGGACTAGAACCCCGGGGTGCTGGCGCCGTAGGCAGAGGATTAGCCTAGTGAGCCCCAGTGCTGGCTATCTATTTCTTGTTATATCTACTATGTGTAGGATAGTTTGATTTTTCATTTCATAAAATGAAGATATATTATTCCTTAATTTAATTTAATTTTTTAAAGATTTTATTTGAGAGTTAGAGTTACAGACAGTGAGAGGGAGAGACAGAGAGAAAGGTCTTCCTTCTATAGGTTCACTATCCAAATGGCCGCAATGGCTAGAGCTGCGCTGATATGAAGCCAGGAGCCAGGAGCTTCTTCCAGGTCTCCCATGTGGGTGCAGGGGCCCAAGGACTTGGGCCATCTTCTGCTGTTTTTCCAGGCCATAGCAGAGAGATGGACTGGAAGTGGAGCAGCCAGGACTAGAGCCAGCACCCATATGGGATGCTGGTATCGCAGGCGGAGGATTAACCCATTACACCACAGTGCTGGTCCCTTATTTTTTATATTTCCATATTTCATTCTGCATTCCAGCCAGATCTTTCTACTTTTCCATTGTGTTGAAATTATTAACATTTACATTTGCTTCTGCAACAACCAAGTTTTCTTTGCTAAGTCCATAGTTGCTCTAAAAATTAAAAGTCATTGCATGTTTTGCTTTCTTTTAATTGTTTTGTGCTGAGAATTATGACTACTTTCTTTTTTTGGGATACACTAGAAAGATCCATGGGCTAATGAAAATAAAATGTTCTTAGCTCCTAGGTCAAATGGATACACTTTTGCATCCGTTACTTAAAATCTCAAGATATTTTGTTTTTGCTTAATGTTGGATGTTTGTTGTATAGCTTTCTGTTTTTCCTGGAATTCCTAATTTTTTGTTCCCTATTCTCATAATTTATCATATATTCATTTTTCTAATATTTAACTCATTTTATTAACAATGTCTTATAGATACCGGAATGTTTCTGGAGTCACTGCTCCTATTTAAGACAACTTCAAAACAGCTGACATCTGAGAATTCTCTCTGCTTTTTAAAGTTGGCCCCTCTGTATTCCATGTCCTGTATTTCTTGATTTACCCTCTATTTACTGGGTCTATCCTCAAGTAATTTCTAAGAACAGATGGTTTTGTACAATTGAAAACACTTTATTTTTCCCACATACTTGCCTGATAATGTGCTATATATAGAACTTTGTATTAAAAACTGTCTTGAAGGGGTGAGCATTGGGCCTAGTAGTTAAGCAACTACTTGGGATGCCTCTATCACATATCGGCATGCCTGGCTTCAAGTCCTGGCTCTACTCTAATTGCAGGTTCCTGCTAATGCACATCCTGGGGGGCAGCAGATGATGGCTCAAGCACTTGAATCTCTGCCATCAATGTAGGAAACTTGGATTTAATTCCTGGCTCTTGGCTTTGGCCTAGTCCAGCACTGTTCATTGCTGGCATTGTTTCAGTCTCAGTCTCTTCCTTAAAAAGAAAGAAAGGTTGGTGAGAAGGGAGGAAGGAAAGGAGGGAAGGAAGGGTGGGCTGTTTTGTTGATTTTTTTTTTTTTTTACAGGCAGAGTTAGACAGTGAGAGAGAGACAGAGAGAAAGGTCTTCCTTCCGTTGGTTCATCCCCAAGTGGCTGCTACAGCCTGTGTGCTGCGCTGATCCAAAGCCAGGAGCCAGGTGCTTCCTCCTGATCTCCCATGTGGGTGCAGGGCCCAAGCACTTGGGCCATCCTCCATTGCCTTCCCAGGCCACAGCAGAGAGCTGGACTGGAAGAGGAGCAACCGGGACAGAATCTCAGCACCCCAACCAGTACTAGAACCTGGGGTGCTGGTGCCGCAGGCGGAGGATTAGCCTAGTGAGCCGTGGTGGCCGAGGGTGGGCTGTTTTGAAGACAAATATTTACCATCCAGTGTTGCTGAGGAAACTTGAGGCCTGATTGCTTCTTCGTCTTTTCCAAGTGACATGTTTTGTTTTCTCTGAGAGCTTTAACAGCATTCTTTTGTCTTTGGTGTCCTGAAATGCCATATAAAAAGAATTTTCTCATTGCCATTAAATAAGCTGGCACTAAGTGGGCCCTTTCCCTCTGAAGAATCATGTTTTTGTTCTGATTCTTTATTTTAAATTTATTGTTCCTTCAAAGACTTCCTCCCTTTCATTTTCTCTGTTATCTTCTGTTTTTAAGATTTATTTATTTATTTGAAAGGCAGTTACAGAGAGGCAGAGAGAGAGGTCTTCCATCTGGTGGTTCACTCTCCTGGTGACTGCAGTGGCAGGAGCCATACCCATCCAAAGCCAGAAGCCAGGAACTTCTCCCCCCCGCCCCCGCACCCCCCACCCCGGTCTTCCACCCAGGTGCAAGGACCTAAGCACTTGGGCTGTTTTCCACAGCTTTCCCAGGCCATAGCAGAGAGCTGGATTGGAAGAGGAGTAGCTGGAAATCGAATTGGTGCCCATAAGGGGTGTCAGCACTGCAGGTAGTGGCTTTACCTATTATTGCACAGTGCTGGCCCCTTCTCTGTTATTATCTAGTATTCATATTATCAGATCTGATATTTAAATTGTCCTACTTGTTCTGAGAGATTTCCTTGGTTTGATTTTCTATTTTTATATTAAGCCATTATATATTTTCCTTTTTTGCATATTTAATTTATTGTGTGGCTATTATATAATATATTTTCAAATCTATCAATGTATTCACTAAACATTTCTTATTTTTGTTTGTTCGTTTCTGTTCCATGAATTGTCTGTGCTGTATCTGTAGTCTGTTTGTATTGACTCTCCATATCCATGTTGCTTTTTAATATCACATCCTGGAGATTAAACTGCCTTCCTTGTTTCTTGCTCCTTTACATTTAAGAAAGAATGATCAGAGCTGACTGTGCCAACACGCCTTCCAGAAGCTTCCTCTGAAAGATATTATGGGAGATAGATACACTTAAAATTTTTTGCATGACTAAAAATGTCTTTATTCTATATTCATGCTTGAATGTAGCTTGATTTGAATGATAAAAAATATTTTCAGTCACTTGCTTTTAGAAATTTGAAAGCTTTTTTTCACTTACTTTTTTTGTAATAAAATAGGCATAGCATGAAATTTACCATTTTAGCCATTTACATGAACAGTTCAGGAGCATTAAGATCATTAACCTTGCTGTGCAGCTATCACCATTGCTCATTTCCAGAACATTTTCATCATCCCAAGTAAACACTGTACCTGTTATATAGTTGTTTCTGCCTTCTCCCTGGTTCAGTGCGTGGTAACCATTATTCTTTCTACCTCTAAGAATTTATCTATTCAAAATATCTTATACTAGCAAAATTACACAGTATTTATGCTTCTGTATCTTATTTAATATAGCATAATATTTTCAAAGTTCATCAGTATTGTAGTCTATATCAGTATTTTATATTTATATAATTTTATATTTATATAAAATATATATTTATACTATAATATTCAATTTATATAAACATATAATATTTATATATTATAGTATTGGATTTACATTTTTCAAACTTTTATTTAATGAATATAAATTTCCAAAGTACAGCTTATGGATTTCAATGGCTTCCCCCCCATAACTTCTCTCCCACCCACAACCCTCCCCTCTCCCGCTCCCTCTCCCCTTCCATTCATATCAAGATTCATTTTCAATTCTCTTTATATACAGAAATCAGTTTAGTATATATTAAGTAAAGATTTCAACAGTTTGCACCCACATAGCAACACAAAGTGAAAAATACTGTTTGAGTACTAGTTATAGCATTAAATCACAATGTACAGCACATTAAGGACAGAGATCCTACATGAGGATTAAGTGCACAGTGACTCCTGTTGTTGACTTAACAAATTGACACTCTTGTTTATGGCATCAGTAATCACCCTAGGCTCTTGTCATGAGTTGCCATAGCTATGGAAGCCTTTTGAGTCCACTGACTCTGATCATATTTAGACAAGGTCATAGTCAAAGTGAAGTTCTCTCCTCTCTTCAGAGAAAGGTACCTCCTTCTTTGATGACCTGTTCTTTCCACTGGGATCTCACTCGCAGAGATCTTTCATTTAGATCATTTTTTTTTTTTTTTGACAGAGTGTCTTGGTTTTCCATGCCTCAAATACTCTCATGGGCTTTTCAGCTGGATCTGAATGCCTTAAGGGCTGATTCTGAGGCCAGAGTGCTGTTTAGGACATCTGCCATTCTATGAGTCTGCTGTGTATCCCGCATCCCATGTTGGATTGTTCTCTCCCTTTTTTGTTCTATTGGTGAGTATTTTCAGACACTAGTCTTGCTTATGTGATCCCTTTGACTCTTAGTCCTATCATTATGATCAATTGTGAACAGAAATTGATCAAATGGACTAGTGAGATGGCATTGGTACATGCCACCTTGATGGGATTGAATTGGAATCCCCTGGTATGTTTCTAATTCTACTGTTTGGGGCAAGTCCGATTGATCATGTCCCAAATTGTACATCTCTTCCCTCTCTTATTCCCACTCTTATATTTAACAGGGATGACTTTTCAGTTAAGTTTCAACAGTTAAGAATAACTGTGTATTAATTACAGAATTAAACCAATAGTATTAAGTAGAACAAAGATATTATAATATTCAATTTATATAAACATATAATATTTATGTATTATAGTACTGGATTTACATTTTGTTTATCAATTCATCTGTTGGTGAATTTACTTCCACATTTTTGCCATTATGAATAATGCTGCTATAAATGCTGGTGTAAAATCATCTAAGTTCCGCTTTTAATTTTTTTGGGAATGTGCCATGGACTGAATTGCTTGATAATATGGTAATTCTGTTTAGCTTTTTGAGGAAATACCAAACTGTTTTCTACAATGGCTATACCATTTTACATACCCACCAGCTGTATATTAGGGTTCCATTTTCTCTTCATCTCATCTTTGTTGGTTTTCTTCTTTAAAATAATAAGCATTCTAATGGTCCAAAGTAATATCTCCTTGTGGTTTCAATTTGTGTTTCCCCAAAGACAAGTGATAGTGAGCATTTGTTCATGTGCTTGGGAGCCATCTTCCCACCTTCTTTGGAGGAATATTTATTCAAATCAGTTGCCCAGTTTTAAGTCAGGATTTTTGTTTTCACTCTTTATGTGTTATAAATATTAATCCTACATCTGATACATGGTTTGCAAACATTTTCTCCTATGAATCTTTAAACTCTCTTGATACTGTCATTTGAATACAGAAGTTTTTTTGATTTGATGAAATCTAATTTACCTGTTTTTGTTTTTCTTTTGTTGCCTATGCTTTTTTGGTGTCATAGCCATGAAATCACTGCCAAATTCAATGTTGAGAGGAGTATCCCCTATGTTTTCTTCTAAGAATCATATAGTTTTAGCTCTTAAATTTATGCCTTCAGCCCATTTTCTTCAAGTTTTTGTATGTGGTATAAAAATACAAAATCCTTCTTTTGTATGTGGATATCCAGTTTTTCCAGCACCATTTATTAAAAAGAAGTTCTTTTCATCATTGACTGGCATTGGCATATTTGTGAAAAAACAATTAACCATTATTCCACTGTCTTTAACTATTGGTATTTCCATTTGGGGAATTTTTTTTTTTTGACATTTTCTTCGATAATTTCATTCTATTTTCTCTACTTTCTCTACTTCTGGTGGTTGCTTTCTCTTTCTCCCTCCCTTCATCCCTCTCCTTCCCTCCCTCCCTCCATATCCTCTCCTTCCCTCTCTCCCTCCTTCCTTCCCACCCTTCATCCCTCTCCTTCCTTCCCTCCCTCCCTCCCTTCCTTTATCCCTTCCTCCCTTCAAGATCCTTTGTCTTTCCCTATCTGCTTTTTTTTTTTTTTTTTGACAGGCAGAGTGAACAGTGAGAGAGAGATACAGAGAGAAAGGTATTCCTTTGCCATTGGTTCACCCTCCAATGGCCGCCATGGCCAGCGTGCTGCGGCCAGCGCACCACACTGATCCTGTGGCAGGAGCCAGGTACTTCTCCTGGTCTCCCATGGGGTGCAGGACCCAAGCACTTGGGCCATCCTCCACTGTACTCCCTGGCCACAGCAGAGAGCTGGCCTGGAAGAGGGGCAACCGGGACAGAATCCGGCGCCCCTGACCGGGACTAAAACCCCGTGTACTGTGCTGGTGCCACAGGCAGAGGATTAGCCTATTAAGCTGTGCACCGGCCTTTTTTTTTCCATTAAGTAATTAAATTGATGTTTTTTGATTTGATGATGCTGCAGTGACCAAAAAAAGATAAAGAAATGGAAACTTCAATCAATTTAGCAATGTTACTGTTTTATTAAAACAAGATGTTCAGCTGTTCTCCTATCCCCTGAAATGATTGGTCATTTTTCAGGCACAGATCTGGCATGAAGATATTGCCTTAGAGACCCATATATGCGTTTTATTTCTGAGTTCCACCTTTAGGAGGGTGGGCAAAAGTGGACAGGAGCAATGGCATCCAATAGAGGAGGTTCAGCAATCGATGACCAAATTCACTAGGGACATGCAAAATCTATTCTTAGCCCCCCAAATTCTGGAAATCCTAATGAGGCTGTGGAGGAGAGAGCAGAACAGGGCTGAGAATAGAGAAGGCCAGTTGGTCACAGAATAAACCTGAGCTGCTGAGAGTATTGGGCAGAAAGTCTTGATTTCAGGTACAATTCTGACAACAAATGTTGGCTAGAGCAGACATAAAGTGTGGACCCAGGAAAAAGAGAGGACAGGAAAGAGGACTCGGGCTAAGCAATCAGAGCAGTGTCTATTCACTTATGTTCTGTAGAACACTGCTCTCATGGGATGTGATTCAGCAAAATATGGACTAGAGAAAAAATAGCTCTAAGGTCAGGTATTATTCCTCTTGGTAATTTATGAAGTTTGGTGATACTTTTAGAACTTATGAAGTTGTGGCCGGCGCCGTGGCTCAACAGGCTAATCCTCCGCCTTGCGGCGCCGGCACACCGGGTTCGAGTCCCGGTCGGGGCGCCGGATTCTGTCCCGGTTGCCCCTCTTCCAGGCCAGCCCTCTGCTGTGGCCCAGGAGTGCAGTGGAGGATGGCCCAGGTGCTTGGGCCCTGCACCCCATGGGAGACCAGGATAAGCACCTAGCACCTGGCTCCTGCCATCGGATGAGCGTGGTGCGCCGGCCGCAGCGCACCATCCGCGGCAGCCATTGGAGGGTGAACCAACGGCAAAAAGGAAGACCTTTCTCTCTGTCTCTCTCTCTCACTATCCACTCTGCCTGTCAAAAATTAAAAAAAAAAAAAAAAAAAAGAATTTGCAAAAAAAAAAAAAAAAAAGAACTTATGAAGTTGTATAAACAGCTTTCTCCAAATTTATTAACTTTTCTTTATTCCTGGTCCATGGCGTATATTTTAGAAAAGGATCTGCTCTAGATGGACCAGAACCCCCGCTGCATTCTGCCTGTCTCTCACTGCCTCAAGTGCTTTCAGCTCTGGTAGAAATGAGCACTACTAGACATACCAGGGACCTAACAGAGAGCTCACAAGCCTCTATGACAGAGATCAAGACCCTGTGTTATTTGTTTCTGCGACCACTTTGCTAAAGACCACATTTCCAGCTTCTCTTGAATGTGAACAAAGCATGTGGCTGGATGTGGACCAGTGGATTGTCTGCAGAAGTAATGTGTGCAACTTTTAGGATTTGTCCTTGAAGTAAAAGGCATGTGCATACCCCTTTTCCTCTCCTTCCTGCAGGTAGAAAGTGAATCCCTGGTAGGGAGCTAGAGCAGCCACCATGAGACAGGAACAGCATTGAGGAATAAGAGCAAGGATCGAAGTAGTCAGGGCCACTGCTGCCATGGAGCTTCCAGGCCTCACTCTTGGCCTGTTTCAGAAAGACAAACTCATTATTTTAACCACTTTTATTTGTCCTTTGTTACAACTGCTGAACTGATATCCTAATACAGTAGCATCCCCAGACTTGGTTCTTAATATCATTAAAGAGAGATTAAGAAGCAAGTAGCCCAAACAGGCCTGAACTATGCAGATAGTGGAGTAATAATGTTGGGTGCACTGCTTGGTACACCTGTAGTTTCTGTGAAAGGGAAGAAGAGTGTAAAGTTGACTCCAAATCCCTGCAATGCTGGTCCAACCCTGCAGAGCTCCTTTAGGTCCTCACAGCCCTCTCCCCCTGACACATATTAAACACCTCAAAACAGGAGCATTCCGCACAAAGCTGGGGTCAAGACATTAATTTTTGAACCATTTTCTTCAGCCAGGAACTCTCATTTAACAGGATCCTGTTTCTCACCTTCATGCTGCTATCAACTCCTGCTGTTTGTTTTTCTCTTTCTCTTCTTGTATTTGCAGATCACATTGAGATCCATTTCTCAAGCCACACCCTTAGTTCACCTAAAAGAGATATTGTCAATTCATTTTAGTTCCTCCCCCTATCCCAGCTCTACTTCTTGAAAGGTAATTTACTGATCAGCAGAGGTTGATACTTTTATTTCAGTCAGAGGTTGATACAAGGGTGTGACTGCACACTTTGATTCCTGTTAGTGCAGAAATAAAATAATAGAAGTACAACAAACCCTTGGTTAATGAAGAAAACAAATGTTGACTTAAAACGTGTAAGAAAACAGATTTCACAATAATTATTGGGGCAAGTTTTTGGCATAGTGATTAAGACCTCATTTGGGACAGCCACATCCTATATCTGTATTCTTGCGCTTGAGTCCTGACTCATTCCATTCTCATCCAGGTTTCTACTAATATGCATCCTTGGAAGCATCAGGAGTTGGATCAAGTACTTGAGTCCCTGCCACTCATGTGAAAACCAGAACTGAGTTCTGGTCTCCTGACTTCAGCATGGCCCAGCCCTAGCTATTTCGGGCATTTGGGATGTGAACCAGTGGAGAGAAGATATCTCTCTCTCTCTTTCTCTCTCTGCCTTTCAAACAAAATGAAAATAAATAATTTTTTAAATGATAGAATATTTATGTTTCATTAAAAATAGAAGTTTTAATACACAGGTGAGGTATGATATCAAGGCAAAATTCAGAAAATGGAATAATAGGTTTCTATTTCTTAAAACTGATGGATCATTTTTTCTATAAATATTTATAATCTGAGATGCTATCATGAGTTGATCGTGTTGCTAAGGCAGAAACAGCTATACATATAGATGAGCTATCTTTCCTATTCTTTAGAAGAATGGAAATGAGTTATGGAAAAAGACATGAAACCAAGATACTATATATTATGATAGATTGCTATAAATAGGGTAAGCTCATTAACCTGACTTTCCTAAACAGCATCCATTTAAAAATACTGTGGCCCCCATACTTGTCAAAACATATGCATGGATTTCTAGTTTGAGAAAAATCTCTCTGGCTATAAGATTATGTGCAAAGCACTTTGCCAGTGTGGAAAAAAAAAAATCTCTTTCAGCCAGGAAGAATCAAGCAAAGCTTCAAGGAAAACATAAAATTAAAGTCTGGTGTGACAAGCAAATAGGAGAGAAGAAATGCATGATGGGGGAGGGAAATGCTTGAATAAATATTCTTAGACGGGCATTTCTTCCTGTTAGTAGTGTCCTCCCCATGCACAGGTGATGTCACAGATATTTGTCCATTGGTGCTCACAACATCTCTCTGAGGTATTTTGATATAATACATGGGGTCTTCAATAAGTTCATTGAAAATGCATATTATGAAAAAAGCATGGATTCCAATATATTTTGTACCAAAAATAAACTTAGTTTTCATTTTTATTTTTTAATTATTGGAGGGTACTGGGAGACACAGTGCTCCTGTTCACTGGTCAAGTCTCCAAATGGCCAGGGCTCAGAAAGGCTGAAGCAAAGAGTTGGACAGTAATCCAGGTCTCCCTTGTGGGTGGTAGGACCCAATTGCTTGAGCCATCACCACTGCCTCTCAGGGTTTAGATTGGCAAAAAGTTGTATTCAGAAGCCAGAACTGGGAATCAAATACAGGTGTTCTACATGGGATGCAGGAGTCTTAATCATTAAACTAGATCCCCACCTCTAAACTTAACCTTTTAATTCCATTTTCCATGAGCTTCCTAAAGTAGCCTCATATTATCCCCAAAATGTAGATAAATCTATGCAAAGAAGTCCCTGGAAAAATGCTCCAGAATCTTGGAATTTCTCCAGTTCTGCCTCCTATACATGCTATGAATTAAGTTTACCTACCTAAATAACTCTGGTCTCCACGTTTGACTTCTGTCTCTCTGTACACCCTTGTGAACACACTCATTAATTGTGTTTAGATTCTGACTTCCTGTGCTGTCTTTGGCACACAGCTTTGCCCCACAGCTCTCTAGTTCACCTCATCTCAATTGGAATACATTAGTCCAAGAAACAGAGCCAGACCAGTTAAAAGGTCTGTTTCTTTTTTCTTTGGCAGAGAGCATAAGATGAGTAGAAATGGACAAGTCAACTGGATTTGGACTTGTGAGCCTGGTTCCATATACCTAACTATATGATTTGGGTTTTATTTTATTGGCAATGGATAAATATTGTGAAGGTGGCATGGTAAGATTGTTTAGGGAGCATAGAGTTAGAACAAGGCATGGTTTTATGAGTAGAGGGGATTAGAAGCTTTGATCTTCATCTCCACAGTATAAGCCTATGGCTCAGGTCAACAGATCCTTGCACCATGTGAAGAGCCACTTTTCCCTCTGCTCAGTGCCTGGGTGGGAATTATTATTATTTTTTAAAGATTTATTTATCCATCTGAAATTCAGAGTCACACAGAGAGAGAAGGAGAGGCAGAGAGAGGTCTTCCATCTGCTGGCCCACTCCCCAATCGGCCACAATGGCAAGAGCTGCGCCAAACCAAAGCCAGGAGCCAGGAGCTTCCTATGGGTCTCCCACGTGGGTGCAGGGGCCCAAGGACCTGGACCATCCTCCATTGCTTGCCCAGGCCATAGCAGAGAGCTGGATCAGAAATGGAGCAGCCAGGACTCGAACTGGCACCCACATGAGATGCCAGCACTGCAGGCAGTAACTTTACCCGCTATGCCACAGTGCCAGCCAGGAATTATTGATTTCTTACCATGGGTTGCCAGTTACTTTCTCTTATCCCACTGTTTTAAAAACATGGAATGAAGCAGTTGATTAATATCATCTTTCAGTGCCCCTTCCTGAGATCACTTCACTTGAGGGTTCTCAGGCTCTTCAGAACCTATTTATGGGTAATCTGCAAACTTAACCTGTTTTTCCTGCATTTCTTGTTATTTCTGTTGCTGATTCCCCACAAATATTCTGCATTCCAGCCAGATTGAACAATTAGCTATTCCTGCGCACACCCTGGTTTCTGCCCACTCTCTTTTGCTCATAGTTTTCAGTCCTTCTCCCCATCTGTGCTTGTTGAAATTCTCTCCATCCTTGACTACTGAGCTCCACTGTGTCTTCCTGCCTTAACCCTTTCCTGATCACTTCAGTGTTTGGGTCTCTTTTCCCCTGGCCCATGACCCTTGAAATCCTGGGCTTGGAGCTATTGTTGTTTGCATGTCTGTGGATGTATGTCAGTCAGACAAGAAACTGTGCCGTTGACCTCTCCAACACTGGTTGGCCACAGCAACCCTCTTATTTAGGGAGATGTGAATCTGTTTCAGCTGAATCTAATTGTTCTCATTAGGTTGCTGAGAAGTTGTACCTGAAAGAGAGAAAATGATGTTGATAGAAACACTTAACATTGGGCAGAGTTAGCAATCAATTGGAATAAAAAATTCCCAAACAAAATATAAGGAACTAAAATAATTTGGCCAAATCACTTTATATATGGACTAAAGGTCTGAAAATATATATACAACTTTCCCTCTGTATCCCACAGTGAATTGGTTTCAGGACTCCTTAGTTTACCAAAATCAGTAGATGCTCAAGTTCTTTATACAAAATGTCATAGTTTTTGATTATAACCTATACATACCCCCCTGTATGCTTTATCTCTGCATTACTTGTAATATATAATAAAATGTAAATGTCATGTAGGTAGGTCTTATGCTATATTGTTTATGTAATGGGTTTTTAAAAAAATATTTTTATCTGCAGTTGCAGACCCTAGGTATGAGGAGCCAACTGTATATGTGCTATCAATTAAACATGATTTGGCTCCTCAAACCACGCAGGTGGTCAAACTCATAAACTGATGATACCGACAGAGTGAAGGTTTGATCCAATTATGCTGTCCAGGAAGTGGGTTTAGCAGGAGGTCCTTAGTACATCAAACTGTTAGTCAGAAGGTAGTTCTCTCAAAAGGGTTGATTGTATAAGCTGAGTTTCCCTAGCCTCACTCTCTGCTTCCTGGGTCACCACGTGATCCCTTCTCTGCACATGCTCCTCCATCACCATTCTCTAGTCTTACCAGACAACTGAATCAATAGGGCTTTGATCTTAGACTGCCAACCTCCAAAATCATGAGCCAAAATACATCTCCTTCTTTCATAAATAGCTTCTCTTTGGTATTTTTATATCAGTGAAAAGCTAATACAGTATATAAAATAGTTTTTAATGAGAAAAATACTGTTTAGTCAGATGAGGCATGGAATCTCTTTTATTTGGAACATTCAATCCATGGATTTTATTTTTATGAAAAGGAGAATTAAGTAATAACTGAACTAACTTAATTCCTGTGCATATTGAGTCAGTGCTGAAATTTGAAGTATAGAAAGAATCAAAATTTATAGAAAGTTTATCAAAAACTTGAAAAATTTAGTAAATAAAACAGAACTTTTACAGATTTACATAATTATTTCATAAATTTTCCCCATTTGGTAATTCTCAGTAACTTACATAGCTCTTTTTAAGTTTAATTCTGAATATGCCAGTTTGTATAATTGTGTGTCTTAACTGTAGAACTTGCCCCATTTGGCATAGTCGCTAAGGATATCAACATCAGGATATTCTTCACAGAGTAATTCTGAGTCTGTTGGGTTTGACCAACATACTGTGTTAATTCAAAATGGAAAAGCATCCTTAGAAAACAATTTCGTAGGGCCAGCACCACGGCTCAACAGGCTAATCCTCTGCCTTGCGGCGCCGGCACACCGCAGCCAAAAGAGACAAACACATCCAAGAAGCGGTATACTGCTTGGAGAAATCAATTGGGATTTCCCTGGGGCCATTTTCTGTCATGAATGGCAGGGCCAGCTCTGTAGGCACCGCACCATTACAGAACACCTGCACCCAATTCCTTTGCCCACCTTCCTTATATTCTGAATCTAGACACTTCTTTGTTTCTCCTTTCCATTTAGTAAGTTTTGAAGAAGAAATGAAAAACATCAGCAAAAAGGTAAAGAAACTGAAATTTGCAATGGTTAAGATAAATCCAACCACTCACCCTCCAAGAACCCCACTGTGATGCAGACTTTTCTTTTTAATGCCATTAGAGACAATCACAACAGGAAAAGAAAACAGCCAACTCCAAGGAGAAATGGGCCGTAAATTACCATAGCAGGTGCTTGCTATCATTGACATAATCCAGAAAGCACAAACTCTTTTTTCCCTTTCAAATTTTATTTAATAAATACAAATTTCCAAAGTACAACTTTTGAATTATAGCAGCTTCCCCCCCCCATAACCTCCCTCCTACCTGCAACCATCCCATCTCCCACTCCCTCTCTCATCCCATTCTTCATCTTGATTCATTTTCAATTATCTTTATATACAAAAGATCAACTTAGTATATACTAAGTAAAGATTTCAACAGACTGCACCCACAAAAACACACAAAGTGTAGAGTACTGTTTGAATAGTAGTTTTACCATTAATTCTCATAGTACAACACAGTAAGGGCAGAGGTCCTACATGGGGAGCAGGTGCACAGTGACTCCTGTTGTTGATTTAACAATTGACACTCTTATTTATGATGTCAGTAATCACCCTAGGCTCTTGTTATGAACTGCCAAGGCTATGGAAGCCTCTTGAGTTCACCAACTGCAATCTAATTTAGATAAGGCCATGTTCTAAGTGGAAATTCTCTCCTCCCTTCAGAGAAAGGTGCCTCCTTCTTTGATGGCCCGTTCTTTTTGCTGGGATCTCACTCACAGAGATCTTTCATTTAGGTCATTTTTTTTTTGCCACAATGTCTTGGCTTTCCATGCCTGTGAAACTCTTGGGCTTTTTAGCCAGGTCCAAATGCCTTAAGGGCTGATTCTGAGGCCAGAGTGAAAAGCACAAACTTTAGGTACAAAAATAAAAAATGGTTGGAACAGCATCCATTTTAAGTCATCAAGTTTGCCTGGTTAGGTCAAAACAGGAGGCATCAAAGTGCTTTGAACAAAGAAAGGCATGTTTTCCTGGCACAAATTTTTTGCACCTAAGGAGAATCCATTCCTTTCCGTTAGGATCCAAAGGAACCTGTGGAAGCTGATGTTAATGTGCTTATTGTAGGTGGAGGCAACAGCCCTCAGAGGCACAATTGGTCTGCATTTCCCTCTCCCCCTCATTTGCGCTGCTTTAAGCCTGTTCTGAGGTGCCAGCTGCTAAGCTTCCTTAAGGCACAGGTTAGATAATCAAGGCAGGCCAAGGCCCTACTGTGCTTAGCTGTGAAAATGAGGTGGGAAGAAGGGATCGTGTGTGGGGGCGGGAAGAGGGTCAGCCTCCCCATTCTCTTTATTAATATGGGTTTAGAACCTACAGAGCTGACCGTCCTGGAGCCACAGTCGCCTTTGTCTGCCTTCACCAACATGGCTGACAATTCCCATTTTTTTCTCCCTCCCCCAAAAGAGAGAAGATCTACTCCATCTCTTTTGCAGTAGTCCTTGGAGCAATTAAAGGAAAAGGTGTTTCTCCCTTAGAGTTCTGAGATACCCTCTAAGCTGCGACTAACAACTAACCCATCCACCCCAGCACGCACTCAGCTGACCCAGTTTGGAGCTTGCAGTAGGTGTAAGCCACAGACCTGAAGCTCTTTTTGTCCACTAAAAATTTTAACACATATATAAAAATTATACATATTCCTAGAGTATTTTGTGATGTTTCACTGCATGTATACATTATGTAATGTCCAATCAGAATAAATATATTCTTTCAAACATTTAATATTCCTTTATGGTGAAAGCACCCAAAATCCTAACTTCTAGGTTTTTTTGTTACAGAGAAATATTTAGTATATTAACTTTATCTATAGTCACCCTACTATGCAATAGAACTCAAGCACCTCTTACTCCTCTCTGGCTATAACCAAGTACCTGTCAATCAACCTTGCCACAATTCTTTCTCCTTGATTTCCTCCCTTGCCTTTGAAAACAACCGTTATGTCTTTAAATTCTATGAGATCACCTATTTTTTTAGACTCCACCTTTGACTGACATCATGTGATATTTGTCTTTCTATCCTTGCCTCATTTCACTTAACATAATGACCTCCAGTTCCACCATGTTGTTGAAAATGACAAAGTTTCATTTTTTATGGCTATGTAATATTCTGCGGTATAAATATACATTTTCTTTATCCATTTATCAGTGGATGAACACATGAATTTCTATTGTGAATAGTGCTGCACTGAATATGAGAATATGGATGTCTCTTTGACAGATGGGTTTCATTTCCCTTGGGTATGTACCCAACAGTGAAATATGGTAGTTCTATTTTAGGTTTCTGAGGCGCATCCACAGTGTTTTCTACGATGGTTTTACTAATTTATGTGTTTCCTCCAATAGTGTCCAAGTGTTTCCTTTTCTCTACATCCTTGCCAACACTTTGTCATCATTTGTCTTTTTGATAATAGCCAATTTTACTGGAGTGAGATGCAATCTCATTGCGGTTTTGATTTGCATTTCCCCAATGATTATCGATGCTGAGCATCTTTTCATGTACGTGTTTTTTAGATAAAAGAAAATTGCTTGAGTTCATCAGACTCACACTACAACAAATGCTAAAGGAAGTTCTTTAGGTGCAAAGAAAATGGAAAAGTGGATCCTTAGGAAGGAACGAAGAGCATCAGAAATAGTAAATACCTGGGGTAAATATAAAATATTACCTTTTCATTCTAGGTTTCTTTAAAATGAATATCACATTTAAAGCATAAGTTATACATCATCTTCTGAGCCTAAGTAATACTTTCTTATGTGTGTATGTTCTACATTTTGTTCATCCGTTGACTAACACTTCTATTGCTTTCACTTCTTGGCTAATGTGATTAATGCTATGAACATGGGTCTGAATCCTATTTTATGAGAGAATGTAAAAATATGGTGGGAGAGGGCTGGCGCCATGGCTCAATAGGCTAATCCTCTGCCTTGCGGCGCCAACACCCTGGGTTCTAGTCCTGGTCGGGGCGGCAGATTCTGTGCCCCTCTTCCAGGCCAGCTCTCTGCTGTGGCCCGGGAGTGCAGTGGAGGATGGCCCAATCCTTGGGCCCTGCACCCGCATGGGAGGCCAAGAGAAACACTTGGCTCCTGGCTTCGAATCAGCACAGTGTGCCGGCCGCAGCGCATCGTCCGCAGTGGCCATTGGAGGGTGAACCAATGGCAAAGGAAGACCTTTCTCTCTGTCTCTCTCTCTCACTGTCCGCTCTGCCTACACCCTCCCCCCCAAATATGGTGGGAGAGTGGAAAAATGATATGAAGGTAGAAGTATTTTCGGTAGGAAGTGTTCAAAATAATTTCATTCTTCTTGAGTATGTAGAAGAAAAATTCAAGCAATTCTGAAAAATGTGTGATTCCAAATTCTATTTGGCAACATGTTGATGATCTCTCTAGAAATCTCTGTGTGTCTATGCGAAAAAAATTCATATAAATGTATCTTTTTATGTAGTTCAGTATTCTGATTTTTGTACTTAGCTTTACTATGTAAACCTCTTTCCATATTAATAAATGTATTTTATGCTGTGATTTTCATGGTTGCAGATCTTTTCTGGGTAAGGTTTTTTCCCAAAGAGATCAGAGACACTGGTTTATACAAAAATATTACCTTGTATATTGATTCTTGTCAATGTATTGTAGTAGAGAAGTTTGGACTTATAATCATTGTTGGATCAACTGAGGAATATAGCCTTTAGGGGAGGAAGACAAGGTTTTGGAATGAACCAAGTAGTTGTTATAAATTCAGTTATAAATTGTATCAACACAGAATGCTGACCAAATACAAAACTGGTACCTAGAATATGCAGTTTCCAACAGTCTTGAGTGGCTACTTCTGTTTTTAAAAGAGATGCAGTGGTAGGGTTTCTTGACAATAGAAATTTTTAAAATTTTATATTTGATTATATTATTTTAATAACAATCTACTTGTCCACCTGCTAAAAATATGGAGAGTCTAACTGTGGAAGAGACAGGTAAGGTCTGCAGAAGGATTTTGATCACCACTTAAACTAAGATTTGAAGCACCCATCAGACATAGGAGCTATAAAAAGCCCCTGACTATACCTTGACTACTACTTTCTTTTTTACCGTATTATTCATTATCTGTCTGACCTTACTAGAATGTAAAACTCCATAAGAACAAACATCTTTGTTTTGTTGATGTTATAACCCTACTTCCTAGAAGAGCACCTGGCAGAAAACATCTGTTTTGCAAATATTTATTATTGGGTGAGTGAAATAAAATATAGAGGGAAATGGCTTTGTATAGTAGTGTAGTATAGCTATAGCACTGTTTCATGGAATAACTTTTTTGTGGGGTGGGTGTGGCTGACATAAAGATTTGTATGCAGGAAGCTTATTTGGGAGTACTCTTGGGAACAACACCCATAAGGATATGAGTTTTGACAGAGAGAGAAGTGAACTTGTAATGCCATTGTAACAGAGCTCTCAGTCCTACAATGAGCTGTGAAACTTGAAGTAAAAAAAAATGCATTTAATAACAATTGACAACATTGTTGACACTTAAAGGTGTCCAAATGGGGCAAAGGAACCAGGCTTTTGCCATCATATTGATTAACTCTTGGATATTGGCTATACCCAAAGGAAGGCTGTAGTCTTGGGCAAACAAGCTCCCATTGGCTGAGCGCAGTTTCTGAAGGGAGGATCTGGGTGGCACAGCACAGCATTCCCTACGGATATCTTGGCTGATAGATAGATACCCTTAGTTCACCCCCATCATATCATGTGAGAGCAGTAAGACTAACTCACATCTTCCCTTTACACCCTCACTTCATTCTGTTCCACCCCACTCAACACACATGCTGATGAAAATGTGCTGCCAACATTACTCAGCTTTGAGTCTGTGACTAGCTGGGGCTGGATGTTGAGGAGGAAACTCATTCCTGCCTACAGCTGAGCAGAAGAGACAAGGCAAGAATGGACTCCAGAGAACAATAACCACAACAACCACCACACCAAGTCACCTTCTAGAAGTGGATTTAAACATATGATATGTGAAGGTTGCATAAATTATTTAAATAGTTGTGTTTAAATAAGGGAATTGAATTCCTTATCAACCCCTTCAATTCTTTTTTTTCTTTAATTCTTTCACTTAAAGCAGTGGGTACAGTTCCAGCAGCATTACAGAACATTTGTTTACTCATTCTTGAAATGTTTTTAAATTGATTATTTTATGCAAGCACTGAAATAGATTCCAAGAATTAAAAAACAAAAATGATAGTTCCTGCTTTAAAAGGACTCATAGCTCGGGGGGGGGGGGGGGGGGGCAGATAAGATAGGACCACAAGAATGAATCCTAATTACCAGGTTCACTAGGCACATGGGTGCACTTTATTAAAGGGACTATTGCATGTAAAAAAGAGGGAATTTTCCTTTCTGCATTTCTGTTCTGCTTCCTTTCTGCATTAACAGCAGTTGAAATGAACCTTTGTGAGTTGGTCAGAGTACTCTAGAATTGAAACTTAAGATCTGGCTAACGCTGTCTGGCTTTCATTTGAATAAAAAAAATATATTATGGTATAAAAGATAGTAACTGTAGTCAATGATTAAGCAATGTCCCTCTCAGACTATCCAAGGGTGGGTTTAAAGGTCCTGTTAAAATATTCTGAAACTCTAAGAACTGTTGAAACAGAGCATGTCTTCCAAAGTTTCTCTCTATGCTTGTTCTCTTTTATGAATGTTTACCATGGGGTTTAGAAATAAAGTGATTTTTTTTTTTTAATGTAGCCACTATGACAATTTCGGTTGAAAGGTATGTTTCCTGGTTCTCATGCATTCTGATTTTAGAATCTGCATTTGCATTGTATTTTGAAAGTACATTATCAGGGTTTCCATGGTATCATTTTCTAATATGCTATTTAATTTGCTTTTTTACCGTATTATTCATTATCTGTCTGACCTTACTAGAATGTAAAACTCCATAAGAACAAACATCTTTGTTTTGTTGATGTTATAACCCTACTTCCTAGAAGAGCACCTGGCAGAAAGCATCTGTTTTGCAAATATTTATTATTGAATGAGTGAAATAAAATATAGAGGGAAATGGCTTTGCATAGACCATTGATGGTGATGTGTTAGGAAATGATGAGTATAAATAACTCAATCATCAGCCCCTCCTAAATAAATTATAATAGAATGTTGGGAAGCACATCATTTGCCCACAGAATGATTCATCTAGAGCTTCTGAACTTCAAGGTCATCCTATCAGGCCCATTTCATCACCCATCTGTTAAGACTATGACATGGTTCATTTCACATGACATGAGACCATTATAACTTCTTTGAGACCATCAAGCACATGTAGAAAAAACAAACTAAATCAAGGTACAGTCAGGGGTTTTTATATTTGCTGTCTAATACCACAGGGGAAAAAACTTCTAAAGAATAAATGGACAGTAAATGTAAAGACTTCTATTTTTCACCTTACTTGCTAGAATTGGGTTACTTTATCCTGCCTTTCATGAGAGTACCAGAAGCAGGACTTTTTGAAATATATGTTTCTGGTAAGGACCACCTTGAAATTTTGACCATCCAGATATGGTATTATAGAGTCTTTTCTGTAATTCTGTGTTTTTCTAACATTCAATGTGTTTGAATAAAAGTGATAGTAGAATGACTTTACATCCTGAAGTTTTAAGTAATACGTGTCCACCCTCCAAAGATAAGGTATATTTGCAGAAATATAACCGATTTTTTAAAGATTTTATTTATTTATTATTTGAGAGTCAGTTACAGACAGAGAGGGAGACAGAAAGAAAGGTCTTCTGTCCACTGGTTCATTCCCCAAATGGCCACAATGGCTGGAGCTGGGCCAATCTGAAGCCAGGAGCCAGGAGATTCTTCCAGGTCTCCCACATGGGTGCAGGGGCCCAAGCCCTTGGACCATCTTCCATTTCTTCCCGAGGAACATTAGCAGGGAGCTAGATTGGTAACTGAGCTGCCAGGACTCAAACCAGTGCCCATATGGGATGCTGGTGCCACAGGAGGAGGCTTAGCCCTACTATTACGCCATACCAGCAGCCCCTAGAACCCATTTAAGAATGGAATAATCCTTTTGTGGTTGAGGAGTGGGCCTGTCCCAGTGCAAAGATATAGCTTGCTTCACAGCTAAAATCCACCAGACTGAACCAATTTAAAAAAGGATTTAAGGAGCAAGCATTTAGCTTAGTGATTAAGTTAGCCAAATCCCACATCAGAATACCTGGGTTTGATTCCTGGCTCAGCCTCCTGACTCCAGCTTTCTACTATGCAGACCCTGGAAAGCAGTGGTGATAGCTTTCATAATTAAGTTCCTAGGCATTCCATGGGTTCCATTCTGGGCTGCCTGCTTCAGCCCTGGCCTGGCCCCAGCTTAGCCACAGACAGCAGTGGTTGCAATATTTAGGGAATGGCCTAATTGATGAGCTCTTCTCTGTGTGTCTTAGTTTCTGTTTTTGTCGCTCTGCCTTTCAAATAAATAAATAAATGTTTTTAAAGTAGAATTTAATTGAGAAGAATGAATTTTGAAGCCCTAGAAATAATTATTTGATGTTACAACTACAAACAGGTAAATTTGATTATTGACTTTAATCAGTTTATCATCATGAAGGTGTATATTAATTTGACTTCAATGTATTTTAAACCTGAAGTGAAGCCAGGATGCTGTTATCTGAAAAGATGGACTGTTGTCAAGAAAGCGAGACATGTCAGGGTTTAGAATACTGGATGCTTGATACAGTGGAGAGAATTTTGAGGATCTACACGTGAAACCTGGAAAATGAGTAAGCATGAAGAAGAGGTAGAGAATGGCACTGTGTACTACATTATACCATTCTTTTTTTAAAGAATATATTTATTTATTATTTGAGGGCAGAGTGTCAGAGAGTGGGGGAAAGACAGAAAGGAGCAGGGAGGGAAAGAGATCTTCCATCTGCTGGTTTATTCCCCAAATGTTTGTAGCAGCCAGCCCTGTGCCAGGCTGAATCTAGAAGCCAGGACCTCCATCTGGGTCTCCCACATGGATGGCAGGGGCGCGAGTGCTTGAGCCTTTGTCTACTGCCTTTTCAGGAAACTGAACTGGAAGCAGAGTAGTTGAGACTCAAACCCTCTGACATGGGATGCAGATGTTGCAAACAGCAGCTTAACCTGCTGCCTCACCACATTTGTGAGTGTTCCCAGTCAGTGCTGAGCAGGGGCTCTGAGGGTCACGAAGCAGCCACTGGACAGTCATGGTATGAGGATGAGGTTACAGCTATTGGGAGCGGCTTCTTGAGTCTGTGCTCCATTTTGCTGATATGGTCATTGCTCTCTGAACCTCCCAAAGACCTGGAGAAGAAATCTGTCATGAAACACAGGTTCTGGAACTAGATGACACTAGGGAATGACCCACTGCACCTTTTATGGCAGATTTGTTTGCCTTTGGTCATGGTCACCTCATGTTTCCACTTGTAAATGGAAAAATCTCCCAGTGATTCTGCCCAATTTTTCATGGCCATTACTACTTTTATCTTAACACCTGCCTTAGGTGGCCCAGTGTTGTTTTATTGTCTTTGAACGAGCACTTTGCTTTCAACTCCAAGCCATTCAGGAGGACTCTCTCAGTCCTCTTGTTCCTGAGGACAAGTATTTTCTGAGACTGGTATCTAGCTCAGGTCTCAGAATTGGTGGTAATCCCACAGAAACCCATGAGGTGGCCCAAGAATATTCTGGATGGGCCAGGAAAAGTGAGGCCCATCCAGAATCTTTCAAAATATTTTTGAAAAATTTCACTAATTCCCATATTTTATTTTGTTTTTTTTTTTTTTTAAAGTTTGTAACGCTTTTATTTAAAGAATATAAATTTCCAAAATACAGCTTATAGATTACAATGGCTTCCCCCCCATAACTTCCCCCCCACCCGCAACCCTCCCCTTTCCCACTCCCTCTCCCCTTGCTTCACATCAAGATTCATTTTCAATTCTCTTTATATACAGAAGATCAGTTTAGTATATATTAAGTAAAGATTTCAACAGTTTGCCCTCACACAGCAACACAAAGTGAAAAATACTGTTGGAGTACTAGTTATAGTATTAATTCACAATGTATAGCACATTAAGGACAGAGATCCTACATGATATATTTTTTTTAAAAAATTGATTAATTTTCTATGCAATTTCCAATTTAACACCAAGATTTTTTTTTCATTTTTAATTATCTATATACAGAAGATAGATTCAGTATATACTAAGTAAAGATTTCATCAGTTTGCACCCACACAGAAACACAAAGTGTAAAATACTGTTTCAGTGCTAGTTATAGCATTACTTCACATTGGACAACACATTAAGGACAGATCCCACATGAGAAGTAAGTACACAGTGACTCCTGAAGTTGATTTAACAATTTGACACTCTTGTTTATGGCATCAGTAATCTCCCTAGGCTCTAGTCATGAGTTGCCAAGGCTATGGAAGCCTTTAGGGTTCACTGACTTCAATCTTATTCCGACAGGGTCATAGACAAAGTGGAGGTTCTCTCCTCCCTTCAGAGAAAGGTACCTCCTTCTTTGATGGCCCCATTCGTTCCACTGGGATCTCACTCACAGAGATCTTTCATTTAGGTCTTCTTTTTTTTCCAGAGTGTCTTGGCTTTCCATGCCTAGAATATTCTCATGGGCTCTTGAGCCAGATCTGAATGCCTTAAGGGCTGATTCTGAGGCCAGAGTGCTATTTAGGACATCTGCCATTCTATGAGTCTGCTGTGTATCTCGCTTCCCATGTTGGATCATTCTCTCCCTTTTTGATTCTATCAGTTAGTATTAGCAGACACTAGTCTTGTTTGTGTGATCCCTTTGACTCTTAGACCTATCAGTGTGATCAATTGTGAACTGAAATTGATCACTTGGACTAGTGAGATGGCCTTGGTACATGCTACCTTGATGGGATTGTATTGGAATTCCCTGGCACAATTCTAACTCCATCATTTGGGGCAGTTCTGATTGAGCATGTCCCAAATTGTACATCTCCTCCCTCTCTTATTCCCACTCTTATATTTCACAGGGATCACTTTTCAGTTAAAATTTAAACACCTAAGAATAATTGTTTGTTAATTACAGAGTTCAACCAATAGTACTAGAATAAAAAAATTACTAAAATGGATAAAGTATTACATTGTACAACAACAGTCAGCACAAGAGCTGATCAAGTTACTGTTTCTCATAGTGTCCATTTCACTTCAATAGGTTTAACCTTTGGTGCTCAATTAGTTGTCACCGATCAGGGAGAACATATGATATTTGTCCCTTTGGGACTGGCTTAATTCACTCAGAATGATGTTTTCCAGATTCCTCCATCTTATTGCAAATGACCGGATTTCATTGTTTTTGACTGCTGTATAGTATTCTATAGAGTACATGTCCCATAATTTCTTTATCCAAATGTATGCTTTGAATTCCCTGTGATCTTTTGCTGTGAGGTTCCCTTCGTTTACCTTCTTTCATGTTGATGGCCGTGTTTCTGTGTTTCTGTGTGTAACACATCTTTAAGTATCTTTTGCAGGGCTGGACGAGTGGCAACAAATTCTTTCAATTTTTGTTTGTTATGAAAGGTCTTTATTTCACCTTCATTCACAAATGAGAGCTTGGCAGGATATAATATTCTGGGCTGGCAGTTTTTCTCTCTTAGTACCTGGGCTATGTCTCGCCATTCCCTTCTAGCTTGTAGGGTTTCTGATGAGAAGTCTGCTGTGAGTCTAATTGGAGATCCTCTGAGTGTAATTTGACGTTTCTCTCTTGCGCATTTTAGGATCTTTTCTTTCTGTTTCACTGTGGTGAGTTTAATTACAACGTGTCGTGGTGAGGACCTCTTTTGGTCATGTTTACTAGGGGTTCTATGTGCTTCCTGTACTAGGATGTCTCTGTCCTTCTCCAAAACTGGGAAATTTTCTGCTATTATCTCACTAAAAAGGCATTCTAATCCTTTCTCTCTCTCCATGCCTTCAGGAACTCCTAGAACTCGAATGTTGGGTTTTTTAATAGTATCCTGTAGATTCCCAACAATATTTTTTAGATTTCTAATTTCCTCTTCTTTTCTTTGGTTTGACTGTATAGTTTCCTGTGCTCTGTCTTCTAAGTCCGATATTCTCTCTTCTGCCTCTCCCATTCTGTTTGTAAGGCTCTCTAATGTGTTTTTCATTTGATCTATTGAATTCTTCACTTCATTATGATTTCTCGTCACTATCACAGTTTCATGTTCTACTAGTTGTTTCATTTCAGCTTGATTTCTCTTTAATATTTCATTTTCACGAGAGAGATTTTCTACCTTGTCCATTAATGATTTCTGTAGTTCAAGAGTTTGTTTTTGAGTACTTCTTAGTGTTCTTATCAATTTTTTGAGATCTGCTTCTTGCATCTCTTCTATCTCATCATCTTTGTAATCTTGAATTGGGGTGTCTTTTTCATTTGGGGGCATCATAGTGTCTTCCTTGTTCTTATTACCTCGGTTTTTGCGTTTGTTGTTTGGCATATTGGTTTCTTCACTGTGGTGTTTTTTCCTTGTTATACTATGACTCTATATTAAGTGGACTGTCTGCTTTTGATGGAGCCTTAGAGGCTTGAGATGGGTGTGGCCTGAGAGCTCTGTTTGGTTCCTCAGGGTTGAGGGTGTGTCAAAGGAGACACTCCCAGGTTAGGCGTGGTAAATCTCTCTCTGTTACTTTTTTTTTTTTTTTGGTTCAAAAGGGAAGTAATTCCACACAGCTGAATGGAATTGGGGGTGGTTAGCAGGCGAATGATATACCCACAGGAGCCAGAGATCGGAAGCTCTTTCCCAAGGACCAGAGAGGGAATCTTTGCGGCCCTTAGTGTGGGCTCAGATTCTCCTGTAGTCTCCCACTGGGCTGCCAAGGCTACTGAACTGTAGCGTCTCTGGAGAGTACTCACATGAATTCGTGATTTCCGTGAGTTCTCTCCCCCACCGTCTCTTTTTTCACAGTCTCAGTTCATTAGCACCACACATTCATTAGGTTCTAATCTCCTGTTATTTCACCCCTCCCACCCAGAGTCAGGTTTTTCTGCTAGGCTCAGGGCCGGTGCCGACCCGAGGTCGCCCTGCTTATGACGTATTCCAAAATGGCGCCTGCTCTTTGTCTTGCTCACCTTTGAGAGGTGAGCGGAGAGAGAGAAGCTCGTGTCCGTATGGGTCACTTTTTTTTTTTTTTTCCCCTCTCTCTCTCTCTTCTAGTTAGCCTGGTGAACTTTTCCCCGCAGGGTTTCAAGCCTTGTTCGCTCTAGGCTCCCTTTTCTGCTTCCCTGCTGGTAATTCGGGCTATTGATGTTCTGCTCACCTCGCGTTCCAGCGCTGGTGTGTTGAATCTGCTGCTGGTGTCCCAAACTGCGGGCTCCCACGCTCTCCACGCAGGTCCACTGTGAATCTCCAGTTCCGGAAGGGTTTTCTCTGCTGTATCTTCCCCTACTCTTCCTTGAACCTGCAGTATCTCCACTTTTATTAAACTGTCTCTCCCCAGACTATTGGTGTGCTCCCTTCCTATTCCGCCATCTTGCCGCTCTCCCCATATTTTATTTTGTTGATACATAAGTATTGTTTTTCTTGGGAATTCCACATGGAAAGGGTCCTGCCACATCTCACAATCTTTTTTTTTTTTTTTTTTTTAATGTTTAACATTTGCAGTGATTCTGACCCCAACACCTCAGGTACTTTATTGTCTTTTCTTTGGATCACACACCCAGATTTCCATAAACTAGCTCCTTTCCTTTGACCAGAAGAATTGATCTATCTCTGCTTTTACTTTCCCGGATCCTGCTTTTCTTGATTCACTCAGTCTGCACCTCCATTTTTAGTATCACCGCCCCCTGCCCTCTCCATTGAAGCTATAAGCATCTCCATGAATCTGTTGGCCCCATGTTCTAGTTCCTTCTTGTGACGATCCATTACCTCCTGAACAAATGAACTCACAAACATTTATCTAGGTTAGTTCTTCTCTACATCTAAAATGGGAAGACAGTATTACATCCACCTGTGTGTAGTTAGCTCCTAAACACTCTCTCATTCTCACTTTCTCTTCCTCACACCTATTTCATCTCTGTATAAGCAATTGCAGACTATGGCATTTACAGGATGGGGAAGAAAAGTTTGTCTTAAATTGTTGAAATCATCCATCACAAAAAACACAGCATACTAATGCTGTTCTAATAGTTGGCATGGTGACCCAGAAAGTTTGAGAAAATGCATATTTTTACTTATGCAGGGTGATGAAAATTTTTCACCACTTCACACTTACAACAACATTATCATGAGCTATAATTATAACTATGATTATAATAGTTAACAACTATTTGGGGAAAATTAATATGTGTCTTTGTATATGCTTGTGAAATACAAACAGAAAGGATTTAAAAAATGTATTTCTTATTGAAGGGACTCTTCTGTACTATATAGTATTTCACTGCAATTGGAATTGTCTCTTGAATGTGTGAAATGAGTCTTATGTTACCAGTTCTCACCAGGTCTACCCTCTACTTACATCCTTTCTGGTTGTCTTTTGTCAAGTAGTATAGAGGAAGAGCTAGGACCAAAGAGAACAACACTGTTGGCAGGCTTATACCATTAGTACATTTATGTTCTCATTATTTAGATGCATCCTTGATATAAATCATTCAAATAATATCCAATACAAGAAAAACATGGACAGAATGTGACTATCTTCATTCCTCCCACTCTCATTTACCTTAAGGGTAGAATCAACATTTTGGTGGACATCTGTGATGGTCTGAATGTTTGTGTGGCCTCAAAATTCGTATGTGAAGCCCAATACCCAAGATGATGGTTTTAGAAGAAGGAACTTTAGGAGTTGGCTAGGTCATGAAGGCAGATCCCTCATAGGATAATGCCTTTATAAAAGAGGCCTTAGAGAGCCCCTGTGTCCCTTCTGTCATACAAGAACACCGCAACAGGCCCTTGCCAGATACTGGATCTGCTGGCTCCTTAATCTGGGATTTCAGGGCCACCAGAGCTATAAGCAATAATTTCTTTTTTTAAGATTTTATTTATTTTATTTGAGAGGTAGAGTTACAGACAGTGAGAGGGAAAAACAGAGAGAAAGGTCTTCCTTCCGTTGGTTCACTCCCCCAAATGGCTGCAACGGCTGGAGCTGTGTCAATCCTAAGCCAGGAGCCAGGTGCTTCTTTCTGGTCTCCCATGTGAGTGCAGGGACCCAAGCACTTGGGTCATCATCTACTGCTTTTCCAGGCCATAGCAGAGAGCTGGATTGGAAGTGGAGCAGCCGGGACTGGAACCAGTGCCCATATGGAGGATTAACCTAGTGTGCCATGGCACCAGCCCAATATAAGCAATAATTTCTGCTGCTTGTGAATCACCCATTATTTTATAATATAATTTTGTTACATCATCCCAAATGGACTAAGATAATATCTTTTGAGTTTCTTTAATTCATTTACACATATACATGACACAACACTCACAGTTTTATTTGCTATTTATTTGTTTTACACATGTGATCATAATACATAGTTCATTTTTCAGCTTACAATTAAGTAGGTCTTGTTAGTTTTACACATCTTCACATGCAATTCTACTTCCTTCTTAAAATAATAACCAGTGTTTTGTACTGTATCTGTGATATATATGATTTGACTACTTCCTATATAGCCAATAATAAACATTCTTCTAAATTCATTTTTCTGAACATATGTAAGTGTTTCTTGAGGATGGAGAAATTGCTAGATTAAAGAATATTATGCATTTTTAAAAATTGATCTTTGAGATTACTACCCTCCACATTTTATATAATCTGTCAGTCTCTGCTCAAATGTTTGATATTTTAAATCCCACTTTATTTTTTTTTAAGATTTTATTTATTTATTTGAGAGGTAGAGTTACAGCCAGTGAGAGGGAGAGACAGAGAGAAATGTCTTCCTTCCATGGGTTCACTCCCCAAATGGCTGCAATGGCCGGAGCTGCGCTGATCCAAAGCCAGGAGCCAGGTGCTTCTTCCTGGTCTCCCACGCGGGTGCAGGGGCCAAGCCCTTGGGCCATCCTCCACTGCTATCCCAGGCCATAGCAGAGAGCTGGACTGGAAGAGGAGCAACTAGGACTAGAACCAGCTCCCATATGGGATGCCGGCACCACAGGCGGAGGATTAACCTGCTGCGCCATGGCTTGGCCCCTGAATCCCACTTTAATAGGCAAATTTTGTACTGGTTTTGGTTCTCACTTTTGAGAAGATAATGAATCTGAATACCATTTTATTTATTATTTGTAATTTTTTTCTCTAAATTTTCCTTTCCAATTTTTGCCTATTTTTAAAGTAGGCTATTTCTTTACTGATTTGCAAGGATCCAGTATATGCTGAATATTTTTATTAGTCATTTAAATGTGTTGCAATGTGTTTCTTTGTCATATAACTTTTTTATGCTATCTTTTGGTGTATTGACTTTTTAAATTGATGCAATCTACCATGGGATTCCTTTGTGTTTTTATTTTTACTTTGTTTAGGAGTTATTTCCATATCTCAAAGTTAGAGAAATATTTCACCATATTTTCTTCTAAAATATGTTTTGAAATAAGTTTTAAATTCATCTGGACTTTATTTCAGTCAGTGGTGTCAGGTACTAACTCTCTTCGTTTCCCCAAATACGCGTTGCCTCAGATGACAATGAACTGGGACAAGTCTGTCTTTCCGAAATTTGTGGGAAGAGCGGATGCTTCCACTTTCAGGGACTCTCTTCTTTCTCTGATCCATTTTAGAAATAATTGCCTATATAATTAACTTGCCAATCGGTCATATACAGCCCAATGCCACCGTGGTAGAGGTGTTAAATGTTGTCAGTGCTCCACTCACACACATGAACGTGGTTGGTCACTTCCAGGCACATTGATGTGCACACTGGTGTGTCTCCACTCCCCAGAGCCAGAACCAACTTCTTTTTGTGGAAAGGCTGTGCTCACATAGAGGGGTATAACCCCTTTGCCTGCTAGCACAGATAGCAGGAAGTGACCGGAAATTGATGACTACCCCGCAAAGCCCACCTGCTTCCAACATGCCTTATAACCTATGACAGGGAGAGGGAGGTATAAATTCTCTAGCTCCTTGCTCCTGACCAGAACACCATCTCCAAAACTCCCCTGCAAGACTGAACCAAAGTTACCTCTGTGGGATTTTCCTTTGGGCCCCACTTCTCTGTTCCCCTAATTACTCTCCCATAAATTCTCATCTTGGGAGCCCAGCCTGTGAGAGAAACCTATTGTATTATTGTCTAGTGCTATTTATATGTTTTTTTTTTTTGCTCACTTATTGTTTCCTTATGTTCAGTTGTGCAGTTTAGGTTTCCATGGGGATATGAACAGAGCACGGACACAGTGCAATTCATGTACTTCTTCATAGTCCTCATGGTAAAGACGAGGCTTTTATCATCACCATCATCATCATTATTGCCTTGTCGGTTTTTTTTTTTTTTTTTGACAGGCAGAGTGGACAGTGAGAGAGAGAGACAGAGAGAAAGGTCTTCCTTTGCAGTTGGTTCACCCTCCAATGGCCAGCGCACAGCGCTGATCCGAAGCCAGGAGCCAGGTGCTTCTCCTGGTCTCCCATGTGGGTGCAGGGCCCTAGCTCCTGGGCCATACTCCACTGCACTCCCTGGCCACAGCAGAGAGCTGGACTGGAAGAGGAGCAACCGGGACAGAATCCGGCACCCCGACCGGGACTAGAACCTGGTGTGCCAGCGCCACAGGCGGAGGATTAGCCTATTGAGCCGCAGTGCCGGACTCAGTTGGTTTTTAAAAACTGACATCCAGTCACATTTCCTGAAGCAGTTGACACAACATCCCAATTATTGGAGTGCCTGGATTCTACTCCTGACTCCAGCTCCCTGCTATTACCTACCCTAGGAGGCAGCAGATGATGGCTCAAGTACTTGGGTCCCTGCCACCAAGTGGGAGACATGGATTGAACTCTGGACTCTGGCTCTGCTTCAACCTGGCCTGTCCAGCTCTGGCTGTTGCAGGCATTTGAGGAGTGACCCAGTGGATACAGGATCCCTCTCTTCATCTCTTTCTCTGTTTATGTGTTTGTGTGTGTGTATCTGTCTCCATCTCTCTCAGCCTTTTAAATAAATATTATTTAATTTTTTAAAAGAACTTATGTCAGATGGACTTAGATTATACAAACACAACCAACATTTGGATAATATGTATATTTATCATGCAGAGGATGTTATACACAGTAATCGAGTTTTAAGGCTATTTCTGAACACAAAAATATGTGTACTTGCAGAGATCTCAGAAAATTTAGGTCGATATGAATATTGCATGACATTATTATGAGATTAAATATCTCTACTGCTCTTAGAGACATTTTAATGTTGAAGTTTCTATTGAGAATTATTAACTAGTGAATAATTAAAACATTGTCAGAATGGATTCAAAACCAATTAGTTTGGCGACAGATAAAAAGTTCTAAGAAATCTTTGACTGCCAACAAGAGCAATTAGTATGGTTTTATTTGCATGCTAAAACAATTCAGTGTGTAGAATATAGTAATTTTTTTAGTCTATGTCTTGTAGGATATAATAATTTAGCTTTCATGCCCAAACTGGATGTGTGATATGAACAATAAATGAATCCAATAACAGAGGTGAAGGAAAATAATGGCATAGGAATAATTTCTGGCATTTGTGTATACTTTGTTATTTTTCAAATAAATTTTGTGGTTTTCTTTCTCTGATTGCTGGACATAAGTCCCACTTATAGCACTTTATGCAGGCTGTAGTTCTCTTTACTTTGAATGAATAGATTTATGAATATAAAGCAACCAATGTGACATTTTCAGATCAAATTGAGTGGCTATTTGTCAAAACAACTCATTGAATCTACTGTCTTGGTGATTAGAAGATACTTCCCAAGACAGTATTGGTCAGACCATGCTTCACTTCAGCCACCCTCAGCCCCTGCATCTCTGAGAGCTGGGTCTATGCTGGCACGTATCCCATGCTATGCATTCAGTGAAATAGTTGGAGCAGGGGCTGACACCATGTTGGGGAGCTGTTTTTTAGGAATGAGGAGGCTTGCATCTTTCTCTACTTCAAGCCTTAGTATCCTTTTGTTCCAAGATGTTTTTATATTCCTTTCCAGGTGGTTCTCCTAGCCCTAGCCCTACCATCATCCTCTTAGTTCCATTCATTGATGATAGCAATGAACTCTGTTCTTGCCTAGTAATAGGATTGTACCATTAGGGAGAATATTAAATTGTTTTTCAGGGTAAAAATTTTGCTCTCTGAAAATATATTTGGTTAAGTAAATATAGACTTTTCCTATTGGTATATTAGTAGTTGCAGTAATTTGAATCACTATATTTATACTCCTTGTATTTAAAAATCTGTGTAGTCATGCACAGGCATTTGGCCTAGTGGTTGAGAGACAGTTATGTCATAGTGCCTAAGTTTAAGTCCAGCTCCACTCTCAATTCTAACTTCCTGCTAATGCACACCCTGGGAAGCAGTAGGTGACAGTTCAAGTAGTCAAATCCCCGCCACCCACATGGGAGTCCTGGATTGAGTTCCAGACTACTATGTTCAGCCTGCCCCAGCCCCAGTTGTTGTGGGCATTTGAGGAGTGAACCAATAAATCTTTATCTATCTATCTGACTCTCTCTAGATAAATAATTAATTAAAATAAAACAAAAAATATAGCCAAGTAGTATGGAAAGACAATTGATAAAATCTGCAGGTGCCTACTGCTTGTTAAATTAATCCAAGTCCTCAGAGATATTAAAATTTCTTTAGCATTCAAGAAAATTGTTGAGATATAAAAAAAAACAACAAAAAACCCAAATAAGTAAAGGAAAACTAGGAGGTTTTCTATATATTTTAAAACTCAACTTTCTCTTAGAAAATTGGGGATGCTGGTTGAAAATATTTTGTTGATAATACAGATTACAAAATATTTTTAACTGAGATATTCTGATGGCCGAGGAAGCATATTCATTCTACGGAAGTTAAGAGATTGTTTTAAGTTTCAATGTACACAGTGGCATGCACAGAATCTTTTACTCTCTACTCATTGCAGGTCATTTAGTCCACTTCACCAGTCTTCTAATATGATACTATCATAATTGCTCCTGGAGAGATGCATTCATTAGCAACATAAGGGAGGAAAAGATTGGTTTTCCTTCCTCTCTGAACGCAATAGGGCAGGCAACTCTTCTTAGCAAACTCTAATCCTTCTTTATGGCTACATGGAAGCATTTTGGTCCACCAGCTGCACACATGAATTTTCAGCTGGAAAGAGACGCTCTTAGAGTCCAGTGATGGTTTTGTCCCAGAACTAAAAGCGCAAGATGAAGGATCTCAAGAGAGTCTTTTTTTTCCTCTTTGTGGAAGGTGAACATCAAGATCAGTATTTGGAACCCAGGATGTATGTCTCTCTCTCTCTCTCTCTCTCTCTTACACACACACACACACACACACACAGAGAGAGAGAGAGAGAGAGAGAGAGAGAGAGAGAGAGAGGCATGAATAGACATTTCTTCAACAACAATCTTTTTCCTTTCTTGCCTTGAGAACACCCAGGCCATTGCCCGAGTATATGTGAAAACAAACAGCTTCTTAATTTATATCTCACCCCAGCTGTCACAACTCTGAAGTCCCACTGGATTCATCTTTTGGGTTGTATTCCATTTTGACAAATCATTCAGAAGGCTGTCAGAGATAATAATCTTCCCTGAGGAAACAAATATTTGTATCATTGCTTGCTCCCTAAAACTCTCAATCATTACAATTTTGTGTAAAGTCTTGTCTTAACTCATTCACTGACTATATCCCATATATTAACAGAAGCAAGTTTTTACCAGTGGAAGATGACCCAAGTACTCAGGCCCCTGCCACCCACTTGGAAAACCCAGGTGCAGTTTAGGCTCCTGGCTTCAGCCTGGCCCGGAAGCTGGTGTAGAGTTCCTCTCATCAGCACGTAATTGTTTTGCACCTTTTGAAGCATCATGACTTCCTTGTCTGTGCCAAGACAGGATGTCAGCTGCTCTTAGGTCAGGTCTAGACAGGGCAATCAAGTCAGCCAAGGTGAATTCAGTAGTCAGTCACCTAAGTGGATGATTGTCTACTTGGTAACTTTATGGACCATATGATAGTTTGATGCAGATTTTGTTGTTGAGATAAACAAAGAAGCTTTGTAAACTGTCTTATGATCTTTCAGACATGGCAGGAAGTTGTTTCTACATGGCTTTGACTGTCATTGAATAAAACAAAATTTTAAATGCTATTAGCAAGTGGGCTATGTCAGAATGTTGCCCCATTAGTCCTGATAGACACACAATCCTAAATGATAATATCTCTCATTATGGAGTGCTTACTCTGGTGCCAGACATGAATCAACTCCGTGCTGACACAGTTTGTGACAGAGTTAAGATTTGAACTACTAGCCATTCCACTTGTCCATAAACAGTAATTTCAATGACTCACATGGAAGTAATCATCAAAACAATCACCTAATGCTTTTTGGATCCTTCCATCGCCTGATAAAGTAAAGCTACTTGGCCCAGGTAATGGAGCCAGTACTTTATTTCACCCCACATGCATAGCCACAACTTTATATTCCAAGTGCTAAGACATTTGTTTTTTTTTTTTTTCTGTATTAAGCATTTAGAAACAACAGCTGGACCATCTTCTAAAAATACTATTATCAGAACTACAGAGAAAGTATGATTTTTATATAATCTTCCCATATATGCCACTGATACTAACTCCTATTGCTTGAAGCATATGAAGGTAAGAGCAGGTATTACAGCACTCACTACATTTCTCTCACATCTCTGTTGATAAATCAGCATTTAATTTTTCACTCAGAGTTGAACTTTGTCATTATAGTTATGACCTATGATCAGTTCATCCCCTGCAGAATTAGTTTTCTTATCTGTGAAATCAGCATAGAAATATAAACCTTTAGGGCCAGCATTGTGGCACAACAGGTTAAGCCATGGCTTCCAATGCCAGTTCAAGTCCTGGCTGCTTTACTTCTGGTCTAGCTCTTGCTAATGCACCTGAGAAAGTAGCAGGAGATGGCTCAAATAAATGGGCCCCCACCACCCGTGTGGAAGACCCAGATGGAGTTCTGGGCTCTTGCATTCAGCCTGATCCAGCCCTGACTGTTGTGGCCAGTTGGAGAGTGAACCAGCAGGTGGAAGATCCTTTCTCTGTCTCTCCCTTTCTGTCACTCTGCCTATCAAATAAAATAAGTCTTAAAAGAAATATAAACTTTTGACGTTATGGCAAAAATTTGACAATTGATAAACATCCTCCTGTTAAGTGTTTAGATAGATAGCATTCTAGAGGTGACTGATAATAATTCAACAATCATGAGCCATCTACTAGACTTGACTAGAGGAACAGAAATCCAATTTTTTTGTTTCTAAGGTTTCTCATCTTAATGGCTGAATTTCTTGGCTTTTATCATTGTCATCAATTCAGCCTCATTTAAGAATTATGCATTTGTCACAGAGCATTTTTCATAGGTCTACTCATGTTTTTAATAGCAATACAGGCTTTGGAGTTTAAAAACTCTGAAATACCTTCTCTCTGCCTCATCTTGCTAGAGTATAACCTCAACGAGGCCAAGAAATTTTGTTTAATTTGTTCTTGATTTATCAGAAACATTTGCACATAGCAGGTATTGAAGAATTATTTACTGGGGCTGGCGCCGTGGTGCTCTAGGTTAATCCTCAGCCTGTGGTACTGGCATCCCATATGGGCGCCAGTTCTAGTCCCAGTTGCTCCTCTTCCAGTCCAGCTCTCTGCTGTGGCCTGGGAAAGCAGTAGATGATGGTCCAAGTGCTTGGACTCCTGCATGCACGTGGGAGACCAGGAAGAAGCACCTGGCTCCTGGCTTTGGATCAGCGCAGCTCTGGCCATTGCAGCCATTTGGGGAGTGAACCAATGGAAGGAGATCTTTCTCTCTGTCTTTCCCTCTCACTGTCTGTAACTCTATCTGTCAATAAGTAAAATCTTTAAAAAAAAAAAAGAATCATTTACTGAATAAATGGATTTATAAAAATACATATCCATATTTTAGAGGACATTAAATTATTTCATTAGTCTTTGGAATCACAAACTGTAGGTTGGAATTCCAGCTCAGTTCACCACTTTTGTGACCTGGGGCAAATTCTTGGCCTGTTTGAAATGTACTTTACTTATTTTAGAATTGGAGATGATATCTACTTCATGAGCAAGTCTGAGGATTAGAAGGTCCTATAGGCAAATACCTGGTCTGGGTAGAAAGCCAGGGAAGACCCAGACCAGTGGAGGGCTCCTGAGTGTTAGCTGCTACCCATCTGTGGATCTCAAAGCCCTTCTCAAATCTTAGCTATTAACAAGTAAAGTATGATTCACATTTTCAAAGGAGAAAAATACAAGGGTGGGGAGCAAAGAGATGATTGGCTAAAAGCTGTTTAGAAACTTAGCTCTTTAGCTATAGTTATAGCTTGCTTTGCTTTTCTCTCTCTCCACATGTCTAGCGATGACTTAGAATTAGGATAAATTTGAGGATGTGGATGAGGTAGTTACACTGAGCCTTTTAACAGTTCCTTGTATCTTTGTTGTAACCTTCCTCAGTAAGGAAGGAAACATAGGTTAATAAGAGAGACTTGAGATTCTACTCATTTTTCAGGGAATTGAGACATGAGGACTGACAGAAATGATATGAGAGCAGGTGACGACATGCTCCATGACTTTCAAGTGTTATTTATAGCCCACTGCGTTGGTCACAGCAATTTCCATTGCAACTTTCCTCTGGAATTCCTTGGGCTGGGAAGCAACAGCTTCCACGTCTCCCTTCTGAAACAAAACCCAGACTGACCCTTTGCTGAAAGCATTGGGCTTGTTAGGGTGGAGGCTGGGCCGCCCACCCTGGATAAACATCTCTCTATTGTGATGTGGGTTTGTATTGCCTTTCCCCTCAATGCTGTAGGGGATTCTGGGTTTAGAGGAGGTTAAAGAAGGAGAATTTGCCCATATGTGGCAACACAGCCACACAGGTTTCAGAGCATAGCCACAGCCACAGCCCTAGCTCCAGCCAAAGAGAAATGCATGTGTGTTACAGATTTGAAGTCCTACTGGGATATGGTGTTGTCGGGGGAAGGGCATACAGAGTGACAGATAACAGAACCTCTGGGTTCATATTACCAAGGAAAGCTGGTTTTGCTGGTCACCAGTATCACCCTTGCACAGACAACATGACTGTAGAGAAAGAGCAAACTGGTGAGTCTAGGCAGAAAACTTTCTATTACTCAATTTTTGCAAAACATGGCTCTCGGCACTTGTGTTTGGTGGGAAAGGCTCTTAGCTATCACTTCAACACCATTGCTGCTCCATTACTATATTGTCCATGCAGATATCTATTTAAAAGACTCTTGTTTTTAACTGCAACACTTCCCCCAACAAGATGCTTTAAGATCATGTTCAGTAAAAGTGTTCCTGATTATGAATGGCCCAGCAGGGAGAATGACTTGATTCTCCTATCCTATTATAATTCAGCTGAGAATTGGCCACAGTTGTCACCTCAAGAACAGAGTGGACGGCCGGAGCCGTGGCTCAACAGGCTAATCCTCCGCCTTGCGACGCCGGCACACCAGGTTCTAGTCCCGGTCGGGGCGCCGGATTCTGTCCCGGTTGCCCCTCTTCCAGGCCAGCCCTCTGCTGTGGCCCAGGAGTGCAGTGGGGGATGGCCCAAGTGCTTGGGCCCTGCACCCCATGGGAGACCAGGATAAGCACCTAGCACCTGGCTCCTGCCATCGGATGAGCGCAGTGCGCCGGCCGCAGCGCGCCAACCGCGGCAGCCATTGGAGGGTGAACCAACGGCAAAGGAAGACCTTTCTCTCTGTCTCTCTCTCTCACTGTCCACTCTGCCTGTCAAAAAAAAAAAAAAGAACAGAGTGGTGAGTTAGGAGGAAGCTAGGACCACATGGGGTGTAGTGTGATGAGAGGTCAGTTGGTCCCATGGAGATGGGGAGACCCAAACAGAGGAGAGAGAGGTGAGGAAAAGAGAGATAGATAATGAGCAGGAAGAGAAGAAAAGAAAAGCAGGCAATAGGATGAGATGGGAATGGGTATTCATGTCAGCACAGGTCCAGTTCACACATGAGGGAAGGAGCCAGAGCCCTGGCCATGAACTTCTGGGCCTGCCTTCTTTTACAGCAGGATCCAAGCCAGTAACATGGACTTTGGGCAGGATTCTAAGCCCAGCACCAGGAAGGGCTGCAGATCATTGAGGCAGGGCCCACTGTTGTGTCTACATGTATATCCAGATGCCAAGGACAGAGCCTACGTTGAGTATGCACCTAATATTTGTTGAATGACAAATGGAAGAAACTAAAGCAAAAGCCAAGCCAACCCATTCAAACTGAGTTAATAATGGGCCAGGCAGATGAGAGCTAGATAGGTGTGCAGGTGCTTTAGATAATGATAGCCCGAGGGTCTGAGGCAACAGAACCAAAGAAATCCAGCCCTACCAGTGGGTGGACTGAGGCTGAAGAATTATATTCTGTCCTTGAGGTGACTGACTCACAAACTGCAAGGCAAGGCCTTCCCTTCGAGGAGGGCACCTGACTCCATTCCAGAGAGCTGCCAGAGGTTGACATCTGCAGGTGGGCTTTAGAGGGAGATTCATTCCCTTTGGGACTGTGGCTCTGTGATGGTATACACAGACGCTCAGATCATATACTTACAGCACAATAGATTTTGAGAAATTGAAAGCCAGAAGGATTGTAAAGAGCATTTAATGTGACCTCCTTGTCATACAGACAAGGAGATTGGAACCGAAGGAGGTAAATGACTTGTTGGACAGGATCTAACATATTTACTCCTGTATTCTGTTATTTTTTTTCAATTTTACATGCTTTTTGCTTTGCTTTGTGCCACTAATAGACTGTAAGCTCCCTCAAGGAAGCTATTTTTGTAATATTACCATCTCAAAGACACATGGCATCATTTTATAAACAAGCAGGCTCAAATAAGGCTGTTGACTGGCAACGGAGTGAGTGAATGAAAAAATAAAGGAACACATTTGTTAAAAGACAGATGAGTTGTATTGAAATTCTGAATCCCTACCTAATGAAAAAAACTACTGAGAGCCCTAGGTAGCTTCTCTTGTCTCCTGTGTCCAATCTTCCAGATTCAGGAATTGTTCTGAGAGGAAGTGGAATTTCAGGTAACACTGCCTCCACTAGAGAGCCTAGTAATGGAAACTTAGTGAAGATGGCCCGGGGGATTATCCTCTCTCAAAACAGGGGACTCAAGCCCAGGCAGGAAAAGCCTTCCCATCTTCATTTGTAGGCCATACACCAGAACCAGACTGGTTAATTCTCTTAAAAAGGGAAATCTGTATTTGGGAAGGAAATGTCGCACGGTGCCCATCTTGGCTGATTGCCGTCAGCACACTCACCGGAAACCTGCGTGCACCTCACAGGCACCTGAGGCGTGCTGTGAACACACATGCCCTGGCCAAACTCTAAACACGTTTTTGGGATGGAGCCTCAGCATATTTGTTTTGGAAAAGCTCCCCAGGGGATTTTGATGTATGCTCTGATACTAACAGCATTAGAAGAAGAAACCAAACTATCAGAGCATAAGCCTTTAACACCTGTCTCAAGGAAAGCGAAATCGCTGCAGTTTCTGCTTTGAACTATCTTTACCTACTCTCATCCTTGCCGCTCACCACTATCCAAATATATCGCCCACTTTGCCTATTAAAATTGCTCTCTGAAAAGATCTCTTAAGATCAATTGCATTACACTGTGGATGACTGATAAAACTTACTCTCAAAGGTAACTGGATTTTTTTTCTTTGAAATAGTTTTAGTATAGGTAAAAATGCACAGGTGAGAGCCATTGGCTGGAGCAATGTCTCTCCACCTCAGCACTGCATATATGTTGGGCTGGATAATTCTTTATTGCTGGGTCTGTCCTCGTGTCTACCTAATAGATGCTAGTCGCCTCCTCCAGAGTTGTGATAACCAAAATGTCTCCAGGCATTGCCATATATCCTCTGAGGGACACAGTTGTCCCCCCCCCCCTAGTCACTGGGCTAGAGGATAACACAGTGAAGTGTTATCAGTAGGCTCCAGGGTGCTTAGTGTCCCAAGATAGGCACTTCAGGAATTCAGAAGAGGGGAAGACCACGGTGGACAAAATCCTAGCACTTCACGGAAGAGGCAGAAACTGCAAGACCTGGATGGAGAAGAGGGTGTTATTGCCTCCACTTCCCTTTTGTGCTCTACGTGTTAGGAGTCATTGAGTTTTATGGTCAAGGTACAGGAATGACTCTTAGTAGGAATTTTAGTGCTGATTGAGATTATGGCTGAAGTGTTTGAAGAATTGGACAGACTAGTGCTCCCAAATCCAAATCCCAGAGCACATGGAGCTGTCATCCGGAAAGAAAAATGACCCTGAGGAAGCAAACCCTGATGGAAGGAGTCTCCAGGAACCTTCAGGGCAGGCACAGAAAATTCTAGAAGTATAATCCTTTTAGAGCTACTCACTCCTGGGCACTGTTGCAACACCACAGAGCCCTGGGGCACTGGGCACTCCTCATAGGCCTTTCTGTGGAAATAGTCACGGTTCAGAAATAGCATTGCTATTTGCTACAAAACAATAAAAGATGACTACATGAAAGGGGCAGTGCCAGCAGGCCAGAGGCCTGCTGGGAGGCATTGCTGGAATCTGAAGGTGTGTGTAGCAGTGGTACAAATGCTGTGGTTAAGTTTTAACTTCCCCATCTGAAACAGAGGACCGTGTTTCTGTGGTGTCAAATGATATTCCTGTTCAGGCTGAGGTGTCACCTGATAGGTCTGAGGTGAGTAATGCCCTGGGTAGCGGCACCATTGTAACCCTCTGCCAGGCCCCCTAGGGCCCAGTTTTAGTTACATCAGGTCCAGTGTTCCGTGCTTGTCCTAAGTGACACCGTTCCTTCCTGCTCCCTTTCCATTGTTTCAGGCTCCTCCTAGTTGCAGCATTCAAGCAACAACAGGTTCCCATTATCAACTCATTGCCATGGTTTCCATTCAATGTGTGATGATGTCACAGCTGTTGAGGAGTAGAGCTTCTTTTTACCCCAGTTACAGCCTACTATACTCTTTTCATGCTTTCTATAACACAGCAGTCAGTTCTCTTTCACATGGATTCTACCTTTCACTGGACATAGGATCACAGAGCAGGGTCTGAGCAGAAGTGAAAACCAGAGTGTTCAGGCTCAGTCCATCCTCACAGAGATGATCTCAAACACAAGCATTGAGTACAATTGAGAGGAGAGTATAAATTCTGTATCTTTTGCTAGCTGTTGTATTACATAAATAGAAAACTTCAAAAATATAAGTAAACAAAAAGACCTAAAAAAAGACACCACAAAGAGATGACTATTAACATTTTCATTCACGTCCTAGACTTTATGTCTTGCATGTGTATAGCAGAAATTGGAAATCTATAAATGAAGATTGGGCATAGGAGGCCAGTGTTGTAGTGCTGTGAGTTAAGCTGCCACTTGCAATGCCTACATCCCATATCAGAGTACTGGTTTAAGTCCCAGCTTCTGCATTTGTGATCCAACTTCCTGGGAATGCAGTGGAGGGTGAATGAAGTGCTTGTGCCCCTGTTCTTCATGTGGAAAAGCAAGATGGGGTTCCTGGCTCCTAGCTTCAGCCTGGCCCAGATCTGGCTGTTGCTGTAATTTGGGAAGTGAATCAATAGGTGAAAGATTCTCTCTCTGTCTCTCTCCCTCTCCTTGCAACCCCCTGCCAAAACCCAAGTTCAGATGTACTCCTCTTTGATCCATCTTTGTAGCACAACTTCTTGTTTGTATCACACTCTTAAAACATGCCATACTTTCTCTCTATTAAATGGAGATATCACTACATGTTTCATGGGTTGATGTGAGGATAAAATGATGTATTTTATTTGAAGTATTTAGCATAATCCCTGCCATGCAGAAATTGCTCTATAAATAAGAGTTATTGTTAATTCCATTTTTTTTAGGTTTTATTTCACTATTGTGTCATTCATTCATTGAAATGATTGTTCTTAGCTTTTTAGTGTCAAAGATCCTTTTTTTTTTAAAGATTTATTTATTTATTTGAAAGAGTTTCACAGAGAGGCAGAGAGAGGGAGAGAGAGAGAGGGATCCTCCATCCATCGGTTCACTCGCCAGTTGGCCACAAGGGCAGGAGCTGCTCCAATCCTAAGCCAGGAGCCAGAGCTTCCTCCGGTTCTCCCACAAGGGTGTAGGGGCCAAGGACTTGGGCCATCTTGCACTGCTTCCCCAGGCAATAGCAGAAAGCTGGATTGGAAGTAGAGCAGCCAGGATTCAAACCGGCGTCCATATGGAGTGCTGGCACTGCAGGTAGCAGCTTTACCTACTATGCCACAGCGCCAGCCTCAAAGATCCTTTTAAGAAACTGTACACATAGACACAAGTTTTACAAACAAATTCAAAAATTTTAATGAATTCTGAAAGCAGCTCCATGGGATTCATGTTGAGACTCCTTGCATTCAAAGGTAGAAAAATTGAAGAACATATCTACCATCAAAACTGCATTTTGGTTTTAAGGAAAGTTATTAAATGTAATTATAAATTGTAAAGTAGGTGAAAGACCTCTGAAACATTTGATTTTCTTAATATCTCTAGGAAAATGCCATTAGTCTAGAATAACTGTCAGAAGAAAAAGATTCATAGATCTGGAAAATTCAGCCTCAAGGACTTATTCTACTATCTGGTGGTTCTGATTTACTCATGTTGTACGTTGGCCAATCATTCTACTGACCAGTTTAAAGATGAATGAAGTCGGGGCTGGCGCTGTGGTGCAGTGGGTTAATGCCCTGGCCTGAAGCACCAGCATCCCATATGGCGCCAGTTCTAGTCCCGGCTGCTCCTCTTCCGATCCAGCTCTCTGCTATGGCCTGAGAGAGCCGTAAAAGATGGCCCAAATCCTTGGGACCCTGCACCCACGTGGGAGACTTGGAAGAAGCTCCTGGCCTCGGATCAACACAGCTCCAGCTGTTGTGGCCATCTGGTGAGTGAACCAGCAGATGGAAGACCTCTCTCTCTGTCTCTACCTCTCTCTGTGACTCTGTCTTTCAAATAAATAAAATAAATCTTAAAAAAAAAAAAAAGATTGATGAAATCAATGGAAATGTTTCAGCTGTACAGTTACCTAAATTGATATCATAAAATAATACAGTATAGAAAGGCTTTGTTTTTAATACGTGCCTAAAACTTCTTGAGAAAGCCAAGATTCTTTCTTACTCAAAACAAGAAGTATTACACTGTAAAGTAAGTATGCAGGTAACACATATGTTAAACAAACTCAAAAACTGGGCTTTATCACCAGTCTGCTCCTACTAGCTGGAGTTAGTCTACTACCAATGGCTGGAAATGTCTCTCAGATGCTGACAATGTGTCAATCAGATCTACTCAGTTCTTATATTTCTTTTATTTTATTTGTTTTTTTGTATTTTAAAATTTATGTGAGATGAACAAATTTCATATATTTCATATACACAGATTTAGGAGCATAGTGATACTTACCACATTCTCCCACCCTCCATTCTGCTTTCTTCCTTATTCTTTCTTTTTATATTTATATTTCTGGCCAGCACCATGGCTCAACAGGCTAATCCTCCGCCTTGCGGCGCTGGCACACCGGGTTCTAGTCCTGGTTGGGGCGCTGGATTCTGTCCTAGTTGCCCCTCTTCCAGGCCAGCTCTCTGCTGTGGCCCAGGAGTGCAGTGGAGGATGGCCCAAGTGCTTGGGCCCTGCACCCCATGGGAGACCAGGAAAAGCACCTAGCACCTGGCTCCTGCCATCGGATGAGTGCGGTGCGCCGGCCGCAGCGCGCCGGCCATTGGAGGGTGAACCAACGGCAAAGGAAGACCTTTCTCTCTCTTTCTCTCACTGTCCACTCTGCCTGTCAAAAAAAAAATTATGTTTCTAATAGAATTTATCAGAGACCAGCTTATTTTATGTCAGTGGGGTAATATAATATTTTTCTTCTTATTTTCTATTTTTTTAAATTTTTATTTACAAAAATGGAACAAATTTCATGTAATTCATATATACAGTTTTAAGAACATAATGATACCACCATACTGTATCTTCCTCCCTCCCTCCCACTCACCTTCTTTTCTTTTTCTTTTGATTTTTACAATGACATATTTTAATTTTCTTTATAATCACAAGCTTAACCTGCTACTTAATAAAGAATTCAACAATAAGTAGAAAAAACACTCTTCCTCAAGAGTGTAGACAGTGGCTATTAACAAAAATTTTATTTATTTTATGTAATTGAAAGACAGGCAGTGGGAGGGAGGGAGGGAAGAAGGGAAAGAGAAAGGATGGGGAGAGAGAAGAGGAATCCTCTTCAAATGGCTGCAACAACAGCTGGGGCTGGGAAAAGCCAAAGTCAGGAGCTGAAACTGAAACTCTCACATGAGTGGCAGGGACCCAACAACTTGAACTATCATCTACTGTCTACAAGGGTGCATATTAGCAGAAAGCTGTAACCAGGAGCAAAGCCAGGACTGGAACCCAGGCACTTCAAAATGGGATTTAGGTGTCCCAAATGGCATTGAAACTCCTGCACCAAATGTCTGCCCTAGGTTTTTGTTTTTAAATTAATTAATGTCTTAAAATAAATGTAAAAGAGATTCTCTTTCTTTTCCCCAGAAACCTTTTATTTAAGGAATACATACTTCATGCATTTCATAAGTACAACTTTAGGAACATAGTAGTTCTTCTCACTGTACCCACATTCCCACCACAATTCCTCCTCCCACCTCTATTCCTGTTCTTATTTTTTTTTTACTAAGATCTATTTTGAATTAACTTTATAACACGTATGATTAACTCTATACTAAGTAAGGAATTCAACTAGTTGTATGAAAAAAACTGTTCCTCAATAGTTGAGAAAAGGGCTGTTCAAAGTCATTGCATTTCAAAGTGTTGATTTCATTCTATTGATTACCTATTAGGTGCTCTATGAGTTATCACAGATTATAGAGAACATATAATATTTGTCCTTTTGGGACTGGCTTCTTTCATTAAGTATGATGTTTTCCAGTTTCATCCATTTTGTTGCAAACTATAGGATTTCATTTTTTTACTGCTGCGTAGTATTCCATGATGTATATCAACCATAATATCTTTATGCAATTTTCAGTTGATTGACATTTGGGTTGATTCCATATCTTAGCTATTGTGAATTGAGCTGCAATAAATATGGGAGTACAGATAATTTTTTCATATGATGGTTTCATTTCCCTTGGGGAAATTCCCAGGAGTGGGATGGCTGGGTCATATGTTATATCTATGTTAGATTTCTGATTATGGAGATTTAGTATCTCCATACTGTCTTACATGGTGGTTGTACCAGTTTGCATTCCCACAAATAGTGGATTAGGTACCTTTTTCACATCCTCAACAGTGTTTGTTGTTTGTTCATTTCTGTATGAGAGCTATTCTAATGGGGGTGAGGTGAAACCTCATTGTGGTTTTGATTTGCATTTCCCTAACAGCTAGTAATCCTCAACATTTTTTCATGTGGCCATTTAGAGTTCCTCTTTTAAAAACTGCCTGTTTAAGTCCTTTGCCTATCACTTAACTGGGTTGTTTGTTTTGTTGTTGTTGAGTTTCTTGATCTCTTTATATATTCTGGTTGTTAATCCTTTATCAGTTGCATAGTTTGCAAATATTTTTCCCATTCTGTTGGTTACCTCTTCACTTTCCTGAGTGTTTCTTTTACAGTACAGAAGCTTCTCAATTTGATGTAATCCTGTTTGTTAATTTGGGCTTTTATTGCCTGTGCTTCAGGGGTCTTTTGTATTTTTGTTCCAATTTTCTTTATTTTCTAATTTTAATTATTTCTTTTCTCCTACTAGTTTTGGGTTTGGTTTGCTGTAGTTTTTCTATATCCTTGAATTTCTTGATGTAGGTACCAATTGCTATACACTTCCTTCTTAACACTGCTTTTGCTGTATCCTATACGTTTTGATATGTTGTATTGTCATCTTCATTTGTTTATAGAAATTTTTTGATTCCTTCATTGACACATTGTTCATTCAGGAGCATGTTGTTCAGTCGCCATCTGTTTGCATATGTTCTAGAGATTCCTGAGTTGTTGATTTCAGGTTCATCCCATTGTGGTCAGAGTAGATGCATGGTTGATTTCAATTTTTTTGAATTTTCTGAGACTTGTGTTATGACCTAGCATGAAGTCTATCCTAGATAATGTTCCATGCAATGATGAGAAGGATGTGTATTCCGCATCTATAGGATGAAAATTTCTGTAGATATCTGTTGGGTCCATTTGATCTATAGTGTCAATTAAATCTGCTGTTTCCTTGCTGATTTTCTGTCTGGTTGATCTGTCGATTGCTCAAAGTGGAGTATTGAAGCACCGCAATACTATTTCATGGGAGCCTATTTCTCTCTTTAGGTACATTAACATTTCTTTTAAGTAGCCAGGTGATCTGTAATTAGATGCATATACATTTACAATAGTCACACCTTCCTGTTGAATTGACCCCTTAATCATTACATAGTGCCCTTCTTTGTCTATTTTAACAGATTTTGTCTGATATTAGGATGGCTACATCAGCTCTTTTTTGTTTTTTTGTTAGCATGGAATATCTTTTTTCATCCTTTCACTTTCAGTCTGTGTGGACCTTTGTTGGTGAGATGTGTTTCTTGTAGGCAGCAAATAGATGGGTTTTGTTTTTTAATCCATTCAGCCAGTCTGTTTCTTTTAACTGGAGAGTTGAGGCCATTTACATTCAAGGTGACTATTGATAAGTAATGACTTGGCCCTGCCATTTTCCATAAATATTCCTATTTTTTTTATTTGGGTTTCCTTTTTACTTTTAATGGGGGATTTTATGCCTTCACCTCTTTCATTGTGATAGCCATGCTTCTATGTTTCTGTGTGTAGCACATTCGTAAGCATCTTTTGTAAGCCTGGAAAGATGGTGACAAATTCTTTCAATTTCTGTTTGTTATGGAAGTTCTTTATTTCACCTTCATTCATAAATGAGAGCTTTGCAGGGTACAATATACTACGTTGACAGTTTTTCTCTTAAGACTTGGAGTATATCTTGCCATTCTGTCCTAGCCTATAAAGTTTCTGATGAGAAGTCAGCTGTGAGTCTCATTGGAGATCCTCTGAAAGTAATCTGGTATTTCTCTTGTGCACATTTGAGACTCTTTTCTTTACATTTAATATGTCTTGGTGAAGATCTTTTCTGGTCATGTCTATTAGGAGTTCTGTGTGCTTCCTGTATTTGGATGTCCCCTTCTTCTCCAAACCTGGGAGGTTTTCTGCTATTATTTTACTAAAACGTTCTTCTAATCCTTTCTATCTCTGCATGCCTTCAGGAACACCTATGACCTCTATGTTGGGTCTTTTGATAATAATCCCATAATTCTCCAACACTGGTTTTTTTTTTCTAATTTCTTTTTTTTTTTTCTAGTCTGGGTGTAAAATTTCCAGAGATTTGTCTTCTAATTCAGATATTGTTTCTTCTGCCTCACCAAGTCTGTTGTTAAGGTTTTCTACCACATTTTTATTTGTTCTGTTGAATTCTTCATTTCCCATATTTCATTTTGATTTCTCTTTAAAATCTCAATTTCATGAGAAAATTTTTCATTCATATCATATATGAATTTCTTTAGTCTGTAGATTTACTTCTGATTACTTCTAAGAAATCCTACGATCAATTTTTTTTATTTGACAGATAGAGATAGACAGTGAGAGAAAGATAGAGAGAAAGGTCTTTTTTTTGTTGGTTCACCCCCCAAATGGCCGCTACAGCTGGAACTAAGCTGATCCGAAGCCAGGAGCCAGGTGCTTTCTTCTGGTCTCCCATGCAGGTGCAGGGGCCCAAGGACTTGGGCCATCTTCCACTGCTTTCCCAGGCCACCGCAGAGAGCTGGACAGGAAGTGGAGCAGCCAGGTCTCAAACTGGCACCAATATGGGATGCCGGCACTTCAGGCCAGGGCGTTAACCCACTGCACCACAGTGCCGGCCCCAAGATCAATTTTTAGAATTCCATTTCTGGCATTTCTTCAATCTCTTTATCCTCACATTCTAGTATTGAAGTGTTGTATTCTTTTAGGGGTATCATGTTGTCTTCCTTATTCTTCTTTCTTGAATTGTTGCATTTACTATTAGGCATTTGTGGAGGTACTTATTCAGGTTTTCTGTTTGTTTTCCTTGTGATGGCTTTTATCTTTGGTCCATTCCTCTGTGGCTTAATGGAATGTCCACTTTTTAAATGAATACCCAGAGGCATGTGCTGGATGTGGTCAGGGAGCTCTGTTCAGTGCTCCAGGGTGAAGGGAGGTCCAAGTTGACAACTAAATTGAGTGTGGTAAATCTCTTTTTTTTTTTTATCAGAGAGGAGGCTTTTTCTGCTCTATTGGCATATTTTCATGCTTATCGCCTCTCCTCAACAGAGACTAATGCCTAGATGCTAGCCCCAGTGGGTACAGTTTATGTCAGTGCTGCCATAAGAACCACATAAAGGATCCATGTAGTCCTCAATATGAGCACAGATCCCAGAGCAATGACCCTCACCAGGACTCAGGGAGCCCTGAGTGTGTGGAGCCTCCCACAGTGACTGCCAAAAGACACCACTGCACCCTGAACCCTCCCACACAGCCACAGTGTTTTCAGAATCCCAGCACACAAGGTTCCCATGGTCATGAGTACCCAGGCCCCTGTCAATTCTCTCAGTCAGACTTGGGTGTCTCCTCTAGGCTGGTTGCTCTGTGCCCAGACATGAGTTGGTTCAGCTGTTATGTATGTCCAAAATGGTGTCTGCCCTCTCTTAGCTAGTTACAGTACATGGGTGCTGATTGGTCGGGGAGAGAGAAATGTACTTTCCCCCGTTTTTTCCTCTAGGCTGGCTGCTACTCTGTCCCCCACAGGGCTCTAAACCAGACTCACACCAGGCTCTTCCCACATCTTTAGCACTAATGGCTTGGGCTGCTGCAATCTGGTCTCATCTCACTCTCCAAAGCTGAGGCTGCTGGGGTCTTGAGTTTTGCATGTCCACACCCGCCAATTAGGTCAACAGTGCCCCTCTAATTTGCGTGAAGTTTCCTCTGCTGTTTTCTCCTTAACTCTTCCCTGAAATTTTACTCTCTCTACTTTTTTTTTTTTTTTGAAACTATCTTTCCCTAGACTAGAGCAGTGAGCTTTCTCCCATTCTGACATCTTGGAAAACCTTCAAGAGGCTTTCTTGACTACTTGGAAGAAGCTCCTGGCTTTGGCCTGGCCAAGTCCTGGATGTTGCAGCATTTTAGGTAATGGAGCAGGAATGGAAACTCTCTTTCTGTCTGTTCCTCTCTCTGTAATTCTTTCAAAAAAGTAAAAATAAATCATATCTTCAGAAAAAGCAAATGGTTCTTCTCCTACCATAGCAATTATCTAATATTTTAAATATTTAATATTGTATATTTTATGATAATTTATAATATATTATTATAAAAATGTTATTAAGTTGTAAAATTTTTAAAAAATATTTATTTATTTGAAATGCAGTGTTGCAGGCAGAGAGGAGAAACAGAGAGAGAGGGGTCTTCCATCCGCTGGTGCACTTCACAAATAGCTGCAATGGCCATAGCTGGGATGATCTGAAGTCAGGAGCCAAGAGCTTCTTACAGATCTCCCATGTGGGTACAGGGGCCCAAGTACTTGAGCTATCTTCCACTGCTTTACCAGGCCATAAGCAGAGAGCTCAGAAAAGGAGCAGCCAGGACATGAACTGGCGCCCATATGAGATGCCAGCACTGCAGTCAGAGGCTTAGCCTACTAGATTACAGTACCAGCCCTTTTAAGCTGTTTTAATAAAAAAAAATAGATATACAATGTTGAGGTAATATATATTATATATATATGTTATGCAGTACAAGTAACTAATACTTCTTAGATATAAGTTTACTTTTGTACAATGATAAGCCATAGAAGCATGTTGAAATCAGGAAATGAATTTTAAGATACCACAGAAGGAGGTGGGATACACACACTATATATATATATATAAAATATAATTATAACTATATTATATATAGTTATATAATATATATAATATATATAACTATATTATATATAGTTATATAATATAATATATTATATATAATATAATATAGTTATATTATATATAACTATATATATTATATATAGTTATATAATATATATAATATATATTATATAATATAATATATAGCTATATTATATATAGTTATATAATATAATAATATAACTATATTATATATAGTTATATAATATAATATAATTGGTTGGCACATTCCAACCAATATAATATAATATTATAATATATATTATATATAGATATATATGTGTTACATATAATATATATCTATATATAATAATATATAAGGCACTTAATTTTTCTTTTCAGAGTGAAAAAGCACCTTATTAGAACAGACCCTCATTAGGACTGAAATTGATATTTTAAACAAGCAGGAAATTAATCATCTAGTTCTGACTGCCAGGCCTGCAGGTATACAGTATTTTCTAGATGGCCATCATAGCTACAAAGAAAATGCCAGAGTGAGACAAGCACACAGCTGTTGCCTGAACTGAAAGTACCTAATTAAATGCTCAAATCTCTGTTCATCCTTGGCCACTGAGGTGGAGCTTTCATATTGTTTCTCATTATTTATCTTCTTATCTTCATTTAATAAGATTCTTCAGCACACTTACCACAATTTTGGGTAGGGCACATGTCCAACCAGCAAGAGATTGCATTTTTCAGCCTTGTTATAGCTGTGTGTCGTCATGTGTGTGCTCCCACCAATGAGGTGTGAAATGAAGTGATATGTGCAATTTGCTTGTGGTATCACATTATCCAAACAAATTTGATTACACTCTTGTTTCCCATCTTTTCATTCCCAGGGATTAGGATGGAGATGAGCTTACATGACAGTTAATCCAGTTTGACCATGGGGACTAGAGCAACATCCTGGAGGAGACCTGAGTGACAAGATAAAAGGGACCTGGATCTCTGCTCTCTGGAAAGGCACAGCAACTTGTTCAACCTGGATTGTTTGCTCATGTCTGGTCTGTTATGAAAAAGAGAAAGAGAGCTAAATACCTATCCTGTTTAATTCAATATATTTGGGCTTTTTGTCCAAGCAACCTAGCTCATACCCTCAATGAGCCACAATCTCCATGGTGATGATACCTGGTGGTCTAGGTCACATCTATGATGGTCCCCAGTGATTCATGCCTCCTGGAGATCCATGAATACCTTTGAGTAATCCTGACCTCTTGAATGTTTGTTTGCCTAGTGGCTCTCCTCTAACTAATAGAATGTAATAAAGATGATGGGGTGCCATTTCTGTGGTTAACATCTAAAAGACTAAAAGACTGACTTCAATATTTCAAGTCATCGTGTTGGAGGGTCCCATGTTGCATGGAAGTGTAGGTGGCCTCTGATCAACAGACAGCAAGTAATGGAAACCCCCAGTTCCACCATTTGCCAGCAACTATGGGAATTTGGAAACAGATCCTTGTCTGGTTGAACTGCAAGATGACTGCATCCCAGCTGACTTCTTGTCTAGAGTCTGTAGGAGTCTCTGATGTGCAGGAACTAGGTAAGCAATGCCTGGGCTCCTGACAAAACAGAAAATGTGAGACAATGAATGTGGTTAAATTTGGGGATAATATGTTATGCAATACAAGTAACTAATACTTCTTAGATATAAGTTTACTTTTGTACAATGATAAGCCATAGAAGCATGTTGAAATCAGGAAATGAATTTTAAGATACCACAGAAGGAGGTGGGATACATACTAATGTTGGACCACAAAAGACATCAGTTCTTAGCCATGAATTCCAGGGCTTGATCTTCTGCTTTGGAAATCCATAGACCTAATTTGCTAGCCAGTCCAGTGTTCTACAGGCTCAGGAACACTTAACTGGCTAAACAAACTCCCAAGAGAGTTATATCAATTTCACCATACTAATTTATTAATTCACCTAGATAAACAAATCACAGAGTAGATCAGATAAATTTGGTATATTTTTCAAGGATAATTTAAATGTTGCCTTCTTTTCTCCTTCTAGTTTCTTACAGAAAAATCTCAAGTAAACACACATACATCACACATTTTCATTTGCAGGCCAGAATTTTATGAGCTGTTAGATTGATACCATTGCTTGGTACATTGCTTGGTACACAGCTTGCTTCCACAATGAGCCATGCCTTGATTAAGACTTTTAGATCTTGTTAAGCCTTCTAGGTCCTGGTAGGTATCTAGAAACCCATCTGGCCTTCTTTCTTAGAGTTGAGTCTTGCTCAGGTGCAAGATACTTTTCATCCCCGTCTTTTGGAATCCTCTGTCAAAGCTCTAATTGGACTTTGGCCACTAATGCAGTCCATCTGCAGTACCCTTGCTGCCTGTGCTATGCTGGCTTTCTGTTTTCTGTGATGATTGCAATGCCTCCTTTACACATTGTTATATGTACTTCTTATGCCCCACCTTGCATTCTCTCTGCCCATTTTTTACTCTATCCATTGCCATGATAAGCAGCACTAGGAAGGTATAACCCTGGCAGCATAATGTGTTAGTTGTACTTTGTTATTTGATTTCTTCCTGGGACTTCTTAGATGGCTGTGGGTGAGATTCTTACAGAAACTTGCCTGGCACTCCTGCTGCTGTAGCCTCAAAAAAAGGGAGGTCAAGCCCCCCAGTCAACCCTTGACTAAAGGGAAATGAAGAACATGAATGAATTCTGAGATTTATTATATATGACTTCTTAGGAGTATCTGAAAGCAATATAGAGCCTTTTTCACCCACAGTTGCATTTACTCAGGAACATGGCTTTATATTGATATTTTATCCCTCCTTGCTTCACCTTTCCTATTTCTCCATTTCTAGTGGGATCTTTTCCCTAGGCTAAATACATGTAAACCCTTGGCTCAGGCTCTGCTTTCTGGGAGGACCTGGCTAAGACTCATTTCAGAAGCTCATCTCATGTAGGCTACTTCTCTCTGTTGTTATTACTTAATGATTTCCTTGTCATTACTCCACTCTTTGGCCTTTGACTCTTTCCCTCTACTCCTGCTATTGTCCTACAGCAAGGATGATTAATCTACCACCCAAGCATTACAGATTGCTATGGCATTCTTTGCTTATAGGATTCTTGCTGAAAACTGATATTATTCTGCACAGCTCCATTTCCACAATCTCAAACACCAATATCCCACTCTTGGACATCAATAGTCTCTTTATGCAGTTTCCTTATTCTTCTCAATGAAGTTTAAATACTTCATCAAGACCCCTGGTGCTTTGACTTCTCTATTTTCCTTCCCTTCCCTATCCATCCTAGAGTTCATGGTTAATTATTTCAATCATCCTCTTTACCCTCCCACTCCTGTATATTTTGCCTTCTGAGACTTATTTTTGTCATCTGATGATTCCATTCATAATCAGGCAGCTGAGCACTGCTCTAGAAAATCACTCCATCAGGCTGAATGATATCACTCTAAACATGGACACTAAATTCAGATATTCCTCTCTCTAAGCCTGTCTTATTATATACCCTGTTTTCATGCTATCATAGCAGACTGTGCATTTGACACATGCATGCATCATTTAGCTCATACTTAATGAGACCCTGTTATATGCCACATGTTTCATTAAGAGGGATGGAATTCTGAGCAAATAGGATCTTTGCCCTTTGTGATATTTACAGTATTCTCTCACGTACTACAATCATTATACTGTGCTTAGTTGCCTCCAACATCAGATCAACCTTGTCATTTTATTTATATTTTAATCCAAAGAGTATGGCATGTAATTTGGAATTTACATATTTTTGTTATATAAGTGAACAAATGAATTTAAAAAATAATTACTGCTGATAACTAAGCCTACCAATAATAGCCAGATTTTCCTATTCAGCATTCACAGAGTAATCTGTGTGGGCCCCTGAGTACTGACTGCAAGGTGCATGATAAGAAAACATGCATCATATCTACTTCATAACTCCAACTGTTAAGTTATTTTCCATTAAGATATAAAATTTAGGGGTCGGCACTGGGGTTCATTTGGTTAATCCTCCGCCTATGGCACCGGCATCCCATATGGGTGCCGGGTTCTAGTCGCAGTTGCTCTTCTTCTAGTCCAGCTCTCTGCTGTGGCCTGGGACAGCAGTGGAGGATGGCCCAAGTCCTTGGGCCCCTGCACTGCATGGGAGATCAGGAAGAGGCACCTGGCTCCTGGCTTCGGATAGGCACAGTGCTGGCCATAGTGGCCATTTGGGGAGTAAACCAACGGAAGGAAGACCTTTTTTTCTTTCTATCTATAACTCTACCTGTCAAATAAAAAAAATATATAAAATTTAAGTGAATCAGAACAGTACAATTTCCTTACTATAACTCGTATGGGATTTCCTTTCCACATCTAGTAAGTTCTGCAGCCTTTCCTCTCTGCCTCCATGTTTTTCTCCAGGTCTCTTCTAGTTAGGTACTTGGTCTGCTCTGGATAATAATTTCTGGATTTCTGTGGGCTATACTGGGGTATCTAGGAACAATCTAGAATATCATCCATTTGCTTACTGATTGGAGAAGACTTCAAATGTAAAAGGGTCATGAAAAAATGTGTATTATGAAAAAACTAAGCATAGCTTTCATTTTTCCCATAAAAACAAACTTTTAATACCATATTCTGGGAACTTTTTGAAATATCCTAGTATGGTATTTCTTCATATGTTTCCTAGACTGGGCACTTTAGAGAGAAATTTTCTGATTTATGTAAATCCACAGCATGGCTATTACTACTTATTCAGTCAGTTCTGGGTTAATTAATCATTTTTGTTTCTAAAATGTGTAACATATAGATGAAAGAAAAGGATTTCAAACTCAATTTGTAATAAATACACCAGCATGTTACTGATATCTTGAAGGTTGGTCAAAAATTATCAGAAAAGGTCTTACAGGAGAATTAATTTATTTTATATCAACAAAGAACTATATTTTCTTAATTTTTTTCCTTAAAAGCAACATAATGAAAGAATATAAAGTTAATCCGTAGTTTGACTTCATGTCCCAGCATGATGGAGTTGTTAGACACTGAGGAGTGCCTGTCTGGGGCTACAGAGTACCTTCTAACTCAGAAACTTGGGGTTCCTTTAGGGAGAAAGGGGTACATCAAAAGTATAAGCACAGACTGAGCTTAGCTTTCAATTGAGCTAGGGAACAGAAAGGATACAACATTCATTGTAGAAAGTTAGAAACATGAGGATGTGGGAGCCAAACATAGAACTTCCTCCCTCGGCCTTGTTTTAGCTCTATGTCCTTTGCCACTCCCACCCTCCATGCATGTCCCAGCCAAATGAACTCTTTACTTGACATCCCTCAGGCTTCCCATGTTTTCTCTTCTTCCTCACCTCTGCATTTTAATTTTTTTCAAAGATTTATTCATTTATTTATTTATTTGAAAGGCAGAGTTATAGAGAGGCAGAGAGAGAAAGTCTTCCATCTGCTGGTTCACTCCCCAAATGGCTGCAGTGGCTGGAGCTGAGCAGATCTGAAGCCAGGAGCCAGGAGCTTCTTTCAGGTCTCCCAAGTGGGTGCAGAGGCCCAAGGTCTTGAGCCATCTTTTACTGCTTTCCCAGGCCATAGCAGAGATCTGAATTAGAAGTGGAGCAGCTGGGACTTGAACCAGCACCCATATGTGATGATGGCACTGCAGGCAGCAGCTTTACCAGCTGCTGGCCACAGCCCTGGCCCCTACATTTGCTCTTACTACTGCTTAAAGGACACTCCTTCTCCTCTTCTCAATCCTTCTCTAATTATCCTAAATAAAGGGATAAATGGGCTAGGGGATTTTGGAGTATGGTCCCATTTCACTCTGTTTTTCCCCAACCACTTAAGCATGCTTTATTTGAATTGCTTTGCTTGATTGTTCATTTCTTCCACCAGAGCAAAGACATTGTGGGTGTAGGGACCATGTCCATATTGTTTTCTAGTATAGCCCTAGTACTCAGCTCAGTGTCTGGCTGGGATATAACAAATGCTTTGTGAATGAATAAACTTATAACCTCTCCCTCCACAGCTGACTTATCCTTCTGAACTGAGCAATGTACACAAGTTGGCCTGCATTTTCCTCTCTACTCTAGAGTTAGGGATGCCAAGCCAGTCATACATCCTATTGTGAAATTTCCCAAGCCACTTTGATTTAAGAATCACTTTAAAGTATTGACATAGCATCAACAGGAGATCCAGGAACTTGGTTGATTTGCATACCAGAAAAATGAAAGCCAAAAACCAGTGTCATCCTGGATCTGATTGCTTTTTCTTATTTAGAACTTTATATGACAATGAAAATTTTCTATGTGGCCCTACATGGATTTCTAGGAATAACATTCTATTTGCCATATGGGGTAATGGGTTTGGGTATACGGTTGTCTGTCATTATCCACGGGGAATTGGTTTTAGGATGCCTCACAAAAATCTGAGGATAGTTAACGTCCTTATAAAAATAAAAGTGCAATATTTGCATAATATGCATATTATCCTATATAATTTAAATCATCACTTGATTACTTATGATACCTAATAAAATATAAATGCTATGTAAATGATATTCTATATTGTTTAGGGAGTAATGGCAAGAAAAACGTCTGCATGTTTTCAGTACAGATGTAGATTTTTTCTGGTATTTTGTAAAATCTGCAGTTGATTGAATCCATGGATAGAACACCTGCAGATAACGGAGTACTACATGTGGCCTGTCTGGAAGAACTGGAAGACTAGAGGGACACATCAGTAGGGGAAGGAGGGAAGGCAGATGCAGAGACAGGAGAGCTGGCAGTGAGAATAGTGGAGTTTCTCGGGGAGTGGTGTCCCAAGGGAAGTTTTGAAATGAAGTCATCCACCATGTGAAAGACACATCTCCATGGTCTTCACATGAACTCTTCAGTAAAATCTATCCTCGCAGTCATGCCCTGTGGAGTGGATTTTCTGATTTGGAAATTTAGAGAAGGGCCAATGATTGCACAGGACAAATGGAGAGGATGCTGCTGGAACAGGTCACTTTCTGAGTGGCCACAGGAAGTCATAACTCAGCAGAGCAACACATCAAAAAAAAAAAAGAAAAAACCCACAAGTTGAGCTTTAAAAACCTTAGAAACTAATAATTATTGTTAATGAAGATTGTCTTGAAGGAGTGAATTATATAGCAAAACACAGAGAAAAACCAACCAGTGTTTAGCATTTTTTCTTTTACCATCAAACCACATTATTCATATTGCTGTTTCCAGCCCCTTTTCTCTGCCTCTCAATTTCTGTGTCATTGTTTTCTTTGTGACCTTTTCTATGAGTTCGTTGACATTCTCATAGTTTCTCCCAACTCTAAATCTATCTTTTTATCCCATTAGTACCACAAAGGTACAAGGAACTTAACATAAAACAAAATATTCTTTAAAATATATGACAAGGGAAATGATACAATATTGAGGGTTTAATATTTGTATTGTCTTTCCATAGAATGGTCACAAAAATTTTAAAAATGAAATATTAAAAAGAAAACAAAATCTTATTTTACATGTTAATATAATTGTGGCATTGAAAATGCAGACTTTTTCAGTGAAAGCCAGTTTTGTGTCTTTTTAAAATAAATCTTCTTAATTTGGGGAATGATAATATTGAGTCAAAATCCAAATGTGAAGTACAGCATTAAAACTGGTTCAGATTTTTCATTCATTGAAAGCAATGCGAAAAATCCCATGTTATATAAGTATGTTTTGGGAAAGGAAGAGACCAAATCGCATCTTTTGAAAATTTTAGTAGGGGCTGGTATTGTCGCACAGGGGATTTATCTGTGACACTGGCATCCACAACAGAGTGCAGGTTTGAGTCCTGGTAGCTCCACTTCCAGTCCAGCCCTACTAATATGCCTGAGACAGCAGTAGAAGATGGCCTAGGTTCAAGGGCCTCTACCATCTATGTAGGAGACATGGATGGAGTTCCTGGCTCCTGGCCTCAGCCTGCTCCAGACCTGGCTGTTGTGGCCATTTGGGGAGTGAACCAGAGTATGGATGATCTGTCTGTCTCTCTTAGTCTCTCCTCCTCTCTCTCTCTTTCTGTCACTCTGTCTTTTAAATAAGATAAATACATCAATCTCTTTTTTTAAAAAAGGAAAATCTTAGTACTATTGCTTTAGATTATTCCAAAATAATAATTCATTGTTTCTTTTTGGACAGCCTACTCCTAGGCATTTTTAGAAAGCAGAGTTTTAGTCTTCTTGGATGAAGGTTATTTGATCAACTTTTGCTTATTTGATTCTTGCACAGTTGAGCATCTCAAGACTCTTTTATTTGAAAACATCTTTCTCTGAGTTACAGATCTGTGGAGAATGAGTTTGTGTAGTATAAATATTTAATATAAAAGAAGCATTAAATATTAATTTTTGTTGAAATTGTAAGACAAGATACTTAACATACAGCAGTGGTCATTGAATAAATGACATGGATCAACCTGAAATCAATGCTGCTTATGCATCACTGTAGAGGGAGAACATTTTGCATTCTGATGTCAAGTTATAATCGGTCAAGGCAAGGCTTCTTGGGTCTAGAAGGCTATCACATAATATTTGGGGTCATTGCATAAAAGAATAACTTTCATTTCTCTAAGAACATATAGATGAAAATCAATCACTGGTATTAGTTCTATTTATTTTGTTTTCTAGAGGACCAGTTTATGTTTGCAGACACAGTAGTGTTTCAGGCATCCACATTTGGGAAATGTTGCATACGGCAAGCCAACATTGAGAATACAAACATCTCCAATGCCAACAGTGTTGTGTTAGTGAACCCTGATTCCTAGTACTAGTATCTGTATAATTCTCACTCCTTGATTTGTGACTTCCTTTTAATCAATATAGAACAGCAAATAGTGAGATGGGATCACTTCTCTGATTAGGTTTCATAAAACTGTGACTTCTGTTCTGGTAGCAGGCATTCTTCTTTTCTAGATTTAATAAGGCATGGAGGGAGTCAACAAGGAAGTGAATCCTACCAATGACCACATGAGCTTGGAAGCAGATGCTTCTCCATTCAAGCCTTCATGTAAGACCCCAGCCCTGGCAGACACCTTTACCGCAGCCTGGTAAAGCACTGAAGCACTGGACCCATACAGGGTAAACTGAAAAAACAGATGTTATGTGATTATTTGTTACATAATAACAGACAAGTACTCCACCCTAACCTGAATTTTAAGTTGCAATTTAAATATTAATGCTGAACTTTTTTTTAGTTTTTAATAAGAATATTTATGAAGCCAGGGGCTTCCACATAAAATATGAATCACAGATAAGACATTTCTCTTCTCTTTCTTTCCCTTTGAACAAATGTTAGTTCCTTTGGATGACATAAATTGATAAATTATGGATGTTGAAAGATCCTTCTTTAAGTTGATCTTTTTAAAAGTGAATTAATGAAATACCAATCCTCAATTATTGCCACAGGATAAGGTTTAGCCACTTTCTGGAGTTTTAAAGGAAGTAGAAACTATTTCATTTGTACTTTCCCCAGTTCTTTTCAGGCTGGTCCTTTTAAATAACCTTGCTCTGTTCTCTAATTTCTACTTAGATTTAGAGCCGAATAAAGACAGAAGCAGCTAGTACTTATCAAAAATATGCAACACCAGGCACTGTCTTTACATTGACTGATTCATTTAATGCTCATAGAAATTCATGGGTATGTACTATTACTATCTCCATTTTATAGATTTGAAGACTGAGGTACATGAGATCAAGTAACTATTACTCCTCATTCTTGTCCTGCACACTGCCTCAGTCTTTCAAGTAGCTCCTGTAGATGTTAATTAGCTCATTATTCTGGTTAGTTCTGTCTTGGATCACTTCTTACTCCAGACCGATAGCATCTTCCTGGATGGTAAATTGTTCTTCATCTGGGATATAAGAGGAAACTTTAAAAAGTTTGTGGGAAATTTGAATTAAAAAATGTCTACTTTGGTGCAAAATAATTTTTATGTCTATTTATACCTTTTCCATAATATGCATATCCTTGAACTTTCCGAATACCCACTGTTTATAATAGGTCCCTTTTAAAGTACACTGAATCAAATTTATACACTCAAGGGGCCCAGGACACTGTATTTTGAGTGGTTACAACCATTTCAGCTATTTCTAACAAACACTAACACCAGCCTGGGGAATTCTGCTGATTTGCAGGGTACAGTGTTTCTGAGCAGGTGTAGCTACTCCTTCCCTTCTCTTTCTCTCTTGCGTTTTTTAAAATTTAGTTAATAAAAAGAGAATAGATTTCATGCATTCCATAGGTACAATTCCAAGAAGGTAACCATACTTACCTCACTTCCTTATTCCTCCCAATCCCCCTCCCCCCTTCCCTCTCTTCATCAGTTTTTACAAAGGCATAATCCACTCTATATTCACAGGCTTAATTTGCCACTAATCATAATATTCAACAGGTAAAAAGTAGGAAGACTATATAGTTCCACAGGAGTATAAACAAGGGCTAAAAATGACAATGATATCCCAAAATGTCCATTTCATTCCTATATATTATTTTGTATTCTATATTAACTGCCACATATTAGAGAAAACATATTTGTCTTTTTCAGTCTGACTTATTTTACTAAGCATAATGGTTTCCATTCTCATCCATTTTGCTGCAAAAGACAGAATTTCATTCTTTTTTCTGGCTAAGTAGTATTTCAAGGTGTGTATATACCGTATTTTCTTTATGCACTCATCAATGGATGGACATTTAGATTGATTCTATATCTTATCTATTGTGAATTCAGCTACAGTAAACATGGGAGTACAAATAAATCTTTTGTATGCTGACTTAATTTCATTAGGGTAAATTCCCAGGATGGGGATAGCTGGATCATATGGTAGATATATTTTCAGATCTCTGAGTGTCTATACTGGCTTCTATAATGATTGTACTAGTTTACATTCCCAGAAACAGTCATTAGGGAACCTTTTCCCTTACATCCTCACCAGCATTAATTGCTTTTTGATTTTTGGATTATAGTCATTCTAACTGGGCTAAGGTGAAACCTCATCGTGGTTTTTATTTGCATTTCCCTCATGGTCAGTGATCCTGAGTATTTTTTATGTGTCTGTTGGCCATTTGGATTTCATCCTTTGGAAAATGCCTATTCAAGTCCTTTGCCCAATTTTTAACTGGATGTTTATTTTGTTGGTGGTGAGTTTCTTGAGTTCTTTATAGATTCTGAATATGAATCCTTTATCAGTTGCATGATTTGCAGATATTTTCTCCCATTCTTTCAATTGCCTCTTCACTTTGCTGAATGCTGCCTTTGCAGTGCAGAACCTTCTTAGCTTGATGTAATCCCATTTGTCTACTTTTGCTTTGATTGCCAGTGCTTCTGGAGTCTTTTCCAAGAAGACTTTGCCTAGGCCAATGTCTTGCAGTTTCCCCAAGTTCCTCTTGTAACTTGATGGCATCAAGTTGTAGATTTAGATCCTTGATCCCTTTAGAGTTGATTTTTGCATAAGGTGTACAGGTAGGGGTCTTGTTTCAGACTTCTGCATGCATAGATACAATTTTCTCAGTACCATGTGTTGGAGAGACTATCCTTTCTCCAGGGAGTGATTTGGGATAATTTTTCAAAGATTGGTCAATTGTAGATGCATGGATTAATTTCTGGGGTTTCTATTCTATTCCATTGGTCTGCATGTCTATTTTTTGTTTTGATTATAGCTACCCTGTAAGATGTCTTAAAGTCTGGTATTTTGATGTGTTTGGCTTTGTTTTTATTGTTCTTTTAAAAGATTTGTTTATTTGAAAGAGTTGCACAGAGAGGAGAGGCAGAGAGAGAAAGGGAAGTCTTCCATCCGTTGGTTCACTCCCTAATTGACCATAATGGCCAGAGCTGCACTCATCTGAAGCCAGGAACCAGGAGCCTCTTCCAGGACCCCCACACTGTTGCAGGGGACCAAGGACTTGGGCTATCCTCCACTGTTTTTCCAGGCCATAGCAGAGAACTGGATTGGAAGTGTAGCGGCCAGAACTTGAACAGGCGACCATATGGGATGCTGGCACTGCAGGCAGTGGCCTTACCCGCTACACCACAGTGCCAGCCCCTATTTTTATTGTTTAATATTGCTTTAGCTGCTCAGGATCTCTTGTGTTTCCATATGAATTTTAACATAGATTTTTCTAAATCTGAGTAGAATGTCATTGGTATTTTGATTGGGATTGCACTGAATCTGTAAATTGCTTTTGGTAATATAGACATTTTGATGATATTCTTCCATTGCATGAACATGGAAGATCTTTGCATTTTTGTTTCTTCTTCTGTTTCTTCATTTAATGTTTTATAATTTTCATCATAGAGATCTTTCACATTCTTGGTTAAATTTATTCCAAAGTATTTAAATATTTGAATTTTTTGGTAGCTATTGTGAACAAAACTGATCTTATAAGTTCTTTCTCATCCATGGCATTGTTTGTGTATACAAAGGCTATTGATTTTTGTGTGTTGATTTTATATCCTGTAACTTTACCAAACTCTCTTATGAGTTCCAAGAATCTCTTAATAACCATTTTCTTTCAATACAATGCTAGCTAGTAGAGGCACACCACAGGGCATAAGGTAGGGAACTTCTTCTCTTTTCTCTCATCAATTCAGGCCCTAACAGCCACATGGCTTAAATCTCACTCATTCATGTTGTTTGCTACTTTAAGTGTAATGTTGGACAAATTGCTCATCTATCAGTTAACCAGGGTTTCATTACTATTCTTGGAAGCCCCATTCTTGAAATTACTGTATTATGGAGTACATGTCTGCAACCCATAATTCTAATAACTCCTCCTCTAAGTTTGTAGAGGTGGAAAAATTAAAAAGAAAAAGCCACTGACAGATTTGACTTTTTTGACCTGAGCCCTGGCTGATCAACCACTGTGCTTGACTATATCAGATGACCCAGTATTGTTGACCAACGTGAGGAGACCACCATTGTTAATGTAGGCAGTGTATTTTCTTTCAAAGCATTTGTGCTCTTTGCTCACCATTATCTTATGTGGAAAAAAGGGCATGCATGAGGAAAATTTACCTTAATACTAATCCGGTAAGGTAGACCACATGTAACTGGCAGCACACTCTATAATCACCTGAGCTGTTACCAGGACACCTGATGTACTCAAAGATGTGTTCTTTGGTTATACCTGTCTTGAGTTCTTCGCTTTGAACTTTTTGCAGGACTGTCTGTGGTATCATGATGTACTAGGTTTCTCCCCAAAGATCTTTCTCCTACTTCCTGTAAAAAGTCTAAGAACTCACTTAGTGAATACCAATAATGTAAACTTTTCCCTCTGAGAAAAGGAATCCCCTATCTGCTCAGTTCTATAATCCAAGCACCATCACTGTATTAGACAAGTTTGATATGTACATAAAAATTCAGATGATGACGAATATGTCTGAATACATGAAAAGAGAAGATACTTACAGACCTACTGATGATAGAAATGATATCCTGCGTTTCTATAGGCTACTTCCTTAATGACTCTACCAGGTCAATGAATATTCACAGGTTTCCTCCACCTTTTAAGATGACAATTTGCTAATTAAGAAAACTCATCTGCATTTGGGATAGAGGCTACATAGACAACCTCCCTTCTCTGTCAAGTCAGATAATTGCCTTTTAGGAGTGACATTTTGAGAAACATTTTTACCTTTATTTTTTTAAGATTTATTTATTTATTTAAAAGACAGAGTTATAGAGAGAGAGAGAAGGAGAGACAGAAAATCTTTCATCTGTTGGTTTACTCCCCAAAAGGACGCAACAGCTGGGGCTGGGCTGTGCCAGAGCCAGGAGCTTCTTCCAGGTATCCCACGTGGGTGCAGGAGCCCAAGCACTTAGACCATCTTCCACTGTTTTCGCAGGCTCATTAGCAGGGAGCTGGGTCAGAAGTAGAACACCCAGGACTCGACCTGCACTCACATGGGATGCTGGCACTGTGGGCCTTGGCTTTACCTGCTATGCCACAGCACTGGCCCCACATTTCCACTTTATGATCCAATTTCTAGTTCAACTCTTGATGGAAGAAAAGAAGATTGGTAACCCAGGTTGGCAAAGCCCTATTTGGGGGACACTCAGTATTTTGCTCTGCTGATCAATGATGCTCCTCACAAGACTGGCTAGTATCTGCAATCCAGAGCTCTTTCATCTTGCTATGCCATGATGTAAAACGTGGTTCTTTAGGATCATAAAATTGGTTTAAATGCAATTATTTCAAGACTAGTTAATGGACATTTATTATTTAACAGTTTCTTCTAAGGTCATTTGCAGCCAGGAAGGAGAGGCTAACTTCTCTATTCTCTCTCTACTCCACTTAGAAACATATGTTCATTACCGAAAAAAAAACCCACTATTGACTTTGGCTTATTTGTTAATTTAGAAAGTTTATTTCATGATTTAAAAAAGGAAGAAGAACAGAGATGCAATTATTTGGTTACCTGAATTGGTTGCGAAGAATCTTTTAGAGATAAATACTTTGCTTTCATTACAGTGCTGGTTTCTGAAAGGCTGCTATTTCAAGATATTCCCAGACTTTGTCCCCACATGAATTCATGTTTCAGCCACTCCTCAAGGTTATTATCCCCGCTCAAGCAGAGACTGTTAATATAGAAAGCCAGAGAGCTTTCTCCTACTCACTAGTGACCTCTAAGATGTCTCCACCAATTATCATTTCGATTCCAGTCTGTCGAAAGCCACTGCCGGGAAAATCTATAACCGTTGTTTCAGCATCTTCTCCCTGTGATCCGTCATCCTAGGATAGCAGCTGCACTCGTCCTTTGGGTCGACAGCAGTTCGGCCCTCCCAACTGTTAGGAAGTCCCAAGGAGTGTTGATGGTTTCAGCCGTCAGATGGCTGCTCAGTGACCGTAGCCCTGTTTACTTTATTGCAAGCTGGGCAGGCGAGCAGGGCCCTCTGCAGCAGGGAGAAAGGAAGAGAGCATCTGGTAAAATTGCATCTTAGATTTTAGGAGCTGGAAGGGTTGTTGAAGTCACCGGTATTCATCTTAACATGATAAGGTCACAATAACATCTTTCTCCGCACTCCCTGCAGCAGTGGGACTTGGAAACATGAGCCTCACCAAAAGCACAGCCCCTTAGAACAGAGAAAGAGCTCAAAGAATATTTACTCTTTCCCCCTCACCAAGAGGAAACAGGGAGAGAGAGTGATGCAAGGGTCTGTGAGTGCAGCCTGGCTGCTGAGCACTGGGATAAGAGGTCTGGTGCTGGCCCTCTAAAGTTCCCAGCCTGGGAGAAAAGAAACGAGTTATTATCGAGAATGACAAGTATTACAACAGAAGCATGCTGGTGGCGATGAAAACACACACAGGAAGGCATTTGTCTGGTTTTGTTTGTTTGAGAAGGAGAGAGAGGGAGCAAGAGAGTGAGCGAATGCACTCATGAAGGAGCTCCCATCTGATGCTTCCCAAATGCGCATAATGGCTGGGGCTGAACCAGAGCCAGAGCCAGACATTGGCAACTCATTCCAGGTCTTCTATATGGGTGGCAGGTATCCAACCACTTGAGCCATCACCACTGCCTCCCGTGGTGTGCATCAACAGGAAGCTGAAGAAAGGAGCTGAAAAACAAACTCTTCCATGAATGCAGGCATCTTAACTACTAGGCCACACCCCATCCTCAAGGAGGGCGTTCAGTTGTGACTGGTGGAGTGGGTCACTGGAGGCTTCTTGGAAGAAGTGAAGCTTCAGCTAATTTTGAAGGAAGAATTGGCATCATCTGTAGGAAGATAGCTGTCTATCTGGGAGACAGAAAACCTGAGGCCTATATACAACAAATCACTTGTGTGACCTTGGACTAAAATCTGTTTCCCCATTAAAAAATGTGTGTGGGCCTGTGTGGCAAGAAAACTATGCAGGAGCACAGTGAGAAGCAAGGCCATACCCCTTTCTCAAATCTCTCTGTCCTTGGATCCCTCCAGCCGGTGAGAAGACTCAGGGAGGACCCGCTCGCTGTGGTGCTTGTCAACAGCAGCGGCTCCTGGGAATCTGGTGATATTTTTTTCTATTTGAAGTGGCAAGTGAGAACAATTGCTCTTTCAGTTCCTCTACCTTGAATACCATCAGGGTTTGAAACTTGGGGCTTTTTCTGGTTGCCCTGGGCTCTGCACAGCCGTCACTTTTTACACTCTGGAAAAGTGTGATGAGCTTGCTTCAGCCAGTAGCTCCCTACAGAAAAGAACAGGGTTCTTCCCTTAGATATAAGGGCTCTATATTGTTATGGTTTGTATTAATTTTTTTTAATTTATTTATTTGAGAGATAGAGTTATAGAGGTAGATACAGATCTTCCATCTGCTGGTCCACTCAGCTGGAGCTGAGCTGATCTGAAGCCAGGAGCTTCTTCCGGGTCTCCCCTGTGGGTGCAGGGACCCAAAGACTTGGGCCATCTTCCACTGCTTTCCCAGGCCATAGCAGAGAGTTGGATTGGAAGTGGAACAGCTGGGACATGGACATGCCCATATGGGATGCCAGCACTGCAGGCAGAGGCTTAGCCTACTACATGACAGCGCCAGTCTCTAGTTCGTTAATTATATCCAGGACATAGTAAATGTCTTTTCAGTGCCATACACTAGGCTGGAGACTACTGGACAAAGAAAACATGCTCACAATCCTTAAGGCATGTGTAATTCTGCAGCAGAGCCTATAAGAAAATCATTGATTACAGGACAATGTCATAAATATTACAACAAAGATATGCACCTGATGAACATGGATCAGAGACTGCTGGGTGCAAGAGGTCAGAGAGGGGTTCTTGGAGAAGGCATTCTTTGAGCAGAGATTTTGAAGGAGAAAGCAATATTAACTGAGTGAATCTGTACATAAAGGTGTTAGGATTAGGTGGGCCAATTTGACCATGTGCTTTCTTCAAATGCTTTAAATACAGTTCTAACTACTTAGTACTTAAAGATGAATCCCCGGTGGTGGGGGTGGGGGTGTCTATTTTTCTCTCAACTTTAAAGTTTAATTCTAATGAAACTTGGTTTCCTCAGGCAGCGAGATTTTAGGATAATCATGCAGTTGGAGGAGATACTAAAAATCCTGTATTCACAGTTCTCTCAAGTGCCCAAATTTTCCATGCACCATTCTTGAGAAAGAACTTTTCAGATATCCTTGGGTATTTTAGTGATGGTAAAGTAAAAGCACAGGGAGAGTCAGGTATGCATGAACTTTCTCTCTCTACCCAGGATCACACTCAGTGTTAAGAGTGAAAGGTGTGGGCCCTGGAACCAGATGCTGTGGCATCGAATCCTGACACTGCAACTTTCTAGGTCCTGACCCTAGGAAAGTGACGTGACCTCTGTTATCCTCTGTCTCATCATCTCTAAAATAGAGAATGATAGGATAGCTATCTCATGGAATGATCTTTGTAATGGACTTAACATAGTACCTGGTACAGAGTAAATGTTCAATAAATTATACTCTGTCTGTCTATTTGTGTATCAACTCTCCATCCCACTTTCATACATCTCACAACTCATTCCATCCTAAATAGGCAGTTGGATTATTTACAGTTCTTCTGCTGACATGCAAATTCATATTTATTCCCGCTGAAATCATCATGAAGTCTCAGGAAAAATATGGCCACTTGCATGTTTTATCATAATTGATACTGTCAGAACTAAGAACCTCTTAGGAAATAACATATAAAACTGAATCATTAAAGCTTTGAGGAAATTGTAGGGTGGATGCACACTGGGACAATACCCTGCCTTTTTTTCCTCCAATTTCTGTTTCTTCAAGCACTAGATGACCCAGGACACACATACTATTGATAGTCCAAGTTATGGGTGGCAGTGAGATGCATGGGTGGGCTGTGGGTAGGGGAAACATAGCAATGTTTTCTCACTCCCTAGTGTCACATAAAAGCATGCTGGCATTCTAACTGGCCTTTGTCATACCTGATTTTTCTTTTCACTACTCCCAAAATAGATAAGAACATGCTTTCACATTTATTTAAACTATACTAGTACTTGATTTGCACTTTCCAGGACCTGAAACAGATGCAAAAGTCTTTATGGAATAACTTAATAGCAGCACAAGCAAGCACAAGTCTCACTTTAATGCCTGTTGTGTTAGTTTATTAGTCATAACATGGTCACTGGGGAAAGGGAAATAATAAACTGAGTTAGAATAGCCAGAAAAGATTTCAGGAAAGAATTGAGTGTAAAAAGGTAGGATGGAGCATCTGGAAAATTGACTTTCAAGTTGACAGAGATTAAAATGTAGACCTCCAAACTGAGTGTTTCGGTTGCTAGGCCACACTGTTCCTTACTAAGGAGGATTAAAATATTTATCCCAGATTTTTCTATATTGAGAGATTTGAGATAGATTGTATGTTTGATCTCTTCTGACTGCAGTGAATGACTTTAATTCAGCTTTGGAGCTAAGGAGGAAAGTGAGAGGTGAGCAGGACTGTAAGAGTGAGCTCAGTACCGAGATTATAGCAAGAAAGCTACAGAGGGATGTTTGGTTGCCCTGGAGTGCAGTGTTTGCAAGGTGGGAGAATTGTTGATATTTGCAAATTTTTTTTTGGAAGCTGCATCCTCCTTCAGGATAGAAAGAAAGGAGTACCTGGGTATATGAGTTCTACAGCGATCTGTCACCATCCTTTGCCCACGTACTATCAGAGACTCTGTAAAGCTGGGTTGATACAATGAAAGGCAAGGAGAAATTTAATCATGTAGAAGGGAAAGATAACATCTTATCAGATCTACACCAGACGGAAATGATGAGTAATAGTCCAGAAAAAAAAAAGAAGATAATATATAGAAAAGTACATGACAAAATGAGAAACAGAAGGAGAAGGGATGAGGATGAGAGGGTGGGCGGGGCAAGAGATGGTAGAGACAGAATGAGTGGATTCTTTTTTTTTTTTTTTTTTTTGCTGACCTTTGTGGTTTCTGCACAAATTGATTTAAAGTCCTTGGGCTGCGGTTGATTGCAAGGTGTGTTTATTGAATAATTCCCTTAGCATTTCTTTGTGTTTGGAATATTGGAATATTTCATTTAGTACGAAAGTTAATTCTACAAAATATTAGCTCAAGGAGCTAATTCTACACATGAGTCAAAACCTTACCTCAGCACTAATAAAGTTAAATGGATATTAATATATTTTCCAATATTTGTTTCAGATATTTTTTTCTTTTTAAAGAAAGTGTTCATTTTACAGGGTGTCTTGATCTCTCCTCTGAGCTGCAGATTCAGCAGCAAATTAGATACCTCCATCTGGATGTCTCATAGGCACCTCACACTCATTATGTTAACAACTAAACTGTTATCTTCCCTTCAATCTGCTTCTTGTCCTGTAGTCCCTTTATTAAAAAGGGAAGCCATCATCGGTTCCAGTGGTCCATAAAGTGTTTCATGTTTTTTACTTACTCATGAGTGCACAGGATGGTGCATCTATCATCCTTCCCTCTGTCTTGCCAAGTGGGTCTTTGTATCTGAGGAAACCACCCTTAAGCAGATAATGGTGTATGGGCACATATATATGAAAGAGACATGTATTGTTCTCCAAAGTGTTTGTTTCCACACATATTTTGGGGTATACCCTGCTTTTGTTTCAGCCAGCAAATCCCTAAAGCAATGATCTTAACACCTTCCTTCTGTAATTTAGGGCCATATAATTCTATGGAAAAAAAAGATCAGCAATACAAACATGATCAGGTTCCATTATCTTCAACTCTGCAAAAAAGACTTAAATTCAAGGCTCTACCATTTGTAAAGGAGAACTGATTTGAAGATTTAAGAGTTGTTTCTAAGGTATGTTCATTGTCTGTCTATATTGCGTTTTCCCATTTTATTCCATGCCCAGAATACTTTGCTTTCTTCAGATGCCATTTTATTTAGATATTGTTCTAGACTCTTCACTCTTGCTCTTAGCCCAACAGAGTCGCGAATCATTCTGTATGTTCCCATAGAGAATATTTCGAACTTTTCCCATCAGAATGTCTATGAATGTCTGCTTCTTTAATTTCCTAAATTCCCCCTCCCCTGTTGGAAAGAAAACTCTAGGACATCAGGGCCATGTGTGTCTGGTTTGTCATTGATTTCCCCAGGCATAGCAGAAGCTCTTAGATTTAGAAGGCAGTAGTGAATATTTGTGGATTGAATTAAGTCTTTTCAGCAATTCCTAGATTCCTTTCTCTTTTTTCTTTTCCACCTTGATGCCTCTACAGTTGTCCAGCTCCCTATAACCTCATATGGATTACCCAGACCCTCCACCCTTCTACAATTCCATAGTTCTCAACCTCCCAAATCATTTATGCACCAGTGACACATACATAAGCCAAAATTCGTCCTATGGCTTCCTTGAAATTTGTACAATTGCTCCTTGATTTGTGGTAAGGTTATATCCCAATAAACCCATCACAATTTGAAAATATTGTAAGTTGAGGACCCATTTTTATACATCTGATATACCATACGTCATAGCATACTGTAGAGTGTTGGTGGTTGTCGCTCATGATCACGTGCTGACTGGAAGCTGGGGCCCAGAACCACGAGAGAAGATAATATCATGTGTCATTATCCAGGGAGAAGATCAAATTTCAAAATCTGAAGTACAGTTTCTACTATACGTGTATCACTATTATGCCATCACTAAGTCAAAAAGTCATAAGCTGGACTTTCTGTGAATTGGGGACATCTATAATTGCTTTCAGACCTCATTCAATGTCCTTTCATTATTCCAAGATAAATGTTCCAGGCTTACGTAAGTACACAAACTCTGGTACCTGTTATTCCCAAATATAAACTCTTATTCTTTTTTTAAAAGATTATTTATTTGAAAGTCAGAGTGATGCAGTTACATAGAGAGAAGGAGAGGCAGAGAGAGAGGTCTGTTCATCCACTGGTTCACTCCCCAGTTGGCCACAACTGCCAGAGCTGTGCCGATCCCAAGCCAGGAGCCAGGAGCTTCTTCCTGGTCTCCCATGTAGGTGCAGGGGCCCAAGCACTTGGGCCATCTTCTACTGCTTTCACAGGCCATAGCAGAGAGCTGGATTGAGAGTGGAGCAGCTAGGTCTCAAACCGGCACCCATATGGGATGCCGGCACTTCAGGCGGCAGCTTTACCTGCTACAACACATCTCCAGCACCATAAACTCTTATCCTTAAAAACGCTGTTTCTCTATAATCTCACACACATGCTAAAATCAGGCTTACCTCATTTTTAATTTGTTTTCCCCCACCTGTCTTTCCCTAGCCCCCTATTATCTGTTCAAACGCTTTTCATCTTTCGAAACGCAGCCCCATCTTGTTGAAGCCTTTTTTTCATTTATTCACACTTTAATCATAACTTTATAACCATCTCCGAAATTTATAGCCAGTTATACAACATGAATACTCTGATTTGTTTTTAATTTCACTGGCAGTATGCTCCACTCAATTTTAAGATGCCTGGAGTCAAGTATTATGCTTGTAATAGTTTATCAGAACCCATTCCAGCATATGCAATTAATTGATAAACTATCCTTTTTTTAAATAAAAAGATTTATTTATTTATTTATTTAAAAATCAGAGTTACGCAGAGAGAGAAGGAGAAGCAGAGAGAGAGAGAGAGAGAGAGAGAGAGAGGTCTTCCATTCACTGGTTCACTCCCCAATTGGCCAATTGGCCAAAACGGCCTGAGCTGTGCCCATTCAAAGCTAGGAGCCAGGTGCTTCTTCCCAGTCTCCCATGTGAGTGCAGGGGCCCAAGCACTTGGGCTATCTTCTACTGCTTTCCCAGGCCATTGGAGAGAGCTGGATCGGAAGTGGAGCAGCCGGGTCTCAAACTGGTGCCCATATGGGATGCTGGAACTGCAGGCGGCAGCTCTACCCACTACACCACAGTGCCAGCCCCGATAAACTATTCTTATGCCTAAGAAATAGTCCCAAGTATTAAGGCATCAGAAAAGTCACAAAAGAATGATTTAATTTACTTAAATTGATGCACTTATGGTACCAGATGTTGGAGGAATTGAACACTGCAGTCTCCAGGTGACTGGAGCTACACTTGGCAACTTAAAATTCAACAAGCAAAAAGTGGAAATTCCAACTGATACTGAAACATGCCAAGGGCCTGCAGCAAGTTCCTCCCATTCCCTATCACCAAGCAAAAGAAAGGTCGAGTCGTTGAGAGGGCATATACAAACGGATGACTCACAGCTCCTGCCCTCTGAGCGCTTGAATCTAGTAGGGCACTAGAAAAGCATACAAATAATTTACAATACCCACATAGGGACTATAGGGATGAACTAGAAAGAGTTCCAAGGTCTTAGTCTGGGATCTTATAACAAGACAGTATCAGGAAGAGCAGTCATTGTGAGGGACTGAGATGCAGAATTTGGTTTTGAGCCTGTTTGAAGTTAAAGTAGAAATGTACTTCATTTCACTGAAGCTAGATAAAAAAATAAGTGGCCTTGGTGGGAAAGTAATTTGGAGGTTTGGGGACATAGAGGTAACAATTGAAGTATGTGGATAAGTTGCCCAGGGATTGTGAAGGAAGGTTTCCTATTCGTTGTTTTTCATCTCTGGAGTAATGTTAATAATACTTGATTTCTACTTCATGTGGTGTTCTGAGAATTATTCTTACATCTTGAAAGTGCTTGTGCTGATTGACAAAATGAGTGGCCTTCCAGCAGACTGCTGAGAGGTTCCTGGGAGGCTTTGATGCAGGGGTGGGGGCAAGAGGTTGCTTTTGCCCCATATTTAAGTGGTGGCTTGTCCAACCGTGACCTGCAGAGGAGGGCATGGGTGGAAGCGGCATATCTTAGACATTCAGCTCAGTAGTGTCGCTTGCACAATGGTTCATCTTCTTTCAAACAAATTGTAAGACAAAGCAACCCTGATCCTAATTAAGAAAGCTCAGATCAGCTCAGATTAACATCTTTACAGGAAGTTTAAATGCAGCCAATAGTACTTTGGCCTAGGTATGAGTGACTGCTCTTGTTTAAAATGTTTCTACATAGACTGCCTCATTTTTATACTCATATAGGCAGTAACTAGATAAAACTGCCCCTTTCATGAGCACTTTCTTTGTGTTAAATATTAAATTAGAAATTTTCCACTGAGAGGGTTTCATGGGTGTACACCTACACAGTTGAACATGACACTAAGGCTCAGAAAAGCCTTGATTGATGTCACCATCTTGAAATGATAAATAATTTTTTTTTAACAAGAGCCCTAACACTTTCATTTTTCATGGGGCCTTCAATGTCATGTAAATAGCCATGTAAAATGGGTTACTTCCTGCAATGTTTATTGCTATTCTTTGTGACAGGACTTTCAATGCAATTTCATAGATAAGGAAAATAGGGCTCATAGAGTAATTTACCAAGATCCTAACTGCATTGGAGTTGGTCTTTCAATTCCAGTCTGTGTAACTCCCAAACCTATGGTCTCAATAGGTACTTCCAGGTGAGTATTTATGCCAGGGTGTTCATAGCCTACTATATTAGAATCACCCAAGGGGTTTATATACATGCAGATTTTTAATAAGCAGATTCTGTGAGTAGAACCTAGAGATCTGAATTCTAACCCACTGCTCAGAGAACCAAAACTCTAAATCTACAGCTTTCAACACTTTTGGGCCCCAAACCAAGTTAAGAAACAGACTCTTCATTAAGACCCAGTACACATGCCTGCGCTGCAGCTCAATAGGCTAATCCTAACACCGGCACACTGGGTTCTAGTCCCATTCGGAGCACCGGATTCTGTCCCGGTTGCCCCTCTTCCAGGCCAGCTCTCTGCTGTGGCCCAGGAGTGCAGTGGAGGATGGCCCAAGTGCTTGGGCCCTGCACCCCATGGGAGACCAGGAGAAGCACCTGGTTCCTGCCATCGGATCAAGCGGGGTGCGCCGGCTGCAGCGTGCCAGCCGCGGCGGCCGTTGGAGGGTGAACTAACGGCAAAGGAAGACCTTTCTCTCTGTCTCTCTCTCTCACTGTCCACTCTGCCTGTAAAAAAAAAAAAAAAAAAGACCTAGTACACACATGAAATAATATTTACCTTCTCTATACAAGATACTAGTGATCATTTCATTCTATTCTAACTCATTTTCAAAAGGCCTACAATGATTCATGATATGGATTACAAATGTAATTTGAAAAATAGTGTCCAGGGGAGCAGGAAATATTAAATAAGGTTTGAATCTAGCATTATGGAAAACTTGAGAGCACAGAAAAAGAGCTAGTCTTCTATTTAGAATTGCTTTAATTAGAGGTTTTAAGCTTTCTTTTTTAAAAAAAAAAAATGCAGCTCTTTAAAAAATCTGACTAAAAATAGGACCTCATTTAAAAAAAAATTCATAGATATACATAGTTTCTTCTAACTTTCCAGGGAGAAGGATGTTTCAGGATATTCTTGTTTCTCAGACACCATATAAATAATTATATTTTAATGATAGCTGCATGCAGAAATCAAGAGTAGGCCATCTCATTACATCGTTACTGTATCATTCAAAGAAAGACCTTAAGTTTTAGGAAATTATCTCCCTTTAGGCTTTAAATTATAAGGATAGATACTCATTGACTACTCTTCTTTATTTTCTATTTATCTTATATGACAAGAATGCAATCATTAGAGAAAAATGTTACCAAAGGATTTATAAGAATGGGTGCCTGCTTGAAGTTTTGTTTTTTTTGTTTTTTTTTTTTTTTTTTTGAGGAGGCAGATGCCATTAATGGAAGTAGCAGAGGACATGAAAATGAAAGCCTTCAATACTTCCTGATGGGGGCCTCACAGTCTGTGGACCAGAAATTGGGACATTGAGGACCCAACTTTGAACTTAGATGTGCTAGACTCTGACTAAGCAACAAGACTGTAAATCTTGGGAATCTCCCCTAGACAGCTCCGGAGTGGTATGCAACTTTAGAGTGGTTTGGGCAAGCTTAGAATATTAAGCCTTCTTTATAGGGAGCCTGGGCCTATTCCCAAGAGTTAGGGAACTTGACTTCAAATGGAGAAGAAAAAATGAGAAGATGCTCTATAAGCATCTCCAAATCTCCCATCATTATCCATGCACAATCCTACAGACTCCTATATGCATAGGCAAGTGATCAATGCTAACACTTTTGACAGAACATTTGACACAATGGTTAAGATACCACTTGGGATGCTCACATTCCATACCATGGTGCCTGGGTTTGACTTCCAGTTCCATTCACAATTTTAGTCTCCTGCTAGTGGAGGCAACAGGTGATGGCTCAGGACTGGGTCCCTACCACACTTGTGGGAGACCCAGATTGACTTCCCAGTTCCTGGCTTCAGCCTGGCCCATCCCTGGCTGTTGTGGGCAACTGGGGAATGAACCAGCAGATGGAAGCATTTGCACTCTCTCTCTCTCTCTCTCTCTCTCTCTCTGCCTTTCCAATAAAATGAAAAGGAAAAATAATTTTTTAGCAAGAACATTTCTGGGGAAGGCATAGGAGTAAATGATGGAAAGAGATTTTAAGGAGAGAATTTTAGAGCAGCACTACTAAAAATACGGTTAGTTTACATATAAATGCCAAAGCCTGAATCACCAATTTTTGTTCATTGACGAGCTGGGTACAAGTTGACTGTATTTAAAACCCTATGGGGCTGGCGCCATGGCTCACGTGGTTAATCCTCTGCCTGCGGTGCCAGCATCCCATATGGGCACCCAGTTCTAGTTCCAGTTGCTCCTCTTCAGTCCAGCTCTCTGCTGTGGCCCAAGTGCTTGGGCCCCTGCACCTGCATGGGAGACTAGGAGGAAGCTCCTGGCTCCTGGTCAGATTGGCGCAGAGCCAGCTGTAGCGGCCATTTTGGGAGTGAACCAATGGAAAGAAGACCTTTCTCTCTCTCTCTCTCTCTCTTACTGTCTATAACTCTACCTGTCAAATAAAAAAAACCCTATGGAATTTAACAGAGTAATATTTTATCTGTTGGATCTAATAATAAATGCATTTTAGTTTGTATGTTTACATTCAAACATTTTATGTGAATTTATTCTTCCTGTGTTTTATAAAAGCATTAGTTTTTGACAGATTTGAAATTTGGAGATAGAAAACTTGGCTTCTCAGTATGTATAATTTGATAAGCATTGTTCTAGAGCAATCTAATTACTTCAGAAGTCTAGGAAAGTCCTTCAAACACCAGAGCCACGAATTTCTCCCTTTGAATTGCACCACATATAAATTAATGCAATTTTTCAGTAGCATCTTGGTTACCATCTAAGAGGTCTAAAATGAATGGCCAATTCTCTATCCTGGTGATTTTTCTTATTATATCATATAACTTTTTTTTAAATTTTAGTCATATATAGGAGGGAGCAAGTACTTTCAAGCCTATATTTACACTTCACTGGGGCTTTGGACACATTTTATAAGCAACTGACTAGGAAGTTAGGATGGCTCTCTCTATTCAATAAAGAAACTGAGGCACAGGAGAGGAACATAATCAACTGGAGGCTAGGAACCAGACCCAGAGTTCCTATCATTCCATCATCTGGAAAGGGTTAACACTCAGACACCACTTCCTCCCCAGAGGAGATGCCAGGGGAGTGGGATTGTGTTGGTTTATTATCTAAAGCTCTTAGTATTACAGATAAATGGCTTATAAAAATAACATACAGCAAAGCAAAGCAAACATATTTCTTTAGTATTGCATTAAAGTATCTTACTAAAACAAGTTTCAACATGTTGAACTGCAAAATATTTTTTTAAGCATAAATAGTTGTGGTTTTTTTGTTGGGAAAAAATGTCAGAAAATGCACAACAATGCATTTCAACTATAAATAAAGATTATATTCTGAAGGAAATAGAAAATTTGTGTGTTTTTTTATATATTAAAAAAACCTAGTTTCTATAGACCCAAAGGAATGAGTGCTGCTAGAATTCAGAGCAGGCCAAAGACAAGGAGGATTGAACAGCCCCATTGGGAGAAAACTGTTAAGGCATTAAAAACAGCAAGTGCTGTTTCCCAGTGTTATTTGAAAGCCATCTCAGTAGCCACTAATGCTTCCACAGCCAGTAGTAAGGCTCTACAGAGGAAGGTTGATGTACAAAACATAAGCACATATAGTTGAGTTCTTAAATACATTTCCACACAAATGATTCTTCTGGACTGCTTAAAACTTGGTTCAAGTCAGACAAAGCTGCTTGTCATATCCTGTCCATAGCATGCTCATTCTTGCTTCCATGCCTTTGCCCTCTCCAGAGAATGCCTGATTCACTTTACTCACATTTATCCTTTTTGTCTTTTCAGACAGCTTAAAGCTCTGCTCCCCCAGAAAGTATTTTCTAAGTAATCCTATAGAACTGACTCAGCTATTTCTTCAGACTTAATCAATGCATTTTATATTATATTTCTACACAGTTATTTTATCATATAAATGCTTTTGGCATTCTCTCTCTCTCTCTCTCTCTCTCTCTCTCTCTCTCTCTCTCTCACACACACACACACACACACACACACACAGCAGCAGCAGCAGCAGCAGGAATCCAAGTACTTGGGCAATCATCTGATGCCTTCCCAGGCACATTAGCAGGAAGCCGGATTAGAAGCGCAGTAGCAAGGACTCCAACTGGCACTTGAATTGATGGCTTAACTGGCTGCACCACAGCTCCCATTCCTGACCTATCATTCTTAAGTGTGAACTGACTGAATATACTCACAGTCACTTCTCCCATGATAGTTAAGACTTCCTCCCAGGCAAAGTGGATAGGAGTTGGGTCTAACCAGATTGTGAGCTCTTTGAGAGCAGGGACGATTCCTTCTGGTGGCATAGGGTTAGGTGGAGTCAGGCAGATTCTGTAATTGTGTGTGTGACTTTAGGTAACTCCCAAAGGATTGTTGTGAAGATTCAGCTAGATGATAATTGTGAACTGCAGGCCACTCCTTCTATTTTTGTGTGTGATTCTAGTACAAGGCTTAGTATGTGAGTTGTTAATTCCAGGTTGCTTGTTGTTTTTGCTGCTGTTAAACTTACTTAATAGAAATGATTTGCACTGATTCTTCTACAATAGTTAGATGGTCATTAAAACTGACGCTGGCATTTAGGACACACCTTGTCTTTCACTAACTATCCTCCTTGGGCAGGTGGTTGAGGTCAGTGAAGCTTGCATGGACTGAAGTCATAACCTTCTTGTTCATGGTTTTTTTTTTTTAAAGATTTTTATTTATTTTATTTCAGAAATAAAGTTACAGACAGTGAGAGGGAGAGACAGAGAGAAAGGTCTTCCTTCCCTTGGTTCACTCTCCAAATGGCCACAATGGCCGGAACTGTGCTGATCCGAAGCCAGGAGCCAGGCACTTCTTCCCAGTCTCCCCCGTGGGTGCAGAGGCCCAAGGACTCGGGCCATCTTCTACTGCTCTCCCAGGCCATAGCAGAGAGCTGGATTGGAAGTGGAGCAACCAGGACTAGAACCAGTGCTCATATGGGATGGCGGCGCCGCAGGCGGAGGATTAACCTACTTCGCCACGGTGCCGGCCCCATTCATGTTTCTGAAGCATAGCTAGTAATGATAATAACAATAACAGCAAAAACAATAAAACATTACTGAAAGTTTATTAGGGTGCCAGGAACCGTGTTGTGTATTTTATGTTCATTAATTCACTTAGCCCTCTGAATAGCTCTTCCAGCAGGACTGGGTACAAAAATTGTGGGCCCCGGTCAGAAATCCTTGTTCAAACATTATTCAGAATTTCAGAGTGATGACAGCAGAGCACTAAGCCACACTTGGGGCCCACATGGATGTAGAGCACTGTGTGGCTTCTATGTCGATGAAGCCAGCTCTGCCTACAGGAATGGTCTAATTATTTCCATTTGGGTCAGCTTATTTCTTTTTGACCAATCAACAAGTACTGAATGGTTCCTAAATCTTTTGAGAGTTGGTCTACTCTGCCCATTATTTCCTCAGGCATTTTCTTAAACTACTGTGTACTTAACTGGGAAGCAAATATAGGTGGGATTTCAGACTTAGTATATTTATTGCATGGTAGCCTTGTTGTTCCTTTTTTAAAAATCTAGTTTTTGAAAAGAGAAAGAGGAAGAGAGGGAGGGAGAGGGAGGGAGAGAGAGAGAGGCAGAGAGAGAGACTGCGCTTCCATCTGGTGCTTCACTTTCCGAATGCCTGTAATAGCTGGGGTTAGGGCAGGCTGAAGCCAGGAGGCAAGAACTCCATCTGGCAGACACCCAAGTACTTGGGCCATCATTGGTTACCTTCCCCAGAACATTAGCAGGAAACTGGATTGGTAGCAGAGTAGCAAGGACTAGAACTGGCACTTGGATTGATAGTTCAACCAGCTGTACCACAGCTCCTGCCCCTGACTTGTCATTCTTAATTGTGCATTGACTGAATTAACTTACAGTCATTTCTTGCATAGTAGTTGATTAAGCAATTTGACTTCCTCCTAACAAGAGAAAAGACCGCAAGTCTTGAACAATATAATTTGTCCATAAGCCCACTTCAGTTCATCAACCAGGAAAACTTTCTCCCTAGTTCTGTGTATAGATCTCTTCTCCTCTTACCTGCCTCCACCCCAACACATAACCTCCAGGCTATAAGTTACATCTTTTCATTATTTTTGTCCTAATTCTAGTTTGCTATTGGCATTAATTCTAATCTGATTTCATTCATATAAAAACATCAAACAAGCTACATAGTGCAGTTTAGCCTGGATCCTGTTCCTAGGGCCAGACTAGATTTTATCTCACATTTATAGCAGAATAAGTTCACAATAATTATTGTATTACGCCCTCAACACTCTCGGTTGCACTTATGTTCTCATATTTTGAAGGCTGACAATATCTTTAGGAAGTGTAAAAAGGGAGACAAATGTGGAAATGAGCAATTATTATGCAGGTGCCTGTGTATACATGTGAGCAACCCAGGAAAGAATGAAAAAGGCCTGGGTTTGGGACCAAAGGACCTGGATAACCAGAAAAATTTGTTGTGAAATGTATGCTACTAGGAAAATAATTTCTTCCTTTGAGCCTTGATTTCTTCTTTGGAGAAAAGAGTAAGAGTATTTGTCTGTTCACAAGATTTTTAATGTGGATGATTAGAAAACCCACATAAACTCTTTTTTAATTTTTTCTAAATTTTTTTAACATTAACTCTTAATGAAGATGAGGATGTTGTGTTTGATGCTCCTATATGAGATTCTTTCTTTGCCTCCTGTGCTCTTTGGACACTTAGCAATCAACACTATTTTGTTCTTTTCTTTTTTTTCTTTTTTTTTTTTTTAGTTTTTTTGACAGGCAGAGTGGACAGTGAGAGAGAGAGAGAGACAAAAAGGTCTTCCTTTTGCCGTTGGTTCACCCTCCAATGGCCGCCGCGGCCGGCGTGCTGCGGCTGGGGCACCCCGCTGATCCGAAGCCAGGAGCCAGGTGCTTCTCCTGGTCTCCTATGGGGTGCAGGGCCCAAGCACTTGGGCCATCCCCCACTGCCCTCCCGGGCCACAGCAGAGAACTGGCCTGGAAGAGGGGCAACCGGGACAGAATCCGGTGCCCCGACCGGGACTAGAACCCAGTGTGCCGGCGCCGCAAGGTGGAGGATTAGCTTGTTGATCCACGGCGCTGGCCGCTGTTCTATCTTAATAACTCCTCTATTTCATGTGCCTCTGGACCTGTGGCACCATCTTTTTGTGTATTCTCAGTGGTGGAAAACCTATGTCTTGTGATGGTTTGTTTTTATTGAAGAGTCATTCAAAAACAACTTTGATGACTACATGAGTGATTGAAATGGATAATCCCTCATTTTATCAAACAACAGCCCCAAATAGTGAAAGTAATAATATTTTCTTTTTTAAAAAATTAATTAATTAATTTTTTTGACAGGCAGAGTGGACAGTGAGAGAGGGAGACAGAGAAAGGTCTTCCTTCGCCGTTGGTTCACCCTCCGGCTCTCTGCTGTGGCCAGGGAGTGCAGTGGAGGATGGTCCAAGTGCTTGGGCCCTGCACCCTAAGGGAGTCCAGGATAAGCACCTGGCTCCTGCCATCGGATCAGCGCGGTGCACTGGCCGCAGCGTGCCGGCCGCAGCGGCCATTGGAGGGTGAACCAACGGCAAAGGAAGAACTTTCTCTCTGTCTCTCTCTCTCACTGTCCACTCTGCCTGTCAAAAAAAAAAAAAAAAAAAAAGATATAACAGCCCCTGGCTGGTTTAAATATGTATTTGTACTTTCCTTAGAGGCACAACTTTGAAGACTCAGCTCAATTGTTGCTATAACTCTTGGTGTATTTATTTAAAAATTAATTGCAACATATTAGTGTCACATACTCAGCTCCTCTCTGAACAGGACTGAGAGCGCAGTGGGTAGGGCAATAGTATACAATTGACTGTGTTTAGTGTGAGGACTGATATGAGATAATAAATAGCAAAAGAATGATTAAAAATATGACAAAGGAAAATATTTTTCACAAGTAAATAAGCCTGGATTCTAGCCGTGGTAATCTGATTGGCTTCCCAGTTATGGCACTGCTTGGGATGTCTGCATATCTGAGTCCCTAGGTTTGAGTCCCAGCTCTGCTGCTGATTCCAGCTTCCTGTTGATGCCACTCCAAGAAGAAGAAAGTGACACTCAAGGAGTTGGGTCCCTGCTGCCCATTTGGGAGACCCAGATTGTGTTCCTGGCTCCTGGCTTTGGCTTGGCCTAGCCCTGGCTATTGTGGGTATTTTGCAAGTACACCAGCGGATGGAAGTTCTCTGTCTCTGTATGCCCTTCAAATAAAAATAAATGAATTTTAAGATACATTTATATTATAAATTTAGAAGCTTGTTTTAGAAGTAGGAAGGAAGGGCTGGTGCCATGGCTGAACAGGCTAATCCTCCGCCTTGTGGCGCCGGCACACCGGGTTCTAGTCCCGGTCAGGGTGCCGGATTCTGTCCCCATTGCCCCTCTTCCAGGCCAGCCCTCTGCTGTGGCCCAGGCTTGCAGTGGAGGATGGCCCAAGTGCTTGGGCCCTGCACCCCATGGGAGACCAGGAAAAAACACCTAGCACCTGGCTCCTGCCATCGGATGAGGGTGAACCAACGGCAAAGGAAGACCTTTCTCTCTGTCTCTCTCTCTCACTGTCCACTCTGCCTGTCAAAAAAAAAAAAAAAAGTAGGGAAGGAAGAAGGAAGATGTTGGCAAATAGTGGGAAAAGTTCCTCTGAGAGCCTTGGCAACTTAGCTCTTGAGCAATGGATAGCAAATGCCCATTGGGTGACTACGGAGAGCTATCCTGGAAAGATTGAAGGGCACTTCCTCTGGATTCTTCATTTATGAGTGGCAATACAATAAGGTCATCTGAAAGAAATCTGGGATCTGAAAACATATGTTCAAATTCAGAAAAATCATTAAATCTGGTATTCTTTCCTCAAATCAATGGAATAACTGTTATATACCAAACACTAGGGGACACAGTACCTACTGAATACGTATAGTGCCTCCCAGTTAGCCACTGTTTTAAGAGCTATGAAGGGAAAGTGGAATATACTACCAAAATATACTACTAAAGTTAGTAATAAGGCAAGGGAAAACGTTCTGGGACTGTTACCTATTAAAATGGCTATCACTATAGATTCCTATTTACTATAGGGTTCTTGCTGAACTGCTGAATGTTAACCTCTCTGGCACTCATGGAAGTAGGAAGGAAAAAACTACCAATGACTGAAGACAAAGCAGATCATGGTGAAAAATGTAGGCAGTGTACTGATGTCAGTAAAATACAGCTGGGATAATATCATAACATGCAGATCAAACACAAATCACCTGCTCAGGAAGGATCTTAATTCTGGTTTTAAAGTACCCAAGTTACTTGTGGAACCAGTTGAAGCCGTTTATACAAAAGCTTATTGGAGAAAGGCCAACATATTAAGAGGCAAAGCAATTATCTTGGATTGGAGAAAAGATCTAGATACCGCAATTCATTAGTTTAAAAAAAATTCAAACCTGGGTAATTGTGTTTGTTAAAGAGAAAAATAGTGAATGCATAGCAAAGTGTTATTTGTATTATAGAATCCTCTGGTTTTGAGCTGTCTAGACACTGAAAGTGCTCATCAAAACATAAACCATGTAGGTGGGGACGTTGTCTTTTGTCTGCTGCTCTTTCTGAAGTCCTTAGAATAGTGCCTGGCATTAGCAGGGCACACTATTTTTTAAATGACTGCACAAATAAAAAGCAGATTAACAAATCATGAAGGTTATAAGGGAAGGGAAGAACATAATCAAAATATAAGAGATGTAATATTTAATATAGAAAAACAATTAGAAAGATCAAATAAATTGAGTCTATAGAAGGAAACTACAAAACTAATGTTTTCACATTAACAAAATAGTATAATGATATAAGGGAACAAAACACTCAGAATGTTGTTCATGAAATCAAATATTCAAATTTCATGGTGGTTTAAAAGGATATTGAATTTTATTATGTTCCATTTGTATTCACAAATGCCAAGGTGAAATATAACTGAACTCCTATTTTAGGGTGGCTACCATGAATTTCAAAGGATTGTTTTACTTTCTATGTGATCTTAGAAAAGTATAATAATGTGGCTATAGCCACTACTAAAAATTTATGAATCTGTACATAACCGTTGTCCATTTATTGAATGAAAATGCTATTAATGTTGATTTTCATCTGCATTTTTCCACTGTTACTAAAGATTAGTGCATAACTCACTACCGATAGCCACTCCATGTGTCATCTCCTATCTTGATACCCCAAAAGCAAGTCCTGGTGACTGCTCTCTGGGCCTGATCTGCGAATTCCATTGACTTGTGGCACTCCATTGTCATGTTATTCTATCTTAAAATGTTCAACCTACTTTTGAAGTGCTTCCTTCTGAGCAAGTACTTGTTGTCATTACTCTTTGTTTTATGCATATATTCATTTAAAAACTGTTCTATGAATACTAGTAATCAGCAATTCCTGTGTATGGATAAAAATGAATGATTATAAAACTAGCAGCATATTTTAAGCTTCTTCTATATAGGAGACAGAACAGAGTGATTTTGATATCTAATCAATAACATTGGGAAGATATTTTGTACACTGTGTGGACTCTTAGCTTGTGGTTGTAAACTTCAGTTGCTTTCCTATAATACATTTTCAATTCATAGATAATGATTCTTAGAAATTCAAAAAAATGTGGAAATTCAGGAAAATTTACTATTTAAATAAGACAAGTCAACAAAAGTCATTTTGGAAATTGGCATCTACCAATTGTTAGGCATTGTGGTAATCCCTGGGCAGAAAGTATGAAATCAGACATAGCTTCTTCCTTTATCTTCCTTTATAGTACACGGTCAGATATTGCACCAGGCAGGTACACAGGGCACACATAGCAACAGTAGAGGATTGTCCAAGGTATGGAGGTGGTGCAGAAAGAGGGATTAACTAATTCTCTGTAGGTGTGTGGAGGAATATAGGTATCAGTGAGGGTTGCAAAGGTTTTTAAAGATCAACTCTGAGCACATTAGGCAGAAACGACAGAAGGACATTCCAAGAAGAGAGAACAGATACCAAAAAGGAGTGGAGGAGTACGTAAAGGAGTGTGGTATGTTTGGGGGATTTGAAACAGTGCAACATTGCTTAACCTACAGCACTTGTGGAGAATGTAAGCAAACATCCCTTAGATGTAAGCTGTATTTGAGAGTCACAGAATGCACTGGGATGACTCCTGGGCTGACACTTGTGCATACATGGTGATGGCTATGAAGTTCAATGTAATTTAAATAATCCCAAGGACTTTGCCATCTTTTATGACTTTATACCAGCACACAATGTTAAAGAGCAGTAGCTTCATACAGTGTTTGAAATATATCTTTTCTCTTGAGACCCTTGTTTATTTCAGTGATCACACATTTTAAATGGCAAATATTGACACATAATAAAAATTTCCTTTGCTAACTATAGGAGTACAGTCAGACTAAGCCTACTTATGAAAATAACTGATTGTTTTTTTCCTGATGGATTTAACCATGTTTCTCTTTAGCTAAGACAGCTGTTACCATCCAGAACTGTTTATCCTATAGTTTTCTTGGGTGGTTAAATGAAAGGTTATAAATAGCCTTGTAGGACATGTAATGAAGTATGCCCTCAATAAATAATTATTGATGGGCTATTAGGCATTAGATAGATTTAGAGCATATAATATTAGAATTGTAGAATTTTATGAGTTTACTATTAACTGTGCAAAATCTGTCACATTTGATACTTTCTTTGCTTACAAATGACTACAATCTGTGAATACTCAGTTGTATGAATTACATGTTTTCCACTCAGCTCTCTTAGGAGATTAAAATCCTAAATGATGGTAACTATTAGGTGAAGAATATTCTCTTTAAATAGCATAGCTTGCCATGTGGTATAATAACAACCAATAAGTGTTTATTGGGTACTAATCTACCATAGAATGAATTACTTGGAGCTTCTAATCAAGGTCTTTGATTCTTCAGCAACTTAATCTCTATTTACAATTTTGACTTGGTGGAGATAGGCTGTTCAACAGAGGTATAATGTAAGTTACAAATGTATGTTTATATTTTTCAGTGTCCACATCTGAGAAAGGAAAAAAAGTTGAAATTAATTTTAATAAAATATTTCATTTAACCCGATCAAAATATCAGCTTTCCAATATATAATAACTATATTTATTAATGAGACATCTTAGTCTTCTTTTTCCTTTACTAAGTCTTAAAATCTGGTGTGCATTTTTTATTTAACAGCACAGCCCAATTCAGATGATAAATTTTTGTCAGAAATACTTGGTGTATATTTAGATTTCAAAAAATTTATAGTTGAAAGGGAAGATTCACATTCTTGTTTTATCAAACATAATTTTAAAAATTTTCAAGCACTGACTCAAATCAGTTCTTAAATTTATTTAAAACTAAGTCAAATGAAAAATTCAAACCATATGTCAAATGCTGAACAGACACATGTAGCAAGTACTTTATTGTATTGAGCAGTATGATTCTAGAGAATTCTATTCCAATGTGCTGATGGTAGGCAGTGTTCTTTTATGACATATCAGTAAGTTTAGCACCTTGTAGATGTTTATTTTCTCTTCCAATTTGTTCTTAAAACTTCTTCTGAAACTTTCATTACCCTATTACCTTGTTAGAAGCCTCTAATGTGAAAATGTCACATTTGTTTAATAACACTAAAGAAAATGACCCAAAGTCTTAAAATATTGTGTTTTGTCATTTTTCTGTTGTCAGCCAGGCACAAGATGAAATATATAATGATACAAGAAAATTTTGCTCATGAGCATTTTCATGATTAAGGACTAGGATTAAACTGTTTAATTCCATCATTATACTGTCTTGTGCATCTGAAGGGGAAACTTGCTCACATAGGGGTGGGTACTCACTCACTCCATAACTCCTTTAAAAAATACAATAGCTTGTTTTTAAACCATGAAAAGTGCATTTTCATTTATTTTGAACTATATATCAGGTCTAAAATTGTAGGTGTTAATAAAGGATTATCTGAATGCTTTTTTAAAGATAGAGTTGTTTCTAATCTATTTTTGTTAGTCAGAATTATAATTTTGAGTTATCCAATGATTTTCTTTAAATGTAACTTCAGTGCTTATTTATAAAGCTTAAGAAAAAGTTGACTTATAAAGTATTCTTTACTATTTCCATATGGTAGTACAGTATAGCAAATATACCTAAGAGACTGGCCACATTTTATTTTAAAAATTTGAAAGTTTTTAATGTGTTTTAAAGCAGAAAGAGAAATCTTCAATTTACTGATTCACTTCCCAAATGCCCAAAACAGTCTGTGCTAGGCCAGATTGAAAGCAGGAGCCTAAAACTCAATCCAGATCTCCCCTGTGGATGGTAGGGGCCCAAGCACTTGAGCCATCACCTGCTGCCTCCAGGGTGCATTTTAGCAGGAGGTTAGAACTGAGAGCTGAGCTGGGACTAGAACCCAGGCACTCCCATATGGGATGCTGGTGTCCCAAGTAGGGTCTTAGCTGCACCAAACACCCGCCCCATGAATTTTAATGTGTACTTCAAAGTCTGTGGAAACCACCATGCCAAAGTCCTGGGCTCTCCTTCCAGCTGTCTCCAATTAGTCATTATATTTTATGGGGGTTAACCTGTGTGTTTTGTGACTGGTGCAAGACTGAACAGCACCACACAACCCAGTTATCTGCTTCTGTATCTTATTAACCTGGTGTATCTATGACCTTAAATCAATCACTCTAGTAGAACTTTGTAAAACAGAAATATATGTGTGTGTGTGTGTGTGTGTGTATGTTTGTGTATATGTGTGTGTGTGTGTGTGTGTGTGTGTGTGTGTATATATATGCATCTCAGGTCACCATGAGGATCAAGATTTAGGATAATCTGGAAGAAGAAAATCTCAGCTAGCAGTGAAGGGATAACTCATGTTTTCATGGGGCTAAACACCCTTTCACAGAGACTTTATTCCCAGGTTAGTACAGGGACTATTGTAACACAAGATCCTCTTGTGTGATTGCAGTGACACTGTCTTAGCAGCCCCTATAGGCAGCAGCTTCTGCCCTGGCAACTGCAGTCCATCTTGGTGATTCCTTTGCAAGGGAACTATAAAATCTTGGCATTCTCAGTTGCATCCCACAATTCAGAATGCAGCGTTGCAGTTCCAAAGCCTTAATTCTTTCTGAGGAATATCGGTGACCACCAAAGGGGTCTTGTGATTTTTATTTGCTTTGTGAACTTGGGAAGTGTTTATAACACAAAACGCTTAAAGAAATAAATATACAGAGCGTTCCAGAAGTGAATATACACTTAGTGAGAATTTATTTTTCCTCAGAGGATTTTTGTTTGCTATTTTTAGGTCTTTTGGACCCATGTTCTTAGGGTCAAATGTTAACTTTTCAGAAACAACCTTTAATGAGACAGGATAAAAAGCATCTGCTGTAGGGGTTCTTATTTAAATGGATGAACTTCAGGAGACATGATGAATTTTCCACCATTATAAGATTTAAGAAAGAAGAAGAAGAAAGAGCTATCCTCTCTATTGCGTCTTTATCTTCCAACCAGGAAAGGAAGTGCAAAGGAAATCTTGGAAAGAGCAATAGAGAGATGGTCAGGTTTTTGTCCTAGAGACTGTGCAAAACTAAGATCTCAAATAAGATAGAAAGAAAAGCAGCATTGCTTTTTAAAGGGCTAACGGGTCCCGGACTATGCGGTATACACTCGCAGTCTGCAGAATGTAACGAGTGGCAGGTGTATGGGAGGGTGAAGAAGCCACCTGAGTTAGGAAAGGGCCCAAATCTGAGGCAGCTCTCCATCCTAACCAAATGAGCTCGCTTAAGTGACACTTCCTTGTGTCCCAGGAAGTGACGATCAGCCAGTGTAGATGTTGTGACTCGCTGGTCTTACCCGCTCCACGGTGCTGCAGGACGCGGGGAGACCTCCCTGGCCGGTCCCATTCCCAACGAGTCCACGCAGTCGGGGGCCTCAGTCCCTCACCCCGAGGCTTCTCCGGTCGCCCCTCGGGGTTGCTGGCGCTGCTGTGGGGCTATTGTGCCCTTTACACAACTACGAGGGTGACCCTGAACCCTATGGCTCCCTGGAGAAGGAGACTGAAAGGGAGGATCAGGCCAGGAATTGAGAAAGCTGGGGAACCGGGGTGGAGAAACATTTCAGAATGAAAAAAGTCCCGAGATTGTAGACGGGAGTGTACGGTCTATCGTAGGATCTACTCAATGCTTCCCGATAAAAGCGACAATAAAAGGGGGGAGGGAGCACTTCTCTGCATCAGCTCCCACGCACCCCAACCCGACAAAAACCAAACAAGAATAAAAATAAAAGCACCACAGGCTCTTAGACGACCATAAACTCCGCGGGTGGGGCGAGAAACAAAAATAAACAAGGACAGGCGGGCAAGAGAGCGCGGGAGGAGGAGGAGGCGGCTCCGCATCCCTAATGAGGGAATGAATGGAGAGGCCCCCTCGGCTGGCGCCCGCCCACCCGGCGGCGGCGGCCAAGTGCCTCTGGGCGCTGCGTTCCTCGCCCGCCGCTCCGCGCGCCGCCGGCTCGGGCCGCTCCTCCAGGCTGAAGCGCGGCGGCGGCGGGGACGGCGTGGACCCAGCCCGGACGCGCGCGCCGGTGGCTCGGGTGCCAGGAGCGGGGGCGCTGCCGCCGCTGGGCCCCGGGCGCGTGGATGCGGCTGGCCGGGCGGCGCCGCACACCTGAGGCGGGGCGCGGCGCGGGCGCGGGCGCGGCGCTGTCAGGGCCGCCGAGCCGCGCTGGTCGGGACTAGCCAGGCAGTGATTTGAGGCGCCGCGTTCACCTTCAGCCATGGCCCGGAGAGCCTAGCGGGGTCTGGACACCGCCCCCCGGCTCCCTTTCCCCGCCTCCTATCCCTCGGCGCCGCATCCTGCCGTGCTACTGCTCTCGCCTGGAGCCCTCCCCGGCTCTGGCCCGCGTCGCCCGGCGGCGCCGCCGCGCGGAGCGGCTCCCCCTCCTCTTCCTCCGCGTCCTCTTCCCCCTCTCCCCCGGCGGGGCCGCTTGTTGCACCGCCCCGCGGCCTGCGGGAGCCGCTCGCCCGGGCCGGGCCCCGGCCTTGTGCTCGCCTCTGCACTCCCTCCCTCTCGCCCTCGGGGCCCGCACCCGAGCCCGGCCGGTGAGACCCCGGCCCGACCCCGCCGCCCGCACAAAATGTCGGCCCGGACGCCATTGCCGACGGTGAACGAGCGGGACACGGAGAATGTGAGTAACCGAAGCCTCCCCCGGCGGCGGCGAGGGCAGGACCCTCCTCCCTGCCGCACTTCACCCCCGCTGGGGCTGCCGCGCGTCCCCATCCCCCCACCCCAGGCGCGGCCACCCGCGACAGGGTCTCCACCTGGTGCCTGCGGGACCCTCACCCATTGCTCAGCCCTGTTCATTCCAACCCCATTGCGCTGCGTTGCCCTCCACGCTGAGGGTGGGGGCACTGGCGGTGGCGCCCTCTTGCCCAGAGGTGGTCCTCCGGGAGAGGATGGGGTGATGGAGGGCAGGGAGGCGGAAAGCGAAGTCAGAGTGGGCGTCCGGGATTGCTTTCTTTCTCCCTCTGCGTTCTGTATCCCCACCCGAGTGGTTGTCAGCTTCGTGAGAACCCACGAGTGAGCTACCCCTACACCCGCGCCTTTCTGGCTCTTTCAGCCTTTTGCATGCCCCCCCACCCCCCGCATTGCCCCATGACTTTGCTTTTTGTAACATTGGGTCCACGTTTTGGGTCATGGGCACCGAAGAGAGAAGCTCGAGAATGGAAGCAGAGATGTGCGCGTGTGAGTTTGTGCTGTGTGAGACTCTTTTGGCAGAGATGAGTAGAAGAATTTTGCCGGCAGCTTCTTGTGGACCAGGGGTTACAGCAAAATGTTCAAATGCCGCCTGAAGCCAAGTGCTTTTTTATCCTCTGCCTCTAGTCAGGGGTGATGATTCAGGGCAGGTTTTACTTTAAATATCTCCTTCCTTCTTGGAGGGTCACAAGGTGCATTTCTTTGAAGGAAGGATTTTCTGTGATCAAATTGCCCTCAGGAGTTTTTTATCAAGATGCAGATGTACCTGGTGTTTAAACTCCGAAAACTAAAAGAACAAGACCAGTTGTATTTCCGCCTAATGAAAATTACAGTTGTGTATGTATGTGTGTGTGTGTGCAAGTTCCTTTGTGGGTAAGGTTTTATATTTTGTTTTTGTTTCATGTTTTACCCCCCTCCCCCACCCCCCATGACCTGGAAATAGGCCCTTAGCAAATTTTCCAGCTAGTTTTAAGGAGCTACTGGGGTACTAAGTTTTGGTCTGTTGTTCAGAGCACTCTGGTAGTCTGCTTAACTCGGTCAGCCCTCCTGCCAGTGACTTCATAGGCTTGGTAAAATAAAATAATGAAGTGCTTTGGCATTCTTAGACAAAAGGGATGGGAGACAAGAGATACAAGCCCGCTTGTGAAGCCTTGGAGGGATGTGTAAACATTATTTAATCTTGGAGAGAAGGGGAGCACAGAAACTTAACCTAATTATATGAAGAGAATAGAAATTCTAGTAAGAAACCATTTTTAGAAGACCCATGAAGATGCTTCAGAGTATGCTTTTGTCCTCTTTAGTGTTGTTCATTTAAAATAGTAAAGGTAGTGTAAGGCTGCCGTTCTCATAAATTATAATGTGATTTGCATCATAAACGTTTTTTAAAATAGAATTTCTGCATAATTTGGAGAGATTGAAGGTCAGAGAAAAAGGAAGAATTTGGTTAAAGTTGATTTAAAGCCAAGTTGATACAGGATTTTTCTAAGAGGGACTCAAAAAAATTCTTGTCATTCACAAGTGTGAATGAAAAATAAGACAGATGATGACCCTTGTTTTATTAACAAAATACTGTGTCTGTTAACCAAGGAGGAGTGTAAAAATGCATTGTTTGTATTTTCTTTTGGGTTTTGATGAGTAAAACTCTTCTCTTGTTTGAAGGTGGTGTTTTATGCAGACATGAGATAGCATTAAAGAAATACGCGTCAAGGAATAGTACAAAAGCCAGCATGTTTGTAAGACTCCTCCCAAAAGATTTCTAAGCTAAGCAGTTGTAGTGTACAACATTTTGTTGTACCTTCTGAAGACAATTATACTGTGTAAAGTCATTTGCTGTGTTTCTGAATATTATTTCAGAGTCACTTTTATGGTCTCGCCCCTTATTGTGTTGGATATAACTGAGTCTCCAGATCTTTGCCCACAGCCTAATTTTGTTCTAATTGCTGTGGAAAGTGTCCATTGTACTTCAGCTGTTAATCAATAAGTATGCGCTGAACTCTGGTTTTTAGCTCTAAGGGAATATAGAATAGTATTTTAGACAAAGCCTCTCCCCTCAAGGAGCTTACAGAAGAGGTAAATGGAATCCTAAACAGTATACCATTTAAGGTAGTGAGTACTAAGAACTATATTGGTTTATAAGTGTTCCAGGTGTTTACCAAAGGGCCCACCACTGGTGACTGTTAACTCAGCATTGATGTCTCTTTATTCTCCAATTGGTAGTAAGTGACATTATTGATCCTTACCGCTCAGGGATGAAGAAAAGTAACACACCTGCTTGTAAGCTAATGTGTTACTGCTAATATGGCAGTCAAAGTGTACATTTGTTTGTAGTCACTTTGATTAAGTGATTGATTTTAAAACATTTGTGAAAATTTTTATATTTATATGACTATTAAAGGCTTCCAAGTCCTTTGAAATATCTAAAGATCGCTAAAATCCTATATTCATCTTATAAATTAAAAATCAAGAAATTTGTTTTTTTAAAAAAGCATCTTGATAACATATGGATTTTGTGTCCTTGGGAAAATGTACTATCTATTCTTCCCGATATGACTAATAGACACTCAGGATAAATTTAAAAATTCAAAAGTTGAATGTTGTAGTGCTGATCTCTTATATACTGCTACTGTGTACTGTAGAGTGAGAAGGAATTGCTTTGCTTTGAGAACATTCTCTGTGTTCTTTTTCAGGAATATTTTCTTAGATGAAGGCTTTGTGTGTGGCTTATAATATAGCCTCAACGAAATACAGCCAACCAACCAATGATTAACTTTTTTGAAGCATTGAACAATTTGTAATAAAACAGGAAAGACATGTTGCACATAATACAATTTACACAAAATGTGTTTGATTTTTATGGTGTAAAGAACAAGTCCAGAACAAGATGTGTATTTGAAAGATTTCTCTTTTTTTCTTTATACTTGGTTAATTCCAGCATGAATGTAAATAATATATAGTATTACTATTATGTGCTTTTAAATGAAATAAATTTTTTTTACTGTTTTAGAAAAACTCAATTACGATATTCTTAAAAATATTCCTTTTATTTGAAAGAGACATAGCAACAGAGAGACAGGGATAGATCTTGCATCTACTAGTTCATTCCCCCACATGCTTGCAACAGCCAGGCCTGGGCTAGGCTAAAACCAGGAGCCAGGGACTCAATCTGGGTCTGCAGTGTAGGTGGCAGGGACTCAAGTATTTGAGCCATCATCTGCTGCCTCCCAGGCTACACAATAGCAAAGAGCTAGATTGGAAGTGGAGACAGGACCGAATCCCAAATGCTCTGATATGGGATCTAGGTGTTCCAAAGAGCCACTTAACCATTAGGCCACATGCCCACCTCATATTATGGTAATTTTTACAGGTCAAAAATGCCCTGGCTAGTTTTCTGTGATGAAATTTTGATCAATCTGAAGGAAGCTAACTTGACTGTTTCTTAGGATGTTTGAAAGTTGAATTAGGTTATATTCAAGAACTGTTAACACTATTGACAGTGAGTCTTTGGATAGATCTGAAATTCAAGATGGTAGCTTAAGTACTTCATGTGACTAAGTTATCCTTCAGTAGTTTGTCCTGTGGGAGTCACTGTTAATAGCTTGAAAAGGAAAGAAGAGAGCAAGCATTTGCCACTACCCCTGTGTTTATGCAGTACCATGTGCCTCCCCCTTAAGTCACAGTACCTGTCACATTGCCTCCCAATTGCTGCCTTTGTCTCTTTTTTTTCTTCAAGATTTATTTATTTATTTGAAAGGCAGAATTACAGGGAAGCAGAGAGAATGAGGGGTCTTCCTTCTGCTGGTTCACTCCCCAGGTAGCAGCAATGGCTGCAGCTGGGCTGATCCAAAGCCAGGAGCCAGGAGTTTCTTCTGGATCTCCCACATGGTGCAGGGCCCCAAGGACTTGGGCCATCCTCTAGTGCTTTCCTAGGCCATAGCAGAGAGCTAGATTGGAAGTGGAGCAGCTGGGACTCGAACCAGTGACCACATGGAATGCTGGCACTGCATGCGGTAACTTTACCCACTAGACCACAGCGCTGGACCCTGTCTCCTTTGTTCTTTATTGCTGGTGCCCAGCATAGTTGTTAGTGGTAGTATAAAAGAGATCAATACTGTGTAATATTCCTCCTTTTCCCCACTTATTATCTAGAAATATTAGGGACATTGACTACGAGTGGATGTAATATGTTACAACCTGAGAGACTGAAGCATTTGGAAGCAATGTGCAGTGATCTGCCAACGGTTATAATGAATCTCTGATTCTTGACTACTCATGCTGTTATTTCTCTGAAGTGGCTTGCTTTTTTTTTTTTTTTTTTTTTTGTCTCAGAGGTTTTAGAAGAAGCTATGAAATGATGTAAGTTATAAGGACTAGGGTATCCCATCTTTATCTCTACTTCTGAACCTTTATTATTTCTACTGTGTGGAGTGTCCTGCTCTTTCCCCTTTTTGTCAAACTTACAAGTGCTGCTTTGTGAATTGGCTTATGGTTTTAACAAAACTCCTGAACTGATGGCAGCCAACATTGCTGTCTGTTGTAGCTGAACGCTGGTGTGTGTAAAAGTCTATGCTAATAGTGTCCAGTGTGGATGTGCAGGGCAGTCTATTTGGAGAAGAAATTGCTGGTGTTGATGACTTCATTTCTGACTTGTATTTTCTTTTTTTAAAAGCTCCTGTAATGTAAAAATAACCAAAAAACTTTGATTTTTTAAATTTTTTATAACGTACTTTTTTTTCTTTATTTTTAAAGATGTATTTATTTATTTGAACATCAGAGTTACAGAGAGAAAAGGAGAGGTAGAGAGAAGGAGAGAGGTCTTCCATCCATTGGTTCACTCCCCAATTGGCCGCAACAACCGGAGCTGTGCCAATCTGAAGCCAGGAGCCAGGAGCTTCCTCAGGGTCTCCCACGTGGGTGCAGGGACCCAAGGACTTGGGCCATCTCCCACTGCTCTCCCAGGCCATAGCAGAGAGCTGGATTGGAAGTGGAATGGCTGGGACTTGAACCCGTGCCCATATTGGATGCCGGCACTGCAGGTGGCAGCTTTACCTGGTATGCCAGCCCCAGCCAAATAACTTTTAAATTATTAGTCTCTTTTCCTATCTGAGACTCTAGGGGTCATTTTCTCTCTCTCTCTCTCTTTTTTTTTAATAATTAAACTTATTTGAAATGCACACACACATACACACTACAGAGGAAGAGGGAGAGATTGTCCATTTGCTTGTTTACTTCCCAGATGCCTGTGTTGTGACTGGGCCAGGCTACAATCAGAGGGGGCCTAGAACTCAATCCAACTCTCCCCTTTGGTAGCAGGGACCCAACAACTTGAACTATCACCTGCTGCCTCAGAGGGTGTACAGTAGTGGGAAGCTGGATCAGAAGTGAAGTTGGGGCCAGCGCCATGGCTCAATAGGCTGATCCTCCGCCTGCGGCACCGGCACACCGGGTTCTAATCCCGGTCGGGGAGCTGGATTCTGTCCTGGTTGCCCCTCTTCCAGTCCAGCTCTCTGCTGTGGCCCGGGAGTGCAGTGGAGGATGGCTCAAGTCCTTGGGCCCTGCACCTGCATGGGAGACCAGGAGAAGCACCTGGCTCCTGGCTTCGGATCAGTGCAGTGTGCCGGCTGCAGTGCACTGGCTGCAGCGGCCATTGCGGGGTGAACCAATGGTAAAAGGAAGACCTTTCTCTCTGTCTCTCTCTCTCACTGTCCACGCTGCCTGTCAAAAAAAAAAAAAAGTGAAGTTGGGGCCAGCGCTGTGGTGTAGTGGGCTAAGCCTCCACCTGTGGCACTGGCATCACAAATGGGCACTAGTTTGAGCCCTGGTTGCTCAACTTCTGATCCAGCTCTCTGCTATGGCCTGGGAAGGCAGGAGAAGTTGGCCCAAGTCCTTGGGCCTCCTGCACCTGGCTTTGGATTGACTTAGGTCCAGCCATTGCAGCCATTTGGGGTTGAAGACTTCTCTTTCTCTCCCTCTGCCTCTTCCTCTCTAAGTGCCCTTCAGATAAATAAATGAATAAATAAATCTTTAAAAAAATCATTTATAAATCTAGATACTCTGGTATAACAGGGCCAGCAATGTGGTATAGTGCGTAAAGCTGCTGCCTTCAGTGCTAACATCCCATATGGGTGCCAGTTCAAGTCCTGGCTGCTCTACTTCCAGTCCAGCTCTCTGCTATGACCTGGGAAAGCAGAAGATGGCCCAAGTCTTTTGACCCCTGCACCTGTGTGGAAGACCCAAAGAGGCTCCTGGCTCCTGGCTTTGGATCAGCTCAGCTCCAGCCATTGCAGCCATTTGGGATGGAAAATGTCTGTCTGTCTCTCTCTCTCTAACTTTGCCTTTCAAATAAATAAATCTTTTTAAAAAATCTTAAAACACATTTTACCCTTATTATTGAATGATATCTTTGCCCAGGTTATAACCCTAGGTTGACAGTTTAATTTCTTTCACTGCCCATAAGATAATGTTCCGTAGTCTACTGATAACCATTGATTCTATTCAAAAGTCATCTGTTAATTGATAGATGATCTTTTCATCTGTTTTTGTCAGGTTCTTCTTTTGGGTATAATTTTACTACAGTACATTTAGGTATGTTTTTCTTTTCATTGAAGCAAGAGGAAGCATCCAATTTATGGTGAAGCTTGAGTGGAAGAATTGTGAAATCATTGAGACTTTACAAAAAGTTTATGGGGACAATGCCTCAAAGAAATCAGCAGTTTATAAATGGATAACTCATATTAACGAAGGAAGAGATTATATTGAGGATGAAGCCCACAAGCAGATCATCCACATCATTTGCTAGAAAAAAATTAGTCTTGTTTGAGCGTTAATTGAAGAGGACTAGCAGCCAAAACAATAGCCAGCACCACTGACATATCCATTGGTGCAGCCTACACAATTCTGACTGAAAAATTAAAGTCTGGGAAACTTTCTGCTTGTTGAGTACCAAAACTGTTGGATAGATCAGTTCTAGGTAAGAGCAGAGTTTTCAAAGGAAATTTGAGACAAGTGGCATCAAGATCCAGAAGCATTCTCCAAGAACTGAAGTGGGAAATGAAACATTGGCTTTACCAGTATGATCCTGAGCATAAAACATAATCAAAGCAATGGCTACCAAGAGGTGGAAGTAGTCCAGTCAAAAGCAAAACAACTGGTCAAGAGCAAAGGTCATGGTAATAGTTTTTAGGAAACTATCTTTTAAGCAATATTTTCTAGTTTCCAAGACACAAGTCTTTTGCTTCCATGGTTAAATTTACTCCGAAGTATTTTATGCTTTTTTTTTTTTTTAATTTGACAATTAGTGAGAGACAGAGAGAAAGGTCTTCCTTTTACCATTGGTTCACCCCCCAAATGGCTGCCACAGCTGGCTCTGCGCCAATCCAAAGCCAGGAGCCAGGTGCTTCCTCCTGGTCTCCCATGCAGGTGCAGGCACCCAAGCACTTGGGCCATCCTCCACTGCCTTCCTGGGCCACAGCAGAGAGCTGGACTGGAAGAGGAGCAACTGGGACCAGAACTGCACCCATATGGGTTGCCGGCACTGCAGGCGGAGGATTAACCAAGTGAGCCATGGCGCCGGCCCCTGCTTTTTGATGCAGTTGTAAAAGGGCTTTATTAATTTCCTTTTCAGATAGTTTCCTATTATATATAGTTATACAACTGATTTTTGTGTGTTGATTCTTCAACTTTGCTGAATTTGTTGGTTAGTTTTGTCAGTTCTTTTGAGTGTGTAACCTTTCCAATTTTCTACATATGAGATCATCTCAGTTTTAAGCAGATTATTTTATTTATTCCTTTCTGATCTTTTTATTTCTTTTTCTTGTCTAATTACTCTAGCTAGGACTTCAGTACTATTATGTTGGCTAGAAATGATAAGATTGGGCAAACTTGCCTCGTTCCCAATCTTAGAGAAAAACTTTGTTTTCTACTGTTGGATATGATATTAGCTACATTTTAAAAAAATATTTATTTTACTTATTTTAAGGGTGGTGGGTGGGGGAGAAAGAGATTGATTTATTGATTGTTTTTCTTTCATCTATTGGTTCATTCCTCAAATGGTCGTAATGGCCAGGGCTGGAGCCCTGAAGCCGGACTGAAGCCAGGAGCCAGGTCTCCCATGTGGGTGCAGGGCCCAAGGACTTAGGCCATCTTCCACTGCTCTCCCAGGCATGTTAGTAGGGTATTGGATCAGAGGTGGAACATCCAGGACTTGAACCAGCACCCATACTGGATGCTGGCATTGCAGGCTTTGGCTTTATCCACTCTGCCACAACGCTGGCCCCAGCTACGGGTTTTAATATATGGTCTCTAGTATAATTTCCTTTATTACTGTTTTGTTGAGTGTTTTATTGTGAAAGGGTGTTGAATTTTGTCATACTTTTACTACGTCTTCTGATGATCATGTGATTTGTATCTTCCTTCTGTTAATACCGTATATTACATTAACTAACGTTGGTACGGTGAACTCTCCTTGGATCTCAAGAACAAATCTGTATGATTATGGTGTATATGCCCATTTAAATTTCCTATTCAGTTTGATTTGGTTTGTAGTTTTCTTTCTTTTCATCCATTCTTTCTCTCTATATTTTTTTCACTTATGTTCATTAGGATTATTGGTCTATAGTTTTGTTTTGGGTAATGCTGTTTCATAAATTTCATAAATTAAGTTAGGAAATGTTCCCTCTTAAATTTTTGGAAGAGTTTGAACAAGATTAATGGTAATTCTTTAAATATTTGTGGATTCTTCAGTAAAGTCATTTGCTCCAAAGGCCCAAGAACCAGGACTCTGATGTCTGAAAGCCAAAGAAGATGGGTGTCCCAGCTCCAGAAGAGAGAATTCACCCTTCTTCTGCCTTTTTGTTCTTTTTGGCCTGCCAGTGAATTGAATGATGTTTGCCAAATTGAAGAGTGTATATTCTTTGCTCAGTCTGTTGAAACCTAGAAAGGATGCTTTATCAGGTATCCAAGTATCGCTTAGCCCATCCAGATTGGCATATAGGTTATTTGATTTTAGTAATCATCTGTTTCTTCTATGTCATGTAATTTATTGGCATATAATTATTCATGATGGTTTCTTATAATCCTTTTCATTTCTGTGGAATTAGTTGTAATGTCTGCTCTTTCTGATTTTATTTGCTTGAGTTTCTTTTTTTCTTTTTCTTTTTTTTTTTTAAAGTTTTATTTATTTATTTGAAAGTCAGAGTTACAGAGAGAGAGAGAGAGAGAGAGAGGGAGAGAGGAGAGGCGGAGAGAGAGAAGTATTCTGTCCGATGGTTCACTCCCAAGATGGGCACAATGGCCGGAGCTGTGCCTCTCCAAAGCCAGGAGCCAGGAGCTTCTTGCGGGTTTCCCATGTGGGTGCAGGGTCCCAAGGACTTGGGCCATCTTCTACTGCTTTCCCAGGCCATAGCAGAGAGCTGGATCGAGAGTGGAGCAGCCAGGACTGTTCAAGCCCATATGGGACGCCAGCGCTTCAGGTCAGAGTGCTAACCCATTGCGCCACAGCGCCGGCCCCCTCTGTTTTTTTCTTAGCTAAAGGTTTATCAGTTTTGTGGATTTTTGAAAAGCCAACTCATAGTTTCATTGATTTTTTTTTGTTTGTTTTTCTATTTCATTTTGTTTTACTCTAATCTTTATTATTTCTTCCCTTCTGCTAATGTTGGATTTAGTTTGCTCTTCTTTTTCTAATCCTTGTGGCGTAGATTTAGGTTGTTTACTTGAGATCTTTCCTTTTTTTCTATGTAGACGTTTTTTAATGAAGTCACTATAAACTTCCTTTTTTGTATTACTTTTGCTATGTCTCATAAGTTTTGGTATGTTGTGTTTTTGTTTTCATTTATCTTAAGAATATTTTCTAATTTCCCCTTTGATGTCTTCTTTGACCCACTGGTTGTTCAAGAATGTGTTGTTTAATTTCCACATATTTGTGGATTTTCCAGTTTTGTATCTGTCATTAATTTCCAGTTTCATTCCATTGTGGTCAGTAAAGATACTTGGTGTGATTTCAATCTTAACTTTGTTAAGATTTTTTATGTGACATGTTATCTATCCTGGAGAATGTTCCATGTAAGCTTGACAAGAATGCGTATTGTATGACTATTGAGTAGAATGTTCTATATATGTCTGTTAGGTCTGCTTGGGTTATAGTGTTGCTAAAGTTCTCTATTTCCTTGCTGATTTTATTTGTTTGTTTTTTGGTCTAGAGTGCTATCCGTTATTCAGTGGATAGGATATTGGTATATACTTTTCAAAAATATTTGTTTACTTAAAAGTTATAGAGAGGGAGAGACAGAGAAATCTTTAATCAACTGGTTCACTCCCTAGATAGCCAAATGGCCTTGGCCAAAGCCAGGAGCTCCATTTGTGTCTCCCACTTGGGTGGCAGGGGCCCAAATTCCTGGTGGGTCATCTTGCACTGCTTTTCCTAGGCAATTAGCAAGAAGTTGGATGGGAAATGCAGCAGCTGGGACTGGGACTGGCATCCATATCTGAAGCCAGTGTTGCAAGCAGTGGCTTTACCTGCTATGCCACAATAACGGCCTCAGATGTTGGTATATTCAGTCATTATTATGTTTCTGTCTATTTCTGCCTTTAGCTTTGTCAAAGTTCGCTATCTATATTTAGTTCTAATGTTGGGTGCTTATATATTTATAATTGTTACACCTTCCTCTTGAATTGACTCTTTCATCTTATGTAATATCTTTCTTTGTCTCTTGTGTGGCAGTTTCTGACTTAAAGTCAATTTTATCTCATACAGGTGTGGCCATCCCTGCTTATGTGGTTACTCTTTTCATGGAAGATCTTTTTCCATCCTTTTACTTTCAGCCTATATGTGTATTTAAATCTAGAAACAGTGTCTTACAGATAGCATGTAGTTGGATTTTGTTTTCTTGATCTATTCAGTCACTCAGTCTTTTGATTGGACATTTAATGCATTTAGGTTTAACCTAATCAGCGATAGGGGAGAACTTATTGCCATTTTGGTAATTGTTTTTTGTCTTTCTTGTACCTCTTTTGTCCCTCTTGTGCTCACTTCTAATATGTTCATTGATTTTTTTGTTGTTGTTGTGACATCTAAAATATGCTGGCTTCTGTCAGCATATGGAAGCAATGCCTTTGGCAGTCGGCAGTCCCCCCAAAATTGCGTGCATGCCACATTGTTTTCCCCCAATTTGTTGAATTTTCAGCCTCATCAGTCATATTTAATTTCATCAATTCCATATTAGTAAATGTTCTAAGATTTTTCGGTCAAGCCAATCTTGCCTTTTTTCTTTCGTTTTTTTTCTTTTTTTTCAATCTTGCCTTTTTAAATAGTATTTTGGTGCTTGCTTATTTTTATGATTTTATCTTCATTTCCCTAAATATTTAATATATAATTATTTACATTCTGTTTCTGGTAATTCTGTTATCTAAAGGCCCTGGAGTTTAGGTCTTATATGCCTACTAGTTCTTATCCTTTGTATTTGTTTCTTTTTGTATGTGTTGGTCTTTGCTGGTGAGTTCCTATTTGCCCAGTTTTTATCTGTGTGAAATCTTGGGACTAAACTGAGAATGCCTTCCTCCAGAAGGAGTTTGTTTCCTCCTACTGGGATGCCCTACTGACATGGGACACTTGAGTTTCCTATAGGGATCCTGGCCCCATGAGGGTTATTTGTTCAGCTCTCTCACCTTGTCCTTGGGCCAAAGCTTAGATACTTGACCCCAGAATAACTCTGGCTTTTGTGGAAGCTCTCAGCTGTTTACTTGTTTTTTTTGTTTGTTTGGTTTTTTTTTTGAGGGTTGTTTGTTTTTGGTTTGTCCTTGAATGGCTTCTCTCTCTCTCTCTTTTTTATTTTAATAAATTTACTTTTTTTTAAGGGTTTGTTTATTTATTTGAAAGGCAGAGTTAGAGAGGCAGAGGCAGAGGCAGAGAGGGGGGATGAAGGGAGGGAGCGAGGGAGGGAGGAAAAATCTTCCATCCGATGGTTCATTCCTCAAATGGCTGTAACAGCCGGAGCTGGGCTGATCTGAAGCCAGGAGCCGGAAGCTTCTTCCAGGTCTCCCACGCAGGAATAGGGGCCCAAGGACTTAGGCAGTCTTCTTTGCTTTACTAGACCATAGCTGAGAGCTGGATCGGTAGTGGAGCAGCTGGGTCTCAAATCAGCGCCCGGGATGCGGACATTGCAAACGACGGCTTTACCCACTGTGTCACCGTGCTAGCCCCAAAATGTGTTTTATGTTGCCTAGTTTGTTGCAAAAAGACTGGAATAGTGGGTGATTACAAATTTCCATACTTAATGATTTTGTTACCTTCAATCATAGGTCTTTTCTGAAAGTCTTATATATGCATACTTAAAAATGTGCACAATTTTCTGTTTATGTCTTCCATTTCAAAAATTTAGTAACTTTTGGAAACCTTTTGTTAGTTATTTAATTGATTAGTTTTAAGAGCAGTTAATTGTTATCGGAAGTGGAAATTTGCTATCAAACTTTTACAAAAACTTTCACATAATTATTGGATGGGTGAAATATAAGCATCATAATTAAATAAGTCAATGAATACCTCATTGCTTTCATTTATGTGAAGTGCCTTCTTTAGCCGACAGTCACTGACATCAAGTATTAATTTAACAAACTAAACCTGTGACCAGCCCTTCAATTTTCTTTATAATAAATTGTTAAGCCAAAATTTTAAAAAATCTAGAAGCATTCATTCATAGTATGTGATAGTAATATTTTACTAACCACTGGAAAATTTGTGCCATTATAATTTAATGCTTTCAATTTTTTTCATTTAAAAAAGAACTTTAAAAAATGTATTTATTAGAGAGTGAGAGTAAACAAGCACAGTCCCTCCACATGCACTTAGATATCCACTTGGGACATCCACTTCTTAAATGGCCACTATGGCTGTGCTAGGCTGGGGTTGGAGCCAAGAGTCAAGGACAGGGCAATCTAGGGGCAGGCATGGTGGCACAGTGGCTAACTCACAGCTTGTAGTATTTGTATCCCATGTTGGAGTGTTGGTTTAATTCAAGTCATGGCTCCTCCACTTCTAGTCCAGCTTCTTGCTAATGAATCCTGGGAAGCAGAAGAGGATGGTTCAAATGCTTGGGCCCACATGGGAGACCTGGTGGGATTCTTGGCCCAGTGGATGGAATAGATATCTCTGTTGCTTTTTCTTTTGGAGTACAAGGAAATAAAGAAATATGCATTAAAAAATGCAATCCAGGTCTCCCACATGGATGTCAGGAGCTCAACTACTTTGAGCCATGGCTGCTGCCTCCCAGGATGTGCACAGGCCAGAATCTGGAGTCCAGAGCCAATGGTGGTATTGAATTCCAACGGGGGACACAAGAGTCTTCACTGAGGCTTAACTGCTAGATCAGATGCCTGCCCTCATCTTTTTAATGTTTTGTAATGTGCAAAATTATTTGTAAAGTAATTCAATTTATGACTGTTGTGGGAGTCCCTACTTAAAAAGTGCAGAGACCTTACTAAAGAAAAAAAGTTAGCATTGTTCTTAATTGTTCTGTGTGTGGAGCTTTATCTTTCTAAGAAAATTTGAAATACTTTGAATCCATGGAAATACTTTGAGGCCTTGAACCTATTTCTAACATTACTATGTATATTGTGTATTACATAGTATATTCTTTGACCTATTTTTTGATATTCAACACTTTAGTAAATCAGGGTCTCTTTATTCATTTATTCTCAAATAAAGTGAGTTTATAAACCACCCTGGAAGATTGTTTCAAGTTCTTTTTCCTAATTTCTGCTTCCTCTCATTCCATATTCTTACTCAGTTTCTCTAGGATGAAGTCCAGGAACCTCTCTTTCTTATGATCCATATGATCCATAGGTAATTCTGATGCAGGTATCCACTGACTAGGCTTTGGAAAATACTGATTTATGTTACGATTTTTATTATATTGTAATAACTCAACTTTTGACTAAAATGAAAGAAGAATTATATAGTCGGTGGTTGTCTTATAGAAAGTAGAGTGGGAGAAATGACAAATCAGTCCTTTTGTAAGTAATGACAATAATAGGAAATACCAGGGAATTGTCTGATTTGGAGGTAAGAAGGTATGTGTATGGCACTTGTAGTTATGAGATAAAAGAAGGGACTAATAAGAGGAATTCTATATTTTCCTTCCTCTTCCAGCTTTATGTGGTTAACCATATTGTTGGAGGAGTTCACCTATGGCTCTTCAGGTTATAGACTGAATATTTCATCCAATAAAGTATTTAATATTTTTTGATCACTGTATTAGTTTAGTTGGGGAGTAAACAAATGAGAAGCTAAGAAACAGCCCAGAATTTTAGTGAACTGCCTGTAAGGGATATGGTAACAGGTTAGCCTGGCTACCTTTTCCTTTTGGAATCAGCAGTGCTGCTTTCACAGTTTGAAAAGAGGGTTTGCTTTTATTTCCTTTTCTATTCATTTCATCACAATTGAAGACGATAGGGTACAAAGGCAAATGAAACCTGTTCTCTGCTCTGCAGTGACTCAGAGCCTGAAGAGGGAGAAAGCCGCAGAGACAAACAAGTGCAGCAGAAAGTTCCTGTTCCTTGTCATCTGACTGATCAGAACACAGAACAAAGAAGGAAGGGGGAGGCAGGAAGGGTGCTCAGGACAGCCTTTGGACTAAGGCCTGAAAGATAAGTACTCCTTCACCAAAGGCTCCATAGAAAGTTGAGTTGGCGGGAAGTAGAGGGTACTGGGCTGATGGGATTATGCACGGAGGGCCCTGCGTGTGATGCTGAGAGCAGAGGAGCCATAGCCTCCTGGAGGGCAGCATTTTGCAAGAGAACCTAAGCGGAGTAGGCAATGCTTTGCATGCTTCAGCAAGAACTGGTGCGGGAGGTTGCCATAGCCCTTGGGAGTTATTAAGTACAGGGTCAACATGGTTGGATTTGTATTTTCTTTGTGCCTGTATATTTTAGAAATGTTCTGGTTTTTAAATTCAGTGGGCTACCTTCTATGGCCCATGGCAGAGCTTTTAATAAAACACTTATGGGGGCCAGCACTGTGGTGCAGGGGGTTAAAGCCCTGGCCTGCATTGCCAACATTCCATATTGGCGCTAGATAAGAGTCCTGGCTGCTCCACTTCTGATCTAGCTCCCTGCTAATGTGCCTGAGAAAGCAGTAGAAGATGACCCAAGTGCTTGGGCCACTGCACCCATGTGACAGATCCAGAAGAAGCTCCTGGCTTCTGGCTTCAGATCGGCTCATCTCCAGCCATTGCAGCCATTTGGGGAGTGAACCAGCAGATAAAAGACCTCTCTCTCTGTGTCTCGACCTCTCTCCGTAACTCTTTCAAATAAATAAAATATGTGTTTTTTTTTTTTTTAAACACTTAGGAAAGCATAATTTGGCGCACTCGGAGAAGGACTTGGTAAAGAGGAAATGTCAGAACTAAACAAAAGTCAGCCAAACTTCAGCTGAGCTCTTTTGAGCCTTAGTCTCAACCTGGCCTCAACTTTGGCCTTTAGTGTCCCATCTTACCCTTGCTGGACCTGCACAGCCCAGTCATTGCAAAGAATGCTACTCAGTCAGTTTAGTGAGAGATCACCCTTGATATCTGACCACCTTGATATCTAATTGAGTTCTTTAGCCCCTTACTCGTGGTATGCCTTCTTTGTAATTTTCTGTTCATTGACCCCCCTCATTCTGCTTCTTGTTTATAAATCCCCAGTCATTTTGGCTGTATTCAGAGTTGAGCCTGGTCTCCTCTTGAATTGAGTTTTCTTTACTGTTTTAACAAGCCATCAGAATAATTTTTTTAACACCAGTTAAGAAAAGATAATACATTTCATAATGAAATCCCTTTCACATTTCATTGTGATGCTGTGTTTTTGTTGAAGGTTAGAGAAGTCCCTGATTATCATTAAACAATCAGTAAACTAGAAAGTAGAGCTTCTTTAGATTCTGGGAAGAAGAATACGGTGATATAATGGGGCTAGGAGAAAGATTTAGCAAATGCTGGGATTTGTAATTCATTGTCCTTTAATGGCATTCTTTGTGATTTTAATCAGTGGCGAAAACAGTTGACCTAAGGGAGAAGATTTAGCTGCTGCTTCATTCTGATTTAGATTTATCTTTTTTATCACAGTTTTTAAACTTCAGTTACTTTAAGAAGGCATTATTGCTATTTAAAGATAGTCTCCAATCTGCTTGTCTTGGTGAAAAGAATCTAGGGATAGAAATCTGAAAGGTATGGTGCTAATGACTTATTAGCCAGTTTATCTTGGGTGAGGCACTTCACTTTTCTTCTTTATGGTTCTTAACTGGTATCTGTTGCTTTGGTACTTACCTATAAACTGCCTTGCATAGTTTTCTCTCTAGAAATTATTTATCAACTGAATAGTACCACTGTATCATGCCACTGTTAATTCTCTCTCTTTATTGCTTAAATGCCCCAAAAATAGAGGGAAATAAAATACAAAAAAAAAAAGTTCATGGAAAATTATGTTAAAAGATAAATTTGCTTTGGTGCAAACAAAAATTGAAATCCCTGCAGTTTTTTCACAGTATGCATTTTTTTTAAAGATTTATTTTATTTATTTGAAAGGCAAGGTGACAGAGAGAGAGAGAGGGAGAGACACAGGGAGATCTTTTATTGCTGTTTCAATTTCCAGATGGCTGCAAAACCTGGGCAGGGCCAGGCTAAAGAAGCCAGGAGCCTGAAACTCCATCAAGGTCTCTTAGGTGGGTGCAGGGGCTCAAGAAGTTGGACCATCTTCCACTGCTTCCAGGCACATTGAATCTTTTGCACCACAATATGGGCCCCCACAGTATGCATTTTACATGACCTTCTTGAAGACAGCTAGTATGTGCCGGTGGTTGCATGTTTAAGCCCGGGGAATTGGCATTCTTAAATACCAGTGCCTGGAAGGCATCCTAAAGGGAAAAGTCTTAAATACAGAAGGCTGGGCATAGCTTGGTGATGGCTTCCACCTTTCCCTTGTACCTTCTTCTCTCCGGAAGAAGGGGCAAAAAACTGGGGACAGGAGAGAGTACGTTGAGGAGACTGTACTCCCTTTCTGCCAGAATTGAGGATCAGGTTGCTAATTCTCCATTGCGTGCCCTTTGTGGCAGTACTTTCAGACTGTACTGTATTTTTCGTAGCACTGCACAGTTCTTGAGACCAAGAATACTTTCATGACTCCCATAGCAAGTGAGTAGTGGTTTTGGGCAGTTTGCAGATTGGCTTCCTTATGCTGGGTTCAAAACAGCCAGAGTATGTCAATAAAATACAATTTCCTTCCTATAGTACTTTCACAGTCCCGTATACACAGTAACAACTCAGTAGATGTTTAGTAGATATATACAATTAAGATTCGTCCTTTGGAAATGCTGAATTATTTTAAAATCTGAAGTAGTGTAATAAAGAGCAATATTGGCTTTTTATATTCTGATCAGTTTTTATGAACTTAGTGCACTTTATGAACTTATGTATTGAAGAGAGACCTGTCTCCTCATTTTCATGTACATAAGTTAAAATTTGAGTGTACTTCAAAAAACTTGATTTACAAAGTGAATTGTCATTTAAGTTGGCATGATTATTAGCTTATATTAGGGAATAATTTCTGGATTTTGTTAGATTTATTGACTGAAGGTCTTAGAATCAAGCTTTGATTACCAGAGTCTTAAATTAAGTCAAATGTAATGATTTAAGGAACAAGCAGCTGTGTAGTTTCTGGCAGGAGTTTGCTATAATGTTTTTGTACTTGTGGGAAAGAAAGAATTAGGAAGTTTCTGAAAGAATTTAACACTACAATTTTAGGTGCAATTTGGGCAGATGTTTTACTCCCTGAGGACTCAGTTGCCTTAGTGTGTAATGTCTTCTGGCAAGCAGTAGGGAAAAGCCTCTGGAGTTTTATGAAGAGTAGGGGAATACCTTAGGGAGGAGTGCCTCTGTGTGCAAACACAGGCTCCTGGGCCCAGCCTGTCTCCTGTATCTCAACCCCAGGCTGTTTGTGGGGGCAGTAGGGGTCTTCCTCCTCTGTATGCATAGTTCAGAAATAGAGACCAGATAGCTTCTTGGCTAACTACACATTCACTGAAGCTAGACTCCTTCAGTTAAAAATCCCAGCCGTGCCATTTGTTAGTTGTGATCTTGGGAAGCCATTTAACTACTTTGTGCCTCAGGTTCTTTATCTATAAAACAGAATAGTAGAAGTGCATATATTATAGTGCTGATGTGAGGTTTAGCTAACTGAATACATATAAATGCCCTTAGAACAGTGCCTGGCTCCTAGTAGAAGCTCTGTAAGTGCTAGCTGCTGTTGCTGTTACTGTTATTGTTGCATTTAGCTGAAAGTTGGAAGACATCAGAATTTTAAATGTATCTCAAGATTACTGGGTTATACATGATTGTCATTTTAAAAAATTTCCTGTATTCTAAGCCATGGATTATATTCATCTCAACAAAGAAAAATGTGAAATTTGACTTTTCTGGTTTACTGGGATACTTGTATTGAGTGTTTAAGAACTGAATTATCTGGCCGGGCGCCGTGGCTCAACAAGCTAATCCTCCGCCTTGTGGCGCCAACACACCGGGTTCTAGTCCCGGTCGGGGCACCGGATTCTGTCCTGGTTGCCCCTCTTTCAGGCCAGCTCTCTGCTGTGGCCCGGAAGTGCAGTGGAGGATGACCCAAGTGCTTGGACCCTGCACCCCATGGGAGACCAGGCAAAGCACCTGGCACCTGGCTCCTGCCATCGGATGAGCGCGGTGCGGCGGCCATTAGAGGGTGAACCAAAGGCAAAGGAAGACCTTTCTCTCTGTCTGTCTCTCTCTCACTGTCCACTCTGCCTGTCAAAAAAAAAAAAGAACTGAATTATCTACACATGGCTTGGTGAACAGGGAGTTGGAGCAGGGTGCAGAGTGCGTGAGCTGTTGAGTGACATAGGTGTCCTCTGGGGAAATGGACAGAATAGTGTTGTGTCATACTGAAGAGCACAAGCTTTGTAGCCAGGACATTCCAGGAGCTTCTTCCCGGCTCAGCCTCATACAAGATGTATAGCAGTGGCGTGTTTCCTTACCTGAGAATTGATGATAACACATACTTGGTTGGATGGTTGTCTAGTTTAAGTTAGTAAATTGATATAATGCAATTTGATGTAATAGCTAGTCTTCAGTGATGGGACCAAACCAGCAGTTTGAAAATGCACGATTACTGATCAGAGTGCAATGATGAAAATACATAACAAGATTCATATTTTCTGGGTTTGCTTTTTCCCAGGCTTACCATTTTCTTCATGTTAATATGTTAATTCTTGAGACTGTTTACAAATATACTTGAATTTTTTACTGCTTTAAACATGTTAATGGAATTTTTCTTTTGAGACTGCATTGATTTTTACTGAACCCAAATACAAAGGCAAGCCTTACGTCAGGGATTTACAGGTTGAAGAGACTTTTGATAATGTCATTGAGTATGCTGAAATACAATGTTCTTCTACAATTGTCTTTTCTGAATCATAATGCTTATGTTTTGGCCTCTTAGAAATTACAATAGCCTGACAAGAAAGGTTGTGGTGGAGTTATGAGAAATTCTTCCAATTCTGCATTTGTTTTGCATCTCTTTGAGGAAAGATGTTTATCTTTCTAAAAATAATGCTTAGTAGGTTTTTTTATTCCAAGGACTTAATTTCACATTAGTCAGGTTTACACAATAGCAACTTAAAATAGAAATACAATCCCATGTTCAACTACCTTTTAAAAGTAAGAACACTGAAATTTAACTTATGTTATTGAATCAAAATTCAGTCAAGGAGGCAGAATCCTATAGAATAAGGCTTTTTCACTATGGGATTATACTTATACAGACATGGGAACTGGCTAACATTCTGTGTGGTTGCTGCTACAGTCGGGTATTAAGAGGTTGGCAGGCATCTTAATACTGCAGGGCTAGCAGTCAGTAAAGGTGACTGTGATGTGAGGGAGGAAAAGTACAGACTGGAACTCATGTCTGTCTCATTGCTTTCCCACTTCTAAGTGGGTGACCTGCAGAAGAAGGTATGTCCTTCATCAGAGTTGTCTGTGCAGCTGGATCAGGATTCAGAGCAGCCAAAGCAGGTAATCCAGGCAGAGCTGAAGGATCTTTGAGGCCTGGCTGCTGCTCCATGCCTGTAAGTCATGCCAGCACATCAGCTATGGTAGGCATGACTTGTGGCTATGTCTAGCCCTGCAGTGACCTTCAGAACATACGTATGGCTACTTTTCTATATCTGCCTTCCAAATTTTGTGCAGATTTCTCTTGTGGCCAGTAACTATTGAGGAAGGAACAACACAGTAGCAGCCATCAATGCCTATCCCTGTCAGCTTAACCCTCCCCCCCCCTTTTATTTTTTAAAGATTTATTTGTTATTTACTTCGAAGAGTTAAACAGAGAAGGAAAGGCAGAGAGAGAGGGCCTCCATCCGCTGGTTCACTCCCTAATTGGCTGCAACTGTCTGAGCTGTGCCAATCCGAACCCAGGAGCCAGGAGCTTCCTCCGGGTCTCCCATGCAAGTGCAGTGGCCCAAGGACTTGGGCCATCTTCCAGTGCTTTCCCAGGCCATAGCAGAGAGCTGGATCAGAAGTGGAGCAGCCGAGACTCAAACCAGCGCCCATATGGGATGCTGACACTGCAGGAGGTGGCCTTACCCACTACTCCACAGCGCCGGCCCCAACCCTTCCTTTTAATTATAGGATAAGGCCACGCTTCTAAGAGTTATATTTAACTTCTGAAAAAGATAATAGAAAAATCATTCTTTTGCATCATATAATACAGCTATCCTAGATGTACCCAAAATGTGCTTACTTTCTCCTCAAAAGAAGATCTAAAGCCCCATTACCCATTTTTGGATGATGTTCATTTCTCCTCTCAGCCACACTTTCCTTTCTATGCCCTATACTGTCAATATTAGCATAAAAGTTAACTAAATTTCAATGTATGGCGGAAGAGAAATGAAAAGGAAGAAAAGGATGGATTAATATGTACGCAAACACATGCATACTAAAATAAGGAGAAATACTTTTTTAAGTGTTTTCAGTTGTTTCTGCAACTATAATGTTATGGTCAAAACACATGGTCATAGATGATATTTATAGTTACCACAGTCTACTAATTCCGTATTCCCTTTGCCTTTGGAAATGTTTCAGATGATTATAGTTCCTTGCCTGATAAAGTAACTTGGACCTTCATTCCTGAAGAGTTTGGGCCATCAGAGGTCTTGCCTGTATTGGGTAATTAGACTTTACCATTGACTTAATCTCAGGACATGAGAATAAGAAGAGGTGCCCCAGAGAATCTTCCACGTTTTAGATATACTACTACTTAACAGTCATTATCTAATAATAATCCAGTTTTCCCTTAAGAATCAGGATCAGTCACCCCAGCCAGTATGGTAACCTCCTTTTCCTGTTGATTCCTTGACATAGTGAAGCAATCTAAATTTGCAGTTTAATGGATTGTTGTATGATATCTGGTGGAAGCATTTCTCCCTAGGCACTAAGACTTCTAGATTAGCAGAACCCAAAGTTTCAGGGCTAGGAAAAAAATTCACTAGTTAATCACCAAAGGGTAATAGTGAAAGGAGCTACTCCCATTTCTTTCCCTTGATTCCTGGCCAGAGAGTTCAGCTATGGGAGAAGTAGTACCATGTATTAGTCACTGACCTAAAAGTACGTGATGCATCCTGGAAGATGCTACCCCAGCTCCACAAGCGCTGGCCTTGTAACAAAATCTTTGAAAGGCTGTTCCATTGTTGTATCAAGCAGGCTGTTTCAGGGTATTAGGGAATATAGTAAGACTGATGAATTCTACAAGCATGGGCCCATTTTTGTGCTTCATTTGCTATAAAATGAGTTTCTTACTAAGAAACAATGCTGTGTGGAATACTTAGAGGGTGGAAAACTATCATGATGGTAAAAAATTTATTCTGAAAGTCTTAGCAGTGGAGATTTGGGCATAAGTGTTGTGGACAGAGAAGACAAGGTTGAATCTGCAAGTGTCTATTCTAGTAAGAACAGTAAGAATAGATAAAACACTGACCCTTCTATATTTTCTGTGATGAAAATGGTCAACCTGCTACCAGGTAACTGGTCAACCTCTCCTCCCAGTCTCTATGGTGCTATAGGTGTGGATTTAGATAGCATAAGGAGTGAAGCTGGAAAGCTGGATAGCAGGAGTTTGGATCAGGAATATCTCATGCAGGCTGGCGCCGCGCCTCAATAGGCTAATCCTCTGCCTAGCAGCGCCGGCGCACCAGGTTCTAGTCCCGGTCAGGGCGCCAGATTCTGTCCCGGTTGCCCCTCTTCCAGGCCTGCTCTCTGCTGTGGCCCGGGAGTGCAGTGGAGGATGGCCCAGGTGCTTGGACCCTGTACCCCATGGGAGACCAGGAGAAGCACCTGGCTCCTGCCTTCAGATCTGCGCAGTGCGCTGGCTGCAGCACGCCGGCTGTGGCGGCCATTGGAGGGTGAACCAAAGGCAAAGGAAGACCTTTCTCTCTGTCTCTCTCTCTCACTGTCCACTCTGCCTGTAAAAAAAAAAAAAAAAAGGAAATATCTCATGCATCTTGTGCCTTCAGGATCTGCTCAAGCCTTATCTAGCATGTACCGTTTCCTTTTGAAAGTGGAATGTTGTGCTGTGCTTGCCCAAGTTTTTTCTTGATGCATCAGAAAACACCCAGGTCATAATGGGAAGCTTGGGTTGAATGGTGACTTGGTATCCTCTTGTCAACTGTTTGGTCTTTACCTGGGCCCAATTGCAAGCTAGTAGCTGTGACCCTCCCCCAACCCCCAAAGAAAATGTGGTTATCTGCAGAGGATGACATCTCTTTGCTCTAGAATCCTGAGTCTAAGCCATAATTCACTATAGAGCTGCGCCAAAGGCTCATTACTAAATTTCTGTTGGCCACAAACACTTCAAGCCCCCATGAATCTTCTGAGCGTAGTGGCTGAGCAGCTTGCATGACAGCCTAGGCATATTGCAGAGCATTCATACTAGCAGGTTTTCAGATTACCTGAATTGGTGATGAAATGTCCTCCCTTCAAAATCAGCATACAAGGTGCCCCTTTCTTTATGGTATGTTTTGATCCTGGAACAAATATTTCAATATGTGCCAGACCACTAAACTAAGAATTTCACTGAGGAGGCAAGCCTCTGAATTTTTGTGGGCTGTGTTTCCCTCTCCTACCCTAGCTCTGCATCTGACATGTTGTATGCAGTCAGGTGTCTAGAGTAGTGGATACCTCCATCTCTGTGGTCCAGTCATTGTATCATCAACATAGTGGACCAGTGTGATGATCTGTGAAAGGAAAGTGATTAAAATCCCTGTGGACTAGGTCAATGGTTCTCAACTAGGGGACAGTATTGACTCCCAGGGAACATTTGCCAGTGTGTGGAGACTTTCTAGGTTATCACAAGTGGAGGTTGGGGGAAACTACTAGTGTCTAGTGAGAGGCCAGTGATGCTGTCAACATCCCGTAATGTATAGTACAGTCCCCTACAATACAGAATTACCTGGCACAACACATCTGCAGTGCTGAGATCAACTAATCCTAAGGCTCGAGTTTGAAGTAGCTTTGGGAAAAGAAAGTGAATGAAGCAGTAAAGTGTTTCAGATGTTCTTTAGTCACAAGTGTAGAGAAAAAAACACTCAGCAACTTAGCAGCTGCATACCAGGTGCCAGGGGATGTGTAGATTTGATCCAGCAAGGAACTCACATCCAGAATAGCAGCTGTTAGTGGAATTACCAACTGATAAAGTTTTGATAATCTATTCTGACTTGCACAAGCCAAATAGGTGATTTGAGTGGAGACGTGGTGGAATTACTGTCCCTCCATCTTTTAAGTTCTTTATGGTGGCACTTATCTCTGCAGTTCCTCTAGGAACTAACATTAATGTTCGTTCACCATATTGATAAGCCCAGGTCATTCTATGGCTCTTTCCCAGTAAAATAGCTCTTCATTCACAGGCTGGGGAATAAATACATAGGTTCTGAAAGGCGATGAGTTGTATTCCACCTGTGCATTCTAAAATTGGGGAAGCAGCCACCAATGGTTTTGGAGACCCTCTGATACCAGTGTGAGCTCACCTGGTTCAAAAGTTTATTCATCATCTGATTTCCGTAAACTTAAGCTTTGAGAGCACAGTGGAATTCTGGGGCTCTAGCAATTATTGTTATTTTGGATGTTTCTCCCATATAATCAGTGCATAATTACTATAGCAAATTGCCATAGTTCCCATTAGGAAAAGCCATGAGGAAGATTTATGTTATGCATTTTGGCGTATAAAGCAGTGTTCTTTCAAGGATACTTGATTGAAGGGACTCTGTGTCCTTAACTCAAATCTGAGAGATGTTTGAGAGGTTGTGACTCTGTATTTTCATGTTTGGCACAGTGTGAGCTGCAAAAGCACCTGACCTAAACGGAGAACAACATTTCTGCCTTCCAGATTTGACAGTTTCAATTTATGGCAAATGATAACGTAGACCCCTGGAGGGAAGGAATTTAAGGAAATGTAGTCGCAGCTTAGTTAAGTTGATGGAACAAAACTACCACAGTTTTGAGTGGTGTATTGAATACAAAGAAGTTGTTATTGCCATTCATAGGGACCATGGGGTCATTTAACTTTTCTAGCTGATCGTATATACAGTCCTATCAGTTATTTTCTTGGTTTAGTTACCAATGAGGTATAGCTGTGGTCAAGGCCACTGAGTAGGTGCACAGACTCTGTACAAGTCCAGGGGTCTCCACTCCTGTAGATTAGAGTGTGATAGGTGTGCCCTAATATTGTGGGACAGAGCAGGTTGACTAGGTTTTATATGCAACTGCATGAACAACATATGATGAGGGTTTTCCTGGCTTTTAAGGGGTTGAAATAGTTTTGATCAAAATTTAAATGGGTTTTGTTCATTTAGAAGGATGTGGCTTTTGATAACTAGTCATGAAAGGAGGTGATATTGTGTAATTTTAATTTAGTTTAAACATAGAAATTTTTAAAAATTTTTGATGATTCAAAACAGTAATTTTGGCAAATAAAAGGTGTCTGAATGCGGTATCTTTTCCTAAAAAAATTTAAAAATGAAAATCTAATTTAGAACAGTTGGCTGTATATTAGTACTCAGCTCTGTTGTTTGGTTTTCATCCTCTGTAGTATGCAGGCATCCAATAATCACTTCAAAACTGTTCAAATTACAAATGTTGATATTGTCAGACAAAAGATTGACTGGGTAGTTTTAAATTGATGTTAATAATATTTACAAATATGCATTTTTTGGAGTACAATTCAGTTATCTTTGATAAAAGTATATGGAACCTCTAATTAAGATAACTTACTATGATTAAAGTTCCTTTCTACCTTAGTTTAATTAGCACCTGCCCCCTTCCAGAACTTCATATTGGTGAACCTACCTGGTGAAGTTTCCTTTATTTACCTACCTTGTCTGTGAGATTAATCCATGCTATATGCATCAATAACTTATTTTTGTGAGTAGTATTTTATTGAATGAATATAGCAGAATTTGTTCATTCATTCTCCTCTTGATGAACATTTGGGATGTTTCCAGTTTGGGGCTATTTGGAATAATGCTGTTGTGAACATTCTTGTACAAGTCCTTGTGGGCTTATATTTTCATTTTGTTTGGGGAAATATGTAGGAGTAGGAATGTCATGTTGTACTAAAGGCATATTTTTAACTTTATTTATTTATTTATTTATTTTATTTATTTTTACTTAGAAGAGACAGAGACAGACAGAGATCTTCAAGGGCGAGTGTTTGGCCTGGCAGTTAAGATGCCCTTATCCCACACGTGAATACCCAAGTTCAGTTCCTGGCTGTGGCTCATGATACCAGCTTCTTGTAAATGTAGACCCTTTGAGGCAGTGGTGATGGCTCAGGAACTTCACAGAGATCTTCCATCTAATCTATCATTCCTTCAACAACTGGGACCAGGTCAAGTTGAAGCTATGAGCCTGGAACTCAATCTGGGTCTCCCGTGATAAACCATCACCTGCTGCCTCACAGGGTGTTCCTTAGCAGGAAACTGGAATTGGGATTAGAGTCAGAACTCAAACTCAGGCACTCCAAATGGGATGTGAGTGTCCTAACTGCATCTTAACATCTAGGCCAAATGTCTCCTCCATATATTTTTAATTTTAAAAGAAAGTGACAAAAGTCTTTCCCAAGGCATTGTACCATTTTTATACTTCCACTAGCAATTTGGCTGATCCACTTCAGTATTTGGCCATTCTTTTTTCTGTTTTAAATATTTTAATGATTACATGTAGGTTTCTGTTAGTGATTTTCGATTTTTATATCCTAAGCAGAGAGAATACCTAGCATTTCAGGTGGGCCCAAACTTGGCATATTTGAAGAACAGACAAAAGGTCTTGTTGTTTGAAAAGTAGTCTAAAATGCGGCCAGATAGGTAGGGAGGCAGGTGAACAAATCCTATAGTTTTTTATAAACTTATGTAAGAAATTTATTTTTTTTTCTAAGTGCAGTAGAAAAACATTAGACATATTTAACTGGGATAGAGATAATTGCACATGATCTAATTTACGTTTAAGAAAGATTACTGTGACTACTTTGAGTAGAATGAATTTTTGAGGGTGGGGAAAATGCAAAAATGAGAAGCAGGGGAAATCATTGGGAGGCTAGTGCTCTATTAAAGCAAGAGATGAGTTAATCAAGATTGTACAAAAAAGGAATGGATTTGTGATATGTTTTGGACTTAAGGATGACTAAATTTGCTTCTCGGACTTGATATGAAGTAGGGTGAGAAAGAAAAGAACCAAAATTCTTGATTTTTCACATGTAGAGCCTTCTACAACTAGATGATAGATGAGCAGTGCTATAAGAGGAAAACATCTGGAGTTGGAAATTGAAAGTTCTGTTTTGCCATAATAAATTTGAGGATAATTAGAAATCCAAGTGGAGATGTCCTATAGATAGCCATTGATAAACATGTCTAAAATTTAAGGAATGAACGCAATTGGAGATAAAATTCAGGAGACTCATAGTAGAGGTAATATTGAAAGTCACCTAATTGGATAAATTCACCTAGAGAACACATAATATAGCTAGAGAAAAGGCAGGAGTACCAGAAATGCAGTGTTCTGAATTGTCATTGTTCCCCATGCCCTATCTTGCTACAAACACATAGATTCTTAAAGTATAACTTTTAAAAGGTTTACTTACTATATAACTGAGCTTTAAAGGAGAAAAGAATGAAGAGAAATTAAAGCAGAATGGGGAGCTGCAAGCTGAGAGCCTGACAGTCCTCTGGGCTTTTGAATACAGCAAAAGCACCCAGAGCTGTGGTCTCACACCCCAGGGGGACAGATGTGGCATTAGTAGCATCACTGGAGCTAGAGCCTGCTGTGTGAAACTCAGTGCCTTGAGAGCTGTCTTCCTGCAAAGAAAACTAGAACAATCTCTGCTCCTTGTTTGAGGGAGTTGACAAGCTTGCTACCTACTTAAAGCTTTAAATTTAAGTAGGGTGGGGGGAGGGGAGGCTAGTCTAAATAAAAACTCCAGCTCTATACTGTATGTAGAATAGAAACCCCAAAGTAAGATATTAACATTAAAATAGCTTTATGATTATGGTAGCCATAATTGAAAAAAATGCTAATAGAACTACTTGCAAAATCTGGGCATCATGTGACTGTCACCAGAAAAATAAATAATGGATTATTTGGGGAGAGTAACCTCCTTTGGGGGGAAGTTAGCAAGCACAAAAAACAGAAATACCACCCTAAAAGTGGAAATAATGCAACAATTGAAATAAACTAGAATGTAATTTTTAATATAAAATATTTTAAGAGGCAAAAGTTAAAGCCACAAAGAAATAATAAGCATATTGGAATTACAAAGGAATTATATAAGTGAAATACATAGTCACTGAAATTTGAAGCAGAGTAGAGTGATTAAGCAGCAGATTATACCCAAAGACAGGTTGATCAACTGGTATTGATTGAAGCAGTGATTTGGAATGAATTACAGAAAAACAGGTATTGAAAAGTTTAAAGACTCTGTAATAAATGTGACTCATGCAATGAGAAAGTACAACATATCTCTGTTAGACATTCCAGAAAAAGATAATAGAGGATATCACTGAGAGACAGTATTTAAAAGATTGTAGCTGAGAGTTATCTAAAATTGAAGAGATGCATATCTTCAGATTGATGCACAGTGAACACTTACAACAATAAATGGGAAGAAACTCTACCTAGTGGAATTGCAAACTCAGAAAATCTTAAGAAAGCAAACGTGATTTCTAAAGGAACAATACTTAGATGAAGAGTCTAATTCTCATCAGCAATAATAGATATTATTTTAAGTGAAATAATATTTTAGAATATGTGTGTATTTAGGGCCTTGTGCTGTGGCGCAGTAGGTTAATCCTCCGCCTGCGGTGCTGGCATCCCATATGGACGCTGGTTCTAGTCCTGGCTGCTCCTCTTCTAGTCCACTCTCTGCTGTGGCCCGGGAAGGCAGTGGAGGATGGCCCAGGTGCTTGGGTCCCTGCACCCGCATGGGAGACCAAGAAGAGGCACCTGGCTCTTGGCTTCAGATCAGTGCAGCTCCAGCCATTGCGGCCATTTGGGGAGTGAACCAATGGATGGAAGACCTTTCTCTCTGTCTCTCCTTCTCACTGTCTGTAACTCTGCCTCTCAAATAAATAAATAAAATCTTAAAAAAAAAAAAAGATGTGTGTATTTATTTAGTTTCTGAGATAGAAGGTGAGACAGAGAGAGATTATTTACTATCTGTTGGTTCACTCCCCAAGTGGCTACAACTGCTGGGGCTAGGCCAGAAAGAAGTCAGGAGCTTAAAAGGAAAGAAATTGTTATAGTCTAATCTAGAGGTAATATAAAATAAAATAAAAAAATCCTCTGCCTGTGGCACCGGCATCCCATATGGGCGCCCGGTTCTAGTCCCGGTTGCTCCTCTTCCCGTCTAGCTCTCTGCTGTGGCCCGGGAGGGCAGTAGAGGATGGCCCAAGTGCTTGGGCCCCTGCACCCGCAAGGGAGACCTGGCTCCTGGCTTCGGACCAGTGCAGCACCGGCCGTAGCGGCCATTGCGGCCATTTGGGGAGTGAACCAGCGGAAGGAAGACCTTTCTCTCTGTCTTTCTCTCTCACTGTCTATAACTCTACCTGTCAAATACAAAAAATTAAAAGAATATGCTCTTCTTTCTGAACATATGTAAAGCATTTCAACTACAGTGCAACTAAGATGAAAATTTTTTAGCCTAAATGCAGATATTAACATAAGTCACTGAAAATTAATAGTGGAATTTGGAGGAGTTATTAATAAAATAGCAAAACAAAGAGAAATGAAGAACACCAAAAGCTGGCACATTGAGAAGATGAATAAAATAGAAGTGGGTTCAGGACAGAGCCCTAGTGCATGCCAGCATTTAGCTGTGGAGAAGAGGAGCAGAGGGCACTGTAGTAGCTGCTAATCACTTAGAGAATCTGGAGAGTGTGTATTACAGCAACCAAGAGAATAAAAATAAGTTTGTTTGTGTCAAATGCATGTATTGCATTTGTTGACAAAGAGGTAACTGGTTGGGGTTGGCACTGTGGCTTAGTGAGTAAAGCCACCGCCTGCAGTGCTAGCATCCCATCTGGGCACTGGTTTGAGTTCAGGCTGCTCCACTGTTGATGCAGTCCCCTCTAATGTGCCTGGAAAAGCAGCGGAAGATGGCCCAAGTGTTTGAACCCCTGCACCCATGTGGGAGACCTGGAAGAAGCTCCTGTCTCCTGGATTCTGATCAGTGCAGCTCTGGACATTTCAGCCATTTGGGGAGTGAACCAGAAGACAGACACTCTCTCTCTCTCTCTCTCTCTCTCTCTCTCTCTCTGCCTCTGCTTTTGCCTCTCTGTAACTCTTTCAAATAAATAAATAAATAAATCTTTAAAAAAAAAGAAAAGAGGTAACTGGTGACCTTGACACGACTAGTTAGGCCTTGTGGACTGGTAGAACGCACCTAGTAGAATGTGTTGAAGCAAAGACTGTGAAAGGATGACAGCAACTTGCAACTGACTGCAAAAGCTTCTTTTAAGAACTTTTTTTATATAGGGAAGTAGAGAAATAGGCCCATAGCTGGAAGGAGACATGTAGTCATGGAAGAGTTTCCTCTTTTAACTTAAGATACAAGGCATATTTATAAGCTATTGGACAGAGTTCATTTTAGAGGGAGTAATGATGATACAGGTAAGCCAGAGTAAGTGCTGAAACAAAAACCCTTTAAAGGGTGAGCATGACTGAGGCCCACAGCAGGAGAAGTGGTTTTGGCTTCTGACTACACCAGGGACATATTGTGTAGACACAGAAGATGAGGTTGTGGGTAGGCCATAGTTTTGATGTGGGTCAGTGGCTGAGGGGCTCTCCAGGTGCTTCTGTATTATTAATAAAGTAAAGACATCAGTTAGCAATTGGAGCTATAAGAAGAGAAAGAAGAAAGCATGAAGTGGAGATTTTAGAGAAGAGCAATTTCAAAGCACAGAGGATTATCAGGTGGTGTTGAAGGTCTCTTTGGATTTGTGACCAAAAACTAACGTGAAATTGGATAACACATTTGTCTATGTGTCTGACAGTAGTTGAGCTTTCAGGTTCAGGTGTGGAGTATGTGCATCACAGAATTCTGGGGTTTGCCAAGCAGATATAGAAGAGAGGGCGTAAAGCAGGGGAGTTGGAGTGTTTGCGAGGAAATGGTTACAGTAAAGGATCTTGGCTTGTAACTGGGTGAGGATGTGTGAGGGATGAATTGCATTGAGAATGGGGAGGGTCAGTAGGGTACAGGTTTGTTTTTTAAAAATTAATGATAATGAATTATTTGTTTATAATAATTAATAATGAATCATTTCTCTGAAACACAGTGGGGGAGGGGTGGTGAGTGTACTCCTGTCTGCTGGTACGCTGCCCAAATGCCCATAACATCCAGGACTGGAAAGGTGTGAAGCTGGGAGCTGGGAACTCAATCCAGATATCACATATGGGTGGCAGTCACTACATGCATTTTGATATAGGATGCAGGTGTCCTGACTGGCGTTTTAATTGCTGAGTCAAACACCTGCCCTGAATTACAAGTGTGAGGTTGCAGAAAGCTTTGAACATTATCGTGCTCTCAAGATAACATTATAGTGCTCTTAAGATTTATTTAGAGGGGCTTCATGCAGTTATAAGGTCACAAAAACCATAAACAAGAGCAGTTTGATAATAGTGTAGCCATGCCTGACAAGATTTAAGCACTTCCTTGAAAGGTCCATGCTAAGTTCAAGCACATGGTTAGAAAAATTGTGTTAATTTTGGCTGAGTTATAATTAAGATTTGTTGGAATAGTATGAACAATGGTTCATGACAATAGGGCTTTGTTGAATGACAAGACAGTGTTAATGAATAAGATAAACTTTTTTGTGTTTGAAGTTTGGTCTGACTGCTGTTAATTGTATTCTTTTTACATTTAGATGTTTTGGATTTCAGAATTTTATGGACTGACAAGATTTGTTAAAAAAAAAAAAGTGATAATAAATGAAAGCATTTTGCCAATGGAAAGACATTGCCAACTTTTTGTTTGTTAAGTTAGTAGGGAAGAACTCACTGTGAGCAATCAACATAATTACTGAAAAGAGAAGGCAGCTGAGTACCAAACTGGTGGAAGGACATGGTCTCCATGTAAAGGATGGTCCTTTTATGAGAGAACATTTGAAAGTCTTCTAATAACATACATATATACATTTGCATATACACATATGTAAGTGTTTCTTGTTTTGGCGGGAACCCATGCAAACTTCTATCTGTTTGGGAATATTTCAGACACACCTAATTTGGTTATTTGAGAACCTACATAGCAAACTTGTTTGCCTTTTGGTGATAATATTACCATCAACCAAAATTGCAGGTAGGGTAGAACTTCATCCTTAATGAGTTGTATCCTTGCTTACATTACATTGACATAAGTGGTATGGCCAAGGCACTTCACCAGTGCACACTCTTGGCTGGCTGTGTCTATAGAATGTGGTTCATAGTTGGATGTTCAATCAGTGTCTTAGGTGAATATAAAAGAAATAATCTAGTCCTATGGCCACTCCTGATCCTGGAAAGGAAAATTCTTTCAGGCAGTAAATTAGTATAATTCTTGATTATGGTGAATAGAAAATAAAACCTCAAAAGACAATGAGGAGAATTGTTTAAAGAGGTAAAAGAAAAGTCATAGAATACTAAGTATCTGAATAATAATATTTATTGAATGCTTATTAAGAACTTAACTGAGTTGTATATTACTTATCCAGTTTACCTAACAGATATGTGAGTTTCTACTTATGTGTTTTGGGCACTATTCTTTTGACAGCAGGGATATAGAGGTAAATGAATCAGGTGAGAGTTTTGTTCTTCCAGGGGACATCAGTATATATCATATATATGATTTTAAATAGAAGTAAAGTATATGCAGAAAATAGAGGAGAGTTAAAGGATAGAGAGGAACTAGCAGCAGACTGTATTAGCGTGGTAGTTATGGAAGGCCCCTCCTGTGCAGCCTTGTGAGTTGAACATTTCATCTGTACCATGGATGATAAGTATTCTCGGCAGTGACTGTCTCTTGGAGTCTATGGATGCCTTTGATCAGCTAACACCTATTTCAGGTTGTTCCACATTACTGAAGTCCTCCCGGGAACTTCACTCACTCAGAGAATACCACTGTAATGCTTACTTTGGTGAAGTGGTCCATACCCTCGATTTGTTCAAGTTGTCTTTATTATTTTGGAGGAGTGGAAGGAAATGATAAAGTGTGAGTGTATGCTTGTGCTTGCACCATTCTGTGAGGGTGGTGCTGTTCTGTGACACTGAGCCCCAGTCTTGGTTCTATTACAAAGAGGGACATTTGGGGCAACGAAGTGCAATGGGGAGTAGAGAGAAGACAATGATCTTCCCAGGTCAGAAGTTGTGGCTATGGGCTGTGTATAGGAAACTGCCCATATCATGGTGGCCAGTGAGAGATCCCACTAGGATTTTTCCTTGTCCCTGTCCTTAAGAACTATCTTCAGATCTTTGATTTCTTCCTTTCAACATCTTGTTTTTAGTCATTGGCAAGCTTGGACAACCGCAGGCCTCTGGCAACAGGGCCAGATCTTGCCCTGCAAAACTTACCCCATGGAAGAGAGCTGATAAGGACACTTGTCCCCTATAGACACTCAGCTCTGAAAGGTGTTCTAAACAACTACTTTTGGTAGGTTCAGAGACTGCTAAAATCATGTTGGGATAGGAGGCAGGTTTTGAGATGTAGCTTGGAATTCTTACAGTTAGATCTGGGTTTGACTCCGAGAACTGCTGTTTACTGTGTGACCACTGGCAATTGTTCTACTGTCCCAAGTTTCTGATGGTTCACCTTTAAATTGGGTAATGTTACTCAAGTTTAGAATGAGGATTCAGTGAAATCATGTCTTACAAAAACATTCAACACAGAAAAACATTGTCAGTATTGAGTAAATGGTGTCAGCTGTTATTATTTTTGGACTGGTAGTAACAGAATTCCTGTTTTCAGAGATTACAAGTGGTTGTCAATATATTCTGCTCATAATGGAGTTAGGACAAAATGTGGTAGGACTAGCCCGATGGGAGGTTTGCTATTTGATATGAAATCTATTTGATTTAGTCCTGAATGATTTAATGAATAATATAGAGTCAGATCATCTCACCATACCTCTAACCAGTAGAATTTCCTAGTTTGAATCTTCATCGACAGACCCAAAACAACTGTACTGGGGATTATTATTGGCCAAGCAGTTTATTGAGAGCAAATCATGGCTAAGGAGTTTTTATTTCTAGTTTGTGTTTGTTTGTTATTTTAAAGAGGAGGTAATGTGAGCAGATCTGAATACACTTTGCTTGCCAAGTGCAGTTAATGTGATTTGAATGGACTTGTGGTTCCACAACGACATCAGTTTTCATCAAGTAAATAAGTTGTCAAATTGAAGACAATAATGCAACACATAGTAGGTATTCAGTTACCATTGGGCTAATAAATTCAGGCATAACTTACTAATTTGCCTAGAATGTAACTACTTAGTAGATGGAACCTAACTTAATAGTCTTGTAAATATTTTTGATGACAGATTCAAATAGGTGAAGATGTTAATGTTCAAAAGGGTATACCAGTGGAAAGTTTTCTTCTTAAGTTAGTTTGTTTCCAGAGATATTGTGTGCATAAACAGCTGGCCCTCCATATCTGAGGGCTCCACATCTCAGTCAACCAGGTGTGAATCAAAAACATTCTTTGAAAAATTGGCTCCTGTACTGAACATGTACAGACTTTTTTCTTGTCACTGTTCTCTAAACAGCACAGGATAACAATTGTTTACATAGCCTCTACATTCTTTTAGGTAATATGAGTAATCCAGAGATGATTTAGTTTACAGGTGGATGCGTGTAGGTTATATGCAATTATTATACCATTGTATAAAGGCGCTTGAACACTCTCAGGTTTTGCTGTCTGTGGTGGCTCCTGGGGCAAATCTCTCCCAGATACCAAGGAAAGACTGTGCAAGCAAATATTGACTCCTCCTTATGCAAATGCAGCATATTGTGCTTTTATTCCTTTGCTATTTAAAAATTTTATTTTTCTTTTTTTCAAGAGTGTATCTTGGAGATTATTCCTTATCACTGTATGGAGATCTTATTGTTAAAAAATTGCTTAGTACCGACTGGCGCCATGGCTCAATAGGCTAATCCTCCCCCTGCAGCGCCGGCATCCCGGGTTCTACCTGGTCGGGGTGCCGGATTCTGTCCCTGTTGCCCCTCTTCCAGGCCTGCTCTCTGCTGTGGCCCCGGAGTGCAGTGGAGGATGGCCCAAGTGCTTAGGCCCTGCACCCTCATGAGAGACCAGGAGAAGCACTTGGCTCCTGCCATCGGATCAGCGTGGTGTGCCGACCGCAGCGCACCAGCCGCTGGAGCCATTGGAGGGTGAACCAGTGGTAAAGGAAGACCTTTCTCTCTGTCTCTCTCTCTCACTGTCCACTCTGCCTGTCCAAAAAAAAAAAAAAAAAAAAGCTTAGTATCCTATTATATGGATATATTTAACCAATTTTTCTAATAGTTATTATGTTGTCTCTGGCCTTTTGTTATTATACATATTTTGTCGCATAAAGAAGTCTGACTTGTTCATATATCATTTCTTTTTTTTTTTTAAGATTTATTTATCTATTTGAAAGTCAGAGTTACACACACAGAGAAGGAGAGGCAGAGAGAGAGAGGTCTTCCATGCACTAGATCGTTCCCCCGTTGACCACAACAGCCAGAGCTAGGCTGATCCAAAGCCAGGAGCTTCTTCTGGCTCCATGTGGGTGGGTGCAGCAGCCCAAGGACTTGGGCCATCTTCTACTGCTTTCCCAGGCAATAACAGAGAATGGGATCAGAAGTGGAGCAACCGGGACTTGTGCCGGCATCCCATATGGTGGCAGCTTTACCTGCTATGCCACAGCGCTGGCCCCTCATGTGTCATTTCATACTCACACATGTGGGAGTTTATTTGCAGACTAAATTCTTAGAAGTGCATTTGCTTGTTCCAAGTAAACACTTAAGACACCTCTGATAGGGTGCAATATTTGTTTTCTACCTTGGAAAGGAGGAAAAACCTAGTAAGAATAGCTGCCAGTTAGGTGGTAAACCTTGTGACATTAAAGGTTTCTTCAGGCCTCTTCAAATACTTGAAATATACCTACTACTCTGGCCTGTGCCTGTATTTTAAAACAACCCTGATTACGACTGTTTTTCTGACCTTAGAAATTTTGAAACAGGACATGTCCAATGATTATCCAAGGTTCCGATGTGGAGCACGTGTCATGCCTGTGTTAAATGCTTTCCCCAGGTAATTAAAAGTCCTGACATACAGGCAGTGTCTGCATCTTGTAGATGAGTATATGAAGCTCAGAGGGATAACCTCCCAAAGGTCGCATGGCTCAGTGACATAAGCACTATGAGAGTACTTAAAAGTTTGTGGAAGATGGAATTAAAAGAGAGTTGAACTTGATACAAAAAATTTGAAATCCATGCATAGTTTTGTCATAGAATGCATTTTCTATGAACTTTTGAAGACATTGTGTATTTGATTCCAGGTCTGTCTAGCTTCAAAATTTATCCTTGTAACTGCCACCTGACTGCTGCTGTCTATTCATTTGTTTTTATCCAGCATATTTTGGTATATTCTGTTACTTTTTCACCTTTTTTTTTATTCTGTTGGCTTTAGATGTCTCTTTTAGTTGAATTGAGGTGCATTCTTAGCATAAGTTGTTTTTGTTTGTGTGTGTGTGTGTTTAACAAAAAAAGTAGGTTAGAGGTGCCGTTGCTATGGCATAGCAGGTTAAGCCACTGCCTGCAGCACCAGCGTCCCATATGGGCACCTGTTAAAGTCCTGGCTACTCCACTTCCAATACAGTTCCCTGTTGATGTGTCTGGCAAAGCAGCAAAAAATGGCCCAGGTCCCTGGGCCCCTGCACCCATGTGGGAGACTTGGAAGAAGCTCCTGACATCTGCCTTTGGCTTGGCTCAGCCCCAATCATTGGGGAGTGAGCCAGTAGATGGAAGATTTCTTTCTATCTCTCTTTCTCTCTCTGTAACTCTGACTTTCAAATAAATAAATAAATCTTTAAAAAGAAAAGAGTAGGCTAGCATATCACCTACTTGTGCTCAATAATAGATATGCTTCATGTTGTTAAATTATTTTGTTTGGGACTCTTTAGTGCTTCTGGATTGTTTGTACTTTCTCAGTCACTGGGATATAACAGTAAATTAAATAAATAAGTACCTTTTTTCTTATGAGGGTGGGGGAGGAATGAGAACACTAATTAATAAATAAGTAGGGCAAAGTGCATTATCACTTGGTCAGAGTAAGCCTTACTGTATAGATACGATTTGAGGAAAGACTTGAGGGAGTGCAGGGAAGAACTTTGCAGGCAGCGAGAAGAGCTGGAACAAATGCCCTATGGAATGAGTGTGCCAGACATGCCTGAGAATGGCTGTGAGACATATTCGGCAGGAGCAAGTGAGTAAGAAGGGGTACTGTGTCAAATGAGGTCAGAAAGATAGCAGGGGCAAGGTTTTGTTGGGCCTGCCTTATTAGCCATTGTAAGATCTTTGGTTTTCCTTTGAGTAAAGTGAGGATCTGTTATAGGATTTTTAGCAGAAGAGTGTCATGTCAATGTTTTAAAAGAAATACTCCACAAATAATAGACTTGGGAGAGGGAAGTGATGAGGGGCAAGGTTAGAAATGAGGTCAAGTAATCCAAGTAGTTCAGATTTAGCTGATTGCAGTAGGGGTGGTGAGAGTGGCTAGATTCTGAATGTACTTTGAAGGTAAAACCAATAGAATTTCCTGACCAATTGATTGTGGGTTAAGATAAAGAGACAAATGGGGGGGGGGGGTTGGGAAGCTGTGAGGTCAAGATGACCTTAGAGGTTCTGGTCTGAGCACCTGCAAGTGTGGATTTGCCACCAAGTCAGAGAAGGCTGTGTTGGAGCCGGCTTTTCAGGGATTGGGGTGGAGATGGGTTTGAGGCTTGCTGAGGTTGGGACATGTGGAGGTTGAGATATCAACATACAATCAAATGAACTTGTCAAGATGGCAGCTGGATAATAAAAGTTAAATTCAAAAGAAGTAGCTGGAGATAGAAGTCTTGGAGGTGTGTGTATATACATATTAGTTAACGCTACGAGAGTAGGTGAGGTCACCAAGTGAGTTGATAGAGTGTGTACAGAGAAGATGAGACTGCCAAGCTCTCAATTCTTCGGATACTGCGGTATTAGGAATGGGAGGGAAGGGAAGCAACCAACAAGGTCTGAGAATCAGGCAGAAGAAAAATATGCAAGCCAAGGAAAGGGAGTGTTTAAGGAGAAAGGTGGGATCAACTTTTAAAAAGATGCTTATGAGTCAGGAAGATACTTTCCTTCTATTCTAGTCTGTGGTTTTGTATCTCCTGTCTCCTTTTAAATTTAATCAGTTTTGTTTGAGGGGTAGTCTAGAATAGTAGTTAAGACATGAATCCTGGAGCCACTCTTGCTGGGTTTTGGTCCTGGCTGCAGATGGATAGCACAGTGACATGGGGAACAGTGTCAGGCTGCTCCTGTGTTCATATGACACAACCTCATTAATGTTGCCTGTTTCCCTGCTTGTGGCACAAGGTGTCCAAGGTTCATCTTGTAAACCTCTTTTTCCTTCTCCCTCTACTCCCTGATCTGGAATCAGCTATTTCTTTTAAGAGGGCACCATTGTTAACCATTGTCTATATTTCTAAGCCTTTTTTTGTGGACAGTCAGGATTTCATTCTTTTTTAAGGCTGAGTATTATTCCATACCATAATTTCTTTATCCAGTCATCAGGGTTGATTCCTTTGTATTGTGTCCCACAATGGCTGTATTAGTTTTTTTTTTTTCTTTTTTCTTTCTTTATTTTTTGACAGGCAGAGGTAGACAGTGAGAGAGAGAGAGAAAAGTCTTCCTTCCTTTGGTTCACCCCCAAATGGCCACTACGGCAGGTGCACAGCAATGGCTGGCGCACTGTGCCAATCTGAAGCCAGGAGCCAGGTCTCCCATACAGGTGCAGGCCCCAAGCATCCTCCATCCTCCACTGCCTTCCCCGGCCACAGCAGAGAGCTGGACTGGAAGAGGAGCAACCGGGACAGAATCCGGCACCCCAACTGGGACTAGAGCCTAGGGTGCCAGTGCCGCAGGTGGAGGATTAGCCTGGTGAGCCACGGCGCTGGCTGCTGTATTAATTTTTAAAAGTAATATATTTTAAAATGTTTTTAATTGGAATAAATAGCTGTACATATTTTTCAGGGTACACTGTGGTATTTTAATACATGCTTGTATAATCATCAGATATGGGTAATTGGTGTATCCATCTCCTCAAACATTTATTTCTTTGTGTGAGGAGTAGTCAAAATCATCTCTATTGGTTATTTTGAAATACACAGTTAATTGTTGTCAGCCATAATACTTGTGCTATAGAACATTAGAAATGGAAATTATTTTGTTAAAGTAAAAAATCATGAATTCATGCTGACATTTTTTCAAATTAATATTATAGAAATTTGGTCCTAATATTTGCTGTATCGTACTTGTATATACATATGCATATCTAAAATACAGTCTCTAATAATACTGACAATAATATGACTACTGAATGATATTTAAGAGTTTTTTGTCAAAAATATATTCTAAAGATATACAATCCAAATACAATTCTAAATTAAAATAAATTTTCCTTCTGGTTATATCACACAGTTTAACTATTGCTAATTTGTTTCACTTTGTATTAAGTGTTTCAAGATGACTGTCTTCTTTAGTATTGGTTTATATGTTTACAGCATCTGTGTTACACTCTAGTTTCTCTTCAGGCTGTATAAATCTTTCACGTTGTACAGCACCTGTGTGATTTCTGCTTTAGCACTGTATACAAGGTATGCTCATAGAGTCTTCTTGGCCTCCCTGTCCCAAGTCCTCTTCTCTCCTTCCCCAACTGGTAATCGTTTTTATTAGTTTTCAGATTGTCTTTCTGGTGTTTCTTTTGCAACTACAAGCCAGCTTGTATATGTGCTGAGAGGGTTATCTAAAGTGCTTATTTTGTTCTTTCCCCATTCTTGAAATAATTCTTCCATAGTGCATGGGCACCCCACGGGCATTTCGTCACAGAATTCATTCTTTGTGTGGAGAATTTTAATGTGATCTGCTATTTGATTGGGAATAATGTAGGTGGATTCTCCTTGATTTACCTCCCTGTTAAGTGGAAATAGAACTTTACTGACAGCTGGGTAAAAGTGCTAACAGAGTCGTGGTCTCAGTTCTTCAGCAGCTTGCAGGAAGTGATGAGAGTGGGAGGAGGATGGAAATTGGTGGTGGTGGTGGTTCAGGTAGAGGATTCAGGTAACCTAAGGTATATTTATATATAAATATATATTTATATATTCAGGTAACCTTAAGGTATATTTCCTTTTTAAACATTTTTTGTATTACTTTATTTTTTAAATTTTATTTAAGGTACACAAATTTCATGTATTTCATATATACAGATTTAGGAACATAGTGGTACTTCCCATACTGCTCTCTCCTGCCCATGCTCCCACCCTTCTTCCTCCTTCCACTCTTACTCCCTCTATTAATTTTTACAATGATCTACTTTTTTTTTTTTTTTTTTGGACAGGCAGAGTGGACAGTGAGAGAGAGAGAGACAGAGAGAAAGGTCTTCCTTTGCGGTTGGTTTACCTTCCAATGGCCGCCGTGGCCGGCGTGCTGCAGCCAGCGCACTGCGCTGATTTGGAGCCAGGAGCCAGGTGCTTCTCCTGGTCTCCCATGGGGTGCAGGGCCCAAGCACTTGGGCCATCCTCCACTGCACTCCCTGGCCACAGCAGAGAGCTGGCCTGGAAAAGGGGCAACCGGGACAGAATCCGGTGCCCTGACCGGGACTAGAACCTGGTGCGCCGGCGCCGCAAGGCGGAGGATTAGCCTATTGAGCCGCGGCACTGGCTGATCTACTTTCAATTTACTTTATACTTGTTAGATTAACTTTTCAGTAAGTAAAGAGTTTAACAAATAGTATGAAGAAAAAAATCATTGTTTCTCCTCAGTAGAGACAAGGGCTCTAAACAATCAACGAATCTCAACATATCAATTTCACTCCCATACATTACATTTTAGGTACTCTATTAGTTAACACAGATCAAGGAATACATATGGTATTTGTCTTTTGGTGATCAGCTTATTTCACTTAGCATAATGGTTTCCAGTTGCATCTCTTGTTGCAAAAGACAGGATTTCATTCTTTTTTAAGGCTGAGTATTATTCCGTACCATAATTTCTTTATCCAGTCATCAGTTGGTGGACATCTAGGTTGATTCCATATGTTAGCTATTGTGAATTGAGCTGCAGTAAACATGAGTGTACCAATGACTCTTTCATCTGCTGATTTCATTTCATTTGGGTAAATTCTGAAGAGTGGAATTGATGGATAATATGGTATATCTATTTTCAGCTTTCTTAGATATCTTTGTATTCCACAGTGGCTGTATTAGTTTACATTCTCAACAACAGTAGATTAGGGTACCTTTTTTTCCCACATCTTTGCCAGCATTTATGATTTATTGATTTCTGTATGAGAGCCATTCTAACATGGGTGATGTGAAATCTCATTGTGGTTTTGATTTGCATTTCCCTGCTAGGGAGACTGAGCATTTTTTCAGTATATGTTGGCCATTTGAATGGAATCCTTTTTTTTTCAAGTTTTTTTTTTTTTTTTTTTTTTTGATAGGCAGAGTGGACAGTGAGAGAGAGACACAGAGAGAATGGTCTTCCTTTGCCGTTGGTTCACCCTCCAATGGCTGCCACAGCCGGTGCACCGCGCTCATCCGATGGCAGGAGCCAGGTGCTAGGTGCTTTTTCCTGGTATCCCATGGGGTGCAGGGCCCAAGCACCTGGGCCATCCTCCACTGCAAGCCTGGGCCACAGCAGAGGGCTGGCCTGGAAGAGGGGCAACCGGGACAGAATCCGGCGCCCCGACCGGGACTAGAACCCGGTGTGCCGGCGCCACAAGGCGGAGGATTAGCCTGTTGAGCCACGGCGCCAGCCGAATGGAATCCTTTGAAAAATAACTGTTGAAGTTCTTTGCCCATCTCTTAACTGCATTGTTTGTTTTGTTGTTGTTGCATTTCTTGAGCTCTTCATAGATTCTGGAGGTTAATCCTTTATCAGTTGCATACTTTATAGATTTTTTCTTCCATTCTGTTGGTTGCCTCTTTACTTTTCTGAGTGTTTCTTTGCAGTGCAGAAGCTTTCCAGTTTGATGTAATCCCATTCATTAATTTTGGTTTTGATTGTCTATGCTTTTGGGATCTTTTCCAAGAAGTCTTTGCCTTTGCCAATGCCTTGCAGAGTTTCCTCTAATAATTTCATAGTATCAAGTTGTAGATATAGATCCTTGATCCATTTTAAGTTGTTTTTTGTATAAGGTGTAAGGTAAGGATCTTCATTCATACTTCTGCTTGCAGAGATCCAATTTTCCCAGCACCATTTTTGAAGACTGTCCTTCCTCCAGGGATTGATTTTTTTTATTTCCTTTTTCAAATATTAGTTGGTTATAAATGTGTGAATTGGTTTCTGAAGTTTCTATTCTGTTCCATTAGTGTGTATATTGTTGTGCCAATACCAGGCTTTTTGTTTTTTTGTTTTTATTATAACTATCCCATAGTATGTCTTGAAGTCTAATGTTGTGATGCCTATGGATTTGTTTTTGTTGTATAAGATTGCTTTAGCTGTTTGGGGTCTCTTGTGTTCCGTATGAATTTTAGCATAGTTTTTCCTAGAACTGAAAAGAAATTCATGGGTATTTGGATTGGGAGTACCTTGAAACTGTAAACTGCTTTTGATAGTATTGACATTTTGATGATATTGATTCTTCCAATCCATGAGCATGAAAGATTTTTCAATTTTTTGTGTTTTCTTTATTTCTTTATTTAATTTTTTAAAATTTTTATCATAGAGATCTTTCACCTCCTTGGTTAAATATATTCCAAGGTCTTTAATATTTTTGTAGCTATTGTGATTGGGGTTCATCTTAGAAGTTCACGGCATTGTCTGTGGATACAAAGACTATTGACTTTTGTGTGTTAATTTTATATCCTGCCACTTTACCAAACTCTTTTATGAGTTTCAATAGTCTCTTAGTGGAGTTTTTTGGTTCCCCTATATATATAGAATCATGTCATCTGCAAATAGGGATAATTTGACTTCTTCCTACCTAGTGAGAGACACTACTAAGGAAGCTGAACTTATACTGAAGACTACACAGATCTTTTGTGTGCTCCCTGGGGAAGAGCAGACGAATATTATACCCGCTGGGGCTAGTGCTCAGACACTAGTCTCCTTTGAGTAGAGGAGCTCAGGTGAGCAAAATAAATTTTCCTTCTGATTAAAAAAAGGAGAGAAGATATACCATGCAAAACCTGGGTGTGTCACCTTAGGCATGCCCTTAACCTTGGAGAACTGAACAGAGCTCCCTGGCCACACCCACTACAAGCCTCTAGATATTCACTGAAAGCAGATATTCCATTTATCTACAGAGTCATGGCGCAAAGATAAATGCCACCCCAGCAAAAAACAAAGAAGAAACCAAAGAGTATCTCCACAAATGCCAAACAATAAATGCATTAATTCAAGAAACAAGAATAAAGAAGACAATACGACACCCTCAAAAGAACGCAACACTTCAATACCAGATTGTGAAGATGGTGAGATGGAAGAAATGCAAGAAACGCAATTCAAAAAGATGGTCATAAGATTACATAGAAGCAATCAGAAGCAAATGCTTGAACTACTGAAATCTATACAGACATGAAAGAAAATTTCTCCCATGAAACTGAGATCTTAAAGAGAAATCAAGGGGCCAGTGCCGTGGCTCATTTGGTTAATCCTCTGCCTGTGGCGCCGGCATCCCATATGGGCTGCGGGTTCTAGTCCCTGTTGCTCCTCTTCCAGTCCAGCTCTCTACTATGGCCTAGGAAAGCAGTGGAAGATGGCCCAAGTGCTTGGGCCCCTCCACCCACATGGGAGACTGGGAGGAAGCTCCTGGCTCCTGGCTTCTGATTGGCTGTTGTGGCCATCTTGGGAGTGAACCAACGAAGGAAGACCTCTCTCTGTGTCTCTTCCTCTTGCTATCTGTATCTCTACCTCTCAAATAAATAAATAAAAATATTTTTTTTTAAAAAAAGAACTCCCATAAGAAACAGAAATTGAATTTGTCACTACCTGTTGCCAGTCCTACAAAAGATATATAAGGATGTGTTACACACAGCAACACAGAAACATGGCCTTCATTACGAAAGAAGGTAAAGGAAGAAAATCTCCCAGTAAAAGTTCAAAGGAAATTCAAAGTAAAAAAATAGAAATATTTTTTGAAAAATGGTTGGGCAAAATCATTACTTATTAGTAGTCACCTTGAATGTAAATGTCCTCAGCTCTCCAGTTAAAAGACACAGAGTGGCTGAATGGATTAAAAAATAAAACCCATCTATCTGCTGCCTACAAGAACCATATCTCGCCAATAAATATGGACACAGACTGAAAGTGAAAGGATGGAAAAAGATATTCCATGCCAACAGAAACCAATAAAGAGCTGGTGTGGCTATCCTAATATCAGACAAAATAAACTTTAACACAAAAACTGTTAAAAGACAAAGAAGAGCACTATGTAATGATTAAGGCATCAATTCAACAGGAAGATGAAACTGTTATAAACTTATATGCGCTTAATTACAGGGCACCTAGCTATTTAACTGAAATGTTATGGGGTTTAAAGGGAGACTTAGACTCCAATACAATAGTAATTGGGGACTTCAGTACTCTCACTTTCAGCAGTGGACAGAGCAACCAGACAGAAAATCTGCAAGGAAATAGCAGTTAATCAACACTACAGACCAAAAGGGCCTAACAGATATCTATAGAACTTTTCATCCCTACAGTTGCAGAATAGACATTATTCTCAGCAGGGCATGGAACCTTCTCTATGATTGCCCACATACTAGGCCATTAAGCAAGTCTCAGCAACCCACTGTCAGCATCATATGGAATGGGGAAAAGTTGGAAGATTCCCACTGAGATCCAGTACTAGATAGGGATGCCCATTCAGCTTTGCTACTCAATATAGTCCTGGAAGTTTTAGCCAGAGCCCTTAGGCAAGAAAAAGAAATTAAAGGGATACAAATTGAGAAGGAGGAAGTCAAACTATTCCTATGTGCAGATGACACAATTTTATATATAGGGGATCCAAAAAACTCCACTAAGAGACCATTGGGATTCATAGAAGTGTTTGGTAAAGTAGCAGGATAAAAGTCATTATACAAAAATCAACAGCCTTTGTATACATAGACAATGCCATGGCTAAGAAAGAACTTCTATGATCAATTCCATTCACAGTAGATACAGAAAACATTGAATACCTTGGAATAAATTCAAAGGATGTCAAACATCTCTACAAGGAGAATTACAAAACATTATAGGATGAAATAGAAGAAGGTACAAAAAAATGGAAAAATCTTCCATGTTCATGGATTGGAAGAATCAGTATCATCAGAATGTCTATTCTTCCAAAAGCAATTTATAGATTAAATGCATTACCAATCAAAATACCAAAGACATTCTTCTCAGATCTAGAAAAATTATGCTGAAACTCACATGGAGGCGCAGCAGACCTCAAATAGCTAAAGCAGTCTTATACAACAAAAACAAAGCCAGAAGCATCACAATACCAGATTTCAAGACATACTACAAGGCAGTTATAAACAAAACAGCTTGGTACTGGTACAAAAGTAGATACATAGACCAGTGGAACAGAATAGAAACACCAGAGATCAATCCAAACGTCTAGAACCAACTTATATTTGACCAAGGAACTAAACCCAATCCCTGGAGCAAAAACAGTCTCTTCAACAAATGGTGCTGGGAAAACTGGATTTTCATATACAGAAGTAAGCAAAAATCCACTCATCATGAATTAAAGGCCTAATTCTGTGACCCGACTATATCAAATTATTAGAGAACCTTGGGGAAAACCCTGCAAGACATTGATACAGGCAAAGAATTCTTGGAAAAGACCCCACAGGCACAGGCAGTCAAAGCCAAAATTCACAAATGGGATTACTTCAAATTGAGAAGTTTCTATATAGCAAAGGAAAAAGTCGGGAAAGTGAAGAGGCAACCAACAGAATGGGAGAAATTATTTGCAAACTATGCAACTGATAAAGGATTAATAACTAGAATCTACAAAGAGATCAAGAAACTCCACAACAACAAAACAAAAAGCCCAGTTAAAAGGTGGGCCAAGGACTTAAACAGGCATTTTTCAAAAGAGGAAATTCAAATGGCCAACAGACACATAAAAAAGTGTTTTGGATCACTAGCTGTTCAGGGAAATGCAATCAAAACTACAATGAGCCTTCACCTCTCCCTAGCTAGATATCTTTCATACAGAAATAAGCAAACAACAAATGCTGGCGAGGATGTGGGGAAAAAATTACCCTAGTCCACTGTTGGTGGGAATATAAACTAGTAAAGCCACTCTGGAAGACAGTATGGAGATACCTCAAAAATCTGAATATAAACCTAACATATGATCCAGCCATCCTACTCCTGGGAATTTACCCATGGGACATTAAATCAGTTAACAAAAGAGCTATCTACACCTCCATGTTTATTTCAGCTCAATTCACAATAGCTAATATTTGGAATCAGCCTAAATGCCCATCAACTGAAGACTAGATAAAAAAATTATAGGATATGCACACTATGGAATATTACACAGCACTAAAAAATGAAATCTGGTCATTTGCAATAAAATGGGTGAATCTGGAAAACATCATACTTAGTGAAATAAGCTAGTTCCAAAGGGACAAATACCATATGTTCTCCCTGATCGTGAGAACTAATAGAGCACCTAAAAAGCCATCTGTAGAAGTGAAATTGACACTTCCATAGATTTGAGCTGCCCTTTTCTTGACTGTCAAGAAACTGTTTCACTTTCTTTGTTTTTTCATTTGTTTTTCTTCATACTATTTGTTGAATTCTTTACTTAACATAGAGTTAATCATCTGGGTATGAAGTCAGTTGAAAATAGATCTCAGCAAAAAAAAAAAAAATGGGAATAAGAGAGGGAGGAGGAAGTTTGTAACTGTAAAGCTGTATAGTTCTGCATACATTCCTGCAGACTTCTAAGGGTACAGTTTTTTTTTTTTCTTTCAAGATTTATTTATTTGAAAGAGTTACACAGAGAGAGGAGAGGCAGAGAGAAAAAAGTCTTCCATCCTATGGTTCACTCCCCAATTGGCTGTAACGGCCGGAGCTGCGCCGATCTGAAGCCAGGAGCTTCCTCCAGGTCTCCCATGTGGGTGCAGGGGCCCCAGGACTTGCGCCATCTTCCACTGCTTTCCTAGGCCACAGCAGAGAGCTGGATCAGAAGTGCAGCAGCCAGGACTAGAACCAGCACCCATATGGGATGCTGACACTTCAGGCCAGGGCATTAACCCACTGCACCACAGCACTGTTCCCAATGGTACAGTTTAAAAACTTGCCATGAGATTCCAAATGCCATTAAAATTTGTGATAAAAATGCCATCTTAGGTGTTAAAGTGATCATATTAAGTATTAAACTGAACATATAGATAGGATTAGTGTTAAAGAGTTCGTATAAATAAGTAGGATCAAGTGCCCAGCAATATTAATAGATTTTAAGGAGAGAATGTCCAACATGGGAAGCAGTCCACACAGCAGACTCAGAATGACAGTCATTTGGACCACTATACATAGATAGATGTCCTCTGCATATTCTCACATTTCCTGTTGAGTGTTTTGTTGATTTGTCAGAGGTTTTGGTGTTAAAAAAAAAAAAAGTAACCATTTGCCTGCCATGTGTTGTAAATAATTTTTTCTCAATTTATTATTTATCTTTTTACTTTAAGGAGAGTTTTAAAAAATCTTCAACATTTTCTAAATATAATATCACATTTGTCAAACCTTTTTTTCTTGGCTCCTGCTTTATATCATGCTTAGAAAGGTGTTTTCCTTGCAGAGACTAAAGCAACCTGGTTGCTAGCTTGTCATTTATTGCTTATTTTTATAGCTCCTTCATTTTTGTGTTTGTTTTTATGTTTATATCCTCAATTCATTGCCAAATTGCTTTGGTTTAAGTAGTGATATAGCACACCATTGGAGACTCTATTTTTTTTCCTTGTTTTTCCAATATCACTAGTTGAAGAGTCTTATTTCCCCATTGATATATAATGCTAAATTTGACATTGACATATCACGAATTCTCCTCTGCATTTGAATCTATTCCTCAAAGTTCTGGAAAAGTTTTGTCACCTGGAGGTTCTGTAGAGGTTCTTCTCTCGTACATTATTTTGTAATTTGTGAGTCATACTTTAATTATAGTGATTTTCTGGTTACTAGGAAAGCATGTTTCTAAATTTTCAGATTTGGGGAATAAATCCAGAAATAAATGGAAGAATGTTCCTTTCTAACTATTCTGTATCCATTTAATTAGTTTATATGAGAAGTTAAAAAGAAAAATTAGTAGCTGCAAAGATTCAGAAAGTACCAGTATATCTCCTACACGCCTATCTTTAAAAAAAAAAAAAAACTTGCAAACTAGAGAAAGTTTCCATTGACAAAGAGAAATTCAGTGATGTAAGAAACTATGATAGATAATGTAACCAGTGAACATTATGCAAAATCAAATTAATTTCTTGGGGCTGGTGCCATGGCACAGGTTAATTCTCTGCCAGAGGCATCGGCATCCCATGTGGCCACCGATTCTAGTCCCGGCTGCTCCTCTTCCAATCCAGCTCTCTGCTGTGGCCTGGGAAATCTGTAGAAAATGGCCCAAGTGCTTGGGCCCCTGCACCAACATGGGAGACCAGGAAGAAGCACCTGGCTCCTGGCTTTAGATCGGCGCAGCTCTGGCTGTTGTGGCCATTTGAGGAGTGAACCAATGGATGGAGGACCTTTTTCTCTCTCTCCCTCTCATTGTCTGTAACTACCTCTCAAATAAGTAAAGTCTTTTAAAAAATTAATTTTTTATAATGTTGCCATGCAATTTCATTCAGTTTCTTAAAAACGTTTGAAAAGCAGAACAAGCTTGTGTTTAAAAAGTCTGTGAAAATCTAGAACAATTCTTGATGATTTTTAACAAAACATTCTATACTGGTAGCATTCTACCCTGTTTTACATTCATTATCACTAAATCTAGTCACCTGTATCTCCAACTCAAGTGCCTGGCCTTCAGTTGGTTTCTCAGGTGCTCTTGCTGTAATTATTCTTTGTTCTCATTTGTGTCCTCCAGTATATTGGCCCTTAGTTCTCCTTATCCATCAGTTGTTTTTATCTTTGCTCCCTTCCCTTTCCAGCTTAGATTTTTATTGTCTGTCATATCCAAAAATTGCCAGCAATCTAATTGATCTTCTTACTCTTTCTTGATGTTTATTTGACAGAAGCCAGTCCAGGATGTACTTCTCACATCTGCTTTCTAGGTAACCTGCCTTTGGGCATTTGAAGATTGCTAAGGGAGAGATAACAGATTGCAAGGGTGGAGAATGTCTGAACGCCTTAGGGTCCTTGAAATCATTTGGTCTAGCCTTGCCAAGACAGCCACAGGTGGGACTTGAAATTCAGTACATCTATAGCAGGCTTTTTTTAAAAAAAAATATTTTTAAAAGATTTATTTGAAAGGCAGAGTTAGAGAGAGAGAGAGAACCTTCCATCTGCTGGTTCATTCCCCAAGTGGCCACAACAGCTGGGGCTGGGCCACGCCAAAGACAGGAGGTCTGAGGTCTCCCTCATGGGTAACAGGGGCCCAAATACTTGTACCATTTTCCACTGGTTTATCAGGGGAGCTGGATTGGAAGAGGAGCAGCCAGGACTCCAACTGTTGGTGGTGGCTGAACCCTTTGTGCCACAGTGTCAGCCCCAGCAGGCTAATTTTTAAGTTGATAATTTTGCATGGCCCACGATGTTATAAATATCTAAATGGCCCTTGGCATTAAAAAGGTTTCCCACCTCTGGATTATAGCCACAATGAATTCATGGTCACCAATGTCAACTTGACAGTGCTGTTCAGCAGCCCTACAAGGCTTTTTTTTTTTCCCTCTTTCTCAGAGATAATTTCAAATTGTTTCTACTCTGTCAGTTTCTACGGCCTGTCCTCCCTCACTCTTCTCTGCTAACATCATCTCCAGCCATACAAGATTTCTCTTCCTTTTGACTTGTTATAGGAGAAAAGGCAACTTTTTCCTGCTTAGGAGCCATGTCTGCATCTGTGCTCTAAATCCACTCACTTCCTAGTCCCAAGAACTGGCTTACCTTTTCTCTCTCTCCACTGGATCCTCTCCATGGGGGTTAAACACACTCACACACTCAAGGCTCTCTCAGTTGTGCCCGTTCTTCCCAGAGAGACTGCTGAGGACGCTTACATGCTCTCATGCTTCCATTCCCTCAGTTCCCGCCTCCCTACCCAGGCCACTGAACCTTGGCTTTCAACCTTGTAAGTTTTAAAATACTCACCAGTCACACAAAACCAAAGATAGAGAGCTTTCTAATCAGTAGGGGAACAAAAAGGGAAGAAAATCCAGTGAATATAGGGAAAATAAAAGAGAGAATCACTTAATGTGAAACACAAAACCAAACGCTGAAGTAGGTCCAAGTAGGTCACAGTGACAGTGATTGTAACCAGTTAAACTCAGTTTAAACAGGATTCAGATGACCTGCGTTGTCATCTATATCTTCCAGTAAAATCTAGGTATATGATCTCTACCATGATACAGACCTAAACACAATAGGAAACAAAGATTGAAAATAATTATTGTTACAAGGTGTTTGGCACAAATCACATTGTTTACCATAACAGTTTAGGCAAAGTGAACCACTTACCATTTAGGAAAAGTTTTGTATTATTGGGAAATGTTTATCAGTCATGTTTCCTTATGTTAACCAAGGGCCGAAAAGCAGGATTTTCTAAAGCTGAAACTATTATTGATCCCGTCCCTTCTTGGTGGACCTTGAGGTTGTTTCCAAAGTTCAACCATTACAAATAATACAGCAATTGGGCTGGTCCTGTGGAGTAGCGGGTAAAGCCGCCACCTGCATTGCCAGCATCCCAAATGGGCACTGGTTCGAGTCTTGGCTCCTCCACTTTCGATCGAGTTCTCTGCTATGGCCAGGGAAAGCAGTGAAAGATGGCCTAAGTCCTTGAGCCCCTGCACCCATGTGGGAGACCCAGAGGAAGCTCCTGGCTGCTAGGATTGGCGCAGCTCCGGCCTTGTGGCCCATTGAAGAGTGAACCAGCAGATGGAAGACCTCTCCCTCCCTCCCTTCCTCCCTCCCTCCCTCCCTCTCTCTCTGCTTCTCCTTCTCTCTGTAACTCTGACTTTCAAATAAATAAATAAATCTTAAAAAAATAATGCAGCAATGATTATTTCTGTATGTGTTACCTATCTGTGTGAATAAGTAGCTTCAGAAGTGAAATTCCAGAGTTTTAAGGATGTACATTTTAAAAAATGACAGTGAGTTAACACTCTCATTAACAGTGTATTAAATATTGATAAAATTGATAAAAATTGATAAAATTTACACTAAAGTTTGATATTTTCACACTTCCAAACTTTTTGTCAGTCTTATGGGCAAAATAATCCATGTGTTTTTATATTCTCTAGTTACTAGTGATGTTTAACATGTTTAAAAGGGCTTGTTTTTTTCTCTTTTACATTCATCAGAGAAATGTGTATTTGAAGTTTATTTTCCTATTGTGCTGCTTGTGATATTTACATTTCTGATGAATACCCTTATCACTAAATTTTTTCAGAATTTCCAATCCCTACTGACAGGCAAAAATGGTTTCTCATTGTTTATATCTTATTTTATGCAAGTTTTTCTACTTTGAAGGGTTGTTTCTATTTCCTTTCTTTCTGTAAACTTTATCTTTTGCCCATTTTTTTAATAGGATTTTTCCTAACATTTACTGTCAGTCTTCTTTTGACTATAATTTTAAAAATTCATTTTGGGGAGTGGATGTTTTGCCTAGCAGTTAAGCTAAAACACCTGTACCCCATATCAGGATGTCTGGATTCAAGTCCCAGTCCTACTTCCTATTGAAGTATTAGGTGATAGCTGAAGTCGTTGGGTCCCGTTGACACCCATGTCAAGAGGCCTGGATTGGAGTCTCACCTATCTACTTTGGCTTAGCCCAGCTCTGGCTATCACAGACCTTTGGGGAGTGAACCAGTGGATGGGAGATTCTCTCTGCTTCTCAAATAAATATAAATAAAATTCATTTAAGAAATGTTTGTCTTTTAAATTGTAAGTATAATCTTTTACATTTGTTGTTATTACAAACATCTTTGGATTTATTTCCACTGTGTTATTTTGCATTTTCTAATTATCTACTGTGCTTTTACTATTCTTGAACTTGCTCTCCAATCCTTTCTGCTTTCTGTTGTTTTGGCTGACTTTTCTTTCTTTACTTTTCTTCCCACTTACTAATTTGGAATTCATATACTTAATTTCTGTACTTTCATTAATGACCCTTAAATTTTATATACATTTTAAACCTAAGTTAATTTATTTCTCCTTCCCCACATGCACAAATATTTATTATCTCTTTTGTTAATTACTATTACAGGCTTTGGAAATAGTCCTTAGAAAGGAAATCTCCCAGAAATAAATAACAAAAAATAAAGAGTTGAACAATAGAGGAGGTGTGTTTTGAGTTTGTTGATCAGAACCTAGTCATATGGCCATATTTAACTCAGAAAACACAGAATCCAGTGACAGATAAGAGAATGGAATGTTTGAGGACAAGGCATTTGCCATAGGTACAGAGATAACTAGGAGAAGGATATAGATGCAGTTACTAACTTCAGAAAATGAAAATTTTAACAAGAAAAGTATACTTATCATATGACCTAACAATTTCATACTTTGATATTTAGCCAAGGAAAATAATATATCCATACAAAAATCAAAAGGAAAGTTTGTGGCCACAGAAATGTTCACAGAGGCTTTATTCATAATAGTAAAAATCTAGAGGAACATCCAACTGAATGGATTGTATTATTGTGTTTTTCCATAAACGGAGTAACTCAGTAATGAAAAGAAAAAAACACTACATACAGCAGCTTGGGTGAGTCTCAGTAGCAACATGTTAAGTAAAAGAAGCCAGAGAGTAAAGATTGTAACATAGTATGATCCATAGCTTTCTAGACAAGGGCAGATTCTTCAGAGCAGGGCTTTGACAGAAAAAGTACACAGGAAACTTTTTGGAATGTTGAAAATATTTTACATCTTAATTGTTTTGTTTCATGACTTTGTGTTTTTGTATATTTAAATGGCATTATTTTTCTGGTATGTAAATTACACCAAAATGAAGCTAACAAACAGTTTAATGAGAAGCATCATAATATATTATTTGGCTATCAGCAAATTCATGATTACAAGATGCAGTATAATATAAATTGGTTACTTTTCAAAAGAGTATTTAATTATATTGCATTAGGAGGGTGGTGGGCTTGCTAGAAGATCTTATTCTGAATTGATTATAGTGGAAAATTTTGAGAGACTGTGTAAGGTTGATAAGTAAAAATGAAAGCGTTTTGTTTAGAAACACTTAAGGAAACAGAAGAAAAAAACTAAAGGGAAAGATTTCAGGGAAGCAGTCTTGAAATCTGGAATAATGATGTAGGGGACTGGTATTTTTGTTAATGGCCTTTTAGAATTACTTGACATTGTTGATTATGTGTACATATAATTTTAAGTAAAAATGTTAGAATTTGAGGCAATGGATTGTTAGAGATAACAACATTTCACATTGCACTTGACTTTAGGGAACATTAGAAGCTCTAATATGTGTGACTTTTCCTAGGAGCTAAAGTCTAAGCTGAGTATGAGGTGACTTAAGAGTTAATCCATTGGGAGGCTGGAACTGTGGCATAGTGGGCTAAGTCTCCACCAGTGGCCCCGGCATGTCATATGGGCTCCAGTTCATGTTCCGGCTGCTCCTCTTCCAGTCCAGCTCTCTGCTATGGCCTGGGAAAGCAGTAGAAGAGAGAAAGTGCCTGGGCCTGGGTACCACGTGGGAGACCCAGAAGAAGCTCCTGGCTCCTGGCTTCAGATTGGCCCAGCTCCGGCTATTGCAGCCATTCTGGGGAGTGAACCAACAGGTGGAACACCTTTCTCTCTGTCTCTCCCTCTCTCTGTCTGTAACTGTACTTCTCAAATAAGTAAATAAAATCTTTTTAAAAAGTTAACCCATTGAATCTCTCAGAATGTAATTGATTATTAATGATGCGTCTTCTCCCTTGCAACTTTGTTGAACCAAGTAGTATTTCCAAAAGATATTTTATTGATTTTCTTACTTTTTATAGGTTTATATTCATACAGTTTCACAATATGATACAAATAAATCCTTCCCCCTTTTTTTTTCTTTTTTTTAACGCTTTTATTTAAAGAATATAAATTTCCAAAATACAGCTTATACACCACAATGGCTCCCCCCCCCATAACTTCCCTCCCACCCGCAACCCACCCGTTCCCACTCCCTCTCCCCCTGCTTCACATCAAGATTCATTTTCAATTCTCTCTATATACAGAAGATCAGCCTACTACATATTAAGTAAAGATTTCAACAGTTTGCCCTCACATAGCAACACAAAGTGAAAAATACTGTTGGAGTACTAGTCACAGCATTAATTCACAACGTACAGCACATCAAGGACAGAGATCCTACATGACACATTCTTTTCAAATTGATTAATTTTCTATGCAATTTCCAATGTAACACCAAGATTTCTTTCATTTTTAATTATCTATATACAGAAGATTGATTCAGTATATACTAAGTAAAGATTTCATTAGTTTGCACCCACACAGAAACACAAAGTGTAAAATACTGTTTCAGTACTAGTTATAGCATTACTTCACATTGGACAACACATTAAGGACAGATCCCTCATGAGACGCAAGTACACAGTGACTCCTGAAGTTGATTTAACAATTTGACACTCCTGTTTATGGCGTAAGCAATCTCCCTAGGGTCTAGTCATGAGTTGCCGAGGCTATGGAAGAATTTAGAGTTCGCCGACTTCAATCCCATTCCGACAGGGCCATAGTCAAAGTGGAGGTTCTCTCCTCCCTCCAGAGAAAGGCACCTCCTTCCTTGATAGCCCCACTCGCTCACTGGGATCTCACTCACAGAGATCTTTCATTTAGGTCTTCCTTTTTTTCCAGAGTGTCTTGGCTTTCCATGCCTAAAACACTCTCATGGGCTCTTGAGCCAGATCTGAACGCCTTAAGGGCTGATTCTGAGGCCAGAGTGCTATTCAGGACATCTGCCATTCTATGAGTCTGCTGTGTATCTCGCTCCCCATGTTGGATCATTCTCTCCCTTTTTTGATTCTATCAGTTAGTATTAGCAGACACTAGTCTTGTCTGTGTGATCCCCCCGACTCTCAGAACTATCAGTGTGATCAATTGTGAACTGAAATTGATCACTTGGACTAGTGAGATGGCCTTGGTACATGCCACCTTGATGGGATTGTATTGGAATTCCCTGGCACATTTCTAACTTCATCATTTGGGGCACGACTGATTGAGCATGTCCCAAACTGTACATCTCCTCCCTCTCTTATCCCCACTCTTATATTTCACAGGGATCACTTTTCAGTTAAAATTTAAACACCTAAGAATAATTGTTTGTTAATTACAGAGTTCAACCAATAGTACTAGAATAAAAAAATACTAAAATGGATAAAGTATTACATTGTACAACAACAGTCGGCACAAGAGCTGATCAAGTTACTGTTTCTCATAGTGTCCATTTCACTTCAATAGGTTTCACCTTTGGTGCTCAATTAGTTGTCACCGATCAGGGAGAACATATGATATTTGTCCCTTTGGGACTGGCTTAATTCACTCAGAATGATGTTTTCCAGATTCCTCCATCTTGTTGCAAATGACCGGATTTCATTGTTTTTGACTGCTGTATAGTATTCTATAGAGTACATGTCCCATAATTTCTTTATCCAAATGTATGCTTTGAATTCCCTGTGATCTTTTGCTGTGAGGTTCCCTTCGTTTACCTTCTTTCATGTTGATGGCCGTGTTTCTGTGTTTCTGTGTGTAACACATCTTTAAGCATCTTTTGCAGGGCTGGACGAGTGGCCACAAATTCTTTTTAATTTCTGTTTGCAATGAAAGGTCTTTATTTCACCTTCATTCACAAATGAGAGCTTGGCAGGATATAATATTCTGGGCTGGCAGTTTTTCTCTCTAAGTACCTGGGCTATGTCTCGCCATTCCCTTCTAGCTTGTAGGGTTTCTAATGAGAAGTCTGCTGTGAGTCTAATTGGAGATCCTCTGAGATTAATCTGACGTTTCTCTCTTGCACATTTTAGGATCTTTTCTTTCTGTTTCACTGTGGTGAGTTTAATTACAATGTGTCGTGATGAGGATCTCTTTTGGTCATGTTTATTAGGGGTTCTATGAGCTTCTTGTACTAGGATGTCTCTGTCCTTCTCCAAACCTGGGAAATTTTCTGCTATTATCTCACTAAAAAGGCCTTCTAATCCTTTCTCCCTCTCCATGCCTTCAGGAACTCCTAGAACTCGAATGTTGGTTTTTTGAATAGTATCCTGGAGATTCCCAACAATATATTTAGATTTCCAATTTCTTCTTTTCTTTGGTTTGACTGTATAGTTTCCTGTGCTCTGTCTTCTAAGTCCGATATTCTCTCTTCTGCCTCACCCATTCTGTTTGTAAGGCTCTCTAATGTGTTTTTCATTTGATCTATTGAATTCTTCACTTCATTATGATTTCTCGTCACTATCACAGTTTCATGTTCTACTAGTTGTTTCATTTCAGCTTGATTCCTCCTTAATATTTCATTTTCATGACAGAGATTTTCTACCTTGTCCATTAAGGATTTCTGTAGTTCAAGAATTTGTTTTTGAGTACTTCTTAGTGTTCTTATCAATTTTTTGAGACCTGCTTCTTGCATCTCTTCTATCTCATCATCTTCGTTATCTTGAATTGGGGTGTCTTTTTCATTTGGGGACGCCATAGTGTCTTCCTTGTTCTTATTACCTCGGTTTTTGCGTTTGTTGTTTGGCATATTGGTTTCTTCACTGTGGTGTTTTTTTCTTGTTATACTATGACTCTAGATGAAGTGGACTGTCTGCTTTTGATGGAGCCTTAGAGGCTTGAGATGGGTGTGGCCTGAGAGCTCTGTTTGGTTCCTCAGGGTTGAGGGTGTGTCAAAGGAGACACTCCCAGGTTAGGCGTGGTAAATCTCTCTCTGTTACTTTTTTTTTTTTTTTTTTTTTTTGTTCAAAAGGGAAGTAATTCCACACAGCTGAATGGAATTGGGGGTGGTTAGCAGGCAAATGATATACCCACAGGAGCCAGAGATCAGAAGCTCTTTCCCAAGGACCAGAGAGGGAATCTTTGTGGCCCTTAGTGTGGGCTCAGATTCTCCTGTAGTCTCCCACTGGGCTGCCAAGGCTACTGAAATGTAGCGTCTCTGGAGAGTACTCACATGAATTCGTGATTTCCGTGAGTTCTCTCCCCCACCATCTCTTTTTTCACAGTCTCAATTCATTAGCACCACACATTCATTAGGTTCCAATCTCCTGTTATTTCACCCCTCCCACCCAGAGTCAGGTTTTTCTGCTAGGCTCGGGGCCAGTGCCGACCCAAGGTCGCCCTGCTTATGACGTATTCCAAAATGGCGCCTGCTCTTTGTCTTGCTCACCTTTGAGAGGTGAGCGGAGAGAGAGAAGCTCGTGTCCGTATGGGTCACTTTTTTTTTCCCCTCTCTCTCTCTCTCTCTTCTAGTTAGCCTGGTGAACTTTTCCCCGCAGGGTTTCAAGCCTTGTTCACTCTAGTCTCCTCTTTCCACTTCCCTTCTGGTATCTCGGGCTATTGAGGTTCGGCTCACCTCGCATTCCACCGCTGGTGTGTTGAATCTGCTGCTGGTGTCCCAAACTGCAGGCTCCCTCGCTCTCCACGCAGGTCCACTGTGATCACCAGTTCCGGAAGGGTTTCCTCTGCTGTTTCTTCCCCTACTCTTCCTTGAACCTGCAGTATCTCCACTTTTGTTAAACTGTCTCTCCCCAGACTATCGGTGTGCTCCCTTCCTATTCTGCCATCTTGCCGCTCTCCCAATCCCTTCCCCCTTTTATATTCTTTTTCTTCTTAAATGACATTGCTTATGAAATAAACCAGTACTCTTCAGAAGAAAGATGTTTGAAAGGATATTCTTGTTTCTGTTTTTATGGTTTATCACTCAGTCTTACTCCATGCATTTGAGAATGAAGTGACAAATTTTATTTTTCTTGTACAGAGATAACTTTGCCTTCTGATCGTATATCTGATTGGTTTTAGTGATAACTCCTCAAAATATGTTGTTGAATGATGTTGGCTAGAATGTTCCTTAGATTCCTATTAATAAATTGTACTAGTCACTTTTCTTCCATTTGTGTTATATAGGTTTTAAAATTAACTCCAATTCTGGTTCCTAAAAAGAGATCAGATAAAAGTTTGCTTGTAATATGAAAGCTTGGGGGGCTGGTGCTATGGCATAGCAGGTAAAGCCACCGCCCACAGTGCCGGCATCCCATATGGGCGCTGGTTTGAGTCTTGGCTGCTCCACTTCTGATCCAGCTCTCTGCTATGGCCTGGGAAAGCAGTGGAAACCTGCACCTACATGGGAACCTGTAGGAAGCTACTGGCTCCTGGCTTTGGATCGGCACAGCCGGTCAAATGAGGAGTGAACCAGTGCATGCAAGATCTCTCTCTCTCTCTCTCTTTCTCTGTACCTCTCCTCCTCTCTTTGTGTAACTCTGACTTTCAAATAAATAAATAAATCTTTTTAAAAAATCATTAGAAAGTTTGGAAAACTGCACTTACTCATTAAGAACAGGCAGAATCACCATATTGTGCAGTTTGTCCCCTTGGGTTTATACAGTGCATACAGCATGGTAGCTGGCAGAAAATTTTAATATGAATTTAGTAGTTTTTTCTTTTCCTGTTGTCAGACTTCATTGTTTTGTGTTTCTGAAATAGATGTTTGACTGCCTTGTCAAATCTATTGGCATCTCATTGAAATAAGCTCCAGTGTATAAAAGGAAATCTCTCTTTTATTCCCTTTGAAATAAAATTATATTTTGTTGGATATTTTTGGAATCAAATAAAATGCTAGTCAGTTCTGAAAGGACTTTAAAGTATTTTATATGAAAGATAACATATTTAGTGAGTTCATTCATATAGTAGTCACTATAGTGAATGAAAAAGAAACGGAAAAGATACAGTACTTCACGATCTAAAAGGTCACAGTCTCCTAGGAGAAAATTAGGGTTTTAAGTATTGTGTAAAAGAATGTAGACCACAGATTCTCGATAAGCATTCTTTTTGAGCAATTTGAATGTTTGTGACAGTCATAAAGCTACTACTTCTGTTGACACCACCCACCAATGTACTATTTAAAATGAAAATTCACCACGGAACACTGAAATGGGGGAAACGGAGAGTCATTATAATAGGATATCATAATGTAATAAAGGAAGCAAACCAAGTAAGAGAAACATTTTGAATTACTTATAAAATAGACAGTCATCGTTATCAATGATATTTTGAGCAGTGCTTTTGTACAAGATGTAGGTGTTCTTTAAATTTCCTGTTGATAAAAAAGCTAAAGTTGTCATTCTAAAGAGAACTAAAATAGTATCTGTGTGCAGAGCTTAAAAGATCTAGAGAAGGGTTTTTGAAAGAAAATCTATAACCTTTTGAAGGAAATCTATAACCTTCCTGAACATGATAGTGTTGTTTAGATCTCCTGTATCCTAACTGATTTTTTTTTCAAGTGCACTTGTTCTTTCAGCTGTTGAGAGAGTGATCACAATCTCCAGTCACAGTAGTAGATGAACGGCTTTTTCTTTTTTCTTTGCTGTTGTTGCTTACTGAAGCTCAATTCTGAGGCAATACATACTTAGGATTGTTATGCATCCCTGGAGAATTGGTCATTGTATCATTATGAAGCTTTATCCTTTTGTTAAGTCTGTTTTACCTTTTTATTAAGACTGTGTCTAGCTCTCATACTTCCAGTTTGCATAGTATTTTTTCACATTATTTTCTTTCAGTCTGTCAGCACATAGTTGGATTTCTTACCAAAAAAAATTCACTTGATAATCTATTTATTTGAATTGAGTTTTTAGTTTATTTACATTAAATATGATTATAAATACATTGGTTTTAAATTTCTTGAGTTTGCTCTTTTGTTTTTCTTTTTGGCCCATCTGTTTTTTGCTGTTCTTGTTATTGGTATTTTTCCTTTCTTGCCAACTTTTGAGTTAATCGTACATTCCCATTTGCATAATTCTCTTGGCTCATGACATTCTCATGCATTTTTCCAGTGGTTGCTCTAACGATTACCTAATGTATCCATATTGTATTGCATTCTATATAGTTAATATTATACCAATTTACATCAAATGTAAAAATTTATAATTTCTCCTGACCTGTGGGTTTGTTTAGATATACTTAGATCTGCTTGTGAGTTCTACATATGCTATCGTGATGGTTTCCTGAAAACAATTGTACATCTTAATGATATGGAAATATAGAAATATGTCTACTGTTTTATCTTTACCTATATATTTACTATTTCCAGAGCTCTTTTTTCATTTGTATAACCTCTACAGTCACTTTCCTTTAAATATCTTAGAGTACAGTCATAAGTTCATGTCTTGGCTCCACTTCCAATTCAGCTTCATGCTAATATATGCCCTTGGAGGCAGCAGGTGATGGCTCACTGCCATCCATGTGAGAGATTCTGGATTGAATCTTATGCTCCTGGCTTCAGCCTGGCCCAGCCCTAGCTGTTATGGGCATTTGGGGAGTGAAGCAGCAGATGGGAGATTTCTGTCTCTGTCTCTCTATCTTTGAAATTTTAGAAAGTAAATAAATTTGAAAATACAGCATGTTTACTGATTCGAACCTCTAGGTTATCTTGAGGTTTGTTTCTGTTGACTGCCATTTCTCTTGCAGAAGGTTCTATTTGTGTGTTCCTTCATGTGTTCACTAAGTTTTATTAACTGAATATTATCATTGATATTCAATAGAGACTATGAATTTAATGAAAAAGTGTTTATTGCTAAAAAAGTGTTAATTGCTTCAGCAAATAGTTATTTTGGCTTGACTCAAACTTCAAATTCAGCCATCCTGTGGTGGAGCAGTGTGAAATCACCACTTTTTTCTTTAAACTTCTGACTGTCTCCTTCTGACATATTTCTTGGAGTTTCTCTTGCTCATATTTAGTTTAGGACCCAGCAAAGCATCTGTAGTTGATATAAAAATTACACTATTTTCTTCTCTTTCATTTCATGAAAGAAATGAAAATGCCAAGAGTTTTGCTCTCACTTTGCAGGCACTTCATTAGCGCCCAAATACATCCTCAAACTCCCTTACCAGTAGAACTGTTGCTTTCTGCTTCAGTATAAGACATGTAGAACTAGTTGGACCATGGTGTTTTTTTGCCCCCCCAGTAAAAACCATTTCACTTCTTACAAGGATAAGCTTACCTCCAGATTTTGCTGCTGCTTTTATTTTTGTAAACTTTTATTTAATAAAAAAAATTTAATAAAAATAATACAGCTTTTGGATTACAGTGGCTTTTTCCCCCCATAACTTCCCTCCCACCAGCAACCATCCCATCTCCCGTTCCGTCTCCCATCCCATTCACATCAAGATTCATTTTCAATTAGCTTTATATACAGAAGATCAATTTAGTATATATACTAAGTAAAGATTTCAACAGTTTGACCCACCAGAAACACAAATTATAAAGTACTGTTTGAGTACTAGCTATACCGTTAATTCACATAGTAGAACACATTAAGGACAGAGATCCTACATGGGGAGTAAGTGCATAGTGACTCCTGTTGTTGATTTAACAATTGACACTCTTGTTTATGGCGTCAGTAATCACCTGAGGCTCTTGTCATGAGTTGCCAAGGCTATGGAAGCCTTTTGAGTTCACCAACTCCAATCTTATTTAGACAAGGTCATAGTCAAAGTGGAAGTTCTCTCTTCCCTTCAGAGAAAGGTACCTCCTTCTTTGATGGCATGTTCTTTCCACTGGGATCTCACTCACAGAGATCTTTCATTTAGGTCATTTTATTTTTTGCCAGAGTGTCTTGGCTTTTCATGCCTGAAATACTCTCATGGGCTTTTTGGCCGGATCCAACTGCCTTAAGGACTGATCCTGAGGCCAGAGTGCTGTTTAGGATATCTACCATTCTATGAGTCTGCTGTGTATCCCATTTCCTATGTTGGATCGTTCTCTCCTTTTTAATTCTATCAGTTAGTATTAGCAGACCTTAGTCCTGTTTATGTGATCCCTTTGACTCTTAATCCTATCATTATGATCAATTATGAACTGAAACTGATCACTTGGACTAGTGAGATGGCATTGGTACATGCCACCTTGATTGGATTGAATTGGAGTCCCCTGGTATGTTTCTAACTCCACCATTTGGGGCAAGTCCGATTGAGCATATGCCAAACTGTACATCTCCTCCCTCTCTTATTCCCACTCTTATATTTAACAGGGATCACTTTTCAGTTAAATTTAAACACCTAAGAATAATTGTGTGTTAATTCCAGAATTCAACCAATAGTATAAAGTAGAACAAAAAATACTAAAAGGGATAAAGTATTAAGTTGTTCCTCGGCAGTCAGGACAAGGACTGATCCAGTCACTGTTTCTCATAGTGTCCATTTCACTTCAACAGGTTTCCTTTTTGGTGCACGGTTAGTTGTCACCAGTGAGGGAGAACATATGGCATTTGTCCCTTTGGGACTAGCTTATTTCATTCAGTATGATATGTTCCAGATTCCTCCATTTTATTGCAAATGACCAGATTTAATTTTTTTTTTTACTGCTGTATAGTATTCACAGAGTACATACCCCATAATTTCTTTATCCAATCTACTGTTGATGGCATTTAGGTTGATTCCAGGTCTTAACTATTGTGAATTGAGCTGCAATAATCATTAAGGTGCAGACAGCTCTTTTATTTGCCAATTTAATTTCCTTTGGGTAAATTCCAAGGAGTGGGTTGGCTGGGTTGTATGGTAATGTTATATTCAGGTTTCTGAGGAATCTGCAGACTGACTTCCATAGTGGCTTTACCAGTTTGCATTCCCACCAACAGTGGGTTAGTGTCCCTTTTTTTCCACATCCTCTTCAGCATCTGTTGTTGGTAGATTTCTGTATGTGAGCCATCCTAACCAGGGTGAGCTGAAACCTCATTGTCGTTTTGATTTGCATTTCCCTGATTGCTAATGATCCTGAACAATTTTTCATGTGTCTGTTGGCCATTTGGATTTCCTCTTTTGAAAAATGTCTATTGAGGTCCTTGGCCCATCTCTTAAGTGGGTTATTTGTTTTGTTGTGGAATTTCTTGATCTCTTTTTAGATTCTGGTTATTAATCCTATATCAATTGCATAGTTTGTAAATATTTTTTCCCATTCTGTTGGTTGCCTCTTCACATTCCTGTTTCTTTTGAAGTACAGAAACTTCTCAATTTGATGTAATCCCAATTGTTGATTTTGGCTTTGACTGGCTGTGCCTCCGGGGTTTTTTCCAAGACAGATTTTGCTTCTTTTTGAGGTTCTTCAGAGCCTTCAAAGAAAATTGTTCTTAATATTTCGTCTGAAGGTTATATTTTTATCTGCTGATAGGTTTAGTCAGACACAACCTATTCATCTATTGTTGAAAGGTAGAACCTCCCCAGTCTTAATAATGAAGAGACTTTAAGAACTGAATGGTTATTTCTCAATTGCCTTGGCTTGTATTGATGCTGGTGTAAGTTCATCAGAGAGTAGTTGTGGTGTCTAAAAGTAGCATAGCCCAGGGTTGGGGAACGAGCAGCTCCACGGGCCATTTAAGGCGCATGAAACCATCCGGTCTGGCCCAGTCAAGGCAACAGTGGGACTTGAAATTCAATAAATCTGTGCAGGCTAATTTTTAAGTTAATAATTTTGAATGACCTGTGAATGAAGTTATAAATATCTAAGTGACCTTTGGCAAAAAAAGAAAAGGTTCCCCACCCCTGGTAGAGCCCTGACAATCCAAGTCTTATAAGTGATTTGACATCTCAAGAGTATCTGAATATTCAAATAGCCACCAAGCAGGTTAAGTGACAATCATAACACAGTTTGCTTTTGATATCAGTAATTTTTCATAAGTTGATAAGGTTTTCGTTTGTATTTGGCATCAACCATGGTAGAGAATGAGGACCTATATCTAGTCACTATTGGAGAATTTGTTTTCTTTCTTTTTCGTGTTATTTTTGGGCAGCATCATCTTTCCAAATGTGGCCAGAAGGCACTCACAAAGGAAAAAATAAAATCCATTTTGAGATTAATAGACTTCCTTCCATGCTATCGTTGGTGGTGCTCAGGCCAACTCCTCTTCCCCTCACTCTGTGACATCATTTTATTTTATTTTTAACCTTATTATTACCAAGTATAATTGTTTTATTTTGGCTGTTTGCACATTCTTGTTTTCTTTCACTGGAATACAAGTCTCACTTTTCAGCTACCTGTAGACTTAAAAAATGTTTCCTTTTCTCCTTGAATTAGCATAGATTGGTTTCTGTTGCTTGTAGAGAAGGAACTTGATTGATAAAGAAATTGTTCCCATATAATAATTGTAGGGAATAAACACACAGGGAAATAGGATTGTTTATCTGGCCTAGGAGTTGAGTTTTTTGCTTCCTTTATTTGTATGATTTTAGTTAACTAACACTTACATAGTGCTTACCATGTACTATTGTAAGCACCTGTAATTGTTTTATTTCATCCTAAGAATAACCGGATATCATTCCAAGGTATAGAGGTAGAGGTAGGTCTTATTATTGGCTCTGTTTTACAGATAAGAAAACAGATACATAAGGTTAAATAACTTGCCCAAGGATACACAGATAGTGGATAGAAGAACTTTGTTTCAGCTGGTATTAAAGGCAAGGAAAAAATTCTATTATCATTCAAGAATTGAAGTGAGGCACAGTGTTCAAAAACAAATGTGACTGCTTTGTGCTGCATAGTTAGCGCAAGCTGTAGAGTCATGTTGCCACTACTGCAGAAAGATTGAAGGAATTTAACGTTGACTGGATTGAGTAGGCAACCTGAAGAAAGAATGACAGGATCGAAATTTGTATTTTTAGATGAAGATGGAAACTAGAACTCATACTATAATTGAGTTAACATAATTTCTTATATCTCAAAGACTTAGGGTTGTGGTGTTTCTAAATTGAATTCATTGTTTAATCTAGCATGAGCTGAATTCATATTCTTGCCAGGTTTCCATTTTGAGAATTAAGCTATTAATAAGTAAAAAGTGAGATCAATTACTCCAAACTGTTCTTCAAAAAGTCCTTTCAAGGAAAGAGGGTGCTCCTGAATGGTGCTTTGACAATCCTGTGGAAAGATGTAACTTTTTTGAAATATTTGTTTTAGAATCAGTCCTTAAGGCAGTTGGATCCGGCCAAAAAGCCCATGAGAGTATTTCAGGCATGAAAAGCCAAGACACTCTGGCAAAAAATAAAATGACCTAAATGAAAGATCTCTGTGAGTGAGATCCCAGCGGAAAGAACATGCCATCAAAGAAGGAGGTACCTTTCTCTGAAGGGAAGAGAGAACTTCCACTTTGACTATGACCTTGTCTAAATAAGATTGGAGTTGGTGAACTCAAAAGGCTTCCATAGCCTTGGCAACTCATGACAAGAGCCTCAGGTGATTACTGACGCCATAAACAAGAGTGTCAATTGTTAAATCAACAACAGGAGTCACTATGCACTTACTCCCCATGTAGGATCTCTGTCCTTAATGTGTTCTACTATGTGAATTAACGGTATAGCTAGTACTCAAACAGTACTTTATAATTTGTGTTTCTGGTGGGTCAAACTGTTGAAATCTTTACTTAGTATATATACTAAATTGATCTTCTGTATATAAAGCTAATTGAAAATGAATCTTGATGTGAATGGGATGGGAGACGGAACGGGAGATGGGATGGTTGCTGGTGGGAGGGAAGTTATGGGGGGAAAAAGCCACTGTAATCCAAAAGCTGTATTATTTTTATTAAATTTTTTTTATTAAATAAAAGTTTACAAAAAATAAATAGTTGTTTTAATGGCCATCTTGTAATAACTAACTTATAGTTAATTATAAATATGTCCTTTATATTATCACTTAAGACTCATACACATTTATTCTTTATAAATTGGATGATTCATGAAATGGTCACGTTTAATATTGCAAGCTAAGGGATCTTTTAAAAGAAAAATAACCAGAAACAGTTTAATCCTCATCCCAAAATATGACATCTTGCACCAAGCATTGGCCAACTGCAGCCAGTGGTCCTAATATTCTCCAAAATTTTTGCTGGCTCCTGTTATACCTTCCTTGGTGCTGAAAATACAACACAGTCGAAGATTCTGACCCCAAATGGGTTACAATCCAGGGTTTCTCCTTAGAGAATTAATACAGTTCTCTCTTTTCTTTCTTTGACTGTTGGAATGTGAACATGTCTGATAAGAATGTCCCGATTGCTCATGTTTTATCCCTTAGTTTACCCTTATTTTATTTTTATTTGAAAGGTAGAATGAAAGAGAGGGAGAGAGGGAGGGATGAAGGGAGAGAGAGAGAGGGAAACAGAAAGAGAGAAAGAAACAGAAACAGATATCATCCATCTGCTGGTTCACTCCCTAAATGCCTGGAATAGTAGGCAGGGCCATATGAAGCCAGAAACCAGGAACTCCAATATTTTCTTCCTCATAGATAACAGGGACCCAAACACTTGAGCCATCGCTTGCTTTCTGCCAGGATGTGCATTAACAAGAAGCTGGATCAGAGACGGAGTAGCCAGTCCTCAGTCAAGTATTTGATATTAGATGGGGGTGTTCCAAGCAGCAGCTTAACTTCCTGTGCCAAAATAACTTCCTTTGCCTCTTAATTTAAAAATAGCAGGAGTGGGTGTTTGGGCCTAGCAGTTAAGCTGCCAATTGGGATGCCTGTATCCCCATTCTGAGTGCCTAGCTTTGAGTCCTGGCTCTGCTCCCAATTCCAGCTTCCTGCTAATGTGCATTCTGAGAGGCAGCAGGTAATGGCCTAAGTAGTTGGGACTCTGGCACCCACATGTGAGACCTGGATTGAGTTCCTGGCTCCTAGCTGTGTCCTGGCCCAGCTCTGGTTGTGGTGGACATTTGAGATGCGAACCAACGGATGGATATGCATGCACACATGCTTGCTCGCTCTCTCCTTCTGTGTCTCTCAAATAAATAAACAATAAAAATAAATAGTAATAGCTTTGTGTATCACTGACATTGCTGTGTAACAAATCATCCCAACACCAAGTGCATTTAATATTCCCCAGAGATCAGAGGGTTACCAGGAGTCAATTGGTTTAATCTGGGCTGGGCTTAGCTAGGCATGGCTCTGTTTTATGTATTTCTCTTCCTCTTTCTGGGATTAACCTGAGGAAGTCTTTCTGATGGTGACAGCAAAATTTTAAGAGAGTGCATTGAATCACAGAAAGGCTTCTTGAAGACTAGCTTGGGACATGCATGACATCGCTTCCAGCTTATTCTGTTGGCTAAGGAAAATTATATGACTAAACTTAAAGGATGGAGAACTATGCCCTACCTTCAGGGTGGGCACTAGAAAATTACATGACAAAGTTTGTGAAAATTGGGGCTAATGCACTCTTTCACAGGTTGGTTTAGCGTCAAGACAGCCTACAAGCTGTGTTGAGGGGGAGGAAAAAAGGTTTCCTCACCCCTGTAAGAAGATGGTGTGATAGTTCCAATAATAGAAATATTTACTGGATATAATGGTAGCAGTAAAGGATAGGAGTAATCTCTGCTTTGTGAAGAAAGGGAAAGCTTTGTTGAGGAAATAGTCATTAAGTTTAGAAGGATAAACAAGTCAGCATTCCTAGCAGAACATGTGCTGGTAGTACTAGCAGTCTTTTAACTCTTAGATATTGAAAATAATTGAAATCTCCTGTATGTGCCTTGATAATGGAAGTCTCTAAAAGCCAGTGAATAACTTTTCATTTAGCTCTTTCATACATTATTTATTGTGGTAGTTCTCAAACTTGAGCGTGTATTGCTTCTTGGCCTTTTGGTTAAGATCAAGTACAAACTTGAATCAGCTGGACAACTTTGCTCAAACACAGTTTGCTGGATCCTATCCCCAAAATTTCTTATTCAGAAAGTCTAGAACAGAACCAGAGGGTTTGTAAATTTTTTTAAGATTTATATATTTATGTATTTGAAAGAGTTGCACAGAGAGAGGAAGAGACGGAGAGAGAGATATATAGTCCATCTGCTGGTTCATTCCCTAAATGGCCACAACAGTCGGGGCTGGCCCAGGCGGAAACCAGGATTTGGGAGCTTCTTCTGCATCTCTCATGTGGGTGTTAGGGGTCCAAGCATTTAGGCCATCCTCCACTGCTTTCCCAGGCACATTAGTAGGGAGTTGGATTGTAAGTGGAGCAGCTGAGTCTTGCACCAGTGGCCATATGGGATGCTAGCGTCCCAAGCAGCAGCTTGCCACACACTGGCCCCAGGATTTGCATTTCTAACAAATTCCAAGATCCAGAGATAACACTTTAAATCTGTAAAGAAAGAAAGGGAGAGAGAGCAGAGTTGTTGCATAACTGATAAATCCTCCACCTGTGATACCTGCATCCCATATGTCACCTGCAGTGCCGGCCACTTCCTGGCCTGGATACTTCACTTTCCATCCAGCTTCCTGATAATGACCTGGGAAAAGCAGCAGAAGATGGCCTGAGTGTTTGGGACCCTGCCACCTATGTGGGAGACCCAAATGAAGCTCCTGGCTTTGGCTTGGCCCAGCGCTGGCCATTGTGGCCATTTGGGGAGTGAACCAGTGGATGGAATATCTCCCTCTCTCTAACTCTGATTTTCAAAATGAATAAATAAATCTTTAACATAAAATTGTGTAGTCCAGTGTTTTTTCATTGGAATCAAATTGTTAATGGAAATTATTCATAGTATTTTAAATTAGCCTTTTGAAATATAATTTAATAATGACATCTTGTAACCTTTTTCTTAGCATACTTCTGTGGATGGATACACTGAACCACACATCCAGCCTACCAAATCAAGTAGCAGACAGAACATCCCTCGTTGTAGAAACTCCATTACGTCAGCAACAGATGAACAGCCTCACATTGGAAATTATCGTTTACAAAAAACAATAGGGAAGGGAAATTTTGCCAAAGTGAAATTGGCAAGACATGTTCTAACTGGTAGAGAGGTAAGTTTTTTTTGCTGCCTTTTAATATTTTCCTAATAGACTACCTAAAATGTAATGTATTGGAGTGACGTGGACATTTTGAGATTTGATGATTGTTTACAGCCCTTTTCTCTTCCATTGAGTGTTTTTTTTTTTTCTTCATACTATTTGTTTATCTCTTTTACTTTGTGTAGGATTAACATCATGAAGTAAGCTGAAAATAGATCTTTGTAAAAAATAAGAGTGGGATGTGACAGGGAGGAGGAAGATGGGTTGGACTGAGGGCGGGAGGTAGAGTAAGGGAAGTATCACTATGTTCCTAAATCCGTATAAATGAAATAAAATTTTAAAAAATAAAAAGCTTTCCAAAAGCTCTTCAGAGTCTTCTATGAAAGATTTCCTAAAGCTGATGTCAGGGAGTAAATGACACTTGCAATATGGTAAATATACATGATTGGGTATGTGTGAATGAAATGTTAGTAGACAGAGCTGTGTCATTGTGTGAAAGCTGACCTTTTAACATTTAGAAATGAATATCCCCTCTATATTAATATTTATTATAACCCAGCTATGCTATAGATGAGCTATTTTTCAGGCTTCTCTTTCATTATTGGTTTCTGGGAATATTTCTGATTACCATTGCTACCCAACCCCAGGAACAAGGCTAGGATAAGTTGGTTTTTATTAATTTATTAATAATGAAAATATTAATTATTTATTAATGAGTAATGCTTAAAGTATGCTAGATGTAAATATGTAGAAAGCCAAACACTAATTAATTTTTGTCTGTTTTAGAGACTACGATGAGCAAATAGTGCTATTATACAGCTTGTTTTCTCAGGTTTTAAGAGAATTGGTTGTTTAAAATCCCATGTGTTTTAAATTATCTGTATTTAGGGTAAAAACTTGTAGATATGTGCATTGTATATATGTGTCTGTATGTTGAGGTTAAAGACTTTAAAAGTTAAGCTTCTAACATTTTGTATTATGTAGTGTCATTGGATCTCCTTAGGATATTATTTTAAAACTCAACCATAAGATTGGTTGAATAATTTTTCTGTTTGCTCTATACTCAATATTATTGCCATTTCCCATTTAATTTACTCATTTCTTATCCTAGGAGCTGTCCTGACATAGGCTGCACTAGGCAGAGCCTTGGAAGATACGCAAATACATTTTATCAGTTTGCTATAAGGAAGCTTATTATCTAATCTCTCTACCCATAGAATAATTTTATTCACAAAATGCTTTATTTACCACTGATTTATAAGACACTCCCTCCTGTAATTACTGTTTACCAATATCATGAATAAAAAATTTAGAAGGGATTTTATTTTAAAACAAGAAATTTGTAAGAAGTAGCAAATATTTTATTTCATTGGCTCAGGATTAGATAGATTAAAGACAGATCAGTGGAATATATTCTAAGGTCACCAATTATCAAAGCCTTACCATCCAATTATGTGAACACCTGAGTAGAGCTAAACTATGTCTAGTTAAGGAGGAAAAATTATGTTTTTTTACTAAATTTTTATATATTAAAAATATATTCTGAAATATGTATGTTTAATGATTCTTTCTTTTAGGTTGCTGTGAAAATAATAGACAAAACTCAGCTAAATCCTACCAGTCTACAAAAGGTATTTGATTAATTTAATAATAAGTAATTAGAATGGGTGTTTATTTTTAATATGTGACGTTATATAAAGTTAATTATCCTAAATTTCCTATTAGGTACAATATTACACTTAATCATTATAAAAATGAAAGACTTCATATGAAACATAATGCTGATGATATATAAAGTAATTGAAAAATATCTACAGCTTGAATGCTTATACCATATGAAAGGAGTTTCTCTTTGATTCAACTATAATAAAACTGTATCAAATATTTTGAAGTATCAAAGGTTCTTCTTAATTTAATGTCTAGTCATGATAAATATTGTTATAAGTCTGTTCCTTTTCTTGTTTTACTTGCTCTTCTACAAGAACTAGTTCTTTGAATCATTCACAATAAGAAGTGTTTCTTCAAAGGGTTAAATATCAAACAGCATAAGAAAGAAATGAAAGCAGCTAGGATGGGGATTGCATTGGTCAACCAAAGCTGTTTTGTGTTATTTTATCACTTCAATGAGAAAACTTCTTCAGACACATTACATATTTTGAAGGTGTACTGCCTTGGGCAATTGGCCTAGCAATTAAGGTCTTATTAGGATGCCTGCATTCCATTTTGGAGTACCTGGATTGGGGTCCACTCCACTCCAGATTCCGTATTCCTCTTAGTGTACACATCCTTTGATGCAGCAAGTTAAGGGCTCAAAGTAGTTGTATCCTGCCTCCCATCTGGGAGACTTCGTTTGCATTCCTGGCTCCCAGCTTCAGCCTGATTCAGCCCTGACCATTGCAGGTAGTTGGGGAGTGATTGGTAGCTCACTTTGTAGAGATTGATCAATCTCTCTTTCCTTTCTCTCTCTCTCTGTCAATCAAATAAAAAAAAGATAATGTATTTTAAACACAAATTAAAAACTCTTATGACGGGAAAGAGATGGCAGCATTTTAGCCTAACAGTGAAGACACCTGCCTCCCAAATCTGAGGCCTAAGTTTGACACCTTCCTAGATCTAATTCCTGACTCCAGAATCCTGACAGTGCAGAACCTGGGAGATAGTAGTAATGGGTCAAGTAATGGAGTCAATGCCACCCATGTCAGAGACCTGGTAAGTTCTCAGCTCCTAGTCACAGCCTGGCTCAACCCTGGCTGTTGCTTGCATTTAGAGAGTGAACCAGTGGATGGATTCTCACTGTCTCTGTCTGTCTCCCTATTTGTATCTGTCTCTGTATCTCTACCTCCAAATAAATTTTTGAAAAGTAGTTAATTTTAAAAAGTATATCAAAATACTCTTAGATTTATGCTATCTATGTCCTTTGTATATAGTAGGGTGCATGCTTTGTAATTTTTATTATAATATAGCAAGTTCATAGTCACATATGTAAATGTGACATAAATAACTCCATAAACTGTACTTCGGAAATTATGTTTACTAAATAAAAGTTTAAAAAAAAATAAAGGCAAAAAAAAAGAAAAAGAAAAAAAAACTTTGGATTCCTAACACGGGATTTTTTTAAAAAGATTTGTGTATTGTTTTAAAGGCACAGTTACTGAAAGGGGGTGAGAGAGAGAGATTCTTCTAACCTCTGGTTCACTCCCGACATGGTCACATTGGCTAGGATTGAGCCAGGCTGAAGCCAGGAGCCTGGAATTCCATCTGGTTTCCCATGTGGGTACAGAGGTACAAGGATTTGGGCCATCTTCTACTGTTTTTCCAGGCATATTAACAGAGAGCTGGATTGGAAGTGGAGCAGTTGGGACTCGAACCAGCACCCATGTAAGATGCTGACATTGCAGGCAGCAGGTTAATTCACTGTGCCACAATGCCGGCCCCCAAAGAATATTATAAGAAATTTTTAATAGGGTATATTTAACTAGACTTGCTGTGATTGTTACATTAGATTAAACTTTTGGGTTTGTGATATGAAAACTTTCTTCCCATTTGGATCAATGCCAGATAAATTGAATCCCCTTTAAATATGACAACCAATGTAACTTTTCATAACACTGAAATTTCTACTCAGAACATGAAAGGTTGCTATAGTTTTTATATTAATGTATATGCACATATTATAGGTCTCTTTAGGGAGAAAGTCTCATTTAACACCAGTCTTTCAGTGAATCATGATGCATTTGTGTGAATGATAAAAAGACATCCTCCCCGAGCCTGTGAATTACCCAAAGATGTTGATTTTTACTGGCTGGGAGCCAGGGTGGGAATTTTGCCCACCCCTGTGCTGAAAACCCTTTGAAAATACACAAACTGGGGAACTGTACCTACTGTCTCTGTCCAGACCTGCCTTGCTTTTCCACTTTTCCTCGATTAAGCCCTGATTTATTCTGGTCGGCTGAATGATTTTAAATGGCATTTAGAACTTATGAAGGCCTCTTGTGCTAGCTGAGACACACAGTCATGTGTCCCTCACTCTGGCTTTCCAAAGGGGTCCTGGAGAAGGTCATGAAGCAGAGTTGTGCTGTTGAAACATAAGAACACAACACTGAATATTGCTTTGTTTATGTGAATAACTAAAAAATGTGCTTGCTGATGCCAGGTAATTTCTGTTATAAATTCTGCTAATTGTGCTGATAAATTGTCGCTTTTCCAAACAGGCTTATAAAGCATGATACCATTTTGTTTTCTTCAATCTGCGAAAATAAAAGCAAACATTGGGATTCACTAAAAATAGCCAATACACTGTGTGTGCAATGCTGTTATATAAAAAACACATTTATATTCATAGATTACTTTCTATTAAAAATTTAAAAAATGATCCAGGCTTGGATTATTTCTTCTGTATTACAGAACATTCAACATTTGACCTTACCCTGTCCACGTGGCCAGGAGGGTGTCATAGTCAGTCATATGTAAATAATAAACAGTGAAGTGAAAAACATTGTTTTCCTTCACATTTATTCCTATAGATGAAAAAAAATGTAAAATATACCCCTTGCCTTAGGCATGCTTATGAAAAGACAGATGGATGATAACACATTTTCATGAAATAAGTTCATTTTAATGTCACCTCCAGAAGTGTTAGTGTAAATCTTTGTCTGGTTTGATCTGATTTTATGCTGTCTACATACATCTCTTTTTGTGTATTTCTATGGGAATGCTCCCTACCTTTGCCAGCATCAATGATAGATAAAAGAATCTAACACTGAGGTACCAGCTGTTTAAAACTTCTAAAATGCAAAGTTCTAAAGAACAGTTTGCTCTTTGAATTGTTAAGCATCGTTAGCTTCAACATTGTTCATAAAATATGCTCATATTATTTGTATACCTATTTTGAATGAATGGAACCCAGTTTTTAAATTTCAGAGTTTAAAAAGTATCTAAGGTAGGTGCTATAAGTATTCATTCCTCTTTGAAGCATCTGTCCCAGCTCATGTGTTTGTGTTATTTGGAGGAAGATCCACAAACCATAATCATGAGCCCTGGATATCTTCTAAGCAGCTCAGTGATGTTGAGGGAAAAGTGAAGCAATGAAGCAATTTTGCTTAAAGTTCATAAATTTGAAATGTAAGATTATCATTTTCTCAGAAACCCCACTAATTTGAATCTTGTACACATTGGCTTAACCATGGATGACAAAATTCTGTTAGTCTGTCTCACCTCACTGTCACCAGGGTGCAGTTTATCTCTGCTATCATGTTTATATCTTCTGCATATTGTTACTATGCTTTATTATGTTACCAGTTCACAGAAAAGGTTCAGTGGTTCAGGTTTGATCTCCTTAGTAGTAAAACCTGTAAGGAAAAAAAAGATCAAGATTTGTACAAGTCAGAATTATGTTACCAAATTGTAGAGGTCTTCTGCATTAAAATTATACAGAATGTGAATCTGTGCTAGGACAGTGGTTTTGCCTGAGCAGGAAAGGTATAAAAACTTTGAATAATTGCCATCTTAAAATTAGATTTTATTAATTAAATAATCTTCCATTTACTGCTAGTGTCCAGTGAGTTTAGCCATTGAAATTTTTGTGAGTTTTCAAATTAAGCCCAAGGACCTGTCTGTAGTCCAGTAAGTTTTCTAGAGGTTCTGGAAAATAGTCTTCACCATGTTGAAGAATTCAACCACTAAAGAGAAAACAGAACTGTGGGTGCAATCTTTATAAGTCAGTGTCTTTGAGCAAATTATCAAGAAACCAAACTTGTAAAACCAAACACAAAATTATTAACATTTTGTTCCAGGGGAGAGCAGAAGAACTTTTTTTTAATATTCCTTAACTAATATTCCCTAACAAATGTCTCTATGGGACATAAATTGATACACTAGTTATAGCACATTTCATTTGACAGTTAAACAAAACTACTTCCATATGAATATTCCCTCCAAATAGTTCTTGTCATGTGTATGGGTCATTGGAAAGAAAATCTTGTTCAAGTCTTTTTTAAAAAATATTTTTCTATTGTCTCTGTTTAATACAGAAAAATTAGGCCGGTGCCACAGCTACTTGCCTAATCCTCCACCTGCAGCGCTGGCACCCCAGGTTCTAGTCCCAGTTGGGGCACCGGATTCTGTCCCGGTTGCTCCTCTTCCAGTCCAGCTCTCTGCTGTGGCCCAGAAAGGCAATGGAGGATGGCCCAGGTCCTTGGGCCCTGCACCTGCATGGGAGACCAGGAGGAAGCATCTGGCTCCTGGTTTTGGATTGGCGCAGCACGCGGGCCACAGCGCGCCGGCCATAGCGGCCATTTGGGGGGTGAACCAATGGAAAATGAAGACCTTTCTCTCTCTCTCTCTCTCTCTCTCTCTAACTGCCTGTCAAAAAAAAAAATTACACACGTTTATAGGGATCCAAGCACTGTCTCAGTACATGTATATGAGTATACATTCGATGCTGTTCAAACCAGCCTAGACATTACCTATCTCCACAAACAGTTATCTGTTTTTGAAGATCTTGACCAATTCTTATGTATTCAGTGAAAACCTGCAGTTATTGGAGAATTTGTATTTTGTAAGCTAAAGTGAGCCTGTAAAAATTAATATTAGGTAATTAATATTAGGTAATATTACCATTGCCTAAAATATCAACAGTTTAAATGTTGAGGATAAAATCACCAAATTTTTTAAGACCAAACTGTGTTTCAAGCAATTCATTGACAAAAAATATGACTTTTCCAGGCCTTGTTCATCTTCTGTAAATATTCAAGAAAAGGTTCCGTTACACCTTACTGGGCTGATGTAACACATTGCAGCATCCAAGTATGAAAGATACCTTCCAGAACAAGTATATCAAAAATATATTGAGAGTTTATTTGAGGGTATCCCTTAAATTAAAATTCCAGTCACTTAATTTTTGAGTGTGGTAAGCTCAGCCAACTAGAGTTTGTCTTAGAGCTGAAAGTAATCTCCAGGGAGAAGTAACTTACATAATATTGGGTCCAGGGACCAATCTGAATTATCTGACACATCACCTAAAAATTATTCTTTTCTCCTGTCAGTCTGTGATTGGGACTTGGAATTTTAAGTTTAGCAGAAATAAAAAAGTAAAAAGGAGACATGGTTAGAACTAAATGTCCTTGAGCCCAATACTTGTGCTTATTAATTAATTCTTAACTCAGTGACTATTTTTTGAACTTGAACTTTTTTTTTTCCTCCTCATGTTTTCCTCTGCTTTTTTTGGCTCCTCCTTTTCTGTTTCCCTAAAATGGGATCATTGTCCTTTTGCTGGCCACTAAATGTTGGAGGTTTGCTAGTCTAGGTTCCAGAATGTCTCTTTTCCTTCTGTATTCTCTTTTTAATTTGTTTCAAAAGTTACCATCATTTAAATTATCACCTGTTGGTAAACTCAAAAATGCATGTCTAAAACTCAGAATTCTGTTAATTTGCTTGTAATCTTCTATCAAAGATACTGCAAATTCATCATGATGTCTAAAACTGGACTTGATCTCCTTGCCTCCTTACATGTCTTAAGCAAATGATAGAATGCATGAACAGACACAGCTGGGGCTTCCAAGATGAATGAAAGGCAGTTCCAACAATCATATGCCCAGGGGCTGCATTAAATGGTTAAAAGATACATTAGAGGGGGTTAAGATGGCGGGGTAGGGAGGGAGCTTACTGCTCTAGTCTAGCAGAAGATAGTTTTAAAAGAAAGTGCACTATCAGGGAAGAGTTATGGAGAAGATGGCACAGGAAACTCCACGCAAATCTGAGGCACATCCACAACTCATGACCCCAGCAGCCAAAAACCTCCACACCAGTTTTGGAGAATGAAGTGAGACCAGTCTGCAGCAGCCCAGGCCACTGGCGATAAAGCTTCAGGAAGAACCTGAGCGAATCTGGCTTGGAACCCTGTGGGGGATAGTGTACCCTCCAAATGAGAGTAGAAAAAAGGAGGGGAAAGTTTTTCTCTCCCTGATCACCCTGCAGTGTCATCCTGTAATAAGCCAAGAAATGCGGGTACCATTTTGGACATATATAATAACTACACCATCTCGTATCCAAGCCCAGCAACCAGCCCAGCAGAGACAACTGAGTCTGGCAGGGAGAACTGACATGGGGCTTAGTTCTTGGGACTATGGGAGGCTTCTGTGCCAGGACCATGAAAACACTGAGGCTGTATGGGAGGGCTCAGGGTGTGGCAGGGACTTTGGGCAGTCACTGTGGGAGGCTCCACACACTTAGAGCTCCCTGGTACCCTGGTAAAGGACATTGCTGTGGAATCTGTGCTTACACCAAGGACTGCACAGGTATTTTGTGTGGTTCTTGTGGCAGCATAGATGAATACTATATCCCACAGGGGCTAGTGCCCAGTCATTGGCCTCCTTTGAGGAGAGGAGGTGAGCTGAGTCTAAACCAACAGAGCAGAACAAACCTCCCTTCTGATTAAAAAAAGATATGTATCGTGCCCAACCTAGGTGTCATCTTGGACACTCCCTTCACCCTGAAGCACTGAACAGAGCTCCCAGGCCACACCCACCACATGCCACCAGGTATACACTGGAGAAGTAGACACATCACTAATCCACAGAGGCGTAGTCCAAAAATAAAAGCTGCCACAGCGAAAAAACAGAAACCAAAGAGTGTCTCCACAAATGCCTCATAATAAACACACCAATTCAAAAGACAAGAATAAGGAAAACAACATGACGCCCCAAGACCACAACACTTCAATACTAGATTATGAAGACAAAGATACTGAAGAAATGCTAGAAATGGAATTCAAAAAATTGATCGTAGGATTACTTAGAAGTAATCAGAAGCAAATGCACAAACTACTGAAATCTGTACATGACATGAAAGAATATTTCTCCTACGAAATTGAGATCTTAAAGAGAAATCAAAATGAAATCTTGGAAATGAAAGATTCAATAGAACAAATAAAAATGCAGTGGAAAGCCTTAACAACAGAATTAGTGAAGCAAAAGAAAGAATATCTGACTTAGAAGACAAAGCACAGGAAATTATACACTCAGACTAAAGACAAGAAGAAAATTAGAAACCTAAAAAACACTGTTGGGAATCTACAGGGTACTATCAAATGACCCAATACTGGTCCTAGGTATTTCTGAAGGTATGGAAAGAGAGAAGGGATTAGAAGGACATTTTAGTGATATAATAACAAAAAACTTTATTGATTTGGAGAAAGAAAGGAACATCCAAGTATAGAAAACCAATAGAACTCCTAATAGACATGACCGGAAAAAATCTTTGCCATGACACATTGTAATGAAATTCTCCACAGTAAAACATTAAAAAAAAAAAAGATACTAAAAATAAGAGAAACACCAGATTACCAGAGATTACCAGATTACAGAGGATCTCCAGTTAGACTCACAGCTGACTTCTCATCAGAAGCCCTATAGGCTACAAGAGAATGGTGAGATATATTTCAAGTCTTAAAAAAACCATCAACGCAGAATACTGTACCTTGCAAAGCATAACAATACCAAATTTCAAGACATACTACAAGGCAGTTATAATCAAAACAGCCTGGTACTGTTATAAAAACAGATAGATAGACCAATGGAACAGAATAGAAACTCCAGAAATCAATCCAAGCATATCCACCCAACAAGGACAGTCTCTTCAACAGATGGTGCTGGAAAACTGGATTTCGACATTCAAAAGTATGACACAAGACCCCTACTTTACACGTTACACAAAAATCTACTCAAGATGGATTAAAGGCCTAAATCCACAACCTGATACCATCACAATATTAGAGAACATTGGGGAAACCCTGTAAGACATTGGCACAGGCAAAGAGTTTTTAGAAAAGACAACAGAGGCACAGACGATCAAAGCCAAAATTAACAAATGGGATTACATCGAATTGAGAAGCTTATATAATGCAAAAGAAACAGTCTGGAAAGTGAAGAGGCAACCAACAGAATGGGAGAAATTATTTGCAAGCTATGCAATTAATAAAGGGTTAATAACCAGAATGTATAAAGAGATCAAGCAACTCAACAACAAAACAAATAACCCAGTTAAGAAAAGGGGAAAGGACTTAAACATATATTTTTCCAAAGAAGAAATCCAGATGGCCAACAGACACATGAAAAAATGCTCAGGATCATTAGCTGTCAGGTAAATGCAAATCAAAACCACAATGAGTTTTCACCTCACCCCAGTTAGAATCACTTTCATACAGAAATCAACAAACAGGAAATATTGGTGAGGATGTTGGGCGAAAGGTACTAATCGACTGTTGGTGGGAGTGTAAACTGGAACAGCCACTGTAGAAGACAGTATGGAGATACCTCAGGAATCTGTATATATACCTATGATATGACCCAGCCATCCCACTCGTAATTTACCAAAGGAAAATGAAATCAGTGTATAAAAAGTTATCTGCAATCCTATGTTTTTTGCAGTTCAGTTCACAATATCTAAGACATGGGATCAGCCCAAGTGTCTGTTAACTGAAGATTGGATAAAGAAATTATGGGGTGTGTACACCATGGAATACTAAACAGCAGTTAAAAATAAAGAAATCCAGTCATTTAGAACAAAATGAATGTATCTGGAAAACATCATATTTAGTGAAATAAGCCAGTCCCAAAGGGACAAGTACCATATGTTCTACATGACCTATGATAACTAATAGAACACCTAAAAGGCAATCTATAGGAGTGAACTTGACACTTTGAGAAGCAATGACTGGAACAGCCCTTATCTTGACTGTTAAGGAACAATTTTTCTTTCTATACTATTTGTTGAACTCTATGTAACAGAATTAATCATATGTGTATAAAGTCAGTTGAAAATAGATCTCAGTAAAAGATAATATTGGGAATAATGGAGGAAGGAGAAAGAAGGTTGAGAGTATGGGAAGGGTGGATAGGGTGGGAAGGATCACCATGTTCCTAAAGTCATAATTATAAAGTATATGCAGTTTGTAACTAAAGCTGTATAATTCTGCATACATTCCTACAGATGACTTGTAAGGATACAATTTAAAAACTTACCATGGGACCCCAAATCCTCTCAAGCTGAGTGGCAAAAATACCATCTTAAGTGTTAAAGTGACCATATGTATAGGAATAAGTGTCTGGTAATAATAATAGAATCAAAAAGGAGTAAATGCTCCAACATGGGAAGCAGTCCACACAGCCAACTCACAGAATGCCAATCACTTTAAGTAGCATTCTGACCTCAGAATCAGCCATTAAGGCATTCTGTTCTGGCTGAAAAAGTCTATGAGCATTTCAGGTATGGAAAGCCAAGACACTGTGGCAAAAAAATGTCATACATGAAGGACCTCTGTGGGTAAGACCCTAGTGGAAAGAAGTGGTCATCAAAGACCAGGTACTTTTCTCTGAAGGGTGGAACTTCCACTTTGCTTATGGCCTTGTCTAAATACTGACAGAGTTTGTGGATTCAAAAGACTTCCATTGCCTAGCAAGCTCATGTCAAGAACCTTGGGTGATCACTGGCATCATACATAAGAGTGTTACTTGTTAAATTAACAACAGAAATCACTGTGCACTAGCTTCCCATGTAGGACCTCTGTTCTCAAAGTTTTGTATTATGAAAGTTAATAGTAAAACTTTTTCTCAAAGATTTATTTTCTTGTAGTGTGTTAAGTGGAGGATATTCGTATGTCTCATAGGTTTTATTTGTGCCTAAGTATCCAACTCCATTGCTTGTTTTCTTAGGTGCTTCCTTAATTAATGATAAAACTTGTTCTCAAGAACTTACTTTGTTTTAATATATGAAGTGGAGGAGATTCTGATGTCTCATAAGTTATAGTTATGTCTAAGTGCTTGCAAAATATGTGTCATTTTTTGGTGCTTCTTTAAAGTTAATTCAGTTTCTGAAAAAAAAAAAAGTGAAATTAACTTTAGGATGCAATGACTTTGAGCCGCCCTTGTCTCAACTGTTGAGGAACAGTTTTGTTTCTTGGTTTTTTTATTTTTGGAAATTGTCTGTTTACTTAGTATAAAGTTGATCTTCTGTGTGTAAAGTTAATTGAAAATGGATCTTAGTGGAGAATGAAACTGGGAAAGGGAGGTGGAGGAGGGGTGGGAGTGTAGGTATGGTGGGAAGAATCACTACAATTCTAAAGTTGTACTTATGAAATGCATGAAGTTTGTATTCCTTAAATAAAATACTTATTTGGGGAAAAAATTAAAATAAAAGTGAACTCATGATCCCTGTCCTACCTACTCACTGCCTACCTGTAATTCTACCATCCTTTCTGGGGATTGGCACTGTCCCACGTTGTACAAGTCAGAAATCTCAGACCTTTGGTGGACTTCTTTCTTATTTCACCATCTAATTCAATCCTTAATCTTGCTGATTTCACCCCATGTATCTTTATAAGGATCCGCTTTTATCCTAGTCTATCATGATCACTGTAAACAAATGATACTGTTATTTTTGCTTGGACTATCCCGCTAGCTTTATAACTGATCTTTCTGTATACACTTTACATCCTTCCAAACACACATGCACACATGCATACACCCAAAGAATTTAAGAACTATTGCATAGAGTTTAAATGTCATCAAGGATACAAAATGCATCTCTAAATATGCTATCCCTTTGTTTAAACTTTTATATGGCATTGCACTGTTGGTGATCTAAAAATCAAATTCATTACATTATATTTTACAAGGCCCAATGTTCATCTTCCACATCTTGGACCACCATCTCCCTCAAAGCCTCTTCCCACTCTCCTCATCTTCCATACCTCCAGGTTCAGTGTCTTTCTTTCTTCTGCTCCTGTACATATACTCTATTCCAGCCACTAGGCCTATGCAGCTTTGTACCCCAGCTCCTGGATAAGATTACTCCCATTTGTCACTTAATTAGTCTAACCTATCTCTTACCTGGCAGTCTTAGAATCACTTCTTCAGCCAAGCCTTTCTTGTTCTCCAATACTCCTGAAAATCAAGCACGCATATCCAAGCATTATTCACTTTAGGCTTTGTGTTTTATTTTGGTAGAGTTTTGTTTTTGAAGGTTTTTTTAAAAATTTTATTATTGTCTGTATTCTGACTCTGAACACCTCTCTTTTCATTAAAGCTTGACTTTTTTATTGCCTGTAAAGCATGCATCTAGTTCTTTAGTCTCAAGAAACCACTTCAGATTTACTGTGGTAAACGTGGGAGAACTTTTTCTGGAAGGAAGTGGAGGAGGCTAGGAATCCTTATGTCACCTGTGAATTCTAACCTAACCATCTGGCTGTTTGAAGCCATAGCCTCATTTGTTATTTTAAGAGTTATACTCCCATTTTTTCCCTAAGTTTGGCAGTTTGTTGATACAGTAAACTAGTCTGTTTTTTAATTCTTGGATCAGGACTTCAAAATATCTTTCCCATTAAAAAAAACTAGCTTTCTCATGATACATATTTATTGTACTAAAATGTTTTATTTCAAATTCTTTTTTCCAAGAAATAAATCTTCACAGATACAGTTGAAGCCCCATGTATCATTTCTTATTTCCATTCCCATCTTTTCCTGTCTTGGAATAACGCTATTCTGAATTTGTTCTTATTCCCACTCAGTTAAAAATGTTTTACATATGTTCATATATGTAAACATTATATATTATTTATTTTTAAACTGAAGGTCACCCAGGCAATGTAGATGACCTGTGATACTGATGACACCAGGGGCCATGGAGTGGGCAGATCTGGTGGAGAGAAAACAGAGTGGGTGTGACAGGCTCCTGACGGTGATACTTTGTATATAACTAGGATGGTGATTGTCTAAACCATGTCCAGTTGACTAATTCTAAATGTAACCAATATTCCTACCATAAAAAAGAAGAGTAATAGGCAGAAGGAAGAGATATGAAGAAACCAGAGTATTTGAGAAGAAACAAGGAAAATAGTCACAATTGAGGAAAATATTGATTGACACTAATGGAATTTGGCTAATCCTGACCTCAGCCCCAACCAGGAAGGACTGAATTGCAAAGTAAATATCTCTCCATAGAATTAAAGATTGCTTACTAACTTCAAAGCCAAGAACTAAGAAGGAAACAATAAAGGCCTCTATTAACCAGAATAGCTGTCAGAAGTGCTAAGGGTGAAATTCCTGCCATTTGGTTATTAGGAGACCCATCTCAAGCCATCACTTATTTCTTGAAGTTAACACTTAGTTTTTTTTTGTTTGTTTGTTTGTTTTTTAATTCTGGGCTTAATTTCTAGCCTATGGCAAATGTGAAACAATAAATTTGAAGGAGATGAATGAATTTAGAGCTCTGTATTTTAGCAAAATCATGACATCACAGTTTGAGAATGAGAAAGAAAAAATAAAACTTAAAATTGGAGTCAGAAACCTGAATAGTAGTATGGGACTAATACACTTGGAAACATCACTCTTTTTCTTGTACTAGAACATATGACACATAAAATAATTGACTTTTTAAACAATAACTCTGCCTTTTAGGGTAAACTTGTGAGGGTCTAAATGATCTGCTCTACTTGTCACCATTCTTTCCTCTTTCCTTGGAAGAGCAAGCACCGATAAGATTGCTAACCCTTCGGGTAAGGGTTTGTTCTGGCAGAAAATATCAATTGTGCACTTGTGGCTCTCTGTGTTACCCCAGCCCCTGGCTCCCATTAAATCATCAGCTCACATAGAAGATTGACATTAAATTCAGTCTCATTCTTCTGTGTAGCCAGCTGGAAAACACAGAATGTTATGCAGGGGTTAGTGGGAGGTGAAAGAGGAAGATGCACCTTAGACTTTGCTGAAGCTGTGTACTACTGTTTAATGGGCCAGAATTCTCTAGATTTGGAGGGTTAGCGTATTAGTCTGTCATGAAAAACTTAACACAGACTGGGTAGCTTAAACCACACAGTTTCTCACAGTTCTGGGGGCTGAAAGGTAAAAGGGTCAGCAAGTTTGGTTTCTCTTGAGGCATCTCTCTGACTTGCACATGGTGGCTTTCTCTGTAACCTCACATGTCTTGTTCTTTGTGACAATTCATCCCTGGTGTTTTTCCTCTTACAATTTACCAGTCCTATTGGATTAAGGCCTCACCCTTACAACCTCATTAAGCCTTAATTGTCTACTTAAAGTCCCCTGTATCCAAGTGCAGTCACTTTGAGTGTTAGGGATTCAGCATATGGCTTGGTGGTAGAGAGGTACGGTTCAGTCCATCATAGAGGACCTAGATCCAGCTGATAGTTGAAGTATTTCTTAGAGAGTATCATGACTGATGAGGCAAGATTCTAGCATGTCAATATACTGTATCAAACATCATAGTTACTGCCTCCAACAGTGACTAACCCTACTTTTTCCAAATTGCCTATAATTTTTAGCCACCACACAATAAACACATATACATCATGATCTTCTTACTTAGTGTGGTTTTTTTCCCCCCTCATTTCTTATCAAAATCTGCTGAAAGAAGAAACTAAGGACAGAATGATATTTTCAGGACATCTCTGAAATATAGGAACGCAGTGACTCTGCATTATTGTTTTACTTGGAATGAAAAATTACTTTCTAATGAGAACTTTGAACCAGTCTATAACTGTTTCCCTTGCTTCATTTTCAGATGGAAGTGCAGTGTCCTTCAGTGGAGGTACTATTTTTGTTAGATGTTTCAGTTTTCACAAGCTGATTTTAATCTTATTCCCAACTCGTCACTATTCTTGGTAGAGTGAAATACCTACATTTCAGATATCATTCAGGGACTAAATTTATGAATTTATTAGTACTCAAAGGCTTAGCTTAAAAAGAAATAAGCAAGAAAGCAACAGTTGTCTGAAGGATATTAATTAACATTACCTTACATTTTGAGATACAAAGGTACTTCCAAAAGTTTTGGCATATGGAATTAAAACGTATTTATTTTGGTGCAAAAATTTTTGAAATTCATGAATCATTTTTCTCATGACATGTATTCCATTGTACTTTTTGAAGATCTATATATGTATGGATTTTGAAATATTTTGTACCAAAATTTCATTTTCCATGAATTTTTGATGTACCCAGTGTACTTCTAAGAAAAAACTACCAAATTTGCCAATCATATGATGAAAAATAACAAGTGTTATCCAAAATTACCCATAATTTTATTCCCTGTATTATTTGCAATGAGATGTGCTTCCTCAAGACAGAAGAAAATAATAGGATTTCGAATCAAGGAGCCAGTACAGCTTATTCATTCGGTGCCTATGCCATAGTATGGTAAACACCCTCATCTATGGTAAAGGACAGAACTGGTAATTGTAAAGTAGGTTAAAAGGGGGGATTAATATATATGTATAAACATGTAACATTTAAATTAAATATATATACATATATGTCCTGTGACCAAACATTTCATGTGAGGCTAAAGCTTTTTTTAAAGAAATTTGAGTCTGCTGGTTGGATCATGCTATATCTTATATTAATCATACTTAAAAATTTACATTGCATTTGCTGCTATTTTGAATTTGATTTTAATTAATGAAGGGGAGACTTAATGATACTTGTGAAGCAATCTGAGAGCAGAATCCAGGATTTTATTTTAGTCATTTACTTTTATCTGATTCACACCTAAACAACATTTTCCTTAGCAACTTTTACCTAGTACTCCCAAGGTATTCATTCTGATTTATTTTGTTAAGTGACAAATTGGCAAATCATTGCTTTTTGTAAAATTTATGTTGGACAAAGTTTAGGGCAACCCCCAGTGGTACCCACTTTCTGGTGTTGACATCTTTGTATAATGTTTTCCACTTGATTATAAGCAGGTTCTGTGACTTGCTTCTAACAAGTGAATAGGGAAAAGGTAATGAGAGCTTATTCTCATGATTACATTATAGTGTCTGAGGGTACTTTGGAAAGTTCATGTAAAATGGAATAAAAAAAAATTATTTAAAGCTTCCCAGATAGTGGAGTAGGGAGGGAGCTTACTGCTCTAGTCTAGGAGAAGATAATTTTTAAAAAGTTGAGAGAGTGCTGTCTCAGGGAAGACTTAGGGAGAAAATGGCAGAGGAAACTTTATGCACATTAGAAAGACACAGTGGACCTACGTGGAAGGTATGGATACCCACAACTTAGGAATCTAGCAGCTGAGAGTCTATTTACCATTGTTGGAGAATGAGGTGAGATCAGACTTCAGCAGCCCAAGCCACTGGCAATAAAACTGCAGGAAGTACCTAAACAGAATCCAGCTTGGAGTCCTGTGGAGGATAGTGAACATGTCAAACTAGAGAAGAAAAAAAAAAAAAATGGAGAGACAAGTTTCTCACTCCCTGATCACCTTAAATGGCATCCTACAACAAGAAGATAGGACGGGCACCATTTTGGAAAAATGTAAAAGCTGCACTATATCGTGTCTGTGCCCAGCAACCAGCTGAGTGGAGACTACTGACTCTGGTTGGGAGAACTAACAGGGGACTGGGTGCTCGTGACTGGGAGGTTTGTGTGCCAGGACTGTGGAAAAAACTGAGGCTGTGTGGGAAGACTTACTATGTGGCTGGGACTTTGGACAATCACTGTGGGAGATTGCACATGCTCAGGGCTTCCTTGTTACCTGGTGGGGGACATTGCTAGGGAATCTCACCTTACTCTGAGGACTGCTCAGATCCTTTGTGTGGTCTTTGGGACAGAGCAGACAAGTATTATACCCACTGGGGCTAACGCTAATGCACTATTCTCCTTTGAGCACAGGAACTCAGCTGAACAGAATAAACCTCCCTTCTGATAAAATATTAAAAAGAGGATATTTATTACACCAAACCTGAGTGTGACATTCGCTTAGACATTCGCTTCAGCATGGAAAACTGAACAGAGCTCCCTGGCCACACCCACCACATGCCTCTAGATATTCACTGAAAGCAGCACTCCACTTATCTACAGAGACATAGTACAAAAATAAATCCCACCACAGAGGAAAAACAAAGAAGAAACCAACAAGTATCTCCACAAATGCCAAACAACAAATGCACCAAGTCAAGAAAACAAGAATAAGGAAGACAAATTGCTGCCCCCAAAAGAACACAACACTTCAATACTAGATTGTGAAGATGATGAGATTGAGAAATGTCAGAAATGGAATTCAAAAAATTGATCATAAAGACAACATAGAAGTAATTAGAAGCAAATGCATGAGCTATTGAAATCCCTACATGACAAGAAAGAAAATTTCTGCCACGAAATTGAGATCTTAAAGAGAAATCAAAATGAAATGAAGAATTCAATAGAACAAATGAAAAATGCATTGGAAAGCCTTAACATAATCAGTGAAACAGAAGAAAGAATATCTGACTTAGAAGACAAAGCACAGTAAATTACACAAACCAAAAACAAAAAAAGGAAATTAGAAATTCCATTGGTAATCTGCATGATACTATCAAACAATGCAAGATATGGGTTCTAGGAGTTTATGAAGGTGTGGGAAGAGAGAAAGAATTAGAAGGCCTTTTTAGTGATATAATAACAGAAAACTTCCCTAATTTTGAGAAAGAAAGGGACATCCAAGTACAGGAAGCACATAGAACTCCTAATAGACATGACCAGAAAAGATCTTCACCATGACACATTATAGTATAACACCCACAGTAAAACATAAAAAAAAAAAAAAAGATTCTAAAATGTGCACAAGAGAAACACCTGGTTACTTTCAGAATATCTCCAGTTAGACTCACAGCTGAGTTCTCATCAGAAACCATACAGGTTAGAGAGAATGGTGAGATATAGTCCAAGACTTAAGAGAAAAAAACTGTCAACCCAGATCTGTACCCTGCAAAGCTCTCATTTATGAATGAAGGTGAAATAAAAGACCTTCCTTGACAAACAGAAACAAAGAATTTGTCGCCATCCATCCAGCCCTACAAAAGATGCTTAAGGATGTGATGCACAGAACACAGAAATATTGTCATCACTGTGAAAGAAGATAAAGGAAGAAAATCTCCTATCAAAAGTGCAAAAGAAATACAAAAGTAAAAAATAGGGATATGTTTGACAGAACAAAGTCGTTACTTATCAGTAGTCACCTTGAATGTAAATGTCCTCACCTCTCCAATTAAAAGACACAGACTGGCTGAATGGATTCAGAAACAAAACCCATCTATTTGCTACCTACAAGAAACAAAGCTCACCAACAAAAATCCACACAGACTGAAAGTGAAAGTATGGAAAAAAGATATATCATTCCAACAAAACCAAAAAGAGCTAATGTAGCCATCCTAATATCATACAAAATAGACTATAACACAAAAACTTAAAATAGACAAAGAAGGGCACTATAAAATGATAAAGGGATCAATTCAATAGGAAGATGAAACTATTATAAATGTATATGCACCTAATTACTGGGTACCTACTATCTAAAAGAGGTTAAGGTATCTAAAGGGAGACAGACTCAAATACAATAGTAGTTGGGTACTTCAGTACCCCACTTTCAGCAATGGACAGATCAACCAGATGGAAAATCGCAAGGAAACAGCAGAGTTAATCAACACTATAGACCAAATGAATGTAAATAGATATCTACAGAACTTTTCATCCTACAGTTACAGAATACATATTCTCCTCACCAGTGCATGTAACTTTCTCTAGGATTGACCACATACTAGGCCATTAAGCAAGCCTTGGGAAATTAAAAAAATCGAAATCATAGCACTGGACCACAATGCAGTGAAGCTGAAAATCAGCAACTCAGGAATCTCTAGAACATATGCAAACACATGGAAACTGAAAAATATGCTCCTGAATGAACAGTTTGTCATAGAAGAAATCAAAAGATAAATCAGAAATGTTCTGGAAACAAATGAAGACAACAATATCAAAACTTATGGAATACAGCAAAAGCAGTATTAAGAGGAAAGTTTATAGTAGTTAGTGCTTAATATCAAGAAATGGGAAAGGCACCAAGTAAAAGAGCTATCAATACATCTCAAGGATCCATAAAAATAAAACCAAACCCAAAACTAGCAGGAGAAAATAAATAATTAAAACTAGAGAAGAAATCAACAAAATTGAATCAAAAATATACAAAAAATCAGCAAAACGAAGATCTGGTTTTTTGAAAAACAGAATAAAATTGATACCCCATTTGCCCAACTAATCAAAAAAAGGAGAGAGAACACCCAAGTCAATAGAAATTAGAGATGAAAAAGAAAATGTAACAACAGACACCACAGAAATAAAAAGAATCATTAGAAATTACTACAAAGAGCTGTATGCCAACAAATAGGGAAACCTAGAAAAAATGAATAAATTCTTGGCACATACAACTCACCTAATAAAGCCATGAAGAAATAGAAAACCTAAACAGACCCATAACCAAGATGGAAATTAAATCAGTAATAAAGACCCTCCCAACAAAGGAAAGCCCAGGACCAGATTTCTTCACTGCTGAATTCTACCAGACATTTCAAGAACTACCTCCAATTCTTCTCAAGTTATTCGATTTGGGAATACTCCCAAATTCTCTATGAAGTCAGCATCACCTTAATTCCTAAACCTGAGAAGGATGCAACAGAGAAAGAGAAGTACAGACCAATCTTCCTGATGAACATAGGTGCAAAATCTTCAACAAAATTCTATCAAATTGAATCCACAACACATCAGAAAGATCACCCAACAAGACCAAGTGGGATTTATCCCTGGTATGCAGGGATGGTTTAACATTCACAAATCAGTCAGTGTGATTCATCACATTAACAAACTGAAGAACAAAAGCCATATGATTATCTTAATAATGCAGAGAAGCATTTGATAACATTCTTTTATGAGAAAAACTCTAAGAAAATTGGTAAAGAAGGAACATTCCTTCACAATCAAGGCAATTTATGACAAAGCCATGGCAAGTGTCCCATTGAATGGGGACAAGTTAGAAGCATTCCCACTGAGATTCAGAAACAAACAAAGATGTCCAGTCTCAGCATTGCTGTTCAATATAGTCCTGGAAGTTTTAGCCAGAGCCATTAGGCAAGAAAAAGAAATCAAGGGGATACAAATCAGGAAGGAGGATGTCAAACTATTCCTACTTGCAGATAACATGCTATCAATAGGGGATCCAAAAGACTCCACCAAAAGACGATTGGAACTCATAGAAGAGTTTGGTAAACTAGCAGGCTATAAAATCAATACAAAAAATTCAACAGCCTTTGTGTACACAGATAATGCCATGGCTGAGACTGAGTTAAAAGGCAACTGACAGAATGGGAGAAATTATTTGCAAACTGTGCAACTGATAAATGATTAATAACCCAAATCTACAAAGAGATCAAGAAACTCCACAACAACAAAACAAACAACCCACTTAAGAGATGGACAAAGGACTGAAATAGACATTTTTCAAAAGAAGACATCTAAATGGCCAGTAGACACATGGTAAAATGTTCAGGATCACTAGCAATCAGGGAAATGCAAATCAAAGCCACAACGAGGTTAACCTCACCCAGTTAGAATAGCTTTCATACAGAAGTCCACAAGCTACAAATTCTGGCGAAGATGTGGGGGAAAAGGTGTCCTAATTCACTGTTGGTGGGAATGTAAACTGGTAAAATCACTATGGAGATACTTCAGAAATACAAATATAGACCTACCATATGACACAGCCATCCAACTCCTGGGAATTTACCCAAGGGAAATGAAATCAGCATGTTAAAGAATTATCTGCACCCCCATGTTTTTTGCAGTTCAATTCCCAATAGCTAAGATATGGAATCAACCCAAGTGCCCGTTAAGTGAAACTGGGTAATGAAATTATGGGATATGTATACTAAGGAATACTACATGGCAGTAAAAAAAAAAAAATGACTGATTCTGGAAAATATCAAACTTTGTGAAATAAGCTAGTTCCAAAGGGACAAATGCCTTATATTCTCCCTGGTTGTGAGAACTAATAGAGCACCTAAAAGCCAATCTGTATTAGTGAAATTGACACTTCCACAGATTTGAGCTGGCCTTGTCTTGACTGTCGAGAAACCGTTTCACTGTTTTTTCTTTTTTTTCCTTCAAACTATTTGTTGAACTCTTTACTTACATAGAGTTAATCATCTAGGTATGAAATCAATTGAAAATAGATCTCAGCAAAAAAATGAGAATAAAAGAGGGAGGAAGAAGTTTGTAATGTGAAGCTGTATAGTTCTGCATACATTCCTGCAGACTTACTTCTAAGGGTATAGTTTAAAAACTTCTCATGGGACCCTAAATCCTATTAAGCTGGGTGGTAAAAATGCCATCTTAAGTGTTAAAGTGGTCATATAAATAAGATCAAGTGTCTGGTGATAATAATAGAAATAAAAAGATGAGAATGTTCCAGTATAGGAAGCAGTCCACACAGCAGACTCAGAATGACAATCGCTTTAAGTAATACTCTGACCTCAGAATCAGCCCTTAAAGCTTCCTGGTCTGACTGAGAGCATTTCAGGCATGGAAAGCCAGGTCACTGTGGCAAAAAAATGTTCTACATGAAGGTTCTTTTTGAGTGAGTCCCCAGTGGCAAGAAGTGGCCATCAAAGAAGGATGTACTTTTCTCTAAAGGCAGGAGAGAACTTCCACTTTGCTTATGGCCTTGTCTAAATACTGACAAAGTTTATAGATTCAAAAGGCTTCCATAGCTAGGCAGCTCATGTTAAAAGCCTCAGGTGGTCACTGACATCATACATAAGAGTGTTAACTGTTACATTAATAAGAGTCACTGTGCACTAACTCCCCATACAGGACGTTTTTACTCAGTGAGTTGTATTATGTGAGTTAACTGTAAAACTAGTTGTCAGGTTTTGTGCGTGTATGTGTGCATGTGTGTGCAAATTATTGAAATCTGTACTTAGTATAGTGTTGGTCTTCTGTGTACAAAGTTAATTGAAAATAAATCTTGGGGCCGGTGCCATGGCTCACTTGGTTAATCCTCTGCCTGCGGCGCCAGCATCCCGTATGGGTACCGGATTCCTGTCCCGATTGCTCCTTTTCCAGTCCAGCTCTCTGCTGTGGCCCGGGAGGGCAGTGGAGGATGGCCCAAGTGCTTGGGCCCTGCACCCCATGGGAGACCTGGCTCCTGGCTTCGGACCAGTGCAGCACCAGTGTAGCGGCCATTTGGGGAGTGAACCAGCAGAAGGAAGACTTTTCTCTCTGTCTCTCACTGTCTATATCCCTACCTGTCAAATAAAAGAAAAAAAAAAGAAATTTTAATGGAGAATGGGACTGGAAGGAGGAGAGGTAGGGGGAGGATGGGTATGAGTGGGAGTGGGAGGGCAGGTATGGTGGAAAGAATAACTATATTCCTAAAGCTGTACTTATGATAATTTAGGTACAGAAAGTTGGGAAAGAGGTGTCTTCAAAAGTTAATAGAAAATAAATATGGAAAAACTATGCATGGATTTTAAATTTTTTTAATAAATTGTTGCAATCACAGTTTGTGCAGATTGCAAATCTTTTCTTTACTTTTTTGAGGGGGGGGTTGGGGGGTTGGGGCTTTTTTTGTTTGTTTGTTGGAAAGATAGAGTTACAGAGAGGTAGAGCCAGAGACAGAAAGCAATCTCCCATCATCTCATTTACTCCCCAAATGTATGCAATGGTCAGAGCTTAGCCAATCCAATGTCAGGATCCAGGAGCTTCTTCCGGGTCTCTCAAGTGCATGCAGGGGCCCAACGACTTGGGCCATCCTCAGCTGCCTTCCCAGGCATATTAACAGGAACTGGATTGGAAGTAGAGCAGCGAGAACTTGAACTGTTGCCTATATGGGATGCCAGTGCTCCAGGCCAGGGCTTTAACCTGCTGTGCCATGGAGCCTACCTCTTCCTTTTTTTTTCAGTATTTATTTATTTACTTGAGATGTAGAATTATAGTCAGAGGGAGAGATGGAGAGAAAGGTCTGCCATCTGCTGGTTCACTCCCCAAAATGGCTGCAATTGCTGATGCTGGGCCAATCCACAGCGAGGTGCTGGGAGCGGGTCTTCCACACGGGTGCTGAGGCCCAAGTACTTGGGCCATTTTCTACTGCTTTCCCAGGCCATAGGAGAGAGCTGGATTGGAGTAAGACAGCCAGGACATGAACTGGTGACCATTTGGAATTTGGGGGCCACTGGCAGAGGCTTAGCCCCCTAACCACAGCCCCGGCCCTGGATTTCTGATACATTTAATTCCATTTTTCCATGAACTTTATGATGTACCCTTGTATAACACTGTCTTGCTAGCAGGCTTACTCTAGAGATTCTCCTCACTAACTTGAGTAATGCCCATGTTAGAGAAGCCCACTTATGAACAGGTGATCTCTAAAAGATAAGAGTGTAAAAATACTGTTTCAGTACTAGTTATAACATTACTTCACATTGGACAACACATTAAGGACAGATCCCTCATGAGACGTAAGTACACAGTGACTTCTGATATTGATTTAACAATTTGACACTCTTGTTTATGGAGTCAGTAATCTCCCTAGGTTCTAGTCATGAGTTGCCAAAGCTATGGAAGCCTTTAGGGTTCGCCAACTTTTTACACTTTGTGTTTCTGTGTGGGTGCAAACTGATGAATACTGAATACTGAATTGATCTTCTGTATATAAAGATAATTGAAAATGATTTAAAAAAAACTTGGTGTTAAATTGGAAATTGCATAGAAAATTAATCAAATTTAAAAAAAAATATCATGTAGGATCTCTGTCCTTAATGTGCTGTACATTGTGAATTAATACTATAACTAGTACTCCAACAGTATTTTTCACTTTGTGTCCTATGTGAGGGCAAACTGTTGAAATCGTTACATAATATGTACTAAACTGATCTTCTGTATATAAAGAGAATTGAAAAGGAATCTTGATGTAAATGGAAGGGGAGAGGGAGCGGGAAAGGGGAGGGTTGCGGGTGGGAGGGAAGTTATGGGGGGGGAGCCATTGTAATCCATAAGCTGTACTTTGGAAATTTATATTCTTTAAATAAAAGCTTTATAAAAAAAATAAAATAAAAGATAAGAGTGACCTTTAGTTGAGAGCCAGTAGAAGCCAAAGCCCTCAGTCCTATAGCTAAATGAAAATGAATTCTGCCAATAACCTGGATTGGTTTGGAAGTAGATTTTTTTCCCTCGTCAAACCTTCAGATAAGAATACAACCTGTTTCAGTATTAGTTATTGCATTACTTCACATTGGACAACACATTAAGGACAGATCATACATGGGCCGTAAGTACACAGTGACTACTGTTGTTGATTTAACAATTTGCCACTCTTGTTTATGGCATCAGTAATCTCTCTAGGCTATAGTCATGAGTTGCTGAGGCTATGGAAGCCTTTAGGGTTCACCGACTTGGATCTTGTTCTGACAGGGTCATAGTCAAAGTGGAGGTTCTCTCCTCCCTTCGGAGAAAGGTACCTCCTACTCTGGTGGCCCTGTTCCTTCCGTTGGGATCTTACTCGCAGAGATCTTTCATTTATGTCTTCTTCTTCTTCTTCTTCTTCTTCTTCTTCTTCTTTTTTTTTTTTCCCAGAGTGTCTTGGCTTTCCATGCCTAAAATACTCTCATGGGTTCTTGAGCCAGATCCTAATGCCTTAAGGGCTGATTCTGAGGCCAGACTGATTTATTAGGATATCTGCCATTCTATGAGTCTGCTGTGTATCCTACTTCCCATGTTGGATCAGTCTCTCCCTTTTTTAGTTCTATCTGTTAGTATTAGCAGTCACTAGTCTTGCTTGTATGATCCCTTTGACTCTTAGACCTATCAGTGTGATCAGTTGTGAACTGGAATTGATCACTTGGGCCAGTGAGATGGCTTGGTACATGCCACCTTGCTGGGGTTGTATTAGGGTCCCCTGGCACATTTCTAACTCGGTCTTTTGGGGCAAGTCCGATTGAGTTTGCCCAAATTGTACATATCCTCCCTTTCTTTTTCCCTCTCTCATAAATTAACAGGGATTACTTTTCAGTTGAAATTTAAACACCTAGGAATAATTGTGTGTTAATTGCAGAGTTCAACCAATAGTACTAGAGCAATAACAAACAACGTCAAGAAATACTAAAATGGGAAAAGATTTACATTGTATATCAACCGTCCAGACAAAAATTGATCCAGTCATAATTTCTCATAGAGTTCATTTTACTTCAACAGGTTTCGCCTTGGATGTTCAGTTAGTCGTCGCCAATCAGGGAAAACAAATGATATTTGTCTTTTTGGGACTGGCTTAATTCACTTAGCATGATGTTTTCCAGATTCCTCCATTTTGTTGCAAATGACCGGATTTCATTGTTTTTAACTGCTGTATAGTATTCTGTAGAGTACATGTCCTATAATTTCTTTATCCAGTCTACTGTTGATGGGCATTTGGGTTGGTTCCAGGTCTTAGCTATGGTGAATTGAGCTGCAATAAACATTAGTGTGCAGACGGCTTTTTTGTTTGTCAATTTGACTTCCTTTGGGTAAATTCCAAGGAGTGGGATGGCTGGGTTGTATGGTAGGGTTATAATCATGTTTCTGAGGAATCTCCAGAGTGACTTTCATAGTGGTTTAACCAGCTTGCATTCCCACCAACAGTGGGTTAGTGTCCCTTTTTCCCCACATCCTCTCCAGCATCTATTGTTGGTAGATTTCTGGATATGAGCCATTCTCACCTGGGTGAGGTGAAACCTCATTGTGGTTTTGATTTGCATTTCCCTGATTGCTAGTGATCTTGAACATTTTTTCATGTGTCTGTTGGCCATTTGGATTTCCTCTTTGGAAAAGTGTCTATTGAGGTCCTTGGCCCATCTCTTAAAAATCAAAAAAAAAAAAAAAAAAAGAATACAACCTGGACAACATGTTGGTTGCAGCCATGTAAATACCTGAGCAGAAGACTCAGTTAGTCCATGGCTGGATTGCTAAGGTCCAGAAGCTAAGGTAATAAATGTGGGTTGTTGTAAGTTGCTGGGTGTGGTAATTTAGTTTTCAGTGATAGAAATTTTTAAAAAGATTAGTTAAATTATCTATTTGCAGTAACAGCTTTGACTGGCAAACATATTTGGGACCTCGATGACCTTGGTGAGCATATTGCTCATCTACAGGAAGCATAAGGAAGTACAGGAAGTTGTGAACACTGCACATGCACAGATGTCACTGGATGAGTTTTGCGCAGGGAATGTAGAGCATATGTTCATCTAACAAGCCAGTAACATAGCCTTCTCCTATACTATAGTGCTTGTGACTTGTGTTTTGTAGTCATTTACTCTATCTTAACAGATAAATAAAGCTTTAATAAGAAGGCAAGAACTGACAAAGAAACAGAGAAAGTTATTTATTTACATATAAATATGGGAGAGCAAGACTGATATCCCCAAGACAGATAATATAAAAGAATGCAAATAAAAGTTGTAATGCTACTCACATCAAATGTATAAATTTTAGAAACTAAATAGTATGATAAAGCCAAATTTTTGTGTTTATAATTACATTCTTAGGATGTGGTATAGAAGCTAAAGGGAAAATCATTTTGAAAGAAAAAAATTCTTAAAAGAAAGCAAATAATAGATTTTAAATTTTTAGCTGGTGGTTGCCATTGGGTTTTTTTTTTTTTTTGTAAAATGATTTTTTAGTGTTTAAATGCTTGATTTTTTTCAATTCCTATGAATTTTTTTATGGGAGTCATTTCACAATAAGAGGCTTTTATAGTATTTGACCTTTTTTGAAAAAAAAATAGTTGATTACATTATAACTTAAGATTATCAGATTTGTGAGTTTTTATTTTATAGTTAATTATGTGAATAGTGTCGTTTCATGTGCCATTGTAAGAAAATCAAAGATTGAAACCAGAACTCTAGATTTTCTGAAAGTCCAATCCAGAGACTGCTCTAACTTTCAGCTCTGGCAATCCTTGGCCAGTGTGGGCATCTGATGAGGTGCCCATCACTTCCTCTTTGAGTTTCTTGGGGAGGTGAGAGCATCAGTCTGAGGGAGCATCAGGTAGACAGAGAGAGTGCTTTCTGGTGGAATTGCTTGGCCAGACCAGAGCGGATTCCACTGAGCTCCACACCTGCTGTCAGTCCAGGAACTCTCAGGCAGGTCTTAACATGGGGAGATCCCTCAATTCTTTACTCTGCATCATCACCCAGTTTCCCTAACATTCGCCTCTGCTGACCTGAGGGTGTGACTGAGATCAAGGTCTCACTTCCCTGAGGCTTTTGAGGAAGAAGTGAGGGTGTGGCACTTTTGACTCCCTATGCCCTGGTCTTCTGTGATTGCTGATATGAAGAACCCATTCTCTGATGTGACAAATTCAATCCACAAGATGATGATGAGCATTCTGTGCACCCACTGTTCACGGGTGACTGTATTTTTGAGGATCAGGACAGTCTCTTGAAAATGTGGCTTGGAAAGGTTATTAAAAACATGGGAAAATGGTCTGAATAAACACATCACCAAAGAAATTATATAGATGGCAAGCAAGCATATGGAAAGGTGCTTTACATCATGTGTCATCAGATGATGACAATTAAAACAATGAAATACCACTACACACCTATTAGAATGGTGAACATCTGAACCACTGGCAGCATCAAATGCTTGTGAGGATGTGGCGTAGTAGCAGAAACTCTTCATTGCTAGTGATATTGCAAACATGGTACAGCCATCATGGTAGACAGTTGGGCATTTTCTTACAAACAAATCCATCTGTTGTACTCCTTGGTTTGTACCTAAAGGAGTTGAAAATTTATGTCTACACAGATGAAGCAACCAAGAAGTCCTTTTTTTTTTTTTAAATTGATGTTACTCATTTGAAAGGCAGAGTTAGAGGGAGGGAGGAACAGGATGATAGAGAGATCTTCCAAAATGGCCAAGCAGCTGAGATTGCAGCAGCCTGAAGCCAGGAGCCATGAATTCTATCTGGGTCTCCCATGTGACTGGCAGGGGCCCAAGCACTTTGGCCATCATCTGCTGTTTCCCAGGTGCATTAGCAGGGAGCAGGATGGGAAGTGGAGCAGCTGGAATTAAAACTGGTGCTCATGGAATGCCATTGCTGCACTACCAACACCGGCCCCACCAAGACACCTTTCAGCAGATGAACAGATAAATAAAATCTGGTAGGTTTAGACAATGGAATATTATTAAACACTAAGTAAATGAGCCATCATGCTACAAAAAGACATAGGAAATGTGAATGCATATTACTAAAGTGAAAGAAGCCAGTTTACAAAGGATGTATGCTACGTATTTCTGAGTATATGACAGTTTCAGACAAAATTATGGAGGCAGTAAAAGAATCAGTGGTTGCTGAGGGTTGAGGAGGAAGGGATGAATAAGCAGAGCACATGGGATTTTTTAGTGCAGTGAAAGGGTGCCTGATACTAAAATGAGGGATACATGTCATTGTGCATTTCTCCAAACCCATTACAGTGAGCCCTAATGTAAACTGTGGACTGGGAGATAATGGTATATTGATGTAGGTTCATTAGTTGTACCTAATGTACAACTCTGGTGGGAGATGTTGATAGTTGGGGGGGGGAGTTGTACATGGTGTAGGGGGCCTGTGGAAACTACTGCTATGTTTTTCTTTGAACATTAAACTAAAAATGTGTGTGTGTGTGTGTGTGTGTGTGTGTGTATGACAGATAATAACTTGTGTTGCCTTCCTTGCCTCTTCCTGGTTCACATACCTAAATAAGTCAATTTGGTCAGTCAATGAGGTAGTCCCTCTGTGGTGTTCAGGAGCCCAGCAGCATGCTAATAGCAGCTTTTCAAAACCAGTTGGCCCTGTTTGAGTGGTGACAAGTCCCAAACACCAAGGGGCCTTTTTTGGGTGGAGTTGCCTCCCTTTGACAGCAAAATCATTAGTGACTTTGAGCTCAAAAGAGTCTTTAGGACTGTGGGGCCTCAAAGGTAGACCAGGCACAGAATAGACACTCAGTATTTATTCATGATAGACCTTCAAATGCAGAAAAGAGAGGTGCGGGTAATTTGGAAAGAGCTAATAAAAGTGTAGATAAATATACTCTTCCATCAAAAAATGGTTTCTAGGTATCTACCTTAGAGAGACATATGAGGAATGTTCATTATAGTAGCACTATTTGCAATAGTGAAAAAAAGGTAAAAGTAGCATAAGACTGTAAACTATAGTTTCTTTATATAATGTGATAAGACACAGCAGTTCAGTAGGTGAACAAGACCTATGCATAATTGAAGGAAAAGTCTCAAAATCATGATGTTGAATTTAAAAATGTTTAGAAAGATCTATTGAATATTATTCAGCTTATCTGTAGTTTAAAACACAAAAAGTAATGTGACCATTTATATGTATAAGTGAGGAAAAGTATGTGAGATGATAATGTACAAAGCTCAGGGTAACAGGTATCTAGAGTGGGAATAAAGTAAAAGAAATGGTTTGAAACTAGCTATACTATTATGGTTAATGTCCTCATAATACTTTATTAAATATATAATGTTCAATATATTAAAATATAATTTTAACTAAAAATTCATGATTTCTTAAAAATATACATGCAATTGTAACAGTGCAAGATATCGACATCATTTGCATAATCTTGGTGGTAGATACAAAGGTCCTATATGGACTTTTGTACTTTTCAAGAAAATTCAAATATTTCGTAATTCTAAAAAAGAAAGCTGGGTAGAAGAACATTCTAGAGAGGAACAGCTTGTGCAAAGCCCTGAAAAGGAGGGAATTGTACTGTACTTGAAGACCTCAGAAAAATGCTGGATAACTGGAGTGTAGTCTATCCTGGGGCTACTGTGTTGTGAGGGAAGGCTACAGAGGGAACCAGAATCTTGATTTTTCAGCCTATGTTAAAAGATTATGGGCTTGTTCTGATGTTCTTTCTTTCTTTCTTTGTTAAAACACCAATGTGTTTTAAGTTGCAGAATGTTGTATGAATATTGGATTGGAGTATAGAAGACAGCAAAGAAAGTGCAGAATGGATGTACAGAGATCAGCAGGATCCATGGTTACAGTGGGGTCAGCATGGCAGGGAAGTTGGTTATGAGAGAAATTTCAGAGGTAGTCAACATGTCTTAGTGATAAATCTGATGCAGAAATTTGGGGAGAAAGCATTGTTAAAGATGATTCCAAAATTCATGTACTAAGGTGCTATATGGATATGTAGAGCTGGAGAAAAACAGGAAAGGATCAGATATGATGTAAGAGGTCAAGTGTTTACAATTTCTGTGTGATAGGCAAGTGAAAATATTGATACTTGAACATAAATGTTGGGATAGGGAAAGTGTTCTGGATAAGAAATTTAAATTTAGAAGTCAACAAAAAATTGGTAACATTTGCATCCATGACAAAGCACCCAGAAAGAGCACGTAGAATGAGAAGGTTGGGGGCCAGTGTTGTGGCACAGCGTGTTAAGCTGCCTCCTGAGATGCAGGCTTGCTGTATGATCATGTAAGTGCTGGCTTCTCCACTTCTGATCCAGCTCCCTGCTAATGTGCCAGGGAAAGAAGCAAAAGATGGCCCAAGTGCTGGGTCCCTGCACTGACATGGGAAACCTAGATGGAGTTCTAGATTCCTGACTTCTGCCTGCCCAGCCCAAACTGTTGGAGCCATTTTGGGAGTGAACCAGCAGATAGAAAATATTCATTCCCTCATTTATTCTCCCTCCCTCCCTTCCTCCCTCCCTCTCTCCTTCTCTCCCTCTCTCCCTCTCTCACTCTCTCACTCTCTCACTCTGTGTGTGTGTCTGTGTGTCTGTGTCTCCCCCTTTTTCTACCTTTCAAATAAATGATGAATTCCAGAGAGAGAAGGAGAAGGGGAAGGAGGGGAGATGGGAAGAGAATGGGAGAGGAGAAGCTAAACCCTGAGGAGCTCCGTGTTTAGTGGTTGAGTAAGGGTGAGAAGATCTAGCAGAAGACTGGGTAGCTGGTGAGGCAGGAGAATGTGCTGTCAAAGTGAGAAGAGCTGATCTCAATTGCATTGAAGGCCACTGAAAGTTTAAACTGCATGCATTTTGTCCCAAATTTGAAATAATGCGTTCCAGTTACAGAAAGGAGCTTTTTTGAACGTGAATGCACTTACCTTGATATTCTGTTTACTGCTATATGATTTTTAAGTATTAAGTTTTTGATATCATGAATTTAATAAACATTTGTGAAGGTATGTATACATACACATATATGTATACATTTCGTGCAGAAATTATTGACTATTGTTAGGGCAAGCTTTATGGGAACAGATAAGCCTTAAATTGATTTTTCCATTGGGCTGAAATTTTACTGATGCATTTTCACATGTTGTATTTCTTTTTTAAATTGCTTAAAAATATATGTGACAAAATTTACCATTTAACCATTTTTAATTGTACAATTCAACACGTTAAGTACATTCAAATTATTGTGCAACCATCACCATCCATGTTCAGAATTTTCTTTGTCATCTAAAACTCAAACTTTGTACCTATTAAACTGTAATCCTGCCAGCCCCACCCCGCCCCCATGATCCCAGCCCCTGGCAACTGCCATTCTGCTTAGACTCTGAACTTGACTACTCCGGGTACCTCACATAAGTGTACTCATAAAGTTTTGTTCTTATGTAACAGGTTTATTTCACTTAAATGTGTTCTCAAGGTTCATTCATGTTATAAAACTTAATCAGAATGTCTTTCCTTTTTAAGACTGAGTAATATTCCATTGTGTGTTTATACTACATTTTTGTTACCGATTCCACTGTTGATAAACTATGTTGTTTCCACTTTTGGATCTTGTGAATGATGTGGATATGCAAATGTCTGAACCTCTGCTTTCAGTTCTTTTGAGTATATTTATATACCAGGAAGTAGAATTACTAAATCATACTGTAATTCTATTTTTAATTTTGTAATGATTCACCATGCTATTAATACACCAGCTTCATTGGCATCCCCATTATCAGTGCAGAAAGGTTCCAACTTCATCACATCCTTGCCAACAAAGGATTTCATTGTTTTTTGTAGTAGTCATCCTGATGCGTGTGAAGTGCTATCTCATTGTGGCGCTGGTTTGTATTTCCCTAAAGATTAATAATGTTGAGCATCTTTTTATATTCTTCCTGGCCATTTGAGTAACTTCTTTGGAGAAATGTCACCTTTGAAAGTACTATAGACTTCATTCTGACAAAGCCCCCATACCTTTTTTTTTTTTTTAACTTATTTTTATTTGAAAGGCAGAGTTACAGAGAGATGACTTTCATCGCTAGTTTCCTTCCTGAATGACCACAATGGCCAGGGCTAGGCCAGGCTGAAACCAGAAACCAGGAGTTTCTTCCAGATCTCCGACATGGTTGCGGGGGTCCAAACACGTGGGCCATCTACCTCTGCTTTCCCAGCCACATTAGCAGGGAGCTGGATCAGAAGTAGAGCAGCTGGGAATCGAACTGACACCCATATGGATGACAGCACTGCAGGCCGCAGCTTAACCTGCCATGCCACTGCGTTGGCCCCAGCTCAGACATCTTAATAAGAACTTTTTGGAATATCACCAGTGTTAGTTCTTCTGTTTTATTGAGCAAATTACTTGATTTTCAATCTAATACATACTTAAAGACAAACTTAATTAAACACATACTTAAAGAAGAAAAAGAGAACCAAGTCATACCTTTGAAAAACAGGCCTTACACTATTTAAAAAGTAAAATTAAAGGGAGAGGTATTTAATATTCATGGTTTGAGTTACTTCTTGTTTTGTTTTAATTTTATATAAAGTAAATATTTATTTATTTATTTATGGTGAACTCAGGAGGCTTCCATGACCTTGGCAGCTCATGACAAGAGCCTCGGGTGATTACTGACATCATAAGTAAGAGTGTCAATTGTTAAATCAACAACAGGAGTCACTGTGCACCTGCTCCCCATGTAGGACCTCTGCCCTTACTGTGTTGTACTATGAGAATTAATGGTGAAACTACTACTCAAACAGTACTCTATACTTTGTGTGTCTGTGTGGGTGCAGTCTGTTGAAATCTTTACTTAGTATATACTAAGTTGATTTTCTGTATATAAAGATAATTGAAAATGAATCATGATAATGAATGGTATGGGAGAGGGAGTGGGAGATGGGATGGTTGCGGGTGGGAGCGAGGTTATGGGGGCAAAAGCTGCTGTAATTCAAAAGCTGTACCTTGGAAATTTATATTTATTAAATAAAAGTTGAAAAAAACAGTAAAACTTGTCTTCAAGCTGTACTTTATACTTTGTGTGAGTGCAAATAGTTGAAATCTCTACTTAAAGTTGGTCTTCTGTGTATAAAGTCAATTAAAAATGAATCAATGGAAAATGGAATGGGAGAGGGAGTGGGATGTGGGATGGGAATGGGGGTGAGAGGGCGGGAATGGGGGTAAGAAACACTGTATCCCTAAAAGCTGTACATAGGAAATTTGTATTCATTAAATAAAAACCTTCAAGAAAAAAAATTCAACTTACTAAACAATGTATATGAAGTAAATATTTATTTATTTATTTGAAAGTCAGAACCACAGAGAGACAGACAGATCTTCCATCCACTGGTTCACTCCCCACATGGCTGCGCCAGGCCAAAGCCAGGAGCTAGGAGCTTCATCTAGGTCTCCCACATGAGTAGCAGGGGCCCAAGCATTTGGGCCATCTTCTGCTGATTTTTCTAGGCCATTACCAGGGAGCTGGATTGGAAGTGGAATAGCCAGGACACGAACAGGCACCCATATGTGATGCCTCATTGCAGGTGGTGGCTTTACCCGCTACATCAGAATACTGGTTCTGATATTTGCATTTTTTAACATTATTTTGTAAGTCTACCTAGAAATGCTACTGAATCTTTCATTAAAAATGTCTGATCAACCAATAGAGAAAACTTTGGAGGTTCAGACCTGAAGGAAAGTTGTTTCTGGATAAAGATCATGTGAATTATCATTCGGTGTCACTTACACAGTGTTTTTCTTTTGTTCCTAGTTATAAAGACTAGTTGAATAAGTTTCTGTTATGTGGAGCACATTCACATTCAAGCCTACAGAACCATACGAGTTCATCTACTTAAAATTCTTGTAGAAGCCAAATCTCAATGAGGTTAATCAGAGCTAGGCTGAGAAAGGAATCTTTATTGCACTTCATTGCCAGAATCTTGTAGTGTAAAATGATGAATTTTTCAAATGGATGTCTTATTCAACTCTCTCTGCTTGAAGGTTATGTTTAAAAAAACAAAAACAGAAATATGTCTACCTGTTTTCTTTAACAGTTGTTTCGGGAAGTACGAATAATGAAGATATTGAATCATCCTAATATAGGTATGAAATTTATATCTACAACTAGTGGTTAAGTATTTAATTTAGGGAATTCAGAATTACACAATTTTAAGGATGTATTATATATACAAGCGAAAGTGATAACCTGAGTGATAACCTGGGGAAATGATACTTTGAATAAAAGTAAATTATAAAGAAATTAACTGAAGACTACAATTGTTGTTTCTTACTATGTTGCTATCTTCTTGTTTTCAGTAAAATATAGAAATGATTTGGGGTTAATGTGCACAAATATGTTTTTATATCTCCTTACTAAATCTCTGTACCTACAAATCACATGCAACAGGCATTTATAAGAAATGAATTCCAGATATTTTTATAAAAGGCATCTGGATTTGATCATACTTTATAGACAAAGTATTTGAATTTTAAAGAAAATAAAGATTTAATTTCAATTTTAGTAAATTTGTTTTAGTAAGTTCTGATTTTCTATACAAATAAGATTATTGATCAGATATAAAATGGAATCATTTGATTATGAGAAGTCCCTTTAAAAATTTATTTTTAATCACTTGTAACTTATACTATTATAAATGTTATCTGTATTATATTTATTAACATGATTATTGGTGGTAAATAATTTTAACCATTTATGTCTGATAATTTAGTAGTTTTTTTAAGTCAGAAACTTTTATATCATATAAGTATAAAATTTTTGTTTCTAAACCAGAAATTATTTAACATTATATAATAGCTCATTATAACATGATCTCTTTTAAGCTTTAGTTAAAATTCTATCATTCTGGTTTTAAGATTTTTTTGGCCGGAGCCGCAGCTCACTAGGCTAATCTTCTGCCTTGCGGTGCCGGCACACTGGGTTCTAGTCCCAGTCGGGGCACCGGATTCTGTCCCGGTTGCCCCTCTTCCAGGCCAGCTCTCTGCTGTGGCCCGGAGAGTGCAGTGGAGGATGGCCCAAGTGCTTGGGCCCTGCACCCCATGGGAGACCAGGAGAAGCACCTGGCTCCTGCCATCGGATCAGCGCAGTGCGCCGGCCGCAGCGTGCTGGCCGCGGCGGCCATTGGAGGGTGAACCAACGGCAAAGGAAGACCTTTCTCTCTGTCTCTCTCTCTCACTGTCCACTCTGCCTGTCAAAAAAAAAAAAAAAGATTTTTTTATTGCCTTATTTTTAATTGGGAAAAGTAGTAGTAGTTCTCTAGTCCCAGAAACTTAACTCTTTTATTCAAGAAGATGGTTTTAAGTAATGTTGTGGTAAGTTGTTTTCCTCCTTAGGCAAAATAACCCTTGGAGTTTTTCTGTTTTTTTTTTTTTAAGTTATAATTAGTATTTTTACCTAGTCCCAAGTTTTCCACTGGCTTAGTGTTACCTTAGATTTTCTTAAAGCATATCCAATCTATGTTAACAATTATAGCATTATTTCTCTATTTTTTCAGTAAAATTGTTTGAAGTTATTGAAACAGAGAAGACCCTCTATTTAGTCATGGAATACGCGAGTGGGGGTAAGGATGAGAAGGACTGGAAGGTTCTCTTTGATGAAACTTATAATTACTAACATGTAGCTTCATTATGATGTTTATTTCTTCAGTGTTGTTAATGAATCTGCTTTTATTAAAATGCCTTTAAATTATACCTTATGGAAAAGTCAGTATTTACTTTCAAGACCTTTTTGATCCTACATTATAAGTAGGGCTTTTGGTTTATTTAAAAATTATTTTGAATATTTTTTGAAACTTTAAATTTGTGTTATCACCTTTTGAATGCTTTGATTTTTTCATCTAATTATTATTATAATATAATGTGGTTGGTAGCTCTTGGCATGAGCAGGGAATCTCAAATGCACAATATATTTAATAGTCTATAGTAAAATGTTTTTCAAGGTCACGTGCTTGTTTGTTCGTATATGGAAAGTTCTCATATATACATTTTGAAAATTACCTATGGAATCTTTAAATTAAACAAATATTGATGTATATAAATTACAAGACTTGGTTGACAAGGAGATAGATATATTTACAGTAGAATATAATATATATTTTGATGTAATAGTGTCAAAAATAGGAATGACTTTAACATACTGATATGTAGTAGAAAATTGTTTTTGTCCTCTACCCCTAAGTCAGAGATAAAATTTTCAGAAACGTGTTTGCAATTTATAGTTCAATCATTTAATTACTTAAAAAAAAAAAAAAACAGCCGGATACTGAAAGGAAAGCTCGAAGGGTACAGATAATTTGAGCAATTTTTGAAAAAGAGAAAAGGCAGCAGAAATTTGGCTTTTTGCTAAATAGAAAAAAGCTTGGTGTTATTATTGCCCTTTTAGCTAATAACATTTATTGATTTTTAATGGTGATCCAGATTTCATATAAACTAAAATAATTTTAGCTTATTTGATATCTAAATTATATATTTTATAATCTTACATTTGTAAAAAAATTTTTTTTTTTATATAAAGCTTTTATTTAAAGAATATAAATTTCCAAAGAACAGCTCATGGACCACAATGGCTCCCCCCCCCACAACTTCCCTCCCTCCCCCCACCCTCCCCTTTCCCGCTTCCTCTCCCCTTCTGTTCACATCAAGATTCATTTTCAATTCTCTTTATACACAGAAGATCAATTTAGTACATATTACGTAAAGATTTCAACGGTTTGCCCTCACATAGAGACACAAAATGATAATACTGTTGGAGTACTAGTTATAGTATTAATTCACAATGTACAGCACATTAAGGACAGAGATCCTACATGATTTTTTTTTAAAAAAATTGATTAATTGTCTATGCAATTTCCAGTTTAACACCAAGATTTTTTTTCAGTTTTTTATTCAGGTTAAATATTTTAGTGTATATGCTTTTTGCAAAGCTTCTTTCACTTAATCTTTGTCATTAATGTTTAATATTGGAAGATTTAAAATTACATTGACATAGCTGCACAAATTTGTATAAAATATAGGTCTGTAATAAAACAGGCATGCAAATACTACATAAGCTATGTCTCTTTTTTTATTCTTGAGTTAGATTTTTGTAAGAGACTGTCAGCATGGGAACTCCAAAAATTATTTTTAATCCAGTTAGACTCTTTCCTTTTAGTGAGAAGGGGCCTAGACATACTTTGATTTGAGAAAATGTGGAATGCTAAGAGACTGTGGACACTCCTGTTTTTATAAAGGTCCACTGTGGCAAGGCTGTGTTAATATTGATGTGTGTACTGATGTAACAGTTAATGGTAAGTACAGTCAACTCTGTATTGATGCTAATGGAGCGGAGCAATGGCTGGAGTAATGCAGAGCATGCAGGGTCATTCCTGCTCCTTCAGTAGCATAGTTGCAGTTACTGCAGAGAGAAGGAACTGAAATTCAGCCCAAACCAGTTGGTTCCTCACTGAATTCTAATTCCTACTGATTGGGTTTTCTTTCTTCTCTAACAAAAACCATCGTGGTTCTGTGGCAATAAATCTAGGATTATCTTCTTGCCCTTTTAATGCATAAATAGCAAGGTTACTCTGCAAAATAAAACACTGAATATTTTTCCTCTGGAATTTCTAGATAGAGATTGAATCTGACATGCACACAGGAAATCTGGCATGAGCAACAGCTGAGTCAGATAATGCCTCTTTGCCAGGAGTTGATCAGTTGATTCTGGCTCTCTGATGAAGCAGAGATATTAGGAAGTCAGGGAAGTGTTTTATGATTTTGAACCATGTTTAGTGCCAAGGAATGTATTAAAAGTAGGTGTCACGGACAACTCTCTGTGGGGTGATGTGTTTATTTCTTTTTTTTTTCATTCATGTAAACCATGTTTGCTAAATGAGTTTGATGTACTAGGTAATATCCTAAGTGCTTGGAATACATGGGTAAGCATAGTAAAATCCAACCTTTAGGAAGATTACATTATATTTGCAGAAGCAAATTATACACAAGCAATTTGTGAGAGGTGAAAGACTGAGTTACATAAATGTCAAAGCAGGAATGCTCCAGACAGAACTTAAAAGTAGATCCAAATTTTTTAACCCTTCTATATGTATTTTCTGACCTAAATTCATATATCCAGATTTAAGTTCTCTGGTAGGTTAACTGGAATTAACAACTATTAATACATATCTAGTATTAACGACTTTGATGAATAAAATAGAACATCCATTCATTTCTGTTATCATCTCATTTGATCACTTAAATATGCTTGCTATAATAATATAATATAATGTTCAACATTGTTAGATGTATCAGTTTCATCTGAAATATTCATTATATGTTTGATTTCTAATATTTTGCTTATATCCTAGGATCTATATTTCATGTATATGTATTATATCCATATTCCTACATACAAATATATCATTTATTGAGTGCTTACTATATACCTGTCACTGTGCTAGGCACATGCATTATTTCATTTAATCCTCAGAGTAGCCATATAAGTAGATCATAGGTAGAAACTGAGACTTACTGAAGTTAACAAATCTTCATAATGTTTCCCAGTAGCTACTTAGGATTAAATGAGATTTAATTTATCTGATTCTAAAATCTGTTTTTAACCACTTTACTGCACTTTATAAGAGCTCTTTAAGCTGTTTTGTAAGTTATATAAATTATAGGCCACAAAATGTAAATTTCTTCCTTACATTAAAATAGTATTTTGGTTTTGATATTGTAAACAAGGACTGTCTTTTTAAAACTCTTACTTACTGGAGAAAAATGATGCAATAGAAATTTTCTGTAGTTTCTAGCTACTTTTAAATTATTTCAACAAGTATTGTGCCCTGGAGTTGGGGATATAAATTACATATGGATGCAATGGTGATGTTCAGGCAGCTTTGTAATTCATTTGAAGTAGCAGAGATACATACAAGAAAATTTACTTATGTATAATTTGTAATTAGCTACCAAAATATATTAATTGAATGGAGTGAGAGCAAGCATAACTGGGATATAGAAAAGAAAAAAAAAAAAGAAATCAATGTGTTGGATGTAGTGAAATGAAATTTGACCCAGACTGCACAAAAGGTAGACTTGAAAAGAGCTATCCAACATGGTGTGACTTTTTAATTTTGTTTGAAAGGCCTAAATACAAAGCCAAATATAATTTTTGATTTCTAATGGTATGGCTTCCCTTAATTGGAATAGATAATAAAGAGTTGACTCTGTTTTTACATAATACTGGAAAGCAGAAGATAAGTTTTCTTGGTTGTATTTTTATGATTTTTAAGAGTTTTGCTAAGTCATAAGCTGCTGCAGATACTCAATTCTATGTATATTTTTTCCTTTTTTTCTATTCATATGTTAGTTGTCAAATTACATAAACAGAAAGTTGTAGGCTGAAGGTTTCTTTAAAACTAGGCAAAAACTTGACATTGCATATATTGTTAACCAAAAATCTATGTATATTTTACTACTTGCTTTACCTTTTTGATTCAGGTGAAGTATTTGATTACTTAGTTGCCCATGGAAGAATGAAAGAGAAAGAGGCCCGTGCAAAATTTAGGCAGGTATGGAAAGTAGTTTTAATTTTGTTTTGCTGATATTTTTAGTGTTGTACAATAAAAGTATCAAAAACTGGACTTCAGAGTATATGGTATTATCAAAAGAATAATTGCTGCCTTCTTATACATTTTAAGAATGGACCCCCCCCATAAAGTTAAAAACTGTCTTCTTCTTGAATTTAAATTTAAAAGAGTTGCAGATGGTTATTTTAGATGGTCATAATAAAGTGATTTTTTAATGAGATTTACCTTGTTATCTCTTAGAAATATAGACTAAACTGAGATAAGAAAAGAATTATTTCATCTTTTGATGCTTTATCCAATGATTATTGTCAAATATTATTAGCTTCTTGTATGAAGCATATATATATATATATATACTGTTTAAAGATATGATTCTATTATTTTATAATTAAAGGTGTATTGGTATTAAAACTTATTTTATGGATTTAAAATATATGGTCAATTTTATTTAGCCTGATAGGAACCTGATGTGATGGCAGAATATAGTGACATACTCATATTTCCAGGTCAACTCGAATATAACTTGTTATAGAAATGATAAAATAAAGGTAATTAAAGTTCATCCAGGTTTTTTTTTTTTAATTTTTAGGGCTAGAATCATAAAAATAAGCATACTTTTTTTAAGATTTATATATTTATTTGAAAGTCAGAGATACAGAGAGAGAAAAAAAAAGAGAGAGGTCTTCCATCCACTGGTTCACTCCCCAATTGGCTGCAACGGTCGGCACTGTGCCAATCCGAAGGCAGGATCCAGGAGCTTCCCCCCAGTCTCCCATGTGGGTGCAGGGACCCAGGGACTTGGGCCATCTTCTACTGCTTTCCCAGGCCATAGCAGAAAGCTGGATCAGAAGTGGAGCAGCCAGGACTTGAACTGGCATCCATATGGGATGCTGGCACTGCAGGTGGTGCCTTTACCTGCTACACCACAGCACCGGCCCCTCAAATAAGCATACTTTATAAATTACTATAGAAATGGCAAATTTGTGAGTTGTAAATACTTCATAAAATTTATGTTTCAACAGACAACTTAACTCTTTATTACTAAACTTTCAGTTTTTCATTTAAAAGTGGCTCAGTACCTCTTAACTCTAATTCTGTAATTAAAGGGATTCTGTAAATCAGTAGGTTTGGAAAACACTGAATACTTACCTAGAATCTTCTGTTAAGGTATTTATATGTATGTTAACATGTCAGCAACCCAGAAAGTACTCAATGGGATGGGAGGAAAAAAATCCTTTGGAGTAGCATTTTCAAACTGACTGTGGAGTGTGTGCATTTGTTTCGTGAAGCCTCTGTTGTGCATATATCACAGAATTACTACTCTTTTGGACATTTATTGCCCATTAATTAGGATAGATTGCTAAAAGTATCCATATTAAAATAGCAGAAGGTAAAGACATTATGGTAATGAAGAAGGCAGTATTAAGAAACTGAATGGTATTCAGCCACTTTCTGTTTAATTTTTCCCTATCTTGGGTTGGGAGTCCAAACTTGCACTTAAGTTAAGCACTACATCACTCTAAATATCACTCTTTTTTCAAAATCAGTTACAGTGGTTTTAGTTACTAGCAGACCAGCAAGAAAATTCCAATTGGCATTAAATATTCTAACAAAAATCTTAATTTTATATTTTAAAGATTATTGCGGTCACTACTTACCCATATATTTTTATTCAGCTATGGTTACTTTTTGAAAAGTTTGCTTGTTGAAGACATACCATGTCTAGAAAATTTGAGATACTCTATGCCATTAGAAAAGCTGAAAATGACTGCCATTTTAAAGAGCCTATTATCTCTGGTGGTGGAGTGGAGCAGGATGGGAGGTTAAGGTGGAGATATTTTCATATAGATTTTTTTTTTTTTTTGACAGGCAGAGTGGACAGTGAGAGAGAGAGACAGAGAGAAAGGTCTTCCTTTGCCGTTGGTTCACCCTCCAATGGCCGCCGCGGCCGGTGCGCTGCGGCCGGTGCACCGCGCTCATCCGATGGCAGGAGCCAGGAGCCAAGTGCTTTTCCTGGTCTCCCCATGGGGTGCAGGGCCCAAGCACCTGGGCCATCCTCCACTGCACTCCCGGGCCACAGCAGAGGGCTGGCCTGGAAGAAGGGCAACCGGGACAGAATCCGGCGCCCCGACCGGGACTAGAACCCGGTGTGCCGGCGCCGCAAGACGGAGGATTAGCCTGTTGAGCCACGGCGCTGGCCTTCATATAGATTTAAATAATAACTAAAATTATCTTGTTTTTTGAAATAAAACCTAAATTGTTTTGAAACCATCTTTGTATTCTTCATTTTTCGGGAGTTAAGTGCTAGATGAATGCTTTTTGAAATGTAAAACAATAGAAAATTTTTATAATTATTTATTATAAATATTTAATATCTATGTATGTTCCCTCCAAACAAGAAAGGTAACTAACGTTTTTGGAAACCAGGGATACACACACACACACATACACACAAACACAGTTTTTAGTTATCTAACTAAAGGTTATGTTTATTTTTAAATTTATTTTTGAGGTACTTTTAAGTTTATTGTGGTGCCAAAAACTTTTGAAATTGATGCATAGCTTTTTTTATATAATAGGCATTTTCCAGGACCTTTGTGAAGACCCATTGTGTATGTCCTTCACCCTCCTATTAGATCTACCAAGATACTAAGGGCAGTTTAACAGCACTTTAGCAACCTTGCCCATACAATGCTTCTGCATTCCTTAAGATTTGAGGCCTGAGAAAAAAATAGTATTGTTTCAGCCCTTCCAATGTCAACCTACTACTTCAAGTATATTTAATTCTTGAGTCGCTGAAAAGTAATCCCATAGTAACCCTAACGACTGCAGCTCGCTGGAAAACACAGGACTGTGTGGTCAATGCAGCTGGGTGATTATAAGTCATGATTTCAAGATCCATAATAGATCACATGAAATTCCTCTGTCCTATCTATGGAGGCACATGATATTTTTAACTGGGAAGGCCTTGCCATAGAATAATGCAGAAAAACATAGGCTTGTGAATGAGAATTCTTGCAGTTAGGCAGAGGCCAGAACTCCATTCATGGCAGAAGTTGTACCCTGCAAGACAAGTATGGTATTACTGTAAATCACCCCATTTGAATACTAACTCAGAGGTCATGAGTAAGGAGGAAATGCATGCTTAGTACAGAGCATTCTCTAATTTTCTTACCATTCTTAAAGTCTTAAAGCACAATAAACTTTTGATTCCATAAATGCCTATAAAACTTCATAGAGGCCGGCACTGCGGCTCAATAGGCTAATCCTCCGCCTGCGGCACCAGCACACCGGGTTCTAGTCCCGGTCGGGGCGCTGTATTCTGTCCCGGTTGCTCCTCTTCCAGGCCAGCTCTCTGCTGTGGCCCAGGAGTGCAGTGGAGGATGGCCCAAGTGCTTGGACCCTGCACCCCATGGGAGACCAGGAGAAGCACCTGGCTCCTGGCTTCGTTTCAGCGTGGTGCGCCAGCCGCAGCAGCCATCGGAGGGTGAACCAATGGTAAAGGAAGACCTTTCTGTCTCTCTCACTGTCCACTCTGCCTGTCAAAAAAACTAAAAAAAAAAAAACTTCCTAGAGACCATTCTGCCTAATATGAAATGCACGGACTCAGATCGCGTTTAGAAACCAAATCCTTACCACTATCTATAGCATGCCTTCACTGTATCACACAAATATGTAGCTTGTAAAGGGAATACCATTAGTGGAAAATTTCTAACATCTATTATACAAAAATAGCCTGACAGATGGAATGCCATAGTCCATAATAGTGCATCCAATAAATATATAAGATAAAATATTTAGTTCTTTTGGCTAATGGTTATAATTTAATGAATATTGGCTATTATAATTTTGAAGTATAATGCTTAAGAAAACTAATACTATAAATATTTATAGTTAGGTTCTTTTGTGTTTAGGGGACTCACACTTCAAATTGATCTTACTCATTCAGTTTGCTTCTCACAAAACATTCAGTGGTTCTGCAGTATTTGTTTAATTTGAAATTCAAGGTCTTTACCAACCCATCTGTCAAGATTTGATTGCCACTGTCACCATTTCCCACTTACTTTTGGGAGGAAATGTTAATGTGTTTTACCACCTTAGCCCCACCTCTCATCCCCAGAAGTCCACATTCGAAAATATTATAACATTTAAACTATTGCTGCTACTCAAAGATGGCTTAGATCAAATACACCTACTCTAGGAGGCATTTCCACATGAAATTTTTCTTTATTTTTTATGATTCTTTTCACTTTTTTGTACCTCTGCTTCTGCATTTTTTTCTTGTATTGTAGTTATTCACATACATGTTTTCTCTTCTCTATCAGATTATGAACCCCTTAAGGGCAGGGTTCATGTAGTATTCATTTTTGTGCTCTCCTAGCAACCACACTTTCTTGCATGTAGCAGGTACTCAATAAACTGAATGTTGAGTCCAATGTATTTAACTGAATTATATATTACTCATGTGTTTATAATTTTATTTTTGAACCATTCTCTATCTTTGAACCATTTTAATATACATTGGAAATGTCAGCTTCAGTTCTACTCTGATTTTTTTTGCATCCATATTCCTATTAGCACAGTCATACATTACTTTATTTATTTATTTGTTATTTATTTATTTATTTTTGCCAGGCAGAGTTAGACAGTGAGAGAGAGAGATATAGACATTGAGAGAGAGACAGAGAGAAAGGTCTTCCTTCCATTGGTTCACTCCCCTAATGGCCACTACAGCTGGTGCTGTGCCGATCGGAAGCCAGGAGCCGGGTACCTCCTCCTGGTCTCCCATGCAGGTGCAGGGATCCAAGCACCTGGGCCATCCTCCAGTGCCCTCGCAGGCCACAGCAGAGAGCTGGACTGGAAGAGGAGCAACTGGGACTAGCACCCAGCGCCCCAACTGGAACTAGAACCCAGGGAACCGAACCGGTGCCGTAGGTGGAGGATTAGCCAAGTGAGCCACAGCACCAGCCCACATTACTTTTAATCTTTGAAAAATTTCATCTCATTTTTAAATGTCCAGCGTTTAATTTTCAAACTATGTTTATACTTAATCTGTAGAATTGAATGTTCTGCTTTGCATTAAAATGGTCATACTGATACACATCATATATAATGATGTGTACAAAATAGCCCTTAATTTGCTAGCAGACTCTTTTCATTTTTGTATTTTATTTAATAGAGAATTATCATAAAATTATCCGTAATTTATTTCTCATTTATATTTTTGGCCTTTAAACTATTGAGTTCTTCCCTATTCAACCCTTGTCCTTACAGAGCCCTGTGTAATGGTTAAAAATTATAGTTGCATGAAAAATCTAGTCACAGATCAGAATACTTGGCCCAACTAAATTATTAAGAGATCTAGGCCGGCGCCGTGGCTCAACAGGCTAATCCTCCGCCTTGTGGCGCCGGCACACCGGGTTCTAGTCCCGGTCGGGGCACCGGATTCTGTCCCGGTTGCCCCTCTTCCAGGCCAGCCCTCTGCTGTGGCCCGGGAGTGCAGTGGAGGATGGCCCAGGTGCTTGGGCCCTGCACCCCATGGGGAGACCAGGAAAAGCACCTGGCTCCTGGCTCCTGCCATCGGACGAGCGCGGTGCGCTGGCCGCAGCGCACCGGCCGCGGTGGCCATTGGAGGGTGAACCAACGGCAAAGGAAGACCTTTCTCTCTGTCTCTCTCTCACTGTCCACTCTGCCTGTAAAAAAAAAAAAAAAAAGAGAGATCTAAAATTTAATTTCATTTTTCCCTTTTGTGATAATTGGGTTTCTTTTTAAGGCTCAAAATTTTCCTGTTTAATATGTAAACAAATATAGGAGGTTGATAAATACTTCATTGATAAGTTCCTAGTAAAATGGCCTCACCAAAGAAATATGTCCTGAGCACACTTTAAATAATTACTGGAACAGAATTTTGCTTTTTTTTAACTTGAGCTGACTGTCTTGAAATACTAATTCACATGTGTCAAAGCTCTTAATCCAACACTGTAATAAGCCATTTGACCAAAACTACAAATTGAACACATTCAGTCTTATAAAGGGAGAAATGTTATAACCCAAACAAAATATTTACAAAATCTAAGAAATTTTCTGTGTATTTTTAGTAGGAGAATATTATTTTCCACATTTCTACATTTAGAAGTATAAGTTTGATCACTTAATGTCTGTAGTTTTCTAAATGAAAGGAATAGTAAAATTGTTAATATTACTTTAAAATCTCAGTAATTTGTCTCAACTTTAAGTGGGAATTAGGAGAAATTAAGATGTTTTTGCTATAAAACAATTTTGACTTTCTTGCCAAATTTTTTATTTCAGATTGTATCTGCTGTACAGTATTGTCATCAGAAGTGCATTGTTCACCGTGATCTTAAGGTAAGCCACTGCTTTTGTAACCCAAAATTCTTATTATCAGACAATTAATATTAAAACAGTCTTTGTGGTTGTCTGATTGTGCCAGACAATGTACAGAATAATTTTTTTTATTTACTCCTCATAGCAGCTTTATGAAAGGCCATATTTTTACTGAGCAAATGAAGAAAATATGATCAAAAAGTTTTCTAGCATCAGAGGTTAGAGGATTTGACTCATTAATTAGCTTGTTTGAACCGATAGATATGAAACTTTGTCCCTAACCTAAAAGCTTGAAATTCTATTCAATCAGAAGCAAGATCCAACTCTGTTTGATATAAGAACCAGTGTTTGTTCAATACTTAAATGTTAAAGAAGGAAAGCTTTTAAATGTTGTTAAAAGCATTAAATGCATATAATTAGTTTAAACTAGGATACTTAGAATAAAAAGTATTTAATAGTGAAAATTATTATGGCCAAATAGGTGGTTTTTTTTCTTGGTTTTGTTTGTTAATGGAATGTTTAAGTCTCTTCCTTTTACTCAAATTTTCCAAATTTAACTTGTATTATTCCTTACCTATTTCTTTTTCTTTTCCCATTGCTGGTGTCATAGCAACACCAATTTGTGTTATATTTGAAAATCCTGTACTAAACAGTTCAATAGACTAATCCTGTATTTTGCTCTATTTTTCTGAGCATGCAAATTTTCTACTGCTCCACGTTGTTCTTTTCTTTATGATTTATTTCTTTATTTGAAAGTCAGAGCTACACAGAGAGAGAAGGAGAGGCAGAGAGAGAGAGAAAGAGAGAGAGAGGTCTTCTATCCACTCCCCAGTTGGCCGCAATGGCTGGAGCTACATTGATCCAAAGCCAGGAGCCAGGAGCTTCCTCTGGGTATCCCTCGCTGGGTCAGAGGCACAAGGACTTGGGCCATCTTGTACTGCTTTTCCAGGCCATAGCAGAGAGCTGGATCAGAAGTAGAGCATTTGGAACACGAATTGGCACCCATATGGGATGCCGGCACTGCAGGTGGTGGCTTTACCCACTACACCACAGTGCCAGCCCCTCCACATTTTTCTGTTTCTTAGTTATATTCCTTAGTTATTTTAATCACTTAGACAAAGAAGAGGACTGTTTTGCCACCTCTTATGTTTGACTTCCAGTTTATTAGCTCATTTCTTGTGTGAAAAATCTGCAAAACACAAATAAATAAAAATCATGTTTAGCACCTTGCGTTCTCCCTCCAGTCCAGTGGAGAAAGTCTTTTGTGGTCCTGGGGGACCTGAGACCCTGCTATAGCTCTTTTCTTCTGAAGCAGTGTGAGTGCTTTGATAACTTAGATAGACTGAAAAAAGCCCAGCTTACTCACAGGTGGCCTCAGAAATTTACAACGACCAGGTCCTTATGTTGAGAACATCGATAAAACCTAGTTTTGTCACACATTCCACATGTTATCATCTAATATAAAATCTCCCAAATTTATGTGCTCTTATTATATTTATGCCACAAGTAATACCAGGTATTTTATTTATTGCATATTTTTGGGTGCTATATTGTGTCTCCATTGTCTAAAACAAAATGAAGACAAATATCCTAACCTGGTATACCATAAAAAAATAAAGACAGGGAGGCATGAAGGAAGATAGTGATAGTAGGCGCTGTGCCTGCTCTTGTGACTGTTGGACCCCCCAGTGAAATAGAAAACTCTGGTTTTCATGTTATTTTACTCTTATTTGGAACTGAAAAAGCGTATCTACAAGTGACTTGTAAGTTTGTTAGTCTTTTTATCAGTTGTAACAGACTTTGAAACAAAGCATGTACAAAAGTAAGTCTTTTATTGAACAAGTTGTAATTACAAAAAACACTTAAAAATTTTCTTTGAGTGATTCTGTTTTAGGATTTTAGAATAGAAACAGTGTTTTTAGCAAAGAAGCCAGCATTTAGTGGTTTCTGCATGATATTTCTTCCAGCAGAGAATCTAGTTTTAGACAGTAAAAGGAAGCTTAAAACTGACAGGATCTAATGGAAGTTGCCTTACTTTGTTTTGTTTTCCTTAAGCAGTATTTTGTTGAGAAAACATTCCACAAGAGAAGACAAAGCAATGAATTCAGTATTCACAGGAGCTCTTGACTGGCTGTCATTTTTTAGATAGACCCCCAAGGCTTGCTTTAACCCTTCGTACTCTATTAATTGGAGCTACTTTGGGTAAACTTGTTGGTTTAAGTCCAAAGTGGATTGCTGTCAGGTTGGCTTACATTCTCTAGGCCATCAGTAAGATACACTTCCAGCATGTTTCTCATCTATGAAAGAAAATAGGTTTTAAATAACTTTTCTTAAATAGTTGTGTATGCATATTGAAAGGAGACCTTTCATTTTCCAGGTCTTAAAATTCTCCTGTTGTAATTCTGGACAGTTACACACTGAAGTACCATACTGGACTTCTAAACTTGATGTTAGATTTGAAAATTAGAGCCCAGCAATTTTGACAAATATTTTTACTCTGTGTAGGCTTTTTACATTGTCCTTTTTATTATTTCCCTCTTAGGCTGAAAATCTTCTTCTTGATGCTGACATGAATATTAAAATTGCTGACTTTGGTTTTAGTAATGAATTTACAGTTGGGAACAAATTGGACACATTTTGTGGAAGCCCCCCCTACGCTGCTCCAGAGTTATTCCAAGGGAAGAAATATGATGGGCCTGAAGTGGATGTGTGGAGTCTTGGCGTCATTCTCTATACATTAGTGAGTGGCTCTCTGCCTTTTGATGGCCAGAACCTAAAGGTATGAGCTAAATTTATTCTTAATATTTTTATCCACAAAAACAATAATTTCAAAAGCCAGTTATATGTGCTTTCTTATACCATTTTAAGGAGCTGCGGGAGCGCGTCTTACGAGGGAAGTACCGTATTCCCTTCTATATGTCCACAGACTGTGAAAATCTCCTGAAGAAATTATTAGTGCTGAATCCAATAAAGAGAGGCAGCTTGGAAGTAAGTAATTTTTTTTACTTAAAGTTAGCCAATTAAAATATTACAGAAACTGAAGAACATTTTTTCCCTGTTTTTTTTTTTAAGAAAATTGCCAAGTCATTTAATTTGCCTTTTGTTTCTCCTGTAGTAAAGTATTAAATTAAGATACCCCCAAAAAGGGATAAAATCAACTTTTGGTAAAAGGAGGAAGAAAAGCCTAGCCTTTGTCAGAAATAGCTTGGTTCAACACAAAAACCTTATTGCCATTCAGTAAATATTTTAAAGATAAAAGAAGCTAGTAAAAAAAAAAAAAACCTCTAATCCAGTGAATGCTTCCTGAGTATATCTGAAATTGGAGAATCTCTTAAAAACCTCTTAATATCAGTACAGAACATTTATAAATATTTAAGGAGAACATACTGGAAATGGTTATTTCATTTCTGACATGCTATTATGTTAACTGCCATACATTCCAGATGTGAGCCAATTTATAGTAATAGACACCATTATTAATTTACTAAGTGTGTTTCAGCCAAGTATTAGCAGAAGTTCCGTAAGCAAAAACATGGTAATAAGAAAAGCCTGTTTAAGTATTTTGTCCATATGTGTTTAAGAGTGGTATTTTGCCCTGTACTAAGTTAATTGCAGAGATTCAGGATGCATTTTTCATTAATGCTTTTTTGCCTTCTTTTATTTGCCATAGAAAAGGGTAGACAATTCAGAGTGAACCTCACTTGAACTGTACTTTTTTAGTGTAGCCATGGGGCTCTCTGGTATTGAGTCCATGCTAGTTAGGAGGCAGCCTTATACTGAGCCATCCCTGTGCACAGAGCTCTCAGATTACTTTGGGCTCTGCATTTTTATTTCCACAAGTTTTTTTTTTTTTTTTTTTTTCACTGAAAAATACAGTATGCTTTGATGGAAATTAAGGAATGGTGACTTCCACTGGGAAGTTATTTTAAATGCTTTGTATCAGTGTATCAATTACTCTTTCCCTTTTTTTGTTTTTAACTGGATTTTGTGTTTAATGTGATTAGTTCCCCCTTATGATTTTGTGTTTCTTCTACAAGAGTAAAAGGATATGTTAGAAATGGTTTAGCGGAGAACATGTGTGGCAGAAAGCTCCCTGTGTATCCCTGCTTTTCTAAGCTTACTCTCCAGTATGATTGACAGAAGATTGTGTGAAACAGTTGAAAAGGTAGAATTGTTGGCTCTTGTGTCAGTTCTGAAATTGCTGAACTTTAGAGAACATTAGGCTCTTAAGCCTGCTTTTTCATTCACTTTTATCATAGAAACCCACTTTACCTGAGTGTCACTTAATAGGACAGCCAAAGATAAAGCAGCAGCTTAGCTAATGAGCAGAGCAAAAAGAACATGCAAAAATTATTTGGGTGGGGCCATCACTGTGGTGTAGTATATAAGACCACTGCATGCAGTGCCAGCATCCCATATGGGTGCCAGTTCGAGTCCCAGCTGCTCCACTTCCTATACAGCTCTCTGCTATGGCCTGGGAAAGCAGTGGAGGATGGCCCAGATCCTTAGGCCCCTATACCTGGATGGGAGACCCAGAGGAAGCTCCTGGTTCCTGGCTTCGGATCAGCACAGCTCTGGCCGTTGCAGCCATTTGGGGAGTGAACCAGTGGATGGAATACCTCTCTCTCTCTCTCTCCTTCTCTTTCTGTGTAACTCTGACTTTCAAGTAAATAAATATATCTCTAAAAAAAAATTATTTGGGTACTGTATCTTATAAGTCACTGGGGGTAGTTGATGAGATGTACTTTTCTGTCTTAAAGATGGTTAACATAGCCAAATATTTTAGTCTTTCCTTCTTAGCATTAAATTACTGAGGATTACAATATTAGAATTAGTTGAATTTAAAAGTTAAATTGGCCGGTGCTGCGGCTCACTAGTCTAATCCTCCACCTTGTGGCGCCGGCACACCGGGTTCTAGTCCCTGTTGGGAAACCGGATTCTGTCCCGGTGCACCCTCTTCCAGGCCAGCTCTCGGCTGTGGCCAGGGCGCTTGGGTCCTGCACCCCATGGGAGACCAGGAGAAGCACCTGGCTCCTGCCATCAGATCAGCGCGGTGCACTGGCTGCAGAGCGCCAGCTGCGGCAGCCATTGGAGGGTAAACCAACGGCAAAAGGAAAACCTTTCTCTCTGTCTCTCTCTCTCACTGTCCACTCTGCCTATCAAAAAAAGAAAAAAAAAAAGTTAAATTACTCCTGTTAAAACATGTGACCATCTGAAACTTAAGGTGATGTAATTGAATATAGCCTGGAACCTCCTGTTCCAGCTAATTTTTTTCAGCCATAGAACTAGGAGTGCACATTAGAAATATTTTCATAATATTGCAGATATCATTGTGTACTTCACAATTCCCAGAAATGACTTTTCAAAGAAACCTGACACCATTAAAAAAAAAAAAAAAAACTTACACCAAGCCTTAAGAAACTCCACTTGGAGACAGGCATTTGACATGTTCCCTAAGCTGTCAGTAATCTCATATTGGAGCACCTGGGTTTGATGCTAGGCTCAGGCTACTTAATTGAGCTTCCCAGTGCAGACCCTGGAAGGCAGTGATGATGGCTCAAGTAGTTGGATTCCTGCCGCTCAAGTAGTAGATGTGGATTGAGTTCCCAAATCCCAAATACTGTCCCTGGGCTTTTGCAAGCATTTGGAAAGTGAACCTGTGGAGGAGAGCTCACTTGCATGTTTCTCTGTCTCTCAAAAGAATATAAATATAAAATAATAATAAATAATAATAAAGATAAATAAATTAAAATAATATAAATATTAAATGAGAATATAAACATAAAATATTTTTAAAAGCTCCCCTTGAAATATCAGTGACTTCAAAAATTATATTAGTCTTCATTTTTATTTTCATACCAACTTAATAAAGCTGATAACCAGCTTTATAGTGTAAAATCTGTAAACTATTAAATGATTAAACTGTAAACTATTAAAAAAACTTTTTTAAAAGACTTATTTATTTTTATCTGAAAGTCAGAGTTACACAGAGAGAAGAGAGGCAGAGAGAGAGAGAGATCTTCCATCCGATGGTTCACTCCCCAATTGGCCGCAACGGCTGGAACTGTGCCGATCCAAAGCCAGGAGCTTCCTCTGGGTCTCCAATGTGGGTGCAGGAGCCCAAGGACTTGGGGAATCTTCTGCTTTCCCAGGCCATAGCTGAGAGCTGAATAGGAAGTGGAGCAGCTGGGACTCGAACCGGTGCCCATATAGGATGCAGGCGCTTCAGGCCGGGCATTAACCTGCTGCGCCACAGCACCGGCTCCCCAAAAAACCCTTTTCTTTTTTTGACAGGCAGAGTGGGCAGTGAGAGAGAGAGAGAGAGAAAGGTCTTCCTTTGCGGTTGGTTCACCCTCCAATGGCCGCCACAGCCAGCACGCTGCGGCCGGCACACTGCGCTGATCTGAAGCCAGGAGCCAGGTGCTTCCTCCTGGTCTCCCATGCAGGTGCAGGGCCCAAGCACTTGGGCCATCCTCCACTGCACTCCTGGGCCACAGCAGAGAGCTGGCCCGGAAGAGGGGCAACTGGGACAGAATCCGGCACCCCAACCGGGACTAGAACCCGATGTGCTGGCGCCACGAGGTGGAGGTTAGCCTCGTGAGCCGCGGCGCCGGCCCCCAAAAACCCTTTTCAAAACACTCATCTTCAGTGTGAAACCATAACTTTTTATATAGTATAATGCTTTCATGATGTATTGCATTCTTTTTTAAAAAAAAAATTTTATTTATTTGAAAGGCAGAGTCATAGAAAGAAGGTGAGACAGAGAGAAAGAGAGAGATCAATCTTCCATCCACTGGTTCACTCCCAAAATGGTCACAATTGCCGAGACTGGGCCAGGCCAAAGCCAGGAGTCAGGAACTTCTTCCAAGTGCCCCATGGGTTGCAGGGACCCAAGGACTTCGGCAGTTTTCCACTGCCTTCCCAGGCACATTAGCAGGAAGCTGGATCAGAACTGAAGCAGCCAGGACCAAAGGGGCCCCATGCTGGATACTGGCCCTGCAGGTGGCAGCTTAACCCCCTGTGCCACAGCGCCCATCTCCTGCATTTGTTTTTAACCTTAAGAATTCTTAGTGTTCTTTCTGCTTTATCATCAGAGTGAGCCCCTTCCTTTTCAATAGCTGTCTTGATCTCCCTGACTTATGTATGATCATTTAGTTAACTATTCCCTGCTTGTGGCACATTTGAGTCGTTTCCATTGTTTTTTGTTAAAAATACCATGGTGTACTTGTTTTTGCCCTTGGAACATATGCTTAGATAAATTCTCCAGAGTGAAATACTGGGTCAAGTGGTACAAGTGATCTGATAGCTCTTCTGTTTCACTGCCAGAGATGTGTACAGCCCACCTCCACAGCTTGGCTACCACAGTATTAGATACAATAAGTTCTAGTATGGTAGTAATATGGCTTGTTACAGTCACTTTAATTTGCATTACTTTTCTTAGTCACACAGCTAATAGAACTTCATGTGGCTTTTTCAATGTGACTTGAAGGTTAAGAATTACTAGTTAGAGTAACCTCTTGTCTTCACTATGTTCTTTATTAATACAGATATTTGATTTATAGAAATCTTATGTGGCTATTTATCTTATTAAACTTCTTAATTTACACACCTTGCAGTTGCTTATGAAACATACTTGTAAATTTTATTATTTATCCTCTATGAAAATAAAGTTAATGAAAGTTTCACATTTTTCTGGCTTACCCTGTAATTGTCCTTCGAAGCATCCATTATATAATTCTTTCAGGCTGTTGACCTGAGTACTCTCAGCTTTTCCTAATTGTACTAGTTGAGAGGAGACCTTATCACACATGCTTTTCAAAGGGTTTGTGTTGTCTGTTTGCTGGGGATGTGCCCCCATTTATTGGAATATTGGTGTGTATGCCTTTTTATTGGGAAGAAACTGAAAAACTTTTCTTTCTCCTTGGTGTACATTTGCTTTTATTTTTCAGACTCTTAACCAGGATAAACTAAATTACCTTTCATAAGAATGCAAAATGTTAGCCTGAAGCACAGGTCCTCTAATTACCCTCTTTCTGTCATCTTTGCTCTTTCCACAAAAGGATTTTTTTTTTTAATTCTTTTTTTTTTTTTTTTTTTTTTATTTTTGACAGGCAGAGTGGACAGTGAGAGAGAGAGACAGAGAGAAAGGTCTTCCTTTTGCCGTTGGTTCACCCTCCAATGGCCGCCGCGGATGGCGCGCTGCGGCCGGCGCACCGCGCTCGTCCGATGGCAGGAGCCAGGAGCCAGGTGCTTTTCCTGGTCTCCCCATGGGGTGCAGGGCCCAAGCACCTGGGCCATCCTCCACTGCACTCCCGGGCCACAGCAGAGGGCTGGCCTGGAAGAGGGGCAACCGGGACAGAATCCGGCGCCCCGACCGGGACTAGAACCCGGTGTGCCGGCGCCGCAAGACACAAAAGGATTTTTAATGCCTTCTTTTCCAGCTACTGTTACAATAATCTTTAAAAGCTTGATTATGTTCTGCCCAATACAAGTGACAGGCAAAAAATTCAATTAATTTATTAGTAGTAATAAGCATTTTTAAAAAGAAAGCTATCTAGGTACAAATTCAGAATTATATGGTATACTCTCCAAAGATTGAAACCATTTAAGGGGCCAGCGCTGTGGCGCAGTAGGTTAATCCTCTGCCTGCACTGTCAGCATCATATGGGCACTGGTTCTAGTCCCCTCTATTCCTCTTCCAATCCAGCTGTCTGCTGTGGCCTGGAAAAGCAGCAGAGAATGACCCAGTTGCTTGGGCCCCTTTACCCGCATGAGAGATACAGAAGAAACTCCTGGCTGCTGGCTTCAAATCTGCTCAGCTTTGGGCATTGTGGCCTTTTGGACAGCAAACCAGCAGATGGAAGACCTTTTTCTCTGTCTCTCCCTCTCACTGTCTGTAACTCTACCTCTCAAATAAATAAAAATTAAAAGGCCAGCACCGTGGCTCAACAGACTAATCCTCCGCCTTGTGGCGCCGGCACACCGAGTTCTAGTCCCGGTTGGGGCACCGGATTCTGTCCCGCTTGCCCCTCTTCCAGGCCAGCTCTCTGCTGTGGCCCGGGAGTGCAGTGGAGGATGGTCCAAGTGCTTGGGCTCTGCACCCCATGGGAGACCAGGAAAAGCACCCGGCACCTGGCTCCTGCCATCGGATTAGCGCGGTGCGCCGGCCGCAGCGCACTGGCCGCGGTGACCATTGGAGGGTGAACCAACCGCAAAGGAAGACCTTTCTCTCTGTCTCTCTCTCTCACTGTCCACTCTGCCTGTCAAAAAAAATAAATAAATAATTTTTTAAAAAAATTAAAAAAAAAAACCATCTAAGTAAAAATATTCCCACCTGGCCATCCTAAATCCCATAATTTTTTTTAAATGTGCACCTAAGTGTATGGTATTCCCCATGCTTAATTAGCTTAATTCTTGATAATTCATTTGAAGCAGTTTTTTGCTAGTATTGCTCTTTATAGTTAGCAAGTGATCATTTTTATTCACTAACAGTAACATTCTCTTCAGTTAGATTTGGAATGTATTTTTCTTCTTGCTTCTTTTGAGCTGTCTGAAATGAAATCTGAAGTAGATTAATTTATTCAAATGGTTTCTATGTCTGGTGCATTTTATTGGCCTAGTTCTTTATTCTCTGCCTGAAACTACTCAGACTAGGGTTATGTGAGCTTTTGCCTGTCAAGCAGCACCTGTATTTCCTCAGGATGTTTCTTCTGTGGCTTTTAATGTTAACTCTTGGGTTTACCATAGAGATGTTGTTTAGGCATGAGGTTCACATGACTAAGAGCAAGTCCTTCCCCATATCTCTACTCCCTCAAACACAGGATTTCAAAGAGTTTCTGGAATTGCATATTATGAAAAAAAATTATGCATAAGTTTCAAAAAAAGTTTTGCACCAAAATAAACTTATCTTTCAATTCCATTTTCTATTAATTTTTTCAAGTCCTCCATATTTTGTTGTTTTCTGTGTCTTATTCTTGGGAGAGACCCTCATGTTTAGAATTGATAGAGTTAAAAGCTCCATATGTTCCCTTCCCTACACAAATCTTCCTTCCCGCCTTCTCATTCTGAGATCATTTGTATTCTACTTTGAAATACAACTGTTGTGAGACAAACTGCTAAGTAGACTCTTGATGATTCCTAGGGACTAGAATAACAAGAAAGGAAAGTTAAATTGTATTGATTCTCTCTTGCCTTCCCAATTTTCTTTTTTTATTGCTGTGTTTTCCTAACTTAGGAATTAGGCATGGAAAGAGATGAATAATAATAGAGTAGACCAACTATAACAATATAGGGTGATAAAACCTATGTGAAAGTGGTCTCTTCCAAAATATCTTATTGTACTGTACTTGCCGTTCCAGTTATGATGTCCAGTGATGCAATGCCTGGATGACAAGAGGAAGCAAAGTAAATGACATAAGCATTGTGACTTAGTGTTGGGCTCCTATTGACTTTCTTTTTTTTTCCTCAAAGAAACCTTTTATTTAAGGAATACAAACTTCATGCATTTCATATGTACAACTTTAGGAATGTAGTGATTCTTCCCACTATGCCTGACCTCCCACCCACACTTGCACTCCTCCTCTTCCCTCTCCCATTCCCAGTACCATTCTCCACTAAGATCCATTTTTGATTAGCTTTATTCACAGAAGACCAACTTTATACTAAGTAAAGAGTTAAGCAATTTGCACCCAAAAGAACAAAACAAAACAAAAACTGTTCTTCAAGTTCTTCAACAGTCCAGACAAGGGCTGTTCAAAGTCATTGCACCTTGAAGTTCCTTTCACTTTTCTTTTTTTTAGAAACTTAATTAACTGTAAAGAAGCACCCAAGAATGATGCATCTTTTGCAGTGCTTAAACGTAATTATAATACAACTCTTTGAGGACAGAGGTCCTGCATGAGAAATTAGTGCACAGTGACTCCTGTTGTTAATTTAACAATTAACACTCTGAGGCTCTTGATATAAGCTGCCTAGGCTATGGAAACCTTTTGAGTCCACAAACTCCCATCAGTATTTAGACAAGGCCATAAGCAAATTGAAAGTTCTCCCTTCAGAGAAAAGTACCTTATTCTTTGATGACTGCTTCTTTGCACTGGGGGCTCACCAACCAAGGTCCTTAATGTAGGACATTTTTGACCACAATATCTTGGCTTTCTATGTCTAAAATGCTCCTATGGGCTTTTCATCCAGACCAGAATGCCTTAAGGATTGATTCTGAGGTTAGAGTTCCTCTTAAAGTGATTGTCATTCTGTGAATCTACTGTGTGGACTGCTTCCCATGTTGGAGAATTCACTCCTTTTTAATTCTATCTATTACCAGACACTTAAACCTATGCATATGGTCACTTTAACACTTAAGATGGTATTTTTACTACCCAACTTGAGCAGATGTGGGGTCCCACCACAAATTTTAAACTGTACCCTTAGAAGTAAGTCCATAGGAATGTAGCCAGAACTATATAGCTTTACATTTACAAACTGCATATATTTCATAATTACAACTTTAGGAACATAGTTGGTGATTCTTCCCACCATTCCCGCTGCCCCACCCATGCTGTCAACCCTCTTTCTTCTCCCTCTGTCATTCCCACCCTTATTTTTTACTGAGATCTATTTTCAATTGACTTTATAAACATATGTTTAACTCTAAGTAAACAGTTCAACAAATAGTATGAAAAAAAAAACTGTTCCTCAACAGTCAAGACCAGGGCTATTCAAGTCATTGCTTCTCAAAGTGTCAGTTTCACTTCTTCAGATTGCCTTTTAGGCGGTCTGTTAGTTATTACAGATCAGGGAGAACATATGATATTTGTCCCTTCATTGTGGTTTTAATTTGCATTTCCCTGATGGCTAGTGATCCTGATATTTTTTCTTGTGCCTATTGGCCATTTGAATTTCCTTTTTTGAAAAATGTCTATTTAAATCCTTTGCCAGTGTCTTAGCTGGATTGTTTGTTGTGTTATTGAGTTTTTTTATTTATATATTCTGATTATTAATCGTTTATAAGTTGTAAAGTTTGCAAAGAATTTCTCCCATTCTGTCAGTTGCCATTTCACTTTACTGAGTGTTTCTCTGGCATTACAGAAGCTTCTCAATTTGATGTAATCCCATTTGTTAATTTTGGCTTTAACTGCTTGTGTCTCTGGGGTCTTTGCCAAGAGCTCTACACCTGTGCCAATATTGGGCAGGGTTGTTCTCTAATAAATTGATGGTATTGGGTCCTGGATTTAGAATTTTAATCCATTTTGAGTGGATTTTTGTGTAAAGTGTAAGGTAGGGGTCTTGCTTCATTCTTCTGCATGTGGAAATCCAGTTTTCCCAGCACCACTTGTTGAATAGACTGTCCTTGCTCCAGGATTGGTTTTAGCTCCTTTGTCAAAGATAAGTTGGTTGTAGGTGCTTGGATTGATTTCTGGAGTTTCTTTTCTGTTCTATTGGTCTGTGCATTAGTTTTTGTACCAGAACTAGGCTGTTTGAATTATAATTGCCCTTTAGTATGTCTTGGTATCAGTATTATTGTGCTTCTGGCTTTGCTTTTGTTGTATAAGATTGCTTTAGCTATTCAGGGTCTTCTGTGTTTCCATATAAATTTCAGCATCATCTTTTCTATATCTCAGAAGAATGTTCTTGGTATTTTGATTAGTATTGTGTTGAATCTGTAAATTGCTTTTGGAAGTATGGACATTTTGATGGTATTCAATCTTCCAATCTATGAACATGGAACATTTTTCCATTTTTTTTTGTATGTTATTTTATTTCTTTAATGTTGTCTAATTCTCATCGTAGAGATCTTTGATATCCTTGGTTAAATTTATGCCAAGCAGGGCTGACGCCATGGCTTACTTGGTTAATCCTCTGCCTGTGATGCTGGCATGCCATATGGGTGCCAGGTTCTAGTCCCACTTGCTCCTCATCCAGTCCAGTTCTCTGCTGTGGCCCAAGACGGCAGTGGAGGATGGGCCAAGTGCTTGGGCCCTGAACCCACATGGGAGACCAGGAGAAGCACCTGGCTCCTGGCTTCGGATCGGTGCAGCGCCGTGGCAGCCATTTGGGGGATGAAACAACAGAAGGAAGACCTTTCTCTCTGTCTCTCTCTCTCTCTCTCTCACTGTCTATAACTCTACCTGTCAAATAAATTTAAAAATTAAAATTAAAAAAAAATTTATGCTAAGGTATTTGATTTTGTTTTGTATCTACTGTGAATGGAACTGGTCTTAGAAGCTCAATCTCAGCCATGGTATTGTCTGTGTATACAAAGGCTATTGATTTTTGTGTATTGACTTTTATCCTGCTACTTTACCAAACTCTTCTGTGAGTTCCAGTAGTCTCTTAGTGGAGTCTTTTGGATCCCGTATTTATAGAATCATGTCATCTGCAAATAGGGATACTTTGACTTCCTCCTTCCCAATTTGTATCCCTTGCCTAATGGCTCAGGCTAAAACTTCCAGGACTATATTGAATAGCAATGCTGAGAGTGGGCACTGTTGTCCGTTTCTGAATCTCAGTGGGAATGCTTCTAACTTTTCCCCCATTCAATAGGATGATTGCTGTGGCTTTGTCATAAATTGCTTGATTTTGAAGGAATGTTCCTTCTTTACCAATTTGCTTAGAGTTTTCATCATGAAAGAGTGTTGTATTTTATCAAATGCTTTCTCTGCATCTATTGAGATAATCATATGGTTTTTGTTCTTCAGTTTGTTAATGTGATGCATCACATTGATTGATTTGTGAATGTTGAACCATCCCTGCATACCAGGGATAAATCCCACTTGGTCTGGGTAAATGAACTTTCTGATGTCTTGTTGGATTCAGTTCACTACAGTTTTGTTGAGGATTTTTGCATCTATTTTCATCAGGAAGATTGGTGTGTAGTTCTCTTTCTCTGTTGCGTCTTTCTCATGTTTAGGAATTAAGGTGATGCTGGCTTCATAGAAAGAATTTGGGAGGATTCCCTTCCTTTCAATTGTTTTGAATAGCTTGAGAAGAATTGGAGTTAGTTCTTCTAATGTCTGGTAGAATTCAGCAGTGAAGCCATCTGGTCCTGGGCTTTTTTTGTTGGGAGTGTTTTTATTACTGATTCAATTTCCATCTTGGTTATGGTTGTGTTTAGGTTTTTTCAGTCTTCATAGCTCAATTTTGCTAGGTTGTATGTGTCTAGAAATCTTCCATTTTGTCTAGGTTTTCCTATTTGTTGGCATACAGCTCTTTGTAATATTTTCTGATGATTCTTTTTATTTCTGTTGTGTCTATTGTTACATTTCCTTTTTCATATCTAATTTTGTTGATTTGGGTCTTCTCCTTTTTGGTTTTGATTTTGTTTATTTCTTCTCTTTTCCCCTACTAGTTTTGGGTTTGGTTTGCTGTTGTTTTTCTAGATCCTTGAGATGCATTGATAGCTCACTTATTTGGTGCCTTTCCAATATCTTGATGTAGGCACTCAGTGCTATAAACTTTCCTTTTAACAGTGCATTTGCTGTATCTCATAAGTTTTGATATGTTGTATGGTTGTCTTAATTTGTTTCCAGAATTTTTTTATTTCTCCTTTGATCTCTTCTGTGACTCAGTGTTCATTCAGGAGCATGTTTTTTAGTCTCCATGTGTTTGCATATGTTCTAGAGATCCCTGAGTTGCTGATTTCCAGCTTCATTGCTTTGTGGTCCAAGAAGATGCATGGTTATGATTTTGATTCTTTTGAATTTGCTGAGACTTGCTTTGTGACCTAGTATGTGATCAATCCTAGAACAAGTTCCATGCACTGTTGAGAAGAATGTGTATTCTGCAGCTGTAGGATGGAAAGTTCTGTAGATATCTATTAGGTCTGTTTGGTCTGTAGTCTTGATTAACTCTGTTGTTTCCTTGCTGATTTTCTGTCTGGTTATCTGTCCATTGTGAAATGTGATATTGAAGTCCCCCATAACTGTTGTATTTGAGTCTATGTCTCCCATTAGTTCCTTTAACATTTCTTTTAGATAGTCAGGTGCCCTATAATTAGGTGCATATATGTTTATAATAGTTATATCTTGGCCGGCGCCATGGCTCAACAGGCTAATCCTCCACCTTGCGGCGCCGGCACACCGGGTTCAAGTCCTGGTCGGGGCACCGGATTCTGTCCCGGTTGCCCCTCTTCCAGGCCAGCCCTCTGCTGTGGCCCGGGAGGGCAGTGGAGGATGGCCCAAGTGCTTGGGCCCTGCACCCCATGGGAGACCAGGAAAAAGCACCTAGTACCTGGCTCCTGCCATCGGATGAGCGCGGTGCGCCGGCCGCGGCGCACCGGCCATGGCAGCCATTGGAGGGTGAACCAACGGCAAAGGAAGACCTTTCTCTCTGTCTCTCTCTCTTACTGTCCACTCTGCCTGTCAAAAAAAAATAGTTATATCTTCCTTGGGGCCAGTGCTGTGGTATAGTGGGTACAGCCACCACCTGCAGTGCCAGCATCCCATATGGGCACTGGTTCAAATCCCAACTGCTCCACTTCTGATCAACTCACTCCTGTGGCCTGGGAAAGCAGTTGGAGATGGCCCAAGTCCTTGGGCCCCTGTGCCCGCATGGGAAGACCCAAAGGAAGCTCCTGGCTCCTGGAACCTGGCTTAGAATCAGCGGAGCTCTGGCCATTGTGGCCATTTGGGGAGTGAACAGGCGAATGCAAGACCTCTCTTTCTGCCTCTCCTTCTCTCTTTGTATAACTCTTTCAAATAAAAATACAAATATTAAAAAAATTTACATCTTCCTGTTGAATTGATGCTTTAATTATTACATCATGCCTTTCTTTGTGTATTTTAACAATTTTTATGTTAAAGTCTGTTCAGTCTGATATTAGGATAGCTACACCAGATCTTTTTTGGTTTCTGTTAGCATGGATTATCTTTTTCCATCCTTTCACGTTCAGTTTGATCTTTGTTGATGAGATGTGTTTCTTGTAGGCAACAAATAGATGGATTTTGTTTTTGAGTCCATTCAGCCAGTCTGTGTCTTTTAACTGGAGAGTTGAGGCCATTTGCATTCATGGTGACTATTGATAAGTAGACTTTGCCCTGCCATTTTTCCATAAATATTTTTTACTTTGGATTTCCTTTGCACTTTTACTGGGAGATCTTCTGCCTCTATTTTCTTTCATGGTGATGACCATGCTTCTGTGTACAGCACTTCCTTTAGCATCTTTTATAGGGCAGGATTGGTGGTGACAAATTCTCTCAATTTCTGTTTGCTTTGGAAGGTCTCTATTTCACCTTCATTCATAAACGAGAGCTGCAGGGTACAGATCTGGGTTGACATTCTTTTTCTCTTAAGACTTGGACTATATCTCGCGATTCTCTCCTAGCCTGTATGGTTTCTGATGAGAACTCAGCTATGAGTAATTGGAGAGCCTCTGAAAGTAACCTGGTGTTTCTCTTGTGCACATTTTAGAATCTTTTCTTTATATTTTACTGTTGTGAGTTTGATTACAGAGTGTCATGGTAAAGATCTTTTCTGGTCATGTCTATTAGGAGTTCTATGTGCTTCCTGTACTTGGATGTCCCTTTCTTTCTCCAAACTAGGGAAGTCTTCTTGTAATGAATGGCTTCATAGGAAACTTCTGGAAACTCCTAGAACTTGTATGTTGGGTCAATTGATAGTATCTTGTAGATTCCCAACAGTGGTTTTTAATTTTCTAATTTCTTCTTGGTTTGGGGCTGAGTATAATTTCCTGCAGTTGTCTTCTAAGTCACATATTCTTTCTTCTGTTTCACCAATTCTGTTGTAAGGCTTTCCACTGCATGTTTTATGTGTTCTGTTGAATTCTTCATTTCCAAGATTTTATTTTGATTTCTCTTTAAGATCTCAATTTCGTGGCAGAAATTTTCTCTCATGTATGGATTCCATTAGTTCATGCATTTGCTTCTGATTACTTCTAAGTAATCCTATGATCAATTTTTTGAATTCCATTTCTGACATTTGTTCATTCTCTTCATCTTCACACTCTCCTATTGAAATGTATTTTGGAGGGACATCATGTTTTTGTTCCTTATTCTTATTTCTTGAATTGATGTGTTTATTATTCCACATTTGTGTAGATACCCATTGGTTTCTTCCTTGTTTTTTTGCTGTGGCAGATTTTATCTCTGGACTAAGCCTCGGTGGATTAGTGGAGTGTCTACTTTTTCAGTGAATACCTACAGGCATGTAGTGGTGTGACCAGGGAACTCTTCAGTGCTTCAGGGTAAAGGGAGTGTCTAAGGTGATACACAGGTTGGGCATGGTAAATCTCTCTCTCTTTTTTTTAATCAGAAGGGAGGTTTGATTGACTGGCACAGAAGCACAGTGCTTGCATACAAGTAATACTCAAAATGGCACAAAATTTAAAATTTGTAAACTGTTTTTTCTGGGATTTTCTATTTAATCTCTTCAGACCACAGTTGACTTGGAAAGCAAACCTATGATAAGGGGGAACTGCTGTATTCACTTTGTAACCTAAGAAATTCTCCCAACAACAACATTTTTTTTCTACAGATACCAAGGTCTGACTCCAAACGAGGATTCCATCAGAAATACTATTTGAGAGAGGAGAGGGGAGGAATAGGAACAGCCTTGATATTTTGGGAAATTGCACAACAGAAATTTGCAATTCTGCTGTCCTTTTTTTTTCCCCTTTTCCCTCCCGATGTACACCCTCCCACACACTTTGCCTTTATTTGATGAACATATGTGGTAACATTTACTATTTTTAAATGTGTAATGAGTCTACTTTTATTTCAGTTAGTTGATAACATTGATTAAAGAAATCAAGTTAGTGATAATCTTTTTTTTATAAAAATTTATTCATTTGAAATAGTTACACCGAGAGAGGAGAGGCAGAGAGAGAGAGAGAGAGAGAGAGAGGGTCTTCCATCCGATGGTTCATTCCCCAATTGGCCGCTACAGCCAGAGCTGCACCGATCAGAAGCCAGGAGCCACGAGCTTCTTCCGGGTCTCCCATGTGGGTGCAGGGGCCCAAGAAATTGGGGCATCTTCTACTGCTTTCCCAGGCCATACCAGAGAGCTGGATCAGAAGCGGAGCAGCTGGGACTGGAACCGGTGCCCATATGGGATGCTGGCACTTCAGGCCAAGGTGTTAACCCACTGCGCCATAGTGCTGGCCCCAGTGGTAATCTTTTTAACATTTACATGTCTACATAATCATATTTTTAAAATAAATGAATTTCCCTACAAAATTTTATTTAAATGTGTATAATGTGACAAGGATCTTTGAGGAAATTTTTCCACCCAGTACATTGGTATTTTTATAGATTTCAGTGTTTTGAGCTTCGCTTTCGAGTTTTTATCTCCTGGTTTTTGATTTTGAGTAAATGATAATAAGTTAGGGGAAGATACCTGGGGAGCCAAGTATTTAGCTTTAAGAAGGGTTCCGCATGGAAAGTTATTTTTCTAATTAGTAGAATATTGTCAAATAAAGTTTAGAGATGGAGAATGTTTTTGACAGGATATGAATAAAGAAAATTAATGTATCAGTACCTAGGATCAAAATAAATTCTGTAATAATAAAAAGTTAGCAGTTTTGGCCGGCACCGTGGCTCAACAGCCTAATCCTCCACCTTGCGGCGCCGGCACACCGGGTTCTAGTCCCGGTCGGGGCGCCGGATTCTGTCCCGGTTGCCCCTCTTCCAGGCCAGCCCTCTGCTGTGGCCCAGGAGTGCAGTGGAGGATGGCCCTAGTGCTTGGGCCCTGCACCCCATGGAGAGACCAGGAAAAAGCACCTGGCACCTGGCTCCTGCCATCGGATGAGCGCGGTGCACCGGCCGCAGCGCGCCAGCCGCAGCAGCCATTGGAGGGTGAACCAACGGCAAAAGGAAGACCTTTCTCTCTGTCTCTCTCTCTCACTGTCCACTCTGCCTGTCAAAAAAAAAAAAAGTTAGCAGTTTTTTAAATTGATACAGAATTATTCAAGCATGTTTCTCTTCAAATGTTTTTTAAAATATTTTATTTATTATTTATTTGAAAGACAGAATTACAGACAGTGAGAGGGAGAGACAGAGAGAAAGGTCTTCCATCCACTGGTTCACTCCCCAAATGGCTGCAATGACCAGAGCTGGGCTAATCCAAAGCCAGGAGCTTCTTCCAGATTTCCTACATGATGCAGGGACCCAAGCACTTGGGCCATCTTCTGCTGCCTTCACAGGCCACAGCAGAGAGCTATATGGGAAGAGGAGCAGTGGGGACTAGCATTGGCACCCATATGGGATGCTGGCGCCCCAGGCGAAGGATTAACCTACACCACAGTGCCAGCCTCTCTCATTAAATATAAAAGTTTAGTTTTTCCATCATATACAGAATTATTTTTTAAAACAATGGAGCCCAATAGATCTTTTATTTATTTACTTACTTACTTATTTGAAAGGCGGAGTTACAGAGAGAGAAGAGACAGAGAGAGAGAGAGATCACCCATCCTCTGGTTCACTCCCCAAATGGCCACAAAGACTGGAGGTGGGCCAGGCCAAAGGCAGGAGCCAGGAGCTTCTTCTAGGTCTCCCACATGGGTGCTGAGGACCAGGGACTTGAGCCCTCCTCTGCATATGCACAATAATTTTATCCTTGAATTCTAAGCTCTCCCTAGCCCTCAGTTCCCCCTTACCTGATGATGAATATAAAAAAATTCCCCTCCTCTGTGGGCAGCATTATGGCATAGCAGGTTAAGCCTCAGCCTGAGACGCCAGAATACCATATGGGCACCTGTTCAAGACCTAGCTGCTTCACTTCCAATCCAGTGATGTGCCTAGGAAAGCAGCAGAGGATGGCCCAAGTGCTTGGGCCCCTGTACCCCTGTGGAAGACCCAAAAGAACCTCTAGGCTCTTGGCTTTGGCCTGGCTCAGCCCCAGCTGAGAGAGAGAGACAGAGAGAAAGGTCTTCCTTTGCCATTGGTTCACCCTCCAAAGGCCTCCACGGCCGATGTGCTGCGGCCAGCGCACCGCGCTGATCTGAAACCAGGAACCAGGTGCTTCTCCTGGTCTCCCATGGGGTGCAGGGCCCAAGCACTTGGGCCATCCTCCACTGCACTCCCTGGCCACAGCAGAGAGCCAGACTGGAAGAGGGGCAACCGGGACAGAATCTGGCGCCCCGACTGGGACTAGAACCCGGTGTGCCGGCGCAACAGGCAGAGGATTAGCCTATTGAGCCGCAGTGCTGGCCTCTATATTGTCTTTTAATAGCCCAGTACTGACTATTTCACAGCCTCAATTTAAATCTGACCCTGGTAATTCATATTAAACCATTTGCACCCTAATTCCTAACTCTAGACTTAAATTTTAACTACCTCTTTTTCATTTTCTCTGTGCTGCCTACTGACTAACCATGATTTCCATTCCCTATGATCTCTTCATTCCTAATATTTTTAGTAAGTGGTAATTTTAAAATACAGAAATAAGTTTAGTAGAAGTCCAGAAAAGTTATATCACCTCATTAACATTAAATGTGAAAATAAGAAGCAGAGGTTAAAATGAACAGATTCTATGTTAAAACTTTCAAATTTGAAAATATTCTTTTTAAATGAATATGCAAGTAAGGTTATTTTAAATCAATAACCTGATGAGTGTGTGGGATGATTGTTCCCATTGTCATAAGACAATATGTGTGTATCCCAAAGTCCTGCCCCTACTGTTGGTTCACTAATCAAACTAGCAACTGTCACTTTAATTCGAAACATCACATGATCCTTATTGTATGAACCAATAAATTTTACTCTTACTAAAATAGACTAAGATGTGTGACTCAGTATTCTGATAGACCGAACATAATGTTAAGTTCATTTCCTAGCAAATAATGAAAGATCGATGGATGAATGTTGGTCACGAAGAAGAAGAACTAAAGCCATATACTGAGCCTGAACCAGATTTCAATGACACAAAAAGAATAGGTAAGTATTTAGGTATTGTTCAAAGTGTTGAACTTTGTCCCTAAACTGCAATTTAGAGTTGCATAGTCTACCAATATCTTGTTTTAAAATATGAATAGGAAGGCAGGCATTTGGCACAGTGGTCAAGATGCTGCTTGGAACACCCACATCTCATATTAGAGTGCCTGAGTTCAAGTCTCAGCTCTTTTTCCAGTTTCAGTCTTACTGATATGTACTCTGAGAAGCAACAGATGATAGCTCAAGTACTTTAATCTCTGCCGATCACATCGGAGACTCATGTTGAGTTCTGGGCTCCTGGCTTTGGCCTGGCCCAATTCTGACTGTTGTGGACGTTTGGAGAATACACCAGCAGATGGAAGATCGATCTTTCTTTCTGTCTCTGTATCTCTCTGTCTCCCTGTTCTTTTCAAATAAATTGAAAATAAATAAATAAAATTTAAATATATTTGAAACAATTTTATTTGAAAAATATTTGCCTTATAATCTTAATGATAGACACTAAACATTACAAATTTCAACTTTCTTAGTCTGTTCTTATATATACACCATGTTCTAATTTAATTATTGGCAACACTATTATAAAAATATAAAAGAATGTAGATAAACCTAATTCTTTCCTCCACCCCACACAGGAGAAATGACTGATTAAGCCATCATGCTGATCAGACTGATAAGTATCAGTAAATGTAGCATGTGTTTTCACCAAAATTTTAGAGGTACTGAACTAAAAGAGTTGACCACTTTGACTTTCCCTTTATGTTTTCCACTCTGTCAGTAAGGTCTATAGGCCTTTCCCACTAATTCTGCTACTGCCCAAAGTCAGTCAGTGCTCTGCTTCCAACTTGCTTTCTTCTTTGTCCTGCAGAAAGCCCTCAGAAACTTACAGTGAGTCATCTCCACTGGGCTCCTCACTGGCTTGAGGGCAGATAGCGTGGGATAGCATGTTAGTATCCGGCACCTGATCAGAAGAATGACTTGTGAAATTCAAGCCTTCCAAAGAAGAATCAACCTGTGACAGATCAGAAAGCAGAAATTGTTGAGAGATGAGAGAAACCATGAGTAACTGAGGGTATATTGAGAAAGGGAGGAGGGATTTTATGTACCACAGAGGTTGGCACAGTTCCCATTGGACAAAGTCTTCTCAAGAATGTACTAGTCAATGAGGAATTGAGTGAACCCGTGAAGATATGGGTATAACCGATCGTGTAAATAATTACTGCATTAAAAAGTATGACTGTACAGTCTCTGTGATATATAGTTTCAATTGGTTGATAAAATAGAAGTTTTTAAAAATCAATCTATACATTTTGAGGACTTAGATTCATACCCAACACTGGCAAACTTGCTCATGCTTGTTGATTTGTTTACTAAAATAAACCCATTTTCACAAACTGCATTTTTCCCCCCAGATGTTATGGTCACCATGGGTTTTGCACGTGATGAAATAAATGATGCCTTAATAAATCAGAAATATGATGAAGTTATGGCTACTTATATTCTTCTAGGTAGAAAACCACCTGAAGTAAGTTTTCTTTTTTTAAGTTGCTGTAAATTATTTATTGAGCTACATGACAGCTAAGTATATGATATAATGTTAATAAACATAAATAATGTAAGGACTGTAACATTTTTATTTATTAGAATTCAAAATGCTGAATTTTGACTGACTTTCATATCTGGCTACAAAGAGTTTTTTTTAACCGAGCAGGTCTGCTACCTTGCTGAGCTCCAAGAGGCACTACTCAGGGTTAGTTTCTAAGAGTGCTATCCCTCAAGGCTGTGCAGTGCTCAACCTGTGCTTTCAAATGTTAATAGCCCTGCCAGAAGTAATACAGTTGTCCTTGGTGTACAGAAAAGACAGTGACTGAAACAAAAGGCAATGACAGCATTTAAAACAAGATGTATGTCTTAAATGGTTTATAAAATGTATATCTTAAATGGTTTATAAACATGGCAACCCAGGGAAAGCTTATTTTGTAGTACTCTGCTCTGTAGAGTATCAGATGGCTTTGATGCATTCAAATGTGAATCCTCAAGGCCAAGAGAGGTTTATAGTAAGAAGACAGAGTCAGAAAATAAATGTATACAAATGGTGCACCAGTGATTTTTTTGGGAAGGAAACATAAAGGGGATTGACAGTCAAGAACGGAGTCCCAGGAATTGGCATTTTGTTAAAAATTAGACCTCTGTAGCAGCATTACAGAAACCTCTGAAGTTAATAATGATTGACTAGTAACTAAGAATGAAGCACTGCATTCCACCTGACCTGTATTGAACCTTCCCTGTACTGGAAAATGTTAAGTACTGTGAATATAAAATGGAAGGAAAGCCTCTGCTCTCAAGGAGCCCTCAGTCTAGAGGGAGGATAAGCAGTCTGTGGTGGGAGCTCTGGTTGGAGCAATGCATAGGACATTCTGGAAGCTTATAGGACAATGGGTGCCTACCACAGGTGAGGTCAGACCCACCCAAGTGGGTCTGTGAGATGCATAACTATGTGACTCAGGCAATTGATTTAATTTTCTGCACCACAGTTTCCTTATTTATAAAATGAGAATCATAGTAGTCCTCATCTCTTAGGTTGTTGAGAGTAAATGGATTTATACTTATAAACTCCTTAGGTTATTTGTGCTCTTTGTAGGCTGTTAGCTATGAAAAATATCCTCATTAGTGTTCTTTGAGTGTCTGTCATTAGCATCATCTGTATTTCAGTTTAGATTTCCCATTGGCATGCCAGTGATCCAGTCAAAAGTTTGCTGGCAACAATGAGAAGTGGATTGCTGTCTCAGACCCTAGTTTACCATACTTAGTTCTAAGTAGATGCAGTTTCCTGACAGAACCATTAAACCAAATTTCATTTTGTAAATGCAGAGAAAACAAGACAAACAAGCAAAAATATGTATGTTTGTATGTATCTGTGGATAGGCCTACATATGTGTGTAGGTTCAAAATTTTAGACTTTTACTAAATTTGAATGCCAGTAATGTCCTTTGACTCTCTTAATCTGTTTTTCCATCCAAAAAGTGTAAATAAAAGCAACATAGAAGTATTGTAATCATTAAGCAAAATAACATCTATAAAGAGCTTAAGATAGTGCTTCATGTATAATAACCATTCAGTAATTGGTAGCTGTTATTGGCCTTTTTGATTAAACTCAGGACTTGTATAGAATACAGAAGATTACAAATACTCCCTGAAGCACATTCTTATCAAGTTACCTCTCTGCTTCCAAACCTGAAGCTCTATATCAAAACTGCAGTGTTTTGTTTTAGTTCTGATTGCTCTTTGTCTAGCTTTAAACTGTATAGAAAGCCCAGAAGATGTATTATTTATCTAAATACGTTTTTGGCCTTTCTTCTTACAGTTTGAAGGCGGTGAGTCGTTATCCAGTGGGAATTTGTGTCAGAGGTCCCGGCCCAGCAGTGACTTAAACAACAGCACTCTCCAGTCCCCCGCTCACCTGAAGGTCCAGCGGAGCATCTCGGCAAACCAGAAGCAGCGTCGTTTTAGTGACCACGGTGGGGGGAAAGTCAGATCAGTGAAAAGACAGACTGGGTCACGCAGACTTGTGTGTTTTAAGTGTTACACACTCATATCGCTGTGTGATTGTCATCCAATTCTCACACATTTGCATTATTGAGTGACACTGACCTGAGCTTTTTAATCAGAAAGTTTCATGTTAGTTCAGAGCATAAAACATACAAATATAGCAGTTTTTTTAACATGTAGTATTTGTGAGTAGAAAACACGTGAGTTGACTTTTAGCTAATTTTGCTATTTTTAAAAAATCTAGCTGGTCCATCTATTCCTCCTGCTGTGTCCTATACCAAAAGACCTCAGGCCAACAGTGTGGAGAGTGAACAGAAAGAGGAGTGGGACAAAGACGTGGCTCGTAAACTCGGCAGCACAACGGTGGGATCAAAAAGCGAGATGACGGCAAGCCCTCTTGTGGGACCAGAGCGGAAAAAATCTTCAACTATTCCAAGTGTGAGTAGCTACGCTGGGACATCGAAATTTGTTGTCAGAGTCTTCCATGAAAGGTTCATTTTTTAATTGATTTTTTAATGTTGTCAGAATGACTACAAATCAAGGCTGTGTGTGTAGTAAGGAAAATCACCCATTTCTGTCCCCTTTTTTTTTTTCATTCTTTCTCCTTTGTCCAAAGCTCCTCAGAGTTGGTCTGCCTCCCAGCTAAAACCTGATACTCAGGAACTGTTTGCAGAGAGACACTGCTCACACCTTTGCCTGTGGCCTCTGCAGGGCATGCCTCTGACCATAATGGTCCCCTTGGCTGGTGGGGAGGGGTCCTGAGCAGGTGAAGAATAAAGGGCAGCCCATGGGCTTCTGGGCAGATGCGCCGGCTTCACTGCCACAGGTTCCGCTCAGTGTGGAGTTGACTTGCTCCTGCTTACGCAGAGCTGCCTATACCTCTGCTCTGCCCTTTTCTTACCAGGTCACAGGAGGAAGCAAATAAAAAGAATGTTCTTGTTACTCCAAGTGACTGCTGGCTGCTGCTGTAGGAGAGCAGGCTGACACTCAGAAGTTTGCCTTTGCCTTTTACTCCTTTTTTTTTTTTTTAAGATTTATTTATTTATTTGATTTGAAAGAGTTACACAGAGAGAGAAGGAGAGACAGATAGAGAGATCTTCCATCTGCGGTTCACTCCCCAATTGGCTGCAATGGCCGGAGCTGCACTGATCTGAAGCAAGGAGCCAAGAGATTCCTCCAGGTCTCCCACATGGGTGCAGGGGCCCAAGGACTTGGGCCATCTTCCACTGCTTTCCCAGTCCATAGCACACAGCTGGATCGGAAGTGGAGCAGCCAGGACTTGAACCAGCACCCATATGGGATGCCAGCACTGCAGGCAGTGGCTTTACCTGCTACGCCACAGCGCCAGCCCTGCCTTTTACTCCTAAAATGTGTGTGTGTGTGTGTGTGTGTGTGTGAGAGAGAGAGAGAGAGAGAGAGAGAGAGAGAGAGAGAGAGAGAGATCTTGTTCATATAACATTTCAATTAAAATTAAATGAATTTTTTCAAAATCATTAGCAGATTAGAAGCATTTCTTTGACTTTCTCCAAATACAGTTGGAATTTTAAAATTGCTTTTTTTTTCCTTCTTAAAGAGCAATGTGTATTCTGGAGGTAGCATGGCAAGAAGGAACACCTATGTCTGTGAAAGGACCACAGATCGATACACAGCATTGCAGAATGGAAAAGACAGCAGGTAAACGTCAGTATGCTGCCAGGTAGTCGTACCTTCGCTGTTCCCCATCAGTGTGCTTGCCAAAGTGCCTGTTGCTTTAATATAGAATAGTTATGACTGTAGCCAACCATCTTACCTTACTAAGGTGTTTCTCATTCTCTACCAGGGTGGAAGGATGGGAATATATCTAGAGAAGGAGGAAGTGAATCCTTTAACTTGGGAATTTCTGAATAGACTGATGGTGACTATTTCAAATCATGGCATCCTAATCTGATCACTGTTACTTGAATCTTATCTCTTAGGCTACTTCCTTCTTCCTTCCCTCCTTTCCTTTCCCTCTCTCCTCAAGTCATTAATATTTCCAAATAATAATGCCTTTCTCTTCCTTCCTCTAAAGAAATGTGGCCATCTCAGCTGGCCCAGTTCTTAAAGTGTTTTATTTTATAAAATCATATTGTTTTTGTTATTTAAAAAAATTAACTTCTTCCATCATGAGTTGGAGGTACTACTCATCCCAATAGTACTAAAGAACATGGCGCTCCCTCCAGGAACTGGTGTGCTTAGTTCCATCTCCAGTCATTTCAGTAGCTGCACAGAGCAGTGTCACATTCGTTCCCACTCAATCAGAAGCATGTAATGTAAGTGTTCTGGAAGGTAGACAAAGGTAATTCCTTGGACATAAGAACCTCTAAGATTAGAAAGATAGTCAGAAATTGATTTCTGACTTGTTTTCCCTGTACTAAATTCTCAACTGTAGCAGTTAACCTACTGATTCATGACATGAGCTACATGTGTTTTGGTGATGTTTCCAGAGGTAGTGTTTTTGTTCCAGAGGTATAATTATGAATTCTTACTTGATGAGTAATAGACAGTAAACAGTGACACATCATAGAAAGCTTTGATTTGGGGGAGCAAGTGAAAAATGTCTATTTGAAACTGTCACACATTCACAGAAATAATTTCGTATCTTCTCATATATATAGAGCAGGTGTGTGTGAGAGATCTTTTCTATGGAAAGATAATGATTGATTTTTGCTGTATACTTTCAACAAGAATATTGTTTCAGGGGCTAGCATTGTAGCATAGTGGGTTAAGCTTGTACTTGCAATACCAGTAAAACATATCAGAGTACCAGTTCAAGTGCTGGCTGCTCTGCTTCTAATCTAACTCCATGCTAATGTGGTGCGAAGGCAGTGGATAAAGGCCTAAGAATTTGGGCCCCTACAATCCATTGGGAGACTGAGATGGAGTTCCTGGCTCCTGGGTTAGCCTAGCCATTTGGGGAGCAAGCTAGTAGATTAAAGCTCTCTATCACCCCCCCACACTTTTCAGATAAACAAAACTTTAAAAACAAAAGTAATTATTTCAGTAGCCATTAATGTTAATTTTTTTGACAGGCAGAGTTAGACAGTGAGAGAGAGAGAAAGGTCTTCCTTCCGTTGGTTCACCCCCAAAAATGGCCGCTATGGCCAGTGTGCTGTGCCGATCCGAAGCCAGGAGCCAGGTGCTTCCTCCTGGTCTCCCATGGGGTGCAGGGCCCAAGCACTTGGGCCATCCTCTACTGCCTTCCCGGGCCACAGCAGAGAACTGGCCTGGAAGAGGAGCAACCGGGACAGAACCCGGCACACCAACTGGGACTAGAACCTGGGGTGCCGGTGCCACAGGTAGAGGATTAGCCTAGTGAGCCATGGCGCCAGCCAATAATGTTAATTATTAATGTTAGTTTCATCTCAGTGTTTCAGCCATGAAAGATGTTCTCAATTTAGATTCTTGAAAATAAGTCCTTAAATTTTAGTAAACTGTCATTTTTCTTCTGTGTTACATTTCAATGGTCTTTTCAACTGCCTTGTGCCGAAAGCCTCACGGAGATGTCTGCGAGCAGCATATCTTCGGCAGGCTCTGCTGTGGCTTCCGCTGTTCCCTCAACACGACCCCGCCACCAGAAATCCATGTCCACTTCTGGCCATCCTATTAAAGTCACACTGCCAACCATTAAAGACGGTTCTGAAGCTTACCGGCCTGGGTAATGTGCTTCTTAAGAGTCTTAAGAAACATAGCACCATATGAATATACGTGAGAGTCATCATCACAATTAAGAGTTTTCTGAAAAGTTTCATTTATAGCAAAGGACAAGTTGAATTGTACCATACACTTTCTGTGTACTTAACAAATGTTGCCTATACCAAATCATTTTCCAGAGGATTTTATCTTCAGTCCACCCATAAAGTCAAATATGACTGCCTAATTTGTCATTTCAGTAAATTGAATATTTTATAATTTAAACATAAAAAAATAAAAGATTATGCATTGAGATGTCTGAGTAATCATCTTGACTCCTGCAAGTGACTTCTTAATAAAACTGGTCTTAAGTTTTTGTACCAGTGAAGCCAATAAACTCAGCCTTTGAAGTGACAAATTATATGACTGCTTTTCTAGTTCTGTCTATTTTAGGATTTCTTAAATTGAGGACATCTGAACATTTTAACCTCTTTGACAGTGGGGTTTGTTAGTCATATTGTCAGTACGATGTAGTATTGTGCTATCACTAAGGTCTAAATTTGAAATAGGAAATGAATTTATTCAAAGTCTTTTTGATCAAAGTAAAATACATGGGTCACATTGCTGTGTGGTGTAGAATAGCAAAAATATATATATTATACAACACTCATTTGGCATTCCTGATTCTAAAAAGTGTTTATCTTTGTGTTCAATCTTTAGTGACCCAATTTTTACAAGACATTTCATTTCAAAGTGAAATTCTATTCGTATACAATTATGTGGTAAATACAGTTAATCCATCACCTTTCTAACGTAAGCAAATAAGTAAAACAGAGCTAAACAAAGTAGTCATGGCCATTTTTTCTAGTTTTCACTGTGAGTGAAAGCTTTCCCCATCATTATCCTGAATAACATATCTTTATTTGTCCCAGCAGTACTACCCAGAGAGTGCCTGCTGCTTCCCCATCTGCTCACAGCATCAGTGCTGCCACCCCAGACCGGACCCGTTTTCCCCGAGGGAGCTCCAGCAGAAGTACTTTCCATGGCGAACAGCTCCGGGAGCGGCGCAGCGCTGCTTATAATGGGCCACCTGCCTCCCCATCCCATGAAACAGGTGCATTCTCACATGCCAGAAGGGGGACATCAACTGGTATAATCAGCAAAATCACGTCCAAATTCGTTCGCAGGTCAGTACCAATGTACAAAAATGTGTTTTGTTTCTTCTAAGAATTATACAGGAAACTTGAATTTGTATTTTTGAATCATTTAAATGATTTTCTAAAATAATTCTGTGACATTTCACTAGAATTCTGCTTTTATACAAAATCTAGGAAGATATAAAATCCTTTTGCTTAAGAGAGAAGGAAAAAAATGCTACTGAAAATTTTAAAATTCTATAAAATAGAATGGAAGGAATAAAAACTTGACATCGAAAGTATGTTTTAACAGAACATTTATCTATACAGGTTGAGCATGCCTAATCCAGAAATCCAAAGTCCAGAATCCTCTGAAATCTGAAAATTTTTGAGTACCAATACAGTATTCAAAATTTCAGATTTTAAAGCATTTGAGACTCTAAAAAATCAGAAACACTTTTTGTCCCAAACATTTCAGATAAGGGATACCAAATTGTCATTTAAAAACCTGATTTAGAGAAAGGAATTAAATATTATTTTACATGTGGCCTTCGAGTAACATATTATCTTAAAATCCTTTTAAGTTGTTCACAAATAATAAATGTAGTTTACCTTAATTCATTATTGTATGCAAAGTCTACATACTGGAATCACATAGATTATCTTAACATTAAAACTAGTAACACAAAATGAATACATGTGTAATAAACTTCTATTAAAGAATATATACATGTATAATGCACATTGATTATACAAGTTGCTGAACACAATGGTAGGCTGATGTAAATTTGACCTATTACCATGTCCACTTAATGCTGTAATTTAAGCCCTGTTACAAACAAAGGAGTGTACTGGGTCCAGAACAGGATATAAAGATGAACAAGATGGCATCTGTGCCCTCTAGATTGCTAGTCTTGGATGAAGCAGGTGTATAAACAGTTGGCCCTGATAGAAAGCAGAACATGGGCTAAAAATTAAGTATGGGCAACATGCTAAGAGTCCAGAGGAAGGCACAATTGTTTCTGCCTAGGGAGGAAGTTAAGGCTCTATACCATAGTCATTTGAGCTGAGCCTTAAATGATGAGTAAGAAATGATTATACTCATTTTAGGGAATATTAATTAAACACTTAATTTCAGTGTTATTAGTGTTCGAGGAATGTGATAAGTAGATAGAGAAAACAAGAGCCACAGCTTTAGTCTCTTGCCTTGTCATAGAGTTATTTATTGACTCAGTTTGCTCAGGATCACACAGCTAAATTTATAAGCCTTAAATCCTCAAAGGCTGCATCAGTTGCTGACTGTGTCAGCCAATGGTCTTATACCATGTGGACAATTAGCTCGTGGCACTACAAGCTGATAGAAAAAGTCTTAGGAGCTCACCAGCATTGATGGCATAAGGTTGGATGCTAATGGTAGCTGACCATCAGCAGGGTCAGGTCATCAGCAATTTCTGCTTTTAGAATGTGGCTGACTATTCAAGGCTGTTTTTAAAAGCCAGTATGTTCTTGTAGTCAAGCCAGGACACATTTTTAGGTAAAGAAAGGTAGGTTTTGAGTTTAATGTGAAATTACTAGTTATGCATTAAAGATTTCTGTTACCCTTGCAGTAAAAATTTAGATTCTAAGATTCTAGAGGAAACGTATTCAAGAGTACTCTGAATAAGAAGTCAAGAGACAGGTGATAGTAGTTTAGTCTAGCAGTTAAAATCCCCACATTGTACAATGGAGTGCCTTGGTCCAGCTTGCCACCATTGCAGACTCTGAGGTAGCAGTGATGGCTTCAGTAGTTGCTTCCTGTGTCCCTTGTGGGATACCTGGAATGAGTTCTTGGCTCCTGGCTCCTGCTCAGGACCAGCCCCAGCTGTTACAGGAATCTAGGGAATGAACCAAAGGATGGAAGTGCGCTCTCTGTCTCTCGCTCATTCTCTCTCTCTCTCACTTACTTTCACTCTCTTATTTTTGTCTTCCTCTCAAATAAATACATAAAATAATTTTTAACAAGTCAAGAAACAGAATGTCAGAGTCAGAAATGGCTTTGAGATGGTCTGTTGGGAGTTTCTAATAAGGGATTGATCTATATGAATGATCTATAATCATTTAACAAGTACTTTTTGCCAATGCTGGTGATACAGCAGCACATGACACTGATAGGGCTCCTGCTTTCCTGAAAGCAACTTCTCTTGCAGTAGTCCACACAGTCACTTGGCTCTAGTTTTTCTTATACGTCACAAACTAGCTATTCCTCCTGTGGCTCCTTTGCTGGTTCTTTTCTTGTTCTCCTACATCTCCCCCCCCCCCCCCAATCTCTGAATGTCAGGGTGCTCCAAGGCTCTTCTCTGGTTTTTCTGGCTCTCTTGGTGGTCATTGAGGCTCATGACATTAAATTCCATCATACATTTACAGCTCCCAAATGTGATCTTTAGTCCCTTCTGAACTACAGACCAATATGTTCACTTCCCTACTCAGCCTCTCAGTTGGATGGCTAATACACCCAAATAGACCATGTCTGAAACTCAACCCCCAATCCTTTTCCCCCCTCATTGTTCACCAGTTTGGGAAACAAACGCCATCCTGCTCAGACCATGAGCCTTGGAGTTATCCTTGATGCCCCTTTTTCTCATATCAAATTCATTAGCAAGTTGTTGGCTCCAGTTTCACAGTATTTCTGGAATGTAGCTGTTTCTGTCCCTCCTACCATTGCCTTCATTATGTGAACTGCTATTAGTCTTTGACCTCCTAATAAATCTCCGAGTTTCTACCTTTGTTCTAGTATTCAGTTTTCAGCAAAGTGAATCTGACTGTGGCACTCCTTTACTTAAGTCAAAATTCGCCCCATGGCCTGTCAGGCCTTATGTAGTCTGGCCACCCATTTCTACCTGTTCCCCCAATCTCAGCTGCCACACATGCACCTGGCTGGCCTCAAGCACACCAAGCACACGAAGCACACCTGGCCCAGGAGGTGCACTCGCTCTTCTTTCTGCCTACAGTTCTCTGCCCTGGGTATCTGTATGCCTCACTTCTTCTGCACCCTGCCTTATTATTTTTTATTTATAGCTCATTTACATAGGAGGAATAACCTGTATCTAGGCTCAGCCAAGTAGATATAACTGTATGTAACATATGGATTTCTTAAGTTTTAAGTGTGAGAGAACCAGGCTGTGCTGCATGTGCTGGTACAGCCACCTGTACCTTCCATGTCCCCATCTGCCTCCCACAACACCACCACAGCTTCTTAAAGCAGATGTACCGAGCTGTACAGTTGCCAAGAAACAGAAATTTTGCCATCGTTCCCACTGGCATCCAGGTAGACAGGAACAGGGTATGGGACAGTTGCTATTCCAACTCATTATAGCAGAGAAAGTAGATCTAAGGGACATTGCATAAGCGCCTAATGCTTAAGTTCCACAATAATGGAATAGGTATCTGCTTACAGTGAGTTACAGGGCACAGTGAAATCAGACAGATTTTGTTACAGTGAGACATCTCTTCCCATCAAAGGAATTTTATATAAGCTGCAGGAGCAAGAGCATTACTGTTTTTCTTGCCAGATTTGGTGGACTGCCCTTTTGCATGGTTTCTCAGTATGTCTACATGTAACTGAAAATGGCCATTTCACTCAGAAATCTTTTATTTATTTCAGTGGACTATAACAAACATAAGTTTGTATGGATGGCATTGAATTTTTATTTTCTCAATGAAAATGCTAGTTATTAGAAATAGCAATTTAAGAAACCCTATTGGATATGAGAATATATTTTATTATCTTTTGTAATTCAGATAGAAAAATGTTTTTTACAAAATATGTTTGTCCAATGGTAAGTGTTTGGCCCAGCTGTTAAGGTGCTGCTTAGGATGTTTTCATCCCATATCAGAGTGCCTGGCTTTGAGTCCTGGCTCTACTTCATTTCCAGCTTCCTGCTAATGTGCACTCCTGGAAGCAGTGGCGCAAGTAGTTGGGTCTCTCCTCATGGGACCTAGATTGTGATCTTGGCTCCTGACTTCAGCCTGACACAGCTCCATCTGTTGTAGGCTTTTAGGAAGTAAACCAGCATTTGGAAGATCTCATTCTCTGTCTGTCTGTCTGTCTCTCTCTCTCTCTCTCTCTCTCTTTCTGTCTCTCCCTGAGCCTTTCAAATAAAAATGAAATAAGACTTCTTAAAATATATGTTTGTCACCTATGGTTAATGACCCTGAGAGGGATGAGGCACTCATATTTTTAATAACAATTTAAAGTTTTAAAACTTGGTGTGCAGATGTGTTTTATTAATTTGGGGTATGGGAGAGTGGCACTGATTTTATTCCAGTTGCATTCCTTTTATATAAAAATAATATAAATGTCTTGGAATGTTTAAAACATTAAGATAGCACTAACTTAAATGTTCAAGTTGGTGATTTCCCCTAACTATTCAATAGTATTTTGTTCTCTATCACAAGCTATCTCTGAATATGTCTTCACTGATTTGTAACTTGATATTCTTATGAAGATATTTAATTACCTTTGAAAATCACAAAGTGGTTAAAATGTTGGTAGACTTCAAAAATTTAATTACATTAAACACAATCACAATTAGTAGTGTTTCCTGGTTTTATTTTACAGGTGGATGTCCAGGTAAGATCAGTGTTTTTATATAAGACTGAATCTATTTTAGACTCACCAACTTCAATAGGATGTTGATTTGCTCTCATATTTTATCATGTGCATGAATTGTTAACATAATTTTTGAAATAAGTTAATTGCTTCTTTGAAACTTGGTACTTAATTTTGAAGTACAAATGTGTTGAGCTTTATTTCAAACTACAAGGCTAATTTATATATTTTCTAAATTGAGCGACTACTAGAATTCTATGTAATAATTATCAAGTTGAACCTTGCTATTTATAGTTTTTAAACAGTTTTTACTTTAGATTGAACTAAACTAAACCAAAAGGTAAATTATGGCTTTAAAGTCATGGTTGGGAATTGGAAGATCGTGTTAAGAAAAAATCTTAAACGTTCACCTGATATCTTCTCTGCATACCCAGTAGACGCTCAATAAATGTCAGCTATGTGTGGTGATGAAACCTGAGCAACTGTAGTAGGCCACCTAGTAATAGAAAACTGTCGTGGTAGAAGTTTGCTCAACAAGTTAATTTTAAAATCATTTTAGACGTAGGTTTTCTTGATATATTTTCATCTTTATCATTAAATCTCAACCTTCACTTTGTTTTGAGGGATCCAAGTGAAGGCGAAGCCAGTGGCAGAACCGACACCTCAAGGTGAGGAGCCACTAGTGACACTTCGCTGCTAGGCCCCTGTGTATGGAAACATGCTTTTCGAAATACTTACAGCACTTAATAATCATGAATAGAACTAATAAATAGATAGTATGTATATTTTAAATTTTTTCTTGGGGTGGGCTTTTCTAATGTTGCCTAGCATTTAATTCAGTTTAAGTTAATCAACTTGAAGTTGTGTTTTCCAAACATTATTTTGATTTGTATACATGGTAAAGGAATAACTTTTCTGTTCTATAAAATGTCATAGCAGAATAATTAATGGATTAAAGTGCATTGATCTTTTTCTCACTAAAGTGATGTAACTAAAATTAGTCTGTGTCACATAGCACAAATGACACAGAATGGAGGAAATGACATAGCAGGAATATTTGATGTTAGAAATGTATTTTAGGTGAGTATTCAGTGTTAGACCACATTGAAAACCTCTGTCCTACCATGATTTATGTGTGTATGTGTTTTACATTCAATACTAGTTGAATATTAATTCAGCAGTGGGTCTTAAACCGGAGCTGAAACAGAACTCAGGGAGGAACTGGTGAAGACGGTGCTGGCCCTCGTGCCAGGGATTCTAACTGAACAGAGCAGGAAGGGTGGGGCTGACTCAACAAATTCCCAGGTGCTGCTTAGGCTGCTGGTCCAAGGACTGCATTACGGACCTAGCTGCTCTTTAATGGGAAAGTTAAGAAATTAAGGTATTAAATTATTTTGAGTGTACACAAGCACTGAAGGATACAGTCTAAATCTCAGAACCATCAAGTTCCACATTAAGTTGTTCCACATTAAGACACGCACCTGGCTCCCTTCAGAAACTATTTTTTCCCAGCTGAATACAAACTCTACTTTAATTTCTTTTAAAATTATTTGTAATATAAAACAGAATGAACTTTGGAAAAACTTTATTATGCATAGATGATTATTTCTACAAGTTACGCTATGTTTTTACTAACTATACTATATTTTTGTTTACAAACTATTAATTTTTACAAGCTATACATAGTTTATATATAGTTACAAACTATACTATATATATATATTTTTTTTTTGGACAGGCAGAGTGGACAGTGAGAGAGAGAGACAGAGAGAAAGGTCTTCCTTTTGCCATTGGTTCACCCTCCAATGGCCGCCGAGGCGGCGTGCTGCGGCCGGCGCACTGCACTGATCCGAAGCCAGGAGCCAGGTGCTTCTCCTGGTCTCCCATGGGGTGCAGGGCCCAAGCACTTGGGCCATCCTCCACTGCACTCCCTGGCCACAGCAGAGAGCTGGCCTGGAAGAGGGGCAACCGGGACAGAATCCAGCGCCCCGACCGGGACTAGAACCTGGTGTGCCGGCGCCGCAAGGTGGAGGATTAGCCTAGTGAGCCGAGGTGCCGGCCGCAAACTATACTATATGTTTACTCAGAGTAGTTAAAATGTTTCTTTGTAGAGTTAGGTACCTGGGTCACCAAGGTAGGAGGTCAGAGGGAAGTAAACAAATGTTTTGCACTTTCTTCTATTAGATAAACACAGAAGACTTTGGCCTTTAGCCCTTTCCTTACTTAGTCTTCATTTTTGAGCCCCCTTGCATCTCATCCTATGTTCTACTAAATTGCCCTCCAAGATACGTAATATCATGTAGTGCTACAAGTGGCCACCAACGTTGCAGTTACTCTGTGTGCATCTTTATCCTTTTTATAACTGCATACATTTATTAATACTATAAGGATTTAATAACTGATATTTATAAATGTTTACAAAGCACATTTCACAATTCCTTTTGTTTGGTTGCAGTTGAGTTTGGTTTTCTTTTGTGCATTTGAGCAGACTTATTGAACTCCTACTATCTGCAAGGTACTTGCTGTTGATCTAATCCTTACAACAACCAAGTGGAAAATATCTATTTTACAGATGAAGAAACAGCAAGGAATATTGGTGGGACCAAATCAGTTCTAATGTGTTTCTGTCATTTCAAAGAGACATTATGGTACAGTGGTTAGAAGCACAGGGTCTCAAGCTAGATAGAGCATGAGTTTGAGCTGTGTTCTGCCACCTTCCTCACTGTGACTTTGAGAAAGCTACTTCAGTTCTTTGTGCCTGCGTTTCTGCATCCTAATCACTTTGTAGGATTGTTGCCAGGAGTAAATGAGTAAATAATGCGTGGTAGGCACTTTGAATGGTTCCTACACCTACTAAAGTACTCAATAAATGTTAGCTGTTGCTCTGTTAGTATCAGCGTTAACTTTATCAGGTGATGCCTGTGAGACACCTGTACATAAACATCTTATATCTGTCTCCTATCCTAAGGTGAAATAGAATGAAAACTAGACTTTGGAATAAGACCTCTGATTTCTAGTGTGCACTTTTCAACTCATTATCTCTGTGACCTTATAAAACTAAATTTCCTAGCCATCAGCTCTGTTCTTAAAATAAATGCTTGATCAAGTGATCTCTCAGGTCCCTTCCAGCTCTAGCATGCTGATTCTGTCCTAAGGGCTGCATATCTGGTAAGTGACTCAGCTGGAGTCTGCAGACCCAGAGAGCCTGTGATACAGTGGCTGAGATGCAGTGAGCAAAAAGAGGAAGATAGAGAACACAGTGAAATAAATGCTTTTCTTACCTATTTAACAGTTTTTGAAAATTTCTTTTTTCTAACTCTTCCTTTAGTTTCTCGAGTGTGCATAGTTTGCAGAGCTTTGTAGGCTCAGATACCTAGGAATGAGGGGGATGAACTTTATAAATTGTAGTTCATGTATGTAACTGTGTACACAAATACATCATAGTGTAGTATTAACAGAAAATCCATATGTGTATTGATATAAGTATGTGAGAATACTGCAAAAAGTTTGTGGTAAATGGGATTAAAAGATAGGCTTATTTTGGTTCAGAACATTTTGAAATCCATGCATATGAAGAGCCCTCAAAAAGTGCATGGAAAATTTAGATCATGGAAAAACTATGCATGGACTTCAATTTTTTTGCACCAAAACAAACTTATCTTTTAATTCCATTTTTCTGTGAGCTTTTTGAAGTACCCTAATATAATTACTTCTTTAAACTCAGATAAGTGAAATAGGTTAATAAGTTAAAATTGCAATATCTAACTATTTAGATGATTGCTTTATAATTTAATTATGGGGTATTCTGTGTCATGAATAATCTATTAATTGAAATTTTCTGTGATCATTTGAAGTAGGTTTTCTGGCTCTATATTATGGGTGGGTTGGTTACTTACATAATCAAAGTTTATTCAGTTGATTCCTTTAACAGATGTCTGTTAATCATCTGCTTGCAATGTATCAGCAAATAAAATAGACAAAACTCCTTGGCTTCCTAGCGCTTGCAATCTAGCAATAAATTCAGATAATAAATAATAATCTTAATAAATATGTTAGCTAATCTATTAGACTATAAGAAGTGCCACAGAGAAAAATTAGAGCAGGGTAAAAAGGGTTGACAATGCTAGGGTAGGAGTAGGGTGGTCAGGGAAGGCCTCTTGGGAAAAATGAGCAGAGATTTGACAAAAGTAAGAAAGCCAGCCATACTGCCTCTGAGGGGAAAGTATTCCTGGCAAAGGAAACCACCTGTGCAAAAGCCTGGAGGCATGACCATACCAAGAGTGTCCAAGGAGACTTGGATAGGCCAATGTGTCCCACTAACAGTGAGCAAGGAAGAAAATAATACATGATGAGGGGGTGGGAGTTGGAGTGCAGGTCACATGGGGCCTTGTAGGCTGTTTAGAGATGTCTTTAGTAAACTGGGGAAACCATTGGAAGATATGGAAAAGTCTAGTATGATTTGAAACCTCTACATAATTGCAGTACAGCATCCATTTCAACATGAGCAGGTAAAACTCATTCTCCTGGCCTTTCCAGTCATTAGATTCCTCCTACCAAAATAGGGCAGAGAAAAGAATATTTTTCTTTATATTTCAAATGTGTATTTACAAGCAGAATGTTGATGATGGTAGTTTGTATGTGTACGTATCTATATGCAGAAAATGGAGACTATGTGTTTGTAAACATGAATGGAGAAATGTGAAAGGAACTGGAAAAACTATTTAGTTCTTCACATTCAACTACAAACTTGTTTTAAGTAAATAGACTGTTTTAGATTGAAGATGATAACAGTCAAAAAGATGGCATCTTAGGGTTTTTACAGCAGCAAGCTAACGTAAAACTCCAACTCTGTCTGAGGGTAGTTTGCTAATTGGGTACTTTTTAGTGGGCACTCAGTTATGACCACTTATATTTTATGTTGTTTTGGTTTCTTTGCTGAATGCAATTTTTGTTTTCATTCTCTCCTTTCACCTTCTTCTTCCAGAAGTACGTCAGGGGAACCAAAAGAAAGAGACAAGGAAGAGGGTAAAGATTCCAAGCCGCGTTCTTTGCGGTTCACATGGAGTATGAAGACCACTAGCTCCATGGACCCTAATGACATGATGAGAGAAATCCGGAAAGTATTAGATGCAAATAACTGTGATTATGAACAGAAAGAGAGGTTTTTGCTTTTCTGTGTCCATGGAGATGCTAGACAAGACAGCCTTGTGCAGTGGGAGATGGAAGTCTGCAAGTTGCCACGGCTGTCACTTAATGGGGTCCGCTTCAAGCGAATATCTGGAACATCTATTGCCTTTAAGAACATTGCGTCCAAAATAGCAAATGAGCTTAAGCTGTAACGAAATCCACATTTACAGGATCAGGGAAGACACATCCGTATAGGAGGTACAGTTTTTGAATGTACTGGTAATGCCTAATGTGGTCCGCCTGTGAATCTCCCTATGTAGAATTTGCCCTTAATGCAATAAGGTTATACATAGTTATGAACTGCAAAATTAAAGTCCTTATGAACTACAACGAATATCTGTAGCGTAAAAAGTAGATTCACATGTACAGGTAAGTATACTGTGTATTTCTGCTCATTTTCTGTTCATAGAGTTGTATAATAAAACATTGCTTAAAAACTTGTATAGTTGTCTAGATTCCTGCACATACATGTACCCTTGATGCTTTAAGTTGAAATGTTATTCCCTGTTATTGACATTCTAGTGGATTTTTAAAATTCTTACTTCCATCATGCAGTTTTGAAAATTGTGTCCAAAATTTAAAGTGCACAAAATTTGTCTTTCCAATTATAGCATGGAGTTTTGGAAATTATTTTTAAATCATATTTAATTTTAAGCCAGAAGCTGATAACTAGATCAGCTTGATTATATTTCTGCTTATCTTGCTCTTGTCCTTGTTGTCAGACAAGGTTAAGTTGAGAAGATACAAAATGTTTACAGTGTTGGCACTTAGAATTTTTAAGTACATGAAAATAAATACTAGCTTTGCCATGAGCTAAGAAGTACTAGGGAAAATGTTAAATCTACACCCAGTTTATTTTGAACCTTGAAGTGTTTTCTGACCCACTGCTAATTGTAGCAACAAAATGAAAAAGAATCCGTACTCCATCTGGCTGTTCTACCAGAAACTGTCATGTAGGTCTGCTGCCTTTAGAAGACCACAGTGTAACTGCAGAAACATCCAACTATCGGGACTATCTCATAGCACAAACTCATCTTCTCAGTGTTGGTCAATGCGTCAGTTAAGAAATAATGCCACCTCAGGAATTAACTGGCATTGGGAACATTTGCCTCTCTCTCCACCATGCTCTTCATCCACCCCCTACCACTGTCATATCTGTAAGTACCTAAGAGACGTGTGGGCAAAACATACTATTTATAACAGCATATTATTGATTTACGCTTACAGGGTTGTTCAGTTTTTTTCCCATGTAACTCATGTGTTTTAAATATGTTGCCAGATTTCCTGTATTTATTCTACATTGTTATACCTATAATGTGCAGCTTTGTAATTGGGCATTTGCCTACTTTTCTTTCATAACTAGTGATAAATACAATGTAAAACCGCTAGTAAAGGTACATTTTAATACTTGTTATTTTATACTGAATTAGCCTTGGAGGTTGACTGTGCAATGTTATTTAAATGTTGTAATTACTGTAATACCAACATATGGACCCCATCTGCACACTCCTGAGAAAGAGAAAGTGTATTCCAAATTTTCTCAGTTTAAAGAGAAGTAAAGCTGTGATAAGCCTGTCATTCTAACCTGCATTAGACAGTTCTGCTGTAGGGGATGTGCCACTCCACGGTGGCTTCCAGGCCAGGATGACTTTTATATTCTGTACTGTACTGTGACGTAGCTTTCTTCTGTAACAGTTCTGTTCTAAAATGAAATGTATTTTTGCCTTAGCAAAGGGTGGTGTTTGGAGAAGAAAAAAGAAAAGAAACCTGTGTAGCCCCTTTTTAACTGAGTGTTCATTCAAAAAACAAATTGATGCAAATCTTTCTTCACTTTCACTGGTGCACACTGAAAGTTTACTTGAACAGTTCTCATAATAAAGCACTTGTCTTTGCTCTTTATCAGAATGTGAATTAACTGTTTTCAAGTACAAATATGAGAGGGTTCTCTATGGGGGGGGCTTATTTTATGTGTTCGGAATTTAGATAGCAAGGGGCGGAAGCTGTGTAGGTTTTCAGGATGTTTCAGGATGTCACTATGCCAAGAAATTTTCATCTTTATATAGGAATTCCTGTCATTGAAATACTTTTTAAAAAAATAAACTTCACGCCTCTTCCAAGGTGGAAATTGATTTTCTTTTTACATTTTCTACTCTGGCCAACTCTTCTGTGCTTGTGGAAAGGACTCTTCCTTTCAGTATTTTTTTACAAATTAAAGGTAAAATCTGTATATTCGTGCTAGGTTTTATGTGTTCATGACATCATAAATTTTTTCTGAAGATTCAGAGGAACTTTACAAAATGTTTGCGTAAGTAAATATCAGTTTATGTTCACTCATCACATGATAGCAGGATTTCCTTGACTTCTGTTGAATATTACTTGATACGAAATCACATATTAAATTCATTTTTATAGAAACTGATGCACAGTATTTTATTTGATAAATACTCAAATGTGAATAAACTCTAGAACATTCCCAGTAATTCTCTCTAACATAGAATCTGATTTAGAGCCCAAGTGGCTTTCTTATGAGGCCATTTTCATCAGCAGTACAATTTAGCAGCATGGGTGAGCAAAATAGCATTTGACATGCGAAGCACCAGTTTACTTTAAATAAGTGATTGTATCAGCCTGCGTAGATTAATCAAGATGATCTCTGCCTTCATTTTTTAAAAACATCCATTGAGGTTCCCACCATGTCTTAAGAGATATATAATGGTTTGTAAGAGATAGTTCCTACCCCTCCAAGATTTTGGAATGTAAATATACACACAACCAAAAATATACCCAAATAGGAAACAAAGTACTCAAACAAGGAGAGTCATTAGATGTTATAGAAATCATAGAAGACTGAGTTCTGTGTGGACACCAAAAGAGGAAGACATTTTAAGGATGGGTAAAATTATGAGCCCAAATAGAAAAGACTTTCCAGATGGAAGGAATGTAAGAGAAAAGTCTTCAAGTTAGTACGGCCTGTGTTAGAAATGAACCAACGATTCTAGGAGGTGGCCAGGTTAATAAAGATTAATTAATCGATTATATAAAGCACCAATTGACAGCCTCAACTTTGACTTGCTCTATGCTTAGAGGAGAACAATGAGGAGATTTTTAAACCAAGAAAGTACATAGCAAGTGGGTTGTTAAAGAAGAGTAATTCATTAATTGAACAAGTTTGTTGAGTACAAATGCACATCAGATTCTAAGTTCTGACCTGAGGCCAGAGAAAGAAGTACCTGAAAGTATTGGGATAATCCTCATGGAAGAGCAGTGCCCCATAGCCAACCCTGGTGAGAAACCTGTCACTCACAGGGCAGTGGGTGTAGTACTCTGAAGAATAGTAATGGAAAGGACAAAGTAGTTCAAGACTAAATGCTGCCTTGGTGCTGCTTACCACAACAATGTTCAGAAGGTTAAGTGTTTTTAAGTTACCTGTTTGCCAGAACAAAGTTCAAGGATATTGACAGGATTACAAAATGTGCATCACCGATCAAAGTGAGAGTCACCATATATAACAACCACTCAAGGTTATCCTGCATTCAGATATGCAGAGAAATGTAACTCAATGATGAGGGAAAAAAATCAACCGACTGACTCAGAAATGGCAGAGGAGCTAGAATTACTAGGCAAATACATTAAAAACATATGTTTGCAAAGTTAGAGAAAAGACTAAGTATGCTAAGTGGATCCATGAATGGTATAAAAAGCAACTCAGGGGGCCGGCGCTGTGCTGCAGTGGGTTTACACCCTGGCCTGAAGCTCCAGCATCCCATATGGGTGCCGGTTTGAGCTCCACTTGCTGTCTAGCTCTCTGCTATGGCCTGGGATAGCAATAGAAGATGGCCCAAGTCATTGGGCCTCTACACCCATGTGGGATGCCTTAAAGAAGCTCCTGGCTCCTGGCTTCGGATCAGCACAGTTAGTTCTGGCTGTTGCAACCAATTGGGGAGTCAACCCTCAGATGGAAGACCTCTCTCTCTCTCTCTCTCTCTCTCTCTCTCTCTGCACCTCTCCTCTCTGTGTAACTCTTTCAAATAAATAAACATAAATATTTAAAATAAATAATAAAAAGCAATTCAGACATATGAGCTGGAAAATAGCAATGGAAAAGACCCAGGAGGGAAGAGAGGAAGAACAGCTTTTTAAAAAGGTGAGCAGTGCATCAGTGAGCTGTAGGACAACTTCACAACTTCAGACAACACAGTGTATGTATGTGCAGAGTCCCTGCAGGAGAGTGAAAAACGAGGTGAGAAAAAAAAACAAAATATCAAGCTAGGCCGGCGCCGTGGCTCAACAGGCTAATCTTCCGCCTTGCGGTGCCAGCACACCGGGTTCTAGTCCCGGTCGGGGCGCCGGATTCTGTCCCAGTTGCCCCTCTTCCAGGCCAGCCCTCTGCTGTGGCCCGGGAGTGCAGTGGAGGATGGCCCAAGTGCTTGGGCCCTGCACCCCATGGGAGACCAGGAAAAAGCACCTAGCACCTGGCTCCTGCCATCGGATGAGCGCGGTGCGCCGGCCGCAGCGCGCTGGCCGCAGCGGCCATTGGAGGGTGAACCAACGGCAAAAGGAAGACCTTTCTCTCTCTCTCTGTCTCTCTCACTGTCCACTCTGCCTGTAAAAAAAAAAAAAAGAAAGAAAGAAAGAAAGAAAACTATCAAGCTTGGATTCTATACCCAGGTTAAATATCTTTCCAAACCGTTGATGAAATGAACATGTTCAGACACAAGACCTGGAAGAATTTATCACCAGAAGTCTTGTACCACAAGAACATTCAACATAAAGGGGGCCTGGAGTTGTGGGGCAGCAGGTTAAGCTGCCACATTGGAAAGTGGCATCCCATATGGGTGCTGATTTGAGTCCCAGCTACACCACTTCCCATCCAGCTCTCTGCCTATCGCCTGAGAAAGCAGAAGACAGCCCATGTTTGGGTACTTTGCCACCCATGTGAGAGACCCAGATGGAGTTCCAGGCTCTTGGCTTGGCCCAACCCTGGCCATTGCAGCCATCTGTGGAGTCAACCAGTGGATGGAAGATATCTTACTCTTGCTCTTTGTCCCTCTCTGTAGTTCTGCCTTTTAAATAAATAAACATTTTTTTAAATGTTAGAAGAAATTCTTCAAGCAGAGGGAAAAGTATACCAGATGGGAGTCTGCATCTGCAAAAGGATTAAGGAACACTGAAAATAACAACTGTTCAGAGCAAAAATAATCTGTGGTAGGATTTGTAATGTGTAAAAAAAAAACTTTTGACAACACAACATAAAACCCTGCAAGTTTTTACCATTTGTGTTGTGGCTTAATATTGAAGATCGATTATGATAAAGATGTGTACTATCGACCTTAAAGAAACCACTAAAACCATACTATAGAGTTAATATCTAATGAGCCAAAAAAGGGGGTAAAATGGAATTTTTGCAAATATTCTTGGAATCACACTGAACTAAAAAGCTGATGCACAGCAACAACAGCAAAAAGACAGCCTGCAGGATGGAAGAATCCATTTGCAAACCATATGTCTGATAAAGGGTTAATATCCAATTTTTTAATGGACAAATTACATAAAGAGATATTTCTCAAAAGAAAACATACAAAAGGCTGAGAAATGTTTGGAGAGAAACACTCAAAATCACTGATCATTCAGAAACTTCAAGCTAAAGCCACAATTTTTGGGAAGGAGATTGGCTCACTGTTTTGGGACACATGCATCTCAGAGTGTCTGGGTTTGAGTTCTGGATCCACTGTCAATTCCAGCTTCCTATTAATGTGCACCCTGGGGGGCAACAGGTAATGGCTCAAGTAGTTGGGTCTTTGCCACCCAGTTGAGAATCTGAATTGAGTTTCTGGCCCCTAGCTTCATTCTGGCCCAGTTCCAGCTGTCATAACAATTTGGAGAGTGAACCAACATTCATTTCTCTCTCTCTCTCTCCCTCCCTCCATCTTCTTCTCTACCTTTCAAATAAAATAATTTTAAAACTTGAAAGCCTACAATGAGATAACACAGCATACTTGTTAGAATGGCTATTATCAAAAAGATGAAAGTACACACATTGGCAAAGATGTGAAGAAAAGGGACCCCTTACACACTGTTGATGAAAATGTGGATTAGTACAACTACTATTTTTTTAACAGGCAGAGTTAGACAGTGAGAGAGAGAAAAAGGTCTTCCTTCCGTTGGTTCACCCCCCAAATGGCTGCTACGGCCAGCGTGCTGTGCCGATCCGAAGTCAGGAGCCAGGTGCTTCCTCCTGGTCTCCCATGTGGGTGCAGGGCCCAAGCACTTGGACCATCCTCCACTGCCTTCCCGGGTGACAGCAGAGAGCTGGACTGGAAGAGGGGCAACCAGGACAGAATCCGGCACCCTGACCAGGATAGAACCCAGGGTGCCAGTGCTGCAGGCAGAGGATTAGCTTGGTGAGCTGCGGCGCCAGCCACAACTACTATTGAAAACAGTGTGGAGGTTCCTCAAAAAATTAAAAGTAGAGCTACTGTATGATCCAGCAATCCTACTCTTGTGTATATATCCAATGAATATGAAATGAGTATAACAAAGGGATTTCTGCCCTTCTGTATTCATTGTAGCATTATTTACAATAGCCAGGTTGTGGAATCAACCCAAATACCCATCAGCAATGGAATGCATAAAGAAAATAGTGTGCTGAGATGTAAGCATCTAGCCTAGCAGTTCAGACACAGGTTAAGATACAGCCCGGGGCCAGTGCCTTGGCACAGTAGGTTAATCCTCTGCCTGCGGCACTAGCATCCCATATGGGTGCCAGTTCTAGTCCTGCCTGCCCCTCTTCCAATCCAGCTCTCTGCTATGGCCTGGGAAAGCAGTGGAGGATGGCCCAAGTGCTTGGGCCCCTGCACCCGCATGGGAGACCCAGAAGAAGCACCTGGCTCCTGGCTTCAGATCAGCACAGTTCTAGCCGTTGCAGCCATCTGAGGAGTGAACCAACAGAAGCAAGACCTTTGTCTCTGTCTTTCCCTCTCACTGTCTCTAACTCTACTGCTCAAATAAATAAATAAAATCTTTTAAAATTTTTCTTAAAAAAAAGATACATCCCACATCAGAGTGCTTGACTTGGCTCCTGGCTCTGGCTTCTGATGCCAGCTTCGTGCTAATACCCTGGGAAGCAACAGTGATGGCTCAAGTGGTTGGATTCTCACCGCCCAGATGGGAGACCTTGGTTGAGTTCCTGACTTTTGATTTTGCCTTCAACACCATCCCAGCCATGGCCATTGTAAGCATTTGGGCAGTGAGCCAGTGAGCCAGTGAATGAGTGGGTGCAGTCTCTCTCCCTCTCTCTTTGAAAGGCAGACACACACACAGAGAGAGAGAGAGAAACATTCCATCCTCTGGTTCACTCCCCAAATGGTCACAACAGCCAGGTTTGGGCCAGGCAGAGGCCAAGAGCTAGGAACTCCATCTGTGTCTTCCACACGAGTGGCAGGTGCCCAACTACTTGAGCCTTTTTCTGCTGCTTTCCCAGGTATGATACCAGGGAGCTGGATCAGAAGTGGAGCAGTCAGGACTTGAACTGGCTGATATGGGGTGATGGTATTGCAAGAGACATCTGTACTTACTATGCCAAAAACACCCACACCCTCTGTCTCTATCTCTACCTCTTAAGTAGAAAATAATTTAATGTTTTATGTATATATAGACACAGTGGAATATTATTCAGCTTTTAAAAAGAAAACCCTATCATTTGTGATGATATGGATGAGCCTAGAGGATATTCTGTTAGGTAAAATAAACCAGATTCAGAAATGACAGGATCTCATTTACATATATGTGGGATGCAAAAGGATTCCTAGAAACAGCATAAAATAGTCATTTCCAGAGACTGAACGGTGCAGGGTGGGACTGGAGAGATGTTAGTCAAAGGACAAAAGATTAGAGGGAATAAGTTCAAGAAATCTATTGTGCATCGTGGTCATCATGATGACTGACATCAGTAACAATATGTTGTATACTCTGCTAAAAATAGATTTTAAACATTCTTACCACAAAAAATAGTATGTGAGTTAATGTATATGTTAAATGCCTTGATTCAGCATTCATATATATATATATAAACAATATGCTGTACACCATAAATGTATAACATTATTGTCAATAGGAAGCTGACATGAAAAAAACAGTCAATCCAAAGGAAGGCAGCAGAACACAAATAGAAGAAATATACCAAGTGCCAATTTTAAACCCAACCACACCAAAACCATATTACATGTATGTAAATGGTCTGAAAGCCATAACTTGATGAGTTATAAGACATCAAGACCCAGCTAAAAATTTGCTGCCTACGAGAACCTCAATTTTAATATAAAGACACAAATAAGTTAAAGGTAAAAGGATAAGTTTACTTTAAAGCTTAACATCCTGAAATCACAGGATAAAAACCATCAAACTTAACTCCTATATTTGACAAGTAGATTACAGCTGGGTGCAATTTAGCTGTCATGCTGAGCTGGTGCACTGAAGAGGCCCTGTGCCCAGGAGATTATAGTCTGGAACCTGCATCAGAAGCTAGATCTGAAGGTAATTCTGGATGTTGCCATCAAAGATGTGGTTGTAGATAAAGGTCACGATCAGCACCTAACATAAAAAATACAGAGTCATGGTCCAAAACGGGGAAGCATGGACCACCAACAGGAGAACACTAAGTAAATCTCTGAATGTTTTCAAATGTGAACATCATATGCTCTGTGTCTACAAGTTTGGAAACATGAAAAAATAATTTCTTTGCTGAAAATAAGACTGTACATTTATACAGAAGTTATCTGCATAGTATTTAGAATTTCTTTTAAAAGCCAAAATAGTTATAAGCTAATTTCTTTTTTACTCATCTCACTGGTCTGTAATATCACTTGGATTTTCTGTGTATGTAATGAAACACCACAATATACTTTCATGAGTATAAGAGGTATATGAATGAGGGAAATATATAATGAAAGTACATTATCTAGGGGAAAAATAACACTTTTTAAAAAAGTTTACAGCTAGTATTTTTAAGGTTTCTGGGAGCTACTGTATAGTATAGCAATAAGTCCAAAGAGCTTTGTAAGTATGTAATGTTGTGTATTTAATTTTTTTACCAACATAACAAAAGTTCCATTGTACAATCATTGCAAATAGAAATGTTCTGTAAAATTTCCTACTAATCGCTGCATGCTCAGTGATTGGATACTAATATATTTGAAATATACACAAAGTTTAAGGAAATGATAGTTCAAAGTTGATCTTTATTTTTGTAAGAAAAAAATAACTTCAGAAAGTTTAGTGGTAGTACCATGAAAATTAAAATATGAAGTTGGAAAACACTAACTTTTAAAGAACATGAGCCCTAATCCATCTTTAAGTAAAGTCATATTTGAATTTTGATGGTACCATGGACATAGTAAAGCAAGTACCACAAAAGGAGACCCCCTGCTCCTTAACAATAGCAAGAAATCATATTTTCTTAAGCATGTTGATAATATCCAACCATACTTTTCTACATATCAACAAAGCTAACTAGGATTCAGTATAAATCCTCAAAATGCTCATTTTATTAAGCTGGAATCTGAGTTACACTGAATTGATATTTTTCTTTATGCCAGTAGTAAATTAAACAGTAGCTTGTATAGATGATTATTACCCATGTGTAGATTAACTGAAAAATCTAAGAATCAGTATATCATAGATTGAACAGGCTCTTGTGATGTGAAATCCAATAAATTCCTTTTTATAAATGACACGTGTTCAATAAAAATTTAAGTATAGATAAGCCAAAAGAAGGACAAAGTAAAATGAAAACTCTTACCATCCAGAAAACACTGGTAATATTTGGATGTGCATTTTCCAGCTTATTTGTGTGGGAAATCCTCTAATTTTCATCAGTTTGGGGACTGATCGGGGAAAGTCCTGACCACAAGGTGGCAGTCGTACACAAGGAGCTTTATCCGCAGGGAAGGGGATGTCCCTTACCGCAGGAGCCCTGGCGGGGAGAGTAGCTTGCCCCTGACAAGGACACTCCCAGGGATGGGAAGAGATTACTCAGCAGTGTGGAGGGAGGGGGAGTCTGCATCAGAGAACTCCAAAAGGCAGCAGCCACTGGCGCCTCACAGAGTCCCAGGGTTTAGCTTATCTGTGTCTAGAGGACATTGGTGCAGTTTTGCAAATTCTGTAAAATGAAGATTCTAAGTAGTTTTTTTTTCAAAAAGATATATGTATGCATATACAGTAACACAAAATTTTTTAGAAAATGAAATTAAAAATGTTTTGTCACAAAGAAATTTTTTAAAATTCATGCAGTGTTCTCATACTATGTATTTTCCATGAACTTCTTGAAGACTCCTCTTGTGTGCTTATTCGGGCTATTTATTTAAGGTAGTTAAATGTGGGTAAGAATTGAAGTTGGCTCCAGCAGGCTAGCCCTCACGGTCCTGGACTGGTAAAATGTAAGGAGGTGGATATTGACTTCTATTGACTAAAGTCCTCTTAGAAAAAGGTGTGCGTGGGAAGAATACTTGGATACAGGGCTGGGGTGGGGGAAGAGATGCGACCCTCAGAGACAGCCTTGTATAACAGCAGGCAAAGAAATTGCCTTTCCTTGAAAGTCCTGTTTCCACTCAGAGCTGGTTTGGCAAAACACATTGAACTTATTTGTTGACCACCCTTGTTTTTCCCCAGTGCTCAGTGAAATCTCCAAATAATAAGCAGATATATTTTAAGCCATCACATTTTTTTAAGTTCCAGTTTATTAATTTGCCACAGTCACATTTAAGTTGTAGTATCAACCTGCTCCCTGGTAGACATATTTGTGGAAATTGAACAGTAGGAATCAGAATGGGCTTGTCTAGCTATTTATGCACACATATAATTCTTGCATATATAAAAGCTCAGAACTGTCAAATGCTGACCCTATAAACCGAAAATGAACTGACCACTGATGAACAGACTTCTAGAGCCCACAGAGTGAGGAATTACTTCGGATTAGTCTAGATCAAAGTAATTTTATTCCATATCCTATGACACTGTAAGGACAAAGACAAGTACAAATAAAGTGGGAATTCCGGGTGTGGGCAATTGGTGCGGGAGTTAGCGTGCTGCTTAGAATGCTTGCATCCTGGACCAAGTGCCTGGTTCCAGTCCTGCCTCTGCCTCTGAGTCAGTTTCCTGCAAATGCAAACCCCAGGGAGGCAGCACCACCCATGTTAGCGACCTGGATTGAGTCTTGGCTCCTGGATTCAACCAAGCCCAAACCTGGCTGTTGCAAGCATTTTGGAAGTGAACTAGTGGATGGAAGATCTCTATCTTTCAAATAAAAATGGGGAAAAAAATGGAACTTCATTTAATAGTTTTATAATTAGTATTAAAAATTATATTAAGCGGCCGATGCTGTGACATAGCAGGTAAAGCCACCACCTGCAGTGCCAGCATCCCATATGGGCTCCAGTTCGAATCCCGGTTGCTCCACTTCTGATCCAGCTCTCTGCTGTGGCCTGGGAAAGCAGTAGAAGATGTCCCAAGTCCTTGGACCCCTGCACCCAGATGGGAAGACCTGGAGGAAGCTCCTGGCTCTGGATCAGTGCAGATCTGGCCATTGCAGCCAATTGGGGAGTGAACCAGTGGATGGAAGACTCTCTCTCTCTCTCTCTCTCTCTCTCTCTCTGCCTCTCCTCCTCTCTGTGTGTAACTCTGACTTTCAAATAAATAAATAAATCTTTAAAAACAATTATACTAAAATTGCTTTATAATTAGTATCAATTTTGGGTTTATTTTTCCTGTTAGAATTATTCCTATTGGATTGCATTTATCCAAAAGCCACTGAGTATTGGAAATGTGCTCTCTTCCCATAATAATATTGATAATGGGAAAATATATATGTAGAGAATTAAGGTCAGAATTAGGACCTTAGAGTCAAAAGAATATTTTGAACAATATCTGAAACCCTGCATCGCTGGTATAGATTGTTTTTTGCCAGCAATATGCCATTTTAATAAATATTTTCACCCTAGGGGTAGATTAAGATATCTTAACAACTAGGACTGTGTATAGAAAACAGCAACAAATAAAATTGTGGGGGCTGGTGCTGTGGCATAGCAGGTAGGGCCACTGCCTGCAGTACTGGCATTCCATATGGGTGCTAGCTCGAGTCCCTGCTGCTCCACTTCCCTTCTGGCTCTCTGATGTGGCCTGGGAAAGCAGTGGAAAATTGCCCAAGTCTTTGGACCCCTGCACCCATGTGGGAGACCCAGAAGAAGCTCCTGGCTCCTGGCTTCAGATCAGCCCAGCTTCAGCTGTTGTGGCTAGTTGGGGAGTGAACCAGTAGATGGAAGACCTCTCTCTCTGCCTCTCCTTTCTCTGTATAACTCTGACTTTCAAATAGATTAATAAATTAAAAAAAAAACTATGCTGATGTATATTTTTGTTATAATTTGGACTTGTGGTTGGGTGTGATAATACTTGGCATGTATGATATATATTTGGAAGGGAATATTATATAAACAGCAAAAGGAAAAGCTTGAAACTAGGAGGCAGAGGGAAGACGATAAATTGAAAAGCTCTCATTATAGAATTTAGTACAATTACAATTTAGTTGTAATTGTATACATGAAGCTGTAGATTCTAAATGTAATTTTTTAAATATTCATTTATTTTATTTGAAAGACAGATGCAGGGGGGTTGAAAGAGAGATGGAAGTCCAATAGGATTAATTCTATTAAATTGTTAAAGAATATTTGAAATGTTAGCTGTGATACTTTAAAACACTAGCCACAGGAGTCCTCTGATTTTGCTTCTGATGGAGAATGCTTCAAAAGACTTTCCCATCTGGTGACAACAGATATAAATCTGTGCACACACAAATAAAATTCATGTTCTATGGTGTGCCAAAGAGAGGTGGCTGAAGGACGCCTGGGCTAAGCAGATTCCAGGGGTGGACAGGCCTCGCAGCAATATCACTGACCTGGGTGCAGCTGGGGGGCGTGGATTCACCCAGCTGTGAAAGACATCTCCTTTAGGGTGAGGAGAAGCCAGCCACAGCTTAATTACAGTGTGGATTAGCAGGGTAGATTGGGATCCAGAAAATTCCCTAATAAAACATAACAAATCACCAGTCCTGTGATTGTGTCCTCACTGTGTTGCTGCTCTGAGACAGTCCAGGAGGAGCACTGGGAAGCAGGCTGCTTGGGTGCTTCCTCACCCACCCGCCCAGTGGTTGCCGCCAGGACCCCATTGGAGTTGAAGTCAAAGGTGAAGCAAAGGGGGAGCCTTGCTTTGTGGTGGTAGTGAATTTCAGGGCACACCTCCAAAAAATAATCTTTCAAAACATTTTTTTTAACCTAAGAAAAGGTGTACTGGGGCCGGCACTGTGGTGTAGTAGGGAGCCAACATTCCATATGGGTGCCAGTTCTTGTCCTGACTGCTCCCCTTCTGATCCAGCTCTCTGCAATGCACTTGGAAAGTGGTGGAAGATGGCCCAAATGCTTGGACCTCTGCACCATGTTGGAAATCTGGAAGAAGCTCCTGGCTCTTGGCTTCAGATCAGCTCAGCTCTGGCCTTTGAGACGATTTGGTGAGTGAACCAGCAGATGGAAGACTTTCTTGTCCTCTCCCTCTCTCTATCTGTAGCTCTACCTCTCAATAAATAAATGAATAATAAAAAGAAAAGGTGTACCAATATCCCTTTTTAGGCTGCTCAAAAACTGAGGCTTAACTAGGATTCTAAGCTCCGATCTCCTCTCCTTTTAATTGGTAGTCTTTGGAAAATTGTTATTCTGTCGATTTCAGGGTTTATAATCAGATCTTACCAGCATCAAAGATATATTTCTTTTTGAGTGTAAATCATTCCTGTAGCAATAAATATTTTAAGCAGTTTTAATTCATGCAACTTCAACTCCATAGTGATTCTCTCACGTTGTGTTTGTTACAAAAGAAAGAAGGAAGGATAGAAGAAGAAAAATGAGCACAATCTTTATATGTATACAAGTGGAAACTTTGTTCTCAGTTAAATGCTTTTAACTGTTTCTGTGCTAGATTTTCCAAATAAACAACTATATTTAAGCCCTGAGTTGTCTAAACATGTTTTCACTTAGTAACTGATGACATATGTTCATGAATCCCAGATCTAATGTCCTAGCTCCTTTGGAAGGCAGGTGCCTAATTCTTACCAGTAAAGAAAGATTCCTATGGTCAGTGGATGTTGTGGACCCGCACTCAGCATCTCCCCACTCTCCTTCTTCAGTGCTCAGAAGCCAGGGCAGGGGGCAGGGAAGGAGGGAGGTGGAAAGCAATATGTACGGGATCCCTAGGGGACTGCAGGAACTTGAGCCAGTTAGCATCAGCTAATCAGGCCAACCCCGGGAGCTTGGGAAGGCAGAGTGGAATAAAAGCTGTGTTTCTGCTATTTATGCTGTTTTTGCCTGGAAACAGTTCTGCAGGGATTGGATTTTTGCTGTGCCAGAATGCCAGGGTCTTGTCCCCATTTATAGACACCAAGAGCCAGAACAGTGGTGGCTGAATTTCACCAGTGCAGACCCAACCTGCTATAAGAACTGAATTGTGCACTCCTCCCCCTCCCCATTCCTTTGTTGAAGGCCTAACCCCCAGAACGTGACTGTATTTGGAGACAGGGCCTTGAGAGAGACAATTAAGGTTAAATGAGGTCATAGGCGGGACTCTGACTGAATCAGACTGGTGTCCTGATAAGAGGAAAGGCCACAGGAGGACACTAAAGAAGGTATTCACTAGCGAGCTGGGGAAGAGATCTTGGGGCAAGCACATCTTGGCTCCAGATCAGCGAGACAATGCATTTCTGTCACACAGGTCCCCATCTATGGCATTTTGTTACAGCTGCTCCAGCAGACACACGCAAGCCTGGATAGAGCTGGAGCAAGCGGTGGGGTTTGGGAGGATTCCTGGAAGGCAGTGAAGGTGGCACGTGTCCCCACAGCCAGCAGCTCCAGGGACAGTCTCCTGGGGCCCCGACCACTTGACTTCAGCACAAGCCAGAGCTCTGTGATTGTTCTGGGAGTTGCTCTAGGGGAAGGCCAGGCGAGATCTTGCTCTTCCAGCCCCTGGAGTGATTTGGACGCTCTGACTTCCTTATGTACAATCCTGTCCCTACATGGCCATCTAGAAGGGCTCACAGGCTCAGGATAGGAAACTGGTACTCTGAGTCTGTCCGAGCTGTTAGAACAAGATACCATAAAAGGGTGACTTATAAATGACAGAAGTTCACTTCGGTTTTGGGAGCTGGGATGTCCAAGATAAGGTTCTGGTAGATTCTATTTCTTGCTGTGCCCTCACATTGTGCATGCATGGAGGTGTCTTGCTCAGTATGCTTTCTGTCTCTCTCTTTAAATAACTTGTCAAAGATCTCTCTGGCTTTTTGTTTAAAAAATTAAATACATTTTCATTTTATTTGAAAGGCAGAGAGAGAGAGAGAGAGAGAGAGAGAGAGAGAGATCTTCTATCCATTGATCGACCAAATGACTGCAACAGGAGTTGGTAACTCAATCCAGGTCAGCAACTCATAAAAATAGTAAATTTATTCTCACACCCCTTTCACCTTGAATTGAGCTGAAGTAAATTATATTTTATGCATAAATTGCAAATATATTTAACACAACTTAATTCATATAATACATGACAACGTCTAAATCAATTGATTGCCCATTTTAAGTTAGAATCACAAAACTAATTTTTATATTCTAATATGCCAAATTATCATAGACATTTTATGTCTATCAGCCTATTCAAATTATTCTTAAACTTACCACAAACTTTAATGTTAAAATATTAATAAATTGATAACCTAGATTATTTATACTAATTCTATCTTCCCAGAATCCAAAGACATTTACTCACCCATAAGAAAATGAAGCATTCCAAGCATGCTGAGGGTCACAGTTTGCCAGTCTTATCTTGCTAACATTTCTGGAAATCGCAATTTACATGACTGCGTCCTATGCTGTTATATGAATGCATAACGATTTAACTAGCCTCCCTCACTTGCTCACCATGAGTCGAACTGTGATGAACGCTGGGGCCACTCTACTTGGCCTTCCGAGTATTTCCCTGGGAAAGGCGCCTGGAAGGCTATGAACGCTTTGCAGGACTCCTGACAGGAGTCTTCAGGTCTCCTTTGCAAAAGCTTGCCCAGGAGTCACACCCTCGTGAACAGTGCCTCAGGACCACCTCGCCATGCCCTCACCAGCACTGAATATATATTTTTTTATTTACTCATTTGGAAGTCAGAGGTAGGGAGAGAAATACATACACACACAGAGAGACAGAGAGAGAGAGAAAGAGGGAGAGAGAGGGCGAGCTTCCATCCACTCCCTAGATGGCTGTAAAGACCCAGGCCAAAGCTCGGAGCCAGGAGTTAGGAGCTTCTTCTGGGTCTCCCACGTTGGTGCAGGGGCCGAAGCACTTCGGCCATCTTCCCGCTGCCTTCCCTGGTGCACCAAAAGGGAGCTGGATCAGAAGTGAAGCAGTTGGGACTCGAACAGTCAACCATGTGGGATACTGGCTTGGCAAGTGGTAGCTCAATCTGCTGTGCCACATGACCACCCCTGAAGGTAATTTGTGTTAGTCATCATCTTGTCTTCCAGTTTGATAGTTGGCAAATGGAGTTCCTTTGTTAGCTGAGGGTCACTGATGAGTTGCAGGTGTGGTTGCAAGAGTTTGTCCTAACTCATGGCACTTTCCGCCAGTGGACGCGGTGCTTCGTTGGCCAACAGCTGGGATGCGGCCGGAAGGGCCCGGAGTGCACCTGCCGCAGTCCCGGACCCCACGGCCAGAGGGCGCTGCGACCCCTAAGCGCCCAGCCCCGTTGGGGCTGGGGCGGAGAAGCGGGCGGGGAGCAAAGGTTGGCGTCTTCGTGCTGGGAGTTTCGCGAGAGAAGTGTCGGAATCATGACGGTGGGAGCCAGGCTCCGAAACAAGGCGGCACGCACCTTCCCGCGCCGCGGGCCCCGAGGGCGACGGCAAACGGACGGGGACGAGGAGGCGGATGCCATCCTTGAGCACCTGGAGTGCGGAGACGAGGCGGCCGAGAGCGGCGCGAGCGGTGAGAGTGAGCCGCGCCCGGGGGCCCGGAGCGCGCGTAGGGTGCACCTTGCGGGCCTGCCAGAGCGCTATGAGCCGCTAGAGGAGGCGACGCAGGGCGACAAGCCCAAAAAGAGGTACCGGCAGAAGCTGAAGAAGTATGGCAAGGTAGGGCAGTGCGCCTGCACCCCCGCGGGGTCTTGGCTCATCTCGGGCGGGGGACTCCCGAGGAACCGGCTGGGTGTCGGGAGATGGTCCACACCGTCGGCCCCGGCTGAGCCGTCCTGCGCTGCACCTGCGTGCCGCCCCAGTCCCATTTCTGCTTCCAGCCACGGGGGAGTCCGGGTGGACACTGACCCGGGCTCGGGTCAGTAGCGTTCTCAAGGGGGGATCTTGCCGCTCTAGTTCTCTGATCAACCAGGCAGGACAGGAATGGTGTCCCCGGACAGATGGGAACGCTGGCGCTTCATCGCAGCTAGGTGACTTGGAGGTGACCCAGTTGGAAAGTGAGGAGTCCCAGCCTAGTTTATGTTCTCTGCCAACATCCCCTTCAGGATAACCCACTAGCTCAGAAGTGTTTGGGTTGTCTTCCCCAGTGCTCTTAGGATTATTTCTGGGGCCTGGGAGCTCAACAAATGCATAAATAACCTGTTGAACCCACTTTTCTCTTCTAGCCAGCGACAAGAGGTGGGGGCTGAGAGAGACCCAGAGACCCTTGACCTGGACGAATCACAAAGATCTTTGTGTCCTGGTCCAAGGCCCTGGGCGCCAGCTGATTATTGTCTGTTATTTGTGCTCCTCAGTGGCCTCCTATCGAACCTGAAGCCATTCGCTCTCCACACCTGGAGCTTAGGTTCATCAGGCTCTTTAAAGTGTGAATGCAGCATTCAGAGCAGCTCCCAAGTCAGCAGGGGTGAAATATCCTAACAAAAACTATAGAGTTGGGACTTCAAGGCTTAAGGCCATGCTAGAACTAATCCTGTCACTTCCTGGTCCCAGCTGAGCCTAAAGAAGCCAGCATTGGCCTCTCAGCTGGTGCACTGATAATGCAGAAACCTCAGCTCAGAGACCGCGCTTGAAGATGGTTTGGGGCCCTCACTTGTGCTAGGCATTGTGCCAAGCGGTAGAGACATAAATAAGAATAAGCAGCAGCCCTGCCCTGCAGGAGTCTGGGGCTTCCTGGGGAGACACTGGCATAGCTGGGGCACCACCGTGGGGCCCATGACCCAGGGCTGGGGTAGGTAACTCCTCAAGAGTGAGACTGTGAAATCAGGGAAGGTTTCAAATAACAGCCATGGGAAACCTGAAGGATTACTTAAGATTTGACCAGATAACCATGAGATTCCCCTTTACACTCGTTACTGTGGCTACAACATGTATAGAAATAATAGAAAAAACTAGTGTTGGTGGGAATATGGAGAAACTCACCTAGCTGGTGAGAATGTACAATGGATTAGACACTGTGGAAAACAATTTGGTGTTTCCTCAAAGAGTTAAATACAGAAATTGCCTATGGTCCAGCAATTCTACTCCTAGGTATATAACCAGAGACTGAAAACCAGTGCTTAGCCTCAGCTGAAAATAGTACTCAGCAGTACTCAGATGTATACACCCATATTCATAGAAGCCTTATTCACAACAGCCAGAGGTGAAAGCAACCCGAATGTTCATCAACAGATCAATGAATAAACAAAATGTCTTATAGCTATACAATGGAATATTATTCAGCCATCAAAATATATTAAGTGCTCACACGTGCTACCACATGGGTGATCCTTGAGAACATTATGCTAAGTGAATAAGGCAGACCTACAAGGTCATAGCTGCATGTATGGCTCTGTGTATAAAAAGAACCCAGAGCCAGTAAACCCAGAGATGTGGAATGCAGATTGGTGGTTGCCAGAGACTGGAGGCAGGAGGAGTAGAGAGCATCTGCTTAACAGAGGTATTTGTTTTCCTTTTGGAATGAGGAAAATGGTTTAGAACCGATAAAAGCGGTGGTTTCACAACACTGCTGGTGCCACTGAAGGGGAAAATTTAAGTGGCTACTTTTATGTAAATTTTGCCTCAAGTGAAAGATAAAATAAATTGGCAGGTAGAGAAGGAGTGGAGGAACAGTGCCAGCAGAGGTGTGGATGTAGGAGAGCTCCGGAGTGACACGCACTAGCTCAGGAGGCTTCGGAGGCCAGGGGACAGGACCTCGTCCCCTCAGGGCTGGACGTGGCCTTTCTGCCCTTCAGAGGGGCAACTTCAGCTTGCACTTGTGCAGAGCCAGCCCAGAGGGGAACCAGGCTCCCACGCAGAGGAAGAAAGCAGGTGGCCCTACTTTGCTGAAAAGCCATGAGAACAGCCAAGGTTCAGCTAGGAAGGTGGGGAGGTGGTTTTACCTGCTTTAGTTACCAGCTCAAGTTTTATGGTGCGTGGGCTCCCAGGGGAGTAGGCAGTGCTATGCAAGCAGCTGTACATTATTAACAAACACACTTGCTTCAAGAAAGGAAAATTAAAATTCGTCTTCATCACCCAGATCCATCAACCAAGCACCCACCTGGTTCCATTCAAAGAAAGGTGTTTGACTTCGCAAAATAGGGGAAGGTGGGCTCACACCCCCTGCTGCCCTCATAGCTCCAACCAAGGGTCAAGCCCAAAACTGGGCTGTTCCAGCCATCCCAAAGCCTATGTGCCCGGGATTCTTGCCAGTCAACATTCTCCCTGATTTGTAAGTAGTGATAATGGCATTCATGTGTTGGGTTTACTGTTAAAGTTACCTCTGCTAAGTGCAAGGGAGGAGTCTTCAAAAAGGTCGTGGAGAATGTATGCTAGGAAGATCCTATACATGGAGTTCAAATTTTTTTGCACCAAAATAAACTTTTAAGATGAGCTTCTCATGGACTTTTTGAACCTCTTGCATGTTTGCCTTGCTACTCCAGAGTGCAGGCACCCTGAATCCTTTCAATAACCTTGGGAAGCTGTGGTCACCCCCATTTTATAGTGGACACTTAAGAAAATGAAGACTGCACAGCTGGCAGGCAGAAAAGCCGGGAGTCTGACCTGGCTCCGTCCCAGGCAGAAGCCTGTGCATTGGAAGAGGTAGAGCACTCCCCAAAACTTAGCTTAAATTGAGGTCACTTTTCCCAGTCACACTTGTGAGCCACAGGGAAAAGTTCAGATAAGGAAAGTAATTACATTTTGTTCACTGGGCAGTGAGGAGCAGGGTGGAGGGGGAAATTCAGGGGATGGAAAATCAGTGGGTGAAATAACCTTTAATGTAAGCAGTAGAGAAGTGTCCCCTGGTGGCAAGAAGCGGGTAAGGGCATGGCGGTGCAGCCCTGCCCAGCCATCTGCTGGCTCCGAGACCTGGGGATCTGCCTGCATTTCTCTGCCTCAGTTTCCCTATTTATAGTGTAAGATAATTATAAGATTGTAAGGAGTAAATGAATCAATTCAAGAAGAGATCTTAGAGTACACCTGGCATGGCACCTGGTAGTGGTTATGTTACTGCCATTACCAGTGGGGTAGAGCACAGACCCACTCTGCCTCTTTTCTTTCTTTCTTTCTTTTTTTTTTTTTTTTTGGATTATTTATTTACTTGAAAGTAGGAGTTACACAGAGAGAGAAGGAGAGGCAGAGAGAGAGAGAGAGAGAGAGAGAGAGAGAGAGAGAGAGAGAGTCTTCCATCCATTGGTTCACTCCCCAGATGGCTGCAACGGCCAGAGCTGCACCGATCTGAAGCCAGGAGCCAGGAGCTTCTTCCAGGTCTTCCACATGGGTGCAGGGGCCCAAGGACTTGGGCTGTCTTCCACTGCTTTCCCAGGTCATAGCACACAGCTGGATCAGAAGTGGAGCAGCCGAGACTCCAACTGGTGCCCATATGGGATGCTGGCACTGCAGGCGGCCCCTTTTTATTGATTTTTAAGTGAGCTCTAATTTAAAAACAAAACAAACAAAAGCCTCTGTAGCTGACCACACCCCTCAGGATTGTGCTAGGTCCTGGCAGAATTGCATAACTTTATATTGGACCTTGCCTTGGCTGAGAGTTGATTTCCTTTTGAAAGCCTGGGGAGGGGAGTGATTACTGATGTTGCCGGGATTAGTTGTACGTGGACGTGATGACATCATTGGGGAGTTGTACTTGAACAGATCTGGCCCAGAGAGACTCATTCCCTAAATTAATTTCCTCTGACTACTGTAGCAATGACCACCAGTGTTATAGCTGAAAGTGGCACAGGTTGATTCTCCAACAGCTCTGGAGGCCAGAAGTCTTGCTGAGCTAATATCAGCAGAGAGGGCTCCTCCTGGAGGCTCCCCGAAACCCCCTGCTCTCATCCTCAGGGCCAGTGGCATAGACTCCTTAAACCAACCCTCTCCGTCTCCCTCTGCTTTCATCATTACATCACCTTTGTCCAACTCCTTCTACATCCTTTTCTCACCCAGGATAAACTCCCATCTCAAGATCCTCAATTTAATCACAGCTGCAAAAATGCTTTAGCCAGATGAGGTGACACATTGTCCTAGAGATCGGGATTTGGGTCTCTTGAGGAGGGCACATTATTCAACCCGGCACACTTGCCCGGGCCACGCCACTCCAAGTGCCCGTCGGAGATCAGCTAGGTCAAATTTCACTCAGGTCCGAGGATTCCAGATCTGCATCCTCAAATGACACTGAAGCGGTGGATAGCTTACGTTTGTTTGCATTGTACTTCTCAAGTCTGTATTTTGGTCATGTTCCAGTTAATGAGCTATTTTAGTAGATTTTTTCCAACTTGCAAAGATGAAGTGACAAGCAGCTTTTTAAAAATATCAGAAGAAAATGCGCTAATGCCAAAAAGGTCAAGTTTAAGGCAGGCAATTTTGACGCTGGTGGCATTATTTGTAAAGGAACACTCTTGACTTTGTTTCAAACATGTAAGTAAAATTCTCCAGATGCATCTCATCACACATTTGCAGAAGCATCTCTCTTACCAGCATCACCCTCTCATACCTGCTCACTCTACCTGTGAGCCCGAGTCCTAAGGCCTCACTGAGAACCCAGCAGAGCAGTGTCAGGGATCAGTGTCCTGAGAAGGGACTACCTGGTTCTCCCAAAGCTCATCATTTAGCAGGTGAGATGCCAGAGGAAACCCCACAGACTCCTTCCATGTGCTGGGGATACAGGATTGAGCACAAGAAAGCACACCCTCCTTGTGTTACTGTGAGGGACTCCAACCTACAGAGAGCTCAAGTAAGTCAGAAATCATAGGAGGTTAATCCCCTAATAAACGTTCCTAAACAGATAGCAAAATATCTTGGGTGTGTATGCCATCACCCCAAACCTCAGTTACAAAGCAAGTGTTATTTTGTAGCTGATGTTGTGGTGGTACTTACAGTGTCTGAAGTTTGGGCTGGGCAGTGTTTTAGTGCCTTCTGTGAATAGATTCCTTTAATCCTTTTAACTAAATATTTTCTATTATGCAAACTAGGAAATGAAGCCAAAGAAAGTTGAGTGAATGATGAAGCTGGAATTCACAGCCAGACTGCAAGGAGTTAACTACAGGGTTACCTAATGCCTCCATTAAAGGGAGGTAGGTGCTGGTGTTTCGGCCCAGTGGGTTAAGCCACTGCTTGTGACACCTGCATCTGTTATCAGAGCCCTGGTTTGAGTCCAGGCTGCTCTGCTTCCAATCCAGCTCCCTGATACTGCATCTGGGAAAGCAGCGTATGATGGCTCAAGTATTTGAGTTCCTGCCACCCACACTGGAGACCTGGATGGAGTTCCTGGCTCTTGGCTTCAGCCAAGCCCAGACCTGGTTGTTGTGGTCATTTCAGGAGTGAATCAGCTGATGAAAGATCTCTCTGTGTGTGTCTCTCTCTCACTCTTCCTTTCAAATAAATAAAACAAACCTTTAAACCTTTCATTTAAAAGAAAAAAAAAGGGATGTGACTATGGGATGAATCCTGAGTTGAGATTTGGGATTGTATTTCAGCTCTGCCACTTACCCACTATACAATTGTGCTTCATTCTTGTTGAAGCCTTTGGCCAAAAACCACTGGGGACACACCAGCAGTCAATCAAAGTTAGGTTATTTGCTAGCTACAGTACAGACACGTGTGCCAAGAAACAATGAAGTCTCAACAGATGGAGACCTCAAATAGAGAACTGAGTGTTTGAGTTTAGGAGTTATCAGCATCCAGGAAACACTTTAAAGTCATTAGAAATGGATGACAGTGCAAGAGAAAGAGAGAGAGAGAGAGAGAGAGAGAGAGAGAGAGAGAGAGAGAGAGAGAGAGAGAGAGAGAGTCTCCCAGCACTGAGTACTGAAGAACTCCAGTGTTTTAGGGATTGGTAGAAGATCTAATTCTGTAAAGAAAGTTGAGGGGGCCGGCGCTGTGGCATAGCGGGTAAAGCCGCCACCTGCAGTGCTGACATCCCATATGGACTGTGGTTCCAGTCTCGGCTGCTCCACCTCCGATGCAGCTCTTTGCTGTGACCTGGGAAAGCAGCAGAAGATGGTCCAAATCCTTGGGCCCCTGCATCCATGTGGGAAGACCTGGAGGAAGCTCCTGGCTCCTGGCTTCAGATCAGCGCAGCTGCAGTCATCTGGGGAGTGAACCAGTGGATAGAAGACCTCTCTCTGTCTCTCTCTCTGTCTCTCTCTGTGTCTCTCTCTCTGCCTCTCCTTCTCTGTGTAACTCTGACATTCAAATAAATAAATTTAAAAAGAAAATTGAGGAGGAGCATTTTATGAGGTAGGCAAGACCCAAGAGAATACAGAATCAAAGAGATCAAACAACTGTTTCATCAACAAACATGCGTCAAAAACTGCCGAGGGGGGGCCAGTGTTGTGGTGCAGCATATGAAGCTGCTGCTTGCAACACTGGCATCCCATATTGGAGAATCAGTTTGAGTCCCAGCTGCTCTGCTTCTGATCCAGCTCACTGCTGATGCAGCTAGGGAGGCAAATTCTTGGGCCCCAGCCACCCATGTGGGATATCTGAATGGACTTCCTGGTTTTTGGCTTCACCTTGGCCCAGACCTGGCTCTTGCAGGGATTTAGGGAGTGAACCATCAGATGGAAGACTCACTCTCTCTGTCTCTGTCTCTCTGTCTCTCTCTCCTTCCCTCTCTCCTCCTTCTCCTTCCCCCTCCCCCTCTCTGTTGCTCTGCCTTTCAAATAAATAAATAAGTAAATAAAAATCTTTAAAAAAAAAAAAAGTAAGAGATCAGGGAGAGGAAAACCAAGTGTCAATTGGCTCAGGCAACATGGAGACTGTAGATGGCCATAACCACGCAGTTTCTGGTTGCTTGAGGGCAGGAGGCAGAGTAAGAGGGAATAAGAAGTGTGGAAGTGGAGGCTCTGTGTGTGGGTGTCTCTGTCAGTCACTTGGGCATGAAGGAGAAACTAGACCTAGAGGCAGAGGAAGATATGGAGTCGAGATGATACCTGACCCTATGAGAGTACCTCAGAAAGTTCATGGAGGAATGGATTTAAAGGATCAGTTTATTTTGGTGCAAAAAAAAAAAAAAAAATCTGAAATCTGTGAATAGGGTCTTCTTTCTCATAATATGCATTTTCCATGAACTTCTTGAAGACCTCCTATATGTCTGAGCTACTGAGAATGGTCCAATGGAGAGGAAGAGAATGATGGTTTCATTGGAATAGCCAAAAGGGAGGGGGGCTCTTTTTCCCACTAGGAGCAGGTAAGTTGGGAGAAGCTGAGAGCAGCAATACGTTGGTTTGTAGACAGTGGAGGGAAGATGAACAAGGTCCCTGATTATGTCTGATTGTTTTAAGTGGAAGGTGAAATGAGATAAACCAAAGCAGATGTAGAGATTATGCTTGCATGTGTGTGTGTGTGTGTGTGTGTGTGTGTGTTGGGGTGGAGGGCAGTGTGAAGGTAAAGGAATGGGGATGAGGTAGCATCTGGGAGAGAAGCAAAGTCAGTCCACTGTAGACAGGGTGAGTATGTTTGCCAGGCAGTGTTGGAAGTCAAAGCAAGTTTCGTTGTTGCAATCAGGTACTTTAAGTGAAACCAACCAGTGTGGTTATTGTAGTTGGAAGAGTCAAAGTCCTGAGAGGCAATATGTGTGATGAGATAAGCTCCAGGTCATGTACATAGATGTTGATGTCACCAGGAATGATAACAGAAGTTGAGAGCGGAGAGAGGAAGACCAAAGGAAACAATGCAATCAATGTTAGTCCTTGGTGGTGGTTCTTTTTTCTGTGGCAATTCCATTTGAATCCCTTGGATATCCCCTATCCGGTACTGGGTCTTGTGGGGGAGGGGAAAGGGGAGGAGAAGAAGGGAGAGGGAGGAGGAGGGGAGGAGGGGGAGACAGAGGGAGAAGAGGGGAGGGAAAGAGGAAGAGGAGGAGGAAGAGGAGTGCAGAACAAGAAAGCATTGCTGAATTGCCACCCTCAAGGAGTGTGTCATTGTACTGGAGAGGTGTGACTTATGTGAGTACTGTTCCTTAGAGAAAGATGGATGTAGGTGAGACAGAAACACATCTTGGAGGCGGAGGGGGGGCAGAATGGGCTTGCAGATGAGGTGAATGAAAGACTTGACTCATCCTGCTGATTACCCATGAACTTTTAGCTGGAGCAGAGAAGAGAAATAGGCTTTGGTTTAACAAATAGAACTGGTTTGATTTAGAACTGGTAGTTTCACTGCTGTCTCTAAGAAAGTGTCTATATTGGTCACGCTTTTGTTACTATAACCAAATACCTGAAGAAACTAAACTTATAAAGAGAAATGTTTGTTTAGCTCATAGTTTTGGAGGTTCAAGTACAGTATCAGGTAGCCCCACTGGTTAGGCCTCTGGCGAGAGTGGCAAATAGCAATGGCAGAGTGCATACAGAGGAAGGACCACATGGTCAGCCAGGAAGCAAGAGTGAGTGGCTAGGCTCAGCTCAGGTTTTTATAACAACCCTCTCATTTAGGCCCACCTCCTCCACACTCTAGCTGGATTAAGTTTCCACTATTTCAGTGCCATTAATTTTTTTCAAAAAAAGATTTATTTGAAAGGCAGAACTGCAGAGAGGCAGAGGCAGAGAGAGAGAGAGAGAAGCCTTCCATATGCTGGTTCACTCCCCGAATGGCCACAGTGGCCAGAGCTGAGCTAATCTGAAGTCAAGAGACAGGAGGTTCTACCTGGTCTCCCATGAGTGTACAGGGGCCCAAGGACTTGGGCCATCTTCTACTGCTTTCCCAGGCCATAGCAGAGAGCTGGATTGGAAGTGGAGTAGCTGGGACTCAAATCGATACCCATATGGGATGCCGGCACTGCAGATGGTGGCTTTACCTGCTATGCCACAGTCGGCCACAGTGCCATTAATTTATGACTTCAGAGTTTAAATACATGAGGTTGCAATCCAAACTGTATTCAGATAATAGTAATCTCTGAATGATCTGGAAATGTGCTGTGTTTGAAAGCTGCCATGTGTCCTTGGTGGGGACTCCGCGTGGGACAGCAGCCATAAGGAAACACAGTAACCTGCTATGTTGCTATGGGAGAATAAGGAAATATAAGTCTCCCTGTATGTTGCCATGATTCAGGGGGAAGCTAAAAAATTGCCTAACCTAATTTCTTTTCTTTTCTATTTCTAATAATAGAATGTTGGGAAGGTCATCACCAAAGGATGCCTCTACATAGTCATTGGCCTGCAAGGATTCGCTGCAGCCTACTCTGCCCCTTTTGGAGTAGCCACCAGCGTCGTGTCATTTGTGCGCTAGTGGGAGCCACTGGGGCAGGCGTCACAAGAAAGAATGGAAGCCTCTGCTCAGGAAACAGTGCGAATCCAGGAGCCTGTCGGACTTGAACTCACAGAACACTTGGAAGAGAAACAATGTCTGTTGAATTGGATGAGTGTTTGTCCCTGCCCATCTGCTGAGCTTTTCTTGTCTCTCAGACACAAGTGGATCCAGTGGTCAGTCTTGCAGAGAATTAGGCCAAGGTTAGGTTTGCTAAAGTCAGAGACTCCGTGTGAAGGCAGCAAGGACTAGGGTGGAGAAAAACACTAGACAGATGCAAGCAGTATGTGTAGGTTGCAGAGTGGTGATTTTGAGGAGGCAAGAAGACACTGACCTGGAGTCAGATGGCTTTCTGGATTCTTCTGGAAAGATCATGGACTGACAGGAGCACTCGCAGCCTTTGGCTTCCTTCATCCTGCAGGCAGTAAAAGAGCTGTTTATTTCTCCCTCGTCTCCTTCCTCCACTACTCTGTCACCAGGAGTTTAATTACAGGCTTAGGAAGAAGGAAGGAAGACAAAAATCTCTTTGAAGGCTATGCTACTTTGAAAACCGTGCTGACAGTTGTGTTCTGAATGTTTGAAGCAGATAAAAGCTTGTCATTTTCACCCATCTCTACATGAATGTGCAGCTGGCAGTGAGGGAAGGAGGGAGGGTAAGTTCAGATGCGGTTGGGTAGCTGGGACTGGTTGATTGAGAGCTAGCACCTGGGGGCTGTAGTGCCCAGCCATGTGTTTGGGGCTGGCCAGGCTCCCCTGCAAATGCATGGCTGGCTGGCAGCCTAGGCATCCTAGCAGCTTTGGCTTATTCCCGACACCCGCTCTGCAATGGGCTGGCCAAGGGTGCTTTGTTCTGGGGCACAGGGGTCAAAAAAGAGAGGAGAGGGAGCCAAAACACCTGTGAATGAAAATGAGGATTCAGAGAAGGAACCAGTAAGTGCGAGACAGGTGTAAAGGAGGTGGAAACTAGGCGACGAGGATGTCGGAAGAGATCAGTGGAAGTCCAGAAGCCATTTGTCATTTTCACCCATCTCTACATGAATGTGCAGCTGGCAGTGAGGGAAGGAGGGAGGGTAAGACTCTTTGTGTTGAGGAGTTGAGGTGGGCTGGGCCCTTGGCTCTGGGTAGGCGCTGGGGGAGGTGCAGTGGTGGTCCTCAAAACCCCTCTGGGGCTCAGGAGCTGGCATGAGCTTTTGCAGGATCCTTCCTTCTCTTGACCGCATCTCACCTGGCCCAAAGGTTGGGGTAAGGTTGATGCCTGAGCCTGATTATCAACAAGGATAATGCTGTGGGCCCCTGGAAAGGCAGGGGAAAGAAAGAAGAGGTCCCTCTTACTGCGCCCTTTTGCCAACCTCCACTGTAAGCCACCATTCTGCCTTTGTGACCGGGACACCCACAAATCCTGTGTGACCTCTCTGGAGGATTGGGTCACACTCACTTTTGCCCCAGAGGTTTTTCCAGGACATGCAAGGGAGGCTCCGAGCATTGAGGATCAAGCCCAACCAAGGGCTATTGGAAGGTGGAAAAGGTGGAAAGGCAGACAGACAGATGGACAGACGAAGGACAGGGTGGAAATAGCTGTGCTCTGTAGTCTTAGTTCCCCCTTCTGGAGGCTCTTGTACGTGATACACCAGGACCAGTTCGTGCTTCATTAACATCTGTGAGGAGAAGAGAGACCATCTTGTTTTAGCTCAGATGATGCAAGTGACCCGTGGCACATTTTTATGCATGTGGGACAATCATGGCTTGCCCAGCAACACTGGGAGTCAGAGAAAAGAAGAGACAGAGAAGTGGAAGAAAGAGCCAAGCAGAGTTAGCAGGAAAGAGGTGAGGGCCAGTGAGGGCTGCTTGCTGCAGAAGACAGGAGGTTTTTGGGACTCCTTCCCAGTGGCTCAGTGATGCAGAGCAGCACCAGGGAACCCAGGAAGTCCTCCTGGGGAGTGGTAGTGACCCAGGGGAGGGACGAGAGCTGCCGAGACCTTTCCTTGCCTGGGAGTCTATCCAAGAAAGTCCTTTTCCACCTCCCTGCCCCCCAACCTCCATATTGGAAGAACTACAAGGTCAAGCACACCCGGCCCTGTAATTCCTAAAATCTGGTTAAGAATTAACTCAGAAATGTCAAAAAACAAAACCCCACAGGGATTGTCCTGGGGATCAAGTTGACCTGTACAGAAGATGGACCTCCCACTGACACGCAGCCTGCAGAGTCCTTACTCCAGGCTGGGCTCCTGTGGATTTCACATGCTCGGTTCCTTGAGCCCGAGAACTTGAACCACACTGCCGGTGACCTTGGCCCCTGTTGAACTGTCAAACCCTCACCCTACTGAGAAATGAGTCAGAGCTCCCCCTTTTTGTGTTTCATCAAGAGGCTTCTTTTGTATCCTTCTCTTGCCCTGTTATGTGAATAAAACTGCCAAGTTGTTTAATGTTTCTGTGTGTTTGTGTGTGAGAGGGAGAGAGACCTTCCTGGGGAGCCCTTGGCTGCCCCCCAGGCTACTCCCTCAGGCCAGAGGGGAGGGGGTACCCTGATTTACCTGGAAATCCTGCTTGGGTCTAAATCAGCAATTCTCTAGGAGCCAGTCCCCCTCCCAAAACATGTTTCACGTGCAGGATCCTCAGTGCACCATTCTTAAAAATACAAGCTTCCAGAAACTTCTATTCAGATTTACAGAGTCAAGCACGGGGCCAGGCTGCTCTGTTTCCTGGGAGCACTGGAAATGTTCAGCGTGACTGTTCAGGACTGAGATGTGCTGGTCCCCAGGCCCCTGCCAGGAGGGCAGCCCCATGCTGAGCAAACACAACCTGCTTGCTCCCTGAATCCTCCTAGATGCTGCAGGCGGTGTGGTGAAGGCAGAGGAGAGGAGAGGGCCTGGGCGGCCATCAGATTATCTACTCTGCAGGATGGGGGGCTGTGGTGCCAGCCTGCTGCCAGGCTAGTGCAAAGCAGAGGGAAGGAACCTCTGTTTTCAGTCCTCTGTCCAGCACTGTGCCTTATCAGAGAAACCCCTACAGGCATCTCCTACTCCAGAAGCAGGACTTGAACTCAGACCTCCCCTCTCCCCCTCCAGTAGTCCCCCTGCAAATGGTAGCCCCTGATTGTGGTGTTTGATGGATCCAGCTTCTGTTACCCATAGTGACTTTCAGGTCCCTGACTCTCTGGGGGTACAGATAAACTAAATTAACTCTGCGATGCTGATAGTGGAAAAATTCTGAGATGTCATAAATCTAGCTGCAAGGCCTGAGGCTGGAGGAAAGGAGAGATAAGCTCCTCAGCTAGAAGCTCCAGGCCAGGCAAGACCAACAATAACAACTAAAGAATGTCCCTGTTCTTAAAGGCATGCTACACCCTTGACTCATAGCCCCTGGAGGACTGTCGGGATCATCACGTCCTGCTCGCAACCCCAAGCAATGAAGAAGCAACAAGCACAAGGGGCCTTCAACACGTTCATGGAAAATGAGTACTACGAAAAGCACCGCATGAGTTTCTAATTTTTTGCACTAGAATAAATTTGTCTTTTAATCTTGTTGTCCACAAACTTTCTGAAGTATCCTTGCACTTCTTGTAGACTGTCCTATCCCAAAACTTTGCCTGCATTGTCTGGTCCTGCCCCTCTTTTTTAACATTTTCTAATTATTTATTTCATTTATTTGAAAGGCTGAGAGAGAAGAAGAGGGAGAGAGAGAGACAGAGAGCATGCACTCCTGTTAGGAGGGAAGTCAGTTATGAGCTTATGTGTGTGTGACATAAAGGCCTAAAGAGAAGACATCTATGTCCAGCATAAGCACCTGCATCTCAGAGTCATCCTGACAATGTTTCAGGGGCAGCCCGGCCTTCGCATCCTGCCCTGCCCCCTTCTACCTGATAACCTGCCTGGTGGGGGTCCCCACCCCTTCTCCCAGATGCAGCCCAGTATCTGCATTTCAAACACCTTGCTCCGGATACCCATTCTCTAGGGGGTCTTTCTCACCCTCCCTCCAAACTCAGGATGGCACCAGCTAGGCTTCCTCCTATCTGATACCTTCAGGGAAAAACTCAGAAGTTTTTCTATTTACATCCAAAAAGCCCTTTGTTCCAAGAGGAACAGAGGTGGGGAAGCAAGACCCATCTCCTTAAAAACCCCCAGCCTCAACCGGACTGTGCGCTCTCAGCCCTCTGCCTGTCTGCTGAGCCGCCCGCCTGGCCAGGCCAGGTGTACTCTCTCTCCCCACTCCCAAACCCCCCCAGTCTCTCAGGCTCTGTCTGGAGAGGTGCCCATCCGTGCTTACGGATGTCCCTTCCCTAATAAACCTTGCTATTTTACCTCCCACTACTCTATGTCTCACGCCTGAATTCTTTCTTGCGCTAAGACAAGAACCCTGCAAATTTCTCTTGTAACACTCCCATCCATTGATCCATTTCCCAAATGACTGCAACAGCTGCATCTGGGCCAGGCACTCAAACTGAGTATCCTGTGTGGAAGGCACAAACCCAACCACTTGGGCCATTGCCTTCTGCCTCCCAGGGTCTGCATTAACAGGAAACTGGAAATCAGAAGCAGAACGAGCACCCACCTAGGTACTCCAGTGTGGGATGGGGGCATCTCAAGCTGAGTTTTAATTCCTGCACCCAGTGCTGTCTCCCTTACTGCTCTTATCAATACCCAAAATAGGTTCAATGTAGGCAACTTGGTCACCCTTCCACCAAATGTCAATGCTCTTAGTTCTGGTCCTGCTGACACTGTTCCCACCTCTGCCTAGCCTTGCTATGGTGGCACAGAGAAGTTCCTTTCTGACTGGCATTTGTTAGGACTCAATAAATCCTTTTATTTCAGGTATCTCTTAATGCCTAGACTTGAAGGCCATCAATCTGTTTTAAGCAGATTATAGATCTTCCTGTAAACTTAGTTACTATAACAAAAGTATGAGCATACACAAAGAAACAAAAGCAGAATGCCTCTCCCCACTCTCCTGCACCCCATAAAGGTTGCATTTGAGAGGCTCTGTGGTTTTGCCAAAGATCCAGATGGTTCCTGAGTAAAAAAAAAAAAAGAAAAAAATTCTGGCTCTTTTGACCATTCATGATGAAATCTGAGAAATAACATACAGTGTGTTTTTTAAATATTTTTTTAGAGGCAAGGTTATTTTTGAGCCAAATGGTTCCACTGAACACCATAGGTGAGGGGAAAGGAGATGGCTTCAGAACTGCGCAGCTCAGTCCAGGAGGGCTGGTACCTGCTGGGCCACCCAGGGCAGTGCTGCGGGGGTGGGGGTGGGGGGGAGGCTGGGAGGACCGGCGCTGGATGCTAGATAGGCGCCTCAGGCCCACCCACCCTTCAGCTCCAACTGAGACAAATTAGGACCAGAATTCAGCACCTTGCACAGTGCTTTTTTTAAAGGTATTTCTCTGGTTATTCCTCTTCTATCACCTGTTGGTTAAGCTCTAAACAAATGCATTTGACTCAAATCAGACATGAATATCAGGGCCAAAGGACTGGACCAAAGTGCAGGTGAAGAGCTCACCCTCCCCCCACTTTTGATTTTTTAAGATTTATTTATTCAGAAGTCAGAGTTACACAGAGTGAGAAAGAGAGGCAGAGAGAGAGAGAGAGAGAGGTCTTCCATTAGCTGGTTGACTCCCCAGTTCACTCCCCAGTTGACTGCAACTGCCAGAGCTGTGCTGATCTGAAGCCAGGAGCTTCTTCCAGGTCTCCCAGGCAGCTGCAGGGATCCAAGGTTTTGGGCCATCTTTACTGCTTTCCCAGGCCATAGCAGAGATGGATCAGAAGTAGAGCAGCCGGAACTTGAACCGGCACCCATATAGGGGGCTGGCACTGCAGGAGGCGGCTCTACCTGCTACACCACAGCGCTGGCCCTCACCTCCTTTTACTCACTGTTTAATTCCAGGGTAATGCACTTCACCCGGGACTTGCTTTCTTCATTACTAATGGAGATAGGGAGAGGTTTTGTGGTACAGCAGGTTAAGCTGCCTCTGAGGACACCTGCATCCCATATCAGAGTGCTTGGGTTTGAGTCCCAGCTCAGCTCCTGATTCCAGATTCCTGCTAATTCATTCTGAGAGGCAGCAGATGATGTTAAGTGCTTGGGCCCTGCGCACCACGTAGGAAACATCACGTAGGAAACCTGGGTGGAGGCCCAGGTTTCTATTCAGCCTGGCTTCTGCGGCTGTTGAGGGCATTTGGAGAGTGAACTAGCTGATGGAAGATCTCTCTTCTCTCTCTCACCCCCTCTCTCTCCCTCTCCTCCCATCTCCCCATCTATACCTTTCTAGTAGATGAAAATAAACAAACATTTTAAAAGTGGAGGTAGGGGCCAGCGCTGTGGCGCAGCGGTTAACGCCCTGGCCTGAAGCGCTGGCATCCCATATGGGCGCTGGTTCTAGTCCCAGCTGCTCCACTTCTGCTCCAGCTCTCTGCTATGGCCTGGGAAAGCAGTAGAAGATAGCCCAAGTCCTTGGGCCTCTGAATCCACGTGGGAGTGAAGTAAACCACGCCCGAAAATTCCAGGACATTGAGCAGGTTGCCCAAGGTCACATACCAGAGGGTGGGAAGTCAGGTTGTCTGATGCCAACGTTGTTCCTCTTAGGCAGGGTGGCTTCCTTCTGCCTCTGAGGCTTTGGAACGTGGTGCTCGGGCCTCCGGGGTGGAAAGTAGAGACCCGGAAGAAGCTCCTGGCTCCTGGCTTCGGATCAGCGCAGCTCTGGCCCTTGTGGCCAATTGGGGGAGTGACCCATAGGATGGAAGACCTCTCTCTCTCTCTCTCTCTCTCCCCTCTCTTCCTCTCCTCTGTCTGTGTAACTCTGACTTTTGAATAAATAAATAAATCTTTTTAAAAAATTGAAAGACAATAAAATGGAGATAAATAATTGGGTTCTTTTGTTAGGTTTTGTGGGGGCACCTAACCATTGGAAAAACGTGTTCACATGCATGCTTCCTTTTATGATTGAAAGAGTCCTCCTCGCCCCCACCCCTTGCTTCTCCTGGTCCCAGTTCTCCAGCATGAAATATAAGAGAAGAAAACAAAAATGCATTCAGCCTCTTGTAGGTAGGAGATCACTGAGCCGGGTGGTTTAATGATATTTTATTTAATTCTCAATTTCACTGCATTCTCAATAATCATGTCAGTGGAGCAGGTACTATTCGGATTATCTCCGCTTTATAGATAAGCAAGTCAAACTCAGGAAAGTTAGAGAATCTGGCTTCAGTGCCATGGCCATGGTGTTGAGATCATGGCACAGGCTCTGCGCTCCCTGCCAGGTTCATCTGCCTCTCATTTCCGCTCCTTCTAAGGCTCCTGTTACCTCCAGGGACCAGCTGAGGGGAGTCGCTTTAAATGTAATCACATTGCACGTGCATGCTTTGTTTCATTATTGTGATCCAAGTAGCTAGAAAAACTCCAAAAAGGCCTCGACATGCTGACCAGCCCACTGCACTCTAGATTTTTGCGATGTTGAGATTGCATAGCTACTGATGTGTGTTTGTCAAGGACGTGAAGGGCCCAGAAAGGAGTGTGGATCTTGTTCTCACAGAGTGGGCTCTCTACTTTCCACCCCGGAGGCCCGAGCACCACGTTCCAAAGCCTCAGAGGCAGAAGGAAGCCACCCTGCCTAAGAGGAACAACGTTGGCATCAGACAACCTGACTTCCCACCCTCTGGTATGTGACCTTGGGCAACCTGCTCAATGTCCTGGAATTTTCGGGCGTGGTTTTACTTCACTTGTGAAATAGAGCAAGCACTATCTACCTTAAAGGCTTATTTGGAATGCTACAGGTGTATTAAGAACCCAGCGTGTAGGACATTCATTGATCTGCTTCCCTGAGTGAAAGTCATTTGCCCCAACAAGGCCTGAATGCTCAGGGTTGGGCAATGAAGGGGGAGAGTGGGGGGGGGGGGTACAGCAGAGAAGGGAAGGAAATGAGAGGATGAGACTCACCTGCCTCCTGGCCCATTAATGCTCTTATCTCTTCCCGGGTCCCCTATCTGGATTAGAGACCCAAATCTCCGTTTTCTTGAAAGCAAACTTGGGGGTAGTTGTTTGGCACAGTGGCTAAGATGCTGCTCAGGACACCTGCATCCCATATTGGAGCTCCTGGGTTCGAATCCCTGCTCTGCTCCTGATTCCAGCTTCTGGGAGAGCACAGCCCGAGAGGCTGCAGGTGATGGGTCAAGTCCATAAGTGCCCGCAGCCCATGGGGGACGCCTGAACGGAGCTCCAGGCTCCTGGTTTGGCCTTGGCCCAGCCCTGCTATTGCAGGCATTTGGAGGAGTAAACCAACAGATAGAAAACTCTCCCTGCCTTTCAAATAAAATGAAAATAAGTAATTTTAAAACTTGTTTAAAAAAATAAAGAAAGAACACACTTGGTTGGCAGTGTAGTGGGAGTGCGCTGGCAGGAAGTGGAGAGCCCCAGAGCAGGAGGAGAAAGGAGGGAGAGCTGGGGAGAACGGAGGGAACAGTCCATCGGATGGGGCAGGGAAAGGTTTGTGGCTTCGGGTTTCTTCCAGCCAACCCAGACAAGGGACTTTGCCTTGACCTCGTTCCCATTTGCTTGTGGACTTGTTTTTGGATGCCCAACCTTGCCTTGTGTAACATTGGGACACAGATGAGTCAAATTCCCTGGTGAGCAGTGGCCAGAGGACAGGCAGGGTGTCGCTGAGAAGGCCCTGGGCTCTCCGAGGGGTGCAGGGGTCATCCGCTGCTCATCACTAGCCTGACAGTGACCCACGCGCTTAGCAGTAGCTACTGAAGGAACCAGGAGGCAAAAACGCACTTCCTTTGGCCACGCACAGAGTCTCTTCACTTGTGTATTTATCCATTTATTTCAATAAGGGATCCTGGGCCTGTGCCCTGGCTGGCAACAGAACCAAGCGGTTATCACTGGCTGTTCTGGCATCAGACTCACTGTCACAGGGCAGAGTTTAATGTCCTGGGCGATTGAGGGGGTGCCTTGGGATCAACCCCCAGGGAGAAGGGAGTAGGACTGGGCAGGCAGAGAAGCTGAGCTGCAGTGCAGGGGCAGCAAAGGCCGCAGCCCACTCCCAGGGAGCTCTAGAGTTAGGACAGCCCTTCAGGCTTGGCCTGCCCTGTGTTCAGATGGCCCAGCCACTGTATTCCCACGCTGATCAGTCATAGAGCAGCTGCCCTGGGAAGGACAAGGCATCTGGGTGAGGCAGCTCTTAGTTGCTGAAGTCATCATTGAAAGGGCTCTGAGCTGAATGGTTGTCTGCCAACAGCACTCCCAGCACGTGGGCAGAGTCCTTCCTCAAAGGGGAACCTGGCTTGCACCTTGTCCTAGTCACAACAGGTTCTGAAATGTGATTTCTCCAACTCACTCTGTGACCCATCCAGTAAATGGGGTTTTGCCTTGACCCAAGGCAAGAGGCCCATCCAGTAAATGGGGTTAATAACACTGCACAGTTACCAGCAGCATAGATTGCATTGATTCTCACCAGTCCATCTCGGGAAGGCTTCCCAAAAGCAGATGTCCCAGCCGGGGCCTGCAAGATGAGCAGAGGCTGCCCAGGCAGGCGAGGTGAGGATGGCAGGAGGGGAAGAGGTTTTCAGGCAGTAGGAGGAACATGAGCAACAGCCCAGAGGTGAGAGCACCCGAGAGACAGTGTGGCTGGAGTGGGGTAGCCTCTCCCTGGCAGAGAGCCTGGAGCCCAGCCTGGGCCCGCAACTGACCCTGGCACAAGAGGCCTGGAGGAGGAGATGTCTCCTGCTGTGAGTGTGGCCTTGCCTGCTTGGCTGCCAATGGAGCCAGGCCTCCCAGACATCTTGGGGTTGAGAGCCAGGGAGGCTGACAAGGTCACACTGGACATTAACCTCTGAGGCCAGGGAGTGGTAGGGCAGCAGCCCCCTACCCTAGAGTCCCCTGAAGCCCTGGACTGTGCAGTCACCTGGGCACCAGGGCAGGTTATCGTGCCCAGCTGGGGTTTCAGGGCCATCCTCAGCTTGCACAGGAGGCGGGGAGAAGGCACTAAGGGCTTCACTTTCCGCCTGCTCTCAGCCCCAGGAAGTAATCTGAGCACCACTCTGGGAGTCAGGGAAGCAATCGGCTGTGTGGCCTGGTCCCTGTTCCTTCACCTCTCTGGGCTGGGGCATCTTTTCCCGGTTCACAGTGGAGCTGAAGTGGGCGTCGCACAGAATCCCTCTGCTCTGGAATTTCCAGGTTGAGGCATTTTCTGAGCTGCCACTCATGTCTCCTTTTCTTTGATCCAGCAGCTCCTTTCTTGCTTCAAGGTGGCCATTTCCTCTCCTGCTTCTCTTAACTTCTGAAGGAGCTCTCAAGGCCACTGCCACAAATCCTCAGGCTTGCCCCCTCTCCAGCAGGAAGCCGAAACAATGGGAATCACTTCCCCAGTGGGGCAGCCCCTGACGGGCCAGGCCAGCGTAGGGATTAGAGTTGTTTTCTCAGCAGGACTGCTGCTTTTCCCCAGGCCCACCACGCCCTCTGCCCTGGCCCCCTCCTGACCGCCCTCTGCTCTGGCCCCCTCCTGATGGTGCTCTCTGCCCAGGTGGGCTCTGCTGTGCTCTCAAAGCTCAGCTCAAGGCCAACCCCCTTCTGAAACCTCCCCTGGAAGGAATCTGTCTCTGGGCAGGGCAGTGTCACATGTGTCCAGCTTCTTAGCCACTATGCTATTCTGCATATGCAAATCACCACAGGTGAGGATCCCCTTCCTGTGCCCAGCCTGAGGCTGGCATTTGGTTGTAGGTGCTTGACATTGGGTGGGAGAAGGGAAGAGGAAAAGAGGGAAGAAAAGGAGCAACATGAATCCCATAGGAAGGCTGGTGGTACACTCAGGGCATACTGAACCCCTATTGGTTGTTCTACATCCAATATGAATCCCTAGCATAAGATGCAAATGGTGGAGACCCTGAGGACCCAAGGCATCTCTAGTGAATGGCTCTGCTCAGGAATAAGGAAGCAGGATCCCAGTAAGGTCTCCCTGGGTCATGGCTGACACCACTAGAAGTCACTTTGAAAGATCCTTAGCTGCTCCTTCCCTGGGGTGTACAGAAAGTGTGTGTGGTACCAGTGAGCCAGGCAGGACCGTTAGCTGCCATTCAAGGGTCTGATCAAGAGCTGCCCTTGGCTTGGGAGCCTCCAGGTTAGCGAACACACTTGTAGGTGGGAAAGTGGCACATCCTCACCCCATGGGGACAGACGCTCCTGTGCTGGGAATGCTTCTAGACCTTACCCTGTGTCTCTCTTCATCTGGTCACACATCGGTATCTCTCACATAATAAACTGCTCAACATAAGTGAGTGCTTCCCTGAGTTCTGGGAGTGATCCTGGCAAATTCATTGGACTTGGCCAACAGCTCGTTGGTTGGAAGCATGGGTGACAACCTGCTACTTGCATTTTGGTGTCTGAATTCACGGGCAGTCTTGTGGGGCTGAGCCTTTAACCAGAGGGCTCTAACTCTGGATGGTGTCAGAACTGAGTTGCATTAGTGGACACTGGACAACCACTTGGTGTATGGGGAAAATCCTTTATTCACGTGGTGTCGGAAGTGTTCTCTGTTGAGTGCTGACTATACGGGAGGAAGATACACTTTGGTTTTGTCCCATTTCTTACAGTGAACAAGGAAAGATAAAATGCTGATGGATAGAGAGGAGGGCCAGATACTGAGTCCTCTCTCAGATCTGTTTTCATGGTTCCCATAGAATTTTCTGGAACTCTGAGCTCCACAGTGTGTCTGGGACATGACAGCCAGGGAACAGGTGTCCAGGCAGGGGACAGAGCTGCACAAAGCTGTCAGAGGAAGGACCGCCTGCACCGGGGCAGGTACTGAGCATTATTTCAGAAAGGGAAGACAGTGTAGCCAGGGGAGAGGGTGGTCATGGGGTTCCATGGGGAGGTGACTTGGGCAGGAAAGGGCTCTGTGGGCTCTTCAGTGAGAGGGTATGAAGGGGACACTTCCAGTGGTTTCTAAGCAGGAGGCGGAGGAACATGGGATCTATTCCATGGTTTGGACCCTGGCTGCTGTGGGGAGGGAATGAGCCTGGATGAGCATGACGGAAGCAGGGAGGAGTGGAAGGGCCCACTGGGTTGCCCACAGGGAGCCTGTGGCCTGGGGCCTTGGGAAAGGGAGGGCTCATTGGAGCTGTGTGCGGCAGAGAGATGCAGTGGGATTGCTGATGTGGGGGCGAGGGAAAGAGAATTCACAGACTCCTCTGGGATGCCGGCCTGAGCAATAGGGCAGGAGGCAGGAGGGGGGAGAAGCGGAGGAGCTCAAGGCCAAGACTGCTGTTTATTTGTTTAATTTGCACAATGCCTCTCGGTGGAGCCAAAAATACAGCCTGCAAGGCCAAGACCTGGTGCTTTCTGCTGCAGCCACAGCACTTCCTCCACCATTGTTGTCATTTCTACCTTGGAGCCTAGGCAGTCATGGGGCTGGCCCAGTCCTTGGCCTTGACTTCCCTGGGGAGGCAGAGACTCCCAGGACTCCCTCTCCCTGCAGGGTCCTCTTGGCCCTGGGGTCTGCTTCACAGTCCATTCCAGACAGGGCAAGGGCTGTTCCTCACGTGTATGGCGGAAAGCAGCAGCCACCTCCGGTGACCCTCAGGCCCTGCTGGGTGTGGGAGCCTCAACTGCTCCCAGCAGTCCTGAGACAATGGTGCTGTCAGTCTCACTGCTTAAACCACATGCCGCTTTCTCCAAGGCACTGACTAGTGGCCTGCACCAAGAAAAGTGTTGCTGGAATTCCCTTCTCCCCGTGGGAAACGCACGCAGCACCTTCTACTGCGGCCAACCCCCATGTCATTTGATGAAAGGCTCGTCTTCCTGGTGATGCAGAAGGCAAAGGAGGCGGGAGGGGAGAGCTAGCGGTCAGGTGGATCAGAACCAGGCGTGAGGTCCTAGGATCACATCCATCTGTGATGGCCTCTGAGGGGAGCCAGCCAGGATGCCTCAGGCATGAAGATCTCTCGCAGCCCCTGGACCCCGATAAACGCCATATAGACGCAGCCACGTACCTGGAGCTGCCTTCTTGCAAACATTGTAGGCTTTCAGCGTCCTGAAAGTGCTTTTGTTTTATTGATCTTTATTGCTTGTCTTCTGAATATTTTGTCACAGAAGATTTGAATAGAAGGAAAATCATTGGTGATTGTACCGCCCAGGGAGACCGCGGCAGACAGGTCCAGGGTCTCGGCAGCATCTCGTGGAGCGACTGTGTGGCTTACATGGTCACCGCTGAGCACTGGTTTAGGAGGCAGGTTTCCAGCTTTCCCTCCTGGGCACATCTTCTCAAGGTGCTTCCAAAGCTGCACCGTGGTTGGTGGGATGGAAGAGGCATGTGAAAACCACGTGGAAAACATGGATGACTTGATAAATAATGCTGAGACAATTCACTGCTTATAAAAAAAAAAAACAAATAAACCTCTAGTACCATGTAGTACCCTCACTCAAAATTCAGAGTTGCGAGTTAAATGTAAAAAACTCCCCATGTGTGTGACATGAATTATATAATAATTAATTTACACAGAACTTATGTACATTAAAGAAAAAGAGCATTTCAAGTACATCAAACCTAATAATAGAAAGGCAAATCAGGACAAAAATAGGCCATTTTAATTTATTGATTTTTTAAAAAATATTTATTTGTTTATTTGAAAGGCAGAGAGGCAAAGGCTGGGAGAGAGAGAGGGAGAGAGAGAGAGAGAAAATCGTCCATCCGCTGATTCACACTCCAGATAGCCACAACTGCCAGAGCTGGGCTGATCTGAAGCCAGGAGCCAGGAGCTTCTTCTGGGTCTCCCACACAGGTGCAGGGGCTTAAAGACTTGAGCCATCTTCCACTGCTTTCCCAGGCCACAGCAGAGAGCTAGATCAGAAATGGAGCAGCTGGGACTCGAACAAGTGCCTATATGGGATGCTGGCACTGTGGGCAGCAGCTTTATCCACTGTGCCACAGCACCAGCCTCACCTATTGACTTTTTAAGATTTTTCCCTTGTTTTCTGACACAAACCCTCGGCTGGAGCCAATCTCACAGCACACTTCCCTGACAGTCCATCCTTTCTGCCACCTGCAAAATCACACACTCATCTCCTTTCTGCTTTCTGACAAGGGAATTTCTACCTTTTCAGGTCCAGCAGAAGTTCTAGCTTTTTGTGAAAATCTCCCCATCTCAGACCCCACTGCCTGATGGACCTCTCTTCCAAAATCCCATAGCTCTGAAAGTGGAACTCATTTTCCATCACCATATTGAACTGCAGATTTATTTATTTTGTAAGGGACTTGTTTTCCTGAGTAGAATATGAGCCCTGTTCTTAAGTTCTTGCAGTACCTTCTGAATTGAACAAGGCTTTTTACACAAGGACAGTCAGTTTAAGGGGAAAAAGGCAGGTATATTGAGACATAACTCATAAACCATACACTTTGCCCATTAATGGTATATAATTCAGTCCTTTTTAAAACTCTGTTCCCAGGGTTGTACAAACATTACCAAAATCAAAAATGTTTAAGTACTTGTTCTTTTTCAACTTTATTTATTATTTATTTTTATTTCTGAAAGGCTTAGAAGGAGGGGGAGTGGGAGAGTGGGCCACCTGCCGGTTCACTTTCCAAATGCCTGGAACAGCCAGGGCTGGGTCAAGCCAAAACTAAGCTGGGAGCCAGGACTCTATATGGGTGGCCGACATGGGGAGCAGAGACCCAAGCACTTGAGCCATCATCTACTGCCCTCCAAGGTGTGCCCTAGCAGAAAACTAGGTTGTAAACGGAAGTGGGGCTTGATCCCAGACACTCTGACTGGGAGGGGCTGTACTACCATGCCTGCCCCAGCAAAATCATTTAGAACATTTTTACCACCTCCAAAACCCATCACCTATTAGTAGTCACTCCCTATTCCCTTCTAGTCTTAGATATCCACTAATGTACTTTGCTTTTCCTTCTTTATTTTTACAAAATTTTACTTATTCATATTTTGTTTGAAGATGTGAGGAGTCAGATGGGTTAACAGGTAGTCAGGGGGTCCCAATGGAACTTGGGGTGTAAAATATCTGCTTCCTTCCTTCTTCAGCAAGAACAAACAGGCTGCCCCCCTTGTTACGGAATTTCCTAATTTACCAGGAGGATAGCAAGGGAGCCCTTCCAGAGCTCACAGTTTACTGTGAAAACAAGTTACCTACCCCACCCTTAGCAGGCCTGACGGGAGAATTGTAAATCAGGCCTTTTGATGGGTTTTTGTCCCCACCTGGTAACTGAATGCCAATCTGATTGTCAACTTTTTCTTTTTCCCCCCTTCAAAAGTGAACTTAAAAATCCCACTGCCACCAGCCCTTTTGGGTTTTTTCCTCTCTTGGAAGCCCCCCTCCTACGCATCTTTCTCACTAAACAAAAGCTTAAAATGTACCATGCTGCCTCGTTCATCTGTGCTAGTGTTACCGGAGAAATCACAGGGTTCTTGTCTTCGCTCAAGAAAGAATTCAGGCGTGAGACAGAGAGTAGTGGGAGGTAAAATAGCAAGGTTTATTAGGGAAGGGACATCCGTAAGCCCGGGTGGGCACCTCTCCAGACAGAGCCTGAGAGACTGGGGAGGGGGGAAGGAGCGAGGTTACATGTTGAGCAGAGAGATTACACCTGACCAGGCCAGGCGGGCGGCTCAGCAGACAGGCTGAGCGATGAGCACGCAGTCTGGTTGAGGCTGGGGGTTTTTAAGGAGATGGGTCTTGCTTCCCCACCTCTGCTCCTCTTGGAACAAAGGGCTTTTGGATGTAAATAGAAAAACTTCTATCTGAGTTTTCCCCTGAAGGTATCAGACAGGAGGCGCATCCTGGGTTCAGAGGAAGCATATGGTGAAATTGTATGGCACCCCAAATTCCGGTAGCATATATCGCCCCCCAGATAGCACTTCTGGGGAACTCTAGAGGGACACATTTTTTCTTTTTCTTTTTTTTTTTTTTTTTTACAGGCAGAGTGGACAGTGAGAGAGAGAGACAGAGAGAAAGGTCTTCCTTTGCCGTTGGGTCACCCTCCAATGGCCGCCGCGGCCGGCGCACCACGCTTGTCCGATGGCAGGAGCCAGGAGCCAGGTGCTTTTCCTGGTCTCCCCATGGGGTGCAGGGCCCAAGCACCTGGGCCATCCTCCACTGCACTCCCGGGCCACAGCAGAGCGCTGGCCTGGAAGAGGGGCAACCGGGGCAGAATCCGGTGCCCCGACCGGGACTAGAACCCGGTGTGCCGGCGCCGCAAGGCGGAGGATTAGCCTGTTGAGCCACGGCGCCGGCCAGAGGGACACATTTTTGTATAAATTTTAGGAGGTCAGCTCCGATTTCACTCTGATATGGGATGAGGGTGTCCCAAGGGGTGTCTTCACCACTGCACCAAACGCCCACCCCTCGTTGTGGTCTTTAGTTGGAATTTTCCTTATGATTAGTAGTTCTGAGCATTTTTTTCATTTATCTGTCAGCCATTTGTATGTCATCTTTTGAAAAACAGCTATTCAGCTCCTTTGCCCGTTGTAAAATAAGGTTGTTTTCTTACTAGGTTCCTTACAAGTTTCCAATTTCCATGTATTTGCGAATTTCTTAAGTCTCTCTCTAGTCTAGCCTTTTCCAGCTTCTGGGAGCCGCCCACATTCCTTGGCTCCTGGCCAATTTCTGTCTTCAAAGCCAGAAATCACGTGGCTCTGACCTCTCTCTGCCCTCATTGCACCTCCCTCTCTCATTCTCTTCTCTTCCTCTTTCCCTTTCAGGGAGCCTTGGGATTACACTGGGCCCACCTGGATCACGCAGAGTCATCGCTCCATCTCCATATCTGCTACCAGTCCTCTCTCACAGGAGTGAGCTGGAGATCAGGATTCGGACAGCTTTGGTGAGCTGCTATTCTGCCTGCCACATCTTCCTTTCCTTTCTGTGTGTGAAATAACATACGAGAGCTGAGGCTAACACTCTGTGGACGTCCTCCCAGAGAAGGAGTCAGCCTCCCACAGGCCTCCAGGAACCCTGGCTGCAGGAGGTCAGAGCGTGATCCATCCCAGCCAAACACTGGGGCAGCGGAACTCACCACTGCCCCAACAGATGGACACGCGGCGCCTGCGCGGATTGGACCGCAGTTCCTGGCTGCTGCTCCCTCAGCTGCAAACGCCGCGGTGCTGGCGTGGGACTGGGAGCACCAGGCTCTCTTTTCTTCCTACAAGTAGATCTCAGCCCCTGCTTGTGACAGGAAGGAGTGGCTCCCCATTCATGCAGCCTAAAAGCAGCACCTCCACCTAAGGACCAGGGTCCCGCCCTGTAGATCCCTGTGCTCTAACCCCAGGTATAATGAAGGCTGGGGCGGGGGACCCTTGCTCCTCTCCCGTCTCTATGCTGTGTGGTTACTGGGTTGGCAGTCTCATTTTCCCCAGCAGCACACACACATCAAGTGCAGAAAACATAACAATAGAGTGGACATACTGTAGATTGAATGTCTGTGTAACCACCACTGTTCCAGGCACCGTCCAGTCACCTCACCTGCTCTCCCCTCTAGAGGAGGCTTAGTCTAATTTCATGGCTGTTACTCTGCTTCTACTCACGGTTACCTCTGTCTACTTAACCTTCTGTTCTGGTTTCTCTAGTTTGAACTTTGTAGGGGATCATGCATTTATCTATTATGTTGTATCTGAATTCTTTGGCTAATTGTTTTTAAGATTCACTCATTGTGTGTGTGTAGGCAGCTAGGATTTGTTCATTTTATTGCTATATGTTATTTGTTATATGAACACATTACAATTTATCCAGGCCACTGTTGACATTTGGGTTGCTTTTGCCTGTCAATAACACTATCAAAAACGTCTTTGCAGGTGTCTGGGTTTTCCACTGTTGCTGGAAACAGAGTTTCTGCCTTGATGGCCGCTGTTACCAAGGCCACAGACTCCTCTTTCTGGTCATTGTTTCTTCAGGGCGCCAGGTTTTTGCAAAAATGAAAGCGATCAGTTTTGCCCAAAGCAACACAAGAAATGCTCTTGAATTCATCATGGCCACCTGGAAGGCAAGACAGTTTCTGTCTTATCATTAGAGCCTTTGGCCCTGCCGATGTCAAACCCTGGTGAAGCAGTAAATCCACCCCCGGGTTTCTGTTGGTGAGGCTTTTGTTTCCTTGTTGTAATGTTCTCTCCTACCCATTGGGATCTTAACAGAGCTGGAGCAGGGAGATGTTCGTACCTCTCATCTGAGTCCTTACTGGCTTTTGGAATGTCTTTCACTGGGAGTCCTAATAATTGGCTTTAGAAGTTGCCGACTCCAGACTTGTGGGCTCCAGCACAACACCGTAGTCCACATTGTCTTCCCTTCCTCAAAGACTGCTAAGGTCCTAAGGTACCTACAGTCCTGTACATATGATTGAGGGAAGCTTCTCCTTTTCTTATGGTTCTGAAATACTAGGACATGCGGTAAAAACCTTGAGCTGGAAAGCAACATCCAGAAATAGGATTTTAAATTCAAAAAGTGCAGGATGTGGCAGAAAACATTTGTCATTTTGATGCGTTTTAATTTTGGGAACTAAATGGGCAGTAACAAATGGGCTTTTAGGCCTTAAAAACAGTTATTCATGCAACAAAAGGAGGAATCCAAGCCTAGATGTGACAGCTAGAAAAGCTCACCAAGTAACTGGGCATCTAGAGCAGATCACCCCAAATCTGATTGGGAATTTCCTTTCAAAAAAGATTTATTTATCTGAAAGGCAGAGTTCCAGAGAGGCAGAGAGGAGGAGAGAGAGAGAGAGAGAGACAGAGAGAGAGATCCTACACCCACTGATTTACCTCCCAAATGGCTGCAACGGCCAGAGCTGGGCTGATCTGAAGCCAGGAACCAGGGCCTTCTTCCGGGTCTCCCACATGGGTGCAGGGGCCCAAGCAATTTGGCATCTTCCACTGCTTTCCTAGGCCATAGTGGAGAGCTGGATCAGAAGTGGAATAGCTGCTGGTGCTGTGGCGCAGCGGGTTAATGCCCTGGCCTAAAGCGCTGGCATCCCATATGGGCGTCAGTTTGAAACCCGGCTGCTCTACTTACGATCCATCTCTCTCTGCTATGGCCTGGCAAGGCAGTGGAGGATGCCTCAAGTCCTTGGGTCCCTGTACCCATGTGGGAGACCCGGAAGAAGCTCCTGGCTCCTGGCTATGGATCGGCACAGCTCCGGCCATTGTGGCCATCTGGAGAGTGAACCAGCAGATAGAAGACCTTTCTCTCTCTCTCTCTCTCTCTCTCTCTCTCTCTGCCTCTCCTCTCTCTATGTAACTGACTTTCAAATAAATAAATAAATCTTTAAAAAGAAAAGAAGTGGAACAGCTAAAATTCAAACCAGCACCCATATAGGATGCTGGCGCTATAGGCTGTGGCTTTACTCGCTATGTTACAGCGCCGGCCCCTGGGCATTTCATTTTTAAACTTCTCTTAACAGCTGCCTTGGTGCCATGGTAAGATCCCTACTCAAAATCTCCCCTTGGCCTTTTTCAACAACAAGCAACCTTTCTCTTGACTGCAGCCAAAAGTTGTTTCTCACTCCTTTGATTCCCTCATGACCTTCAGCACTTTTTATCTCCTACCACATTTGCTTACTTATATATTCACCTACATGTGCATTTCACACATTTGATTTTTAGTTTCTAGGGAGAAGAATGTCCCCAGGATTTGTTTTGTAAACCCAGGGAGACTTAAATACAATAAATGCTCACTCTTACTTCATATGTATCAACATTAGAGTGTGTGGTAAATAAACAACACTCAAAGAAACAATCACATGGAAGACAGTGGAAGGGTGAGGTGGACTTAAGCATGTCTTAAGCTACTGGTTCTCAGGGTGACTGTCAAGGTGCAGTGGGATAAGCTGCTGCATGTGACACTCACATCCCATAACAGAGTGGCTGGGGCCAGGATCTGGTCCGGACTCCACTCTGATCCAGCTTTCCACTAACACACCTGGGAAAGAGTGGATGATGATGGCCCAAGAACGTGAGTCCCTGCTATATCCATATGTGAGATCAGGATGGAGTTCCTGGCTCTTGGGTTCAGCATGGCCTAGCCTTGGCCTGTTGTGGACATTTGAGGAATGAATCAATGTATAGAAGATATCGCTTTCTTTCTGCCCTTCTGCCTTTTCAATAAATCAACAAATAAACCTTTAAAAACATAAAACAAATCGACTGGTTCTCCATTGTAATTGCTGAGAGAGGGGCAGAGAGAAAAAATGACTTTAGAGTCACTTAAAGTAAAAGAGTTTATTTGAAGTTTTATATTCGCTATACAAACTGTTTATATGGTAACTACTGTGGAGTTTGGTTTTACAGGAGGGTTCATTCTCTAAAGCTCCTTTGTTAGAACTTTTAATCTAAAACCAGCCAGGATTCCTTCTGTGAATGTCAACAAGTGCTTTAGCACATTGTTCAGACAAATTAATTTTCTGTTATGTTTCACAGGCAAATCAAGGAGGGACTGAAAAGCTCTGATTGGCATCTACCTACAGTATTCGTGCTCTGTGCTTGTGAAGACTGGGGGTCTGCGATCCCATGCAACACCCAGGAAAATCCCCACCTCCAGCTACCATTCCATAGATGAACTACACGACATGTTCGTTTTCTAGGAAGTTGATGGAATTTCCATAGCAGAATGCATTGGCTCCCCCCACACCTCCCACCACCCCCGTCTTTTAAACTGAATTCGTGGATGATGTTAGTATTGTTCTATTGCATACTTTGAAGGGAACATGAAAAGAAGGCCTTTCTAGAAGTCCTCCCACATTTCCTCAACATTCCACACACTTACAAAGGGCATTGTCTCTGCCACAACCATCCTCTGAGGCCCAGATCCCAGAGACTCCAGGAGTCTTACAGGAAGGGGACAGAATGCAGGCCTGGACTATTCTGCCCACTTGAAGTAGACGTTTATTAAATAGTCTCAGACATTTTCTCAATCTCCAAACACCAAAATAGAAGCCGAGAATTGATGAGTTTAAGAGATGTGTGTATCTACCCCATGCCGCCACTGACCACCTGCCTATCCGTTCTCCACTACCTGGCTAGGGAGAGATCAATTACCCGACATCCTGAGGGGTGCTGCTAGGTATCTTCTCCCCTTCTCTGACAACAGGCTCCCCTATGATCATCTAAAGAGTCCATAACATTGTTTGAGAACAAAAGAAAGTTTATACATTGCCAGTGGCAATGTAAAATCGTGCAGCCACTGTGAAAAACAGTTTGGCAGTTCCTCAAAAAGTTAAACATAGACATAGTGACCATGTGATCCAGAAATTCTACTCCTATAGTCACCCAAAGAATCCGAAAATATATATTCTTTTTTTTTTTTTTTGTCAGGCAGAGTGGAAAGTGAGAGAAAGAGAGACAGAGAGAAAGGTCTTCCTTTTACCATTGGTTCACCCCCCAATGGCCGCTGCAGCTGGCACATCGCGTTGATCCGAAGGCAGGAGCCAGGTGCTTCTCCCGGTCTCCCACACAGGTGCAGGGCCCAAGGACCTGGGCCATCCTCTACTGCACTCTCAGGTCACAGCAGAGAGCTGGACTGGAAAAGGAGCAACTGGGACAGAATCCAAAGCCTCAACCGGGATTAGAACCCCGTGTGCCTGCGCCACAGGCGGAGGATTAACCTATTGAGCTGCGGCGCTGGCCTGAAAATATATATTCTTACAAAAACAGTGTACAAATACTCATAGCACGATTAATAACTATAGCCCAAGGGAGGGCATTATGGTACAGCGGGTAAAGCCGCTGCCTGCAATGCCAGCATTCCATATGGGTGCCAGTTCAAGTCTCAACTGCTCAGTTCTCATCCAGCTCCCTGCTAATGCTTCTGGGAAAGCAGCAGAAGAGAGCCCAAATGCTTGTACCACTGCCATGGCCTGGAAAACAGTGGAAGATGGCTCAAGTCCTTGGGCCCCTGCACCCATGCGAGAGACCTGGGAGAAGCTACTGGCTTTGTCTTGGTGCAGCTCCAGCCATTGCAGCCAACTGGGGAGTGAACCAGGGGATAGAAGACCTCTCTCTCTGCCTCTCCTTCTCTCTGTGTAACTCTGACTTTCAAGTAAAATAAATAAATCTTTTAAAAATATAGAAGACAATAGAGGATGGCATTGTAAGTAGTGGGTTAGGCCACCACCTGGCACGCCAGCATCCCATATGGGTGCTTACTGAACTCCCAGCTACTCCACTTCTGATCCAGCTCCCTGATAATATTAGCCCCTGGGAAAGCAGCAGAAGACAACTCAATTGCTTGGGCCCCTGCACCCACATGGGAGATCTGGAAGAAGCTCCTGGTTCCTGGCTCCTGGCCTTGGTTTGGCCCAGGCTGGCCATGGTGGCCATTTGGAGAGTGAATCAGCAGATGGAAGACCTCTCTCTGTGTGTATCTCTCCCTTTCTCTCTGTAACTCTGCCTTTCAAATAAACAAAGCAAAATTTTTTTAAAAACAAGGCAATAATGTTTACAATACATGTGTTGTACAGTAGTAGATCATAGTTATGTCATAGTTTCTGGTCATGCAAAAGATGTTTTAAAAAACTCTCAAATAATAAATAAATGGAGGGCTGGTGCTGTGGCATAGCAGGTAAAGCTGCTGCCTGCAGTGCCAGCATCTCATATGGGCACCAGTTTGAGTCCCAGCTGCTCCACTTCTGATCCAGTTCATTGCTATGGCCTGGGAGAGCAGCAGAAGATGGCCCAAGTCCTTGGGCCCCTGCACCTGTGTGGGAGACCAGGAACAAGCTACTGACTCCTGGCTTTGGATCGGTGCAGCTCCAGCCATTGCAGCCATGCAGGGAGCGAAGCCGGCTATGGAAGACCTTCCTCTCTTTGCCTCAGCCTTTCTGTAACTCTGCCTTTCAAATAAATGAATCTTTAAAATAAATACTTAAATGGATGAATAAAATAGAAGAGGAACTAGGAAATCAAGGTTGCTTTGTGGCTAACCATGGATGAGGAACACTTTGTATGATGTTCTGGGAGCGGGAGTATTTGGAGAGGGGGAGGCTGAGGGAAATATCAGCCAGCGTTTATTTTACAGGGGCCTTGTTTTGGAAAGGGTGGCCCCAAGCTAGGAGATTCTCTTCCCTTCCCAGACGACCGTATCCTGCTAGAGCTCTCTTTCTTCACTCCAGGCCCCGCACATGCTGCCCAGATGAAAAGAAAATCTTCCTGTAGCAGCCAAAGCAAACAAACAGCGAAAAAGCAACTGAACGCTGGGAGAGGAAGCCACACTCTGCATCCTGGCTGATAACATCCTCAAAATCAAAGCCACAAGGCACGTGGGCACGGCCACTGCAGGAGCTTGGGAGACACCCAGGGTCAGGTTAGCCAGAGGTGACAAGGGCTCTCGGTGCCATCAGTCCAAATTCCACCAACTTCGTGCCTGGTATCAAAGGGATACCAAGGCACTTCCTGTATACAGTAAAGGCCTGAAAAGCTCCTTGGATCAACTATTTGTTAAACTGAGGTTTTACTCTACCTGGGACCCGCAGCTGGATGTCACATCCCGGCTATGGAAGGCACCCCGCCGTAGGCAGTCTGCAGGGACAGCTCTACCTCCTGGCTCCTTCCTTCTCGTCTGTCCACTCCTTGCTTTCTTCCTCTAACCACACAGGAATAGACACCTTAGCCTACTTCCGACACCCCGGGGCGGAGAGGATCACCTAGCATGACTCAAATGTCAGCAGTAGTAGAAAGTGTGGCTTTATTTTTCCTCGGCCTCTTTGAAAACACTTGGCCTCTAAGTGGCTCTTAATCTCGACTCTTCACTGGGCTGGGTCACGGGATGTTGTTCCTCAGCGCTTACACGCCAGGAAGGAAAGCAGAGTTTCCTCTCACTTCCCCGGTGGAAACAGCGCCACGCACTTCCTCTCCGCCCGTCTCTCCAAAGCCCTGGGCACACCGCCCCCTGGTGGGAGTGCGGAGCAACTGCCTGGGAATGCCTGCGTCTCTCCCGGTTGGACACAGCGGTCCGCAGGGGTCAGATTGAACTCCGGGAGAGGGGACTGAGGCCCGGACAAGCGGGATGATGCCTAAAGAGAGCAGGCTGCAGTCATGTCCACTTGATTTCTGTTCCACAGAATGCAGAGCAGATCGCTTGGATTTTCAAGGCAAGCCGGAAACTTGCGGACTGAACCAACTGAATAAGCCAAACAAAACAATTTGAGTCCTGGTGTTTGGGGCTGCAAAGCCATAAGGAAGTCTTGATTTCTTGTGTAAAAGATGAAACATTGATAATAGCTAATCCTGACACGTAATTGAGCAACAATCTTAGTAACTGAGAATATTTTATGTAACAAAAATCACAACTGAGACTATTTTATAAGGACAATAAGAGAACAAGCTAAAAAAAGAGAATACACTTATTCAATTGCTTCTGAGCTTTTTCTATTTGTATTTGCTTGCTAGATACTGACTTTACTTCTTGTATGAACCAGCAGAAACTAAATGTTTTCAGTAAAAATTATGGAATAAGGGCCGGTGCCGTGGCTCAATAGGCTAATCCTTCCCCTTGCGGTGCCAGCACACCGGGTTCTAGTCCCGGTTGGGGCACCGGATTCTGTCCCGGTTGCCCCTCTTCCAGGCCAGCTCTCTGCTGTGGCCCGGGAGTGCAGTGGAGGATGGCCCAAGTGCTTGGGCCCTGCACCCCATGGGAGACCAGGAGAAGCACCTGGCTCCTGCCATTGGATCAGCGCGGTGCGCCACGGCGGCCATTGGAGGATGAACCAATGGCAAAAGGAAGACTTTTCTCTCTGTCTCTCTCTCTCACTGTCCACTCTGCCTGTCAAAAATAAAAAAAATTTTAAAAAAAATAAGTAAAAATATTTTTAGGGGCTGCTGCCGTGGCTCACTTGGCTAATCCTAAGCCTGCGGTGCCGGCATCCCATATGGTCGCCGGGTTCTAGTTCCAGCTGCTCCTCTTCCAGTCCAGCTCTCTGCTGTGGCCAGGAAGGCAGTGGAGGATGGCCCAAGTGCTTGGGTCCTGCACCCCATGGGAGACCAGGATCAGCACAGCTCTGGCTGGAGTGGCCATTTGGGGGGTGAACCAACAGAAGGAAGACCTTTCTTTCTGTCTCTCTCTCTCTCACTAACTCTACCTGTCAAATAAAAAAATATTTTAAAGTTTTCAAATTTTTGAAAAAGCAATCATTTTAATGCTTCAGAATTCAAAAGATATAAACGTGTGTACAAGTGAAAATTTCCTTCTGCCTCATATTTCCAGCCACCCAGTCCATCTTTCCATATCCTCTGGACGAAGTCCACACTCCTCTGCACACAGTGTAATTCTCTCCACGCTCTGTGCCTGTTTACCTTCCCATCCTTTGCTTCCTCTCAGCCTTGCCTCACTTGCAACCAGCACTGAATTCAGTTTCGCAACACGTCACGCTCTCTGTCCCCCTTCCTTCATTTAGCCAGTGTTTCTCATCAGTCAGATTTCAGCTTCTCCGTCCCCAGGGGGGCCTGTGTCTAGCAGGCTCTTGTGGCCCCTGGTCTTGCCCTCATCGTGTGAGCTGATTGTCTGTTGTTACAGACCTGTAACCCTAGCAGTCTAATGGCTTCCTGGGGTGGGAGATACTGTCTTCCTCATTGTTACCAAAGCCCACATGTCAGCGTCTAGCACGGAGCAGGGGGGCCAGTGAAAACTGCTCGCTCCTGGACCACCATCTGCCCTGTGCCTGTTCTCTTTGAGTTCTGCTGAACCAGTGCTGGGACATCGTCTCCCGGGGTTGTGTGGGAGGGGGATCCTGGCCACAAAGCCCTAACTCTTATATGATGGAAACAGGTGTCTTCCTTGTGACCAGAAGGAGGCACCCAACTAACACACAAGTAACCTCTGGAGCTGGTTTGTTCTTGTTCAATTTCTCCTTGGGAAGAAGAGGAAATCCTGGTCACGTGACGCACAAGCTTGTGGGCGTGCAGAGATACTCCCCATTAGGAATGAATAACATGACATGGATGTTTCGGTGTCTGTCACTTGTGAACCTTATTAGCAAAGGTTAGAGTCCCTGAGCCCAATCAGCTCAGGGGCACTGAGCAGTGAGCATCCTCGCTCAAAAGCAGACTCGGAACTGTGGTGTCTTTGCCTTGGCCAGGCCTCACGTGGGGAACTTTCCAGGTGGACATCCAGCCTCCTCCAGACAACTCAAGCACTACCTGCCTCCTCCACAGCAACTTTCCTTCAAACTTCAACCCTCCTCACTCGCTGGGTGTCAAATTCTGTGAACTGTAAAGTCCTGTAGAATGCAGGTGCTGTCATCATTGCTGTGCATTAGAACAGAGCCGTGGTGGTGGGAAGGCAAGTCCTCTTCCCCGAGCCAAGGAAAATCATGAGCGCCAGATAAATGAAGCACTATCAAAATGAAATGAAATGACAAATACTCCCATATCTATCTGTGTATGGATATTCAATGGAAGGAGTTGCAATTCTCTTCCAAAACTGTGATAGTGCTTTTTTAACCCAACAAATACCCTACACATTGTACCGGTTAAAAGAAAAACTTTAGGGGCCCGGTGCCGTGGCTCACTTGGTTAATCCTCCGCCTGCGGTGCCGGTATCCCATATGGGCAGTGGCTTCTAGTCCTGGTTGCTCCTCTTCCAGTCCAGCTCTCTGCTGTGGCCCGGGAGTGCAGTGGAGGATGGCCCAAGTGCTTGGTCCCTGCATCCACATGGGAGACCAGGAGGAAGCACCTGGCTCCTGGCTTCGATCAGCATAGCGCCGGCCATTGTGGCCATTTGGGGGGTAAACCAATGGAAGGAAGACCTTTCTTTCTCTCTGTCTCTTTCTGTCTGTAACCTCTGACTTTCAAATAAATAAATAAATCTTTAAAAGAAAAACTTTAGAAAAATTAAATTGAATAGAGTTTATTTGAGTGAAGAATGATTCATGAAAGAGCTTCAGACAGCTCAGCTCTGCATCCAGGGCAGGGAGCCATTACAGACAGAATAGGAAGTGAAGTGCAGAAACAGTTTGGTTGATCACAGCCAGGCAGTACCTCATTTTCACCTAGACTGATCAGTTAGCTGCCTGTGATAGGCTGAAGCTTTGCCTGCTTCAGCTATTTGTTATACACCCAAGTTTGGTTTTTAGTGTGTGTATCAACTAAGTTAGGTTGCAGTTCACAACATAGAATCTCAACGTATGCAATACAGCCCCAGGCCAATGGCTTCCGCTTATTTAACATAGCCCTAGTTTAATTTTTCATTAGAATTGGGTATGAGCAGTCCGTGTCCACTTTCCTACTCAAGACCCTGCACTGACTAGTAAAGACGCCTATTAGTGCAATGCAGCATGGACTTCACTAAAGAACTCCTGGGTGCAGCCCAGAGTGTTTATGCCCTGGTTTCAGCTGAGAAAGGTGAGTCTGAAGCATCCTGTGTCAGGAAAGCTTTGGAGTTTGGGGATTGGGTCGTGACAGCATCGTGATGGTGGGGTGTATAGAACAAGAGGCCAAGTTCTAGCAGTGTTGGTGAAATGTAATCATGGTAGCCGGGAGAGGCCCACTATTCCAACTCCTTTAGGAACAGCATGGGGGAGGTGAAGGGCCAAACTGGTGTGGGTCAGGTAATCTGTTCTGGGACATAGGTCTAATAAAACTGTAGCCACCAGTTTCTCAGCAGTAATTAAGACGTGGAGGACAAGGCTATGTCTCTGCTGTTGTTGGATAAAATAAACACCTGGACTTCAAACACTGGCATTCAGAGAATGCCCAGCTTCTCACTCCCTACCCCTGCTGAGACAGCAGGTTTAGTGCAGGTTGTGTGCCACTGAGAGGGCCCAGGAGGTGGCCATCATTGGGTGCCCAGCCATGCCTAGTGCAGAGATGCACACCTGAGGGAATGGGGGGGGGGGAGCCAGCACAAGCACAGCTGATACTGAGTACTGAGCCATTTAAGTCAAATACCTGGGACACATTGAAACTGTTTCCTTGAAGGGTAAAGTCAGATGTACCCATTTGTGACCCTGATTAAAAGAAAATCCCTTAGACCAATTCAGTTTAGTAGCATTGAATGAACAGCGTTTATTCAAGCAAAGCAAAATAAAAACCCTGGTGAATCAAGCAGCTCCCAGAAGGAGAGCAGGTTCTGAGAACTCCAACAACATGAGCCAACAACATTTATAGAACAATAAATGTGAGGCATGGGAAACTACTCAATTTGTTACAGCTTAGTCAACCATCCAGTCAATGGGTTACAGCTTAACTAGTTAATTGTTTATAGCTTCATCAGTTAAATGGCTGCAGGGCCTTTTGCAACCAGGCAAAACTCAGTTCCTGTGATTAAATTCAATATTGGTTTCATCTGTTGAGCCCAGTGCAGCGACCCAGTCCAATTCCATGGCTTCTTTATTTACTAGCTGTATGTCTGAAGCATGTGTTTAAATTTTTTTAAATTTTTATTTATTTTTTATTTTTTGACAGGCAGAGTGGACAGTGAGAGAGAGAGAGAGAGACAGAGAGAAAGGTCTTCCTTTGCCGTTGGTTCACCCTCCAATGGCTGCCGCGGCTGGTGCGCTGCGGCCGGTGCACTGCGCTGATCCAATGGCAGGAGCCAGGTGCTTCTCCTGGTCTCCCATGCAGGTGCAGGGCCCAAGCACTTGGACCATCCTCCACTGCACTCCTGGGCCACAGCAGAGAGCTGGCCTGGAAGAGGGGCAACCAGGACAGAATCCGGCGCCCTGACCGGGACTAGAACCCGGTGTGCTGGCGCTGCAAGACGGAGGATTAGCCTGTTGAGCCACGGCGCTGACTGTTTAAAATTTATAGATAAGGGAGGGGAGGAAGCCAGAATGATCTGGGTGGTAATCATTGAGGTTGATGCAATATTGTAGCTTGCTGTGGCTCATAAGATTTCTTGGGAGTTGAAGGTTGAGTTATCCTCACAGCCTGATAACCTGATGTGCTCCTCTCCCCAGGAAAGCCAGCGTATGGAGTGGCAATAATCAGTGCTTCTGGTGGCTACTGGGAACCTACCCTCCGAGGGGGCCTGGCTGGGCAAGTGGAAATTGCTTTTCAGACAGCCTTTTTTCTGCTTCCTTGGTTGCTATGCCAATTGACAGTTTTCTTTAGGTATAATCTCAGTGCCTCTAGCAGACCATGTTTCCTCACTAGGAAGAGAGATTATTTTTAAACAGTGCTTGCCAAACACACACACACACACACACACACACATGACAAACTAGGGAGGAAAAATCAATGGCTCTGAAACACATAAGGATAAAGAGAAAATTCCTTTGGCCTTTAAAAAAAAAAGATTTATTTATTTATTTTGAAAGTCAGAGAGAGAGAGGGAGATCTTCCATCCTCTGGTTCACTCCTCAAATGGCCCCAACAGCTAGGGCTGAGCCAGGCCAAAGCCAGGAGCCAGGAGTTTCATCCGGATCTCCCAAATGCATGGCAGAGATTCGAGCACTTGGACCATCTTCTGCTGCTGTTCCTAGGACACTGGCAGGGAGCTGGGTCAGAAGGGGACATGAACCAGCGCCCATATGGAATGCTGACTTCTCAAGTGGTGGCTTTATCTGCCAAGCTCAGTGCCAGCTCCAAGGGAATTTTTTTCTTTTATTCTTTTTTAAGATTTATTTATTTATTTGAGAGGCAGAGGTACAGACAGAGAGAGGTCTCCCATCTGCCGGTTCACTCCCCAAATTGGTGCAATGACCTGAGCTGGGCTGATCCAAAGTCAAGAACCAGGAATTTTTTCCAGGTCTCTCACTTGGGTGCAGGCGCCCAAGGACTTGGGCCATCTTCCACTGCTTTCCCCGGTGCATTAGCAGGGAGCTGGATTGGAAGTGGAGCAGCTGGAATTTGAACTGATGCCTGTATGAGATGTTAGGGCCACAGGGAATTCCCCAAGAGAAATGTTCCTGATTTCCAAAGGCTCTTATAAATCAAAAAGGAAAAGGCAGAGAAAGGGGAAAGAGAAACAAATAGCTGGTAAGACTAAAGAGTCCAACCCATGCCATGCTTACTGATGTTCCTCACTTATGCTCATGTCCCTTTCCACCCACATTCTTATTTCTCCCTGATTTGGGAACTCTTTAGCCTTAAGTTGGGCATTTGCACCTAACCACCCTTGGTGTTAGTTCTTCTCTAAACACCCTGAGTGAACCTTCCCACCTGGAAGTCTGCTCATGCTAACTGCTCTTCGGAGTAGAGACACGGTGCTTCTTTATCTGGGCCCTGCCTAGCTTTCCTGCCTTAGCTCCTGCCACCTGCCCAGACCCTGGTGCATTCTGGTCTAGCAGAATGGCTGCTGGGGCACAAACATGCTGTACTCTGTTTCCTTCCATGTCTTCAGGCCATCCCATGTTCCCAGGATCTCTTCTGCTGCCACTCCCTCCCCAAATCCCTCCTCAAGTTCACCTTTCCTTGCAAACGTTCCTTCTTCTGAAAATGTCACTATGCTGAAATGCAGCTGCTCCTTTGTTATGGTTTCACTGCATTTTTTTTTGGACAGGCAGAGTTAGACAGTGAGAGAGAGAGAGACGGAGAGAAAGGTCTTCCTTCCATTGGATCACCCCCCAAATGGCTGCTATGGCCAGTGCACTGCGCTGATCTGAAGCCAGGAGCCAGGTGCTTCCTCCTGGTCTCCCATGGGGTGCAGGGCCCAAGCACTTGGGCCATCCTCCACTGCCTTCCTGGGCCACAGCAGAGAGCTGGACTGGAAGAGGAGCAACCGGGACAGAATCCAGCACCCCAACCAGGACTAGAACCCAGGGTACCCGCTGCTGCAGGTGGAGGATTAGCCAAGTGAGCCACGATGCTGGCTTACTTTTTTTTTTTTTTTTTTTGAACGGCAGAGTTAAAGATAGAGGAAGAAAGAGAAATATTCTATCTGCTTTTTCACTCCCCAGTGACTCCACAGTGACTGAGGCTGGGCCAGGCTGAAGCCAGGAGCCTGGAACTCCATTCGGGTCTCTCACATCGGTGGCAGGGGCTCAAGCATTTGGGCCATCATCTTCTGCTTTCCCAGATGCATTAGCAGGGAGTTGAATTGGAAACAGTGCAGCCGAGACTCAAACTGGCACTCATGGGGTGCCGGCTAATGCACTGTGCCAGAAGGCTGGCTGCTTTCACTGCATCTGGACGTGCCTGGGCTCTCACACCATCTTCTGGAGTAGCAGGGGAGGCACCAGACTTCCCAGCAGCCCAGTGAACTCCTGGATGCAGGGCCGGCTCCTTCTATCTAAACTTCAAGTCCTCAGTGCCAGGCGGTACAAAGCCTGGTCATTAATCAATGCATTGATTATCATCAATGCTGATGAGTAACTAATAAGACCTCTGCCTGTCCGAAGTGCGGCTCTCAAGCTCCTTGCTCTCTGCCAGTGGACTCTGGGCACGGGGTGGGGGGTCTGACCCTCTCCAGAGTCTGCAGGGGCAGAGGGGGTCAGGCCCAAGTTTACACTTAACGTGCCCCTCACTCCTGTCGCGGGCTGAAAACACCCAAAAGTCCTGGCCATGAGCGGGATTCAAGAGGCTGAGCCCACCAGCCTGGGATTTCAGACAGGGAGTTTTGTCGGGTGGAGAGGAGGGCGCAGGCCTGGCTTTGCTTTCGCTTTTCACAACAAACATCCTGGGGAGCCTGGCCCTGGGGTTCCCCCTCATTCCCCACGCTCCTCCCACGCTGCCCTCAAGAGGGGGCGTCTTCTCCAGCGGGGAGGGATCTCATGGGCTGGCCTCCTTCCACTCCTCTTCCACTACCATGCCACGGTTAAAGAGACATTCTTTTGAAAAATAAACAAATGACCTCAAACCTTACCACGTCTAAGAAATTCTGCTGTTAGCTCAACTGCTTAGTTGAACGGGGGCTGGTGTGTACCCGCCCCCAGCCCCCGGCCGCTCGACCTCACCCTCCACACGCCCTTTTGGCCTCTGGCACCCGATTCCAGGCCCTGCCTACTCCAGGCAGCCAATCCCGACCATTGTGGGGAAGGGAGGGGAAGGGCCGGCGCCGGAGCCGGAGCCGGTTTGGCTCCGCCTGTCCGCCCGAGGCCTTGAGCACCCACTCGCTCTCCCAGGCCCTGTTGCTGCGCCGTCCCGATCCAGGCTCTCGCTTCGCCATGGGCGCCGCGGGCTCCTCTGCGCTGGCTCGCCTCGGCCTCCCCGCACTGCGCCTCCCCGCGCAGTCCCGGCCCGGGTGGCTCGGGGTCGCCGCCCTGGGACTGGCCGCAGTGGCGCTGGGGGCCGTGGCTTGGCGCCGCGCGCGGCCCAGGCGGCGCCGGCAGCTGCAGCAGGTGGGCACCGTGGCGCAGCTCTGGATCTACCCGGTCAAGTCCTGCAAGGGGGTGCCGGTGAGCGCGGCGGAGTGCACGGCCATGGGGCTGCGCAGCGGCCACCTGCGGGACAGGTACTGCCGGGCCGGGCGCGTGGCCTCTCGGGCAAGCCATGGAGCAGGAGGTGGGGCTTGTCCTCTTGGAAAAGGAGATTAGAGATTCGCCTCCTGTGTTCTGGAGGCTGAGGGCTGGCCTTTGATCCCTTAGCTGGGGAGGTCGAGCTCCTGTCTGAATTTGGTGAAGTAGGCAGCCCTGCCCCCTTGGACACGGCCCTCCTCTGTGGCCTGCTTATCTCTGAGGCTTCTGCTGCCTGCGAGTCTTCCCATGCTGTCTTAGTATAAAGCCCGACAGCAGAAAATTAAGATGCCAGTGACAGTGGACAGGAACAAAGCAAAGCCCTAGTGTTGTTCAAAGACACTGGCTCAGCCTTGCTGGGGCTGGTTCCTCCCACTTCTCCAATCCTGGGAACTGTGCCTGTGAGGTTTGCTCCACTTTAATAAATAACCAGCAGAGTCTGCTCTTCTTCTGGGACAGGGAGGGTAGTAGGAGGCTGTGAGGGAGAGTTCCCTAGCCCCGGGGCTGGAAATAACACTCGTTATTAGGAGAATGGTGCATCCACTTCTCCCGGGGGCGCTGTGGTCCTCAGCCAGGAATCTGGGAGCACAGGCCTTCCCTACATGAGGCCCACGATACAGAAATTTCAATTTGAGGAGGACCATGATTTTTATCTGGCTGGGATGATTTAGCTGGGGGAGGGGGAAGATATGCAAGTTGGTCATTCAAGGAACCTGCTAGCAGAAGGCCACCTGCTGCCCTGTGTCCACTGCAGGACGCGTGGATGCTCTGCTGTCCTCTTGGACAATATGGGCTCCCATTGCACTGGAAAACATCACTTGCTTTAGAAAAGTATTGCGTATGTAGACCATGTATCACACGGGAGATAGTCCATCCTCCTTCCGGACTGCAGATTTCTAATTCTGGAGAGGTTTTAAAAATGCAATTTCCTGAGAGTGGTATCCCAGGCAGGACTCAGAATCAACAAGAGTGAAGCCAACTTGTCTAGAAGTTTAATTCTCCCCTCCCACCAAGTTGAATCTGATGCAGGAATTCAGGGGTTTTGTCCGAAGCCACTGCGAAGTGATGCTTAGGAAGTGATGCTTAGCGCCTATTCAAGTGTGGAGGGCTTTAGAAGGCTGCTTGTCACTGAAAGGACTTCAGGCACAGCAGTCCTGGACACCCTCCAAGAACTGGGAGCAGCGCGTTCCCATGATGCACAACCAGAGAAAATGGACGCGCGCTGCTCCCTTCCTTGTGTGAAGGAGCGCAGTTCCTACACAGATTTCCGGTTCTTCTCCATGGATCCTCTGATCAGCAGAATAAAATGGCTGCTTTCCCACTCTGCATCGTCACCGCTTTGCTGTGACAGTCTGTACTCAGGAAAGCAGATGTGTCCTTGCCTGTGCTTTCCTGCTCCTGCGAGCATCCGACAATAAAGAGAACTGGATCAACTTTCCCGGGACGAATACATGGGAGGGAGTGGAGTTAGGGAAGAGACCAGAGTGGCCGGAGGGGCAATGAAACAAACACTTCTGCTCTTGATATGCAGCAGCTGGTGAAACCTCGTCTTGCAGATTAGCTTATTGAAACTCCTAAGGATGGTGTGGGTTGCATACTATTACCTCCGTGTTGCAGAGAAGGAAACCATATCAGAAAGGCTGAATATCTCACCCAAGATCACAAAACCAGTAAGTGCTGGAGGGATTTGAACTCAGGCCTGGGTGAACATTGCTCTCACACTATTCCTCTGAAACTAGGATGGGATGTAAAAGTACAGGGATTTTACTGGGGATCAGGAGAGCTTGGACAAAGTCACTTAACTCCACCAAGCCTCAGTTTTGTCATTTGGAGAATGAGGGGTTGAACTTGATGATCCCTAAGACCCCATCTCACCTAGATATTTTTAAAAATGAAGGATCATTAAAATTTGAAAGCAAATTTTGAAAGTACTCTGCTTGATAGCTGCTGTTGCCTCCATATGAGAACACAAGAACACAACTACGCGTATTCCTAGAATGTGGGCAAAGGACTCATTTAATTCCTCAACCTGTGTCTTTGAAATGGTTCAGAGAAGCTGAGACTGCCCTCTGCAAGTGCGCTGTGCCTCACTTTTCTAGAGCTGTTTTGTTCACAGCTCTCAGCATATTTGTACTTGAGCTTGGTTGAGTACCTGAGCTTTAAGGAGTTTAAAGTCCACCCAGCCAGATACTGGCATTGGCTCTCTGGTGCAGACACTGGCAGGGCTTGGCTGCCTTTCCTGACCTTGCAAATCCTTGCTCTTCCTCCCAGCCACCTATGACTTACATCTGATCACTTGCACCTCTCCAAATCGCTTCTGAAGCCAGCCCTGATCTCTTGGAGAAAGGAATCTCTCAGTATATAACCCAGTGTGTCTTTCCCTTCCCACTCCCTGTGTGTTGGGGGGATTTTGCTTTCTCCACTTTGAGGCTCAGTTCCTCCTGCTCCCCAGGTCTACCTGTAACTTGAGAGAAATGAGCTTGTTCATGCCTTGGGCTCCACCTCCCCTTTGTGGTTGGTCATAAAGGTCACAGTTGCTTTTGGGGAGTCTGAGCCTGAAGCTCCCCCACAGATCCCGTTACTGCATGCTCATGTTTTACCTGTCAAATCAAGATACCAACATTTAGTATTACAGGGTAGGTAGGGACAGCTTGGTCATGACAAAAATCCATACTCCAGAGTTATCTTTTCCTCAGGTCTGGCAGGACAGAGCTAATTATTCATTCACTGGGCTTGATTTGTGTGCAGAGATGAAAAATGTCACTTAGGTTAACAAAGTAACAAGGTGGTTGGGGTATGCTACGGACAAAAACCTTGTCTTTGTCCTGTCCCAGTGTTGAATCCCCTGCAAGGCGCACTTGCCTTTTTGATCGCAGTGAGTAGCAGGGGACCTCTAGCCACCCCTCCCCACTGTAACCTCAGCAGTTCCCCTCGGCAGGCTGCAGAAAGGGCAGCAGTGATAGGCACACGGAAGGGCTTCTCTTGGAAGAGACGGATGGGGCATGAGGATGCTCAGCCCATGGAGGTGCTGACAGGACTGATGTGCACCTGGGCTGTCACTCCAGTTGGAGTGTGTTCTGGTTGTGTGCACAGCTCGGGGGGGGAGGGGGTCCTGTCTGGGGATGGAGGCGTGTTGGAAGTGAAGGGTGCAGGCTTTGGTAAGATTAACTAAAGCAGGTGCTGTAGTCCTTCCTTTCTGTTGCTAAACAAAATACCTGAGACTGGCTAATTTATAAAGAACGGAGGTTTATTGGGCTCTTGGTGTTGGAGGCTGGGAAGTCCAAGAGGGCGGCACTGAGATCTGGTGAGGGCTTCTTGCTGCATCGTAATATGGCCGATGGCACCACGTGGTGAGACAGCAAGTGTGCCGAGACAGCTTTGCTTCTATGACAGAGCCACTCCCCTGACAACCCGTGAATCCAGGAAGAGATTGATTCATTCCTGCAGGCAGAGTGATCACCTGCTAAAGGTCCCACCTCTGAGTATCATTAACATAGGAATTTGGAAATTATTTTCCCAAAACATGAAATTTAGGGGGTTATACTCCAACCGTTGCACAGGATCAGCCAGGTCGCTGCACCCAAGGTGAGGCAGGGAAGAGGGAAGAGGGCTTCGCCCCCAGGAGGTGGGGCTATAATGAAATAGGCAGAGATCCTTGTTACAGAACTCATCCCAAGGATGAGTGGAGCAGAGAACTCTGCAAAGACCTACAAAGACAACACTGGCTTCCTCAGGGGTGCATACCCACTGCGGCCCAGCGTAGGCAGCCCTTGGTAAGGAGGTAGCCAAGAAACTCCTAACATGCCTTCACTCTGTCACACCCTCACACGCCACCAATGCCAGCTAGCCCGGCATTGTCTGCTGGCTTGGCTGCACGGAAGGGACTCTGTCGATTGAGAGGCTCTAGTTGCAAGACCATCTGCCAGGGTCAGCAAAGTGCAGAGACTGAGCTTCCGACACTCCATATTAGATGTCGTCACAAGGTTACCACTGGCATGGCTGCTGGCCCCTGTCACAGTTTGAGACGTCTCCCCGGGAGGAGGGGAGGAGGGGCTGCCCTCGTGGTCCTGTCCACACTTGGAGAAGCTTTGGCTTTTGATGGCTGCTCTCTCACCAGAGTTCCTCTCCCCCTCCACTTGTCTGCAGGTCCTATGTTCTGTCTAAAAGTGTTCTTGAGATTTAATTGTTCCTAGGGGAAGAGCAGTTGTTTTAGCAGCCAGATCATTTGTGCAGTGTATTGCAAATCTATGCTCTGCTGTAAATAAAAGCATGACTGATTGGGTCACTCTTCAGCTCATGCCAGGGGAATACAAAGTCGGGAGTTCTTGTCTAATACATGACACCGTGAATCTTTGTCCACTGCACTGGAAGTTGTGTGTAAAGAGGAAAGTTGGCCGACATAGGACCTGCAAGTCACAGTGAGGTTAAACAGAGTAGAGGGCGCCCGCATTCTCTGCAGGCTGCAGCATCCCAAGACCTGGTCAGGGCTTCCATGTCCCTTGGGCCAGTAGCTTTGAACCATCCCATCTTGTTCCACGAAAGAATGACCTGGGAGGCATTTTGCTCTCTCTGGGGATCAAAGAGATGTTTAACAGGCCCCAGCAGACCATAACAGCAGAGCCCCAAACCAAGTAAGCCTAAACATGAGGGAAGGCTGCTAAGCTGGTCTTATTTCCTGTTTTTCAAATCTGTAGATGTTTATGCACGGGCTAGAATGTCTGTTTCCAGGGCTGCTTCCACTAAACATGCCCCTTTTGGGGACACCAATGTGTAGACCCAAAGAATTGGGCTGGTCCTTGGTAGTAATCCAGTGCTGGGTCCCTGGACAGGCAGGCGGAGAGTCCTGAGAAAACCAGAGGGAAACTGTTGAGAAGATGGAGGAGAATTTTCTGAGTGTGCCCGTGTTTGCTTCTCTGCAGGTTTTGGCTGGTGATCAAGGAAGACGGACACATGGTTACTGCCCGGCAGGAGCCTCGCCTTGTGTTGGTCTCCATCACCTATGAGAAAAACAGCCTGATCTTCAGCGCTCCGGGGATGGACCAGCTGGTGTTACCTAGCAGGCCGCCTTCCACCAACACACTCCATGACTGCAGGTGTTCTGTCTGGGGAATTCCGCGAACTGCAACAGATTCGGGTTAACTTTAGGTTCCTCCCTGCTTTCTGTCTTGTTTGTTCAGGAGGTGATGAAATTGGCAAAGGAACTATTTAAGAGACATATAGTCTGGGTCAGGATTGGGCCAGTGCTCAGGTGTGAGTGGGTGATGCAGAGAATTGTTTCATTGGTACCTAGGGTTAGGTTGAATCACTTAAGACCTGCGGACCCAGCAGTGACTGTCCTGCAGAAAGAACCTGTTTATACTCACACATTGCTAGAATGGGAGGCATGGCATGCTGCACAAGGGAAAGCACCAGGATTCATCAGCAGGCAGAGGCTGCAAAGGGCAAGTGTGGTCAGGAGCCTTCATGTGGTTTCTGCAGGAAAAACAAAAGCCGGGAGGTGGCCAGGTTGGGGGTTGGCCAGGTTGAATACTTTCAGCAGGCTGTGGGGCATGGAGGTTGTCCCTGGTTGTCTGCTACCTGGCCCTGGGGTGGTTAGGATATAACAGCCCAGCAAGTAAGGACTCACAGGAGGTACTTGGCAGTGTGGACTCTTTTATGTGAAAAGCATGTGTGCAGGATGACTGGTTTACCTTCTTCTGGGATTGGCTGGCTCTAGGAGGGGCAGCCCCTTGGGCATCAGCAAGGAGCACCAAAAATACAGAAGAGCATGACTAATACAGGTATGCAGGGGGTACAAGGTGCCAGTCTTTAAGGCTCGTCTCCTTTCATTCAAGTCAGATGCACCTTTATTTCAGGATATCCAGCCCTCCAGCCGGGCATGCAAGGGAGTCAGTGGTGCCTGTAGCAGCAGCACGTTAGGGCTGCACAGTAAGGATGCTGGAGCATTCTGGAGAGACTCTACAGCCTTGTCATCCGTGGTAGAGATGGAGGCAGTTGTAGGAGGCACTGAGTATGAGGGATTCTCACCTCTCAGGCTTTGGATTCTTTTCAGTCTAGGGGAACCCCTGCCAGGCTGGCAAGTTCCAAAGCTTGCTGAGTTTTGTCCTTTGATATTAGGAAGTGTAGGAGACTTGGATGCTTGTCATGGGCTATTCTGGCTCCCTTTGTAATTGAGCTTTTTAAGCATGTGGAACTCAGTATTGCTCAAAGATCCCAGGGCTCAGAGGAGAGCCTCAGATGACTGCTTGAACCCTTATCCTGTGATTTTTCAAACAGATTGAGCTAAAACCCAATTTTCAAAACTATGAAGCAATAATTCCCTGAATACAATATTTTAGTTAATTCTCTAAGCAAGGCTAAGAGATGAGAACCTTTAATTCTGTTTTACAGATAAGGAAGCCAAGATATTAGTCACTGTCACACCTAGGTGGAGCTGAGATTGAACCCACCTGCCTTTGCTTTTAACACCTGTGTGCAGAGAGAGAAAATGATTCTCCCTAATGACATTTTGAGGAGATAAATTCATTGATGAGAAACACTACAGCCATCCCCACTAGACGAGTACATTTGAGGCTGGAGGGTGCCTGCTTAGCTCACGTGCATGGAGTGAGGATATGGGTGTTGACTCACTGGCAATAATCCAGTTTCCCCTTGGGCTCTTAGGCCTAGGGAGGCACAAGTCTTTCTTGGATGGAAAGCAGGAAAGAGGAGGCTCCTATGGGGGTACTGGCCCAGGACTGAAAGGGGTGCCAGGTGGAGTGTTGTAGTGTGATTGTCTTCCTCACATGCATTGTATTTCTGCAGATATCTGAGAGCTGTACATTTGGGCTGACCCAGAGGTAGAATCCACACTCTGAACCTTCCAGCTGGTTAGGCCTGTATTTATGAGCCATTTTTTAATGGATTGGTTGTTATGGGGATGGGTAAAAACTGAAGAAATTATATAAGATGGTATCTTAGCACCGGCCGCTATAACAAAGTAACATGGACTTGGAGGCTTAAACAATAGGCATTTATTCTCACAGCTTAGGAAGCTGGAAGTCTAAGAGCAATGAGAGTATAGATTCAGGATCAGGGAAGGGCCTTGCTCCTGGGTTGCAGATACCTTCTCCTTCTTAAAAGGCCTTTCCGTGGTTGCACTTGGGGGAGGGGGGCAGGGAGGCACGGAGAGCTCTTTTGTTCCTTCCTCTTGTAGGGGCACTTACCCCATCACCAGGCCTCCACCCTTTTGTCTTCATCTAAACCTAATCACCCAAAGCCCTTACTTCCAAATACCTTCACAGTAGGGGTGAGGGCTTCAGTACAGGAAATTGGGGGAGACACAAACATTCAGCTCATAGAAGATGAGCTGAATCATAAAAAAATCATAAAAAATTTTAAAAAATCATTTCTATTATAGAAGATGGAAAATGACAGGGATTACCACACCCAACACCAGCCCACTAGAGATTAAAACAAAATAAATCCCAACCTCAAGTTGGAAATAGAAAAGTCCCTTAACAGTCATTTGGACAGGCTGAATGCCCTGGGTGTCACTTTATTTTTCAACTTTCATTGGCAGGGTACACAGGGAACTGCAGAAGAGCTGGTCTGTTTGGAGCAGTGGACAGTGTGGTTGCAGCTGAGCATCACAGGAAGGGCTGATGGCCAGGAGAGGAACATTAGAGGGACAGAGGGACAGAGGCAAGTAGGAATCAGGCCAAACAATGGCTCCAAGAAGGGGGTTAGAGGGAAAGTAAAAACCAGAGAAACATTAAAAGAGCAGCATCAAGATTTGACAGTAGATGGGAAAGGAGGTGAGAGGACGAATCTACCTTTCAGACCAGGATGTTGGGCCTCCGGGTACCTAAGGGCCCATGTGAGCGCCTCAGGTGTCCACATGGATTTCCTTTACTTGTCTCACCTCTGGAATCAGCGTGCTGGCGCAGCATCCACACAGGGTGTGTGTGTGAAACTCCTCCTAGAGTACACGAAGGTAGGGGCACTTTAGGGCAGTGCTTTCCGGATGTTCAAATCCCATTGGCTGTCAACACGGATTCGGATCACACCCGGAACCCTCTGCCCCCCCCCCCATCTTACTTGTGGCATTGCCCCAGCATGGAAAAACTGATGTTGATAAACAGGATGATTCCAATAACAGGGTGAAATTGTTACAGGTCAGTGGTTCCAACTTGTTCATCTTACACTAAAATGAAGGCGCCTCTGTTAAATTACTCAAAGTAACTTTTATTAATTTGAGAGGTGGTAGAGGGGGAGAGTTCCCATCCACTGGTTCCCCAAATGCCTGCAAAAGCTGGGACCGGAGGCCAGGAGCCAGACAATCTGCGACGCCCGTGTGAGTGACAGGAACCCAGCCTCTTGAGCCATCATCACCTGCTGCTTCCCAGGGTCTGCGTTAGCAGAAGCTGGAATAGGGAGCGTGGATGGAGCTCTGATATGTGATGCAGGTGTTCCAAATGGCAAACACCTGCCCCTAAAGCGTACTTTTTGGTGACAGAACATTATGTGGAAAGTATTTTAAGAGGTTTCAAAGAATGAATTAAATAACCATAACACATCATCTTTTCCTATGTAGTTATGTGGAAGATTTCTCTGGGCTCCCTGCTACCCATATGGGAGAACTGAATTGAGTTCCAGGATCCTGGCTTCAGCCTGGCCTTGCCCTGGCTGTTATGGACATTTGGGGAGTAAAATAGTAGATGTGACATCTCTCTATCTCTCTCTGCTGTTCAAGTAAATAAAATAAATTAAAATTTAATGTTATCTGTGTCCACTATGTGGGAAGGATAGGCACTATATTATTATCACCAACTTACCAATGGACACAGACGATCAGAGGAATTATCTGATTCACTTAAGGTCATGGAACTAGGGAAAGGGTTCCAGTCTGAACCAGGATCCAAGCGCAGGGCTCATCTGCCACAGGGCAGTCCTCTTATGACATGCAAGTCCTTGCTGCTCAGCGTGCGGTCCACGGGCCAGCAGCGTAGATCTCCGGAGGCTTGTTTGGAGAGGAGGCTCTCAGATGCCCACGCAGACCCACAGGTCCAGTGTCTGCGCTGGAACAAGATCCTGGGTGATTCACATGCTTGGCAGAGTTCGGGAAGCTCTTCCCTCTGCCCTCTGCTTCTGCCCAGCTACGACTCTCAGACCACTCCAGAGTCCCCTGGGACACTCAGGTGCCACCAGCCCAGCTGTGCCATCTTTGCCACCATCACTCAGTGTGTTGATGTCAGTAACCGAGTGTTCTCCTGTGACCCTTCCAGAATATTCGGTGTTGACATCCAAGGCAGAGACTGTGGGGACGAGATCGCTCAGTGGTTCACCAACTTCTTGAAAACGGAAGCATTGAGGTTGGTTCAGTTTGACACGAAGTTGAAGGGAAGAACATCGAACAAACTCTTCCCTGTTTCTGTACAGAATTACCAGGTGAGCGGCAGAGTTTAGCTTCACCTCTCTCAGCTGTCTTCTGTCTCTCTGCTTCCTTCTGGGCCCACGAAGAACCTCTCATGGGACCCCAGGTGGGAAAATATGGTAATGGCCCAGGTGAGTGTTGAGGAAGGCACACCTGGGCAGGGATTCCAGGCGTGGAGAGGGAAGTAAACAGAGAGATGCCTCCAAAGTGGGATGCCTGGGTGCGTGGCGGATTGAACAGGGGAGGTGCTGTGGAGGCACAGTCGGGGGTCCACAGCTGGTGGGTGGAGACTCAGGAGAAGCCACAGTGAGAAGTTTGGGGCCAAATCCAAGTTTCCTGAAATTACAGAAGCAGACCCTGCAGGCCCTCCTTTCATAGTCTGTGTGGCAAGGCCATTTCAGGGGTAGGAAGGCACCTGCTCCTAGAGAAAACGGCCCTGGGCCAACCACAGCCCCAAGACCAAAGCCTTTGAGTCCGCAGTGAGCTCAGGTTTAAAATGCAAGTCCTTCGGGGAGGTGCTCCCAGCGCCCCTGAACTGCAGGCTCCCTGAGGGCCGGGGCCTTTGCTCGCTTCATTGCTGCTCCCCCAGTTGGAGCAGTGCCCGGTGCCGGGCCGGTGCCTAGTGAGTGCTTGTGGAGTCAGTGGGTGTGGTTGAAAAGTCGACTAGGAGCAATTGACTGGTAGCAATCCCTTCCCTGTGGGTTGCTGCTGGGGGCGGGAGTGAGGAACACTAGAAAGGAGGCCTTGCAGGCGAGATTGGCCCCCGCTGCTGCCTTATCCCTGGCCGTTTCCACGTCCGCCGTCACCTCTGCCCCCCCCGATTGTCCACATGAGGTGGCTTTGTGTCTGGACTGGGCTTCGCTCTGCGAGGGGTGCAGCCTGTTTCCTGGGACGCAGAGGCTGCATGGTGCTGTGTTCCCGGTACAGGTGGCCTATCCAGACTGCAGCCCACTCATGATCCTCTCGGAAGCCTCCCTGGCGGATCTGAATACGAGGCTGGAGAAGAAAATCAAGATGGAGCAGTTCAGGCCCAACATCGTGGTGAGGGGCTGTGAGGCCTACGAGGAGGTAAGCGGCCCCCTGCTTCTGTGCGTTGTGCGTGGTCTGCTGGCGAGGGGGTTAGGAGAGGGCCAGCTCACATCCTCTCCTTCCCTGAGACTCTCGTCAGTCTTGTGGGGCTGTGGCCTCATTGCTGCCGCTGTCACAGGCTTGGACTGCTCACCTCCAGTGCTCCTTCCCCAATGCAAGCAATCAAGTCACAACCAGTCTGAGAGTGGAACACACAAGAATTAGGTCAGGGATCGTGGACAGAAATGAGATGAGGGAAATAGCTGCCGCCCTCTTCCCTGTATCACTTACCAGTGCCCTCATAGACCTGAGACTCCTGGAAGCCCCAGACCCCAAAATGCAGGCCCAGAGCCTGCAGGGAACCGCTGATGAGTGGCACCTGTGGAGACGCTGCTTGCTGTGGCTTGAGCGCTCTCACACGTGCTGGCTCCCCTTGGCTGACACTAGAACTTTCCAGACTCCCCAAGGCCACTGCCTTGCAGCCCTAAAGGGCGAGACAGCCACGTCAGACCCCAGCAGCAACACAGCTGTCAGTCTGTGAACTCCACTAAGCAGAGGCTGCTGGGTGTGGAGCCTGGGGCTGGGGAGTGGAGTGGGTGACTCTGAGCACTGGAGGTCACTGTCAAACAGCATTGCTGGGGTCTTCCAGGGTGCGAGGTATCAAACTAATTAGCCACTTCAGATAAATCACTTTAAGTTACTTCATATAAATTGCAACAACCCTGTGAAGTATGGTTTATCCTGCCCCTTTTTATAAGGAAACAGAGGCTCAGAGGGGCCCCAGCTTTGTCTACAGATAAGCAGTGGCAGTGGAACCCCAGATCCACAACTCTGCAGAGTTGGCATGACTCCCTTGCTGAGACCCCAGGTGGTTCACCCCGAGGGAGATGGCCTGGGACACGCTGTTGGTCCTTCCATGCCCTGGGCTGGGCACATTTCTGTCTCCAGGAGTAAAACCTGCCCTTGTGGTTGGTAGATGCCCTTGAGGCTCGACCTTTGCTTAGAGCCTGCTAGAAATCCCTGTACAGGTAGATGCTCCATAGTATTCGATGACATTTTAAGCATTGTATAAAGAACTCAGCATCTTCTTGTTGTTATCTTGAATTTGTCACCTCGATTCTCCAGTTCTTCTTTACATGTATTAATTTTTAAAAAGTTGATCACCATAGGAGAGGGAGGAGGGAGAGGAGTGGGAAAGTGAGTAGTGGGTAGGAAGGTGGGTCTGGTGGGAAGAATCACTATATTCCTAAGGTTGTACTTATGAAATGCAAAAAAAAAATGATCACCTATTGTGGGCCAGGCACAGGGTCTGGAGCCCTGGATACAGAAATGGAAAGGGGCACCTGCCCTGCAGGACTTCTCTGTGTGAGAGGCACGGTCCTGAGACAGTGGCAGCATGGTGGTGACACACTCAGAAGACACCAGGGATGCCTAGGTGTAGAGATGCCTGGAGGCGAGTCTTTGTCACACTGCCTGGGACACCCACATTCCATGTCCGGTGCCTGGGTTCAAGTCCCGGCTCTGCCTCCACTTCTAGCTTCCTGCTAATGTCCAGCCTGGGTAGCAGCAGGTGATGGCTTCAGTTCCTGGGTCTCTGTCGCCCATGTGGGAGACCTGGATTCAGTTTCAGCCTTCAGGTTCAGCCTGGGCCAACTCTTAACTTTTGTAGGCATTTGGGGAATGAACCAGTGCATGGAAGATCTGGCTCTGGCTCTCTGCCTTTGAATTATAAAAAAAGTAAAAATTGTGTTTTTAAAATAGCAGTTCCCTTAAAACAAATTTTGAAAAAGAAAGAAGTAGCAATGCCTAAGTCCATGCTGAGAGGGGGCTGAGGAGGGGTCAGGTGGAGCCGCCTGGCGTCTGTGCAGGGTGTGGGGGCCAGGGTGGGGCAGGGTCGCTGTGATAAGGAGGGAGCCACGGCAGGGACACAGGCATGCCCGGCCATGACATCCAGGGGTGCCTGCACGTATTTCAGTATCGCACGAGTACTGCGGGTGAAGGAGAGGTGGCAGGAGGGGGCTGGCCTAGGACTGACTGGCGGCCACCGTAAGGAGGGGTTTGGATTTGATACTGTGTATGTTGAGGAGCTGGGAATGATTCTGAACAAGGAAGTAATTAAGATTTGCATTCATCCAACAAGTATTCGGTGCAAGCTTCCAGCGTGCCAGGCTCCGTGTCACACCGCAACTGCCTAGAATGTTCTCTGAGAGCTAGGAAAGCCTGGGGCAGAAAACCCAGTGCCACACTTAATCCCCGGGGTCATCAATCTCACATGGGGCTCTGCAGACCTTACCCGTGGCCTCTAGCAGCAGTGCGAGGCGTGTGACGTATGCTAGTGCAGCAACTGGGGTAGCTCACTCTGAGGGCCCCGGAGAAGGACTGAGACAGCAGGTGTAGGGGGCATGGAGGTAAGACACGAGGGGATTGTGGAGGACGTGGGAGAAGAGGCCCCCACATACTTAGGGACCAGCTCCTTTCTTCCCAGGAATAAGCCCCATCTCACTGGTTCTGATGTATATACAATTTAGGAGCCACTTTAGGAAAAAGAAAGTCACAAAAGCAAAATTATGTGCAGGTCCTTGAACGATCTGCCTCGTTTGCTTCCCTGTTTCTCCCAGTTGAAGGTTTCCAGGTTGTCTAGTTGTGTGCATATCAGATGGAGCCATGCCATGCTTGTTAACCATCAAATGAAATCAGTGCTCAGTTGTAAGAATGCACGCTCCTAAAGACTGGATTAGAAATGAGTCCACAGGGGCGGTTGTCATGTAGCAGTTATGGCACCCATGTCCCATACCAAAGTACTTGGGTTTGAGTCCTGGCTCTGCCCCTGACTTCAGCTTCCTGCTAATGTCCCCCCCCCGGGGCAGCAGGTGCTGGCTCAAGTAGTTGGGTCCCTGCCAACCATGTGGGAGACCTGGGTTGAGTTCCTAGCTCCCGAGTTCCTGGGATCTGCAGAATGAACCAGAGGATAGGAATTCTCTCTTTCTCTTTTATTTTTATTTATTTTTTTAAAATTTATTTATTTATTTGAAAGGCAGAGTCACAGAGAGGCAGGGGCAGAGAGAGATAGACAGAGAGAAAGGTCTTCCATCCACTGCTTCACTTCCCAATTGGTCACTGCTTCACTTCCCAATTGGTCACAACAGCCAGAGCTGTGCCAATCTGAAGCCAGGAGCCAGGAGCTTCCTCCAGGTCTCCCATGTGGGTGCAGGGGCCCGAGGCCTTGGGCCATCTTCTACTGCTTTCCCAGGCCACAGCAGAGAGCTGGATAGGAAGTGGAGCAGCCGGGACTTGAACTGGCACCCATATGGGATGCCGGCACTGCAGGTGGTGGCCTCACCACTACGCCACAGTGCCGGCTTCTCTCTCTCTCTTTTTAATAATGATAATAATTTGTCCCCAAAGGAAAAATTCTTCCATGGTATCCCTGCCATTTGTCCATTATTTTATGAAAAGCTTTCTTTTAGGGAATATGATTTTTTTGTTGATTTGTCTCTGTTGAAGGGTAAATTGTTTTGTTACTAATCACTTAAAATCTTGAGTCAAGGGACTAAGAAATGATGCTCACATCCCTGGCTGAAAAATGTTTCCCCTCCTATAACTTGTCAAACGTAACGTAAGGCTAAGGTAAGCCTAACTCTGCTCTCAGGCAATTGGAGGAGTAGAGTCTTTTTTTCCTTAAATAACAACTGTTGAGTGAATTTGTGCTGACAAATCCATTTGTTGTTTTACTCCTACACTGCGGTGGACTCACAGGAACAGTAAATAAGATCACTCTTGGTTCTCTGGAGGAGTCACCTGGCCATGCACATTAAAAAAAAAAAAAGACCCTTACCTTGATGATAATGTTGCTGTTTTACTCTGCCTTAAATTAGGAAGCCCAGTAGTTAAGGACCTGACATATTTGCTTGCCTACCTAGAGCCACACTAAACTAGAATCCTTTCCATTAGTGGGGCTCCGTTAAATATTAAAGTGAAATGATAATGCTGGTAAATATTTAATAGGCTAATAATGAAAAATAGCAAACCTAAGCATGGTGCAGAAATCCAGGCCACTTCTTATTGCAAAACTATGGAGCAACAGGAGACTCCACAGTGCAACATGTACTCTTTCTTTCTTTCTTTCTTTCTTTCTTTCTTTCTTTCTTTCTTTCTTTCTTTCTTTCTTTTTTTTGACAAGTAGAGTTATAAACAGTGAGAGAGAGAGAGAGAGAAAGGTCTTCCTTCCGTTGGTTCGTTCCCCTAATGGCCACTATGGCCAGTGCTGCGCCCATCCTAAGCCAGGAGCCAGGTGCTTCCTCCTGGTCTCCCATACGGGTGCAGGGACCCAAGCACTTGGGCCATCCTCCACTGCATTCCCAGGCCATAGTGAGAGCTGGCCTGGAAGAGGAGCAACCGTATGGAATGCCAGCACTGCAGGTGGAGGATTAGCCAAGTGAGCCGTGGTGCCGGCCAACATTTATTCTTTTGAGACCCCAACTACTTTGTACTTCTGCCTTGTAACTCAGAATATCGAGCAAAGTTTTAGAAAGCTGCATCCTGTGGGCCAGCGTGATGTGTTTGAGTTCTGGGGATGCAGAGCAAGGACGCTGAGAACAGTGTAATCAGCCAGTGCCTCTCTTGTTTGTCGCTGACCCCTGTAGGAGTGGCAGTCTCTCCTGAACTTTGCTCCCTGTCCTGCTGAGCCAGACTTGATCTTTTTTTTTTTTAATTTTTTTATTTAATGGAATGTCTTGTTTGAGCCAGTCCTCACTCCACATCAGGGAAGAACTGTGCAGACACTGTGTTACTAGTCACTGGGCAAGTGCTTCCCACGAGACTTCTGCAGCTGCGGTTAGAATCCCAGCCCCAGTTCTCACTGGCGTTGTGAGCTGGGTCCTCCCAGTTCTACCCTTTTGCCGCTGTTGAAAAATAGAATTTTGGCAATTGTGATTATCAGAATTTTTAGTGGCCACTCTCTGAGCTGGGTTGAGTCAGGATTTTATGTGGGTGCTTAGATCACCCGCCTCTGCCCCGGCTTCGAAACAACTCCCTCTCCCTGGCTACGGGGACTCCCGAAGCAGCGCATGTGTGAAAGTAGTAAGAGTTGTGCTCACAGTGACTGAGCTGGAGAAGGGAATCCTTCAGCCAGGCCGAAGCTGGGAGTTCCTCCCGGGTTTCCGTGGGAGTTCAAGGGCCCAAGCACTTGGCCCTTACCAGGTGCGATAGCAGGGAGCTAGATTAGGGTAGCCGGGACTCAACCCAGTGAGTAGAAAAACAAGTTTGGTTTGGGAAGAACGTTTTTGGTCTCTGGTTCCTGGTCCAGAGACCTAAGCCCTTGGAATTTCCCGAGTGACAAGTGAAAGGAGCAATTCTGTTGTTCATAGCAAGCACCTGTCAATCATATCTGAGTTGATGCTAATGAGGTGACCCTTGTTGGGGTGGACAGGGCTAGAGTGGCTGGTGATTGAGTTCAGTCATCCAGAGGCCAGTGATTTCCTCACCCATGCTTATGAAACGAAGCTGCTGTGGCAACTCTTAGGGCTCGAGAGCTCCTGAGCTGGCGGCACACAGAGGGGCTGGGCTGGGCTGGCTGCAGGTCCAAAGGGAACCCCAGCAGCCCCAGCCCCGTGCCTGGCCCTGTGCTTTTTCCACGGGGATGTTCCCGAGTTGGATCCTTTGCAATGATCCAGGAGCAGCATAGCAGTTGCCCGGTTCTGGGAGTTGTCTCAGCAAATTATGGAGCCCTAGGTTAGGCCATGGGAGCCCCTGATTCATATTGGGCTGGTGAGAAGCACAGGTCACAGTCTGGGGCTTACCACTGGCGCCAGAGGTGGGGAGCATCTTATAGGGCTGAGCTCTCAACTGTGGCCCCTGCACTAGCTTCAGTGAGTGTGAAAGTGCAGTGAAACCTAGGACATCCCACTGGTGCCAATCACAGACTGACCTTGGCAAAGAGCACTTTGATTTTTGGGTAGTTGCTTTCAGAAAGACCCTGGGAAGCAGCTTAGACTAAAATAATTTTGAAATTGTGCTGTTGGCATGATGAGGCTTGTGAAGATCAAAAAGGAAAAAGAAGAAAATAAAAGTGTATTCGAAGCAATGATGTTGTTTATTACAGAGTGCTCTGAGGAGCCTTCTGCATGGGTCTCTATCCTGTAAGACATAGCTATGCATACAGATGGTCTTGGCATACGAGGATGATCCCACTGTTGGAATGTCAGTGCCGTGCGAAAGGCCCCCCCCCAAACTCAAAAGGAATCCTGAGACTGAAGAAGGGAGAAGAAGGATCTATCAAGAATAAAATAGTTTATTCTGGCAACGTCTATCCAAGGTTGCAGCCCGGGATGGATGGGCGGTCTGTATGAAGTCCCAGCAAGGGGCAACGCGTTGTACGTCTGCTAATCCGTACAGCAAGGCAGAAGCCTGTGTTACAACCTTCCTCCACTTGGCCTCAGGCCTCCTGCTGGCCTTTCTGAGCTTGTGCATCACTGAAACTCGATGGTGGCACTTGCGAGGCCGGCTGGTGATCAGGTTCTTGTGAGAGTGGCAGAGGTCCGAATGGGGGCAGGAGGCTCAGGACGGTGTTACTGTGGTTTGCTGTCACTCTTCCTACAGGTGCATTCTTTGCTCAGCAACTCCTTGAGCATGCATTGTTCAGCGTTAACTGCATGGCCACCTGCCCTTCCTAATGCCCAGACAGTGGTCCTCACTCACCTGCCTCGTGCGCACCTAGCTGGTCTCTAGTGGATGGCTTTCTGAGCTGTTCTCATTGGTTGGGAGATTGCTGTGGACCACAAAACAGAACAACTGTGTGTTTATTCACTGATTCCTTCTCTTAGTTTATCCCGAACAGTATAAAACCACCTCTAACCGTGTGTGCACAACTCAATGCAGTCAACTTGAACAGGCTAGAGAACCGGGAGGGACAGGGGCAGCACTAACCCTGTGGCCCACAAGGGGGCGCAGGTGGGGCTCAAGGAACAGGCTCCCAGAGGCGGGATCCGGCGGGTCTGGTGGTGCTTGTTCAAGGTCATGGGTTTCACAGCCATGGACACAGCAGCCACTCAGGCTGCTGGTGTCTGTCTTTCCATCTTGCTCAGATGTCTTTCTGTCCTTCTGTGGCTAGTTGGTGCTAAAGAACTCACCCTGTCCTCCATTCCCACCTAAGGTGTACCCCTCTCCTTATACCTGTGGGTACCGCAATGCGTGTGTGTGTGTGTGTGTGTGTGTGTGTGTGTGTGTAGACTCTCCTCTGCTAGTCATAGTTTGTTTCCTACATTCAATTTTTGTTTTTTGTTTGGCAAATGCCTATATGGTTTCTAATGAAAGTGCATAGCAAGCAAGCACTCGCCTCCCTGTTTTGCATGGTCCACAGCCAGCTCACCCCCAGTGCCTGTTTCTCAGGTGCTGCTTGTGGTGGAAAACCCTGTAGTCTTAATTCAGTAGTTACACAGTGTAAGGGAATGTGTAGCAGGTTCCCAGACCATTTGCACAGAGCTGCGCCTGTTAAATACAGCAGTCTCCCCTTAGCCATTTCCTCCTAGGCTCCTTACTTCTCGGCTCTGTGTCTAAATACCAGTTCTGGGACCTGGGTTTTGTAGACTGCAGAGAGGCTGCCAGGGGCAGGGGCCGCCCTCAGCTCCTTGAGCCGTTTCTATGTTTAGGGAAGACGCGGAATCATGGCGATGATGTTTCTTTGTTAACTGGAAATTTTAATTCCATACAGTAAATGTATTTTCCTCTAATAACTGAATTCATGATTGCATTTAAACTCAGTTAGCTGAGTATTTAGTAAATAATGCTTTATACCGAAATGTGGACAAGGAGCAGGTGGTTAGGATGCATGGTGTGGTTCTGCGTGGGGTCTCATATTTACAAACTAATTAGGGCCGGTAGTTGGGGGTGCTTGCCGACCGCTCCTGGGAATCCAGTTCGCGATCCTAGTCGGAGGCCTGCAGTTTATCGGAGTGGGAGCCGATGCTAAATCTGTCTTGCTAAGCTAGACTCAGCTTTTCAGACCTCTCCGAATGTGGCTTTGAAATAGTGAATTCATCATCACTTGGAGAAAGGGAAATTGAATGAAGGGCTCCGGGTAGCTCCCATTCCTGAGGCCGCAGCGCCCCCGTGTGGTGATGCGCGCAGGGCGCCCCACCTCCCATCCCTTGCCTGTGCGAGAGCTGTACTACCGATCACACCCACCAGAGGTCGCCTTCCTCGTGCTGTGGCTGTGTTGCAGTCTGGCCGGTGACCCTTTTACCAAAGGTTCACTGTTCATCTGTGAGGATAAGGAATACAGGCGGCTTCCCTAGTTATATACAGGCCTATAACCAGTAGGTAACTCCACAGTCTTCCCCTAGGAATGTGGCTTTGAAATGCTAAACTCACCCTCCTTGGGGGGGGGGGAGGGAAGCGTGCAGGGTTCACTCCACCCAGGGGGCTCCCACGCCTGTGGCCACAGCGCCCTCCCGTGGCGAAACGGTATATATTCTTGATGGAGTGTTAGGGCTTGAGCGGGATTTGCCTCCCCCAACTCACGCCCCTGTTTCAACTCTAAGTCTTAAAGACGAGGGCTGATGGAGTACTGATGGGGATTTGTCGGCGAGGTGGGTCTAGGGGGAAGTCTTAGGGCACCGGGAGCGTGGCCTCAGGAGGGTGGTCTCGCAAGAGGGTTAGATATTTCTGAGCAGTGATGAGCCTAGTTTGTCTCTCTGCTTCTGGCTAGCTCTGTGAGAGTTCCTACACATCTACTCCACCATGGCCAGAATGCATCACATGCCAGGGTAAAGGGGCAGCCCAGTCCTGAACTGAGACTCCAAAGGTCAGACGAAAGAAACCTTTTCCTCCGCAAGCAGCTCCTGTGGGGTATTTTAGGGAAAGCGGTGAAAGCTGACTGAAGCCTGGAGCTGAGAACATGCCATCCAGGCACTCTGTTCCTCACGGTTTACAACTCCAGGCTCAATTCTATATATGAGTGTCCAGTTATAGTCGTGTCTTTTGGCTTCAACCCATTATGAAGGCTCCCATGTCACATACACTTTATTAAATGCATTTTCATGCATTTCTCCTGCTGATCCATCTTATGTCTGTTCAAGTCTCAGGGCTAGATGAAAATCCTGTGGAGGTATATAACCCAGATAACCTCCATGTATGTGTGTGCCTGTATGTGTGGGAGAATGCCTGCATATGAAAGCACACGATGCAGGTATACATGCCCTCTGTGATTTTCACACCTGTGTGCAGTTGACCTTACCTGTCTGAGAGTTGTGCATCTGCACAGTTCAGAGAGGATTGAAAGTGTTAAAAAAGGGCGGATGCTGCAGCTCAATAGGCTAATCCTCCGCCTGCGGCGCCAGCACACCGGGTTCTAGTCCCGATCAGGGCACCGGATTCTGTCCCGGTTGCCCCTCTTCCAGGCCAGCCCTCTGCTGTGGCCCGGGAGTGCAGTGGAGGATGGCCCAGGTGCTTGGGCCCTGCACCTGCATGGGAAACCAGGAAAAAGCACCTAGCACCTGGCTTCTGCCTTCGGATCAGCGCGCCGGCCACGGGGGCCATTGGAGGGTGAACCAATGGAAAAGGAAGACCTTTCTCTCTCTCTCTCTCTCTCTCTCTCTCACTCTCACTCTCACTGTCCACTCTGCCTGTCAAAAAAATAAAAAAAAAAAAAGTGTCCGTTCGGAACATGGGCAGGGCTTCCCCACTGTAACTATTCTCTGAACAATACAAAATATAAGCTCTGTGTGGAGCACTTCCGGTGTGCCAGGTGCTGTGAGCAGTCTGGCTGTGAGGACTGCGTGGGTTCTGTGCGAGCACCAGGACATCTGGTAGGAGGGCCTTTGAGCCTCCTTGGACTTTGGTCTCCACAAGGGGTCCTGGAAGGTCCTGCAGGCCGAGGGACAACAACGTCTACATTTGCGTGTGTGTGTGTGTGGTGGAGACTGCACATATGGTTAAAAGTTGGTGGTTTGTGGGAGACTTGGATGAAGCTCCTGGCTTCAGCCTGGCCATTATGGCCATTTGGGGAGTGAACCAGATAGAAGATCTCTCTGTCTCTCCTCTTTCTCTCTCTCTCTCTCTCTCTCTCTCTCTGTAACTCTGCCTTCCAACTAAATAAAGAGTAAATAAAAAATAAATTTAAAAAAAGGTAAATAAAAGTCCTGCCTTCACAATTAGAAATATTTCAAACTTGGATGCTCCACACTTGCTCAGTGTGATGCTGAGAAAACTGTATGATCTCTCTAGCTCTCCATTTCTTTTTTTTTTTTCTCTCTCACTTTATTTTGAAGACAGAGCTAGAGAGCAGGGGAGAGAGAGAGAGAGAGAGAGAGAGAACGCAACGTATCTTCCATTTGCCAGTTCACTCCCTAAATACCTCTAAGAGCCAGGGCTGGGCCAGGCTGAAGCCAGGAGCCCAGAACTCGGCCAGGGTCTCCGTGGCGAGTAGCAGGGACCCAGGTCCTCAAGCCATCATGAGCTGCCTCTCAGGGTGCAGATGAACAGGAGACTGGAATCAGACGTGGAACCAGGACCCAAACCCAGCACTTGGATTTGTGATGTGCGCATCTCAGGTGACATCTTAACCACTGCACCCTCGTATCTTAGGGTGAAGTGAGGATTGTAATAATACCTCCCTCCAAGCCGTAAGGGTTGATTGAAGCCCCAAGGCAAACGCCAGCAGTGCCCCTGTTCGAGGGTGGGAGGGCAGAGTGGGTGGGACTGCAGAATGCCAGGCCCCTCTGGCAGGTGCTCTCCACGGAGGTGGAAGTGCTGTGTGTGAATTGAACTGACTTTCCTGGGGTGATGTCTCCGTGTGTTTTCTGTTACTCTAACTGGGTACTTTAAAAGTACAGTCAGCTCATGGGTCTGGACATACAAGATAGAGCGAAGCCTCTGGTGAAGATCTTCAGGCTCTGGGGACAGTGCAGAGTCCCAGGCAGAGGGATCGTCACATGGCAAGAGGGCCGGGTGCACCAGGCAGAGCAAGTGTGCCTGAGGAGCTCGCCCTTCTGTTTTCTTTCTTTTGTAAAGATTCATTTATTTATTTGAAAGACTTACAGAGAAAGGGAGGGAGGAAGGGAGGGAGAGAAAGAGAGGGAGAGAATGATGAGCTTCCGTCCATCTGCTGGTTCACTCCCCAAGTGGCCGCAACAGCCATGGTGGAGCCAGGCTGAAGCCAGCAGCCAGGAGCTGTGTCTGAGTGTCCCACATGGGTGCAGGGGCCCAAGCACTCGGGCTGCTTCTGCTGCTTTTCCTGGGCACATGAGTAGTGAGCTGGATTGGAAGCAGAGCAGCCCGGACGTGAACCAGCTTACATGAGATGCAGGCGTCCCAGTTGGCAGCTTTAGCCGCCATGCCACAGCGCTGGCCCCAAGAGCTCACTTTTCTAACAAAGCTAGTGCCCCGTGGCCTGTTTCTTCTTTAATTGATTAGTCCCTGAATGGATTACTGCATTCACAAATGGAGCCCTCAACACCCAGGCCCCTTCCAAAGGTTTCATCTCCAGCCATCATTACAACGTGAACTTGGGACCAAGTTTCTAACATGTGAATTCTAGGGGACAAGTTCAAACTGCAGCAGTAACAGGCCATTCAGCAGAGAGCCTCCCAGTTTTAACCTGGCTTCCACTGTAGCTGGCTTATAGCAAACACGTGAGCTTGTCTTGCAATGTATATTTTTCCCATGGTGTCGATAACTCAGTCTTGTGGTTGACTATGATAATTGTGACAAACTGCACCCTAGAGAGGGTCCCTCTTGCTGTGCTGACAACAAGGGCTCTGAGACAGTGAGTGAAGAGGTGGGTGGACCCACCCACATGCTGCCTCCCTTTGGGACACAGTTGTTGGTGTCTTGTGTTGCTTTCTTCTAATTTCCTAATAGTACCAGTCAAAGAATAAACTGACTTAAAGACTAAGGAGGTCTTGCTTTAAAAGGTAACTCTCTTTTTCCTCCTAGGATACCTGGGATGAACTCCTCATTGGTGGGGTAGAACTGAAAAAGGTATTGGCTTGCCCCAGGTAAGGATTCTCAGTAGATCTGACCTCTGGGGGTGGCAGACCTGTTCCTTCTTAACCATTGCCTAACCCTTGGTTCTTTCCTGACAGGTGCATTTTGACCACCGTGGACCCAGATACAGGAGTCATAGATAGGAAGGAGCCCCTGGAAACACTGAAGAGGTAGAAGCCAATGTGTCCAGTGTGTGTATAATGGTTATTCCCCCCTCCGAGGTCCACTTAAGGGTTTAGGTGCTGTGTATGCTGTGAGGTGCACCTGAGCATCTTCCACTCTGCCTTTTGCTTGATTTGTGTCTTTGGTTAATGTAAATGAGGCCCTGCTACTTTCTTTTTTTTTTTCTGAATGGATTGCTAACATTTTTGATATTTAATTAGATATACTCCATTTAAAAATTTTGATATCTCTAATATCAATTTTTAATAATACATATATAGTTCTGCATCAAGACCTCATATCCTTTATGTTTATTACTACTCAGATTCCTTTATTAGAATCAACATCAAAGAATATGAAAATAATTGAAATTGTATCATGAAATATTAGAAAGTAATGGAATGTAGCAAATTGTCAGGGTTTGCGTATCCAGGAGCTGCTTTTATGCCAGGATTTTTCTTTTGAAATGTTTTGTTATTTGAAGAAGTTGGGCTCAATGAAGTTCTCAATGGAGCCTGTGTTTTGGCTACATGAACACCTTTTGGAGCTGTATTCTAATTTGTTTCCCTTTCCTCTGCTTTGATGTTTGCTTCCAATGGGTTTAAGTTATTTCATGAAACCTTCAGATTTACAATTCTGCTTTGCTTTTGTGTTTTCATTTTTAAGATGTGGTGAAAAAAATTAACTTGAGCGGTTGTCTGGACACAACTGCTAATTGCATCTCTGCCTTAATTTTTGCTTAGCAACAAATCTCAGCTTTGGGCTTAAGAACTTAGAAGGAATTGAGAGCAGTGCTTCAGTGCATTAAATTCTCCAAAGGTGCGGAGAGTGTTCAGGGCAGTTCCATTTTCAGATTGCAAGAGCAAAGTTGGAGGTACAAAAATAATTTATTTTATATTTATAAACACAAATTTTCTCTTTGGCCTCAAACTGAAGCAATGAAAAATTTGCTTAAATTCTCAGGATATCTCTAGGGGAAAAAAAAGCAGGATTATTTTCAGCTTCACTGAGTGTCCACAAGCATCTCTGTTTTAGAAAAGGCTTGGGAGAATGGGATGGAATGGGATGGAATGGGAGAATGGAACTTGGGAATGGAGGCTTGTCTTTTACTGAGAGAACCTAGATTGTGCTTTTCTGTGACTGATGATGAAGTTTTGCTTCTTCCAGCTACCGCCTGTGTGATCCTACTGAACATCACATATACAAGTCATCCCCACTTTTTGGAATGTATTATTCAGTGGAAAAAATAGGAAGCTTGAGAGTTGGTGACCCTGTGTATCGGATGGTGTAGTGACAGAACTCCCTGGGGATGAGGCACAAGGTCAGCTTTGCGTCAGACACAGCGTCTTGAAGCCACTCCATGTTTCTGTGTGTGTGTGTGTGTGTGTGTGTGTGTGGTAGAGAGAGAGAGATACTTTTTACATCATGCTGTTTTAATTCTTGGGAGAATGAGCAATTTTTCTATTTCAATCTTTCAAGCTGGAAAATGCATTTTGTTTTTATTCCCCTCGGTAATCTTCAACCCAGCCTTCTCTGTCCTTTCCATTCAATTATAAAATGCTGATGGAGGAGCCCCAATAGAAAGACAGGTATCTGTTCCCAGCTCATTAGGAATATCATTTAGTAATAAGGAAATGAAGGTAAGTCCCCAGAGATAGGTATTTTATTTATTTTTGTCTTGGGTAGACACAGGAAGGGGAAATGTTTAAATTATTCCAATCAACTTGGGGAAATGCTAAAATGAAATGCTTTCAATCAGATGTCTTTTTCAAATGTAATTTAACTTTGAAAAAAGCTCAGTGGATCAAGGTGGCTAGATCCTGAATCATGAGGTAGAAAATAACGTTCTCATATTAATTCATTGGGCCAAATAAATCCCTGGCTCCTAGAGACATTTTGTTCCCTCCCAAGTTACAGGAATGAGAAAGTCAGTTGGAAGACTTCAAGTTGAAATTTTTAAATAATTCCTCATAAAATTCATGAGCCAGCTCCAAAAATCACCTTACCTCCAAAACTCTTGGCCATCCCTCTAATTCTGGTTTAACCTTGGCACCTGTGGTTACCAGCGATAGCCTTGACACCTCCAAATCTGATAATCCAAGTAGTTCAGTCAAGATCTAGTGTTTACTCAACTGGGGCTTGTGATCTTAGCATCTTCCTTGCTTTGGTGAGTACCTTAACCACCAAGTCTCAGAGGCCTTACCTGCAGGGTGGAATAATGCTAGTTCTCCCCAAAACCATCAATAAAGGTTATTTTGCATACTAGTTGATAGCAAGTTGCAGCATCACAACTGAAACACAGAACGTGCTCAGTAGACATTAGCTAGGGATTTACCGTCATTACTGGCTCTTGGCCCAGTCTTAGATGCCACGTGTGGGTAAAGAAAAGGCTTTGCTCTCAGGGTGAGCAAAAGGGAAACAAACTTCTATTTGCTACTTCTTATGATCAGGCATTTACGTGACCACATCTCATCAGTTCTAAGATGCCCATTTTAAAATCTCTGAAATCAGAGATCTTGGCATAACATTCTGGATGCCTTTTGAAAAAAGTCTTAGTGATGCAAAAAATTGTGATGCATCTTAGAATTGGTGTATCTTGGATTTGATGAACACACACACACAATAAAAAACTAGAGAGAAACTGAAATGCTAAGCACCTGCCCTTTCTAAAAGCCCCTAGCTGGACCCCAGCCTGAGTAAAATTGACCTGGGATCCTACTGGCTGGAGTGGATCAGAGTCTGAGTCAAGACCTTTCACGTGGTGTCTGCATCTGAGGGAACTCGGTGGCCTCTGAGATACTTTACAATTAGGGGTCCTGCGTATCACTTGGTCACAGACCCACCCATTCAGATTCTGTTTTGCAATGGATGAAGGCAAGGAGTCACTCAGACTCAAACAATTTCCCAGGAGAGACGGATGAAATAGCCTAAGCTAATTTGTTATCACTTATAATCCTCCTAGAGTCTCTGTGATATAATAGGCATGTCAAGAGAAGACCACAGGCTCAGATGGGTCAACCAACCTAGGACTGTGGAGCTGCTAAGAGGTAGAGTTAGGAGGCCACTTTTTTGATAGCCTTTTGCCATCCATTTATATGTGTACAGCAATAGCTACCACAAGGGCACAAGGACAGTGTTCTGTGGGTTCAGAGGAGAAAGACATTCTTTCTGGAGGGGGTGGAGATGCAGCCTGAACTTGCTGAGGAAGGCAGGCCAGGAGAGAGGTCCACGTGTGTGATGTGATGGAAGCTCCTAGAGGTTCAGTCTTGGTAGGGACCTAGGGGGATCCGGAGGCAGGGTGAGGGCACGAGAGGATGGAGGGGAGGGGTGAAGCAAGGCAGTCGCAGGTGAAGCTTGTGGTGGTGGAGTTTGTTCAAATACAAGTCGTGATTAAAGCTGTGCTTTTATAAGATGCTCCTGAGAGCCTTGTGAGGGGTGGGCTGGAGGGAGCCAGAGGGGAGGCTGAAAGGCCAGTAAGGGCCACAGCTTGTAGGGTGCAAGTCCCGGGGTTGGAGAGGGAGGTGTGCAATGCCTGGGGGCCAGCGTGCATAGACGTGGTTTGCCATTTGGCCCAAGGCTCCCTCTGTGTTATTATCCACTTCTCCCTGCTACACACCCTGGGCTTCTCAGCTTCCCAGCTCTGAACATCGTTCTCCATGCATTGCAGACTTCTGCGTGGTGAACTCCAGAGAAGCCTGCCCTGCCACCTGCCCTCTGCACCATGGAGAGGCTCCCTCCTCCTGTACTTCTGTAGGGGCTTCAAAAGTAACAGCCAAGCTGCACATCTGTTTTCAGTGTGAGCCCACTCTGGTCTCTGTGTGCTGGGGGCCTCCTTTAAATGAGGAATTCCTTTAAAGCCTTAAAAAAAAAGCAGTTAATATTCATGCCGAGGTCACTGAGATTATTTATTCATTTAAAAATTTCAACACACAGATGTTTATGTGTTTCATTATAAATGCAACACATGGTCACCATGGCAAATTTAGAAGGTACTAGAAAAGTGGAGGAAAGAAAGTAATCATACATTGTCACTGTTTATACATTTTATCCTGGCTGGGGTTTTTTGTTTAAGGAGCAGTGATCTGGATGATGTATGAAGGGTCTTCAAAAGTTCGTGGGAAATGCATATTATGAAAAACTGCAATGATTTCAAATTTTTTGCACAGAAATAAACTTGTCTTTTAATTCATTTTTCCATAAACTTTCAAAGCACTCTCAAATATCTGTAGATTTGTATGATATCTATAGATCTATTATATGTATGTGTGTGAGTGTGTATGTGTACATTTCTGTGTACTTCTGTAGCTCTCCAATCTCCATAGATTTCCAGCACCATTTTTGATGGTGTCATAATATTACATCATATCAACGTATGCACTTTTAAAGATCATTTTCCCAGCATTTGACACTTTGACTATGTTGAATTTTGTTATAAGTAGTATATAGCTTTGTAGGCACAGCTCTTTAAAATTGAGGATTTTTCTGTAAGTTAGATTCCTAACTGGAAATATGGAGCCGTGGGGAGTTGACATACGTTTAGCCTCTTCACCAGATATATTCACAAGGTTTGCTCCCCTCTGCCCTCCCATGTGTTGTGCAAGGAAAGACCCCTGACCCAAGGCCCTTGCCTGAACTCTGTCTTTACAGGCGGCTTTTTCCTATTAAGGCCATTTGGGACAGAACATGGTTTATATTGCCTGTATTTTAGCCTCAATAGGTGACTATGGGTTCTTGAGTTATTTATGACCAATGGGATAAATAACCAAATAATGAGATGCTTATTATTTATTCAGGTTTCAGCATCCAGGAAGCATTGATCAGGATTTTAACAGCAACAGCAGCAACAATACCTCAACAACCCCTGCTGGCCAGCCTTTGACCACCTTCTCCCTGGAAGTGAATCTGTATGCTTGAAGTTAATGCAAGAAAAGTTATCAAGGAAGTTTTGGGAATATGAAGGTATATACATTTTAGGGAATGAAGGTTTTTAAAATAAATGACATTGTCTACAAAATTATTTTAAATGTTACGACCCCTGACTTTCATATTGATGAACAAAGAAAGCTTGAAGAATCTGCTGTAGAAATTTTTTCAAATGTATACATTTTATTACTTGTTATCCTGTTTTAGGAGAAATGGAAAACAATAGGTGATTGTTTCCTCATGTGCCTTACTCATGAATGTCTGTTAGCTGCTTTCACACATGTTCTTGAGCCTGCCCCAGTATGCCATCAGGGTGGTACACTTGAGTAGAGAAATCATTTTAGATCTTGCCTTTATATTTGATTATGCCTTTATGACGCCATTTAAAAGTAATTTGTGTTTAACTGCCAGATGCACCACCTGGAATTCCAACAAGATCAAGAAGAAATGGAATTTTTTTTTTTAAAAAAAGAGAATGACATTTTGAGAGTAAAAGTGGGAGGAAGGAAGCACAAACATTTTTAGGTGTAAATAATTTTTGTAATGAAAACAGATGAACTATCTTAATATGATAAGCGAAAATTCTCACTGAATTAACACATAAATGAATTAACTCACTTGGAATTCTTGTGGTTTCTGCATTAACAATAAATGTGAATCTCGGTCCCATGTTTTTCTTTGGTATTTGTCATGAGTCTGTTTCCAGGGTTTTGTTCCGTTTATTCGAGAACATGCGTCACTGTCAATCATTTTTTCCTGTTTCTGATCACCTTCAGGAATGCAGCCCGCTCCGCAGGCACTGCCTGCTGCAGCGTGGGGGTGGAAGCTGGGGGAGCATCACGGACTGCGGGCTCACAGGTGGCGGGTGTGAGGCGCGTGGCCAGTGCCTGCCGAGACTTCTTACTGGTCAGTGAGCAGTTGCTCTTCCTCCTCTCTCCATTTTTCCTTTGCTGGGACTGAATTTAACCTCAGTTTCCCTGTGTTTTACCCTGTGATGTAAAACTGCCCGGTGAGCTGTATCCCCAGGTAAGTTTTAGAAGTGATGGCACTGAAAATTCATGCTGACTTTAGCATTGACTATTGAAATAGGCCAGCACTGTGGTGTAGTAGGCTAAGCCCCTGCCTTTGACATTCATATGGGTACCAGTTCATGTCATGGCTGCCCCTCTTCCAATCCAACTCTCTGCTAATGGCCTGGGCAAGCAGCCGATGATAGCCCAAGTGCTTGGGCCCCTGTGCCCATGTGGGAGATGCAGAAGAAGCTCCTGGCTCCTGGCTTTGGATTGGCCCAGCTCTGGCCATTTTGTGGCCAATTAGGGAGTGAACCTACTAATGGACGACCATTATCTCTCTGCCTCTCTCTGTCTGTAACTCTACCTCTCAAATAAATAAATTACTCTAAAAAAAAAAGAGAACTAGTCCATTTTTTCCTTTCCAGTGTCAGAAATTAGGGAGGGGGATAAACAAATACACACATGATGCTTCCTAGGGGTCTTTCTGGAGAAGGTGGAGATCAAGTCCTGGGTCATGCTGACAGGTGCCACTTGGCACGCTGCTCCCAGTGGCGCACACTGCCAAGCCCCTTCTCCCTCATCTTATTCTGGAAGAGACGCTATCACCGAGGGCTTCCCCCAGTTGGAGCAGCAGGCACTCTGATGCACTCAGAACATAATTTCTGGATTTCACAGGAGTTGGGAGAGGGTAAGGGTGATCTGGGTCTGGAAGAGAAAAGATTAGAACAGGTAGAATCTGTGCAGGCCTAGACACTGATGGTGAGGAACAACATTCCAGAAAGACAAATCCTGCTTGAGACCCTAAAGGCCTTGAAGGGGGTTGTCAGCTGGGTAAGAGCATTCATCTCCTTTGGGGACCTGTCCTTCTCTGGTTGGAGACACTGTCCATCTGGGTGGACAGTTCTGGCCAGTATTAAGACACACACTCATGGCCCCCAGGGCCCCGGATGAGCTGCACCCAACGGACTCTCTTGACCAAACTGTAGGCAGGCTCCTCTGCGCAGCTTCTCTTCTTTAAATATTTATTTTATTGATTTGAAATGTAAAGTGGCAGAGAGAGAGAGGTTGAGTCAGAGGAAGAGATCTTCCATCTGCTGGTTCACGCTTCAAATGGCTGCAATGGCCAGGGCGAGCCAACAGAAAGCCAGGAGCTAGGAATTCCTTGTGGGTCTCCCCATGGGCTTCAGGGGACCAAATACTTGGCCTCTGTTCCTTTGCTTTCCCAGGTGCACCAGCAGGGAGTTGGATCAGAAGCAGAGCATCTGGGACTCCAACCCGTGCTCTGACAGGGGATGTGGTGGCTTAACCTGCTGCTCTGCAGAGGCTGGCGTGGTGAGGCTCCTGTTGAGGAGGCCTGGAGGTTGGTCCCACTGCCCCAACCCCCAACCCTGATGGGCCTGCAGAGCCTTATTGCAGCAAGAATCCTGCTAAGGTTAGAGAGAATCCCTCCCCTCAGTTGATCCCTCATCACCACTGATGGCGGTTCAAGCTCCTCCTCTCAGCGTCAGTGTGTAAGCGCGTGGCCTGCCATCAGCATCTTGTGAAGTGTGTAGCAAGGATCCTGCTGTCCGTCACATGTCTTGGTGAATATCCACCGCTGACCACCTCACTCTGCTTCTTGTTCATAAGCCCCCGCTGTCTTCGCTGTATTCGGAGTTGAGCCCCATTTCTCTCCCCTACTGTAATTCCCCAATTGCAACAGTCTTGAGTAAAGGTTTCCTTGTGTTTGAACAGCATGAGAATAATCTTCTCTTTAACAATCTGACTCCTACACAACCCTCACTGTAGCGGCTGGCCTTGTTTGAAACATGACCTGATTTCGAAGTGTCGAGTGACTGCAGGCCTGACCACACTCCCTCTGCTCCAAAGCAGCCCAGGGAACTTGGGCCGATCCATGGCCCGTCTTCTGCCCAGGCTTCGTTTGCGGAGGAGCGGACCACGTCGGAATCCCGCAGGGGGCGCTGCCTGTCCGTCGGGTGAGGTCCGGGTCGAATTCCTCCGCCTTGGGATCCCCACTGCCTGCCAGGAACGACCCTAGGCCCTGAGCAGTTCGCGGCAGCGCGGGCGAGGCCCTCCGAACACGCTGTGTGGGACAGGCTGTGCCAACCCGCTGCCCGACTCTCCACAAGAGACGCAGCTGGCTGTCCGCTGCCTGATCTCTAATTTCAGAGTCACGTTTTGTTTATTCTGGGTCCAGTAAACCACCCCACAAACAGAAATGAGCTGTTCGCTTGCAGCGATCAAGAGAGCAGTCACTTCGCCAAGCAGCTGCAGGCGGGGGAGGCCGGCGCCACCCGCGTGGAAGCCAGCATTACCGCCAACCGCCAGGAGAAGGGCGCACCGCTCCCATTGGCCCGGAGGGGTTCAGGTGCTGGCTGCCCTTTGGGCTCGGGGCAGAGGCCAAGAGTCCTCGCGAGCGCGGGCAAACCGCAGCGCCTTGACCCCGCCGCCGCCTTGCGCCCGCGCACGCTGCGCCCCTGCGAGTTCCTGCCGCGCGCGCTCGCACTCGGCCATGGGCGCCGCAGGCTCGTCGGTGCTGGCCCGCTTCCGCCTCCCCGCGCAGTCCCGGCCCGGGTGGCTCGGGGTCGCCGCCCTGGGACTGGCCGCAGTGGCGCTGGGGGCCGTGGCCTGGCGCCGCGCGCGGCCCAGGCGGCGCCGGCGCCTGCAGCAGGTGGGCACCGTGGCGCAGCTCTGGATCTACCCGGTCAAGTCCTGCAAGGGGGTGCCGGTGAGCGCGGCGGAGTGCACGGCCATGGGGCTGCGCAGCGGCCACCTGCGGGACAGGTACTGCCGGGCCGGGCGCGGCACAGCGTTGACTCCGCTTGGGCAGCTTAGAAGACGTGCGGAGTCCGCTAACGGGTCTCCCTCCCGTCCAGACAAACTGGGAGCGGAGTGGGACAAGGGAAAAGGGAAACGGTGGTTCCCCCCCTCCCCCCTAGCCGGCAGGCCCCGGGGGATCTGGAGTGGCTCCGAGTAAAGTTTCCAACTCTGGGTCTTTAGCGTCGTGCGCTCCTGAGAGGTGTGGAATTCGTGTCTGCCGGTGGGCATGCGAATTTATGATTCTCCGTGTACCTGGGTGGCGAGCTCCAAGGCCTCAGTTTATTTTATTTGCAGTGTTTTATTTGTAGTGCCTGTTCCTGGAGATTTGAGGGAAAGTTGCAGCGGCAGAGCCCAGCCCTCCACGAGCGCGCAGAGGCGGAGCGCGTGTAACCAGCGCAGCTGAATCCCTTTCGGAGTCTGGAGCGCTATTGCGGACGTTCTTTTTATTTTTAATGTATTTTATTTAGGTTATACAAGTTTCATATATTTCCTTTATACCATCCAGTGAAGCCCTCTTTTGTGGATAAAGTAACTGAGGTCCCAGCTGGATAGGAGGGGGGCCTCCTCCTCCTTTTTGTTTTTCGATTTTTGTTTTATTTTAGCACACAGGGCCTTTGCAAATGGTGATTTCGTTATTGTCCAGTCTGGGTGGTGAGGAGCTGTGTGTGGATTCCTGGGTCTCAGACCCCGGAGCCAGCAGGTGGCTGTTCTGTTTGGGCTTGGAGCTCAGGCCAGCTCGATTCTCTGTGTAAGGCTGCCTCCTCTCCAGAGCAGCCGCCTGTCTTCAGCGAGTAGCACAGCTCTGACCAGGCTCCCAGAGAGCAGTTCATGACTTAAGTGAAAGGTGAGCTATGCTCCTGTGCTTTGGGAAGGGAGCCAGGAATGGTAACTATCCATGGTTTGGACAAGAGACTCTCAAACTTGGTTGATTGAGCTTGTTTCTGTAGGTCCTAGGGGACAAAGGCCTTGTGATTTTACAATGTAGATCCCAAAAGCATTTGTTGCATTCATGTGACAATTGCTGTCTCTAAGAGCTGGTGTTTGTACCAGGCCCTATGGTCAGTTTTTGATACTCTCAGAAAGTGTGACGAAGAGAAGTCGACATAGGCTTGGGGTCCTAGGGGGTAACTAACCCGGCAGAGGTTGTGACAAGAGCTGGAGAGCAGCGGAAGCTGGCAGGGACAACTAAGAGAGGAAGTAGCAGCTGCACTGGAAACTGGACAATGAGTGTAAACTTTCCAGGCAAGAAATTTGGAAGAAGAACATTCTAGATAGAGGGAATAAACTGGGCACAGACACCCAGAGAGGACAGGGTGTGCTGGGGGAAAAGCCAGCATATGCTCAGGTGTTCAGTAAAAGGAGTTGTAAACAAGGGTTCACCTCGGATGTCCATTGCAGCATCGTTCACGATTGTCAAAAGGTGGAAGCAACTCCAGTGTTCTTTGATGAGTGAGTGAGAAATAGAATACACACGCGATGGAGTATTATTCAGCCGTGAAAGGGGTGCAGTTTGGATATGTGCTCTAATGTGAATGGCTCTTGAAACATAATATTGATTGAAATAAGCCATTTGCAAGAAGGCAAGTGTTGTGTGATTCCAAGTCTTGGAGACAGGAAGTGTGTTAGAGGTTACCAGGGCCTGGAGGGGGACTGACTGGTGACATGGTGGTTCTTACTTAACAGGTTCAGAGTTTCTGCTTGGAATGATGAAAAGGTCTTTGGAAATAGTGATGATGGTTGCAAAACCGTGTGTGTGCACTCAGTGCCACTGAGTTGTGCCCCTCAGAATGGTTAATCATATATAAAAATGAACATTCTTTGTTGATAGACATTTGTGTTGTTTCTGCTTTTTGCCATTGTAACACACAGTGAACACTGATGAAGCAGTAGCTCATGGAATCCTGTTTTCAATTCTTTTGGATCTATACCTAGGAGTATACCAGATATTTTATGTTATACAAGGCTACTTCAAAAGGTTTGTGGAAAATCTGAATTAAAAGATAAGATATTTTGGTGGTAAAAATGTTTTAAAATTCATGCATTGCTTGTTCATAATATGCATTTTCCATGAACTTTTTGAAGAGCCCCTGGATGCCTGTATTTCAAATGTTTTGTGTGCGAAGGCACAAGGAGGTAAGAGTGCCTGGAAATGCAGCCGGATCATGAAAGGCCCCGCCTGTCTAGCTGGAGTTACAATTTGGTGGCAAGTGTTGTGAAGCAGTCCTCACTGGGAAGCCTGAATCCTGTATCCGATTGCTGGTTCTTGTCCCAGCTACTGTTCTTCCAATCTAGCATTCCTGCTAATGTACCTCGGATGCAGCACCTGATGGTCCAAGTACTTGGGTTCCTGCCACCCAAGTGGGAGGCCCAGCTGGAGTTATTGGTGGATTCAGCCTTGCCCAGCATGACTGTTGTGGACATGGGAGGAACTAAACCAATGGAAGATCTCTGTCTCATTCCTCATCCCTCCCTCCCCTCCATATTACTCTGACTTTCAAATACCTACAAAAACACAAATAAGTAAAACTTCTAAAATGAGTTTTAAAGCAGGAACCACGCACGGATTTTTGGATGAGGAGATCACAAGATCAGATTTGCATTTTACAAAGATCAGAGGGCCATTATTACCAGGAAGAATTACTAGAAAGAATAGTCATTTTCTGGTACCAAAGATTTGGGATAGTGCAGGCAGGGCTCTGTCTATGGAAGAGGAAGGGTTGATGAAAGGATAGTTAGGGCCGGCGCCGTGGCTCAACAGGCTAATCCTCCGCCTTGCGGCGCCGGCACACCGGGGACTGGTCGGGGCGCCGGATTCTGTCCCGGTTGCCCCTCTTCCAGGCCAGCCCTCTGCTGTGGCCCGGGAGTGCAGTGGAGGATGGCCCAGGTGCTTGGGCCCTGCACCCCATGGGAGACCAGGAGAAGCACCTAGCACCTGGCTCCTGCCATCGGATGAGCGCGGTGCGCCGGCCGCAGCGCGCCGTCTGCGGCGGCCATTGGAGAGTGAACCAACGGCAACGGAAGACCTTTCTCTCTGTCTCTCTCTCTCACTGTCCACTCTGCCTGTCAAAAAAAAAAAAAAAAGGATAGTTAGGAAAAGAATTTACACCAACATATTTTCTTCCTGAATAGCTCAGCCATGATAACCTGCTAGAAGTGATGCAGGAAATATCTTTAATGACCTAAAATATCCTCCAGATCTTTTCTTATGTATGGGAATCCCAAAAGCAAAAACTCAATTGTATACTTGTAATCATTCCATCAGTGTGTGCTGAAATGATTAAAATGCTAAGAAATTTCACCTCTTTGGTACTGAGAGGTAACCTTCATAACCATGTGCTTTTTTCTAGAACTAGTTCTTTGTGTTTCTTTATTTCTCCATTCATCTTTTTTTCTAGAAAGTACCTTTAGAACAGGAGTACTGGATCAGAAAAGAAGATGTTGTCCATAATAACAACAGATCTTTTAGCAAATAGCAAAATTCATAGCACTGGGTATTGAAGCATTATTTTAAATGTGGGGGGGTGGGATTGATAAGGTGAAAGTGGCACCATGTGCTGCCCAACTGGACTCCGTGCTCTGTGATGGTGCAAGCACTGGTGCTGCTGTTTCCATCTACAAGAGGCCATTGCCTGCTGGGTGACAGACATGGTGCTTCCTTGTGCCTCTAAACGCTCCCTGGGGTATGTTTCGTGGAAATGGCCCAGTTTTCTGGCCATTGAGATGAAGACAGAATCAATGTCTTTGATTTCGGTGCCATCAACAAGCTGAAAATGTTCTGAGGATATTATAGTCAGATGCTTGAGTGGTTAAGAAACTTGGAGTTGACGGACTCAGCTGAGCTGATGTTTAGCACAGATGGGCAGATACAACAGATTTAAAGGGAGGAAATCAGAAACGACAGTGCGTGACTGAAGCTCCCGCGAAACTGGCTGCCTGTCCTTACGTATCCTGCGTTTTCAACATGGCAGGTTTTGGCTTGTGGTCAACGAAGAGGGCAACATGGTTACTGCTCGCCAGGAACCTCGCCTGGTTCTGATCTCCCTGACCTGTGACAGTGACACCCTGACTCTCAGCGCAGCGTACACAAAAGACCTGGTGCTGCCCATCAGAGCACCCACCACCAATGCAGTGCGCCAGTGCAGGTAAGGCAAGGACAGGTCTTACCCTTGCATCGATAAAGATTCATGCAACTTTCAAAAAAAATGTGGCAAATATAGCACATGCAGGATCGGGTCTTTAGCATGGGAAAGAAACCAGCAAGCAACTTCTGCAGCTTCTGCTGTGAAAGCCCTATGTAGAAAACCATGGGACAAAAGCGTGTCTACACGTCAGCAAGAGAACACCACCACCACCAAGGGTGAAGGGCAGAGACTGAGTGGCAGTGCTGGGGAGCCTGTCCTAGAACCAGGGAGATTAGATCTCTGTGATATATACTAAGATCCTCTCTGCTGTGTTTGGAAACTGGGTGCCTTCCAAATCGGAGTTAGGGGAGGAGTGGCTGTGTTGACTCTGATAGTGAGTTCTAAAGAGAGGAAGTTCAAATAAAGGAAAGAGCTGCAATCAGAAGAGTGCTCCTACCTGCACCTGCCCCTGGGGGTGGAGGTGGAGGTTCAGCTGGGCCGGGCGCTGTTGCGGAAGTTGTTTGCTCAATATCAGAGGGCTGTGAGGAGCAGTCTAGGAAAACCACCTTTGCCCCTGAGGAACCTTGTGCAGGATTAATCTTTCATCCCACTCTGGGGACATTCAAGTTTGCTCCGATTTTGGTCTTGTTACATTTTCTGTATTTTGAATTAAAATGTGAATGCTACGTGTAGTCCCTAGCTTATCATAGGAAGTAACATCATCACATCAGAGAACAGTGATCTGAAAGATGTCTGAAGACTCAGAAATGTTCATAAAATGTAATACTGATACGATTTCTATATCTTAGAGTTTTAAACATAAATGTTTTTATTTTAATTTGGTGGTTTTTCCAATTATAAAATTAATACATTGTTAAAAAATTTGAAAAAGGTCCCCAAAAAGGAGGAAAGCAAAAACCACCTGCAATAACTATAATTAATATTTTGACATATGTATATTTCTGTCTGTCTATATGGCTACTACTTTGCTTGCTTCTGAAATTAATTTACTTGAAAAGCAGAGTGGCAGACACACAGAGCGCAAGAGAGAGTGAGAGAGAGCACCCCCATCTTCCAGTTTACTCCCTAGGTGCCTGCAACAGCCGAGGCTAAAGCTAGGAGCTCAGAACTGAACCTGGGTCTTCCACGGGGCTGGCAGGAACCCAAGTACTTGGGGCATCATCTGCTGCTTCCAGGGTGTGCATTAGCAGGAAGCTAGATTGGAAAAGCCCAGACTGGAACCAGGTGTTCCAACATGGGATGCAGGCCATTCCTTAGCAGACTTAACTGCTGTGCCAAACACCTATCCCAACCGTACTTTTTTATAGTTAAGGGTTTTTTTTTTTTATTAATTTTTAATTCATTTAGAATTATGTGCAAAATTTTTCTCACAGTCCCATATATGCTTTTTGGCTTATCCTCCAAAGACTAAACAAGGGAGTGTCTGAAAATTGCCAAACGAGAAGGCCAAGACACACTACAGTAGTGGGCACACTCTTAGTGCGAGGATCCCATGCAACATCTGGGCTTGGGTTTCCTTCCCCTGTGAAGGACTTGTAACCTCAGCTTGAAGTTCCCTAAAGGTTTCTGATGAGTTGTTGGAGTCCTGGGATCACCTTCAAAAACTCATGTTTTCATGGTTCAGGTTGCTACGTACCTGCCACTTAATAGGATGAGGGAGTAGGCTCTTCAGGTGGCTTAGTCAGTATCAGCATCGAAGCCTACCTTGTGATCTTTATCAAAGGTATTAGAAACCTCTGGATTTTTTTTTTTTTTCTGGGACTCTGTATAGTGTGCAGGTGGAATGCTGGGCTCAACACCACAGCTGAGGTTGCTCAGAACTCAGGGCAAATGTGGGTAGAGCAGGAATAAAAGAACAAATTTTGCTCACTGAATAGCCTCAACTTCTGAACCCAGGACCTACACATTGAGATGCATGGGAAATAAACGTCAGGTAATTGGAAACGTTAGCAATGGTAGTGATCGCCAATGGAAGCCCCGAGGAGTCTCAGCAACCTGCTGTCTGCGTCCTCTGCCCTGCCTTCTGCTGTCCTGTAAATGCAGCCAAGGAGAGAGCCGGGCTGCTGATGGACGGGACAGAGAGGGGCCTGTGGTGCGCTGAAAGGGCCAGTCTCTTGGCAGGGAGGGCTGACTTTTTTGCACAGTCACCCACAAAGATGCATCTACTTAAGATGGCTTTTGAGGCCATCTGTAGACACAGATTTTGGTAATACTGTCTTTGCCCAAGATGCTTCTGAAATGAACATTTTAGATATTAAACTGTGTGCGCGCACACACACACACTCATACACCACCCCACAGAGGCTAACCCTCTTACACATAGGCAGTTCTGGAAATCTTTTTCCCTCATGCAGTGAATTTGATTTTTGGAAAAAGTGAAAAAGTATTTGGGACTTAGTGCAGTGAATAAGGAGGTGATCAAACTATGTTGGACCATATTTTGTTTTTAAAAGGAGGCCAAGATGGGCATTTGCACAAAGATTAAGATGCTGCTTAGGATGTCCTATCCCACAACGGAGTGCCTGGTTTGAGCACCAGCTCTGGTTCTGATTCCAGCTTCCTGCTAATACACACCCTGGGAAGCAGCAGGGTTGCCTCAAGTACCTGGGTTTCTGATACCCATGTGGAAGACCCAGATTGAATTCCAGGCTCCTGACATGACTGTGTGTCCCCCAATCCTACATAGTTACTAACCAGCAACCATATCTAATTGAATGATTGTTATCTATAACATTTTAGGGTGTATAGAATGTTTTCACATATGTTTCATATCTAGTTTTATTATTACACCGACAAAGTATAACCAGGCCCGTTAATAATGATTTCTGACTGCTGTTCTGTGAACAGATTCACATTTTAAGGTAATTATGAGTTTGCTTTATCCTGATAGATTAGTTTTCTTCTGTAGAATTCAGTACATCTTCAAGTATATTATCTTGTTGCGTCTTCCCTGCATCCCTCTAGGTGGGGAGACATAGGCATCATTCAGTTTAAAAAATGGGGAAACCAGAGCAGGTGTCTGGCGAGGCAGTGGAGACATGGCTTGTGACCCTGACTCCCGCACTGCAGTGCCTGGGTTTGATTTCAGCCCTGCTTCCAGTTCAGCTTCCTGCTGAGGCCCATCCTGAGTGGCAGCAAGTAATGGCCCAAGTGACTGAGTCCCTGCCACATGTGTGGGAGACCTGGACTGAGTTCCTGGCTCCTTACTTCAGCCTGGCTGTTGCTGGCATTCTGGGAGTGAACCAGCAGGCGGGAGCACTCTCTGTCTCTGTCTTTCAAATAAATAAAATAAGTTTTTTTTTTTTTAATGTGGAAAGCAAGGCTTCGAATGGTGGTGCCTTGTGTTCCCTTTGGGCTGACACAGGGCTTTCAAGGCAAGGCTGGACGTAGATGATGTCTTCCGGTCATGGAGGGATGCCTGCAGCATCCCAGCCGGGTGCAGCTTTTCTAGAAAGTCTGGGATATGTTAGGTGGCCAGATGTTCAAAGCCACTGTCTCCCCTGCAGAGTGCATGGCCTGGATGTCCCGGGCAGGGACTGTGGCGAGGCAGCGGCACAGTGGGTCACCAGTTTCCTCAAGTCGCAGCCCTACCGCCTGGTGCACTTCGAGCCCCAGATGTGCCCGAGGAAGTCTCACCAGCTCAGGCATGTCTTCCGGCCCTCGGACGAGGTGAGAGACACTGCTTCCTCCCAGCCCACATCCCCGCTGAACCCGGTGCCCTCATCTTGCTCCTCGTGCTCAGGCAGCGGAGACCACGGGAGCAGCAGCAAGCAAGCCCTTCCCTGGGGAGCAGTCATCCTGCTTCTTGACTTTGGAGACTTGCGTTTCTGCCCATATGCATTTCCCCACTGTGTAAAGCAGCGTGGTGTCCGCAGGGATTCAGAGCTGTTCGACACGACTTTCACTCCACTCTGGAACTGCACGTGGAATTCCAGATTTTCAGTTTGCTCTTTTGTGCCAGGTGACAGTTGTGTAATTTGGTGTGGCTGTGGAGTTCCACAGACTTCAGACGACCAGACTGGTTCTGAAAAAGGGTGAGGCTCTGAGCATTCACTGTGAAAGTAACTTTTTTGGCCTACTTGGCTCAGTACGGATCTTGATTTCCCTTTCTCCTTTAGATAGAGCCCTCACTCTCCTATGCATTTCTCTCACTAAATAAAAAGCTTAAATTTTTTTTTAAATAGAGCCAACCTTTGTTCTTGACGTTAATTGTGCAGGGTTTATAAAATATAAGTGTCCCTGGGATTAGTGAACATTTTAATCAAACATAATGAGATCATTAAACCCAACGTCCTTATTAAACATTGGAGAAATTGGAGGCTTACCAAAGGGATGTTCCCAAGGACACATCCTGGTAGCAACTCTCAGTCCCCAAGGTCTTGTTCTCCTCATGCCACTGCACGACTGCTGTCATCTACCAGTCTACTTAGGGCTTCTAAATCGCTGTGACTTTTCTGTATAAAAGGACAAGAGAAACACCTAGGAGGGTATGTCCAGAGCTAGAAATACATGACCTCTGAGCAGTTTCTGTCCTAGTTGTAACAGTTTCTGTTCCCTTGTCAGGTTGCGTACTCAGATGTCAGCCCGTTCCTGATCCTTTCTGAGGCGTCCTTGGCAGATCTCAACTCCAGGCTACAGAATAAAGTTAAGGCAGCTAACTTCAGGCCCAATATTGTCATATCAGGATGTGGTGTGTATGCAGAGGTAACACTTTCTTTGCCTCTTTTCTTGAACTTGACTTTTTTTTTTTAAGATAGGAGGGAAATCTTTGACATTGGATTAGATTATTCTGAAGGGTGTGTTATGATTTATTGATTTTATACTGCATGACTCAACTTGTAGATTTGTTGAGCACATAGTAAGTGCAGAGTTCCATGTAGGGCATGCAAATATGGGTGTGGCCGACATGCTGGTTCTCCAGGAGGCAGTTCAGGGTCTGAGGCTTTTAGGCAAAACCTGAGAGGGGAGATTCATTTCTGAGACAGATTTCCTCAGCATAGAATGTGGATCTGCATGGGCTGTGGCACAAAGCAACTGTGTGCTTGTGTCTTGTGAAAACCAGGCTTCCTGGCTAGTAGGTGACTCCCTTGGGAAAGACCAGTATTACCAGCAGGGCTGCCCGGTGAGGGCTGCAGGGTGTTAGCACTAAGCTTGATGGCACTGCCCTGAAACCTTCAGTGCCACCTTCAGATGTCTGTTTTGCAACTTGGCATGAAGAGTCTTGATGCCTGGTTGCCAGTGTTCCATGTGATTGGCAGCAGATCCCCTTTGTCCTTGGCTTTGGATGGTTAATGTGATTCTCTAGTCTACTGCAAGGTCAGGATTGGTAGAATAGAGGCTTGGTGAGTGGTCATCAGCTGTGGAGGTCCAGCAGGGGCGCTAGCCCTCAGATGGGCATTCAGGAGTTCTGGTTGTGTCCCACCCTGCTGCCCCTTTCCTTGGGACCCACAAAAAAGAAATCCGAGCAATCGAGTTCCAACACCTTTTACTCGGGGGAACCTATTCTGTCGTTCAGCTTTGCTGTGTGGAGGCAACAGCGTGTGCTGAAAGGGAAGCCATCTAGGAATTCCCACATTCAAACCAGACTGGATCCTTTTAAAAAATTATTTATTTGAAAGACAGAATTACAGAGAGACATGGAGAGAGATATATATATATATATAGAGAGAGAGAGGGAGATCCTCCATTTGCTGGTTGACTCCCCACGTGGCCTCAACAGCTAGGGCTGGGCCAGGCCAAAGCCAGGAGCCCAGAGCTTCTTCCAGGTCTTACATGTGGTTGCAGGGGCCTAAGCACTTGGGCCATCTTCTGCTGCTTTCCCAGGCACATTAGCAGGGAGCTAGATTGGAAGTGGAGCAGCCAGGACAAGAACTAGCACCCATGTGAGATGCTGTGTTACAGGTGGCAGTTTAACCCGCTAAGCCACATTCGCCGGCCCCATACCAAAGGATCTGAAGTCTGGTTTCAGCTTCCTCACTGACCTCTATGTGACCTTGTGCAGTTCCCTCACTCTTACTTATCTCATCTGGAAAATGGGTCACCTTATAGTGGGGACTCATCAGCTGGAGTAAGGAGGTTTATTAAATATGAAACACCAACTGAAGGATAATATGATGCTTTATAGAAGAAACAGGTGCTTCTCCCAGGGCCTCAAAGTCCAGAGTGATCAGAGAGACAACAGGGACAGCCCAGTGAGACGAGGCCAGGAAGATGGTGCCTGCGGGACACTGTATACACAGACAGGGAGGTGTGAGCTCAAGTCAAGGCTGGGGCTCCCAGGGCTCAGCCTGGGTCCTTTTTCACCTGCCCACATGTGTGCTTCTAATCTATGTTTTTTACAAAACATTTTCTACACTGAGGACCCCCTGACTTACATCCCTACACCGGGACTCTCCCATGGCTCTCTCCACACCTGCACCAGGGTGGCTTCATCCAGTCTCACGGTGGTCACGATGGAAGGTGGACTTTCTGCCCGGCTAACCATCACGATAGGTGGCAGCTCTTTCAGTTGCTTGGACCCCAAACTTGGAGCTGCCCCTTGTTTTTCCCTTTCTTTCACAGCTCACATTCACATGATGGACACATCTTGGTGTCTGCTCCTCCTCCACTCCCTCTCTGGGCCAAGGCTTGGCCACCTCTCTTCGCTTAGGTGCAACAGCCTCTCCTCAGTAGTGTCTCTGCTTGTCTCCTTAATCCACCCCTACCCCAATATGTGCTTAGAAGCTCGGTCCAAATCATCCTGTAAATGTGAGTTGCATCATATTCTGCTCATAACCTTTCAGGGTTCTCCATCTTTCAAGTGAGGGTTGGCAGGCTTATGACAATGGCCATCAAGGCCTCATATGATCCTGCTGGCTCCAGGGCCTATCTCTGTCCCTTTAGTGAGGCCTCTGCTGCCTGCATGCCCTGTCCCTACTGGGGCTGCCTCCCCCCGCCCCATTACACCATGTTTGCTCATGTGTTTGGTTGTTGTCTGTTTCCTCCACACAAACCCTTAGAAGACAGGCCCCGCCATATCTCCAGCTACTAAGAGTCCCTAGCACATCATAAATGCCCCTAATTACATGTGTTAAATGAATGAATGAGTAGAGATTGGCCAGGAGGAGAAGAAAGAAGCAACAAAGGACAGGGAACACATCCAGGCCCAAGATACTGTCCTCTTGCAGCAGTAGGGTGCAGGAGAGGCAGGGAGATGGGAGGAAGGGTACCTGAGGCCAAGTTTTGCTGGGAGGAGTCTAGGAAGAATTTTAGGCCGGGCTGTGACAGGATGTGATTTGCATTGGTACACATTTGCTTAGGCAGGAGTCTAGAGATTACAGAAGGTGGGGTCAGGGTGCGGCTGGGGAGAGCAGGGTAGCACAGCCAGCCCGGAGGGAGGCCGAACTGCACAGAAGCTTCTGGAAAGTGAACTCTTGCATCATCTTGGAACCTACCCCATCCAGTAACTGCGGTCCTTCTCAGTCTCCCTTTGTGTCTGTCACCTGCACTCTTTTATTTTTCTTTAAAAGAATATTTATTTTATTTATTTGAAAGAGTTACAGAGAGAGGCAGAGCCAGAGAGAGACAGAGAGAGGGGTGTCTTTCATCCCCTGGTTCACTCCCCAAATGGCTGCAAGGGCCAGAGCTGAGCTGATCTGAAGCCAGGAGCCAGGAGCTTCTTCTGAGTCTCCCACATGGTTGCAGGGGCCCAAGAATTTGGGCCATCTTCTACTGCTTTCCCAGGCTATAGCAGAGAGCTAGATGGGAAGTAGAGCAGCTAGGACTTGAACCGGTGACCATATGGGATGCTGGCGCTCTAAGCCAAGCTTTAACCTGCTGCACCACAGTGCTGGCCCCAACATCTGCTCTCTTGACCCTCACTTCTTAGATTTCTCCTGAGTGCCATGGCAGGGAAATGCTGGCCACCCCTGGACCCTGTTCTGTGACCTTCCCCTCACCCTGCCTTTGAGCCTGTGGGTGCCGCTTCCAGGAACCCTTCTCTGTTGGCTGCACTGCCTGTGCTTCTGTGCTGCTTCTCCTTTTACTCCTGGCTCAAGCCAGGGATTTCCTAAAGGTCTGGCCTTGACCCCGTTTCCTCTTTCCTTGCCACGGCCAAGGGCCACAGAGTGCGGTGTCTTCTCTCCCACTCTCCATGGCTGTGACGTTACCAGTGTTTTGCTTTGCTTAGAAGTCTTTGAAAGGCCTAGGCTTCGATTTTATCCTAAGTTCCTCTACAACGTTGCCACTGTTTTTTTCCCAGCCTTTATGTGCAATATAAGCTCCAACTCCAAGCTAGACCTAGAACTTAATATACATTCCCCTGTCTCTTGCCATCTAGAATCTTGCCCCCTGCCCCCTTCAGAGCCCTTGACTTTCTTTTAAAACTACCTCCTGGAAGAGGTGTTTTGCCTAGTATGTAAGATGCCTGCGTTATGTATAGGAGTGTCTAAGCTTTATTCCTGGCTCTGACTCCTGATTCCAGCTTCCTGCTAATGCAGAAACTGGGAGGCAACAGCGATGGTTCAAATAACTGGGCTCCTGCCACCCACGAAAGAGACCTGATTTGAACTCTCTCCCTGTATCTCTTCATCTGTCTGTTTCTCTGCCTCTGAAATTGAAAAATAAAACAAATCACCCTCCCTGTGAAGTCTGCTGTGATGGCCAGACTCAGGCCACTGTGCACGCCTGTGCCTCCCCCATTGCCCGGATTTGCCCTGTACAGACAGATCGCCTCCAGATGGCGTGTCCTGATGAGATGTTTCCGCTGAGGTCCTGTCCAGGGTTCCTGCAGTTCTAGGTCCACAGTGAGAGTCCAGTAGAGTTGTTTTCATTTTTCCCTCCTCTTTGCCGAGTAGACCTTTCCTTATGGTGAAATGTTTACCCTACTTATCCATTGAGTCCATTCCCATCAGGTTTTCTTGCGCTTAGAAGGGCCTTTGGAAATATTTCTCTGATTAATAAATACATTCCCTAAACCCTCCTTTGTCTACATTGAATATCTTTTTTGGTGTTTTTATGACCACAGTGCCCCCTGGTGGAAAGATGCTCACAGGACAGGCTGTGATTGTTGCATCTGCTGGGCCCCGGGTCTTGAAAAACACAAGATTAAGAGACCTGTTTTATGATTTAAAACAAAATGAGACAGAACCGTGTGATGCATATCTCAAGAGTAATTCACACCGTGGGAAGTCAAGTGCCGAGTTTGGAGCTCTGTCTCGGGGCAGAAACCCTTCACTCTCACAGCTCTGCCTTCTGCCTCCCCTTGCTCGGCCGCCTCTTCCCCCTGAGGTCAGAAGTGAGGACTGCACTCAGGGAGCCGTGGTGCCTGTTCTTCTCAATGCCGGCCCCTCTTCCTGGAGCCCCTCTGCCTTCTGCCCTTTTAGGCTCGGTTCCCATCTGCCCTGTGCCATAAAACTGTCCCCCACCAGGCCCTCCTACTGATCCATCCTGCCACTGATCCAGCACATGGGAAGAGAACTGAGGCTGCCAGTCCTGCTCTTGATTTGTTCCGGCCTTCCTGGGTGGGGAGGTGCCGGATGCATGTGTGCAGTGACTCTGGGATTTTAATCCATACCACCTTAGGCAGGCACAAGGGGATGTGACACGACCCAGCGGGACAAGAAGGCCCCACTCCCTCTCTCTCACCATTCCCCCCAGCAGGCACTCAGGGAGCTCCCCTGAAGAGGTGCAGGCTCACAGGCGAGAGAGAACGTTCCCTGCAAGCGAATGCACTGACATCAGAGGTGTGGGGAGAGGGAACCGAGGCTGCGCGGCTACCAGGCGGCCTCACGGGACCTAGGGGGACGGTGACCATCTTTGGTGCCAGCTCCTGTGGGGCCCCTACCCAGACATGCTCACAGGGATCTGTGCTTTGTCCCCTAGGATTCTTGGGATGAGCTGCTTATTGGCGACGTGGAACTGAAACGGGTGATGGCTTGTTCCAGGTAAGGCTTCTTCCAGGTCCTCCAGGGATTGGCGGGGGCAGGAGGCGTGTCTTGGCCTTGTCCCCTGTGTGACGCTCTGTTGTGTGTGTCCAGGTGCATTTTAACCACCGTGGACCCGGACACCGGAATCATGAACAGGAAAGAGCCGCTGGAAACACTGAAGAGGTAGAACTGGGCAGATGGGGTCTCATCCTCTGGTTTAGGTGCCTGGGACAGAAGTAACATTCATAGCTTAATGTCTCCCAGGTGGTGTCAGGTCCTGTCTTTGCAGCCCTGGAGACCCTCGGCTTTGGTCCTGACTTGCTGTCCCGGGTGTCACTATAGAGGGTTGTTGGACAGGAGGCAGGGGACTGCTTTGGGCATAGCCCTGGGAGGCCTGGGGTATGGAGAGGACTTCACCTGTCGGGAAGGAACACAAGCGGGCGAGGCTGTGCCTGGGGATCTAGGAGCAGGGCTCATCCCTGGAATGCGAGTCCTCCAGCTTCTGCTTCCTCCCGCCTCCTCCCAGTTCTGCTGCCCTAGAAGCTACTGTCCAGACCCCCTGGGCAAGCTGAAGGCCCGGGCTGGAGGCTGTGATCCCAGCCAGCCCAGTACCTCTCCGTGTGAGGCTGCAGGCCTGCACTCTCTGCCAGTACCTGCTGTCTACAGGGATGTGTCCCAGTGTGAGGGCCAGGGGACAGCAAGGTTGGCATGGTGACCACGTGCCTAAGCTGGCTGGCACAGCGAGTGGTCAGGAGAGAAATCTAACAAGGAGGGTGGAGGGAGGGTAAGGAGAAGGGGCTTTTACGGGACTAGAGAAATTCGTAAGGTGAAGAGTGCTTCTGACCTGGGCCTCCAGGGTTGACTGTGAGGCTGCAGGGACATGTGGAGCTGGGGCCACGGACAGGTCCAAGGCAAATCCCATTTTGAGGGATGTTGCATATTTTTTTAAAGCTCAAAACAGCATCAACCTTTCTGTAAAATGGAAAAACAAATCTCTCCATAAAGTATCAGTGCTATGAAACGTTGAAGGCGCTATTTTTCTCTCTGGGTAAATTTTACCTAAAGTAAGGAAAATTGTAGCTCTAGGCAGTGACATCGCAAGCGGAACTCATTCGAGGTGAAGCATATGGAAGTCTGCAACTTTTTTGGAAATAGAAATAATAGAAATGGAAAAATATGGATTGAAGGGTGGACAACAGTGTGATAGAGCAAAAGCCATGAAGTGTTCAGTGTAGAATACAAGTAGGGGATCCGTGGTACTTTCTAAAAACTTCTTCTGACTTACTGGCCTGCTTGAGATTGTCCTCATAAAACAATGGGCAGAAATGTCACCACGTGTGACAAAACATGAATTTGGGAAGCCGCAAAGATAGGTGATAGCTGATCTTCAAAACCTGCCCGCTCCTCATCAGAACATGCTGGAGTTCAGTCTTCTGTCTTCCGTGGCCACACAGGAGGAAGAGAAAGGCAGGGTGGGCCTGGGGAGGGGGTCAGGGGTCAGGAGGCGGGGCCCTGCGATCACAGCTGGTGCTGCTCCCGCTCATGCAGGCCCCGGGTGCGCTTCCAGTAAAATAAGGGAGATGGGCAGCACTGGGTGGTGCTGCATGCAAGTCAGCCAAGGAACTGGGGAAACTGGCTGTCACTTTTTTCCCCTAAATTTAATTTTTATTATTTATTTATTTTTGGAAAAGCAGAGACTCACAGTGAGGGAGAGAGAGGGAGGGACAGATTTTCCATCTGCTGGTTCATTTCCCAAATGCCCCTCCTCCAACAGCTGGGGCTGGGCCAGGACAAAGCCAGGAGCCAGGAACTCCATCCAGGTCTCCAGGGGGGTGGCAAGGACCCAAGTACATGGGACACCACCTGCCGCCTCCCAGGGTGTGCATCAGCAGGAAGCTGGACTTGACCCTAGGCACTCCCCCTCCTTAGCTGCGGCTCCAGTGCCCGCCCCGTCATCCCTTTCTGCACATCTTGTTCTCTGCCGCCTGCCCCCGTTTGCTGCCTGGTGTCAGAATGGATTCCAAAACTCCTGCGCTTGCAGAAAACGCCTCTTCCCAGCACCTGCGTGTTTGGGCTGCGTCTCTGTGTCTCCAGCGCCCCCTCCCTCCCTGGGAGGCTGCGTTTCTAGGTGGAGGATAACTGACCCCAAACACAGAGGTAGGGCAGGAAAGAGGGGGTCACAGGGAGCTGGTTCCCCTTCCCCCCACCTTCTGCAGGCTCCCTGCAGCCCCTCAATCCAACCCTAATTGCGCCTAATACCCCAGGAGGCTGCGGCCAGCCGAGGTGTCTTGTCCTATCTGACTGAGATTTAACTGCCATGGAGGTAGTAAGTTATATGCTCCCCAGGACAGGTGCCCATAAATCGGGAGGGGAAGGGCCCGGCAGCGTCCCGTAAATCAGGAGAAGGGAAGCAAACAGTGGAGTCCACAGCAGCCTCTTGCTCTCGGGCAGGTCACTGGGAACCACATGGGTTTGTTGTCCGTGTGGGCTTGTGGTGCCGAAAGGGCTGGCATTGCCTCTGCAAGGCCAAGCAAGATGGGGAGCAGAGAGAAAACTCTCCTCTGCTCCTCCACAGGCAAGTGGCACAGGGGAGCCTCTGTCTTAAAACATGGACAGGCCTGCCTGCTCAGGGGAAGTGACACTGTCCTTTCTCAAGGGACGGTGACACACACACACACACGCACATACATGCACGCATATACACACACATGCACACACACACACGCATACACACACACATCCCAGTGGCTTAAGGAGCAGCTGTTGTTGCTTCCATGTCACCTGGCTCCTGGTAGAACAAATAGAGCACGTTTATTGCACAGGTGCTCAAAACAGTTTTGCTGATGCATGAACCCTATGGCGACAAGGACATTTGCTGCTGGTGTTAGCTGTGCTGTTACACACACGGAGGACCTGGTGGTGACAGCTCCATGGGAGGAGACAGAAGCTCCACCCCCAGTCTGGCCCTGTTGCTTACTCATGGTGAGGTGTGGGCAGGTCCTTCAGTTCTCGAAGTCCCAGTTTCTTTATTTGTGAATACTGGCCTTGTGGTTTCTCTTCTTGTAAGGCAGTATGTGGTTTGTAATAGATGGTGAATACTGCCTACAATGCCGTGTAAGCTGTGGTCACTGATGGTCTCAGTTACAGACTCAGCACCTTCTGGGAGAAGGAGGAGGTGAAAGCTGCTTCTTCCCACTCTCTGAGGCCACTTGAAATGACACCTGGCACCTGCACCTGCTCAGTAGCCAGCCTCTGGGTAGCAGCGTGGACGTGGCACCTCTCTGGGGACTCCCACAGTGCTGTTTAATTCTTAATGAGGACTTAGAGGCAGTGAGTTGTGGAACTTGCGGGACAGCTTGTGCCCCCAAGTGACTTGTGGTCACGTGGTCTGCTGAGGTGGAGACTGAGCAGTGACCAGAGACCCAGCCTGTAGCCATGTCATGGGCCTTGGGCAGTACATGGGTCAACCCAGCAGTGTGAAGGATGAGATGCCCTCCCAGGTGCACAGCACTTCCTGGTGGGCAGAGCGTTTTCATTTAAGAGAGGAGACCTCTGTTCAAGCTAAATGGCATGTCATTAGTGTCATTGCACATTTTATTTACATTGAAAGGGAAAATGCATGGCTGGCATTGTGGTGTAATGGGTTAAGCCACCACCTGCGATGCTGGGATCCCATGTGGACCAGCAGTTGGAGTTCCAGCTGCTCCACTTACAATCCAGCTCCCTGTTAATGTGCCTGGGAAAGCAATGGAGGATGGCCCAAAGTACTTGAGCCCCTGTACCCACGTGGGAGACCTGGATGAAGTTCCTGACTCCTGTATTTGGCCTGGCCCAGCCCTGGCTGTTGCAGCCATTTGGGGAATGAACCAGCTAATGGAAGATTCTCTTTCTCTTTCTATAAAAAAAAAGGGAAAGAAAAAAAGGAAGGAAGGAAGGAAAGAGATATTTTAGGCATTTCTAATTTGTTAATCCCAACAAATATTATGAGCATATATATGCATTATATATATGTATGTGTGTATATATATATGTATATATTTGTATATATGATCATGGAAGATCAATGTATGAGGTAATCCTGGGTTTACTAGTCTGTTGAATAGTACTTAGCCACTTGCAGTACCTACTTATTGCCACAAGAGGTTGCTAGTGACCTCATTTAGTCTTCTCACAACCCTGAGGGTGACTTGGAGGTAAGGCAGGAGGGTGGGCAGAGCTGACAGGGCAGCCCAGCAGCCAGACCACTGTGACTTGAGGTGTCCTGGCAGGCTGCCCAGCCAGGAACCAATTCATTTCCATAGCTCGTCCTAAACCAGTGACCACTGCCCCACCCCCTTTTAAAGATTTATTTATTTTGAAAGAGTTACAGAGAAACAGAGAAAGAGATAGAGATAGATAGAGAGAGAGAGAGAGAGAGGGAGAGAGAGATCTTTCATTGGCTGGTTCATTCCTCAAATGACCGCCTTGGCCAGTGCTGGGCCAGGCTGAAGCCAGGAGCCAAGAGCTTCATCCAGGTCTCCCACGTGGGTGTCAGAGGCCCAAACACTGACATCTGCTGCCGCTTTCCCAGGCACATTAGGAGAGAGCTGGATTGGAAGTGGAGCAGCCGGGACACGAGCTGGCACCCATATGGATGCCAGCATTGCGGGCGGCAGCTTTAACAGCTACACCACAGCGTCGACCCCATCACCTGCCTGTTTTGGCATTGACTCCTCACAGCTTACGGAGTCTGGACTAACAGGAGCAGCAGCTTTTGGGGGTCTCCTACTCTTCAACTACTTAGTGGAGGTGGAGAAGTGAGTGTGTAGGTATGGGGTTGATGGGAAGCTTTCTTAGGCCTAGGGATGTTCTTAGGAAGTGGATAGATGATAGATATATGATAGATAGATAGATAGATAGATAGATAGATAGATAGATAGATAATAAATAACAAGGGATGGATTATATCCCAATAGGAAGAGTCTTCATTATGGAATCAGCCAGACCTGAGCTGTAGCCACAGATTTACCAAGGAGATCTGGATCTTGGGCACCTACCAGTAAAATGAGGATATTACAAATTCCATATAGGCTTGCTTTAAGGATTTAAAGAGGTAATAGGTGTGAAGTTTCTTATAAACTGTGCATGTGTGATTCACTGAGCCCCAAGTCTCGATTCCCTCGCTGAGATCATCGAGCTGGGGCTCTAGATCCCAAGCCCTGGTGGCTGTAAGATATAAGCCATGAAAGTGGCTGATCTGTTCCAGGCCTGCAGAGGCCCCTCGGTGAGGCACACAGATCCTAGTTGACCCTGGCATTGCGTGTTGCAGGAGGGGAGAAGCCTGGGTTCCCGGGGTCCCAGGCCATTGCAGAAACCTTAGTATGGAGCCAGGGGATAGCTCTGGAAGGCAGGACATCCTGGACCAGCAGCTCATTGTTATCATTCATTCTTTTATTCTTTCATTTGTTTAGTCAGCATTTTTTTTTTAGTAACTACAGCATAGCAGCTGTGCCAGGTAGTGGGAATCCAGCAGTAGGCAAAGCATCTGCAGTGCCTATGGGCTGGAGTTTATGGTTTGAGACACAGGCTGTGCATCTCCAGAGAAGTTTCTAGATTTGTGCTTCTCTCTTGTGTTCTCACTGGCCATTTCTGGAATGATGGACAAAATTAGAACCAAATTAATGCAACAGTTTTATTTTTTTAAGCAAGGCAGAATGAAATGAATGTTCTTTGTAACAACGTGTTAAACAGAAAAGTGGTGTAAAATGGGAGTTGGCTTAAATAAGAGACTGAAGGAGAACTAGGCCCTGATGGAGAAGTGTGGAGAATCTTGCCGTGTCATTCCCACACACCTGCCCGTGGTCATGCTTCCTGGGCTTCTTCAGTTTTCTGCCTGACGAAGATGTCCATACTGACTCTAATGAGGGCCTCGATCCCCAACAGGTTCATGCGTTCAACAAACATTTGTGGTCATGGGTGACGTGGGAACCCGTGTTGGGTGTGAGCAGGACAAGGGACTTGGACATAGTCCCTGTTCTCCAGGGACTCCCTGTTTTGCAGAGCAGACAGACTTGTGCCCTGACACTGTAGGACAAAATGGAATGTTGCAGGGGCAGAGAAAGTTGAGGAGAGGGACGTGACTCCTGGCCTGGGGGATCCTGGACTTCCCTCGTGGGAGCTGAGGCATTTGAGCTGGGTCTTGAGGAAAATGTGGAGTTCTAATGCCTAGGGAACTGGAGGAGAGGTGCTCCCGGGAATCCTGAGGAACCACTGAGCTGGTGAAACAAAGCAAGGTGAAGGGACAAGGAGGAATCCAGTGCTGCATGTTGGAGCCAAGGAGCAGAGCATGGCGGGTTTGAAAAAGCTGGCTGGGGCCAAGTAGGGGGCTTGCACGCCAGGCTGAAGGGTTGGAATGTTATTCTTTAGGCACTGGGGAGCCATTGAAGGTTTCTGAGTCTAAGAATGCTAAGAAGAGAGCAAAATTGCGACAGTAATATAGTGTAGTGTCAACAGTGAGTTGAGGGGTGGGAGGAGGAGGAAGAAAGGTTGGTTAAGAAGTTATTACATCACCTCTAGTGGAGTCTGGCCACGTTGGAAGCAAGATTGTGACAGTGGGAATGAGAAAAGGGGAGCAGAGTCCGTGGAGATTGTGCAGGAAGCAGTTCAGGACTGGGCAGCTATGGACAGGCTGTGGAAAGGAGAAAGGTGTGGAGGGTGGCCGCGGGACTCCAGGCCAGAGGGGCTGGCGGGGCAGAAGCTAGTGGCAGACCTAGAGCAGTGAGGAGGAGGGGTGCCTAGGGGAAAAGAAGGTGATAAAGTGTGCTGGATGTGTTGAGTACCTAATCTCTTGATTCTGAAAAGGGGAGCGTTAATGTAGAAGAAAGGTCTGAGGATAGGCCACTGGCTGTGCTCCTCCAGACTGGCCCTGAGCAGGATGTTCATTGCCCAACTCCAGGAGCTGCTGTTTTGCTACCAATAGTGCTCTCTGTTTTTCTTTTTCTCCTTTTCTTTTAAGGTGATTTGCAAGGGGGAAACAACATTTCTTTTTTCAACAGTGCTCTCTTGAGCTGTGCAGCATTCAGCCGTGTGTAGGGTGGGTTCTGGCTCCGGTGGAGGAGAAGCCACATGTACTTCAGCTTTTGCTTCTCTCTGGCTGCGACTCATCAAGCTCTTTTTCCTGTTGCAGTTACCGCCAGTGTGACCCTGCTGAACAAAAGTTATATGGAAAATCACCTCTCTTCGGGCAGTATTTTGTTCTGGAAAACCCAGGGACAGTCAAAGTAGGAGATCCTGTGTACCTGCTGGGCCAGTAAGGGGAACCTGAAATATCAGACACCTTCAAAAAATGTCCTCAAAAACCGCAGCACTTGAAGCACAGTTTCAGAAATGACACTGCAGCCTTTTCGTGAGATCTGTGTTTCCTCTTTTGCGCTTCCTTGCATCTCAACACTTCCTGGGCCCCTACCACAAAGCAAGGAAACATAGTATTGGTGATTTGGTGTGACTTTAGTAAGTCCTTTAAATGGCAAGACCGGATTCTTAAAACTCCCCACTTAACTGATTATGGAAGAATATGGAATTCTTTCTCCTGCTTCTTCATGCACCTACTGACAATGCAGACCTTCAACATCTCCCTATGATTCTCCAGGGAAAGACAAAAGAAGAGAAAGAGGAAGAATTGAATGAGCAGATCTGGAATGCTCTGGGTTGTTTTATTGCCCCCGTGCATTGGGCATGTGATGGAAATTAAAGAGTTCCTTGAGTAACGCTGGAATATCAGGAAGCTTTTCCCTCAGGTCCCCGGCTGATTTTGAAAAGGGCATAAGAACCTGATCTTCAGGAAGCATTCGGGATACCAATTTTCCATAGATGTTATTGGATCTGCACTGTTGCCTCTCAGACGGTGGCCACGAGGACTGGGTGGATCCGTTATAGCACGCAGAAGTGGGACAGCCAAAGAAGTGTCAGGGAGAAAACAAATCACAAGAGCTGCCAGACTCTGATCTGGATTCTGTGAAAAGTCAGGTAACACCTTTGCCATGAAACACAAGGTCACATATATCCCTTGCAGCTTCAAAACCTCTCCTGATATACAAGAGTGAACAGTGGCACAACATAGGGAAGGAGCTCTGGTTTGCTGTTTCCAAGATGTTGCCCAGGGAGATACAAATGCATCTTCTTCAGGGCATAAAGAAATGGTCCTGGAAAGAGACAGTGCCACCTAGTGGGGGTGAATGGCATCTCAGCCCACAGGGTGGGAAGGATTGGAAAAAACACAGCGCAGTTTTTTGTCGTATATAAATTTTGATGTTCCTTGCACCTCTGCTGTAAGCACTTGACTTCCTAAAAACACTCAGGGGGTGGCTGTACCACCATGGACGCCTACTGCATCCTGGCTGGTGCCCTCAACTTGTATACGGCTGCTCTTCCAATTGAGAATGGAGAAGTTCTGAAGTCCATGAAGAAGACGTGTGATTGTCTGATTTTAAATAATCCATTGAAAACCTTTAAAAGGAGAAAAGGAAAATATTTGTCAGTTTGTTGAAACCCAGAGTCAAATTTTTCTATTGATCTCATGCTGTAAGATTGACCAAATCATGAAAAAAAGGGGTTCAAAAACATGTGAATAATTGGGAGAGGCTTTGACTGGTTTCAGATCATCCTAATTTTTTGTCCCTGAGTCAGCCTTTGAAAGCTGATTGGTGACTTTGCAAACCAGGCGTATTAACCTCAAGGTCAGATGCCCATCTTGAGCATTGTCTTCAAAGGACATGCTTTTTAGGAAGAGTGGTGCATTTCTCACTGTGGTTTTCAAAAAGAGGTCAGGAATGACTGGACTCTGGCTGAGCTCTGAAACAGTGACAAGAGGATGTGTGTAAATGTTTTCTGGTTGGTGAATTGTTGCAATTTGTTTTCTACACACTTGGTGTGAAGTGGATAATTGACACAATTATGTAGGGGCAGACATTTGGCCTAGCAGTTACGATGTCTCATCCCAAGTGCGAGTAGCTGGATCTACTGACTCCAGCATCCTGCTAATGCCTACCTTCAGAGACATCAAGGATGGATCAAGCAATTAGGTCCCTGCCACCCACATGTGAGACCTAGGTTGAGTTCCTGGTTGCTAGGTTCGGTCTAGTCCCATTCCTGGTGTTTTGGGAATTTGGAGAGTGAACTAGCACTTGGGAACTCTGTCTCTCCAATCAATCAATCAGTTATCCAAGTAATCTGAGCCATCATCCTCCCAGGTAAATGCACTTCATACTGAGTAGACTGAGGCATACAGATAGACTGAGACCAAAAGGTGAGCTCAGCAACAGCGCTGGTAACAGGACCTCAAGAACCACTGGTCGAAAGCACTCAGGATTTGAATCTCCAGCAGCAGGGAGCAGTTAGGGACCAATCAGAAACCCAAGACTGGGCTTGGTGGCTATTCCTAGGAGTTCGATTCTTGGAAAACTGAATGCTTTAGGCTTGAACTTCTCTTTGTAAGAATTAACATCCACTTCTCCATATGCAGCCCTTTGTTAGAGGCCACACTTCAGATATACCCATGGTTCTCTACAAATAGGCAGCTGGCATTGGCAGACAACCCTCATATGCAAGGGGCACTGAGACTCCTTTCTCTCTTGGTGGGAGTCCCTGCTGCTCAGACTGTCGGGAAGATTCCAGTTTGAAGATAGAAGTTCCAATGACCTCCAGAATCTCAGAGTAGTTGCCAAACATGCTGTCAGTGAGATTTAAAAGCCATTTGCTTGTGTTTATTTTATATTTAATGAGTTGGTTCATGCCAAAAGTGAAGCTGATGTCCCATTTATTTTGGATACTGAACATTTGCACACAGTTCTACTTGAAATATAGGATCAGGAATGCAGGCCATCACTGACCCTCCGAAGGATCTCCTTACACCGGTGGGTGGTAGACATTCGAGGTCAGGAGAAAACATCCAGCCTCGATGGGCATTCATTCTGTATGGCAATTTGTGCTGCGATCACAGTGGGGAATTGCAAACCCAGAGCTGGAGAGTTTGGAAAGGAGCACGTGGCAAAGCTCCAGCTGGGCTACCTGGATGGCTGACTCTCCTGGCTCTTCCACAGAAGTTAGAAACCTGCTGCAGGACACCAGAGCAGCTGCTTAGGATCATAGTGGCACGAAGGAATCAGGGTGGGCCTGATGGCAGGCAGTGAGGTAATCGTTGTACAATGAGAAACATTCCTCCTCATCTTTGGCCCTTACTGATAATGGGGCAAGAAGAGGAGCTTGCGGGAGGGCTGTCAACTTGATCAGAGTGTGTGGTGGTCGGGTGAGCTAGACTAGCCCAATTTGACTTTGGATGGCCAGCTTGGAGGCTGTCACCAACCATGATTGAAGGCTAGAGCTTCAGGCCAATGTCCCCAGAACTCTAAGGGTGTGACAAGTTAAAACAATCAATGATGACAGGAAACAGATACATCGGAGTCCCTTAAAAGGGATAGAGCAAGTCCAGGTGTCTGTACCACACCCTAGTATTGCATTCCCCAAAGTTCTGTTGGTTCATGGGATTCTGAAAGTTTACCAGGAGAGATGATCCTAAACAAGAATTCTAAGCACCATGTACGTTTGGGAATCCTGCATGCCTCACTCCTCTTCCAAGGCAGAACAGCCTGCTTGAGGCTCTGGAGAGACCTGCATGAAGACATCTGTGCTTAATACAGCCCCTCCGGAGAGTTTGGTTTTGATTGCCTTCTGAGAAACATCACTGTGGTCTGCAGAGGGAGTGCTGGCCAGGGGCAAGGAACTCCAGTCAGCAGGAGTGGGGCATGGATGAGAAGACATTGAAAGTGGCCCTGCTGCATGGAAGAGGCCTCTCTCGGGAAGCTTTCTTTTCTCCTTCGCCCCTCTGATTGGTACAAAGGATGGGAGTGAGGCTTGAGAGGTTAAAGGAGGCACAGAGACCAGTTCTCCTGTTGTGGGCTTTAGGGAGGGGCATTCCCTTTCTTTGGGCTCCTTTTCCGAACCTGCACTCATGAAGGTTAGCATGGATCAAAGTGAGGGGCGGGGAACTCTGGCTCTCTTTCTGTCCTGGCTTTACAACAATGCCACGCAATCACAGCGCTCCAGGATGCTTCATGCACCAAAGAGGTCTGTCTGCTAGCTTTACCTTTCTGTTGCAACTCCTCTCAACTAGTTACCTCCCACCCCGGGACGCGGAATTACCCTGGGTTTCTATTGCCCAACCACACATCTGCACTCACTTTATACAATGCTCTCATCAGAGCCAGAACAGATATTGCTTACTTCTACCACCATCTTAGACATGGATGAGTAACTTACCATTGCATCTAAAGATACACAGTTTCAAACACAGAGTCTAGTTTGGCACTACAGATGTTCTTGGAATTGGGATAATAAAAATGTATCTGAGGTGTATCCTTTGTCTGCTCTTACTGCACTGTCTTTAGAGGAAGAGGCCCAGGCCACAGCCTTGACTGTAATTCTCTCTCTAAACAGCTGATGGGGAACCAGGGGCTGGGGTGGGAGGAGCACCTGCCCTCTTGCTCTCTGGTTTGGCTCAGAGAGAGGAGATGGTGTAATTATATTATTAGTCTTCCTGGACAGGCTGTAGGTTGTAGTAAGTAACAAAAGGGGCCAAGAAATGACTTCCCATTTGGCTTCTTCCAAGGCTGTTTTTGATGGGTGGGTCAAGTTCACTCACATTTGACTACTGAGCAATCTAGTGCACTTGCCCTTGGTGGTCCTTGGTCATGCTGACTTACCTTCATAGAGCATTCTAGACTGTCCTTCCTCTTGCCTCCCTTGTGAGAGCCATAGTCAGAGTCCTTGGCTCTTCCCTTCCACTCACTTCTCGTGCTCTTTAGTACTCCTTGACCCATGTCTTCAGTAGTCCAGTTTGCAGCCTTGGTGCAGCCCTGTGGAATTAAGTCAAGTGTAACTTCTATGTCACTCTCTAGAATTTGCTGGGAGTACATACTGTAAATAGAGGATTGTTGTCACAGTTGTTTCTGATTAATATTTTTTCACCCAAAAAAGTCTCAGAGACACCGAGTTTACTTGGTCTAGAGGAGGGGTACCTTCCAGATGACTTGCCCAGCAATTAGAGCGGCTTGTTAGTCAGAGGCCCAGGATGGCCCAGGACAGCTGGAGAGCTCTTCTTTGCAAGCAGCTCTGGTTAACATCAACCAGGAAAGCTCTTTGTAAACACATGAATAATTGATCGTCCGGCGCTCACATAGCTACCGAGGATCTGAGTCCGTATGACTCATTTGCGAGCCATCCCTGTCGTCTGGATGCCATAACATTGGAGGAATGATGATCGTTTCTTGGAGGTTCTTCTGTGGCCAGAGTTGCCAAGACCAAGGCTGTAATGGTTTGTTATGATGACCTTTGTTATTCCATTAGGCTCAATTGCTTTAAAAAATGATGTGTGCATACTTCAGGAACGTTTTTACCCTTTACGTTGACCTGACATCATAGTTTATATTACAAAATGTATTAATGACAGAGGAGTGTTTTCATGTCCCAAGGACAAGTTTTAACAACCATAATCTGCCCTTAGTCATCATAAATATAAATGTATTGGTCAAACAGATCTCGTTAATGTGGCCAAGATAAATGCAAGTCTATATTTTAAGGCAGTTGAAGTCCTAGAGAATATATTTGGAGCTTTTTGTGGGGCTAAGAGATCTTGTATATGTGCTATCAAAAGGCTGAGAAAATTAACATGTTTCCCCCTCTGGTTTTGCCTTGGACAGATATAAACGTCTCGGGGATGTCGAGTAAGATTGTTCACATAGTTTCTGGACACCATTAATGCCTGACGGGGTGAATCTTAGGTCTTAAAGCCATATTCTTCTCATTATGCTCACAGACCCTTTGAAAAGCAAACAAAATAAAGATTTCAAGGCTTAGCAATGTGCTGCCCAACCAACATTTTTTGAATTATACTGTGTCTTAAATTTTTAATTTTATTATCCTCCCCGCTCCCCAATCTCCTGCTTCCCGTGGGATGAGTCCCTTTTTTTGCAGATGTGTCTGTGACATTTTGCATCATTCCAGTTGGCAGTCCCCATGTCGGCAGAGTGTTCTGGGCATGATCCGTAGGACGGGATGAACTCTTTGTTTTCTTCCTTGTTGTGCCACATTCAGAAGTGTTGGTCTCTGTCAGCAGGGTCCATGTTTTAAGGCAGAAAATAAACCTTTGTTTAAGGAGCACTTTTTAATAGTGTTTTTATTTTGAAATGTGAAAATGCGTTCAAGGCAATAATGTCTCAAATGCTGCTCTTCGAGAGAGCAGACTGTTTATAGGGCTGAGTTCATTACCAGATACGGTAAACATGGTGCCATCATTAACCTCTCCATGGATTATGGTTGCCCGGCAATGAGGGATGAGCGCATCAATTAAAACCATTTACCCTTTTTCCCACCGAAGAAATTTCGAAGAGGAGTCTCCTTTATCTACTACAGTTTTTGGCAGCGCCAAGTGTTGGGCGTTAGGAATGTGGTTTTGCCTGGATGACTTCTCTGGGACTGGGAATTGGGTTATTTTTTAAAGTTTGTACTATGATAATATCCTATATTTAAATTTTTTGAGTGATTTAAAAAGTGAAGCAAGGGTGGGCGTTTGGTACAGTGTTTAAGTCATTACTTGGGACATCTTTCCCTCATTTTGGAGTGCCTAGTTCAAGTCCCAGCTCTTCCACTTCCAATCCAGCTTCCTGCTAATGTGCACTCTTGGAAATGGCAGATGATGGCTAAAGTATTTGAGTCTCTACCAACCACATGGAAAACCTGGATTGAATTCTGGGATTCTGGCTTCAGCTTGGTCTAGCCTTGATTTTTTTCAGGCATTTGGGGAGTAAACCAGAGGATGGAAGATCTCTTTGTCTCACTCTCTGTCTCTGTGCCTTTCAAACAAAATGAAACTACATAAATAAAAATAATACTGAAGCACATACACCTATTTGCAGTTATTATCGTTCATAATAGTTGAAAGATAGAAACAACCCAAGTGCCAATTGACAGATGAATGGTTCAACAAGGTGTGGTATATACATACAATGGAACATTATTCAGTCTTAAAAAGGAAGAAAATTCTGACAGGTGCTGCAGCATGGGTGAACTTTGAGGAATTGTGCTAAGTAAAAATAAGCCAGTCACACAAGGACAGATACCACACGATTGCACTTATGCGAGGTACCTAGTATAGTCAAAGTCATGGAAAGAGAAAGTAAGGGGTAATTGCCAGGGGGTTGGGAGATTGGAGGACTGGAAGCTGTTGCTTAATGTAGACAGAACTTTAGTTTTGCAAAATGAAGAGTTCTGGAGATGGATGTTGGGGATGGTTGCACAACAATGTGAATGCACTTAATGCTACTAAACTGTACACTGAAAATGGTTACAGTAGTAAATTTTATCTTGTGTATTTTACCACAGTTAATAATAATGATAAAATTAAAAACAGGCACATCAGAGACTTGGAATTGAATTAATACAAACTCTAAGGCCCCTTCCTGGAAAGGCATCCTAGGGTATTGCCATTTAAAGAGCCCCAACCCCATACAGACCATTGAGAAATCATTTTGTTGAGACTAAAAAGAACAAGAAACTGAAATTGGATTTGTTAGAACTGTACCTTGATGGAGGGTGAGATAGTTTTAACTGTGGATTTTACTTTCTTCTTGTACCTTCTTTAGACCTAACTTGTAAAGACATTCATTTTGGACTTCAGATTCCATGGTAATTAGATGTTGAGAGGGGATTTATTTTCGTATCTAGAAAAACTGTTGACATTTTGTTGTTGGGGTACCTTGTCAATATCATTTAATTTTGCTACATAGCTTCTGATTGATTATGATGGTCAATGGGGCTGAAAGTAATTTGAGATGGAAAATAGAAGAGGATGTATGTTTTCTGTCTTGACTACAGAAAGACCTTGAGGAACATAACATACTGTGTTGACCCACCCCAGAGCCTTATGAAGCAAAACCCCACGCTGCCTAAGCAGGCAGATCTACAAGAGAAAAGTGGGTGGTGTTGGCTATAGGAGCTGACTCCTTTTCTGCAGTTGCTATTCCCACTTTGGGTCAGCTGCAGGCATAATGGCTAAGCACATTGGATTCAAAGAACAGAAAATGGAGGCATTCTGGGGTAAAGGTGATATGCTCCCTATAAGCTGCTTTACTTTTATGATCACACTTGTCCCAAATGCATCCAAACAAAGGAACAACAACTTACTCTCGGCCCCTCTCTGCCTCCTCACATTCTCCTCTTCAGGACAGATATTACTGGTTAATTTGGGAGCACAAATTGGAACTTTGCTGTTTCTCCTCCCTCTTTGTCCTTGCGTTCTCCTGCCTTCAAGGTGCTGAGACCTTTGTGCTTCTCATCCAAAGGGTGATCTCAGCAGAAAATACCCTACCCTGGTTGGGAGGGGCTTACAGTCATCCAGTGCCGCTTCAGACTAAGGGAATAAATTCCAAACCATAGCTTTTAGCCTAGCTTTTTGTCAGTTATAGAGAAGATATTTGACCTCAACAGACAAAAAACAAGAAAAAATCAACAGGATTACATTCTAATTGCACATTGCATTTGTACAGTGTCCTGAAAAGTCTGCAGAGTATTTTCACCCACTGTCTGCCACTTGATCGTACTGACAATCCAGTGAGATATGATAGATTTGAGCATCTTTTATTATAATCACAGTTCTCCCTAATGCATACCTAATATCCATGAGGTTCAAGGAAGTTAGTCACTTGCCCACGTGATAGGTGACGGGCTAGATTTGGAACTCAAGGCTTTTTACTTCCAGCAATGTGCTGTGAAAAAATTAATTGACAAGAACCAGAAACTCTCATACAATATTGTTTGGAAACATTTGTTTATAATTTGATGAAAGGAACTGTAGACCCATGTGTGTAAGCTGTAGGCATATTTGAATCACCTGGGGGCCTTATGGGAGATGGATATTCCTGTGTCTGACTCCCAGTTACTCCGCTGGCCTTCAGGGATTTCAGTGCCCACTTGGAGATGCCGTGGAGGATCAATTGTCTGTGACTTGAAAGACAGCAAAGCTCTGAAGGCATCAAACCTGCAACCTGGGCCTCGGCACAAGGGAAGTCATAAACCCTGAATTAATTAGTTAAGCAGGAACAATGCTTGAGCCATTTTTACAATTGTAACCAGTGCCTGTGTTTGTGTGTGTGTGTGGGTGAGGGGGGAATAAATGAAAAAGCATGGTTTGCAAGAATATTTACTTCCTTTTGAAACCAGTTAGTGCCCTTTTGTAAATCAACAGATAAGAAGGGAACCTAGGGACCTGTGTTGTGGCACGGAGGGTTAAGTTGCTGTCTGTGACCCTACATCCCATATCTGAATGCTGGTTTGAGTCCTGGCTGCTCCTCATCCGATCCTGCTCCCTGCCAATGTGCATGGGGAAGCAGGGATAATGGCTAAAGTCCTTGGACCCCTGCCACCCAACATGGGAGACCCAGATGGAATTCCAGGTTCTTGGCTGTGGCCTGGTCCAAATGACTGTTATGGTCATTTGGGTAGTGAACCAGTGACTGGAAGATTCTCTTTTCCCCTTTTTCAAATAAGTAAAAACATTTTTTAAAGGAGCCTAAAATATATCATTAACTGTTTAAAAATATGGTAGTCAGTGGTATAGTCTTTCTTCTTCAAAAAATACATGGTAAGGATTAGGAACAGTGGTGGATGACTGCCACATTCTCTAAGAGCTCAGGGAGTGTCTATGCTAACTGGTTTTTTTTCTCTTTCTGCTGCCCTGCCAAGCTCCAGAGGAAACCCATCCCATGTGAAATGGAAAAGATGAATTTCAAGCTTCATTGAGAGCTTTAAAACCTTAAATCCTTCTTGAAAATAACCTGCCTCTCAGGAATCTTAGGTTCTAAAGAATTAGAAAGCTTTTCTTGGGCTGTGCAATGACTGCATTATTAACTATGATTACTTAAGTCTCTGCATAGAAGGATGTAATAAATCTGGAAGTATTTGTCCTGGTTTGTGACTAAGCAAACCTGTATAATATTAAATCAGATGTGTTATAAACATATGAAATGGCACATCTTTTTCCCAACAAGGGGCACTGTGGCATGAAGCTTCTAAAAAATATTTTTACATTCTTGAATACCAAGTCTGGTTTCTGCAAGATTTTCTTCTCTCTGAATTTGAACTCCAGAGAAAAGTGCTTCTGTTCAGCTCTGGGTTATCTCCAGCGAGTTTGCAAGGCTGAACTTTGCATGTTTGGAGTAAGTAGAACTGGAGATCTGGGCAGCATGTGTGTGTGTGTGTGTGTGTGTGTGTGTCCATGTGTCCAGCAGGTGGCAGGATAAATGGTATCCTAGCACATTTGAATATTTGGCTTGGAAAAGATCTTACATGGGGCTTGCACTGTGGCGTAGCAGAATAAGCTGCTACCTGCAGTGTTGCATCCCATATGGGCGCTGGTTCGAGTCCCAGCTGCTCCACTTCCCATCCAGCTCTATGCTATGGCCTGAGAAAGCAGTGGAAGGTGGCCTAAGTCCTTGGACCCCTGTACCCACATGAGACACCTGGAAGAAGCTCCTAGCTCCTGGCTTCGGACCAGCCCAGCTTGGGCCGTTGTGGCCATTTGGGGAGTGAACCAGCAGATGGAAGATTCCTCTCTCTGACTCTTTGACTCTCTCTCTCTCTCATTTGCCTTTCAAATAAATAAATAAAAATCTTTAAGAAAAAAAAGATCTTACAAACAAGGTTGTTAACCAGCCTGCTTATTATTCAGGTCAAGTATTCAAAGATATGTTCAACTGTGGATGTGAGAGTGCTGTACAGGTCTGGTGGTTGCAAAGAGTTTTGAAAGGGCCCTGAACTCATCTCTTGCCTCCCTTATTCTTCCTGATCCTCAAGAAAAGGACATAAGGAATGTTTTTCCTCCTTACTGTTTGTTGAACTCTTTACTTAGTGTAGGGTTCATCTTATGAGTATAGACTGAAAGTGCATCATTGTGAACATTGAGAGGGAATAAGAGAGGAAGGTGGGAACATGGGTGAGAGGGAAGGTAGGGTGGAAAGCACCATCATTACTAAATCTTCTTATATGAAATACATGCAATTTGTTTACTTTAAACAAAAGAAGTTAAAAATGAATGGCAAAGAGAAAGAGAAAGAAAGAAAGAAAGAAAGAAAGAAAGAAAGAAAGAAAGAAAGAAAGAAAGAAAGAAAGAAAGAAAGAAATCTCCCCTCATTACCAGAGTCTCTGAAAAAGTTTTCCTGGACAACGCTGGTGAGCAGCAAGCAACTCAAGGGGGAGATGCAGTGGCCATGTCACTCCTGTGACAACACAGGTGCAAGTGGAGCAGGAACAAATATTCAGCCACTCTGGATTTGTTGTCAGCGAGGCCCAGGTTGCACTGGCCACAAAGGAAGGACTGATTATAGCACCTAAAACTCCCAGGGCAGCTCCCCACGATGTCAGGGTGTGAGACTGACTTTGTCCATCAGACTTGTGCAGCTCCTGCTCTGCTAGAGAATTGCCAGTGGGACAGCAGGGTTATGAGTCACAGGATGAACCTGCAGCTATTCTCAGGTCAGCCCAAGTGCCTTGTACACTCTCAGAAAACATGTCCATTTGGAAAGCTTCATACTTGCCTAGGGAAGTGGCCATATTGGACTTCAGTGTTCTACCTCAAATGATAATATCACTGTTTGATGCACACAGTGATAAGAAAAGAACTATAAAGAAGTACTAACATATCAACTGCTAAAACATGATTATAGTTTTTCTTGTAGTAGGATTTATGCATAGTATTTCCTTCTGTCATTTCCAACTATTTTTATAATGAAGAAAGTGAATTTATATTAAGAAATAAGACTACATTCCAGGTTTCAGCATGAAAGAAAAGAACACTATAATCTGAGAACCTTCTGTACTTAATAATCAATTTTAAAAAGATGAGTTAGGATGTTGGTAGCATTCTACAACTGATTAGAGCAGTACTTCTGAGCCCAGTAGCTATTATCCAACTGTGATTCTGAAGAATTAGTAAAAATGAAAGAGTGTTAAGATATCTTGGTAATCATTTTTGTAATTACACATTGTAAAGACAATAACTTGGATATTTTGGGTTAAATAAGTTATCAGAATTAATTTCACCTGTCTCTGTGGTTAAAAAGTTTAAAATAACATATATGAGTATTGTACACAGGGCAGAAAGTACACATACCCTGCAACAAGGATGAAAGAGAATCTTGGTCCCATTCGATGCCTGTCTTGTTAGGACATTGACATCTGCTTCGTGGCATCTAACCATGGTTTTAAGAATGGAAAATGACTGCATAATGAGGATGGGGCTTCCTTTTGGCATGATGCAAATGTTCCAGGAATGGATAGTGGTGGGTGTTGCTTGCACAATACTGTGAGTGTATGAAATGTGACTAATGGTGAATTTATGTTGTATATATTTTACCACAGTAAAAATTTCAGTATATGTGTCATATTGTATTTCTACTGTGCAATGCTTGTTGAAACTAAAGAGCTAGTGGGTGTGGACTTGCTTAAAATAGCGTCTCTAGAAATGGAGGGAAAGTGGAAAGAGAAACTCGTAATGATGGGCTGAAGACTGCTGGGAGAGGCTGGAACCCTTTCCTGTCTCCTTTTGGTAAAATATTAGCATGTGTTTAAATTCCATGCCATCCTTGCAGGCCTTCCCTGGAGGCCTTGGCCTCTCCTACCTTCTGTCTCTTGACAATGCCTTGTTTATCTCATTCCACTTTTTTCTCCACACTTGGCATTTTGCCTACTGCTGTGTTTCTCAGTGAGAGAATTCTTTCCCTAAAATTCCTCACAGTTCATGTGATGTTAAGGAGGTGGGGATCTTGACAGTTGAAAATGAAATGGAACACCCAGATCAGGCCAGCAAATCTCTCCCCATCCCACCCCAGGTACAATTGATTAAGAAAAATTAAGGTCTTATCTGGGCATCTCTAGAATCCAGCTTCCTGGAAGTAAACCCCGGGGCAGCAAGACTGATCTATGGAGTGGGAAGCCAAGACGGTGCTTACCCTGGGTGGGCAGGAGGTGGAGAGAAAGGCAGGGGCATAGGAAATGGCTTCTGGTTGTGGGCAAGATTCTGCTACGAAGCTGGGCGCTGATCACTCACGTGTGTCCACTTTGGGAAAATGTATTGAGCTTATGAGTTGTATACTTCTCAAGTGTGGATTATACAACAGTAAGAAGCTAAGAATCAAAACAGATTGCCCAGCAAGATATTTGCTTTTTTGAGGGCAAACCTAATAGCCCTGGAGTGGTGAATGCACTGGGGGTGAGAACCTGTTCAAAGAGAGCAGTCACTCAGCATGCAGTGTCTCCTCTTGGGGGAACCTGGGTTGACCAGAGGGGCTGGGCATGATTGTTTTTGGAGGTCCCCTCCCACAATCCTGAGACCAGAGATTTGTGAACAGTGATGCATCCTGGAAAATTCACCACAATATCTCTTACACAAGGGTGCGCTGAAAACTTCCTGGGAAAATGGAATTAAAAGACGATGTTCTGGGGCCAGCACTGTGGATGCAGTGCTGGCATCCCATATGGGCAGCGGTTCGAGTCCTGGCCGCTCTACTTCTGATCCAGCTCTCTGCTATGGCCTGGGAAAGCAGTGGAAGATGGCCCAAGTGCTTGGGCCCCTGCACCCGCATGGGAGACCTAGAAGAAGCTCCTGGCTCCTGGCTTTGGATCGGCCTAGCCCTGGCCTTCGTGGCCATTTGGGGAATGAATGAGCAGATGAAAGATCTCTCTCTCTCTCTCTGCCTCTGCTTCTCTGTAACACTGCCTTTGAAATAAATAAATCTTTTTAAAAAAGAATCAGTTGTATAACTATTCTTGTACACTTCATAAAATTCATCAAAAATAAAGTTAAAAAAGATAATGTTCGTTGAAATATATATATTTGCAATAATGTAAATGAGGGGTTTTTAGAAAGTTCACGGAAATCTGTATTATGAAGAAAATTGTGCTAGGATTTGCATTTTTTGGTACCACAATAAACTTGTCTCAATTCCATTTTTTCATGAGCATTTTGAGGTCCCTTCATATTTCTTGGCTCTCCATCGCTGGTACTCACAGACATAGAAACCAGGACACAAAACAGACCAGATTTTCATTTTTAAATTTCACTTTTTAATTTTGATTCGTTTAAAAAATTTTTAAACTTCCATTTTCTCAATTCATGGCGTTCAGAGAGGGAGAGACGTGCAGGAGAGGTGATGCTTACCGAGGCTTGCTCAGTGGTTGGCTGTAGGGAGGACCTTAAGGCAAGTCACACTGTTGGGAGAAGTTAGGATTCTTGCCTTGCTGTAAATACACACACATGCAAGAAAAGGAGGGACAGCTCTGGAGTGACCAGCCCCTGCTGTTATCACCTACGGAAATCCTGTGTGGTGGTGAAGAGCAGTTCCCAGCAAAGCCTGGAGAAGAGATTACTGGGAGCGAAGGGCCGAGAATGCTCATGTGGGAGGTTATTGGCCTGATAGTGGTGGGGAAACCAGAGACAAGGGGAGCATTGGGTTGGAGGAGCATAAGTGGAAATAGGGGAGGAAAACTAAATAAATGAGATAAGCAACTTCATTTACTTCCTCTCTTATTACTCTTGAGTTTTCTGTCCAGGACTCTAGTCTCCCTGAAATCTCTTCTGGGGACAATAACCTGGACCCAGTTTTGCAAATCAGGCCTAGGTCATACCTCCTTGCGCTGCACTCACCTCACATGTGTATCCACCCCCTCCCCCACTGCAGTGAACTTCCACATGGCTACTGGATACGATTCCCAGAGCCAACCCCTAGGGAAGGGCCTCTACAACCTCAGATCCTCAGATCCCTGCCCTGACATCTCACAAGTGGAAAGGGTACATGGCTACATGTCCAGCTGCACTCTGATCCACACATTGGAGAAACCAAATATTGGAGTCACTAAGAGGTAGGTTTTCTTTTTTTTAATTTTTTTCTTTTTTTAGACAGGCAGAGTTAGACAGTGAGAGAGAGAGACAGAGAGAAAGGTCTTCCTTTCCATTGGTTCACCCCCCAAATGGCTGCTACAGCCGGCGCCAGGAGCCAGGTGCTTCCTCCTGGTCTCCATGCGGGTGCAGGGCCCAAGCACCTGGGCCATCCTCCACTGCCTTCCCGGGGCCACAGCAGAGAGCTGGACTGGAAGAGGCACAACTGAAACAGAATCTGGCGCCCCAAATGGGACTAGAACCTGGGGTGCCGGTGCTGCAGGCAGAGGATTAGCCAAGTGAGCCGTGGTGCCGGCCAGAGGTAGGTTTTCAAAAGTGCTTAATAACTGTTGTTGGTATGTGGGAAGTGTTTTCTTTCCTTGGATCACACACTAACTTGCTAACATCTAGACTCACCTGCCTCCCAGAAGGCAACACTCCAGGTTCCAACATCAATATTGACTGGTTCTTTTAGAAGAATTTTGGACCTCATGATGTGGGTGAGAAGGGGCTGGTAGGGTGCAGGGAGAGCAGCCTGTCCATGCTCAGCTCTCTTCTGTGACTCTGAAACTGTGGGCAGGTTTTCTAAACTTTGTAGACCTGTGTTTGCATAGTTAAAAAGTAGTTGTGTTAATGATGATACCTATATATAATGTTGTGGGGATCTAATAGCACCATGTATGTAAAAGCACTTTGCAAACTGTAGAGTCCCTAAAGTTAGAATTTTTAGTTGAGGCTGTCAGCTATGTGTGCTATGAGGTGTGTGGAAAGTAAGTTGTTATCAGTAACTCAAAGAACTCCAATTTGCAAATGAACCTTTACGAGAGAATCACTGCTGTAGTTAAATTAATTACCTCCACCATTGTCAAGAGTGCATGCTATAGAGTTAATTAAGAGAAACTACATAGCAGAAAACCAAATCGTGTAATTGCAAGCACCTGTCCTTGGGATGGCACTTTGTGCCCCTCCTCCCTGAAATCACTCTGTTTTGAGTTCACCCATGGGTCATTTGCAATGCTCAGCCATGAGTCCACACTAGTGAGGGGAACAGTGCACTGTCCTCACTTCTTCCAACCAATGAAGCCCTCAGAAGCTATGTAGCTTCTTCTAGCCTTCTTCCAGACTGTTTCTCAGTCTGAAGAACAGTGTTCTAATGATGGTTCAAGAGGAAGTAGAGGCCAAGAGTAGCTTTACTGAAAGCCTCTTAGCTGCCCTCTGAATGGTCCCCATAAAGAAGGTAAGGCATTAGAAGCAGGATGACATCTTAAAGCCACTCACTAAGTACTGTGGGGCACCTGGTAGGCCAGGCACTTTACTGATCATGAGCAAAACAGACACAGGCACAGCTGTCATTAATAAGAATGTAGCATGCACTAGAGAAGCCTGACAAGGAGCAGTGCATCACAAATGATTAATCACAAGTGTGATGAAGCAGAAGTGCAGGTGCACCCAGGATATGGCCTCAGCCTGGTGAAGGGTATGGCAGTGGTGAGGCTGGAGTGAGAAAAAGCATTCTAAGCCAAGGGAACAATGTGTGAATGTGTATGTGTATGTACATGCACATGTACATGTGTACAGATATGATGTCCTTAGGAGGGAGCCTAATGCCATATATGATCTTCCTAGCCCCAACCCAGTTCTTCATCCCTAACACCTTCAGTAGATAGTTTCTTAACCAGATCCACAGACATGGGTCTAAGCCCATTTACTAAATCATTATCATTTGTGTGTTTTCTTTTGCTACTTGCAAAATTTGCATATTACTTTTTTGCTTCCCCCTTTCCTAAACAGCTTTAGAGTTTGTTATAGTTATTATGACTCAGAAATACTTGAAGCTAGAATTTGATGGAGGTTTTTCTAAGACTCCTTGGGGATTTGAAGGACTCTTTTCCCACCATCTGTAGAAACAGGATTTAAAAACACAAATCTTTAACAAAACAGAAGGAAGCTTTTGATTCAAAATCTGATTGTTCTAAAAGCAGAACACTTGTTCCATATTTTCATATTATTCTCCACACCTGCCGTTTCTCCCTCGTTCCTTTATGTTTCTGGGGTAATAATAGCAAAATACAGAAGAGGTGGGTTTTAATCTTGGCTCTTGACCTTGCTGTGTGACCTGGGTCAAGGCACTTTCTCTCAAACTCAGTTTCTTCAAATGTAAAATGAGGGGTTGGATCACAGGGATCAAGCTTCCTTGCAACCTAATAGTTCATGATTCTCATGGGTAAACCCTAATAAATAGGCTATTCAGTCAGCAACTCCAAGTCTGTGAAAAGCCAGAGTTATGGGAAATCCGCTTTTCTCAGGAAGAAAACCAGAGGTAAAGCCTGCCTCATCCTCAGAGACAACCTTGGCTGCAGCCAAGTTAGGTACCAGTAAGGGACTTTCCTCTCTCTTGCTTGTTTCAATCCTGTATCTACCCACACTGCACTTCCATAGACCCTTAGAACTCCAGGAATCATTCCCTGATTTTCAAATATATGCCTGCTATCCCATGTCAATTTTATTTGAAGGTCCAGACTAAGAATTGAATTACTCCAGGATCCATAGAAAAATGAGAACAGAGGTCCAGGTGAGGTGCACCAGCCCACGCATTATGACAGGTAGAACCATGGCCAACTCAGGGCTTGTGCTTGATCAAAGGATGTCTCTTTAGTTGTTATTCTTCAGAGAAACAGACCAATAGCCCCTCTCTCTCAATATACATCTCTATATATTGAGATATATTATCAATATATTATATATTATCATTGATTATGTATATCTATAGTACCATCTACACTCTGTAGGTTGGACACCCAGGATACCCAGTGGCATAATTCAGCCTGAATCGGAAGGCCTGAGGACTAACTGAGTCAAAAACCAAGTGAGTAAAAGAACTGGTGTTCAAAGCCCTAGGAGCCAGGCTAATATCAGAGGGCAAGCAAAGATGGATATTCTAGCTCAAAAGAGAGAGGATTCACCTGTCTTCTGTTTTTTGTTTGTTTGTTTGTTTGTTCATTTTACTTGGGCCCTCAATGGATTAGATGATACCCACATACATTGATAAGGGTAGGTCTTTCTTACTCAGTTTGATTCAGAAACACCCTCATAAACACACCCAGAAATAATGTTTTACTAGCTAAATGGGCATCCATTAAGCCAATCAAGTCAGCATATAAGATTGATTAATCATCATGGGATCAAATCACTTGGCTCCAACCAATCAATCATTCTGGAATAAGTGCACAGTGTTGTCAGATATTCTGATCTTATAGTAGAAGCTGGAAAACAGCATTTTGAAGTAAAAGGTCTTGATTTTTAAAAGTTTGACAGAAGTCAAAGTCCAGATTTAGCTTGTGGCTGAGTTTAGCTACCTATGGGTGTAAGCAAAGTATTAGGTTCTTTATCCAGTCTCCAAAACCTGCAGTGCTCAGCTGTGCATCCAGTCATTTGGTAATTGCTTGTCACTCACCATGAGCTGGTATCACTTGAGGTGCTGGAGAGAATAGGTGACTAACACCCAACATGCTTGTAAGTAAGGCATGCCAGTCGGACCTGATAGACATCTGCTAGGTTAGGTGTCTCTCTTCTCTGCTTCCACAGCACCCGAACATCCCTCCATCATGACAGGTAACACAGAAATCCATGAATTCTTACACCGTGTCTTCTCAGCTACCTGATGACTAGTGACATATACTTGAGTTCTGTATGTCAGCATCTTATGCAGTGAAGATCACAGTGGCCCTGGAGAAACACACTGACTGACAACTGGGTGAACAACTCTCTTATCCTGTGTCATTCAGGGATGTGGAAGCAAAGGAGAATCTTCCTGTGCACTATCTGTAGCTCTTGTTCAATTCTGGACTTATAAACCCTTTTGTTTAAAAAAAAAAAGCTAATTCTATTTTTTTTTTCAAATTTAAAGAAGCACACCATAGAAATAAATAGGAATAAGAGTGTATCTCCGAAAGCTAAGGCCATTCATTTATTCAAAAAATGACAAGATGGGTAGCATGCTCTCATTTAACAGATGCAAGCATTAAAGGACAGAATTTAAAAATTAGTATTAATATGAGGTTTCACTGTAGTGGAGAAAACTCATTGGAAAAGAAATCAAATCAACTGGTTTCTAGTCCACCTCTGCGGCTGTGAAATCTTTAAGTGAACTGCTGACTCCATCTGGGCCTCAGTGTCTCCCACTGTAAAATGAGAGATGATGAAAGGAGCCCCAAAGTTCCTTTTGGCTTTCATGATCTATGCTTCTGGGCAACTGGCTGCCTCTTCTGAGCCCACCTTGCCTGGCAGGAAGAAAAACACACACAAAATATGTGAGCAAACCTAAGTATGCTTTCTTCTGAGAGTGGCCCGAACTTGGCTCCCCATGGGACAAATGTATGAGTGGTGTGTAGTGGAAATCTCAACTCCTTCCCTCTGTATAACAGCTAAGAGATCGGTCCAAATTATTGAAATGTGACATAAAAAACAAAAAGTCCATACCAGAGCACCACTTCAGGTTTTAGCAGCACTTTGATGCTTGGATTTATCAGATTTCAGTTATTTTAGGCTGCAACTCTGCATTTCTCCATTCCCCGGCAACGTTCTCTAACTCGGACTTTGGAGATCTCCATTAGGGAAAGAAGCACAAGGGGAGGGGCGGGGGAGGCTTGGACAAAGTGCTGGGAAATGCTCCCTCAGGAGAAAGGAAATCTGGCACCATCAGTAATGTTGAGTCTATAAAATTATTTTCCTCTGGGATTCAAAGCTTGCTTGAAGTATTATATTTATTACTCAGTGAATCTCATTTTCTAATTGTCTTATTCAAAATTTCCACTTCCTACAGTTGAATTCTTTTGGCCCATGACCTGTCATATTTCTTACAAGGCTAGTACACAGAATTTCAACTATTAGCACTTATTTATTAGAACAAAACACACCTGCACAAAATAACCAAACAATCCATTAAATAGCAAGCTTGTGTTTTCCTCTTAAATTCCCTTAAGATCAGAGAAGTGTTAAGAAAATTGCTAGGGCGTGCGCGTGGCTCACTTGGCTAATCCTCTGCCTGTGGCGCTGGCATCCCATATTTGCACCGGGTTCTAGCCCCGTTTGCTCCTCTTCTAGTCCAGCTCTCTGCTCTGGCCCGGAGGGCAGTGGAGGATGGCCCAAGTGCTTGGGCGTCTGCACCCGCATGGGAGACCAGGAGGAAGCACCTGGCTCCTGGCTTCAGATCGGCGCAGTGTGGGCCAAAGCTGCCATTTGAGGAGTGAACCAATGGAAGGAAGACCTTTCTCTCTCTCTCTCTCTCTCTCTCTCTCACTGTCTATAACTCTACCTGTCAAATAAATTAAAAAAAAAAAAAGAAATTGATAATGCTTCCACATGTTTTCTAGAAATGTCTAGGAGCTATCCTACAATTAGGGGTTTCCTAAGTAAGATGCTTTGAAAGTTCCCAGCTCCACAAAATGTGGTGCAGTAGTACACATTGTTGGTTTCCTCTCAGAGCCCAATCTTGGAGAAGTGAGAGGGTATTGAAAGCTCCTGGAAACTAAAAGAAAAACAGTAGGAATCGAGCTGAGGAAGGAAAACAGCAGCATAGAATAGAAGAGGGTAAAGTGTTACAGTTAGGGTGGGATGTCAGCTTGACTGGGCCCTGGAATGCCCAGATACCTGGTTAAACACTGTTTTGGGTGTGTCTGTGAGGGTGACTCTAGATGCAGTGATTGGGTAAAGCAGAGTGCTTTCAGCAATGTGGGTGGCCCTCATCCAATCAGTTCAAATCCTGAATAATATAGAAAGGCTGAGTAAGAGGAAACTCCTTCTGCTTGACCACCTGAGCTGGGAAGCTGGGTCTTTTCCTGTGTTTGGAACTGAATCGTTGGCTCTTCTTGGGTCTTGAATCTGTTGGCTTGCCTGCTGGAGCTTACATTATCCTCTTCCTGGGTCCATGGCATTCTGAGGCCTTTGGACTCAGACTGGAACTACACATCTGCTCTCCTGGGTCTCCAGCTTGCCAAATGAGGGTCTGCAGTCCTGTGAACCAGTTCCTTATTTGTGTGTGTGTGTGTGTGTGTGTGTGTGTATGTGTGTGTACATATATAGAATTCATATATTTATAGGTTCTGTATCTGAACCTATCAGTCATGTTTGTCTGGAAAGCCCTAATAGGTGAGGGTCATGTCTGGAAAGAATTTTCCAGTTGGGTTCTTTGTCTTTCTTCATAATTATTTGGGTGGATTACTGTCCACCGTATGGACTTTACTGGGTAGGAAAATAATTGTGCGTCTTCGAGGCAGCAGAGTAATATCCTAGATCCTGACTGGGTAGCAAGTGGAGGCTGGCTGAACAGCCCTCTCCAAGTATTCTCCAAAACACGCCTGCCAGTGCTTGATCTTGGCAATTACTGCAGAGAAAGCCTCTGAAAAGAGCACCGCCTCGGTGGAAGTTTGGGGCATTTCCTTGCAGAATTGGTTTGCATAAGTAGTGGTTATAGAAGAATTGCAACATCACTTGGAAGTGCCTTTAGGCCCTTTTCCAACTCACTTGGAGGCCATAAAATCTAGAATATAGGCTTTTGACCTTCCTCCAAGTCATGTACAGCTAGTAAAGGTAGCTAATAGTCTCCAGTGGATATGAATTCAGAAGAAAAAAAATGAGAACTCCAAGCAACACAAGCAGCATGAAAGAAATGCCAAAAACCAAAGGAAGCAGGATTAATGGACTGAGAAGGACAGGAATGTAAAATAAACTTAATAAATATCTTCAAAGTCTGAATAAAGGATATTATAAACATGAAGCAGGAATAACATGAATATGAGCCAAATGGAAATACTGGATATGGAAAATATAATTGTTGAAATAAAGAACTCAGTGATTGGGATTAAAAGTACTCTTTTCTTAATTTCTTTAAAATATTGGACTATTGAGCAAAAATCAGATTATTCTCTTTGGGGTTTATAATATGTAGAGGTATAATATGTATGTAACAATAGTACAAAGGCTAGGGGGTGGATAATGCAATTTTGTTTTTTTAAGATTTTTTATTTATTTGAAAGAGTTACACAGAGAGAGAGAGAGAGAGAGAGGAAGAGGGAGAGGGAGGGAGGGAAGGAAAGAGGCAGAGAGAGAGAGAGAGAGAGAGAGAAAGAGAAAGATGAAGAGAGAAAGAAAGAGATAGAAATTTCTTCCATCTACTGGTACACTCCCCAGGTGACAGCTATGGCTGGAGCTGGGCCAGGCCAAAGAGAGGAACCGAGAGCTTCTTCCGGTCTTTCATGTGAGTGGCAGGGGTGTAAGTACTTGGGCCATCTTCTACTGATTTTTCCAGGCCATTAGCAGGGAGCTGGATCAGAAGTGTTGCAGTCAGAACACAAACTGGCACTCATGTGGGATGCCAGCATTGCAGGTGGTAAGCTTAACCCATTATACCACAACGAGGGCCCCCCAAAGATGTGCAATGCTCTTACATTTCATGTACTATCTATTCTAAGTGATAAGGATGAACTATGCAATCCCTAAAACAGCCAGTGAACAACAACAAAAAATGCAAAGAAATGAAGCTAAAAGGACGGTAGTAGAGGTAAAATGGAACACTGAAAATATCAAGACAAAGGAGTCAGAAAAACAAGATCCCAAGAAATTAAAAGCAGAATAAATGGTGAACTGAATCTAACATCAATAATTACACTGAATGTCAATGGATCAATTTAATAGGCAGATAGGTGCTTTAAATATAAGGACAAAGACTGAAAGCAAATTATAGGTGTAGGTGTTTAGTGCAATGGTTAAGATAGGGCTTGAGATGCCTGTGTCCCATATTGGAGTGCTCGAGTTCAAGTCCTGCTTCTGCTTCTGCTTCTGGCTTCCTGCTAATATGTACCCTGGGAGGCAGCAGATTATGGCTCACGTACTTGGATCCTTGTAATCCACATGAGAGACCTGGATTGAGTTCCGAGCTTCTGGGTTCATCTTGGCCCTGCCCTACATATTGTAGGAATTTGGGGAGTGAACCAGTAGATTGAACAGAGCTTTCTCTTCCTCTCTGTCTCTGTCTCTCTCCCTTTTCCAAATAAATGAAAAATAAGTAAAAGGTAAATTTTGGACAATGATATGCAATGCAAACAATAAGCATAAGAAAGCAAATTTAATTACACAATAAGTAATATATTAATGTCAGGCAAAATATACTGTGAAGAAAGACATAATGCCATAGATAAAAGACATATTTCATAATAAAAAGTGAATTCATTAGGAAAATATAACAATCCTAAACATGTACACATGTAATAACAGCTACAAAATACATGAAACAAAATTCATAGAACTAAACAGAAAAATAAACAATTCTACAATGATAATTGGAGATATTTTAACCTCTCTCTCAGAAAATAATAGAACAACTAGACTTTTTAAAACAGAGAAAGTGGGCTGGTGCTGTGGAATAACCAGTTAAACTGCCGCCTGCAAGCAGGTATCCCTTATGGGCACTAGTTGGTGTCCTGGCAGCTCTGCTTCCAATCCAGCTCCCTGCTAATGCACCTGGGAAAGCAGTGAAAGATGACCCAAGTACCTGGGCACTCGCACCCATGTGGGAGACCTGGATGAAGCTCCGGGCTTCTGGCCTTGGCCTGGCCCAGTCCTGGCCATTGTGTCTATTTTTGGAGTGAACCAGCAGATGGAACACTTCATTCTCTCTGCCTCTGCTTCTCCCTCTCTGAAACCCCACCTTTCAAATAAATTAATAAATTTTTAAACAAACAAAAACAAAATAAAATAAGAAAAAAAGGAAAAAATTTGATTATGGAAATTCAGAAGCGGGTGTTTGGCCTATCAGTTAAGCCGATTGTTAAGATGCCCATGTTTGTATTCAGGTGTCAAGGTTTGATGCCTACCTCCGATTCCCAGCTTTGGCTTCCTACTAATGTAGATCCTGGGAGGGGGCAGTGATGACTCAAGTTATTGGGTTTCTGCCATCCATGTGAGAGACCCAGACTGAATTTCTGGCTCCTGGCTTGGATTTTGTTCAGCCCCAGATATTATGATCACTTGGGGAAGTAAACTACTAGATGAGAGTCCTTTCTCTCTCTCTCTCAAATGAGTAAATAAAAGTAAAATAAATAAAATGCAGAAGATGATAATAATGGTATCAACCCACTTGATCTAAATGACATTTATGAACATTACAAACAATGTCTACACATTACACATTATTTTAAAGTGCATATGGAGTACTTACTAAGATAAACTCTATGCTTGGCTATATAAAAAGTCTGAATAAATTTCAAAAGATTGAAATTTATCCACTACAATAGAATTATATTAGAAATCATTAATAATAAAATCATTAATAAAATGATAAAATATATATCCATACATTACATACATTGAAAGATACACAGATGTAAGATTTTAATTCTTATTTTGGGATAAAACCTAATATAAAGTAAGCTTTCATTTTATGAAACTGGGTGAAGAGCAGTTAAATTAATAGTAAAATAAAGAGAGAAGTAATAGTGATACGAGAAGAAATTATTGGCATAGAAAATAGAAAAACAATAGAGACAATAACAAAACAAAAAATTGATTCTTTTAAAAGATTAATGAAAGGAAACATATGTCCACAAAAACACTTTTACAAGAATGTTTATAGCAGCTTTATTCATAATATCCAAGAAAAGGAAACAACTCAAATGTCTATGAATAGAACAGATAAATCAACTGTAGTATAGTCATACAATGGTATACTGTGAACAATAAAAAGGGAGGAACTGTTAACACGTGCAACAACATGGAGCAATCTCTGAAACATGCAGATCAAGAACAGCCGAACAATGGGGTAAATACTCTGTGATGACACATACCTGAGATCAAGAGCAGGCAAACAAACAGAAATTCATGGGGGAGAAATTAAAAATGCTTGCCAGGGGTGGGAAGGTGGTTGATGAAGGAACTTTCTGTGATGAAATATTTTATATCTTTATAGTTGTGTGATTTAGATGGGTCTGTTCATTTGCCACTACTCATCAAATTGTGTTCTTAAGATCTGTACATTTCACTTCTGAAAATTTGATCTAAAAAAGAACTGTAAACAAACATTAGGCTAAGTTAGCAAGTTTGCTCACTGAAGTGGTGTAGGTTAGCTAATGGGTAAATATATTGAAAATAATGGGAGCCAGACTTCCCATTGTTGAAGTTACAAACACAGCAAACAGGAATTATAGAGTGTACCTGAGTTGTTGAATTGGGGTTAAAGGTATCATGAACATTCATTTGATAAAATACATTATATATCTATTCCTGAGCCCCTACTCTGAGAGGACCTAGAAACCATGACTTATCAGTAGCAATGATTCTATCTGTTACCCAGACTTTGGTTTTAAATACATTTTACATGAAAACAAATCAGGGCTCCTTAGAAGAAAGGTTGATTCCAGTCCTGGTCTAAAAGTTGAAGAGTCAAGAACATAGTATTGTGCCAGAAAGCCAGGAAGTATTTAACAAAGAATAGGAATATGTCAAAACTACAATGGAGCAAGTTGAAGTGCCTGTCACTGGCCAAGTCTGTGGCAATTTTATAATCAAATAGTAGCATTAATGGATTAAATTAATTAAATGAAATGAGGATCTATCAAGCCATATAAGTATTACTAATAAATAAATGACTAAATAAATAAATGTGGGTAAAGATCAAGCTCTCTCCTATAATAGAATGAACAATGGAATTGGAAAACAATAGATGCTAAAACTGAAGAGTGAAATTTGGGGGAGGAACAGAATATTTACATAGTTTCCAAGTGCCATCCAATAAATTACTTATTATTTGCAAAGAAAAGGGACCCGCCTTGTAGTGCAGTGTGTTAAGCCATAGCCAGTGACAATTTTATCCCATATGAGCACCAGGTCAAGTCCTGGCTGCCCCACTTCTGATCCAGCTTCCTACTAATATGTTTGGAAAACAGGTGGAAGATATTACAATGGTTGGGCATATGTTACCCATGTTGGAGACTTGATAGAGTTCCAGTCTTGTGGCTTTGGTGTGGCTGAGCCCTGGTTGTTCTCATTATTTGGGGAGTGAACCAGTGAACGGAAGACCTTTCTCTCTCTCTCTCTCTCTCTCTCTCTCTCTGACTCAGAAGTTCAAATAAATAAATTTTAAAAAGTATATTTGCAATAAAAATACTACCATTACAATGGAAAAGTATAGTGGACACTATCTCACATCAAGAAACATTAGATAGACCCAAACTGAAGAATAGTCTACAAAATAACTGGCCTATACTCTTCAAAAGTGTCAAGGTTGAGAATAAAAGGTTGAGGACTGTTGCAAATTAAAGGAGAGTTAAAAGACATGCTAAAATATCACAGAGAGTGCTCCTGGCTTGGTATTAGCTGGGAGAGCAAACTAGCACTATGTCCATTATCAGGACAAATGATATAACTTAAATATGTACTCTTGAGTATTATATCAATGTTAAATATCCTAGTTTTGATAATTAAACTGGGATGTCTAAGAGAATGTTCTTGTTCTTAAGAAAATAAACACTGAAAAATTTACAGATGAAAAGGCAATGATATTTCAGCTTATTCTCAAATAATTAAAAATACAGACATATAACTAGAGATAATGTGATGAATAAATGAAGTAAAATGTAAATACTATTCTTTCAATTTTTCTGCAAGTCTGAAATTATACCAAAATTATATTACCAACAAAACCAATCGGGGAAAATTGATTATTTAGTAAAAGAAATTGAAAGAATAAATTAAAGACAACTGTATGTGCACTCCTAAGGGAACTAACTGATAAGTATAAGATGAAATAATGGAATGCAAAGCAGTAGTCAGAATTTATGGATATATGTTTATGGATATATGCAAATGTAATAATGAAAACATTACTAGATCTTTAAAATATACTATTTCATAATAAAAAGAATAGAGTGAGATCCAAATTTAAATACTATTTATGTAAACTAAACTCCTATGGGCAGTGCTATGGTTTGAATAGGATATGGCTCCTGGACTCATGCAGAGTCTCAAAGTCATAGAGTGATGATACAAGACATTGGAGGCTTAATTCAATTATGGCCTCTAGGAGGTAGGCCTAGTGGGAGTTCCTGTGTCATTGGATGAATGCCTTTAGAAGGTAGCTTTTGCAAGAGAATTGGTTAAAAAGACTGACTTGGACCTAGCCACTCTCTGCTTCCTGGGTCACCATTGAATCTTCCTCCTTTTTCCCTCAGCCATTGTAATCCTCCGGCCTCACGGGACAGCTGAATCAGTTGTGCCTACCTAATCTGCAAATGGGATCCTCCAAAACCATGAGTGAAAATAAATACGTAACTTCTCCTGAGTGTTTGTTATGGTGCTGAAAATCTGATTAATACACACAGTGATACTATGATGTATATAAGTATAGCCCTAACTGAGAACCTAAGTTAGGTACTCTGGAGTGACACGTATGGGAAAGACAGTTTCTTCTGTTTAAAAAAAAAGTCATACTGGAGGAAAGAGGGGAAGAACCAGAGAAACGATCAACAAAGTGAAGAGGCAACCAACAAAATCGGAGAAAACATTTGCAAACTATGCATTCCAAAAGGATTAATATCCAGAATATAGAAAGAGCTCAAGAAACTCAACAACAATAAAACAACTCAGTTAAGAAATGGGCAAAATATCTGAAAAGGCAGTTTTCAAAGGGGATAATACAAATGGCCAACATAGGATCACTAGTCATCAGGGAAATGCAAACAAAGGCCATAAGGAAGGATCACCTCGTTCCAGTTAGAATGACTATCATCTAAAAATGAAAAAATGCTGGTGAGGATGCAGAGAAAAAGGTACCCTAATATACTGTTGGTGGGAATGTAAACTAGTACAAATATTATGGAAGACAGTATGGAGATTCCTAAGAAAACTAAAAATAGATCTAGCATATGACCCAGCTGTCCCACTCCTAGAAATGTATCCAAAGGAAACAAAAGCAGCATATAAAAGAATTACCTGCAGTACTGTGTTTATAGCAGTTCAATTAACAATAGCCAGGATATGGAATGAACCTAGATGTCTATCAATTTATAACTGAATAAATAAAATATTATGTATATAATGGAATATTATTTAGGCATAAAAAAGAATGAAATCATGACAGTGGCAACAAAATGGATGCAACTGGAGATTGCTATGCTAAGGGAAATAAGCCAGACCTAAAAAAAAGACATGTTTTCTCTTTTTTTTTAAAAAAAGATTTATTTATTTATTTGAAAGACAGAGTTACAGAGAGACAGAGGCAGAGAGAGACATCTTCCACCTGCTGATTCACTCCCCAGATGGCTGCAACAGCTGGAGCTGGGCCAATCCGAAGCCAGGAGCCAGGAGCTTCTTCTGGTTCTCCCACAGGTTGGGGGTTACAGGGGCTTAAGCACTTATGACATCTTCTACTGCTTTCCTAGGCCATAGCAGAGAGCTGGATCAGAAGTAGAGCTGCTGGGTCTCAAACGGGCACCCATATGGGATGCTGGCACTACAAGCGGTGGCTTTACTGGCTATGCCAAAGTGCCAGTCTGTTATGTTTTCTCTTATTTGTGGTAGTTGATGTACATATATATATAGATAGATAGATATACTACTATAGTTTTAGTGATCTGTGATTATTTTTAAATTTACTGTAGATGAGTGAAATGGACTACTTTTGATTTTTTTTTTTTTTTTTGACAGGCAGAGTGGACAGTGAGAGAGAGAGAGACAGACAGAAAGGTCTTCCTTTTGCCGTTGGTTCACCCTCCAATGGCCGCCGCGGCCGGCGCGCTGCGGCCGGCGCACCGCGCTCGTCCGATGGCAGGAGCCAGGAGCCAGGTGCTTTTCCTGGTCTCCCCATGGGGTGCAGGGCCCAAGCACCTGGGCCATCCTCCACTGCACTCCCGGGCCACAGCAGAGGGCTGGCCTGGAAGAGGGGCAACCGGGACAGAATCCAGCGCCCCGACCGGGACTAGAACCCGGTGTGCCGGCGCCGCAAGGCGGAGGATTAGCCTGTTGAGCCACGGCGCCGGCCTACTTTTGATTTTTGTTTTTGTTTGTAGCCCTCCCCTGTATTCCTAATGAACTATGGTCTTTTTACTTTTTACTTGTTGAACTCTTTATTAATAGAATATCTTTAAGCTTTTGACTCTACTGTAAGTTAAAAATATGCTATCTCAAAAATTATGAGAGGGGCTGGCACTGTGGCACAGTGGGTTAACGCCCTGGCCTGAAGTGCCAGCATCCCATATGGGTGCAGGTTCTAGTCCCAGCTGCTCTCAAGCAGCTGAATCCAGCTCTCTGCTATGTCCTGGGAAAGCAGTAGAATATGACCCAAGTCCTTGGTCTCCTGCACCCATGAGGGAGACCTGGAAGAAGCTCCTGGCTCCTGGCTTCGGATCAGTGCAGCTCCGGCTGTTGTGGCCATCTGGGGAGTGAACCATCGGACGGAAGACCTCTCTCTCTCCTTTCTCTGTGTAACTCTGACTTTTAAATAAATAAATAAATCTTTAAAAAATTAAAAAAGAAATAAAGTAAGGTTTGAAAGAAAAAAGGAGGGGGAGAGAAGAAAGGAATTATCATTATAGTCTTAGAATTTTGTCTATGAGGCCGGTGCCATGGCTCACTAGGCTAATCCTCTGCCTGTGGCACCAGCACTCCAGGTTCTAGGCCCGGTTGGAGCACTGCTTCTGTCCCGGTTGCTCCTCTTCCAGTCCAGCTCTCTGCTGTGACCCGGGAGTGCAGTGGAGGATGGCCCAAGTACTTGGGCCCTGCACCCACATGGGAGACCAGGAGGAAACACCTGGCTCCTGGCTTCAGATCGGCACAGCAGCGCACCGGCCGTAGCAGCCATATGTGGGGGGTGGTGGTGAACCAACGGAAAAGGAAGACCTTTCTCTCTGTCTCTCTCTTTCTCACTGTCTAACTCTGCCTGTCAAAAAATTTTTTTTGTCTATGAACTATACTGAATTTGTTCTCTATTAATATTACATGAAAATGAGAATTAAAAATAGTTAATTTTTAATTAAATTTAATTTCTCTGACATAAGCAGAGAAATAGTATCATTTAAATATCTGCCACAACAGTTTGTCCAAATCAAAGAGAGTTGACAGAAGAGAGGTAAAGAAGGTAAATCCCTTTTTTTTTTTTTTTTTAAGATTGATTTATTTACTTGAAAGAGTTACAAAGAGAGAAGGAGAGGCAGAAAGAGAGAGAGGTCTTCCATCCTCTGGCTCACTCCCTAATTTGCTGCAACAGCCAGAGCTGCGCTGATATGAAGAAAGGAGCAAAGAGCTTCTTCCAGGTTTCTCACATGGATGCAGGGGCCCAAGGACTTGGGCCATCTTCTGCTTTTCCAGGCCACAGCAGAGAGCTGAATTGGAAGAGGAGCAGCTGGGACTTGAACTGGCGCCCATATGGGATGCCAGCACTGCGGGTGGCAGTTTTACCCACTACACCACAGCACCAACCCTGGTATATCCCTTTTAAGATGCATCTTATGCTCATGTTTTTATTCATCAACTTATTAATAAAACACATACCTAATTGTATACAAGGCATCTTGCTATATTGCAGGTGGACAGTTTGAATGAGATAGGAACATTCCTTGTCCTCACTTTATAATCCAGGAAACTAACCCAGCTGAATGAATGTTAATATGTCATTGAGGAAGGCCATGGATGGAGTTTTAGATGAGGAAAGTCCAGAGTACCCACTTTCTTGTCTTTTTTTTTTTTTTTGCTCAATTTTCATTATTCTCCTATGAATAAATCACAGAGGGCTACTTTGCTAGCTCCTCATCAATTTCTAGTTTCTTGCCATTTGCAGTAGTCCCTTTAATTCCAGATCTGTCTAATGTGGTATCAGTTTTGTTTTGATCAACTTGTTCTGTTAAACTAAAGCGAGGTAATATTAATAAGAATTCTTAGAAATGCATGACCCATGTTGGTAGAGTCTAAAGTCCCCTTGAATTTGACACTTGCTGTCCTTACTCTTCACTGGTACCATGTTACTGTCCTTGGCACTTCTGTCAGGCCCTTCTCATAATGAGTAGGCTCTTTCCACATTTCTCAAGACTACTATAATACCTTGCATGAGTTAAGCTCTCAACTATATTGAATGAATAGCTAAAGAAAGAGACACTATGATTAAGTCTGGAGTAATTCAGCTGTGACATCTTGAGCCTTGCTTTCTACTGATGCCTAGGAGAAGACTAATCAGAGCTATTGTACTCTGTTTAGAAGAGAAAAGAATTTGAAGCATTTTTACAAATCTTAGCATGAATTACTCGATCTTTTCTTTAGCCGTCAGCAACTCGGGAACCAACTAATGAGGAATATATTTTCCCACAGACAGTCTAGGATGCAAACCACATTGTTCATGCTTTTGAAAAAAAAGAAAGAAACAATAAAAATAAGATGTTGTGAGAGCTTTGAAGTGCCTGGTGCACAATGGCAGGTTCCTTTGTGGAACAGCGGATTTTCCTAATGCCATTCAGCTAGATTCTTATCCAAGATTTCTGAGCAGGAGACAATGAAAATGACCTGGTATGAATAAAAGAATAGATGAGAAATGTGCTGCGATAAAGGCTAAAAATGAGGCAGGCAAGTGCCTGGGTCCTCACTGAAAACAAATAGCCCGAGTAGGGAGAGAGGCACACTCTATCTACAGCATTCTTTTTATAGCTCTGATCCGGAATTGTTTTCTCTTGAAAATGAATGGAGTGCCAGGGAAAGTTGCATGGCCTTGTTCTCTGGCCTTTTCATTGCACTGTGCAGCCATTTTAATGAGTTATTTCTCACAGTCGCCCTGCCAGGCAGGTCATCATCAATATCCTTGCTTTCGAGGCAGAGTGAGAGTGAGGCAATGGCCAAGGGGTGACTCTGTAATGGGCCTTCACTATGGGAGGGTCATGTGGCTGGGGATGGCAAGCAGCTGTCCTCAGGAGTCTCTGCTAAAGCAGGGAGGGAAAAGAAGGTCCAGGTCTATGAGGATTGTTCCTTGCCATATCATGAAGCTTTGTGAAGGCAAGACTCTGAATCTGCCCCTTGTTTTGCACCAGCATACCATCTACTAGATGTGTGTGTTCCCAGAAAATAAAAGCTCAGTTGACTGATGTTAGGGACAATGCCCTAAATAGAGAGAAATTAAGAAAGGCTAGAGACATACTGATTTGGGATGATTTGATCTACTAAGAAGAAAGGACCGAACAATCCCACAAGCTCATTGCCATTTCTTGAGTTGCATAGGTTGTGCCTATCTGATCTTGGCTGTGTTCAATTTAATTCAAAATTCAGTCCAGTCAATCCTGATTGATCATTTACTGTGCAGAAGGTAATGGATGAGCCTCTGGGTGCATTGAAAAAAATGAATCAGTCATAGCTCCTGCCTTCATAAAGCAAAGGTGGAATCAGAAGGAAAGATATGCGTGGGACATCCTACAGTGCAGAGATATAAAGCTAGAGAATGCTAGCATAGAAATCCAATAAAAATTCTTGAGACTGTGAAGGAGGAAATGATGAGTCCTAGTTTGGGAGTCGGGAGCAAGGGAATGATAACAAATACCACAAACATGACTGTGTCCATGCAGATGATCAGTGCTTTCCTTGGATTGTTTTACTTAATACTTACAATAACCATATACAATAAATACTTATGCTATTTTTATTTTATTCATGAAAATATAGAAGTAGAGAGAGGCTATGTGACTTACCAGTCAAAAGCAGAGGCAGAAATGAGTCCAGACAGTCCAAACAATTTCCACTAAGTCTCAAAGAAAACTCATGTGTTTAGCTCATGCTATATTCTAGTCTCTGAGCAAACATCTTATATTGATTATTCATCTACTCCTCAAGATAACTTTAGAAATTATACCATTATCCCTAGTTTTCAAATCTGAGGCTCAAAATGCTTAAATGACTTTACTAATTTCCATGGTGAATGAAAAATCCAAGGGAGCAGGCAAACCTAGGCTGGTGCAGTCTCAAAATATATCATTTCCTCCATCTACAGGATGAAAATGGCCAGGGTCTCAGGAACCCCAGGCAGTCAATCACATCCAGCTGGTGGTGATTGGGAGGCTGTAGGCATGGACCCTGCACAGGCTGCAGGGGTATAGATGAACTGTCTAACCTGTAGACCTGCAGCAGAGGCAGACTTTAGGCAGAGTTTCTAGTGTTTCAGAACTGGTCAAGTTGTCTACAGGGTGTTTATATTAGTTGTCTAATGCTGCATAACATATCACCACCAATTTAACAGCCTAAAATAACATACATTGCTATCTCACAGTTTCTGTTGATCAGGAAATTATCAGGGTTCTACGCTCAGGGTCTCATAAAACTCAAAGTGTTGGCTGGTTACATTCTCATCAGGAACTCAGCCTCCATACCCAAATTATTCAGTTTGTTGGCAAGATTTTGTTCCTCAAAACTGTAGGAGTGGACTCCTCAATTCCTAGATACTGCCCCTCTCATGGGCAGTTGACAACATGGCTGTGTGTTTTTTCATGGTCAGCAAGAGAGTGTGTATTTTGAACAGAATATTTGTGCTGCTCCAAAATGTGTATGTTGAAACTCTATCCCCAAGATCATGGTATTAGGAGGTGGGGCTTTGGGGAACTTAGGTCATGAAGATAGTGCCCTTATGAATAAAATGAGTGCCCCTGTAAGAAGAACTCCAGAGAGCTTTCTAGCTTTCTTTGGGACACATGAGGAAACATGAGGAAGGCAGCCAAAGCAAGAAGAGAGCTCTCACCAGAGCCTGGCAATGTTGGCATCCTGGCCTTGAACTACCTGTTTCCAGAACTGTCAAGAATAGAGTTCTGTTGTTTATAAGCCACTTAGTCTGTGGCACTTTGTCAGAGCAGTCCAAATGGACTGGGACAGTGTCTCTTTCCTGAGGAAGCACCCAGGAGCCCTTAAAGAACTTTGACTTGATTGAGTCAAATTCACGCATGATAACCTTTATTTTGATGCAAAATTCACTGATTTGGGACCTCAGTTCATCTCAACTATGTGATGTCACCTGTTCTCAGGACGTGCCCACACCAGGGAACAGGGAGTTAGGGCTCTTCTCAGCGTTCTGCCAGCCTTGTAGAGCTCATTCCTCATACGTCCTTCTTCAGGTTAGAACAGAGTCCCATTATCTAGGCAGGGCCAGAGCAGAGCCTGCACATGAGCCATATGCAGTTAGGAATTCCATGTCTGCATTTCCTCTTGTGCAGGGCTCACATGCCACCCAGTAGTCAGTTTAGGCCAAGGGTCAGCATTTCTGTTGAAGATTTCATGGGAAAAAGGTGACATTTATGTCTAAGGTTGATTTGGTGGCTAGCTTTGGTGATTATCTTTTAATTATCTCTGCTTCCCTTCTCTCCTATTGTTGTTGACAGTCTAGACTAAGTTGTACATATTATTTATTGAAAGAGCTAAAGAGGAAAAGGCCAAGGCTAACGTCTAGTAATTGAAAGAAAGCAACAAGTCTGAAGACATCTAAATGTTAGTTGGTGGAATTGGCTTCTAGACTTGAAGATTGTATCTTTAAACAGTCCTGGGAAACAGCGTTTAATTCATCCAAGGAACTCTTATAAATGGAATTTGGTGCTTTTTCAAGGATTGTTGCTGAGGCCCTTCCTTATGCTTTTCTGTTGTGTTTACTATTTTCTCTCATAGGCACTGAGCCCCAAAGGAGTTGAGCAATAAAAGAACTTCAAGCCTGTGACTCTAAGTAAATTTATAAAAAAAGTAATTTAAGGATTTCAATCTCATTAAATAACATTCAACATTTCAATATCCTTAGATAGTACTTATAATAATAATGCCAAATAGAAACAAGGTTAGCTTCAAGGTGAACTCTGATGGTAAGCCAGCTTTTACTGAGAACAATAAATAAATAAATAAATACCCCACAAAAAAAATGAAAAACAAAATAAACAAGAACAAAACAAAAACCCAACATACCACCACCACCTTGATCAGCCTTTGGGCTGATCCTTAGAATATCCTCAGAACTGGAGGAATTTTATTGCCACCATTCTCCATGGTTTCAAGGATTCATTCTGCTTAGAATACTACTAGCCCACAAAGGCTTAGCCCCTGGGTGAGAAAGGTTTTGACGTAGAGAGAAACTAGGCAGAGGGATTTTTGTGGACTTGACATCTGGGGTCCAGATTAGGACAAGTGTGATCCTAGAGTATTTTACTCCTCCCCTCCTTGTCACCCATCCGTTCCAAACAGTCTCAATCTTGAAGGCCCTTATGACTTTAAATATCTTCCTGGGTCTGTAATGAAGATGCTTATAAATATTACAAGAGATTTATCACTTTAGTGTGAAATTCTCTGATACCAGCAGGGAGTTTTTAAACATAACTGGCAACAAGAAGCATATGAACAAGATTTCAAGTGACTGCTTTTCTCTTTCTTTCTTTTTTTTTTTTTAATTGTTGTCTGCCAAGGACAATATATTTTTTTCCCTTCTTCAAAATAAACATTGTGCAGGAATGTGCCTCAGCAAATGGCTGAGGCTCTATTATATTTCATGCAGCTTTCTAAACAATTTCCAACCCTGGGCTGGCCTGGTGTCAAACAGAAGGCAACCAACAATAGCAAAATCCCATTAAAGCCAAGAAGGTTCCTTCCTGAGGTGAGCCTGGCCAGAAATAGTCATCTTGGCTCATTCTCCAGTTTGGCACCAGGGACTAATAATGCACGGTCTCCTAATGGAAATTATCTAATTTCATCCAAGAGCTCCTCCAGAGAGAGCCGGGCTGACGCACTAGCAGTCAATATAACAACATTCTTCTTGAAGTGCTGAACAATGGGCCTTTGGAGAGACTGTGATAAACCACGTCAGACTCCGGACAAACACGAGTGTAAAAATAGGCATCAGAGACTTGACACAGCCGCCTAATTTCTCAGGAGGGAAGCCTAGGGTGAAGGGTTTGCTCAGAGTGCTTTTTGGGAATCCTCCATCAGATGTCGGGGGTAAAGTAAAGAGACAAAGTAAAGAAAGGGAGAGGGAGAGAGAGAAAGAAAAGGCAGAACAGGATAAAGATAAAGAGAGGGAATTAAGAAAATGATAAATGAGAGAGAGCGATATGTGCTGTATATGGTCAGTTAAAATAGATCACACTTTGGGCGTGATTCTCGTTAACATCACGGGGCTGTTTTCAGATGTTCTATGCAAGGAATAGCTAGCAAGAAATTATGCTTTTTTTTAAAAAAAAAAAAAGATTTTATTTATTTATTTGAGAGGTAGAGTTACAGACAGTGAGAGGGAGACACAGAGAGAAAGGTTTTCCATCTGCTGATTCACTCTCCAAATGGCTGCAACAGCTGGATCTGCGCTGATCTGAAGCTAGGAGCCAGGTGCTTCTTCTAGGTCTCCCACGTGGGTCCAGGGACCCAAGCACTTGGGCCATCTTCTACTGCTTTCCCAGGCCATAGCAGAGAGCTGGATTGGAAGAGGAGCAGCCAGGACTAGAACTGGTGGCCATGTGGGATGCCAGCACTACAGGCAGAGGATTAACCAAGTGAGCCATGGCGCCAGCCCCAGAGATTATGCTTCTTTTAGGGAGAGATTATGTATATCATCATACATAAGAGTTCTGTGAATTATTACAACAGCACTTTCTAAAAACCAACAAGATCACTCTGATGCATGCACAAGGTTTTGTTTCCTCATATTATTACCTGTTTCGTAAATATTTTAGTCCTATTTAAATTTTAAGTTCCCTTATAATAGGGACTGGCTTGTGTCTATAATGGTTATCCACATGAAGACACATGCTTCAGTCAAAATTGTTGATTGAATGGTTCATTGATGGAGACCAATAATCTTGAAATGTCACAAAGTATCTCATAGATGGTTATTTTTTTATTTTTTTATTTTCTTTATTATTATTATTATTTTTTTTTTGACAGGCAGAGTGGACAGTGAGAGAGAGAGAGACAGAGAGAAAGGTCTTCCTTTGCCGTTGGTTCACCCTCCAATGGCTGCCGCGGTCGGCGCACTGCGGCCTGTGCACCGCGCTTATCCGATGGCAGGAGCCAGGTGCTAGGTGCTTTTTCCTGGTCTCCCATGGGGTGCAGGGCCCAAGGACTTGGGCCATCCTCCACTGCACTCCTGGGCCACAGCAGAGGGCTGGCCTGGAAGAGGGGCAACCGGGACAGAATCCGGCGCCCCGACCGGGACTAGAACCCGGTGTGCCGGCGCCGCAAGGCGGAAGATTAGCCTGTTGAGCCACGGCGCCGGCCCATAGATGGTTATTTTAAGAAATAAAACTGGAAAATTTCTTCACCATGAATTCTCAAGGCACAAACTTATGTCAACGCTTCTCTGATTCCACTCTTAATACCCATTCTTATTTCCTTTCTCTACCAATAAGCTGGAAAACAGTCTAAGTTCTGGAATATGGAATGACGTCCCTAGACCACAGGCCCTGTGATAGATAGACCACAGGAAATTTGCTGTGACAGGGGATAGGAGATAGGCACAGTGGTAAAGATGCTGCTTATGAAACCTGCATCCCATAGCAGAGTGCTGGGTTCAAGTTCTGACTCTGCTTCCACTGCCAGATTCCATGTGCTAAGTATGTAGGATACAGAATAAATGAGAGTCTCTGCCTGTATACAGGTAGGGGCACCTACAACATAGTGTACCTGGAGCTGTGACCAAGATAAATGCAGATTGCTCTGGGACTCCAGAGGAAAGTGCCTTGTATAAATTGAATGAAGAGTGAGAATAAGGTTAGAGAAAGCTTACAGGAAGACACATCACAAGGAATAAACTCTGAAAGATCAACAGGAGCTTTCCAGGAACATGGACTGTGGGGTGACAAGAAGGATGTTCTAAACAGAGAAAACAGTATATGCAAATACAACAAAATGAGGGGAAATATCATGTTTTCAGCTATTTCAAGGAGTTGGCTCACTGTGATTTTGACTTGAATTTCCTTAATGACTAATATGTTGAATGTGTTTTCATGTATTTATTGGTTGTATGTATATCTTTGAAAAATGTCTATTTGATCCTTTGCCCATTTTTACATTGGATTGCTTGTCTTTTTATTGTTGAGTTGTAGGAATTTTTTATATTTTCTTTATAAAGTCCTTTACCTGACACATGGTTTGAAAACATCTCTTCCCATTCCATGGGTAACCTCTTGCCTTAATGGTATTCTTTGAAACAGTTTTATTTTTGATGAAGACCAATTTGCTATTTTTATTGTATTTTGATATTATAGCTAAAATAACCGTTGTCAAATACAAGATTACAGAAATTTATTCTGATATTTTCTTCTGAGAGTTCTATAGTTCTATCTCTTATATTTAGGTCAGTGATCCATTTTCAGTGAATTTGTATAAATAGTGTGAGGTAGGGCAACAGCTTCATACTTTTTCATGTGAATATCTAGTTATCACACTTTTCAGTGTAAAAGGACTAGTCTTTCCTCATTGAATTGACCTGTCACTACTGTCAAAAATTTGTTGAGCAATGTATTTATTTCTATGTTCTCAATTCTATTCTCTTGGTCTATACGTTTGTTTTTGTATCAGTACCACATATACTGTCTTGACTACTGTAGCTTTATGGTAAGGTTTACAATCAATCACAAAGTGTGAGGCCTTTTTTGTTTTCAAATCTGCTCTAAACATTGAGATGATCATATTTTTTCCTCTTTATTTTGTTAATGGGATGTATTACCTTGTTTGAATTTAGTATTTTGTTTCAACCTTGACTTCCTGGGATAAACCCCACTTGACTACAGTATATAAACATATGTATATTTTGCTAGATTAAGTTTGCTAATGTTTTGTTGAGGATTTTTGTATCTATATTCATAAGGGATATTGTTTTATAGTTTTCTTATGATATCTTTGATCTGAAACAAGGTGATATTGGCCTTGTAGAATAAATTGAGAAATTTATCTTTCCTCTTATATTTTGGAAGCATTTATAAAATACTAATTTTAATGCTTCTTTAAATATTTGGACCAATCACCAGTGAAGCCAAGTGGGCCTTAACTTTGTGACAATATATTTTTAAAATTTATTTTCATTTTATTTGAAAGGTAGGCAGTAAGTTATTTCCATTTGCCAGTTTACTCCTCAAATGCCCACAACCACCAGGTCAATCCAGGAGCCAGGAACTAAATCCAGGTGGCAGGGACGCAAGTACTTGAGCCATTGTCTTCTGCCTTCCAGGAGTGTGTTGGCAGGGAGCTGGACTGGGCACGCTGGTATAGGATGTTGGTATCCCAGGCAGTGGCTTAACCCACTGTGTCACAATGCCTGCTCTTCCTTTAGTTCTTAAGTCATGCTTTCTCTTATAATTTGAACATATTTATACCAGCTGATTTTAAGTATTTGTATATTAAGTCCAAAATATGGACTTCCTCTAGAACAGTTACTGTTGACTACTTCTTTGGTTTGGGTAAAGGGCATGTTTGACTGCTCCTTTGTATGTCGTGTAGTATTTTTTAACTCAATACTTTAGACAATATAATATGGCAACACTGGAAATTGCATCCCACCTCACAACAGGATCATTTTTGTGTTTTCTGATTGCTGTTTGTTTACTAACTTTCCTGACATAATTATATGAAGACTCCATTCTTCATAGTCCTATGTAGCCACAGAAGGTTCTTCTTGGTTAGCTTAGTGTTTAACTGGTTATTGAGTCAACATTTCCTCTGCCAGCTCTGCCAAAGTGCTCTGTATTGGGGGTGGGGGGTGCACCTGTAAAGCTGTTGCAGGCAGTATCCTATTATACAGTAGCTCTCATTTCCTGCTTTTGCAAAGCTTCAAGTTCAGCCAGAGTTGTGTGATTAGGGCTTCCTCAGGTTTTCCTGGGCATTTACACAGCTCTGCACACTCACGTAACCTTCTAAATTCCAAGAAATAAGTTCAGAGTTTTACAAAGTTTCCAGTGGACAATATTCCCCAACTTTTCCTTTGAACCATTTTGATTGGTTTCTTATTTGATCCCACCTATTACTGCAGCTTCAGGCAGTTGCAATGTCAAAAGCTGTTGCTGATTGTTTTGCCCAGTGTCCCTGGGGAAAGGCTGTTCACACAGAGTGAGCCCTGAAGTAATTATCAGTCTCACCTGTGGGGATTCCTAGAGAACTGCCCAAGAAGTTAAATGGTGACAGTTCTCTGGGGATGGGACAACTGGGGGGCCCCAAAACTATTCTGCCCACTCTGGTGACTGTTGGCTACTGGTTTTCATGACCCCAGGATGGGGAAACTGTTGGTTTTCAAAGCTATCCTGTGGCCAGGCCGTGGCTCACTAAGCTAATCCTCCACCTGAGGCATCCGCACCCCGGGTTCTTGTCCCCGTCAGGGTGTCGGATTCTGTCCCGGTTGCTCCTCTTCCAGGCCAGCTCTCTGCTGTGGCACGGGAGTGCAGTGGAGGATGGCCCAAGTGCTTGGGCCCTGCACCCCATGGCTCCTGGTTTCGGATCAGCGTGCTTTGGTGAGTGAACCAGTGGAAAAGGAAGACTTTTCTCTCTCTCTCTCGTTGTCTAATTCTGCCTGTCCAAAAAAAAAAAAAAGCTATCCTGTAACTGAGGAGGAAGATTAGAATTTGGGCAAGCTAAAATGCCACAAACTCACTAGTTTTACCAAATTTAGCTTTTTTCCTGGAAAAATACTTTTAAAATTGTTGCAAATATTTGGTTAATCCCTAGAGTTCTGAAAAAGTTGATTTTTGGCCATATTTTTATGGTGTTCTTTTAAAAATATTTATTTATATATTTTAATTTTATTTCACAGAGAGAGAGAGAGAGAGAGAGAGAGAGAGAAATTGCCATCCACAAGCTCACTCCTCAAATACCTGCAGGAGCCAGGGCTGGCCCAGGCCAAAGCCAGGATTTCAGAATTCAGTCCATGTCTCCCATGTGGGTGGCAGGAATCCAGGTAATTGAGCCATCACTGCTGCCTCCCGGGATGTACATTAGCAGGAAATAGGAGTTGGAAGCAGGATTAGAACCCAGGCACTTCGATATGGGATGTGGGAATCTCAAGCAGTGTTTTAACTGCTATGCCAAAAATTTGTGTTCCTAGCCCCAAGTGTTCTTTTATAGAAGAGTGGGTTTTCAGAGGTCCTTAACACCATCAATTTGCTCTTTTTGGTTTTATCTGCTGCTTTTCTCCCATTATTTTCCTAGCTCTGTTGCACTGCACATTTGGTATGATGCATTCTACATATCCATCTACCTCATAGGTGTAGGAAACAATCTGAGTAATCTTCCTGAACCAATGCCTCTAGGTCTATGTTTATTACTGGATATCAGGGCTGAAGAATTCAATCAATTTGCATTACATCATTAGTCTAAGTTACATGCTCTTGCGTAAAGTGTATTAGCAGTCATTGTTAAAAGTTTTGCTTCTATAAAAACTCAATTTTCATGGTTATTTCTCTTAATTTTCTTTGCTTTTACTTTCTCTCCCCTTATCTGACTTTATTTTTCTCCACAACCTTTATCATCATTAACACCTGATATACCAAGTCACATTTTACCTGCTTCACCATCAGAATGTGTCTTGAGAGCAAGAAGTTTTGTTTGGTTTTGTTCTGATAGGTTGCCAGTGTCTAGAAGAGTTTCTGTCATATAGTCCATGATTCAATAAATTACTTGCATATGTAATGAATTAATTATTGATTGATTTGATAATCTTTTTGAAAAAAATGAATGTTATTAATTTGACATAACTTGTTCCTTTAAAATATCCGTATTGTTTCAGTAGAAGCCTATAAGCTTTTTAAAAAGCAGACAAATTACCTACTTGATACTTGACTTCAGGATTTCCAGGGAATAATATCATCTTTACTAGTCTGAAGTTTAAAACCACTTTATTTGGCTTCATTTTTGCCTCTAGGTTTTGGCATCTTTCCCATCCTCCACAAATTCCCCAAGATATAGTTAACAATGAATCGAGGATCCTATTAGGATGCTTTTTTTTACTGTGGGATAAAAAGTCATGAATCTGGGGCTGGTGGTGGGTTAAAGCCCTGGCCCGCAGTACCAGCATCCGATATGGGCGCTGGTTCAAGTCCTGGCTGCTCTACTTCCAATCCAATTCCGAGCCAACGCACCTGGGAGAGCAGCAGAGGATGTTCCAAGTTCCTGGGCCCCTGTACCCCTGTGGGAGACTCAAAAGAGACTCCAGGCTCCTGGCTTTGTTCTGGCCCAGCCCCAGTTCTTGCTGCCATTTGGGGGAATGAGCCAGCAGATGGAAACCTCTCTCTCTGTCTCTACCTCTCTCTGTAACTCTGCCTTTCAAATAAATTTTTAAAAAGTCATAAATCTGAGCTCAAGGATAAAACTAATCTATTTTTAAAAATTTTTATTAATAAAAGAGAGCAGATTTCATATATTTTACAGATAGAGTTCTAAGACGATAATCATACTTCCTTTCTACCCCTTCTCCCTCCCTCAAATCCCCTCCTTCCTTCCTTTTTTTTTTTTTTAATTTTTCCCAAGACATAATTTCAATCTACTCTATAATCATAGTTTTAACTATTTCATGGGATGATTTCATTTCATTTGGGTTAATTCCTGGGAGTGGGTTTGGGTCATATGGTAGGTATATTTTCGATTTATGAGGAATCTCAATACTGTCTTCCACATGGCTGTACTAGTTTATATTCCAACCAACAGTGGATTAGGGTACCTTTTTCTCCACAAGTCTGCCAGCACTTATTGTTTTTGATTTTTAGATGATGACCATTCTAACTGCAGTGAGGTAAAACCTCATTGTGGTTTTGATTTGCATTTCCCTGATAGCTAGTGACCCTGAGCATTTCTTCACGTGTTTGTTGACCACTTGAATTTCAAGGACAAAACTAATTTAAAGCAATTGCTTTAAAAAAAAAGTGTCTTTAAGGAAGATGAAACAGTATAAGAGTGTCCAGAATCAGAACATTAAATTTACTTTGATTATGTAAATTATGGGAATCCTGCATTGTGTATCAGAGTGCCGGTTGGAGTTAGGCTATTCTGCTTCCAATCCAGTTCTATGTGGAGACCTGGATGAATTTCCTGGCTCTTAGCTTCATCGTGTCCTAGCCCCAACTGTTGTGACCATTTGGGGAGTGAACCAGTAGAAGGAAGCTACCCAGTCAGGAGTGAGGGGGTGCTGGCAGGAGCAGCAAGCCTAACAGTGACTCTTCTGCGGACACGGAAACTTGGATTTCCAGACCTGTGCTTCAAGGCTGAAGCTCTCATGGAAGTTTGGGGAGAAACAAAGCCAGCCAAGGCAAACCATGACTGGGCAAAAGCAAATATGACAAAGTATCATAGTACACTTTTACCATAGAAAAACTCATAGCTACTAACGAAGGGAACATTAAAATCTCACCAGAAAGAAATGAAAGAAAACAGAGAAAAATCAATCTAGACAAAGGAAATTAGAAACAAGTAAAAAGCATGTGAAAATGACAATTTTATGACAAATGAAGGAATTGATTTAAACAGTGGTATTGAGAAACATCTCGATCTGTTGTTTTCAATCACAAGCTGTAGTAATTTGTATAGAAAATAGTTTAGAAAACTAATATACCACAGGTGTAAGACAAATCCCAAGTAGATTATGGGTACCTAAGGGGAGAAAACTAGATCTAGTTTTTACTAATGAATGTTCAGGATCTAAATACTATACATTGATTCCTCTGTTGCCACTAAATCTGAACTAACCTCTGTGCAACCATTTACTCTTTATTCCCAGTTCTATAGACTATGTTTAAATTTCTCTTCAGGAAATACTGAGAGTTCATTTAACTATTGAATACTTATTAGTAAAATAATGCAAGGCAGAGGAAGGCCCCTTAATTAGGAATCACCTGATACTGACTTTGGGTTTCATGTAGAACTAATGACACTGGAACCTTTGTGTTTCCTAAGCATCTCATAGCAAGGATGGAGAATCATATACTTAGTAAGATATAGGGTTACAAGAGGGCCTTTGAGGCCAACTAATTTCCTATTGCCTTAGTTTTTCAAGTGAAGGACTGAAATTTAAAATATTTCTCAGAGGCCGGCGCGTGGCTCCACAGGCTAATCCTCCGCCTTGCGGCGCCGGCACACCGGGTTCTAGTCCCGGTTGGGGCACCGGATTCTGTCCTGGTTGCCCTCTTCCAGGCCAGCCCTCTGCTGTGGCCTGGGAGTGCAGTGGAGGATGGCCCAAGTGCTTGGGCCCTGTACCCCATGGGAGACCAGGAAAAAGCACCTAGCACCTGGCTCCTGCCATCAGATCAGCGCGGTGTGCCGGCCACAGCGCGCCAACCGCAGCAGCCATTGGAGGGTGAACCAATGGCAAAGGAAGACCTTTCTCTCTGTCTCTCTCTCTCACTGTCCACTCTGCCTGTCAAAAAAATAAAAAATAAATAAATAAAATATTTCTCAGAATTTAGACAAACTTCTTTGGCAGCTACATCTACATCTTCCCTTTAGACTACCTAGTATGTATTATCTTCTTGGAATACAAAAGTAACAAATAAGACTGTTTTAAAGTGCCAGTGTGACAAAAATGATAAGCACAGAATGGGAGTTTCTATAGATTTTTTTAAAAAGGGATGTGGACTGGCTGGTGCTGTGGTATAGTGGGTTAAGCTGCTGCCCACAGTTCCAGCATCCCATATGGGTGCTGGTTGGAGTCCCAGCTGCTCCACTTCTGATCCAGCTCCCTACTAATGTGCCTGGGAAAGCAGCAAAGGATGACCCAAGTCCTTGGGCACCTGCACTCATGTGGAAGACCTGCAAGAAGTTCCTGGCTCCTGGCTTCAGCCTTGCCTGGCTCCAGCTATTTCAGCCATTTGGGGAGTGAACCAGTGGAAGGAAGATCTCTTTCTCTGTCTTTCCCTCTTTCTCCCTGTAACTCTGCCTTTAAAATTAATATAATACATCTTTAAAAAATAATAATTTGGGAATATTCAATCAGACTTGCCCCAAATGGTAGAGTTAGAAACGTGCCAGGGGATTCCAATACAATCCTATCAAGGTGGCATGTACCAATGCCATCTCACTAGTCCAAGTGATCAATTTCAGTTCACAATTGATCACACTGATAGGTCTAAGAGTCAAACAAGACTAGTGTCTGCTAATACTAACTGATAGAATCAAAAAGGGAAAGAATGATCCATCATGGGAAGCAGGATACACAGCAGACTCATAGAATGGCAGATGTCCTAAATAGCACTCTGGCCTCAGAATCAGCCCTTAAGGCATTTGGATATGGCTTAAGAGCCCATGAGAGTATTTTAGGCATGGAAAGCCAAGAAACTCTGGAGAAAAAAAAAAAAGAAGACCTAAATGAAAGATCTCTGCGAGTGAGATCCCAGTGGAAAGAATGGGGCCATCAAAGAAGGAGGTACCTTTCTCTGAAGGGAGGAGAGAACTTCCACTTTGACTATGACCCTGTCGGAATAAGATTGAAGTCGGCGAACTCAAAAGGCTTCCATAGCCTTGGCAACTCATGACAAGAGCCTAGGGAGATTACTGATGCCATAAACAAGAGTGTCAAATTGTTAAGTCAACAACAGGAGTCACTGTGTACTTACGTCTCATGTGGGATCTGTCCTTAAAGTGTTGTCCAATGTGAAGTAATGCTATAACTAGTACTGAAACAGTATTTTTCACTTTGTGTTTCTGTGTGGGTGCAAACTGATGAAATCTTTACTTAATATACACTAAATCGATCTTCTGTATATAAAGAGAATGGAAAATGAATCTTGATGTGAATGGAATGGGAGAGGGAGCAGGAGATAGGAGGGATGTGAGTGGGAGGGAAATTATGGGGGGGAAGCCATTGTATTCCATAAACTGTACTTTGGAAATTTATATTTACTAAATAAAAAAAGAAAAAATTGTGATGATGCAATGTAATAAAAAGTTAGATTTAGAAAAATAAAAAATAATAATAAAACCTCCTTTTTTAAAAAAAGGAAAAGGGACCTGGAACGGATATAAGGAGTAGAACAAATAAGATGATCTTCACAGAGTAAGTTCATATTGTGAAACTATGAATGTATCAACTGATGACTGGACAAATAAAATGTGGTATGTATATACTATGGAATGCTATTCAACCATAAAAAATAATGAAATACTGTATTTTGCTACAAAATGGATGCAACTGGAAACCAGTATGCTTAGTGAAATAAGCCAGTACCAGAAAGACAAATATCATGTTTTCTCTGATATGTGGCAGTTAATATAGAATACAAAAAGTATATAGGAATTAAACAGGCATTTTGTGATATGATTGTTGTGTTTAGCCCTTATTTATACTTCTATGGAGCTGTGGTCTTCCTATCTTTTACTTGCTGAATATTATGGTTAATAATGAATTAAGTCATTGATTATAGAGTGAATTGAAATTATGTCTAGGGAAACAGAATAATGAAGAAAGTATGATTGTCTTCTTGGAAATGTACCAATGGAATGCATAAAATCTGTTATATTTATCTTAAAATTTTTTTTTTTTTTGGTTAAGTATATTCTTTTTTTTTTTTATTTTTTTTTTTATAAAGCTTTTATTTAAAGAATATAAATTTCCAAAGAACAGCTCATGGACCACAATGGCTCCCCCCCACACAACTTCCCTCCCTCCCCCCACCCTCCCCTTTCCCGCTCCCTCTCCCCTTCTGTTCACATCAAGATTCATTTTCAATTCTCTTTATACACAGAAGATCAATTTAGTACATATTACGTAAAGATTTCAACGGTTTGCCCTCGCATAGAGACACAAAATGATAATACTGTTGGAGTACTAGTTATAGTATTAATTCACAATGTACAGCACATTAAGGACAGAGATCCTACATGATTTTTTTTTTAAAAAAATTGATTAATTGTCTATGCGATTTCCAATTTAACACCAAGATTTTTTAATCATTTGCAATTATCTTTATATAAAGAAGATCGATTCAATATATACTATGTAAGGATTTCATCAGTTTGCACCCACTCAGAAACACAAAGTGTAAAAATACTGTTTCAGTACTAGTAATAGCATCACTTCACATTGGATAACACATTAAGGACAGATCCCTCATGAGACGTAAGTACACAGTGACTCCTGATGTTGATTTAACAATTTGACACTCTTGTTTATGGCGTCAGTAATCTCCCTAGGCTCTGGTCATGAGTTGCCAAGGCTATGGAAGCCTTTAGGGTTCGCCGACTTCGATCTTATTCCCACAGGGCCATAGTCAAAGTGGAAGTTCCCTCCTCCCTTCAGAGAAAGGTACCTCCTTCTTTGATGGCCCCGTTCTTTCCACTGGGATCTCACTCGCAGAGATCTTTCATTTAGGTCTTCTGTTTTTTCCAGAGTGTCTTAGCTTTCCATGCCTAAAATATTCTCATGGGCTCTTCAGCCAGATCCAAATGCCTTAAGGGCTGATTCTGAGGCCAGAGTGCTATTTAGGACATCTGCCATTCTATGAGTCTGCTGTGTATCCTGCTTCCCATGTTGGATCATTCTCTCCCTTTTTCATTCTATCAGTTAGTATTAGCAGACACTAGTCTTGTTTGTGTGATCCCTTTGACTCTTAGACCTATCAGTGTGATCAATTGTGAGCTGAAATTGATCACTTGGGCTAATGAGATGGCCTTGGTACATGCCACCTTGATGGGATTGTATTGGAAACCCCTGGCACAATTCTAACTCCATCATTTGGGGCCGTTCCGATTGAGCATGTCCCAAATTTTACATCTCCTCCCTCTCTTATTCCCACTCTTATATTTCACAGAGATCACTTTTCGGTTAAAATTTAAACACCTAAGTATAATTGTGTGTTAATTACAGAGTTCAACCACTAGTACTAGGATAAAGAGAAAAAAAAAAATACTACCATGGATAAAGTATTACATTGTACAACAACAGTCAGCACAAGAGCTGATCGAGTCACTGTTTCTCATAGTGTCCATTTCACTTCTACAGGTTTCCCCTTTGGTGCTCAGTTAGTCATCGCCAATCAAGGGAAACAAATGATATTTGTCTCTTTGGGACTGACTTAATTCACTCAGCATGATGTTTTCTAGATTCCTCCATTTTGTTGCAAGTGACCGGATTTCATTGTTTTTGACTGCTGTATAGTATTCTGTAGAGTACATGTCCCATAATTTCCTAATCCAGTCTACTGTTGAAGGGCATTTGGGTTGGTTCCAAGTCTTAGCTATTGTGAATTGAGCCGCAATAAACATTGCTGTGCAGACGGCTTTTTTGTTTGCCAATTTAATTTCCTTTGGGTAAATTCCAAGGAGTGGGATGGCTGGGTTGAATGGTAGGGTTATATTCAGGTTTCTGAGGAATCTCCAGACTGACTTCCATAGTGGCTTCACCAGTTTGCATTCCCACCAACAGTGGATTAGTGTCCCTTTTTCCCCACATCCTCTCCAGCATCTATTGTTGGTGGATTTCTGAATGTGAGCCATTCTCACCGGGGTGAGGTGAAACCTCATTGTGGTTTTGATTTGCATTTCCCTAATTGCTAGGGATCTTGAACATTTTTTCTTGTGTCTAAACAATGCCTTGTATACCTTAAAAAAGAAATTATGTATTTGCAAAATTTTAAAAAAGGAAGGAAAGATGAGGGAGAAAGAGAGGGAGAGAGGGAAGAAGGGTTATCTTCCTAGAACTTTACCTATGAAATACATGAAATCTCTCTTTATATTAATAAACATTTTTTTTTTTTTTTTTTTTTTTTTACAGGCAGAGTGGACAGTGAGAGAGAGAGAGACAGAGAGAAAGGTCTTCCTTTGCCGTTGGTTCACCCTCCAATGGCTGCCGCGGTCGGCGCGCTGCGGCCGGCGCACCGCGCTCGTCCGATGGCAGGAGCCAGGAGCCAGGTGCTTTTCCTGGTCTCCCCATGGGGTGCAGGGCCCAAGCACCTGGGCCATCCTCCACTGCACTCCTGGGCCACAGCAGAGGGCTGGCCTGGAAGAGGGGCAACCGGGACAGAATCCAGTGCCCCGACCGGGACTAGAACCCGGTGTGCCGGCGCCGCAAGGCGGAGGATTAGCCTGTTGAGCCACGGCGCCGGCCATATTAATAAACATTTTAAAAATAGCGGGTATAGATTTGTGTTGATGAAGATATTTCATGGGGAAGAAACAATGAGCAAGACACATTCTGGTTGGCAGTCAGCCAACAAATATTCCCTGAACACTTTCTATGTGCCTGGTGCTGTTTATAAGAGATATAGTGGTAAGCCTGCAGAAGCTGTTCTCATGGAGGTTGGAATAGAAAGAAAATAACCATGTGTAACAAATAAATAAGAGATTTCAAGTGTTACTAAATATACTGAGAAAAATAAAAGAGGGCAATGTTATGGAGATTGAGGAGTGGGTTTCAAGGTTGCCTCTTTCACTGGGTAACAGTGAAATTGAGCTCCGAGTGACACATTGGAGATAATCATGCAAAACCCCAAGGAAGAGTATTCTGAGCAGATGGATCTGCAACCATAAAATTTTTGAGTTTAACATGTTGTAGGGACAATAAGAAGGCCAGTGAGGTCAAGGCAATGAGAGAGAATGCAGGGAGATGAAGTCAGAAGGCCAGCTCATGCTGGGCCCTGTATGCCAACATATTCTCCCCATTCTCAGCCCTGTGGCTTGCAAAGAGACAGAATAGTACATAGAGAACTGATTTGATTGATAGAGGTGAGGCTGAGTCAGGGGAAATGGAAGATTTCAGATGCAAAGGGCTAGAAAGAGTCTGGGTACTACAGTGGGGCAAGTAGTATCTGTGAGAAAAAGAAGAGAAACTGGAGAATATGAATATATCAGTCATGTCTGCAAAGATGAAGTCCCATAAAATATTCTATCTGCAAGCTAGAGAGCCGATAGGGTGTTTCCAGTTTGAGACTAAAGGCCTGAGATTCAAGGGAACTGATGGTTCCAGTCTGAGTTCAGATGACTGACAGCCCAGATTGAAAACAATCCAGCAGAGAGAGCAAATTCTCCCCAACCCTACTTTTTGTTCTCTTCAGGCCTCCATTGGTTGTATGAATCCCATCCTTATTAGAGAAGACAGTCTACTTTATTCAGGCTGTAGATTCAAGTGTTATTCTCATCCAGAAACAGCTTCACAAACACACCCAGGATAGTGTTTAGCCAAATATCTTGGCATCCCATGGTCCAGGCAAGTTGACACATAAAATTAGCCATCAGCAATGAGAGGAGTCTAATGGCTGACAACATAGATTCAAGTCCAATGAATACTACTCATTGACTGTGACCTCAGGCAAGTTACCTAACCATTCCAAGCCTCTATCCGCAAGTAGCATGGAAGTAATAACAAAAGCTTATTTTTAGATTCCAATTATTAAAAAATCAAATGGTTTTAGAATCAAAATCCTGAGTTTGTTTTTTGAATCAAATGGTTAATATCTGTAGCATAGATGGCAGAGGCTTAGCCCTAGTACTCACCATTTTTATGCAAAACCCATCTAGGCATTAAGTAATGATACTCTAAACAAAGGAGACTCCAAAATAATAGTTCGAGGAATTCTACGAAAAAGTCAGAAGATTCTACATGATCTTGATGAGTAAAATTGTGTTTGATATGGGAGACAGGAAAGAAACAAAGGAAGGGAGAGTAACTGGAGACAACTGAAGCCCTTTTACCTCCCAGCAGACAGTGCTGAGGTCCCTGATGTCAAGGTTGCCTGCTTCTGGTTGTCTGCACAGAAGCCTCCTAAAACCCACTCACAGGCCACTTGGGCCCCTCCTCTTGAGCACCACTGTGGCTGTGTGGATAGAAGTGTAGGGTGAGGAGAGTTGGGGTGAGTACTACAGAGACAAAACATTTGAAGCTGAGAGGAATTCTCAGAGCCAAAGGGTCACAGAGCTGGAATTAGGGCTTTGCTGGCAACGAAAATAGACTGTACTCTCCAGATGCAATGGAAAAAGGTGTCTGGGCTGTTCTGACTGAGGGCGAGGGCAGGGGGTGAACTGGTTTGGATAAATGCCTTCCTAGGCCTGTTTTCCAAATCATACCTAGTTGGTTTAATATGTTCAGAATTCATGATGACTCACTGTTGGTAACATCAAGACAACTGAATATAAATGGAGGGATTTCTCTTCATTTGCAGATATAAATTAGACATAGTTTTATGCCACTCATCAAATCCTAGTTATGAGCAGTTTGCTATCAAAGGTAGGAGGCAGAGAAGTCTGCACTTTTAAAACCTTTTGGGATGGTGTCAAGGCTCATGGGCTTTATTTCCTCCAGACAAAATCATGTTGGAAGCAGGAGACATTTGAAGAGTTACTGTGTGTTTACAAACTATAGTGGCTAACAGAACGCAAACACTATGAGAAAATATCAGAATCTGGCATTCTCAGGGACCAGCATTGTGGTATTATTGGGTTAAGCCTCTGCCTGAAACTCCAGCATCCCAGATGGGTCCCCATTTGAGTCTTTGCTGCTCCTCTTCCAATCAGCTCCCTGCTAATACACTTGGGAAAGCACTGGAGGATAGCCCAATTACTTTGGCCCTTGCTACCACATGGGAGACCTGTGTGATACTCCTGGCTCCTGGCTTTGGTTTGGTCCAACCCTGGATGTTGTAGCCATTTTGGGAGTGAACCAGCAGATGGTAGATCTGTCTCTCTTTGTCTCTCTCTCTGTGTGTCTCTGCCTTTCAAATAAACAAATATTTAAAATACCCCTCCACACACACACACACACACACACACACACACACGACAGAATCAGAATCAGGCATTCTGACCAGAAGTCAAACAAATTCAAACTGAAATAAAAAGGAGATAACAGTTTACATTTATCAGGTTGGCAAAGCTTTAGAAGACTGACAAATGGAAATGTGATTTGTTATAACCTCTTTGGAAAGCAATTTGGCAATGCATACTTAAAAGACATAATATCAATTTATGTATACAAACTTATAGAAATATACATTGGTTTATGTAAGTAAATATAAATTTATATAACCAAATACCTAAAAAGCCAAATGTAATTTTTTTCATAATACACATCTTTCAATGAACTTCTAAAGTACCCTCCTATTTATCTCTGTGTGTGTGTGTGTGTAATCCCCTTTAACTCAGCAGCCTTACTTTTGAGAATCTATTTCACAGAAATAGTCACTAGTTCATAAGGACTTGCATAGAGGGGTGCTTGCTGTGGAATAGATCATAGTAGGAAAAGCACCCAGAAACCTAGTAAGTAGTAGTAAGATGTGGAATATTATGCAAATAAAAATCAATGAACAGTAAAGGACACATTAGATTAAAGCCCATGATTATCACCAGCAACCATGCAACCCTGGAAATAAATAGTAGAATAATAATGAAGTTTGCCTCAACAGCACACAGAATGTCAGTGTTGACATCAGCACTTCTTCACTCTCAGTTCTTCTTGGCTTCACTAGCAGATAGACTTTTTCCTCTTTTTTTTTTTTTTTTTTTTTTGTGGCAATGGGAACCTTCAAGCATACATTTCTCCCAGAGCTGATGATTTCAGGGGAATGGAAAGATCTCCCTCTCACACTACCTATGTCAGTCCCGGAAAGGAAGTCTGCTTGGTCTTCCTCAAGTCCCAAGCCAACCTGCCTCATGTCTGCTCCTGTGGCACACTTGTCCTGTGCAGAGCCACATGATCTCTCACCAGCAGCTCTTAGGATGAAGGCAGGTAGTTCCCAAAAGGAAAGGTAGTAGGGAGGCCAAAAAGGTAACAGATGCCTCCTACAATTTTCATCTGATTTATGCAGATGTACGTACAAATACAGTTCAGATTATATTGTCAATGAAAAGATTTAACATTTAAAAATTGTCCTGTACTATTGAAGACTTTCTTTCTCTTTTTAAAAATTTTATTTAAGTTATACAAATTTCATGTATTTCATATATACAGATTTAGGGACATAGTGACACTCCCCCCCCCCCCACTTCATCCTTTCCTTCTCTTCCCTCTCCCATTCCCACTCTTAATTTTTATAAAAATATATTTTCAGTTTACTTAGTGATTTAACTTTACACTTAGTAAAATAGTTCGACAAATAGTATGAAGAAAAAAATAAAACAAGACAAAAACAAAAATACTGTTCCTCAGTGGAAGAGACAAGTGCGCTAACAATCATTGAATCTTGAGATGTCCATTTCCCTCCAATACGTTACATTGTAGGTACTCTATTAGTTATCACAGATAGGGAAAACATGAGATCTGTCTTTCTGGGACTGGCTTATTTCACTAAGTATAATGGTTTCCAGCTGCATCCATCTTGTTGCAAAAGACAAGATTTACAGCTGAGTAGTACTCCTTAGTGTATGCGAAGAAAAATCAAAAAGAGAAGGAGACACTACCTTTTGTCTTCTATTTTTCTGCTTTGTAATAATACTGCTGTATCAAGCAATGCATCTGGGGTAAGACTCATGCATTCGGAAGCAGACTTTCCCTCTCAAAAAAAGGCTCTTCTCAGTGGTAAGACCTGCCAGCCTAAAAAATAATCAGGAAGAGACTCTCCAAAAATAATGACATTTAAAATTTTATTTGTTTATTTATTTGACAGAGATACAGACAGAAAGAGCTCTCTCATCTGCTGGTTCACTCCCTGAATGCCCACAACAGTCAAGACTGGGCCAAGCTGAAACCAGAAGCCTAGAACCCAATCCAGGTCTCCTATATGGGTGGTAGGGACCCAACTACTAGAGTCTGTTTCCTGCCAGGCTGTGCATTAACAGGAAGTTGGAGTCAGGTGCACACTCAGCAATTGAATATGGGATGTGGGCATCCCAGTGGCATCTTAACCACTGTGTCAAATGCCTGTTTGAAGAATAGTATATATTTGGAATAGCAGAATACTGAAATGGGAAAAATTCATGGGGATGGCAAAACATTGAAATGGGAATATGCATGCCATAATAAACTATGAGCATTTTTTTAAAAAATTGGGACAAATTTTTAAAGGCAAAATAAAGAGGATTACATAAGGTAATCTTGAAATAATAATACTCAGTTGAAAGGATTAATAATAAGGGTGGTACCAGTTAGAGAATGAACAAACAGCTGCTGCGCAGATGGCCTTACAGAGTATTTTTTGTATAAGATTGCAGTGGCCTCTGTCAAGGTTTTGGTTCTGGCTGTCTTCTACAAATAGTTTAGTCATCAAGCATACCTGCAAGAGATCCTTTCCTTCATAACCTCTAGGTTTTTTATTTATTGTGTGGTTAGGGCTTGACACGGTGACTCCATTTGGATTCAGGCAACTTTCACAGAATTAAGGAAACTGTCAAGTTACATGTAAAAGAAGTGGTGATAGCGTTGGCTCTTCTTCTTGGATTCTGCACTTCTCTGGCTATTAATTTAATTCCTTACATGGCAAGGGAACATAAGCAAGAAGATATAAAAGCATCAATGGATGAGAGAAATGAATTAACCCAGATATGAAAGCAAAATGCCTTTTTAAAAGATTTATTGATTTATTTTTTATTTATTTTAAAGGCAGAGTTATATAGAGAAGGGGGGGGGGATGAATCTTCCATCTGTTGGTTCACTTCCCAGATGGCTGCAGTGGCGGGAGTGGCCAGGCCAAATCCAGGAGCCAGGAGCTTCGTCCAGGTCTCCCACATGGGTGCAGGGGCCCAAGCACTTGGCCATTTTCTGCTGCTTTCCTAGATGCATTAGCTGAATTGGAAGTGGAGCAGTTGGTACTTAAGCTGGTACCCATGTGGGATACCAGCATAGCAGGCAGAGGCTTAATCTGCTATACCACAACACCAGCCCCTCCCCCCCAGTCTATTATTTTGATAGTCAGATAGTCTACAAATGTTTCTTGAGCACCTAATTTGTATCTTGCCCTTTGCTAGTTAGACAAGCATAGCCCCTGCCCTCCTAGAGTTTGTTGTGTATAAACAAAGGACAGATAGTAAACGAATGATTATAAGTGTGAAGAAGACTACTTCAAAGAGGTATTTAGAACTACAGGAGGAAGCAACAAAGAGGATCTAACTTAGCTGGGGAGTTGAGTGAGGCTTTCTGGAGGAAGTGTTACTTAAACTCACAGCTGAGAAAGAAATGACAGTTGGATAGGCAAAAGGGGAGTGGGAAGGAAGACAGTTTCAGGGCCTACAATGGTTCCACAGAATGAAGAGGTCTGGTATGTTCTCAGAGTCTACAGAAGATCAACTCGACTCTCCTGTGTAGAAGGAAGACAGTGGAAACAGACAGACTGAACAAATATACAGGGCCTCAATTGTGAAGGACATCGTAGGAGTAATGAAGGATTAAGGACTGTGTGCTAAGGGTGGTAGGAAACCACTGTGGGATTTGGACAGAGCAATGACCTGGTTCTAAAGGAGTTGTTAATGATCACTTGGTTTGTAGAATAAACAGCAAATTGGAGGGAGGCATGCCTGGATGCAAAGAGGCCAGGGTTAGGAGGCTGCTGTAATAGAGATGATGGCGGCTGGAGGACAGCAGCAGAAGATGTTTACACACATGGGAGTTGGAAGCTCATTAAGAGTGGGGCATGAGAGAAAGAGAGAAAGAGTGCAGGGTGTTTGTGCTTAAAGGGAAAAAAAGTGAAATTGTGATGCCTTTGCCAAGACCCCTGGAGTAGAAGCAGTTTTTTGGAGAAAGTATGAGTTCAGGTGGGGACATGGAGAGTCTGAGAGGCAAATAAGACACACAAGTAGAGTAGGTGGCTGCGTATACATGGAGAAGTAAAGGAATTGCTGACATGGATTCATGGTACCAAACCAGCATTTTCTGAGAGCAGGGGCCTGATCTAGGTAGGTAATTGTGAACCTTTCACTTTCTTCCATGTTTGAGGCACGTTGGTGTGTGCCAGTTTAAATTTTGTGTCGGTTTCCTGCTCACATAACTTCCTAGTGAAGAAGAAAAGTCATCCTTTAGTAGCACAAGTTATCATTTGAAATGTTTGCATTCCTTTTTTTAGAAAAAAGTAATTATTTATATTTATGTGCTTATTTGAAAGGCAGAGTGACAGAGAGAGAGAGACACCTTCCATCTTACTCGCTTCCCAAATGACCACAACAGCTGGGGCTGGGCCAGGGCAAAGCCAGGAGTCAGGAACTCCATCCAGGTCTCCCAAAAGGGTGGCAGTGATGTAGGTACTTGGGCCATCATTCTCTGCTTTCCCATGCTCATTAGTGGGAAGCTGGATTGGAACAGAGCAGCCAGGACTCCTTTTGAAGATTCTGAGAAACACAAGCAGCAAGCAACAAAGTTGCATTAAGGGAGAGAAGGGAAGGAACCCATGTCCTAAATGTCAGTGGTTTGTGATAGTTTCCTTCTTCATCACCAAGAGGTCTTAGGCATTCAAACTGATGTGATTTCTTATCTTCCTAATAAAGCTCTTTTAAGGCTGGCCACAAATGAAAAATAAGATAAACTCTCTGGGGATGAAAGGTTCTCTGTGTTTTATCCTCTACAAAGTGAGGGTATTGTAGTACTTTTATGTTCTCAATCTTGCCTTCTTGAACAGGCTAATGACTGTCTTCAATGACCACATAAGGCTTTTGTAAATACTTCTGTTTCGAATCTAACAGTTTATTTATCTGTGCCAAATTGCAAGCAAACACGACACTTATTTTGAGTTCAAATATATAAACTCAAACACAACCAATCACTAAAGAATCATGCACATTTTATTAGCATCTCCCAATGAAGCAAGGAGCCATATCGCGGGGGAGGAGGGGCAAAGCATAGTGTTGGGTGTTAAATTATCATCAGGAGCTTCATTTACAAATGTGGTTACAGTAATTCTCCCTATCCACAAGTGAAATATGCAAGATCCCCAGTGGCTGCTTGAAACCATGGATAGTACCAAATCTTGCACAGGCCATGCCTTTTCCTATATACCCCTACCTCTGATGAAATTTAACTTATAAATTAGGCTTAATAAAATATTAGCAATAATAACTAATAATTAAATAGAACAGTTATAACAATGTCTCTCTCCCACTCTCTCACTCTCAAAATATCTTGTACTTTATAGCTTTTCACTTCTTATTTTTTACCTTTTCACTTAAAGGAGGTTCTCTTAGGCATGTCTGAATTGACAGAACCAGTGTTCTCATGGTTTGGGGTTATGATGAGTTAACTAAGTGTTACTTGAACAGAAGCACTGCCATGGTTTATCTGATAACTGAGACAGTGACTAAGTGGATAGTGTACACAGCATGGATACACCAGACAAAAGGATGATTCGGGCCCCAGACAGGATGGAGTAGGATGACAAGTGACTTTATCCTGCTACTCAGAATCACATGTGATTTAAAACTTGTTTATTTCTGGAATTTTCCACCTAATATTTTCAGACTGCAGTTGACTGTGGACAACTCAAACCTAACAAGTGAAGCCCTGGAAAAGGACAGACTATGGAATATACACATTCCAATACTCTATGTTCTCTAACAGGGACTGCTCGAAGATGAAGTCACTGAGGAGCCCGTGGATCCTATGTCCTAGCCATCTGACATTCTTCCCCTCATCTCTGTCCACATTTACTACCTCTACTATAGTTTAGGTCATTCCCATCTCTCAGCAGCAGGGTTTCTGTAACCAGGCTGTTAGGTGGGTGCTGGTGGACAGGAGCATCCCAGTTCCACTGAAGCCTCTTGTGCCACCAGGCCTGCCTTTCTGCTCTTCTGCAACTCCATTCTCTTTCAAAACCCTTGAATACTACTATTATGGACACCTGTCATCCCAAAGACTTAGACATGAGCAACAAAGGCTGTGGAATATGCTGGTGTATAACAAATGATAAGATTCAAGGCTGAAAGGTGGTTTTTATCATGTAGTTCAAGTGGGCACTGAAACCCAACAAAACTATTGTGTGTGGTGTGTGGTAGTAGGGGAGGGCAAGGGATGCATGGCTCAGCTCCAGGGTTTGGGAAACCCACCTTTGATCACTTCTCAGCATTTAGAGTACTTATGACAGAGAGGACAGACCCAGGAACAACTCTAGAATGCCAACCTCCAATCTCCCTTTTCAGTATTCTATGAGGAACCCATTCCTACCACACGGATCCATGTGCATCCTACAAAGGCCATTTCCTTGGTTGTACCTCACACTCAGGACCTCTTGTTGTCTTCTTTCTCCTTGTCCAAACAGTTCTCGCCCTCAGATATTTTCACAATGGAAAGGTATTTATGCACTAATAGCAAACTGCCTTATCTCCAAAGGAGTCCTCTAAGAGCAGAATTTAAAATACCTTGAGAGGAAGGGAAGAGAAATATTCTGGATCCAAGTTACAAATTAATGACATGGTGACCAATTTGCCCATGTTTCATAGGATTTGTGTGGAAATTCATAGGTTAGACACAGTTCCCTTCTCTAATCGGTTGCCTGAAACCAATACACATTCTGAGTGAAGGCAAAGATATTTTCATTTGAATAAATATTTTTCCCTAAAGAAATTGGACATGTAGTATAGCACTGGCTGAGGATTCAGAAAATCTAGTTTCTGTTTCTTGCAACACCATTTCCTAAGTAACCTTGGGCAAATCACTTAACCTCTATGAGCATCAACTTCCTAAGCTGAAACTGAGATAATAAACCCTCCTTACAATTAGTTGTGTCAAAGAATAAGTGTGAACTGACCTTGAGATCTGTAAAATGTACAGTCTTATTGCTGAAGGATGAATGCTTCCCTCACCTTGTCCGGTGATTTTCAACACATAATACAAGAGCTTTCCATATTGTCGTCAATATGGAAGGAAACAGCTGCTGGTCAAAGCCAATTTTAGAAACCCACATTTTTGCAAAAGGAAGTCAACCTTTGTCCCAACAATGTTGCTGGCACAGGATTGGCACTGCCAGAAAACAGTGTAGATGTGATCCAGCAGGTGTCAGCAGAGAACCAACTTTCAGTACCCAGCGGGCTCATCAAGGAAGAGAGATGCTAGAGGCTGGTGGGTTGGGACAGAAAGGGCAGGAATCTGTCACAAATCCAGGGCAGTCCTAATTCTAGGTGGCACGGGTGCACAGATTAGGATCACTGAGGTGGGGACAACTCTTTAGCTGTATCTGCAAAGTCCTTATCATTGTTCTCACCCTTCAGAAGATCGCGCCCATTCCTGCCTTTGAGTCTGGGCCTGAGTCCCTCTTCTGTCCTTAGAACCTGCACTCTGGCCGGTGCCGTGGCTCAACAGGCTAATCCTCCACCTTGCGGCGCCGGCACACCGGGTTCTAGTCCCGGTCGGGGCGCCAGATTCTGTCCCGGTTGCCCCTCTTCCAGGCCAGCCCTCTGCTGTGGCCCAGGAGTGCAGTGGAGGATGGCCCAGGTGCTTGGGCCCTGCACCCCATGGGGAGACCAGGAAAAGCACCTGGCTCCTGGCTCCTGCCATCGGATGATCGGATGATCGCGGTGCGCCGGCTGCAGTGCGCCGTCCGCGGCAGCCATTGGAGGGTGAACCAACGGCAAAAAGGAAGACCTTTCTCTCTGTCTCTCTCTCTCACTGTCCACTCTGCCTGTCAAAAAAAAAAAAAAAAAAAAAAAAAAAAAAAGAACCTGCACTCTAACTTGGAAAACCTGTCGCAAAAGGCAGAAAGGTTTATCTGTTCCTTTAGAGAAATAGTGCTTTGGGAGTGACTTAAATCTCTTCCTCTCAATACCAGGGCTGTTTTGAATATATTATTTTCATCTGTAGCTCCTTCTTCTACCTTACAACTAGTCTTTAAGATTAAATATTTCAGACAACAACTCCAGCATCTATGGGTAGATAGTAATATATTGGTGCTGGGAGAACATTGTTTACAGCTATTAAATAGAAATCTGTCGAATGAAGCATTTAATATCTTATGTGCCACAGATGCTGTCTCATCTGCTATTCTAATGGGGAACTGGTTTTATAGCAAATGTATATGCATCTATGTTAAAATATGGCATGCTGAAATTGGTTTGACTGTAGGTTTTTATGAGGTGTAGGGTCTTTCTCAGCTGGATTTAGAGAACATGACTTGCAACGAAAGAGATATGGCTCGTTGCAACAGGAGCAAATGCCAAAATGCTTGCCCTGGCTCTTCTCCCAATATTCCCTGTGTGTGTGTGTGTGTGTATGAGAGAGAGAGAGAGAGAGAGAGAGAGAGAGAGAGAGAGGAGGTAGAACCATGACCACCTAGATAGCTGGCAATACATGTCTTTTGAGTCTGCCACACCTGGTGAATGGTGACAAGGTGAAAGAATAAATCAAATGGCTACAGACCCTAGTGGACCTATTGTACTAATATTTGCCTTTCCCATCTCATAGCAAAGTCCAACTCTCTTCAAAAACTCAGGAGCTGTATTTAGTTCTGGAATGATTCTGTGGTCTCTAGGAAAAAAGCTGTGGCCTACTTAGAATAATCCAAGGGGTATGTGTGTGTGTATGATGTATGTCCAAGAGTGCCCTAGTATCCTAAACTCCAGTATATAGCACCCAGGAGGGACAGAAGCCTGACACTCACCATTAAATGTGAGTGTTGGGGCCAGTGGTCTATATACATCCAGCTGGCTAAATACCAGGCACAGTATAGAGGTTCCTTCACCATTGCAAATCTCTCAAATCCTCAAATAGCTGGGCAGTCTGTGTGTCCTTCTTTTTCTGATTGTGAATATTTAATTATTTCCATCTCTAGAACCAGTAGGTATTGTGTTTGAAAGAATATTTACAACTAAGGGGGAGGGGTTCCAAGTACATTGCAGCTGCCTTGCACCTCTTTTGCCCTGAGTCTACCAGGAACACACAAAAGCAGACAGCAGATCTGGCCAGTGCAATCCTTGCAGAGTTGTGTTCCCATAGCAGGCAAAGCCCAGCATTCACTGTCCTTGACCTTTAGAGCTCAGTGTGGATTTCTGTTCCCCCTGTATGGCCAAGAATTTGACCGCTGATTGAAGTACCGAGGCTCCACAGAGAGTGAGTACCAAATGATGGGGAGACCCATCTCCCCTCAGTCACTGCGTGAGGCCCTCCTGTAGGTCCCTTTTTTCAAACCTAAATCCTTTATAAAACGGACCCTCTCTGGCCTTACCCATTCCCTGAAGGATGAAATAGTCTTCGGTTGTGTCGCCCCAGGAAAAGCTAAAAGCTAAGGGGGAACGTTGAAGACCTTCAAGACAATGGCCAGAAGCAATCAAAAACCCCAGCCCAAAGACCGGGGCCACACTTAGGCTCGCCGCCGCCGTGCAGGCCAAGTTCAACTTAATTTGATGGAGTCAGGCCCTTGCTCTCCCACCAGAGTCTCAACTCTCGTGGCTACCAAGCTCCCAGGGAGCCCTCGCCTCTGCTCACGGGGCTTCCTCTGCCAGTCTCAATAGCTCTGGCCCGGTTCATTTCGCCACAGCCAGGAGCCTCTCGGAAAGCCGAGATTAAAGGGGAAAGTCGCAGCTGTATATTTATATTTTCATTGCTAGAAGGGAATTGATTTCCGCGCATTTATTTTGGTAGTTGTAATACACAAGGGCGGATTTGCGTCACCCGAGCGACTTGCCGGTGGAGATAAAGTTGCACAAATATTGAAAGGGGAAGTGCTAGGAGTCATTAGAGTTTTTCTCCGGAAGAAATAAGGATTTCTGCAGTATCCTAAAATACTAGGGCCGCTTCTATTTTGAGACCAATCTCGCAGGCACATCCGCTCATTTAGTCGGAGCTCGAGCCCATCAAAAAACAGGAGATGACCTGAACTCCGACGAGTCCAGGGTTTCCTGCTGCTCTCTTGGTTCTGAGCAGGCGAAGGGGGAGGAGGGAGAAGCTAGCTCCCTTGAGCTCCGGGTAGGCCCTGGATGGCGCTGATGTAGTTGCAAGGAAGCCCGGGGCCTGCGAGTCCAGAGGGCGCGTGGGCGAAACTGCAACTCGCAATCCGGCCGCGGGCGGTGCGCGGGGAGAGGCGCGAGGCCTGGCAGAGCCGGCCGCGGGGAAACCCGCCATCCCTAGCACGGAGGCTGGGATCGCCGCACGGAACCCGAAGGACCTGCGTTCCCGGGCATCTGGCCCCGACGGGCTCCCTGGACTGTGCGGCACTTTGGAACCGGCGAAAGTGTGTGTGTGGGGGGGGGGGGGGGCCGTGGCGGGTGTCGTGTTTCTCGAGCCCGGGGCGTGGGCGCGTAAAGACACCTCTCAGAGCTGGGGGTGAGGGCGCAGGCCGCGGTCAAGCAGGAACCGCAGCCGATGCTGGAGCTAGCAGAACCAAGACAGAGCTCACCGCCGCCCCGCACACGCGCGCGGTGAAGTTACTGCGGGCCGCTCTCCCGCCGCACGCGTCCGGCCTGCGCCACGAGTGGCCTTGTCCTGGTCACTCCTTTGCCTTCCAACCACACACAGCGCCGATTTTCCTGCCTCTGGCGCCCCAGGTGCCCCTATTCTTCCCGACCACACCCCTCCAACTCGATGCGGACTGCACCTGCGTCCCGGCCTCGAGGAGCTGGGCTGGAAAACTGCAGTGTGGGAAGAAGGGAAGGGAGAAGGAGCGAGACCAGCCCGGGGTAGGGAGTAACCCCAGCGCGGGCTCATCGGAAGTGATCGATGAATTACGGATGCTTTTCCTGCAGATGACTGAATCTACGACAAGCGAGCCTGGAAGTCACCAGAAAAGCCACTCCATAAACGCATCCCAATTCTGAACTCGACACAGGCGCGGCGAGTTCAGGCTCCCTTCCTGGCAATATTAGGTCAGATGCCTTAGCGGCGAGGATAAATTAAAAATGCCACAGAAGTTCTGTTAGGGGATGCTTATTAGGACAAGCTAAAACAAAACATTACGTGGTTTCATTATTGTTATTTTATTTTCTTCCTGAAAATGTGCAAGAACAGCTCATCTGGGTGGCCTGTGGTTGGTTTAGGAGAGGGCTGGGGAAACCCGTCCTGCCTATAATTTAAAAGAGAACGAATTCTTAAAATAGAGATGTGGATGCTGCAGAAAATCCCCCAGTACACCCACCAGGTGCGCCTGCGAGACGGCGGCCTTGCAACAGCTCCTCTCCCGCGCCCAGGCCCGAGGGGCTCCCAGGAAGGGGCACGGCCGGCTAATTCAAAGTGACATTTACCTCCAGGGAAATCTGCCCTGGTGGGCCAGAGCACAACAACGGACGCCACGTGATCCGGGGATGAGGCGGAAGAGAGCGGGCGGCATTTCCTACAAGGTGCAGCGCCCAGGGGACGAGCGCACCGCCCTCCCGGGTTTCGGGAGGCGCCCCTTTTTGTGCCCCGAGGCTAGGGTGTGGGTGTTGGGGAACAGGGTCCAAGGGACACGGACACGGACACTAGGGCCCATCAGTCTGAAGTTGTTTTAGAAGCCACTCGTTCAAGTTGTGGCGCGACAGCTCACAAGAAAACTAATTTGCGGCCGCCCCTCCTCCTCGCTTCCCGGAGGATCTCCCTGGGAAGCAGAGCGGCGGGCGCCGGGCTGAGTGGGGCCGGCGGAAATCAGGCCCACAGTTCCCGGGCAGGGATCCGGGAAAGATGGGTGGCTTGGCCGAAGACGCTGAAACCTTGGAGGAAAGCAGAGCGCAGGGAAACCGGGCGGGGGCGAGGAAAAGGGGAGAGACCCGAGGGACTCCGCTCTCCACCCGCTCACCACCCCCGGGCCTTCGAGCGCCCCGGGAACCTCCTGCGGCCGCCGGCGGCAGGAACCTCCTGCGGCGGCAGTCCCGCACCGCGGCCGCTGGAGGAATCAGCGGCCCCCGGAGCAGCCGCCCGCCCCTGCGCCACGGGGAGAAAGCGCACAGCCCGGCTCAGCCCCCAAGGCCGCGGAGAACGCTTTGGCGTGGCTGGGGCGTGGCCCAGAAAGCGAGCCACGCCCCCTCTTTCCCAATTCCCCTCCACTCCGGGCCCCCATTGGTCCCGAGGACGGCCAATGAGAGCCCGGATCGAGGTCCTACCCCGAGTCTGACTCGAAAGCTCCTGCCAAAACTTTGGGAGTTTTTAGAGAGGAGTTTTTTTTTTTTTTTCCCTCCCCCTCTTATTACTTTTTTTTTTTTTTTTAAAGCTAACGGATTATTATTGTTGTTGTTTTAAATTTAGCTCTCAGGGCTTAGCCGTTTGCGTTTTTCTTTCGGTGCCCGGCCCCTGTCTCCCGGCGTGTGCGGAGCCGCGGCCCCCACCCGCCCGGCCGCTCCCGCGCCCCTCGCTCGCCGGCGGCCGCGGGGAAAGCAGGCGCCGCGCCGCCCTTTCAAGTGAGGCCAGGGGCCGAGGCGGGGACCGGCCCGCGCCTCCTCCCTCGGTCTCGCTAGGGTTCCCCGGCCGCTCGCTCTTCAGTGCGGGCGGAGAAGCGAAAGCGGGTCGCCTCTGGCCGGGCCACCGCCTCCCGCTGGACTCGGCGCGCCCCTTCCCGCACGCCCACCCCGCGGCCCGGCCCCGGCTAGACCGCGGCCGCCGAGCCGCCAGGATGTTCGCGGCGGGGCTGGCCCCCTTCTACGCCTCCAACTTCAGCCTCTGGTCGGCTGCTTATTGCTCCTCTGCCGGCCCGGGAGGCTGCTCCTTCCCGCTGGACCCCGGCACCGGGAAGAAGCCCTCCTTCTGCATCGCCGACATCCTGCACGCCGGCGTGGGGGAGCCGGGGGCGGCTCCCGAGGGCCTGGTGGGCGCCTCAGCCGCCGCCCTCACGGCGCACTTGGGTTCGGTCCACCCGCACGCCTCTTTCCAAGCTGCCACCCGATCTCCGCTTCGACCCACGCCGGTGGTGGCGCCCTCCGAGGTCCCGGCAGGCTTCCCGCAGCGGCTGTCCCCGCTGTCCGCCGCCTACCACCACCACCACCCGCAGCCTCCGCAGCAGCAGCCGCCACAGCAGCAGCCCCAGCCGCCGCCGCCGCCACCGCTACCCCGCGCTGGCGCCCTGCAGCCCCCAGCCTCGGGCACGCGAGGGGCCCCGAACCCCCACCACAGCGGCTCGGCCCCGGCCCCCTCCAGCAAAGACCTCAAATTTGGAATTGACCGCATTTTGTCTGCAGAGTTTGACCCAAAAGTCAAGGAAGGCAACACGCTGAGAGGTAGGTGTTGGGCGGGAGGCTACAGGCCCTTGTGACCACGGCCCTCTCCCTGACCCGGGGCCAGAGTGGGCTGCCCTGGAGTGTTTTCACAATTAAGAACCAAATCGGTGAAACGAATCGTAAGAAAACTGCGAAACGTTGGGTCTAGAACTCACCTGCTCTACGTAGAACAGATAACAACTCCGGGGAGGCTTTAAAAATACGCATCCCAGAGTCAACACTCATGCAAATGGTTGGTGTAAATGTTTGCTAAAAGGATTGCACTCTACGATCGCGAATCCAGTGTTTGCACACAGGAGAGCCCTTTTGGGGAACAATTTCCCTTCATTTTATATGATTTCTAGTAAAATCCCACCCAAAGAATGGAAGGTAAACAGAACCACAGCTCGGAATTCCCAAGGGGAGACAGCAGCCTGGGGGCTCCTTGGGAACTTCCAGTCTATGAAGGTCCTGGTAGGCCCCCAAAAGTGACATCCTGGGGGCCTCTGTATGCGGGACCCCTGCTGCTATTCACGTGGACGTGGGCATGAAGAACACGCACGGGAATCCTATGCAGGGCTCCTCAGGGAGCCAGAGGCTTTCGTGCGAGTGCACCGGGGGCTTCTCCCGACTTTGCTCCGGGAAAAGGGAGTTGAGGGCGAGGAGATGATGCGGAACACACCCTCCAGACAGTTTGCTTTTGCCCGAGGTGTAACCGGTTCTTTCCTTTCGTTGCCAGATCTCACGTCCCTGCTAACCAGTGGGCGGCCCGCGGGAGTGCACCTCTCGGGCCTGCAGCCCTCCGCCGCCGGCCAGTTCTTCGCGTCTCTAGATCCCATTAACGAGGCTTCCGCCATCCTGAGCCCCTTAAGCTCGAACCCGAGAAACTCAGTTCAGCATCAATTCCAAGACACATTTCCAGGTACAGAAATCGTCTGCGACTCCGGCCCAGCAGTCAGGCCGACTGTCGGTCAAAAATCTCAGGACTGACGGCGGTGTCGCAATCCTGCAATTGGGGCGGGAGGGCAGGCAGCTACGAAGTCAGAAGAGAGAAACCGAAAGATTTCTGGGCGGTGTAGGGGCAAGCGCTTATTTGGATGGCTCCCTGGAGAGAGGGGTGGGTGTCTCAGGGAGCCCGGAAAATGTGTGCCAAGGCGGGGAAGGGGTGGGATCGGGTGGGGAGCTTTCCTTCATCTTCTCCTAAGAGGGAGTTTTAAAAGTGCAGCAACAAAAGTGTTGCACATGAACACTCACGCGTTTTGGGATAGCCTCAAACCCCTTTGCTCTCTGCGTCCCTGGGCGCCTGGGAGAGCACGCACTGACGCACACAGAGGAGAAAGTGGCGCTGTCATCTCGTCCTCATCCAGGCCCCAATGACATTTTCGCCTACTCTTTGCATGACTGATGGACACGCATTAGGTTTACGCTTTTACCTCGGAATTAATAGGCGAACCTCCTGGGTTTTCATTCTTAAGAACTGCACAATTCTAAGGAGTTAGGCCATTGGTTGTGTGTGTGAAGGGCTTGCTGAGCGGGGATGGAAACCGTAACGTAGTTTTAAGCGGCAGCACCTTGGGCCGCGGCACGGGCACGCAGGCCATGCTGGACATTGACGTGGCGCTCTTGTCTCTCCTTGCTCCCCCTCCGCCCGGGACAGGTCCCTACGCCGTGCTGACCAAGGACACCATGCCTCAGACCTATAAGAGAAAGCGCTCTTGGTCGCGCGCCGTCTTCTCCAACCTGCAGAGAAAAGGCCTGGAGAAAAGGTTTGAGATCCAAAAGTACGTGACCAAGCCGGACCGAAAGCAGCTGGCTGCGATGCTGGGCCTTACCGACGCCCAGGTAAGCCGGCGCGGGGGCCCCAGCGCACAGCGCCCTCGGGCGGGCAGCGGAGCGATGCATCGTCGATGCGTCGTTGGGACCTGGTCCCGCAAGCCTCCTCCACCTAGGCCGACTGGCCACCTGTGGTCCCAACAACCGGTCTTGGATTCCATGTGGCTTCAGGGACTTTGAGACAGGAGGCCGGCCGGAGGGGATGCGGGTGGGGGTGAGGATGAAAGAGAAGTTCCCAGCGAGTGGCCCATCTCCGAAGACGTCAACAAGCAATACATGTTTGTTTTGGCCAACAGGGGAATGAGCCTCAGCGAAAGCAAACAGAGATAGTAATTATGTACTCAACTGTAGAGCCCGTGGCTATAGGACACAGTTTAGTTCCAAAAAGATAAAAACAAAAACTCGACATGATTTTTTCTTTTTCTTTTTTTTCCTTCTGCACACTCTCTCTCTATTTCCTTCTTTCCTCCTCCTTCCTGCTGCTGCTGGATTATGAAATCCCCAGTTGTGAGGAAGTGAAAATATCATTTCAAACGGAATGACTTAGCTGCAGAAAAGCAGGAGAGTGCCTGGAGCAGCCACAGTCAGTCCCATGTTCTAACGGTCTAAGCTTGGAAGGAAACCTCTGGTGGGAGAAAGCGAGGAGAAGAAAGAAAGAAAAAGAGGTTTACTTAGAGCTCCCAAGAGCATTTTGGCAGGTTCTGCCTGCTTCGGTTTTTTTGGAGACCATAGGAAACCTATGGTGTTTGCACTATTTTTTTTTTCTTTAAGAAACGGGTTTTCTTTTCTTTTTTAAGTTCTAACTATAGGGGAGTCACCTTGTTCTACACCCCCACTGCAGTGGCCCTTGCACCCTCAGAGCTAATTGTCCCCAGCAGGGCAACAACCAAAAGTAGAAGTAGGAGGGGAGCTTCCCAGCCCCCTAATATTCAGACTTCTGTCACTGTGTCTTTCTGTCCTCCATTACACAACTCCCCTCCCCAACACACACACACACACACACACACACACACACACACTGGAAGGGCCCAGCCGTTTTCCACCAGCTGTGCATGTTATTTTTAAAAGAGAAGCTGGAACTTGTGTGAACGTGTTGGGTCCCCCCAGGGGATCATTTATATAGATTCTCTGCACTGTCTCTACCCTCTTCCTCCACTTCGCATGGGTTTGAGTCCAGTGTTTTCTGAGCCCTCAGGAGAATTAGTTTATCCCTGACTGGGGTGGGATCCTTATCAGCTCTTGAGTACAAACAAGCCGAGGAAATGCCCTTTTACTAAAATTCATGGGTGCCTCTGCCCCCTGGGATAAATTCTTTAAGCCTCTTTTCCCCTTTTTGCTTCCCACAGTTCCTCCTTTAAAAAAAAATTAAAAAAAAAGCTTTTGTAGGCACTTGGTTAGTGGCTACAGAGGAAAGGGCCAGCATAGAGCAGGAATTCTTAACACTGGTTTACCAGAACACTCGCTGAACTGTGCTTAGCTGTTGTGTGTATGTGTGTGTGTGTGTGTGTGTGTGTGTGTGTTTTCCTGAGCCTGTAAGCAGATTCTCATGGGAGTCCTGACTCAAGTGAGGTTAAGAAGCATTGACAGAGTTGAGCGCTTTAGTCGGTTAGGGATGGGTGAAGGAATTGGCCTTCCAGTATTCACCCAGGTCATTTCACGTGGTATAGGAAGACCTCATTTTAAGAATGGTATTAGGGGTGTGGAAAGTGAGGCTCCCTGGCCTCCTTGCCCTCCTGGCTGCCTCTGGGCCCCTGTGCCCAGTAGGGTGTTTGGCACTTGGTAGAGGACTGGGTATGTGCCTGCCGTCCTGGTTGGCTCCCAGGCTCCTGTGAGTCATGTTGTAGAGAGACTGTGGCTCAGCTAAGTGTCCTTTCTTGTTTCGGCCCAGGTCAAGGTGTGGTTCCAGAACCGGAGGATGAAGTGGAGGCACTCCAAGGAGGCCCAGGCCCAGAAAGACAAGGACAAGGAGGCAGGCGAGAAGCCTGCGGGTGGAGCCTCTGCTGCAGATGGTGAGCAGGAGGAGAGGAGCCCCAGCCGCTCCGAGGTGGAGAGTGAGAGCAGCGACTCTGAGTCTCTGGACATGGCCCCCAGCGACACGGAGCGGACTGATGGGGCAGAGCGTTCTCTGCACCAAACAACGGTTATCAAGGCGTCAGCAGCCAGTGCCCTTATCCCGCCCAGCAGCGGTGGGAGTGGGGGGAGCAGCGGCGGCGGCAGCAGTTTTAGCTTCGGCAACGCCAGCAGCCTCAGTAGTAGCAGCACCAGCACCAGCAACACGGGTAGCGCCAGCAACAATGGCAGCAGCGTCCCGGAATTACTTCCTGTGCCCCAGCCCACAGTCAGCGGTGCTCCCAAAAGCCCCGAGCCCACCCAAGCCCCTCTTGGCAGCTTATAGACTGGACGAGGGCAGAAGGAACCCAGAGCCCTTCGTGCAGCCTCCCAGCCTCGGACTGGGTTCTGTGCCTACTTTATGTTGGCGGTGGGGCCAGGGTCAGGGACTCAGCACAGAGGTTCCTCCCAACGGTCACAGTTGGCTCCTCGACGCCCACACGACCCAGATCCAAAGGGTGTCTCAGTGCCAAAGGCTCCCATCGCGATCGGAACTCTCCCTGGACACGCTTGCAATGGTGAAGTGTTTGGCTAAGCAATTCCTCTCATTGCACCAGGAGTGGATGCACTTAGGGCGTCTTAAACTTGTAAATAAAAAGTTTACTATGGTTTGTAAAAGGGCACTTGGCTTCCTGGGGTGATGCGGGTCTGTAGTTGGGGCCACGGATCTCCCACTAAGATTTTAGCCTCCTGGCACTTCAGAACTAAGCAGCTGAAGGTTTTGGGGCTGGAGCTTTTGGGGACGGTGGCTCAGTCTTATAGCCACCTTGGTGCATTGATCCACGTTGAGCTTTAGAATTTTCATCTAGTTCCCATTCCTGTAGGCAATGCCAACCACGGTCCTGAGCCTGGGAACAAAGCAGTCCATGTAATCTGTGAAGCCAGTGCCGCAGGATGATGTTTCTACTTGGAGTCTGGACACAACGAGTGTGTGCCTACTGCTTCTCGTAACTGCAGAGTGTGCAGAGTTGGAGCAGAGCAGGCTGCAGTGCCTGCAGGTCGATCCAGGCACAGCTTTACTCGCTAGAAAGCTGCTCCTTACCCTAAGCAGAACTCTGGAGGCTCTGCCGGTGCCATCTCCCCTTGCTCAGGAATGGGGTAGGGCACAGGACAGGTCTGTAGTGTTGCAGCAGAAAAGACAGGCCTGCCAAAATGGGTAGGGCTGGAAGCTCAGGCCATAGAGTTCAGGGTTCTGGTTTCATTGGTGCCCAAACAGTTCTTTGGCAAGAAGGTGACTTGTTCAAGATTTAGGCAGACGCAGAGCCCAAATCAGAACTTGGACTTCATGGCCCAAATTCGATCAGTGATGTTTATGAAAGTACACTACTGGCTTCCCTGTCCTGCACAATCTTCCTTGGAAATTCTGCCACTGGAGGCGCACGATTAAACCCCTTTCCTGCAAAGCCAGAGAATGTTGATAGGCAGTTTTCCCCATCCCAACGGAAAACAGTGAACCCATTTCACCTCAACACTGATAGTAGGATGGGCCACTCAACTATTGGGGTTTTTTGTTTGTTTGTTTTGGTTTGTTTATTTTATAAGTCCCAAACTCTAACCTCTCTGTAAGATCTGTCCTCTCTGGCTCTCCTTTCCTGGAAACTACAAAATGTCTGGAGTTGTAAATGTCCTTTTGGGAAGCGTCCCTGACAAATTCTGACCAGCAGGGCGCTTTTGAAACAGCACAGCAAAGACATAAGGCCTCTCATAGACCCAGCTTCCAGATCCAGGACCTCTTCTCAGGTAGGGAGATGCTTGGGGCAGAGAGTCTAGGACGTGCCCAGTCCCCTGGCTGGAGTGAGAAGTCCCCCAGTGGCTCCTTAATCTTCACTTTGACTCATTCCCCTGGAGTTCATTCCAGGACCTTCTTTTTTCTTTTCTTTTCTTTTCTTTTCTTTTCTTTTCTTTTCTTTTCTTTTCTTTTCATTTCTTCTCTTTTCTTTTCTTTCTAAATTAATTTTATTTAAGGAATACAAATCCAAGACCCTCTTTCTAAACTCCCCCCACCCCAGGGTGGAGTAGAAGCCACAGATTAAATCTTCTTTCACCAGGCACAGAGCAGGCACAAAAACTCCAGGCTGGCTGTCTCCTGAGCCAGCCAACATCCCAAGCACACCTCTATAAGAAAACACACAGCACAAAGAGGGGAAAGAGCTACCAGGATCGTCCTGAGTGGGGAAAAGAAAGGTAGAGAGGACCCTCACAAGGGACCATGCTAGCTGTTGTCCTTAATTGTATCACAGGAGTTTCCACACACTGGAGCTCCAAGTGGGGGCTTTCTTATTCTCACCAAGGTATTCTCCGTATATCTCCGTTTTGCCTTCATTCCAAAGTCTTGTTTCTTCTGACTCTCCCAATATTGGAATTCTGGAACCAGAACATTTGAGTTTTGAGGCACTTAAGACCAGTTCTGCTGTTAATGAGAATAATCTGGTGGCATAAATCTAGTTGGGTAACTGAGCCCGGCTGGAGGGAAGAGATTGGAAGGGCTTGGTGCTGTATGTAAAGCCATCCTACCTGCATGCTCACAGTGCTCCCTTCCCGCTCCGTTCATCCTAAACTTATTTCCTAGTCCCTTCTCAACCCGGACCTTCGAAGCTGAAGAATAACGTCCCCAGGGGCAGGCAATGACCTGATTTCAGATAGGATTAGTCTTTATCTCGCTAGCTTTCTCCAGGCCAGGGGGCACCGTGGTGCGGGGGAGCTGGGGATGCGGTTTGCCGCGCCGCCGGCCCCTGGGGGGCGGGAGAGGGAGCCAGAAGGGTGGATCCTCTTGGAGAACATGCAGGAGGCACCCCTGCGCCTGCCACCCCCAGCCCCAGCTTCTGAACATTCATCCCGTCAAACTCTGGAAGAGTTTTACCAACCGGGTGAGTTCCTCCACATTTTCATCAGAAACGGAATGTTGAAAACCCCAGCCAATTTTCAAGTTAACTTGGAAGGATAGGGGCTACAAGGTGAAGGTTCCTTTCTGGGGGTGGTTCGGGGCGGGGGGAGGGGGCCTGCAGCGCTTGATGCCAGCGAGAGGGGCCGGCCATGGCAGCTAGAACCAAGGGTCCTCAAGCAGGAGGAGAAGGCTGAGCGCGCAATGTCCTAACAGGTCAGATCTCGGGACTGGAGCGCGGAGAAGGCGGGTGTTTGGGGGCACCTGGGCCCCAGGGCGGAGCAGCGCGCGGCGAAGCTGCGGCCCCCGCCCCTCTGGCCTGCCACCCAGGACTCCAGCTGTCGTTCCAGCGGTAGTAACTCTTTGCTCTGAGCTGGGTTCTGCCTCGCCGGCCTCGGGAGTCGGCGCAGCGCGCAGTCCTCTAAGCAAGGCTACGAAGGTGCACAGAAACTTAGAGAGGGGTGGTGAGCAGCGCGCCTTTTCGTGGGGAGCGAGAGACCCCTCCGCCCCCGCACCCGCACACAACACAGCAAAGACGCGTAGACTCGTATAGACAAAGACGAGATGGATGATCTGCTGGCTACTTCAGTGCTTGTGGGTAAAACCACTCCAAGTTCCCGATTCTCTTCCCTGTGAAAAAGGTAACGTGAGGCTCCCCCACGCCGGCTGGCTGTGAGTGTGGGTGGGTGGGAAGCTTGTCTCGTTAGAAAAGTTTCCTAGCGTCAAGTTCCGCAGACCAAACCACTGAGCCAGAGCCACGTTCTCCTGTATTTGCCGACTCCAGGCAGAGTAGGCAGGGATCTCCACGCCGGGTAGCCTGTCTCCACCAAGTACAAAGCGGACCGGCCCTATCACACATCAAGGCCAGGTCTTGCCTTGTCCGAGGGAGAATGTGGCCATTATACCAGCTAAGGAGCTCACTCTTTGTTGTCCCCGAATCCCACCCTCCAAGAGGATTCCTGTGCATAGAATGAGAGGGGAGCGGGGTCTCAGATTCCGTTTGCCAAAAATTCCTCTGAGGTCCCTGCGTCCTCCACATCTCAGAGAGACTAAAGTGAGCTCTGTGGCTGAGATCTTTTCTCTAGCTGCTCCCTCTAGCCAAGTCTGGAGTGGATTGTCGGCCTTGCACCGGCCCTGGCCTCCGGGCGGAGGTACCAGAGGCCAAGGTAACCTGACAGCGAATCTGGCCACACCCACCTCCTGGAGCCCTGCTGAGCACGGAGGGAGGGCATTTTCTGCCTCTGTTTTAGATTTGAACTGTGGCGGTTTAACCCGTTCCTGGATCTGACGCCACCTCTCCTTCAACCGGACCAACTTCAAACAGACTCTCACGCTTAGGGGGCAGATCTGTAGCAAGAAATGGGGAAGAGATGTCAGAGCCTGTGGTCTCGGCAACCCCTCCTCCTTTGCTACCTCTGAGTGTCTCCTCTTGCCTTGTTCTTTTTTAAGAAGAGCCAGTGAGCAGAGGGTTCTGGGTAGCTGAGCTCATACCACTGCTTCAGAGATGGCTGAGAGGACCCTAAACTCTCATCCACTTCTATTCTCCCTTCAACAGCCTCTGGCAGGGTTGCACACCCCATGCTGTTGGCGAAGATGCAAGTACTGTGGGTTTTTTTTTTTTTTTTAGATTTATTTATTTGAAAGGTAGAATTACAGAGAAGACAGAAAGAAGTCTTGCATCCACTGGTTCACTCTTTCTGCTGGTTCACTCCCCAAATGGCCAAAATGGCTGGAGTTGGGCCCATTCTAAGCCAGGAGCTAGGAGGTTCCTCCAGATCTTTCACACAGGTGCAGGGGCCCAAGCACTTGGGCCATCTTCCACTGGCTTCCCAGGTCATAGCAGAGAGCTGGATTGGAAGTGGAGCAGCTGGGACTTTGGCTATGGGATGCTGGCATTGCAGGCGGTGGCTTTACTTGCTATGCTACAGTGGGGCCCCAGTACTGGGTTTTAAGGAGGACTTTGACTGCAGGTGTTTGGCTGGGCTTCCTCCCTCATTGTTGTGATGGGCTTGCCCAGTGTTTCCACCATCACCTCCCATCCATAGATATTAGTGCCAGCTGTGCTCTGGAAGAGTGCAGACTGCTCATACCAGGGAGGAGGGGGTTACACTCTCTAAGATACTCTTCAATCTGAGATGTGAGGGAGCAGCAGAGCCAGGGGAACCCTGGGCCCTGGAGGACTGGTGAACTGTCCAGGGCTTTTAGGCCCCTTGGCTGCTCCTGCCTCTCATTTTTGAAACCAAAGATAGAGGTTTACACAAGTGAGATTACTTTAGGAATGAGACAAATGAGGTCCAGAGTGGCAGGATTAGGTGTCACTGTGGGGACCATGTCTCCTGAGATACAGAAGGAACATAAGAGCATCCTCCTCGACACATCAGACTACCTGGACTCTGACGCAGAATATCAAAACTGAAGGATTAAAAAAGAATGTGTATGAGAGTCAATGGTGGTATGGGACTATGAGTTCCCGTTGGCCCCACCTTTCCCCCTTGGCCATACCTGAGGGATGTCCTTGTGCCACCCTCCAGCAGGCTACTTGTGTGTAGAGCCTGGCCACAGCCTGCCCATGGTACACTGCACCATGTAAGGTGTTTTTGGCTTTTGTTGGTCATCCTTCATGAGGAACTCTGGATGTGGGGCTGGAGGCCAGTTGTGGCTGACCAGCAGCTGCAACGCGGGCTCTTTCTGTCTCCTCTTAGCCTCAAACTCAGCCTGAGATGTGGAGTCCATGGCACCTGATAGAAGAAAAACCAGAGAGGCCACAGAGGAGGGAGCAGGCAGCATCACCTGATACACATTCAGAGCTCCTGGCTCTGATGACCACCAGTTACTCTAGATGTGGGAGGTATGGAAGGAGGCTAGTGGGTGGTGCCAGGATTCCAAACTAGCCAAAGCAGTGCATCCCTCCTTCCTTTTCTCACTTACCAATAACTAGCCCCAAGACCTTGGGACATTAATCAAGCCTTGTGGCTTCTGTTTTCTCAACTGCATAATAGGAAATTGTCAAACATAACTCATAAGTCATTATGAGGATTTATTGTGTTAAAAAAGGTAAATTAGTGGGACCAGCATTTGGCATAGTGGTTAAGAGTTTCTTAGGTTGCTCACAACTGGTACTGGAGTGCCTGAATTCTGGTCTCGGCTTCTGATTGCAGCTTCCTGCTAATGCACACCCTGGATGGCAGCAGGTGATGGCCCAAATAGTTGTGTCCTTGCCCTGCACATGCAAGACCTGGATTGAGTTGGCTCTTGACTTCTGAATGGTCCAGCTCCAACCATTGAGGGTATTTGAGGAGTGAACTAGTAGATGAGAGATCTCTGTATATCTCCATTTTCCTCACAAATAAATAAAAATAAATTTAAGACTTTGAAGAAGTGAATTAAGACAGTGGCTGGTATACAATTTGAGCTATAATTAGATGTTTGGATGCATTTGTTTATTCATTTTAGCATTTACTGAGATCTTTGCTAGTGTTTGTACAATAGAAAAAAGAGTGCAAGACAATCTTTACCCCCCAAGAAATTAAATCATTAGGTGGAGGTGATGCCCTGTGCCCAGTGTTAGTTAGGGCTATTCCCATGTGCTCACTGACTATCAGAAATGCACTGACACTTCTTTTAGAAGCATCTTGGATACGCACTCAGAGCCCTGTGCACACAGCAGGTGCTCAATACAGTGTTTGTAGGTGTTGCTCTTGAGAGTTACAAGAGGAAGAAGCCAGAGTTTGCTGACACTTAATATTGTGAGGGAAGCTTAAGCAAGTGTCTAGGGTCACAGAAGGAAAATTATGCAAACATTGTTCAGGTTCTATCAGGACAAATGATACTCCTGGGGCTAGAATTGTGAGTTCTTACCTGACTGCAGTCCGCAAAAGGGAAATCGGAAATCAACATCTTTCTAGAGGGGAAAGGCACCCTCAGGCTCCTGGGTGATTGGAGAAACTGGAGCGCCTACCATAGCGCTCCCCACAGTGAAGACGTCCCCAAAAGTGTTTACTGAATATAACAAGAGCAATTTTTTTTTTGTAGTCCCTGTGTTCACTGTAGTACAAACGAATCTTCAGAAACAGTAAGATCGCCTAGTTAGCATGGCAAAGACAAGAGGAAGGTGAGTCAACAGGGCAGGGGCTGTAGGAGCTGCTGAGCATCTGGTCGAGGATCACCGGATCCCAGATCCTGAGACCGTCACAGAGCAAGCAGCCGATAGGACTTCCGACCGGTGGCTCAACCGTTCCGCGCTCTTCCTCCTGGACTTGTTGCCAGCAGGTTGAGTATTATCCCTTAGGGGGTCAATGTTAGAACCTGGGCAGAAGCCCCGGAAGCTTTTCGTGTCTTCTTCGGTCCCAGATTCGGGCAGGGCCGGGCGCAGCCCCCGTTGAAAGCCGGAAGGGAAAGGCAGAGCATGCGTAACGCTCGAGGCGAGTTGGCCTCCGTGCCGTCCTCACCTGGCCTCCTCCCGCGGTAGAGCGAAAGCGTTCGTTCCTTTTGCGGAGCTCAGAACCACCCTTAATCGCCCTTTCGCTGGAGGCTGAGATTTCCCGGTCTGCAAATAATATCCTCGGTTCGATTTGACAGGGCAGTTTGTTTATGTTTCTCAGAATCAGGGTGAAGAGAACACCGCTACCATGTCCGTTGCCAGTACGCGGTGGACATTCACGAAGTGAGGGAATAGATCGAATGAAGAAAGGAGCCGATAGGATTTTCATCTAGCAACCTCCACGTGCCTCCCTCTGCCCATCCGGCCGTTTTTCTGGATCCCTCTTGGAGGAGAATCGCAGGCCTCGAACGACCCACCGCGGAGTGCCCCTGAAATTCCGCGTAGCCTTGCTTTTCGCGCCGAGGGCGCGGATCTCGCTCCAAACTTGCCTTTCGGAGTCGCTTGGCTCGGGCCGGTTCTGCACTGGGTGGATCTGGTGGAGGGTCCCGGGACCTCCAGGGACCCAGACCCGCAACCCAGCTAAGGTCAGCTCAGGTCCTCGGGCCTCGACTTCCCTCTGGCTACAAGCGACGCCGCTGCGCGCTGATCAGCCCCGTGCGGCGGGGCGGGGGAGGCCATCGGTTTGAGGGGCCGTTGGCTGCAGTTGCCTATCTAAGCTAGGTTTCCTTTCCTTCGCTTCCCGCAGGTTTCTACAGCCTGTAATGATCACTCTTCTACTCTCAGAGAACAGTTGTATGTCCGAAAAACAAGGAGCAAAGAGCTCTAAAGGAAAGAAGTCAAACTGATGGCTGCAGTTCAATTTTTAAAAACCGAATGCCTGTAGTAATTTTCACTTCCCACCTCCCTGGCTCTTCTCTGCTCCTTGTCCTGCTCCTGATTTGCCTGTCCCACCTCTTCCTATTTTTATTTTCTCCTATTTGCTCCTGGGCTCTGACCTTCCTTTCCTGCTAGGATTGCTCCATCAATGTTCAGTTCACACCCTCAGCCCACCTTTCTGAGAAGATCCAGGTGAAGATTGAATTTAGAGGAGAGACCAGGCAGCCAGGATGTTTAAGGGTGATAAAAGCTGGTCTATGACTCAAAATCTAACGAAAGACAGAGGCTTTTAATTTTTTTTTTTATTTTCCAAAGAATAGGTCAGCTTAATATAAAAAAAATACTGCACAGGTAGATGTTCCATCACCCTCAGAAGTATTGTTCAGGAGCCAAGGGCATGGGCCAGAGACACATTGAACAATTATTGGCTGGTGTCAGCCATCTATACCCCACACACCATTTGAACCCCCACTATGTGCTAGGCCCATTAAGGGTTCCCGACCATTGGGTTTCTGGATGGAGACATGTGTAGGCTCTGAAGTGCATCCTCTGAATCAAAAGTTCCAGCAGCTTCCTTTCCCATCTCTTTCCCTTTAAGTCTCTTGCTTCGTCCCATTACAGAAATAGCAGTGGAGTGGCCCATCCCTTCTCTTGTGCTCTCCCATTGCACCTATTTTTTTTTTTTTTTTTGCATTAGCCTGCTCAGGTAATTCACACCCTCTCTAGAAAGGTCTAGGGCATAAACCTGATACAGCATACAGCCACAGGCACAGTTCTCTGGGCTAACAGAAGGAGAATAAGTGGGAATTGTTGTTAAACTGGTACTACAACCATCATCATTACAGGAAAGCATCTACACTTGCAACTTGAAATCACCCAAGGGTGTATGCCTGTGCAGAATGGAGGAGACACAAGCCTTTCTCTTTAAACAAGAGCTGATAGTCTCACATCTCATTTCATCTTTATGACAACTGGGAGAAGCTGTGGTTCTTCTCTTACAGTTGGCTATGCCTAGGAGTCTAGTGGTTGGACAATTCGATCAAAGTAAACCACTAGTAAAGGACCTGGTGGAGCCTCTGATTCAAAAATTCCTGATTTTCCTAATTCCTAATTTGGTGGGTTTTGGAGATTCTTGAGTCAAGGACAAAGTAAAGTTCAAAGGAAATCTTGTTTTTCATTTAGGGTGAATTATTCTCACCATTATTTCAAATAGTTTACCAATGTGAGTATAGATGCAACCACTGAGTTTTTTTTTTTAAACGATCTATTTATTTATTTGAAATGCAGAATTACAGAGAGGCAGGTAGACAGGCCTTCCATCTGCTGGTTCACTCCCCAAATAGCCAATCCAAAATCAGGAGCTGGGAGCTTATTCTGGGTCTCCCACGTGGGTGCAGGGGCCCAATGACTTGGGCCATCTTCTGTTGCTTTCCCAGGCCATAACAGAGAGCTGGACTGGCAGTGGAGCAGCCCCGACTCAGAGCCCATATGGAATGCCGGCACTACAGGCGGCAGCTTAGTCTACTCCGCCACAGCGTCCTCCCTGAGTTATTAACAATTTCATTATGGCAAAGACAGCGCATTCCTGGTGTGCCCTGCACCGGGCGCCTGGCTGACAGCTTGGTGAGGGAAGGGCTCCACTGCAAAGACCTTGACGGTCGCCGCGTGCCCTCGCTCCAGACCAAGACTTGGAAAGATACACAGGCCTTAGAAGCCTAGGAGCTTCCCCTAGCTCGCTTTGTGTTAACGTTCTCACCTGGCCCTCCCGCAGGGCCTTGCCTCCTATCCTCTCTGCTGCTTCCCCAGCCCAGCTGCCCGGGGCACCCTGCAGGCTACCCTCTTCTGCACCCCAGCTCCAGCTCTACTGTGGTGCGCTTACAGCTGCGGAATGGCGGTGCGACCTGGCCGAGCGCTGTTTGCGGGCATCGGCAGGGCTTTGGCACAAGCCGCAGTTACCAGCGCTCGGGTAAGGGGCCGGCGCGAGGAGGCGGCTGGAGGCGCGCAGCCCCCCGGCCTCTGAGCTCCGCGCCGGGAGGGGCGGGAAATTTATGGTCTGTGTACACTTTCTGGCTCCAGAGCCCTGCGCACCAGGAGGATGGGGCCCTGCGAACCCGAGGCCGTGAGCTGGGGGCCTCAGACGCCGCAGCCATGTATGGTGCCCACGGGTCTCTCAGTTCTGCCCTGCTGTGGTCATAAACCTCCCCGGAGCCCGTGGCTGAAAACGAAAGTCCAGGCAAGAGGTGGGTGCAGGCTGCAGAACCCGGCCCTCGCGAGACAAGTTTAGGAAACCTGTTCGGGGACGGAGCGAGGAGCTGGTTTGCTTCGTCTACATTGGCGGCTGGGAATTGCGCGCGGAGGTGGGGGAGGAATTCTAGGCCCAGCGACTGGCTGTGTGACCTGAATACGGACAGGTCACTCCCGAGTGTCCGGTTCGCGCCCATCCTACTGTGGTCGCATGGAAACCTGGGCCCTCATCTTTGCTGTTAGGGCCCAGACTGGATTCCGGTTCCTCGCGTCGGTCTGCAGCAGATAAAAGAGCCCATTGAAAAGCTGGGGTAACCAAGAGAACCCCTTGGGCCTCCGGCCTCAGAGGAGGAGAGAGAGGCGGGGAGAACGGCCGGCCAGGAGCAGGAGGCCCACCTGCGGGTGGGCCTAGAGGTCTGGCTGCCTGCGCTCCGCAGAGCTAGCACTCAGCTCCTCCGAGCCAAGCCCCAGTCTCAGCGCCCCCGCCCCCGCTTCAGGCCACACCTACGAGAAGCAGCGGAGAGTTCCAGCAAGGCAGGCTCCTTTACACAGACTGTCCCCCAAATCGGTGTCGCCGACGGTAACGGCGCGGGTTCGGCTTAAAAATTCAGGCACAACTTTTCAATTTATTAATAGTAAACTTTTTTTGCGCTCAATGTTCTGAAAACTTTACAAGTATTAGCTCCATTGCTTTTAACCAAATTCCAAGTTAGGTCGTTACTTAGTTGTTCCCATTTTGCAGACAAGCAAACTTTAATTAGAGTTTCACTCACTTGCCCGTGGGCGCGCATCCAGCAAATTCAGTTGGGAGCAGTTCACACGTCCCTCTCTCTACGATCTACTACGCTATCTAAATCATCTACCGCGCTCACGAAATAAATGCTCATCTAGAGTGTTAAGAGTTAAGCAGGAGAGAGCAGGTAGAATTCCCGCAGAAAGCCGGGCTCGATTTACTCACTTCTAATCCCTCTCCCGAAGGGGCACACTCTCTCTGCTCTGGCTCTGGATGCGCCAGCGGTCCGGGTCAGCCAAGAGAAGTGACCAAGGCGATAAACACCGTCCAGCAATTACAGCAGAGGCGTGTTAATTGAGCTGCGCAGTAGGGACTGTGAGTTTCACTTGTCCTCTGCATTGGTTTGATTTACAGGACGGGCCGGGGCTCTGCATCCCGACTCTGCAGGAACCTTGGCTTAGCCAAAGCCCATCTCTGATTCACCGGGCTCTGGGACGTGCCTTGTGGTGTTTGAATCCTTACAGTTTCTCTCTGAGGCCATCTATTCGCTTAGAATTTTTTAAATATTTTTTTAAATAAAAAGTATTAAAGAGGCAGACACACGGGGAGGGAGGGCGGGCAGAGAAGGGAGATAGAGAGAGAGAGACCCTCCTATTTCTATTTCACTCCCTCAAATGCCAGCAAACTTTAAGGATAGGGCTGAGCCAAAGCCAGGAACTCAATCCAGGTCTCCCACGTGGGTGGCATGGACCTAACTTCTTGAGAAGTCACAAACTGCCTCCAAGGTGCATATAAACTGGAAGCTGTGATGGAGAGGGGAGCAGGGACTCGAACCCACGTACTGCTGAGGTGATGGGACTAGGAGGTCTTAACTAGAGTTTTAACCTCTAGGCCAAAGTGCCCACCGCAAATCAGTCTTTTTGTCTTTCTTTCCAGGTGGGAAATAGGGAGTTGCACCTCTAATTGGTGCGGCTGGAATTCCTTCCTGTGATAGGTAAAAGGCGTTCACGGAGCTGGCGCTTTCTTCAGAAACAAGAAGGGGTGGGCGCTGAGGTGCTGTAGGTTAATCCTTTGACTGCGGCCTCCGCATCCCGTATGGTGGCCGGTTCTAGTCCCGGCTGCTCCTCTTCTGATACAGTTCTGCTATGGCCTTGGGAAAGTGTCAGAAGATAGCCCAAGTGCTTGTGCCCCTGCATCTGGGTGCAAGACCCTGAAGAAGCTCCGGCTTCGACCATCCCGGCTGCGACTGTAGTGGCCATTTGGGGAGTGAACCAGCGGATGGAAGACCTTTCTGTCTCCCTTCTCTGTCTGTAATTCTACCTCTCAAATAAACAGAATTTTTAAAGAACCAAACCCAAGCAAACAAAAAACAAAAACATGTGGAGAATGGAACACAATGGAAAACGTGAAAGAAATAGGAAACGGAAGATGGGAACTCTGAACAGAAGTGGAGTTTTGAAGCGTTTCTCACATTTTTAAAGAGGATGGGTGGAGTTGACACAACTGGTTTGGGGTTGGGCCATAAATTCATAGAAGATTTATTCCTCAATCAGGGAAAAGCCATTAAGATATTCTTGGCTTCGTCTGTGGGAAAATAATTTCTTTGATTGAGTTGCCCCAGAAGACCCTGTGAAGCCCTCTCCCCTCCGCCCGGTCTTTCCTGCCTGCCGGAAGGAGGGGAGAGGCGGAAGGCTCCAGGGAGAAGAGGCCTCTCCGTCTTTTCCAGCAGCTTGAATTTCACTTTGCACTTTTCTTTCTGCCTCTCGGCTTCATCCCCCTGCCTCGGGGACTGGGAACCTCAGAGGGAACCTCCTCCCGCTCGGAGCCTAGCCGGCCTCGCCGCTCCGCGTCCCGCAGGACAGCTGGGTCGGCCGGGGGCGGAGCCTCGGCCTCTGCCGCCCCGCGCGCCCCGGGGCTGTGCGTCCGCGAAGCGCAGAACCGACCCACGGCGGCGCGGGGCGGGGCGAGAGCCACAGAGTGGAAGACAGCAGCCACGGAGCTGGGCGAAGCCCGGAGAAGCTGGGCTGTCAGTCCTTTGAGACTCCAGGTATGGGTCCGTTCAGGGGCTCCCTGAGGTCAGAACTATTTTCACAGTAAAAGGTTCGCGCCTTTTCCACAACTGAACAATGGCGGCTCCGAGAGGCCTTAGGACTGTGACGTCGTGGCTCTGACGGCTGACGGAATGTGTGTCGTAATGTTTCACAGCTGTTTCTGTTTTATAGTTTACCACGATAAAAATGCTTGTCAAAAACGTTTTTTGTAGCTTTACCTGTGATGTGTGTCTGTTCATATTTAAATTCAATATGGAGTGAAATGAAACATTGATTTCCTCCTCAGCCACCCCGGTGTTTTGAATTCTTCGATAGCCGCTCATGGCTGCTGGCTGTCCGATGGACGGTGCAGATAGAGAACGCATCCCTTGTAGCGGAGTCCTGCTGTACGGCGCTCATCTGTGCCACAAGTAAAAAGGGCGATAGCAATCAACAAATGATTTTTAGCGTTCTCAGTGGTTTTTAAGATTTCAGAGGGATTCTGAGGCCAATTCTGTGCACCTTAGAACCTGCTTTCTGTTATGCCCTTGGTTGACTGAGGCACTGGAACTGGAGGCTACCTAAGCCCCTGTATTTGCTGTCTCCATAATATGGTACCATTTTCAATCTGTGAGCTTCAGTTCCTGTGTTTCTAAAAAGGGCGTAGTAGTTCCTGATCATAAACTGTAGAGTCACTGTAACTGCTCATGAAAAGCATGAACCCTGTAGTACAGCTGAATATGCGTGTATCTCACCCCAGTCCAGATGACTTTGGGCTGGTTTCCAAGCCTCTCCATGGCTCCATTTTTTAATCAGTAAGTTGGAATAGTTACAACAGTGATATCTCCCTAAGGTTAGTTATAAGGAGTAAATAAGATAATTAAGTGACAATCACTTAGAAAGAGTAATTGACATATTGCATTTACTACTGTATATGCATTAGATATTATCTTACATATTTAAAGTGCAAATGTTACTGGGTGCCAACACAAATTAATTACCCCTTTCAGTAAAATTCGTACTATAAAATATTTGTACTATACATGTACTACATGTATGTATATATATATAAAATAAAATTTATCATCTTAATCATTTTAAGTGCAAAATTCAGTATTATAATGATATTCATATTATTCTGCAGCCAATACCCAGAAGTTTGTCATTTGGCAAAACTGAAATGTTACACTCTCCATCAGTAATGTTTTTATGCTGATATGAGCCAGACTTCATGCTTTAGATCAGAAATATCAGATCTAGTATTAGCCATCCTAGTTAAAGAGTCCATATCAGTCATTCAAAACAGCTGAAGTGATTGGGAAAGGACAGCTTAGGATCCCCCATCTCTCTGCCATTTCTATTGTTTTCTCCCCCTTTATTTATTTATTTATTTTTAAGATTTATTTATGGGCCTGGCACTGTGGTATAGTAGGCCAGGCCTCTGCCTGTGGTGCCGGCATCCCATATGGGTGCCAGTTAGTGTCCTGGCTGCTCCTCTTCTGATCCAGCTGCCTGCTTATGGCCTGGAAAAGCAGTGGAAGATGGCCCAAGAACTTGGGCCCCTGCAGGAGACGTGGAAGAAGCTCCTGGCTTTGGGTTGGTGAGCTCAGCTCTGTTTTTGCAGCCATTTGGGGAGTGAACCAGCAGATTGAAGACCCTTTTCTCTGTCTCTGTCTCTCTCTGTGACTCTGTCTCTCAAATAAATAAATAAAAAAACTTTTAAAAAACAGAGATATTTATTTATTTGAGAGGCAGAGATGGAGAGAGAGCTTCCATCTGCTGGTTCATATCTCAAATGGCAGCAATGGTCAGGGCTGAGCTGATCTGAAACCAGGAGCCAGGCGCTTTATCCAGGTCTCCTGTGTGGGTGGCAGGGCTCCAAGTACTTGGGTCATCTCTGCTGATTTCTCAGGTGCATTAGCAGGAAGCTGGATTGGAAGTGGAGCAGCAAGAATTTGAACAAGTGTCCATATGGGATGCTAGCATCCTAAGCATCAGTTAACTCACTATGCCACAATGCCAGGCCCTTTTCCTTTTAGACTCTTGGATACTAATAGCTTCCTCCTGATCAAACACTGGATATACCCTTGGATTGAAGATGATGTCCTCAAACTGACTGCTGATGGTGGGGAGGGGAGTCAGCGATGGCTTATGAAGTAGGTCATTGAGCCTTAAAGTTGACTTTTTTGAGACATTCCTGAAATGTTCATATCACAATTCAGAAAAAGAAGTTCAGGATTGGCCTCTGGTTGCATGGAAAGGCCTTGCTGATGGTTAGCAATAAAGAGAACAAAAATTAGAATAAGCTGGCTGGGTTTCTCACTTAGCAATGTTTTTGGTTTTGTAGGAGGAGACAAAAAAATTGCTTAAAATAAGTGTAGTCACTAAAATTATCAAATGTTTCTTTTTGGTAGTGTTTGTCTCTTTCCAAGGATTTAATTTTTTTTTCTTGAGGACTCTGGCTTTGCTTTCTGTGGGATTCTTTTCCCTATAGTTCTCTCTGCTTTCAATTTTTGCTCAGCCTGGCCTCTGTCCTGGTGTCAAGGTCTCATGTGTGTATGAACTACATCATCTAGAAAAAGAAGTTGAATGGATGGATGTAGTTCACATACCCCTTCTTGCTGCTAATTTAGGGCCAGGAGAATGGAACACCTTGATTACATTAGCTGGTGTTGCATCTTCACAGGGATCCCTGAAAGGGCACTGAGTGGTTATTTGGAAAGGGCGATGAGGAATGGAAAATGAGGAGGCAGTACAAGACTGGTGCCCTTGGTGGGGGTTATAGAATGTTGTCTTCATTTGGGGCACAGTTGATTTGGGATTTTATTTTTCATTACTGGGGCACTTCCTTTGTCATTTTGTCATAAAGCTGCATGCTATATAGGCACTGAAGTCAGGTCTTGGTCATAGTTGGAAGGACAAACAATTGGAGACATCATTCTAGTTTTGGATGATGGCTTTTACCCTTACATCATTAATATTGTTCCTTTTATGAACAATCCCTGTGTTCTGTTTTTGTCTTGTAGATTCTGCAGTTGTCTAATTCATCTCAAATATTTTGGAAGGGAATGAACCAGAGCCATCAATAAAACTCCTCTTGGAAATTTTTAAGCTTCAAAAAAAAAAAAATCCAGATTCTTGTTATTTTTCAACTAGATTCTGATTTGGTAGATCTTGAATGTGGTGATGACTTGATATTTGGGTGTTTACCAAGTATACAAGTGATTCCTGTAATCAGGTTTATCTAGGAAATAGTGAATTATAATTGATCCTGCATTTCTTCTTTGTGTCAACTATTTGAGCATAGAGTCATTATCTGCAGGCTCATTCTTGAAAATTGCTCAGCCCTGGATTGTGTGAATTTTGGATACTAATATAAGTTTTGGCTTCATATTCATTTTATCTTTATTTTCTTTTTCTCTCTAATTTCTTTTTTTTTTTATTTTTTTTTTACAGGCAGAGTGGACAGTGAGAGAGAGAGACAGAGAGAAAGGTCTTCCTTTTGCCGTTGGTTCACCCTCCAATGGCCGCCGCGGTCGGCGCGCTGCGGCCGGCGCACCGCGCTCGTCCGATGGCAGGAGCCAGGAGCCAGGTGCTTTTCCTGGTCTCCCCATGGGGTGCAGGGCCCAAGCACCTGGGCCATCCTCCACGGCACTCCTGGGCCACAGCAGAGGGCTGGCCTGGAAGAGGGGCAACCGGGACAGAATCCGGTGCCCCGACCGGGACTAGAACCCGGTGTGCCGGCGCCGCAAGGCGGAGGATTAGCCTGTTGAGCCACGGCGCCGGCCTCTAATTTCTAATTGAATAAAATTTTATTATACCAATTAAAAAATATACCATCTTAAATTCTTCTTGAAATGCCATAGAATATATCAGGTCAGATTCTGGAAGGAAAAAGAAGATACACTCAGTGGGATTTTTGAGGAGAGTTTTCATGAAAGATTATTTCCAGAAGTGTGGGAACAACCAAGAGATGTTTCCACTAGCAGCAGCAGGCTGGGGGCCGTATTAATTCCCTGCGCTGCTGTCACAAATGAAAGCAAACTTAGGGATTAAAACAACAGAAATTTATTCTGCTACAGTTCTGGAGGTCAGAGGCCTTAAATGAGTTTCCCTGGGCTCCAGTCACAGTGTTGGCAGAGCTGGTTCCTTTTTGAGGCTCTAGGGGAGAATCCATTCCTTGCCTCTTTCAGCTTCTGGTTGCTGCCAGCATTCTTTGGCTTGTGTCCACATCATGCTAATCTCTGCTTCTCTGGTCACAGAGACTTCTTGTCTGCTGCAAATTCCCCATTGCCTTCATCTGATAAGCACCATGGTGGTTACATTTAGTGCCCACTCAGACAATACAGGCTGATCTACCATCTCAGTCTCCTTAACTGAATCACATCTGCTAAGTTCTATTTGCTAAATAGGCAACACACACAGGTTCTGATATGATTGGGGGTGTTATTCAGTCTCGCATGAGGAATGATGCTGCTGAGGCTTGGTGCTGGGGAAGCAGACATGTAGCAGTGGCTGTGGGTGGGGGGAATGCTACTGTCAGAATGGAGTCTCTTGTCTTTGTAGGGAGGGAGTAGGAGGAAGAAATACACTGACCTCTCTTTCTCTCATCCCTGGCCTGGTCTCCAGCCAGTGCATCCAACCAGCTAAAGCAGAAGGTGAGATCCATACAGATGGTTACAAAACAGGGCAATAGAGCAGAGAGTGGATCTGGAAGGAAACCAGAGAGCAGGTGGGTGTCAGCACAGACCTCCATCAAGATATGGGCATGATTACAGTCTTGGCTTCTGAGCAGTTTTTCTCAGAGGAGGGTCTTGTGCTAGAGGAAGCTGCACTAGTGCACACACATGCTCCAGAGTTTCAATGGCATCTGAGGAGGAGAGAATATGAAATTCAAGGCCAAGCTTCAGTCCAGGGTTTGGATTTCTTTTTGTTATCCCCAGTGCCCTAGTCTAAGGTGCAATGGGCTATTTGGTTGATGTGAAAGTCATAGGATCTCAGACATTCAGGAAATCACCTCTGAAATCAGCACTAGCCCCTCTCTGTCATCAGAATGTTCTAGTCCCACGCAGTTAGGCTGCAGATTTTGTCTTCTGGAACCCCATGCTGTTCTTGAGACTTGCAGAAAAGTTATAATATCTTGCATACTATAGCTTCCAACTCCATATAGAAATTGAAAACCCAGCTTGGGTCAGCAAGGGCAGAAGTCTAGCCTCGTTTGCTGAGCTAGCCCATGGGACTGCAGGCCCAGTCTCTAACCCACAGCCCTTGCCCACACATTCTTTAGTTTTTCTTCTTTTCTGCCACATCCTAACAGTCACCTGCCTCCCTCCCTCTGTTCAGGATGGCCTGTCAGCCTGCTTTCAGCCATCAGTTTAGCCCTTTATCTTCTCCTCTCCCCTATTTCTCCCAGTTAAGACTTGAGAGGCCTTTTCTAGCAAACTGGCTGGGATTTGACGTCAGGTGATTTGGGAAGCACCCATGTTCAAATTCCTGCCTTCTAATGATTGCCCTGATTTTTTTAAATTGACATTTGAAACTAAAGACAAAACCAGCTGCTACTTGAAGAGAAAAAAGCAAAACATGAAAAGAATCTCCTGTATAACCCACCGCACTCCCCAAACCAATAAAATGAATCCAGCCAATAATTCAATCTCCCTGGCTCATTCATGGTGACTAAAGCCTGCAGAAGCAGCACAGCAGGGACCCTTCATTGACCACGAATTTATCATTAGTAATTTTATTAGCTTTAACGTCGCCAGCAGGGGCTATTGATAGTTTCAGTATTCTTTTTCCTAAGGGTTTTTTCCCTTCCAAAAGACGTGTGTTCTACAGTACTGACATTTAATTGCCTTTATAATTTAGTGCATCTTGGTTGAATGACAAACTTTTCAAAATGCCATCCTTGAAAAGGGATTCCACAATTTGTAACCTATATAAATTTGCCATTTGTACCTTTCTTTTAAAAATTTCTCAGGGCTTAGAAGCATATCAACTGTAATTATTATAATAATCCTCCAAAGGGAGACACTCATCTGTCATGGTTGAAAGCAATTTCTTTTCAGTAGGAAAGGTTTAAGATGTCTTGTTTAGAGAGAAATGGCCATCCATTAATTGGTAATTTAAGCAAGTTCCCTAAAGTCGGACAATGGGTTTAATGAGACCATTGGCCCTTTGAAGTTGAATGGGAGCAGGGGTGAGCTCACCATTCCTTAAGAAGACATTAAATCAATTTGGTGTAAAAGGTAGAGGGACATAGTCCCCTCCTACAGTTTCAGGGAAAGATCATGCACACACAGATTTAGCTCCAAGCATGGAAATTAGATGGTAGGCCCCTCAGGCTTTCTGGCAACCACCATACTATCGAGGAAGAAGCAACAGCTGCCCCAACTATATCACTGGGAAGGATGACAGCCTGGATTAGACCTTGCATCGGAGGCCAGAAACTTTTGAGGGAGCAACCCCAGGCAGGCAGGACAGAACCACAGCCACATGAAGTGCCCCAAACTGAAGCAGATGGAATTGCTGATAAATGAGTTGAAATGCTAGAGGTCCCTGAAGTGGGAGACCGCTGGATTTACAGAGGGCTGTTCCATTTCAGGGCGGCCAGCCTGCCTTCAGATGTTAATCAGGGACATTCATATGTTCTGTCATCCACCCTTCAAAGGAAGGTGTCAGATGTCTTGATGAAATACCTCCCATGCTTACCCAGACATGGGGATCAGCCACCTTGTTGATAAATGAGTTAGGTGGATCCCTAGAGTGAGGGTCAGGCTTGGCCAGACCCATGGTCACAGGGCAGGAGTAATTATGTCATAAGTGTTCTATGGGACAGAACTTTGCCAAGGCCATGGTCCACATTTGAAGGCAACATCTGGAATTGAGGAGTATAGGGCTGTAAGGAGTGCGGGTGGGGGGATGAGAAATTCTAGAGGACTGAACTCTGTTATGGCAGCCAGCTCTTGCCAAATCCACTATTAAAAGGTCTAGCCTCCACATAAGGATGTCTGGTAGAAGAAGCAGTAGAATTGCATGATGATGTTGTCTGTGCTGACAAGTGGTGTGTGATTAAGTTATTTGAGAAACCTGGAAGAACTGGACCATCTAAGTCACACTGGCTGAAGGGGAGATGTGTGATGAGTGAATTCATATTATTAACGAGCTGGGCTGAATTTAAGGAGGAAAGAAAAATAACACTGGCATTGCACAGAAACAGAGTTAGTTTTGAAATCTGCTGCTGGAAGGTGCTACCATTCTGAGATTGGCTTCTCTGCTGTGTCCTCTTGCTCGTGCTATGTGCCTGTGGCACCCATCAAGCACCCTAGGATAGACCTCATTTCTGGGAGGCACTATGATATGCCCTCTAGCTTGGGGGAGATAGGAATTTTTCCTTCATGATAAGAGGGAGATGGGGGTGCAGAAGAACATCCCTGTATTCAGGATGTTTCTAGGGTGCCATCCTAGGACCATGCTGACCTTTCTGCCTCAGGAGATCTTATACTGCTGCCACAGGACAGTGATTTTGCAAGAAACTGCTGTTAGGGAAGAAGTAGTTGCTTTGGCATCTGGTGTGAGAAGTGTCTGGGGACATGTACAAGTACTCAACTGATGCTGCCTGGCCCTCCATTGTTGGCTATTTTTCTGTCCCTGCTTTAATCTCTTCTTCCCTCCAAGAGCTACTCAAGTGTCTCTCACTCTTGGACCATCTTAGATGTTCCTTGTAATCTGGTGTCATCTGGAACCTATGGAAATGCCCGATATGACTTCTTGGGGCTCTGCTTCTGGGTCCTAGTGAAATTAGTCCTTCCTGCCTAAGTTCTTCATGGTTATAGCTTTTTTTTCTGTTGGAGTTAGTTAGAGAGCCAAAGTGAGTTCAAGATATTGAATTTAAAACACAAGTGTGCATGATTGTTTTCTGTCTTGGACAGCCTTATGGTGGAAGCATGATACTCACTCCAGCAGCCAGGGCTGCTCAATATGTGACATCACACTCAGGGTACGACAAAGGGTATGGGGTAACTTGAACCCCTGTAAATCTAGGGAAGGTGGGGATGTACTGGCCATGGTAAGGTGGTACTAGCCTCAATAGCAGTACTGGCCAGGGCCAAAGAAGTATCAAGTATCAGCTTCAGGTGGCTGATATGGACACTGTCAGTGGAACCCATCCTTTCCCAAGTTCCCTCATTTCTAGGCTACTAAGATTTGCTTGCACTAGGGCTTTTGGACTTTCTGTTAACTTCAACTTAAATCTCTTTTATGGATCTTTAATGCGCCAAGCACTATACTAGGTCCTTAGGAAACAGCAACTAACAAGAGAAATATTATGTATGCCTTCAAGGAACTAAGAGTCAAACATTGATATATGTAAGAAGACAGGACGTCATGATATGATGTAATAATGTATGCTACCAATTTACGGAGAGTATTGGGTGCTGCAGGGGAGGTCAGAGTTTTTTTTCTGGGGAGACATCATGTCTAGCTGGTACTCTTGAAGTGTTTTTCAGGCTGCCTCATACCTTCTGCCCATTAAAGCAAATCTTGTACAATGGGACAATTTTCTCAAATTAGGAATGTTATGCTTTGAATGCTCTCAGCTGGCTGTTCCAGGATACCTGCCACACAGTGAAGTGCTTACACCCAGACGTGCACTCTTTTTACTTTTGTTTTTCTGTGATCAAAGGCCTAAACTTTTAATAGATTGGACTCTGCTGAAGGCTTCTGTGGACATCCAAGGCCTCCAAGACCTTCCTCTTTGGCTTCCAAGATTTTTCCCTCAAATTTGCAAGAAAATCTATCTTCCTTCTCTCCAGTCAGTCCCCATTCTTTCCCTCCTTTATGGTTCAATATAAGATGTACTTCTTTCCAGAAATTTATCCTGATTAATTCTATCCATTATCTTGGAATCTCCCATGGTATCTACTCCTCTGATGAAACTGATGTATTTTATCTATGGGCCTACAGTGATTTTTATTTATTTTTTAATTTTTCATTTGGCAGGCAGAGTTAGACAGTGAGAGAGAAAGAGACAGAGAGAAATGTCTTCCATTTTCTGTTGGTTCACCCCCCAAGTGGCTGCTACGGCTGTATGGCCGGAGCATTGCAGCCGGCGCACTGTGCAGATCTGAAGCCAGGAGCCAGGTGCTTCCTCCAGGTCTCCCGTGCGGGTGCAGGGCCCAAGGACCTGGGCCATCTTCCACTGCCTTCCTGGGCCACAGAAGAGAGCTGGACTGGAAGAGGAGCAACCGGGACAGAATCCGGCACCCGGACTGGGACTAGAACCCGGGGTGCCGGCACCGCAGGTGGAGGATTAGCCTAGTGAGCCGTGGAGCTGGCTTCTTTCAGTGATTTTTAAAATACTTATTTATTTGAGAGGTTGAGTTACAGAAAGAGAGAGGGAGGAAGAGGGAGAGGGAGAGAGCGAGAGAGAGAGAGAGAGAGAGAGAGGCAGAGGCAGATACAGAGGCTCAAGTACATAGATCATCTTCACAGGCACATTAGTAGGGAGCCAGCCAGATAGGAAGTAGAGCAGCAGGGGCTTGAACCGGTGCTCATATGGGATGCTTAATGCACAGGTGGCAACTTAACACATTGTACCACAAGGCTGGCCCTGCTTTCAATGATTTCTGAACTTTTATTTGCATTTTCCTCAGATGAGGTTGTATTTTCACCTTTTCTGCCACTTATGCAGTTTTGAGACCCGTACACCAGGTGGTGGTAGTTTCCTCATCCTCTGATTATACATCCTGGATAATTTACAGAGGAGGAAGATAGAAGGAGAAATCAAATTTTTAATGATCTATCATGTACCAGAATTTTGTACAACAGCTAAAGTAGTCATCATAAATAATCTGTAGGAGGTAGATATTATTGTTATTTTATAGTTAAGAAAACGGAATTTGGGGAGAAGTAAAGTAACTTCTCCAAAGTCATCATCATTGATGGTGAAGCTGGAATAGGTGTTCCATATGAGCTCTCCAGCTTTGTGTGTAAGGTAAAGATTCCCACATCTTTTCCATGTGGTTACAAAGACAATAATGAAGTCAAGTAGCATTTCACAGTAACTGTTTAACAATGCCTGGGGTACAGTTTGGTATCTTTGTCAGTAATTCTTTTATTGTAATGATACAGGTGTTTGTAGACAGGCAAAAATACTTTAGATAGTTCTTGGAAGAAGAAAAAATACTTTTAAAAACATCTTATGTGCCAAAGTGTGTACTTTCCCACAACAAAAGCTGTCTGTAACGTCTACTTTTTTTTTTCTAGTTTGCCATTTTGCTTTTTCTTTGAAGGAGGGGTTTCTTTTTTTAATGAATGGGAGCTGGGGGACTTAGGTTCTAGACCCAGGTTACTGGGATTATGATTAAGTATTTATGTCTCTTCTCTCTGCTGGGTTTCAGTTTTCCCTTATGTTAAACAAAGAGTCTGGGATCAAGGCCATTTCAATCCCCTTCTACAATCTGGCTGATGATTAGGCTGTTACCTGGCTGCCATTCAACTGATTCAACAAGTACAGGGACATGGCATCACCAGGCACTGTCTTCTCAGGGGTTGGTTCATGTAGCACCTCAGTAATCAGAACAATTAAGCTGCTTCTTGTGGAATTTGTTTTACAGTTAAAAATCATTTTCTAGATGTACTACCCAGTGGCCCTTCTCCCCCCAGTATTTGCACCTTGTTTCTACAGACAAATTATGTCACTTCTCTTATAAACACATGCTCCTTATTTCTTTGGTCTTTCTCAGACCAGGAAGAGTATGTATGTATGAGGATATTTCAAAAATTTCATGGAAAAAAATGATAAAAGATAAGTTTATATTGGTACAAAACAAAAATTGAAGTCCACATACATGAGGCTCTCCAAAAAGTTCATGGGAAATGTATAGTATGAAAGATGACATTTGTCCCAAAAATTTTTTTTTATAACGCTTTTATTTAAAGAATATAAATTTCCAAAATACAGCTTATAGATTACAATGGCTTCCCCCCTCCCGCAACCCTCCCCTTTCCCACTCCCTCTCCCCTTGCTTCACATCAAGATTCATTTTCAATTCTCTTTATATACAGAAGATCAGTTTACTATATATTAAGTAAAGATTTCAACAGTTTGCCCTCACATAGCAACACAAAGTGAAAAATACTGTTGGAGTACTAGTTATAGTATTAATTCACAATGTATAGCACATTAAGGACAGAGATCCTACATGATATATTTTTTTAAAAAATTGATTAATTTTCTAGGCAATTTCCAATTTAACACCAAGATTTTTTTTTCATTTTTAATTATCTATATACAGAAGATTGATTCAGTATATACTAAGTAAAGATTTCATCAGTTTGCACCCACACAGAAACACAAAGTGTAAAATACTGTTTCAGTGCTAGTTATAGCATTACTTCACATTGGACAACACATTAAGGACAGATCCCACATGAGACGTAAGTACACAGTGACTCCTGAAGTTGATTTAACAATTTGACACTCTTGTTTATGGCCTCAGTAATCTCCCTAGGCTCTAGTCATGAGTTGCCAAGGCTATGGAAGCCTTTAGGGTTCGCTGACTTCAATCTTATTCCGACAGGGTCATAGTCAAAGTGGAGGTTGTCTCCTCCCTTCAGAGAAAGGTACCTCCTTCTTTGATGGCCCCATTCATTCCACTGGGATCTCACTCACAGAGATCTTTCATTTAGGTCTTCTTTTTTTTCCAGAGTGTCTTGGCTTTCCATGCCTAGAATATTCTCATGGGCTCTTGAGCCAGATCTGAATGCTTTAAGGGCTGATTCTGAGGCCAGAGTGCTATTTAGGACATCTGTCATTCTATGAGTCTGCTGTGTATCTTGCTTCCCATGTTGGATCATTCTCTCCCTTTTTCATTCTATCAGTTAGTATTAGCAGACACTAGTCTTGTTTGTGTGATCCCTTTGACTCTTAGACCTATCAGTGTGATCAATTGTGAACTGAAATTGATCACTTGGACTAGTGAGATGGCCTTGGTACATGCTACCTTGATGGGATTGTATTGGAATTCCCTGGCCTGTTTCTAACTCCATCATTTGTGTCCCAAAAATTTTAAAATTTTGTTAGAATTTGTTCAAGAAAGATTGTTATTGTTGTATTGAGAGTATGCATTTTTTGTTGTCACCCTGTCTTTGTTAAGGTATATGTCAGTGTTGTAAAGTAGCTAGTATGTAATTGGGAACATTCCATTTTTGGGTTTGTAATATTTGGACAGGAAAGTTTGCAATTATTCTTCTTAAGTAAAAAAATAAGTATTTTTGATTATAAAATTTATATATGTAATTCACAGAAACATTTAGGAACTTCTGAGTAGCCAAAATAAAACCATGCTGCCATTCCTGTAACCCACTTCCATTTTACAGTAAGATACATGTATTATTTCATGTCTTGTTGTAACCCTAATGAAGGCATCTTCCCTTCCCTTTTCATATTTTAACAAAAGCCAATTATTGATATTGTGAATTAACTGTGATTAGTCTTGTGTACATACTGTTTGTGTAAGAATTTCAGGAGCCTACGGAAAGGAGAAAGCCTACTTGGAAAGGCAGCCTTCTAGGGCTGGTGCTGTGGCGCAGTGGGTTAAAGCCCTGGCGGGCATCCCAAGCGCTGGTTTGAATCCTGGCTGCTCCACTTCCAATCCAGCTCCCTGCTAATCTGCCTGAGAAAGCAGGATGTCCTAAGTGTTTGGGCTCCTGCACCCATGTGGGAGACCTGGAAGAAACTCCATGGATCGACTCAGCTCCGGCTTAGTTAGGGAGTGAACCAATAGATGGAACACTTCTCTCTCTCCCTCTCTCTCTCTTTCTCTCTCCCTCTCTCTTTCTCTCTCCCTCTCTCTGTGACTCTGTTTTTCAAATAAATAAAAATAAATCTTAAAAAAAAAAAGGGCAGACCCCGCCCTCAACCTTCAACAGCAAACAGCTGAGCTCTAGTATCAGGGTGCTTTCACCCAGCCCTCCATTAGAACAAAGCCTGAAAATCTGCTTAATTATCAATGATTGGACTTATTGTTTTTTCTAAGCTCCACATGCAGTGATCCTTCCCTTTAAAACCCTTTTCGCTAGCTTCTTGGGTGGGGAAGAAATACATTTTGGATCTGGAGATCACATTTTCCCCAAGAATGCCAGCTTCTAGGAAAAAAGCTTTCCTCCCGTGAATTGTCTAACAGTGAGCAGCAGTGGTCTGATTATTTTGCCTGGTATCATTGTTTCTTCTGCTGGTGTGACTTAACACAGTGGGCTGAGCATGGAAGAGTATTTGCTTTGTAGCTACACTGAACAGCTATGTTATCATTTAACAAGAATTTAGATTAATTCGTTTTTAAATTCTTATATATAATATTGCAAGGCATATTTATAGAAAAATCTTTGTGTTCATATTGGCTGTATTACTTTAGGATAAAATCTTAGATATATTACCTTAGGAGAAGGATCTATACCTTAGGATAAAATAATACTGTGGCTAAAAGATTTTCTTCTCTTTTTGCTTTGTTTTTGTTTCCTGTTTTTTGATTCCAGCAGGAGCTTATGAATAGTGTACTTTTCTAACTTCTGCAAAACACTTGATAAAACAATGAGAAAAAAACTTTGCTAATAGAGTCAGATGACAAAGGCAGTCTCATCTTAATTTGAATGTCTTTGATTTCTAATGAGTTTTTGTATTTTCACCTGCTTATTTATTTATTTTAAAGATTTGTTTGTTTCTCTGAAAAGCAGAGGAAGGGGAAGGGAAGAGGGGGAAGGGGAAGGGGGAGAGGAGGGGGAGAGGGCTGGAGAGAGAAGCTTCCATCAGGCTGGTCTCTCCCCAAATACCTCAAGAGCCAGGGCTGTGTTGAGTTGAAGCCAGGAGCCAGGAGCTTCTGGGTCTTCGACATGGGTGTTAGGGACCCAAGCACTTGAGCCATCATTTGCTGTTCCCAGGATGCATTACCAGGAAGCTGGATCAGAAGTGGAGGTGCTGGGACTCAAACCAGCACTCCAAAATGGAATACAGGTGACCCAAGCAGCAGCTTAGGCTGCCACCCCACAACTCCTGCCTGAAGCACCCTGCATGGATTTCCACTAGAAGACAATATCTATCTCTTTGAATCATGCAGATTCCAAAGAGACTGTCTCTGGGGCCATTTATTCCCTTAATGATCATCTGCAAGCTGTCAAAACTGCCTACATTCTCTGTTCTTTCCCTCCCCTATATAAAACTAGGTATTTTGTGAATAATATTAAGCAGGTGAGTAATCGCACTCCCTGCCCACATAGTTTTGGATTTTTAGTATAAGAAATTTGTGTGCCTTATTTCTTATCCATTTTTGTCTGTCTGTTGTAGTGAATCTTCAGAGGAGCAATTTCCTTTTGCCCCTAGAGGTTTGGGGTCTATGGATGGAATTTCTGGCTTTTGGTTTCTGGAACCAGCTCCAGTTGTTGAAGGTATTTTGTGGGGAGGGAGAAGGGAGAGGGAGAGAGAGAGAGAAAGAGAAGGGGGAGGGAGAGAGAGAGAGAGAGAAGGGGGAGGGAGAGAGAGAGAAGGGGGAGGGAGAGAGAGAAGGGGGAGGGAGAGAGAGAGAAGGGGAGGAGGAGAGAGAGAGAAGGGAAGGGGGAGAGAGAGAGAAGGGGGAGGGGGAGAGAGAGAAAGGAGAGGGGGAGAGAGAGAGAAGGGGGAGGGAGAGAGAGAGAAGGGGGAGGGAGAGAGAGAAGGGGGAGGGAGAGAGAGAGAAGGGGGAGGGAGAGAGAGAAGGGGGAGGGAGAGAGAGAGAAGGGGGAGGGAGAGAGAGAAGGGGGGAGAGAGAGAGAAGGGGGAGGGAGAGAGAGAAGGGGGAGGGGGAGAGAGAGAAGGGGGAGGGAGAGAGAGAGAAAGGGAGGGGGAGAGAGAGAAGGGGAGGGGGAGAGAGAGAGAAGGGGGAGGGGGAGAGAGAGAAAGGAGAGGGGGAGAGAGAGAGAAGGGGGAGGGAGAGAGAGAGAAGGGGGAGGGAGAGAGAGAGAAGGGGGAGGGAGAGAGAGAGAGAAGTCGGAGGGAGGGAGAGAGAGAGAAGGGGGGAGGGAGAGAGAGAGAAGGGGGAAGGGAGAGAGAGAGAAGGGGGAGGGAGAGAGAGAGAAGGGGAAGGGGGAGAGAGAAGGGGGAGGGAGAAGGGGGGAAGAGAGAAAATCAGCCCCCAATTAGACCCAATTGTGTAGGCTTGGCCAGGCAGAAGCCAGGAATGAGAAAACTCCATTCTTATCTTTTGCATGGGTGGCAGGAGCATAAGTCAAGTGTATTAGCAAGAAGTTGGATCAGAACCAAAGGAGCCAGGACACAAACTGTTACTCTGATGGGATGTGGGTATCACAGGTGGAGGCTTAGCCCACTGCACTAAGCGCTAGCCCCAACATGCTGATTGATTGTTGGTATTTTGCTTTAGTAGATTTTAAGTTAATGTCTTTGGCACATTTCTTATTGGGGTGCTTTATTTTTCATGATTTCTTGTAAGGGTCTTGCATAGATTAAGGTAGTAACTTATGTGCGGATATTTTTCCCCAGTGATATTTCTGTTCATTTCATTTATAGTGATTTTTGAAAAGAATGATTTATTTATTTGAAAGGCAGAGTTACAGAGAGGCAGAGGCAAAGAGAGAGAGAGAGAGAGAGGTCTTCCATCCTGGTTCACTCTCAGATGGCCACAATGGACAGAGCTGCACTGATCTGAAGCCAGGATCTAGGAGCTTCTTCCTGGTCTTCCACATAGGGACAAGGGTCCAAGGATTTGGGCCATCTTCTACTGCTTTCCCAGGCTATAGCCGAGAGTTGGACTGGAAGCTGGCACTGCAGGTAGTGGCTTTGTATCCTATGCCACAGTGCCAGCCCCCATGGTGATTTTTTTTATATTCAGAAAATATAAATTTTATATAGTCAAAATTTCAATTTTTTTCCAAAACTGACATTATATAAATATCCATTGTTGCAAATGTTCTAGGCCTTTCCCTTCATTGTTGCAAAAAAAAGCTGCAGCTTCAATCATTTTTAAAAAAGATTTATTTATTAATTTGAAATTCAGAGTTACACACAGAGAGAAGCAGAGGGAGAAAGACACAGAGAGAGGTCTTCCATCTGCTAGTTCACTCCCCAATTGGCTGCAATGGCTGGAGCTGTGCCCATCTGAAGCCAGGAGCTTCTTCTGGGTCTCCCACATGGTTGCAAGGGCCCAAGAACTTGGGCCATCTTCCACTGCTTTCCAGGGCCATAGCTGGGAGCTGGATTGGAAGTGGAGCAGCCAGGACTTGAACTGGCACCCATATGGGGTGCTCGCACTGCTGGCAGTGGCTTTACCAGCTAAGCCACAGCGCTGGCCCCTTTAATTCATACCCATCCACAGTCAAAAACAAGTGACAAGAGTTTCCTTTCATTGTGTCTCCCTCTTACCATGGACAATTTTCCAGAAGCTATCTAGCTGACTTTCTTTTTCATCTCATAGGTAAAATATGAGTCACATTCTCGTGGTTAGACAAGAGACTGGGCCCACTTCTGGAGACTAATGCATCTCTTGCCAATACTGAAGATTCTGCTTCTGTGAGAATAATGCATCTCTCTCCAGTATTGAGGAAGATTCTGCTTCTGTGAGTAAGGTGAAAGGGCTAGTGACTCTTGAGGAGGCAAATAACAGTGTTTGCCACACAGAAACGTCTGCTTATATGAATATATATGCCAAAGGGAAACAAGTGTTTATAGAGAGATTCTAATATGTTCTGCTGCCTATTTTCTTGGGAAATGTTGCACATCTGGTAAGTGGAGAAATTAAGACTTGGTCTGCCTACCTATAGGGCTAAGTGAGGATAATTTTGGACAAGTGCTCTGTAGACCATAAGGCACTGAATGCTTAAATCTGTTGGTTTCTTAATGCAAACATTGTCTTGTTTGGTACAACCTCTGGGGTTCCATTGAGTTTGGTGTGGTCAGTTTGGTCGTGGGGCAAAGGGCAGGGCCTGGACAGGGCTGGGGTCAGGGTTAATTCAGGCACAAAGGTGGGTGTTGAAAAGAGCCTGGAAACTCCTCCTTATGTGTCTGTGCACAAATCCCAAGCCAGACCAGGAATTGGTAAAGCAGAGTGTTTCTTCTCTTGCTGTGGTCTGTGTTTGAGGCCAGTACTTTTAGTGTTGGGACTTCTTAAACTTTCACGCAAGAAGGCAAATACCTAGGAAATATACAATTTCGAAGCTGTGGTGAGCATTGATAGGGAGGAATGGTGACCTTGTGTCCTCTTACTTGATCCTTTCTCTTTTTCCTGGGGGTGTCTGGATCATGAATAGAGCTCCCCAGAGATCACCTGAGACAGGTACTCCAGTCTTTCACAACCTGCTGAGGGTAATGGCAATAGACCCAGTTCCTATCAGGCAAAGAGCTGTCATTATGCCTTTAAAAACCACTTTTATAGGAGGAGAATTTGAGTTTGTTGGAATGGAAGTTTGGTTAGGGGACGACTCCAGGGGGGACTTACCTTGGTGATTAAGTGCAACTGTTTCCTTTTTGCGGGTATGGGAAAGATTTCTGAATGTGCCCTGACCTTTTGAACTTTATCCTTTTTGCTAAGCTGGTTGAAGCCCAAGTTCCTCTTCTAACCACAAAAGTCCTGTGCTTTCTCCCTGGAAATGTGGAACCTTGCCATCACCCACATCTGCCAGAGACTCCCCTCTATAAACCTTGGTCTACATTTAACCAACCCATCTATCGAGGCAGCTTGGTAAACAGACAGCTCTGGGTGCAGTTAATAATCTTGTCATTTCTACCTTGTGGTCTTTTATATCTACCTTACCCATCCAGTTAAATTAAATTGCCACCAGTCTCTTCCGCACCAGGATGAAGATTAATGGGTTTTCAGCTGTCCCTTTAGAACACATGCAATCGTCACATCCTGAAGAGAAAGGCAAGGGATAATAAATTACTGGCTGTCATCACAGACGATGATGGGCAACTCCAGAGTGCTTGTTTCACGGGGGTTTGAGCTGGGCATGTGCAGGGTCCAGGGTGGGCACGTTGTTGCAGTACCCATTAATGCTAATGCTTCTGAGATGTGCAAGGAATTTGGGGAACCAAGGAAGTGCAAGGCCAGAAAGCCATTTCAACTGGTGAGGCCATGGGAGGATTGGAAGCAGGTGGGTCTATTCCCATAGTAGCTGCCCTCTAACTGGTTTCTAGGGGACAGCTATTCATTGCTACCACCCCTCTTATGCCTGGAAAAATGGTTTCAGCTGTCCCAAGGATTTGTCTTCTGAATCTCTGGGAAGTCTTTCCTCTTTGCCCATTAAACATGGCTTTCCTAGATCACACTGATTCATCGATGCTCTCAGCAGCTTTCCGAATTATCACTATCCACAAGCAGCTCCTGGGCTTGCAAAGCATGTGGTGATTGCAATGCCAGTGTCCCCTATTCTTTCCTGATGACCAGTTGTGGGGAGAGCTTGCAAAGCCAACAGTGGAAATAAACCCAATTCGCTTCTAATATGATGAATTTGCTTTGCAGTGACTCCTTGTTTTATTGATTGATTGAGTTCTAATAATAAGTAAAACATTTAAAAGTGGATATCTTATTGATATCAAGTATTTTCCTGATGTCTTTAAGAAGCAAAAACAAGAGTACAGTTGGTAAAGCAATTCTCTTAATCCAGTCAGTAGAGTTGAATGTTTTTTCTTGTTTCCTCTCTCAATTGTTAAATCTCAAGGACTGACCTTGGCTAATGACATTGCTCTGTTCTGCAAACCATTTTTTCTGTTGGTTGGGTCCGTCTGAATGGGAAACTTATTCCTGTGGGGAAGTAGGTTTCACAAATCTGAAGAACCAAAAGTTGCTTTTTTTTTTCTTTAACAAATGCATTATATTTCTAGACTTTTAACTAGAATGTACATGATCCTATATTCTGAGGAGTTATGTTACCTGAAGTCATTTTAGTCTTTTTTTTTGACAGGCAGAGTTAGACAGTGAGAGAGACAGAGAGAAAGGTCTTCCTTTTCCGTTGGTTTACTCCCCAAGTGGTCGTTACAGCTGGTGTGTTGCGGCCAGCGCGCTGCGCTGATCTGAAGCCAGGAGCCAGGTGCCTCCTCCTCGTCTCCCACGCGGGTGCAGGGCCCAAGCACTTGTGCCATCCACTGCCTTCCCGGGCCATAGCAGAGAGCTGGACTGGAAGAGGAGCAACCGGGACTAGAACCCGGGGTGCTGGCGCTGCAGGCAGAGGATTAGCCTAGTGAGCCATGGTGCTGGCCTTTAGTTATTTTTTGACCTTCAGTTTCTTCACATGTAAAATGAATATGCTAAATTTCTTCATTGCTTGATTTAAAAAGTTATGAAAATCTACTTAGTCACAGCATTCAGGACTAGTGATATAAATGGAGATCTTGAAGTGCAGTCTTCAATCAGCATTTGTATAGCAAACTACTTTGTATAAGGTGCTTCATATAAGGTGCTAACATAATGTCCAATGCTAGTTTCCACATTATCCATATTTTGTATGTATAACTATTTTACCACTTCTGCAGAGGACAATAATAACAAACAAATATATAAATCTGTGCCAAGAATTAGTTTCTGCTCTTTGAATCTTCATATGAAATTTATGAGGGATAGGCATTCTTATTGTTCTGTATTACAGATAAAGTTATCAAGGCATGGAAAGATGATCTTGCCCAAGATTATGTAGTAATGTGTAGAGCTGGAAATCCAGTGCAGGTGGTTTTGTTCCAGAGTTCTCATTCGTAATAGATTAAATTATGTAATTAGGGTAAACCAGCTAGTAAGTGAGAGACTCAGATCCTATCTCAAATCTCAAACTTTTTCTCTATCCATACCACCTCTTGTTTACTCAATATCCAGTGTGTTTATCATTTCAAAAATCGTTATAGAAACTGTATGTACATGTGCTACATAAACACACACTTATCTCTGTATATTTGGACAACGTCCCTCAAATATGTTTGTACTAAGAATTCAGCAGACACTCCCCATTCTGATTAGAACAGGGAAAAAGTGATAAAGGACCTCCAACTGGAGACTTCACCATCTTGACAGTCACCGTTTATGCTGAAATGTGCACTGTTTTCAGCAAGAAGTATGATCCCGGTTTTCAAAGGTCAAATAAATCACCTTTAAAGTCGTGAAAAGGTAAACAGACTGATGCCTGGGCAGCTTTCCTGAGTTTATGAGGTCTTCTGGCAACAGGGATATACAAAAGCCCCATCCATCAACCCCACCCCCACCACAGCCCACAAAGCATTTATTCCTGGGGGAGAATCACTCTACCATTCAGGGTAATTTCCCCTCAAACTATTATTAAGAAATATTGAATCAAATGAAAACAGAAACTTCCAGAGTAAACACACCTCTACAGAAAGGTACTTTCTCTGTAGCAAATTTTATAAAAAAGTAGCTGAGCAAATGGTGTGAATATTGGGATAAAAGAGCAAGAACATAATGGAAGAGTGGCAGGGAAGAGGAGAGGGGAGAAATCTAGGGCAGGCTAGTGTGACACAACATAAATAAAGTAGTTGTCACTGATGAGAAGTAATTCTACAGGGCACTGCAGTGAATGTTTGACTGCCAATCATGTTCCACTTTGCTGGTATCATCTTTTAAAGTCTCTAAAAGGGCCCTACAAACCTTCTTTCAGCACATTCTTAAGTTATACATATACGTAAAAAACTCCCTGTAAATCTATAAGTCATCCTGGAAATGACTATTCCGTACAAGAAAATAAATGTCTTTTAAAGACCTTTTCATCAGAGCACTTAAATTCTGTGCTATTATTTCCCAAGCATGTAATGGGAGCCTGTCTGGTGTAAACAAAAACCCTTTAAATAAGTGATTACAGTCAGGGCTAGCAAGCTGCTGAATGGATCCCTGACCATCCAGCCATATTGAAATCCACACCAACCCGCTGGGGGTGATCCTGTCTCATCTCGAGTTTTTCTTCTGGGTCCAATAATTGCCCAAACTAGGCCTTTCCTTCTGGAGAAGCTTCCTCATGCTTTTATGTCCCCTGGTGTCTTCCACCCATCTGCATTTCATAGAAACTTTTCAGGGGGAAGGCCGACTGAATGCTTTTGAATTTCATAAGAATCTACCTTCAGAATTTTGTTTCTTCATTTTTAAAATGAGAAGAGTAAGGAAGATGAGAGCTCAATTTCTTTTAACTCTTGCTCCTTTTGAAATCAAATGGGGATTATGGAATCAATCTCAATTAAATTGATTCAGTAATTTTGATCCCTTTTCTTTTTTCAAGTGAACTTAGCCTGGGATTTGTCCAAGTCAGAATGGAGAGACCACCAAGTGTTCTCATCAACCAGAGACCTAATTGTGGTCATTTATTATAGTCACTTATCTGATAGTAGCTTCACTATTTGTGATAGTTTTACAGGGACAAAATCCACCAGGCATCCAATGGAGTGTATAAACATGTTACCTTGTGACAGGGTGTCTGTTACTTACTGTCAACACTAACTGGCCCTAGCCACATATCTGCAGCTTATATGAAGTAACGATGAGTTTAATAAGCTCCAGTGAAAGCTGCAATGTAAACATCACATCAGGAGTGTTTGCCTTGTCAGGCCTCTTAAACAAATAAAGGTGATGGAGAAGTACAAACAGAACGGGACTGGAGGCTAATGAGATGACCAGCAGGCAGCTTGGGAAATTCCACTGATGCTTCCCGGCAGATGAGATTGTCACGACAGACAATGCATTTGTATTTACAATAGTTAGAAGGGGTGCTGCTCAGAAAATCTCAATTGAAGCTCACTCCAAACTCTAAATTAGGGACTTGGGTGAGTTTACTGTCCATTTGAAAACAGGTGTATGTGTGTGTGTGTGTATATATATATATATATATATACACACATATATAGACACACACATATATAAACACACAATGGGTACCTATTTCTCAAGATTATCATCTTCAGAAGCTAGTAAATCACTTAGTTTTGAAAGGCACTGTGTTGGGCATTATGCAGCCAGCATACGTGTACATATTCCTTTTGTTAGGAAATTTTCATGTGCGATGGCATCAGGTTTTTGTTCAGGCCTTATTAATGGATGACAAAGTGTGTGGTGTTGCACAAATCAGAACATCCAGAGATTTTGAAATATTTTTATATAGCTCTACACCATAACTGTGCCCATGTAACAATATGTGGCCAGTTGCAGATTGTTTCAACCTTATCTTGGAGGAGGGTGGAAGGTTTCCTTGTCAAGGGAAGCAGAGCTTTTGGGAGAAGAGAATATAATCTACCTACAAACATAAAGGAAGAGCAGCATCCTCACGTTTCATCTTCCCTGCTTCCTCCAAGTCTTCCATGATTCCTGCTAGTAGGGATTTACTTCATTCTTCTGGGATTAAAGTATTTTTTCTCTTTGACTTTAAAGTGTAAATATCTCTTGGAAGGGGATCATATTAACCTCTTATTGACAGAATGGTTAACATTAAAGAAGTCATTAGAAGACCTGGGCTCAAGTCTCAACTGGACACCTCTTGGTTGGATGAGACTTGAGACTATTATTTACCTTATTTAACTCTTAATTAGTTCAAATGCAAAATGAAGATGCTGCTGCTTTTTTTTTTTTGTCTTCACAGGATTTTAGAGAGTAGGAACTAGAACCAAAGAGACAATCAATATAAGAATGCTATTATGATTCACAACACACCAATTATTTAACTTTATTTTGGCAGAATGAGACATGGAATAGGGGATATGTCAGAGAGAGCTGTTCTGTAGTAGATTTCCTCAAAATGTATTCTGCAGGATAATAGTTCCTTCTGCCTTGATTGGTGTTATTAAAAAAGGGGAGTTGTGGTCAAATGGTTTTGGGAAAGTAAAGATTGATAAGTTTCTCTTATATAGGACTTCTCAGCCCCTTCAGGAAAGCAATATGACTTGTGAATCTCTTGGAAATGGATTTAATATGCAATGTTGTTCAACTGTGAACAATTTTCTTTAACAGTATCTTAAGGACAAGTATTCTTGAGAGTTCACAGTTGGAAAGTCTGCCTTTCAGTATCAGTTTTGTTTGGAAAGCACAGGGCCTGATGTTCTTTTGAATCCAGGTGTCATAAAGATCTTGAATTTAAAGTAACAAGAGGTAGAGTGGAGATAGAATGAATGTATGGTGGGTGTCAAAAGTGAGCAAGGTGGGGTCGGAGGGAATTGAAAACAAACACTATCTAATTTACATAAATGTAAATATGTATGTTAAATTATATATAATTAGAGCAGTTTAGTGACCTGGATGAAATCCTTTGAAATAGATCAGCTTCCTCTAGAAGACACCCATAGAGCTATGTGACTTCAAGAGATATTTGCATTTGAGAAATATTAGGTTAGGTAAAGTTTCTTTTATTTCAGAATTTCTCACTGTTGTGCATTGTGAGTCTCCAAGGGTGGCACACAAACCCTAGGGCATCATTAAGGAGAAGCAAAAGAGAATAAAGGGGAGAAAGCAGAGAGAAAGTGAATGAAAGTGAGGTGAGTAACCTGGGATTGGTGGAGAACAGGAGGGGCTTTTCAGAGATGATGACATCGTCATAGTTATCATTGCCTGTGATTGCCTCCTCTGTTGGTGAGTTTTGCCATGTTCCTATCCCAGGTAACTAGCTCATGAATGTGGTTCTGTGGTCAACAACAGGGGCAGTATTCATGACTTGAGGGAAACTTGAAGTATTCTACAAAGTATTGATGTAGCTAGAGGTAGAGAATGCCCAGGTAATGGATACATAGCTGATATACAGTCCTTTCTGGGAAGTCCCTTTGTGTGTGTGTGTGTGTGTGTGTGTGTGTATGTATGTGTGGTGGGAGAGGAGGAGGATGGCTAGGGAAGTTTCTTGGATGCACTAATCCAGTTCTGTCCAGCACAACCTGAAGACATACAGGGTATGGGATAGAAGGAGGGAAAGAACCAGTAAGGTGGTAAATGATCCACTCTCCTAAGCTCTGGCTTTGTTGGTATCTAAAATGATCTTCGGCACATAGTAGCTGCTTAATAAATATTAGCTGAATTGAATGGGATGTCTGTAGCATTTGAGAAGAATATAGAACCCTAGACTTTTCTTCTGTATTATAGTCTTGGGAGTGCTATTTTTTATATGAGAAAATGTGGGGTTTTACAACAACACTAAGAAAGATATCAATGATGAGGAACATGTTGGCCTTGTGTTCTAGTAATGGAGGCATTCCTGAAAAGCAGGGCACAACTCAAAGTCTCCATTGTCCTGTTGTATGATTTTAATCCCTCTTTATCTTCATTTCAAATAAATTCGCAATGGGCAGGAATCCTAAACCCTCCCTACTCAAATACTCTTTATTACCTTAATTCATAAAATGTGTTACCAGAGGAATTCTTTGAAAAAGCAACAATTTCTTTCAAGCAATAAACATAAAAATTGACAGAGATCTTTTAAAAGTGAAATGTACCTGTGGCCATAGGGGAGGGGAAAACTTGGTTTGAGAACTTCTAGAGTGCCAGAGGCCCTCAAGTCACTTAGTCTTGGAGTAGTCAATACGCGCTAGGGATGTCTATGTCTAGGTTATAGAAAGGGGCTTTCCCATGGAGCAAGTTCTTTACCAGTGCTGTGAACTGAATTGTAACCCCTCAAACTTCATGTATTGAAGCTCTATCCTCTAAAGCAACTGTACTTGGAGAAAAGGCCTAAAAGGAAATAGTAAGGCTGAGTGAGGTCATCAGAGGGAGGACCTGTTCAGACAAAGATTAGCATCCTTAAAGGGAGAGACACCAGAGTTCTCTCTGTCTCCTGGCCATGTGTTGAAATTGCAAACCAGGAGCAGGGCTCTCACTATTAAATGAATCAGCCGACACCTTGATCTTGGACTTTCCTGCCTCTCAGACTGAGTCAATAAATCTGTTTCTTCTGAAGTTTGCCATAAATGTATAATTCTGAAGAACCTTCCACCAATCGGTACTGGTTGTGGATGACAGTGGGCAGCACTGGGCTCCTTTTTGTTTGCTTTCCCCAAATTCTATCTCTTGCTTTTCTCATTCAGGAAGACACAGCTCCATAGATATAATGCTTTTTTGGGCTGCAAAGAGGATTTTTTTTTTCTGTTTCTTCTCTCTCTCTAGCTACTTTTTCTACTATTTCTAATTATACTGAAACCCCATCTATTAAGCACATAGGTGAGAATGTGCTGGGGACACATTGATGCTTTGATGTATGGGTAACATGACATGTTTTTAGAATAGCAAAGAAAAAATATGTGCTGAGACTCTTCCCTGACAAATGTCAAACTACCCAAACTTCCTAGCAGGAAGCCCAGGTTGGGTCGTGGTTTAAAACTCAGGAAGGCCATCTGTGATGTTAGAGCTCAAAGAAGCAGATGGTTTCTTGAGTTGCTTGGAAATTGAGTTGATAATTTATTTGAAAAAATGTACTATAGGAATGTGTATAGCAATGCTCAGTTATTTAAAAAAGTCTATTAGTTTATAGCAGTGAATGTATGCTGTGCTCTGCCACTTGAAAGGATGTGTTTGACATTTTCTTGAGTTTTTTTTTTTTTTTTGTATCTTCTCAGGCCCTTTCAACTTGGTCAGGGAATTGTGTAGGTGATAGGTAAAAATCTTAATTATGAGAACAATGTCAATATCTCCATAGGTTTCTAAAAATTTTACATATTTTTATGGCTGGTGGGCATAAAGAGATCAAAGATGGCATCAGGTGCCTTCTGTTTCCACATATATGTTGGGTCAGGGTCCAAACAACTTATTTTTAACAGCACAAACCGAGTTGTCTCCAGAGAATCAGAATTTTCATTGGAATTCTCAGGAGCAGGGCTTGGGCAGGGAGAGGGAGAGAGGAAGACTCAATGTCCTTGGCAGCTGGGCTACCACACCAATTTAGAGTTTGGAAGCCTTGGAGCAATTAGCAGATCACATACCATCTGCAGGCATTAATTGGCTGCCCTGGACACCTGCTGCTTAGGGTCTGCTTTATTTGACAAATGGCTAATGAGAGTAGAAGGACAAAGAGCAATAAAGAATATTACTAGCTTCTCATTTACTGAATACCTACAATAGGTTAGCTATTGCAAACTCATTTTTATTTAAGCTTTGTAACAAATTTTGACATTGTTATTATAGTAATACATAGCAATATAGGCATTATAATTATACCCATTTTCATAAGAGAAAACTGAGGTTCAGAACTGACTTGCCTAAGGCTGTGTGGCTAATAGGTAACAAAGCTGAGATGAGTGTCCAAGTTCACACTTTTTTTTTAATCCTGGCACATGGCCACTGTAAATCAGCCAAATAATTGTACTTTCTCAGGCATTTTAAAATTGCCCCAAATTAATGAAGTACTGTTTGCTATTTTTTTTTGTATTTTACATTTTTTCAACTTATATTATTTTTGGAGATAACATTTTTAATTTACATTATAGTCCAAGGCTTAATGGCTTCACTAAATAAAGAATTCATCAAATAAAAAGTAAAAAGACCATAGTCCAGCAAGAAAATAGGCAAGAGCTATGAAAAATAAGCAAATGAAGTAAGTTCTTGTTTCTTATTCTCCAAAGTTTGTAGACTGATGGAGACAAGAAATACTTTTGTAAGTATGTGAATATTTACACATAATGGATGCAGTTGCCAAGTTGCAGAGTGTGAGAACATGAGTATTGGCAGAAGGGACACAGAATACAGGAGTAATGAAACTCCTGCCAACTTAAGACAATGGAATCCCTGAGTCTTGGGGAGTAAAGGCTAGGTGGTCACACCCACAAAATTTAAATTCTTTGAGGGCAAGGACCTCATTCACTAATGTGAAATGGTCCTGGATACAGAGCAGATGTTCAAAATTAATTATTAAATGAATGAGTATATGAATATTTATGGATCTCCTGGTTGATTCTTTAGTGCCCTCCATAGCATTTCATTTACATGAGTAATATTTGCTACAGTGTACCAAAGTACTGCTCAGCCTTTCCGTGTTTGCAGTCCATTTTGAAATGCTAGAATAATTGGCTGAAGACTTGAAGATTAAATGCTTTAAAATCACATTACAGGAGCTAATAATAATCAACACACAACTATTACTGTAGTACAATAAAAACAGTTTGAATAAGCATCCTCAGTTAGTGGACACTTTACTAATATACTCTACAGGCAATCTTGGTTACATTTCTGGTACAACTCATTTCCCATTAGAGACTAAAAACATCAAATACTTGTTTTCCCAGACTCCTTTGCAGCTAGGCCATGGTTCAACATTGGCAGATGGTACTTGGGGGAAATATGATTCTAAAAAAGGAGACCCATGAGAAATTCTTTGCTGAATATTACCATGTTTACCTATGATGACTGTAACTATGGTAGCAATTCTACATCCAGAGGATGGATACTTAAATACTGAGTCAATAGGCTGAGGTTTGAAGATCAGAAACATTGAATAAGCCTTAGATTTAACAACATATTAATCTATTGAACCAATCTTTTTTTTAAAGATTTATTTTATTTATTTGTAAGACAGAGTTACACAGAGAGAGAAGGAGAGAGAGAGAGAGAGAGAGAGAGAGAGAGAGGTCTTCTAACTGCTGGTTCACTCCCCAGATGGCTGCAATGGCCAGAGCTGCACCAACTTGAAGGCAGGAGCCAGGAGCTTCCTCTGGGTCTCCCACGTGGGTGCAGGGTCCCAAGGACCAGTGGAGGATGGCCTCCATTGCTTTCCCAGGCCACAGCAGAGAACTGGATCAGAAAAGGAGCAGCTGGGACTAGAACTGGCACCTATATGGGATGCCAGTGCTTAAGACCAGGGCTTTAACCCGCTGTGTCACGATGCCAACACCCTATTGAAACAATCTTACAATTGCCTTACTCCAAAGTTTTTGTCATGAAAGATAACAAATGTTCTTATATTGTCTCCATTTCAATTGATTATTCTGTTACTAGCAGACACCAAGTATTATTGAATATTATTCCTGTTTGAACACAACTATGTATATCCTTGAACCCTTTCTCATATACTGAAAAAACAGATTTCTCACGTTTTCTAGTAATGTGTGATTTCTTTTCCTTTGGTGCAAGATTGACCCTGTTGTGTCTATATACAATGTTGTTTCTCTAGTCAGCTCATAATTAGCTGATGAATATAGCTCTTAGAGTACTTCTACTCAGTGTAGTGAATATTCCTTTACCTGTTGCTCACAATGGGGAAGTGTATGTGCAAAATGCTTGAGTTATACCAGTGCATTATTGCAGATTGGTTATAAAACACTGCTATGTTGGAATGTTCTGCCTCAGTGTCTTTTCTCCCACAGATTGCACTTTTCTGGATAGTGGGAGGATAACCTACTGATCATTCCATCCCCAAGAACCCATTGTATAATCATATGGAGTACATATTGACTGTGTATATGTGTATATATCAATATAATATTTTAATGTTATGAACAGTTTTTAATTATTTGGGATGTATTAACTCATGTAGCTTTACAACATCCAAAGAGATGGTGATCCAAGCTATGAACCAGAAAATATGACTCAGAGTTCATTCTTGAGCTCATTATATTCCACCTCTCACAAATGAAAGCTTACTAATAAACCCTTGCTGAATTGGACAGAGCTGAAATGGCTCCATGACATCGTGCTCTTCGTGGGATAGACACTAAGTAAATATTTATTGAGTGGAGTCCAGCCCCTGCTCAATTACTCAGGATAAACCAGGGAAGAATCTTTTGAGAGGCTTTGCTTGGTTATGGCTCTGACAGAGACAGCTGCTCTTGGGCACACTGGAACCATTTCCTCCAGGGTCGTCAGCCCAGGTCCAAGCCCAGGTCCTGACTCTGCAAATGAAATCTGAGTGGCAGGTCAAGAGGAATAAGTGGAGACATTAGCGTAGAGTCTAATGGAAAAAAAATCCTTTAGGCAATCTAACTTCTCTTCTGGCAGCCTAATCAGAGGGCAGGAAGAATTTGATGGTTCTTGCCTGAACTCAACTGCTTTTGCCTTTTCTGCCCATGCCAGGAGGCTTGGAGAGAGCTAGGGGTAACAGAGAGGAAAGCAAAAGGCTTTCTCCCAGTGTAGCCTGTTTGTGTGATCAATGGGGAAGATGGCAGAGGCTGTGTGTTCAGAACACAGAAACATGAGGGTAGAGTTAGGGATGGGGAAGGGATGGCTTCATTCATTTAGTTCATAGTTTTTAATTTTATATGACATTTATGAAATATTTGTGTGCTAACATTTAGGAGCTTATAACAGAGGGCCTACAATAATTCAAGGAGGATTATTTTTTTTTTCTTTTGACAGGCAGAGTTAGAGAGAGAGAGACAGAAAGGTCTTCCTTTTCCATTGGTTCACCCCTCAAATGGCCGCTATGGCTGGCGCACTGCGGCCGTTGCGCTGCGCCGATCCGAAGCCAGGACCCAGGTGCTTCCTCCTGGTCTCCCGTGTGGGTGCAGGGCCCAAGCACTTGGGCCATCCTCCACTTCCTTCCTGGGCCACAGCAGAGAGCTGGACTGGAAGAGGAGCAACTGGGACAGAATCTGGCACCCCAACCGGGACTAGAACCTGGGGTGCTGGTGCCACAGGCAGAGGATTAGCCTAGTGAGCCATGGCGCCGGCCCAAGGAGGATTTAAAAAAATACTTTGTTTATTTGAAAGGTAGAGTTTATAGGGAGAAGAGAGACAGAGATCTCCCGTCTGCTGGTTCATTCTGCAAATGGCTGCAATGGCTAGAGCTTGGCTGGTCTGAAACCAGGAGCCAGGAGCTTCTTTCAGGTCTCCCATGTGGGTGTAGGGGCCCAAGCACTTGGACCACTTTCCACTGCTTTCCCAGGCATATTAGCAGGGAGCTGGATAGGAATTGGAGCAGCCTGGGCTTGAACCAGTGCCCATATGGGATGCTGGTGTTGCAGACAGCAGCTTAACTTGCTACACCACAGTGCGGGCCCTGAGGATAGGTGCTTTAAAACAGCTTTAAGAAGGAAAGATACATATTTAATTGAGGAATGCTATGGCTTGAATGTATACCCCAAATTTCATGGGTTAGAAACTTAATCCCCAGTGCAACAGTGTGAAGAGGTAGAGACCCTAAAACATGATTAGGTCTTGAGGGCTCTGTCCTCATGCATGGATTAATGTTGTTGTTTCCACAGTAGTTTCATTATCACAAGAGTGTGGTTGTTGAGGCCAGCATTGTGGCGTAGGGGGTTCAGCCACTGCCTGTGAGGCTGGCACCATATGGCCACTGGGTTGAGTCCCGACTGCTCCACTGCCAATCCAGCTCCCTGGTGATGCTCCTGGGAAAACAGTGGAGGATGGGCCATGTACCTGAGTCCCTGCCACTCACATGGGAGACTTGGAAGAAGCTCCTGGCTCCTGGGTTTGGCTTGGCCCAGCTTGGGCAGTGGCAGCCTTTTGGGGAATGAGTCAGTAGGTGGAGGATCTCTTTCTCTTCCTCTGTCTCTGTAATTCTGACTTTCAAATACATAAATAAATATTTTTTTTAAAAAATGTGGTTCTTAGAAAGGATGAATTCAGCCCCCTTTCTTTTGCCCATGTGATGCCTTCTGCCATGCTCTGATACAAAAAAGTGGCCCTCACCAGATATGGCCCCTCAGTGTTTTACTTCCTGGCCTCCAGAACCATAGGCCAAATAAATTTTTGTTCATTATAAATTACACAGTCTGTATAGAAGCACAGAATGAGTTGAGAGAGGGAGATTTTGGTAGAAATGGAGGTGTGGGGATTGGGTGACACACAATGGTATGTGATTGACGGAACTGGATAATACTTGTGGTTGCTGTAATAGTGAGATTGGTTACACTGCCTTCCCCATGCCTGACAAATAGAAATTATATTGTAAAAATCTTTTTTGTCTTCACCACAAAGGGTGATTTCATGCCATTTGTTATATGATTGGACAAGGCAACAAGATGCCCTCTCATGATTTGAACATAGGCATGAGTGAGCCCTTAAGGGGTCTTATCACTCCCTCTCCATTTATCATGAACTCCTTAGTCCTGAACAGCTCTGATAGATTTTCTATTTTATACATTACTGGAGTGATTTAACACCTCTGAAGTATGTGACAGTTGATTTAGCTGTGAGCAACAACCATCTGAACTGGTAAATGATTGTATCCATACCACTTTGGTGGATGGGGCTGTTTTGCCTCACAGGATATTTCTATTTCCAGCCCTCAATCCAGTCCACCTATTGAGCAGGGCTTGTGTGGGCACAGGTGATTCCAGGTGCTGACCAGCAAGCCTGTGGTGGCCCTCCCTACTGGGCTATTGTTTCCTCCTCTGTGTGACCACAGCCTCTTGCTGTCTGGAGCTGATAACAGAATCATAAATCTCCCTTCTGGCTGCCAAGTGGCACCTGAAACCTCAGCCCGGACTTGATGTGAGAAAACAAGATAAGGCATTATGACTGACTATGGGGCATTTTTAAGTTATCCAGAGAGGTAGAGGGAATTACTGGTGGTTATAGGCATCAATAGCATTCCTCCAGGCACTGTCTGCCCTGCCAAGTAAATCTCTGTGTGTGAGATGAATGGTGGTACCTGTTGATATTATCTAGCTGTTGGGTCTGCATCAGTTTTCTAAACTTGTCAGCAGATCTGTGGATGCTTCTTGCTGAAATAATATAATGGGACAATTAACAGAACATGCTAGGAATTTTCTTGGGCCTGCAAAGAGCTGGGGAGTTGATGGGTGACTATATGATACTGTCCAAATGTCTTGACTGAACATTTAAGGACCCCTATATCTGGCCTTTTGTACCATATTCAGGTAGTGAGGGCTCTCCTTGGTGGTGGTTGCTGCCTCTGATGAGTTGTTCGGGTAGGGGCTGCTTGGCTACTCTTCAGGATCTCACTGGGAATTCAAGTCTAAGAAGAGAGTTTGAACTGATCAGCTTGTAAGAGGCTTTTCTGTTGTGAGAATGAGTCTATGACAATTTTATTTATTTATTTATTTGACAGGCAGAGTGGACAGTGAGAGAGAGAGAGACAGAGAGAAAGGTCTTCTTTTGCCGTTGGTTCACCCTCCAATGGCCGCCGCGGCTGGCGCGCTGCGGCCGGCGCACTGCGCTCGTCTGATGGCAGGAGCCAGGTGCCAGGTGCTTTTCCTGGTCTCCCATGGGGTGCAGGGCCCAAGCACTTGGGCCATCCTCCACTGTACTCCCAGGCCACAGCAGAGAGCTGGCCTGGAAGAGGGGCAACCGGGACAGAATCCGGCGCCCCGACCGGGACTAGAACCTGGTGTGCCGGCGCCGCAAGGCGGAGGATTAGCCTGTTGACAATTTTATAGCTGTATGAAACTTGAGTCCTTGATAAGCCCTCCTCAACTGAGATTCAGTGATAGCATTAAGCTTTAATACTTAAGGCATCTATTGTATGTAATGATTTATATTCTTTCTTTTGTATCTAGAAGAGTATTATCGTTAGAAGAGAGAAAATATCACTCAAAACTACTTTTTGTTTTCTGTGGTTCAGAGAAGGAGTGCCTCTGATTTGGAGATGAGTGATCTTTAAGGGGTAAGTCAAAGCTTTATCTAGAGGAATTGTTACAAAGGATAGAGTTGCTTGCAAGGACCAGATATATGGGGTGGTTGGTGCAAGACAGAGATAGTAAAACTATTTTTAGTCTGGAGATGGTCTTATTCTCAGAAACAAAAACATATATGTATGTGTGTATAGTGTGTATATATATATATATATATATATACTATTTTGCATATATAACATATATATGCATATATAGTTACATATATGTATATATAGTTATATAGCAAGATATAGTTTGGTGATATCCTTGATAAAGTTTATACATTGAGATGGTCTCAATGTGAACTGGCTAGTGTGGAAGTTAGTCACATAGGTATGTGATTAGCAAAAGTTCATTCAACTCCAGGTCCTGCCATCTTCTCATATTAATACTATTTTTTCCTTCTTCTCTGCTATGGGTCTAGCCTGTCATGACAAATGATATTATCATCTTCAGAGAGGGACCTCCCTCCCAGTGGGACTACACCTTGAAGTGATTTTGATGTCTTCATCTCAACTAGATTAAGCCCACAAACTGGGCTGCCTGTAACTACCAAAATGGTGTCAAAGGGGAGCACACCCAGAATGCTTTGGGAGGTCATGATAAACACTCCTGATACTTTGCAGCTGTGTCCATCATCTGTGCATTCCCAATAAAATTTTATGATGCTTCCAGACACCCAGCTGCTTGTGTTCATGGGGACAGCACTTCCTCTGCTGCACCATTCAGATCTGTCCCACCTGGGACTTGTTTCCCTTTTTCATCAACCTCTTGCAAATGACAATGAAACTTCATTATTGCACAGCTCCTGGGAGGGAATTTGAGAAATGTCATGTCCAGGAAAGTGTTCTGTAGAGGCAATTTCATTTTATTAGACATGGGTAGATGTATTCCATGGTGCCCAACATTCAGCAGAACTAATTTTGAGCTCTGGAAAGCATTGTAGAAAGGACCACCAATTCTTTTGTTAAGCACAAGATACACAGTATTTCTCTGAACAGAGTCCTCAAATTTCTCTTCTTCTGAACTTGTTTCCTCATTGGTAGAATAGTGATAACTATACATCACTACAGAGGGTTGCGTGTAAATCATTTATAGCAGTGTGAGCCATACATTAATGATCAGTAGATTGTGCTATTACCTTGAGTGTTAGAGCTTTATACTATTTTCTAAGAATTAAACACTAAGGGTCATGTGGTCCAACTTACTACTATATACTTGGCATCCCTCCTAGGGAAGAATTCTTGCAGTAAAAGACATATTTTTGTTTTGGACGTAGTCCTAACCAAGCCATGTCACCTTGTCCTTCCAAAGGGGCAATTCTACCTCAGATCATCTGCTAGTTCCAAGAGTTGTTGTTTCCTAGCAGCTCCATTTTACAGGCTTTCTTCATCTGCAGAGGCAGAGAGTGAGAGCAAGAGAGATACAATGTTTTCTTTCTCTTTTTCTTTAATTTAAAAATGTAATCATACCAGGTACACATATGTATTTTTTTCTTATAAAAACTATAATTTTGTACAGTTTTCTCCCTTCCTTTCTCTTCTTTGGTCTCAAAATTAAGGTAAGCACTGTGGATCATTTGGTGTGTGTCTTCCCAACTTTTCATTTCACCTTACATGCCTAGTGTTCTTTTTTTTTTTTTTTTTTGGTTTGTTTTGACAGGCAGAGTGGACAGTGAGAGAGAGAGAGAGAGAGAGAAAGGTCTTCGTTTTTCTAGTGTTCTTTTAGTAGAAAATACTTAGCTTTTTTTTTTTTGTGTATGTAGATGTTTTAAACAAATGAGATCCTGCAGTGTTATTTGCACTTGATTGTTTTTATTCTATTCGATGTGTCTTAGAAATCTAGCCATCGTATTTCATAGTGGTTAATTTCATTTGACTGCTGTATGCAGCAAATATTGCTTGATGTGAGTATCTCAGTTTATTTTACCATTCCTCTGTTGATGAGCACTTAGTTTGTTCCCAATTTTTCAGTATTAGAAACTACATTGAAGTAAATCATCTTGTATTTGCTTGATTACTTTTTATTATCTTATTCAATCTATATTTTCCAAGAGAGAGGATAATTTACTGGGTTATAGAGTAAGAACATTTAAATTCTAATAGATGCTACTGAATCATTCTCCAAAATTGTTGTCAGTTTTATCCTCAGTGGTGGTATGAGAATGCCTGAATTTTTCTGTTGTCTGTGTTTATAAGGAAATGTAATTTGTTTTAGAAATGGATTTCCCTATTTTGGTTATTTATTCATATATCTATATCACAGAAATATATTTGTTTTTATTATATAAATGTAAGCCAACCTTCTACACTCCCTTTTCTTTAACATTTTTTTCTTTGTTTTATTTATTTTTTATTTTTTATTTGACAGGTAGAGTTATAGATAGTGAAAGTGAGAGACAGAGAAAGGCCTTCCTTCTGTTGGTTCACTCCCCAAACAGCCACCACAAAGCCAGAAGCCAGCTACCTCTTCCTGGTCTCCATGCGGGTGGGCCATCCTCCACTGCCCTCCTGGGCCACAGCAGAGAGCTGGACTGAAAGAGCAGCAACTGGGACTAGAACCTGGCACCCATATGGGATGCTGGCACTGCAGGCAGAGGATTAACCAAGTGAGCCATGTTGCCGGTCCCAGGAAATATAATTTGAAAAAGAGGTTTAGAATCCAACCATGCAAAAGTTTCAACTGGTATAGACCCAACTGCAGGCATAATCCATTATCAGTTTACTGACTTGTCAGTGTATTGGATAACAATTAGAAGTCTTATTGGCTGATTGTGGCAGGGATGTAGATGTAAGAAATAAAATCCTTCCTCAGTTCTGGACTGTCTGAACTCAGAGTATCCTCAAAGTTTGCAGTTGGGTTTTGGTGACTTGGCAGGTGAAGAAAGTGGATGAAAACGTGGTCTAGAAAAGCATGGGATTTTGGGGGCTTACTCTGGATGCTAGGGCTGTTTTGGGCATCTGAAAAGCCTGAAAGAAATGTGGAAAAAGGCCAGTTATCTTGATTTCATTGATCTGTAGTTAAACAAAAAACAAAAACAAGTCCTGGAAACAAGTGTTTGAATTATATAAACAGTGGTTAAGTTAATCCAGGATAAGACACCAATTAGGCTAAATCTGATGCCTGGAGCAAATATTTTAAACTCTTACTTCCCTCTGCCTGGTTCTTCTGGCAGGAAAGCATGGATTGCAGAGTTCAGATATTCTTGAAACTATGCTTTTTCTCATTTCTATTTACTAAGTATTTGTGGAGCACCTCCTGTATTCCAGGTACTATGCTCAGCACTAGAAAATCAAAGGTGAGCAAAATATATGTCATTTCTCACAGGGCTTATAGTCAAGTGGGGTATGTGTGTATCAAGATGACATAGTTTAGTGTTACAGAGAATATTAATAAGAGAGGTGTTTGTGTTGGGGTGTTGAAGGTCACTGTTCCCTGTCCCTGGGAGCCTGGGTAATTGGGATATTTCTATGTAGTGTTTATGACAATGTATTCAAACAGAAACCTTGTCATCCTCTGACCTAGCAGGGCACTGCACCATAGAGAAGAGAGGCAGCGGGCTAGGAAAGACTATCAGCAACCACATGTAGTGATACCATCTCACTTGGACCTGGATGGAAGGCTCCCAAAGAAGAGGGACTGGTGGCTGTCATGGCTCTTTTAGTCCTGGAGACCCAAATGGTTTTTTCTGGCTAGTGCAGTACCCAGAGAGGGCTAAAGAATTGTCTTTTGAAGGACATTTCCTGTGCTATCAAATCTGCTGGAGATGCAGGCTCTGCTGAAATCCCCATTCTAGAGCCAGATCAGGAGCTCTGTGGCTTCTTTCACTGATATTAAGAGTGACCATACACTGTAGAGGGGGGGTCAAAGGAGACCAAAGCCCAAGGAAGTCTCTGGGTCCACATGGCTGGGTGTTGGAGGTGGGGTGAGGGGGGCCAGTTACAGAGACAAGCACAGAGCTGAGCAGATTATTTAGATAAAGATTAGGGAGAGCTTTTTCTGACTCATGCTCCCAGGATTCTGTGTATTTTTTCAGCATAGGAGAAAGAATAAGCTGACAGCAAACAAATTAAAGTGATATTGAACCTTGGGTTGAAAGATTTGATGCAAAAGGAGTGCCTCTTGATGGGCAAATTTCACAGGACAAAGCAAAACAAGCATTTTGTTGAAAAACTGAGAAAGGAGTGCTGGGATAAGGATCAAGGCAATGGTTGTCAACTGGGGATGATTTCATCCCTGAAGACATGTGACAATGTCTGAAGACATTTTTGATGGTCATGACAAATTGGGTGCTACTGGCATCTAGTAGGTGGAGGCTAGAGATGCTGACAAACCTCCAACATTGCATAGGACAACTCTACACAAAAGGGAATTACCCAGCCCCCAGTTGAGAAACCATGTTTTGGTGAGAAAGGGATGGTGAATGAATATTCGATTTTGTGGTACTAATGATTATCATTTTGAAATATTTAAAAATTTTAAGTCTTTCAGTTTTATTTTCTGTGAATATCTTTAGGAGAGTTTCTTTTGTTTTTTAAAAATTTAAAAAAGATTTATTTATTTATTTGAAAGTCAGAGTTATACAGAGAGAGAAGGAAAAGCAGAGAGAGACAGAGACAGAGAGACAGAGAGAGGGAGAGAGAGGGAGAGAGAGATCTATCTGCTGGTTCACTCCCCAATTGACTGCAATGGCCGGAGCTTCAGGGATCTGAAGCCAGGAGCCAGGAGCTTCTTCCAGGTCTCCCACATGGGCTCAGGGGCCCTCCTCCTCCTCTAGAAATTAATTCCTCAAAGTTCTCAGAGCTGGAAAGTCCAAGATAAATGTGCCAGAAAAGAAGGTTTTATTCTGAGGCCTATTTTTCCTGTCTTAGCCTGTTGTGCCACAGTTCAGACCTTCACAGCACATCTGTTCTTGCCTTCTGGCCTGTTCCTACTAGGTGGTACTTTGTGTCAACCCTTTGCTTCCCTTTGCCTTCGTGGAGGGCACACACCCATTCAGCTGCTCTGATCAGACCCATCTGCTCCCTTCTCCTAGATGAAGTTCCTGAAAACCCCTGCCTGGCTTGGGTCCCTGGAGGACAGTGTTGTGAGCCTGGCCCCGGGGCGTGCTGCATTTCTCCTTCTATGTTGGGGAAGAGAGTGCCCAGCATGTTGCTGAGGCACCCAGGTGCCTAGATGGGAGCAGTGCAGAGATTCCAATTAATGGAAGGGCTCTGAGTCCTCATGTACTAACCTTCCCCAGCCTTGGCTGCCTCTCCCTCATCTACAGACTCAGCCCCTAAAAGGGGGACCAATCCTTCCCGTAGGGGAAATTTAAGGAGCTCAACTTCAAGACCACCATGATTTGGCATCAGCACTTTTGCGCTATTTCTACTCTGCCACTGACCATTTTGGTGACTTCATAAAGTTCATCTGATTGAGCTGTTTCTTTACTTGCACGATGTTATCCTTGTATCTATTATTGGTTGTGCAGTCTGTGCTTGGTGATGGTAGACATATGAACTCATTTAACCTTCACAAGAAGCATTGCAAATAGGTACAATTATTTTTACCATTTCTTCAGATGTAGAAAATAAGAGTCAAAGGTTAAGTAATAATTCTTGTACTGCCTACCTGACAAATGGTTATAGGAATTAAATAAGATAATGCATATAAAAGGACTTCGTGAACTGTAGATATTAAATACATATAATTTGGATGATTCCATCTAGTTGAGATTCAGACTGGGGAGCCAGGGAGGAGAAACGATGAAGTTCTAAGCCCAAGTAAACTTGCCTTCTGAATTGTTTGAAAAACTATAATAAGATTCATATCAATACTGTTTTTTCTTCTATATTTTTGTTGTTCTAGAGTCAAAGTACAGAGAGTTTCTGATTTTGTTGTCCCACTGGATTTTTGACCTTGTACCAGGGTTCCAATGAATGACTATACACTAGGTAAAACTATATTATGGTTTTTAATTAGAAAAGTCATTATAAAAGACAGGTTTTCTGTGCCTTAAAACATTTAATATTTTTAAGACTCAGTAGAAATCCCAAAGCAGTATCACTAGAAAGAGTAGAGCCTCGTAAAAATGCATGATGAGGGAAGAGCACTCACTTGGGTGTCTGAGTTTAAATATATTAGAAAGATATCACATTACTTTATTTCCTGATTCATACTTAGTGACTAATCTTAATGATCTTTTACTTAGCATAAGCAAATGGCTTTCTATGGAGAGGAGTTTCCCCCTTTAAGAAGCAGTGTCTGTGAGTCTCCCTCATCTGCAGTTTGAGATGCATGGCCCACATGACAGCTAATATCTGAGGGCATATGAGTCTTGAACCTTCCATCTGAGGATTCAAAATTTGGCTCCTTTACCAAGTTGAGATTGGAGGTGGTGCTGCTGCCCCAACCCCATTTCCTTCATAACTGAAGGGTTATTTGAGTTTTTAGGCTTTAAACAAGCAACTTCAACTCTGCTTACTCAGCCTTTATATCTTGGCTCCCCTAGTCTCTTAGGTGGTCTTACCATCTTCAGTCTCATCCTTAAATAAAGACGATACCTGGTGCAGGAGAAGGGCTACAGTCAACTTACAGCTGACACATACAGAAATACCCTTCTCCGTTGTAAGTCACTGAGATTTTGAAGATACTTATTACTGCATCAGAGATAACTAAGGCATGAGGCAAGAGACTTCCTTATGATTTGAACCACTCTAGGATGGTCCTTCTGTTATTTTTAATAAAATAAGGCTTTCTATTGATTTTAGGGAAAAAAAATTATTTTGGATTAAACACAAGGTCCTTCAAGATCAACTATGTGCCTGATTCTCTATTTTCATATCTTTTTGATACATTTTAATTTATTAATATATAGAAAACATATTTCATAAATTTCATAAATTTCATAAAATTATTCTAAGAATTCAGTGGTACTTTACTCCCACCATCTCCTTCTCCTTTCTCCTTCCTTTCTTTGCTTTTTTCTTTTAATTTTTGTGATACCATTACTTTCAATTTACTGTATAATCACAGACCCAATACTCTAAATAAAGAGCTCTACAAGTAAAGTAAGTAGATCACTGTTCTGTAGACAGATAATTATTATGGACAACAATTAAATCACAAGATGTCAGTTTATCTCAATAAACATTAATTTTTTAATTTATTTTTTATTTAGTAAATATAAATTTCCAAAGTACAGTTTATGGATTGCAATGGCTTTCTCCCCCCCATAATTTCCCTCCCACTCACACCCCTCCCATGTCCCGCTCCCTCTCCCATTCCATTCACATCAAGATTCATTTTCAATTATCTTTATATACAGAAAATCGATTTAGTATATATTAAGTAAAGATTTCATCAATAATAAACATTAATTTTTTGGTATGCTATATATTAGCTATAACCAAACATAAAACATGATATTTATCTTTTTGGGTCTGGGTTATTTAATTAAGCATAATGGTCTCCAGTTGCATTTATTTTGTTGTACAAGATTTCATTCTTTTTTTGTTATAGCTGAGTAGGATTATATCATTTATATGTACATTTTCTTTTATCCTGTCATCAGTTGATGGATGTCTGAGTTGATTCTATAGCTTAGCTGTTGTGAATTGAGCTGCTATAAACATGGGAGTACAGATAACTCTTTAATATGATGATTTCATTTCCTTTGGGTATATCACCAGGAATGGGATACGTGGATTATACGGTATATCTATTTTCAGCTTCCTGAGGAATCTCCATACTGTCTTCCACAATGATTATACTAGTTTATATTCCCATTGATAGTATATTAGGGTACCCCTTTGTTCCACATCCTTATCAGCAGTTTGAAAGACAGAGTTAATGAGAGAGGTAGAGACAGAAAGAGAGGTCTTCCATCTGATGGTTCACTCCCTAAATGGCTGCAATGGTCGGAGCTGAGCTGATCTGGAGCCAGGAGCTTGGAGCTTGGGGCCTGGAGCCAGGAGCCAGGAGGCAGGGGCCAGGACTTTGTTCCAAGTCTCCTATGTGCGTGCAGGGGCCAAGAGACTTTGGCCATCCTATGCTGCTTTCCCAGGCACATTGGTAGAGAGCTGGATCAAAAGTAGAACAGCTGGGACTCAAATTGGCACCCACATGGCATGATAGCACTGCAGGCTGGGACTTTAACCCATTGCACCACATCGCCAGCCCCAGCTGTTATATAATTTTTTAAATTTTTGGATGACATCCACTCTAACTGGTGTGAGGTAAAACCTCATTGTGGTTTTTATTTTCATTTCCCTGATGGCTAGTGATCCTAAGCATTTTTTCATGTGTCTATTGGCCATTTGAATTTCATTGAAAAATGCCTGTTCATGTCCTTTGCTAATTTCTTAATTGGATTGTTTGTTTTATTGTTGTTGAGTTTCTTGAGTTCCTTATATATCCTAGATATTAATTCTTATCAGATGCATAGTTTGCAAATATCTTCTCCCATTCTGTTTGATGCCTCTTCACTTTGTTGAGTGTTTCCTTGTTGTGCAGAAGCTTGTTAAGAAGCTTAATGTAATCCCATTTGTCTATTTTTGCTTTAATTGCCATCCTCATTTCTTATCACCCTTCCTAAGCATGCTATATTCTGGAAGTACTGAATGATGCTAAAATGCCAAGCTAATTCATACTTCCATAGCTTTGCATAATTTGGACCCTTTGTCTGGAGTAACAGGTTCTTCTTATTTTCTTACTACTTAGTCTTCATCATGTAATTCCAACTTATACTTCAAAGTTAACTCCACAATTCCTAGTTCATCTAGGGAATCTTCTCCTATGTCCTTTGTTTATATTAGTTACTCTGTCTTGGTAGACACTTCTCTCAAGCTTGTGCATTTAGAAGGGGCCAGTATTACCAGATTGGTACATCATTTCAGGACATTATCAATGCCTTTATACATAAACTAGAAATGATATCATTAAAAAATTATAGCTGATATGCTTTTCTGTTATTCTACCATCAAGTGTTTGCATGGTATCTAATTCAATGACCACATGGTCCATCTCCAAGCTGCTTACCTACCCTCTTTGGGAAGCGCTTTGGATATGGCTTACATGGAAGAGCATCAGAGGTTCTTGCAGTGTTGCTACTTTCCTAGAATGTCCAATTCTGGTTATTGGCCTCAAATGCCTCTTTTCCCTTGTACTGTCTGACTTCTTGAAGCTGAATGAAGTGCTAGTAAACATGTCACAAGGAAATTGGGTTCAATCTCAGAATCTCCAGGCCCCAGTCAGTGACCCTGAACATGCTTGCCTTAGGTTTAGGGATTCCTGTACTCAGAAAGTGAGTGATCCTGGAAGGCCCACAGTTGGTCCCTATTGCCAGACCCAGGGAAGCCACTTCTTGGGTTGCTGCCTCTCCCCTTGCTCTGAACATTGTACCCTGAGGCTCAGAATCATCCCCGCCTACTTGTTCTGTTTGATTTGTGTTCACATGGCTCCAAAACATCAGGTTTACCACTTGCCTCTGATAGTTTCTCAAGATAAAAACAGATGCTGAGAAAGGAAATTTTTTCTATTTTGTTTCATTATATTTAAATAGCAAAGGCTTTGGGCTTTTCAGATGTCTACATCTGTTTGCATAATTTCATTTCTTGCCAAAAAATTATATGCTAACATTATTTTAATGGATAAAACTAAAGTCACACAAAGTGGTTCAGTGATGTTCATTTTCCACTACTACTCTTTCATGCTTCTGTTGTAGGAACCCATCTAAGAGTTCTTATGCTTTGGAGGAAAATTGTGTCTGAAGGTTTTTTTTTTGTGTGGTAGAAACCTAAGGCTTAAGGAAACCCAACTGGCCCAATAATTCTGTCTTCCTTTTAGCCTTGAACTTATTTACCTTGAAGATTACTCTGAAATAATTTCAGGAATATAGGTGCCTAAAGCTATATTTAAATATTTTTATTAACTTCTTGAAATTTCTGAGGTGATAAAGGGGTTAGAAGAAGCATTCCCACTATATGATTTACTGCCCTCAACTTGTCCCTGACAAATCCCTACAATTTTTCTTAAAGATCTATTTACTTATTTGAAAGTCAGAGTTATACAGAGAGAGAAGGAGAGGCAGAGAGAGAGAGAGAGAGAGACTGACTGACTCTTCCATCTGCTGGTTAACTCCCTAAGTGGCTACAATGGCCGGAGCTACACCGATCTGAAGCCAGGAGCTTCTTCTGGGTCTCCCACATGGGTGCAAAGGCCCAAGGACTTGGACCATCTTCTACTGCTTTCCCAGGCCATAGTAGAGTGCTGGATCAGAAAAAGAGCAGCCGAGACTTGAACCAGTGCCCATATGGGATGCCAGCACCGTAGGTGGCAGCTTTACCTGCTAAGCCACAGCACCGGCCATGCTGACATCTCTAGGAGACTTAAGGTGCTAACAAGTGCTAGAAGTTTTCTGGGCGTCTGCTAAAACAGAATTTAGTAATTTAAAACTCGGCCACCCTAACCTAGTACTTTAAACACAAATGCTTGACATGTTGTTAATTTTCTGCCATGCTTGGGTGCTGGAGCATACATATCTCTTCCATAGAACAACTCTTTCTGAAGACCTTCAACCTTAATTGATTTCATTAGTCCTGGCACCAATAGTCACACTCCAAATCAACCACAGGACTTGAAGATCTACCAGAGGAAATCAAAATGGAGGGGGTTTTGTTCTGGGGAATTTACACAGCTGAAGAAATTCATTTAAAAAGGACAAGAGAAGGTCTAAATTTGAACCTACAACTGGGACATCAAGTCCAGGAATGGCTCAAGTCAAAGGTGAATTGGGTGGTTGATCCAATTGCAGGCCAGTTAGCACCGTGGTTCTGTGTGGTATCAAAAGATGCTGCGACCATGAAGACTGAATCCCCGGTCTTTCATATAATGAGAACCTTCATGGTAGTAACCATCAGTATATCTGAGGACATGTATTTTGATGGAGGCACAGGAATCAGGATATAGATTCTAGGGACAAGGTATTGGGTGGGGGTGGTAGACCCAGTTACTTCAAAAATTGGAAAACTCCATTCAAAGAAATTCTCTATAGGATAGTTGACCAAGAGCAGAAGTGAAGGGATATTTATTTAAATATTTGGCTTATATTAATTTTTCCCAATTAAAAATTAAAACCAGAAAACAATTAGTGTTATTGGGATGGAGGAAACTTTATAGAGCAACACAATTGCCTTTCATGATCAGTTAACCAGAAATAGACAGAGTTTACAGTAGATAAGTGTCCTCAGAGCTCTCTGTGATTTTAGAGATTGATACTCTATAGAATTTGAGATCTGTTTTCTCTTTTTCCATATTAGCATACTCTTTTATAAAGTTATTCTGATGATTTAGTCACGTTTACTACATCACATAAGTATTCTATAATTTATTTAGTGACTCCACTATTTTTAGATATTTGGCTTCTTTTTTATATTATTCATTGCTAAGCTATTTTCATATACAACTTTATATACATATTGATTTTCTAGAATACATTTCTTAAAGTGGAATTTTTCTGGATCCAAGGGAATGGCCATGTGGTCTAGAAATATACAAATCTGAAGACCCAGATCAAAGATTTTTTTTGGGGGGGTTGATGAGGGTTTCCTGGCCTGATATCTGCTGGGGACTGTGGTGAAACTGGGATGCGTGGGACTAGGGCTTGTCATTGTCAAAATCTGCTGGACTATAAAGGGAAACTTCTGAGGTGTCTAGTCTTGGCTCTGGTCACTTATATATGTCCATAGATGAGTAGCTACTTTTCTGGCTTTGTTTCCTCATTTGTAAAATAATGTGGTTAAATTTCATGATCTTGAAGCTCTGTTTAAACTCTAATGTTTTCTCATTCCCAGAGGGAGTGAAAACAGTGAATCTCCCAAATTTGGAGGCCAGATATTCAGTGACCACTTAGTAAACTTGGTTTATATTTCAGAAGATTCTTGTTATACAGAAGGATAATCTTTAGGTTCTGGAAAATAAGGTCCATCACTCCCACCCCAGACCCAAGACACTAAGAGAGTGTGCTTAGCAGCTGCCCTGTTTTTAAGTGTGAATTACTGAACGATTGCCATCCTCCTTTAATGCTCCCCTCTCCTATATGCAGCTGAGATAATAAATTCTTACTTCAAGGAATTAGCTTTTAAAGGCTCTTATTTTCTCCTTTTATGTGGTTGCTACATATACACAAATAAGGAAGAGCAGAGGTGAATGGTGGAGAGCAAACAAAAACTCAGAAATAAAAAAAATGTGAAAGTGAGATTTCATGAATGAATCTAGGCAGCCAGAGGGAGAGGGTTGCTCCATGAACTCACTGAGGTGGCCAAGCTGTAATGGGTCCCAAGGAATCTTGGAGACAGCCGTGTACTCTGCCCTTCTCATTGCTAGCATCTTGTGCCCCAACTCCAATGCTAAGGTCATGTCTCAGCTTTCCATACCACCTTGTGCAGAAAAAATGGTCTATGGTACAATCTGGTAATTGAATCAAATCCTCCTGGTTGATTGGGTCAGTAGATGAATGATGGTGAGTGGTTCTTTTCTTTTGGTGCAGCTGAGTTGCTGTTAAAATGTGATTGTAAGCACTTAGAACAAAGCAGTCTGTGCAAGAAGCCAGTGGGAACCCGATGGGAAGGCAGCCATCCACATGGATAATTTATTTCAAATCACACCCAGGAAATCCAGTTTATTTAAACAAAAGCCTAGGCCAGGAGGGAGAGCAACTGGGGAGCAGCCATGAAATGTTAAGTATTGCATAGCTGGGTAAAGCAGGACTGGGAGATCCAATGACTGTTGAAATTATTAGAGAATGTAAACTCATCGGATGACATCTAATCCAGCCATATTTCCCTTGATTATTTCACCCCAGCAGGGTTTACTTTCCCATCAGAACTGGATCACAGAGCTGTCAGCTGGCGTTTTTGAAGGGTGATTTGCTGCTCTAATGATGATACTGAAATCTGTTTATGGTTGTTTATCTAAGGGTCATCTTTCTTCCGAGGCAGCTTTCTTCTCCTGGGAGTCTATTTGGGCCACTCTCTTTAATTCCCCAAACAGAGCAACTGTCAGGATTTTGTAAAGGGGAAGTTTTCTGTCTATGTTAATTTTATGACCAATGACTGTGTCATAGTTGTTGAGCAAACTCTGTTAAAAATTATGCCTTATACATTCAAGATGCTTCAGAGTGAGCCCTGCCTGTGCATATGTATTATTTCTTACACTAGTTATGAATAACATTGTGATTATATGTATTAGTTCTATGAATGGCGAAGCAACAATTACATATATAGAGCAGTTTACAGTGTTGTTCTAAGCAACAATCCTAGGATGTGGATACTATTTTCATCTCCATTTTAGGGGTGAGGAACTCAAAGCACAGAGAGGTTGAGTCATTTGCCCTGAGACACACAGCTAGTAATCTTTGTGCTACTTATTGAAGGCAGGAAAATGAGAACTGTATGGTATGCAACAGTGTGTAGAGTTTTTAAATTGAAGTCTTCATTAGAGCACTTCCAGGGGAAACTGGCTTTCAGAAGGCGCAAACTTTCCTTTAAATTGTGTGTTTTTAAAATCATTTTTGTGCAAAGTTTGTATTGTATCACATACTTGAATTTGATTTATCCCAAATCTATACAAAACTTTTTAATGAAGCTCAGGATATATTTTGTTTGTTTTTTCTTTTTTTTATTCATTCAAATACTTTTTTAATGACTTGGTTAAAAGAAAACCAATAAGAAATAATCATTGTCCTCAATGAGTTGATGCTACGTTAAATGTGTTCACTTATTTTACTTTTTAAAATAGTGACTGAGGGGTAGGTATTGTAGCACAGTGGGTCAAGCTGCCACTTGGGATGCCCACATCCATATCAGAGAGCTGGTTCAAATAGCGTCTACTCTGTTTCTGATCCAGTTTCCTTAAAATGTATCCTAGGAGGCAGAAGATAAAGGTTCAAGTGCTCTATTAGAATAGGGAAAATAGCAGAAGGTGAAGGCTTCGCATCACCTCAGTTACATAGTTTACATTTTGGGCTTTTGGAAAGTTTATATAGGATGATGGAGGTTATTTATTTCAAATATATAAATAAATCTATTTGAGAAAAAAGCTAATAACTGAATGTTAAGATCTTTATGGCCAGTGTAGTCTGTGAGTCTAAGGAGAAGGACCAAAATCTTGACCTTCCTCAGGATTCTATGCCAGCTTCCCTCTTGATCTAAGTGATTTCAATGCATAGTTGGTCACTTAGTCACTTTGTTTAGGCATGTCCCCTGAGCTTTCGTTGTTACAGCCAGCACTAGGCTATGTGCTTCTTTTTGAGCTGGGACTGAGACTTGGTTAGAAGCATCAAGGAGGGTAACTGTCATTTTAATTGGAGGCTTCAGTTTTCCATTGTCAGGGAGCTTTGCTCTGTGACCATGTATCTGAGTGTCTGTGGCTTTCAGAGAATTCATGGAAATTGTGTTGAATTTTCTTGTATATATACCCATATGCTCTGTACTTCTCTGGGGGGAGAGGATCCATAATTTTCAGTAGATTGTCAAAGGATCCATGACACCAAAAATTTATATTGCAGCAGGTGTCTAATATGCATTGTCCATCAGAGGTTAAGGGTGGGACTTGGGAATCTTTGACATCGGTAGGTGATTATGGTGTCTGTTTGCTGTCTGCTTTTTGTATAATTTTAAGACAAATCATTAAGACTTTTGTTATTGTTGACAAAAGGAAAAGCTGACATGTACAGATTTTATTACTGTATTTTTATAAAGATACAACTTTTCTATAAAATTTGACATAAAAATATTTTAGAAAATTGTCATGTGTCTTCACTTTAATATGACTACTTATCATTTTGATTTTTTCCTCAAAATTTTCCACATATCCACATAATAGTAATTATAATTCCCATATGATTTATATGTTGTTTTGTTATTCTTTTTATGAATTTTCTTTAAGGTATGCAAATTTAATGTATTTTATAAATACAGATTTAGGAACTAGTAGTACTTCCCACCCTACCATCTCTCTTGCTTCCACCCTTCTTCCTCCTTCCTCTCCTATTCCCACTCTTGATTTTTACAGAGATATATTTTCAGTTTACTTTATACTCATAAAATTTACCCTACATTAAAGGGTTCAACAGGGGCTGGCACTGTGGTATAGAGGGTAAAGCTGCTGCCTGCAGTGTTAGCATCCCATATGGGTGCCGGTTTGAGTCCTGACTGCTCCACTTCCAATCCAGTGCTCTGCTATGGTATGGGAAAGCAGTGGAAGATGGCCCAAGTCCTTGGGCTCTTGTACCCACATGGGAGACCCCGAGGAACTCCATGCTCCTGGCTTTGGATCAGCCTAGCTCTGACCTTTGTGAGCATTTGGGGGAGTGAACCAATATGGATAGAAGACCCCTCCCCCAACGGCAATTCTGCCTTTCAATTAAATAAATAAATAAAAAAGGTGCTGTTCAGAAGATGGTTAAAAATGCATTTTTTAAAAAAGAGTTCAACAAATAATATGAAGAAAAAGACACTGTTCCTAAACAGTCTGACAAGGACTGTAAAAAATCATCAAATCTCAAAATGTCAATTTCACTCTTATACATTACACTTTAGGTATTCTAATTTTAATTATTTCCTTTCTCCTAGTAATTTTGGGTTTGGTTTGTTGCTTTTCTAGGTCCTTGAGATGCATTGATAGTTCATTTATTTGATGCCTTTCCAATTTCTTGATGTAGACACTAATTGCTATAAAATTTCCTCTTAACACTGTTTTTGCTGTGTTCTGTAAGTTTTGATATGTTATATTGTCATCTTCATTCATTTCCAGGAATTTTTTGATGTCTCTTTTGATTTCTTCTGTGACCCACTGTTCACTCAGGAGCATGTTGTTCAGTTTCCATGTGTTTGCGTATTTTCTAGATATTCTTAAGTAGTTAATTTTTAGCTTTATTCTAAAGCTAAATAATAGAAGGATCAGAAGAGGAGCAGCCAGCACTAGAACCAGCGCCAATACGGGATGCTGCTTCAGGCCAGGGTATTAACCTGCTGTGCCAGAGCGCTGGCCCCAAAACTTTTTTTTTTTTTTAACCCATTTCCTTTGACCAGGATGCCAGGCAACCAGTGAGAAGAAGGCACCATCTTGAAAACAAAAATGAATAATAAATAAATAATATACATGGTTTGATTTGGATTTTTTTTGAAGTTGTTGAGAGTTGCTTTATCCTAGGATAGTTGCTCTGTCCTAGAGAATGTTTCATGCACTGATGAAAAGAATATCCGGGAGTTACGGGCCTCTGTTGCCTGACGCTGTGATTGTCCAGCAATCCAGCTACACCTTGCACCCTATTGTGCAGTCACAGAATTCTTACAGTCACAGCCAACAAGACCCCCACAGTCATGGAGTGCAGAGAATCAGCTCAGCCCTTTGAGCCTGCCCCTCCATGGAAAGAGTGGAGGCAGTCCCAGAGCAAGCTGCCTGTGGATGTTCCACCTTGGCAGTTGAGCCCCTGAGCCTGTGATATTCTGAGAGGATGGGGTCATCTTGCAGTCCTATGTGTGTGCCCACCTCCCTGTCAACCCACCCAGCCAGACTCCATCGATGGTGAATGCAGATTTCTCCTTTTGGTAAATTCCCCTGATCACACATGTGCATGAGAGCCCCCACAGTTTGTATTGTTTGATTTTTCTTTTCTTTTTTTTAAGATTTGTTTATTTATTTAAAAGAGTTACACAGAGAGAAAAGGATAGGCAGAAAGAGAGGGAGGGAGAGGGGGTCTTCCATCCACTGGTTCACTCCCCAAATAGCCGCAACGGCCAGAGCTGGGCCAATCTGAAGCCAGAAGCCAGGAGCTTCTTCTGGGTCTCCCATTCTGGTGCCGGGGCCCAAGGACTTGGGCCATCTTCCACTGCTTCCCCAGGCCACAGCAGAGAGCTGTATCGGAAGTAGAGCAGCTGGGTCTCGAACCAGTGCCCATATGGGATGCCAGCACTGCAGATGGCGGCTTTACTTGCTACACCACAGCACCAGCCCCTGTACTGTTTTCAAGATGGTGCCTTCTTCTCACTGGTTACCTGGCATCCTTGTCAGAGGAAATGGGTTAAAAAAAAAAAGCAACAAGTTTTCGGGCCAGTGCTGTGGAGCAGTGGGTTAACACCCTGGCCTGAAGCAGCATCCCATATTGGCGCTGGTTCTAGCTGGATCCAGCTCTCTGCTATGGACTGGGATAGTGGTAGAAGATGGCCCAAGTCCCTGGGCCCCTGCACCTGCTTGGGAGATCTGGAAGAAGCTCCTGGCTCCTGGCTTCGGATCTGTGCAGCTCCGGCCATTGCGGCCAGTTGGGAGTGAACCATTGGATGGAAAACCTCTCTCTGTCTCTACCTCTCTATGTAACTCTGTCTTTCAAATAAATAACAAAAAATCTTAAAAAATAAAAAGAAAAAAGACAACAAGTTTTTCTTTCACTGGATTACGTGGGGACCCTGCCGGCTCCTAGGGCTCCAGGCCAGACTCAGTGTGATCTGCAGCACTGTCTCCCTCAGGCAATATTGCCTGTGTCACAGGTTGCTGTAGTCGGCTCTCAACTCTCTCTCACATGCTGGCATATCCTTCAGCCCTTCGCTGCAGGAGTTTTGTGTGGTGTCTGTGCTCACTGCTGTGTGTCTACACCTTCCATGCTGCTTCACCACGTCCCTCTGCCTTCTGTGGAGTTTCCATTGCAAACTTCTCTCTCCCCTGGGAATGTACTTCCTCTGTTTTTCTGCTGCTGTTTGTCTCCTATATACTGCTTTTTATGCACTAGTATGTCAGACTTTCCTCAATTTTATATAGTCTGAAATATAACTTTTCAAGATTTTGGAGTAGTGCACTGAGTCGATGTTTCATATTATCATATTTTAAAGGAGTTTTAAATTATGAAATATTTTTAAAAGATTTTTAAAAATTTATTTATTTGAGAGGTAGAGTTATAGACAGGGAGAGGGAGAAACAGAGAGAAAGGTCTTCCTTCCGTTCACTCCCCAAATGGCTGCAACGGCCAGAGCTGTGCTGATCTGAAGCCAAGAGCCAGGAGCTTCTTCCTGGTCTCCCATGTGGCCCAAGCTTTCCCAGGCCATAATAGAGATCTGGATAGGAAGAATAGCAGCTGGGACTAGAACTGGCCCCCATATGGAATACTGGCGCCACAGGCAGAGGATTAATCTACTGCACCACACCACCAGCCCCAGAATTATAAAATACTGAGACAAATTCACAATTCATCATTTTACAACTTGATGAGCTTCACAGTTTTTCCTCCTAGACCAAGAAATAAAATATGTCCAACCCTTTCTTAATTATTCTCCTTCTCAAAGGGGACCAGTGATGTGATTTCTAACACTGTGGATTCATTTCAATTATTTTAAAAAATTTATATATAAAGAAACATGTAATAAATATTATTATTTTTTGAAAGAGTTACAGAGAGAGGTAGAGACAGAGAGAGAGAGAGGTCTTCCATCTGCTGGGTCACTCCCCAGATGGCTGCAATGCCCGGAGCTGCGCCAATCTGAAGCCAGGAGTCAGGAGCTTCTTCCGGATCTCCCACGTGGGTGCAGGGGCCCAAGGACTTGGGTAAATCTCCACTGCTTTCCCAGGCCATAGCAGAGAGCCAGACTGGAAGGGGAGTAGCCGGGACTAGAACAACGCCGGCCCTAGTAATATTATTTTAAATCTGAATTTTCTTTTTTTTTTTTCTTTTTTTTTTTCTTTTTCTTTTTTTTTTTTTTGACAGGCAGAGTGGACAGTGAGAGAGAGAGACAGAGAGAAAGGTCTTCCGTTGCCGTTGGTTCACCCTCCAATGGCCGCCGCGGTCGGCGCGCTGCGGCCGGCGCACCGCGCTCGTCCGATGGCAGGAGCCAGGAGCCAGGTGCTTTTCCTGGTCTCCCCATGGGGTGCAGGGCCCAAGCACCTGGACCATCCTCCACTGCACTCCTGGGCCACAGCAGAGGGCTGGCCTGGAAGAGGGGCAACCGGGACAGAATCCGGCGCCCCGACCGGGACTAGAACCCGGTGTGCCGGCGCCGCAAGGCAGAGGATTAGCCTGTTGAGCCACGGCGCCGGCCTGAATTTTCTTATTCAATAGTGTATCTGTGAGATTCATCCATGTTGCTACATGTAGCAATTAGTTTGTATTTATTTTCACAGCTGGATAGTTTTCTATTTTAAGATTTTATCTCAGTTTATCTAAATCTTAATGTTGGTAGATATTTGGGGTATCTTCAGTTTTGATTATTAAAAATACTATTTGACCATCTTTATACATGTATTTCAGTGCATAAATGTAATAATTTTTATTGGAAAATATGTCAATGAGTGGAATTATATTGATTGCATATATATTCAACTCTAGTAGATAATGTAGACACTTTTCCAAAGTTGTTCTATTGATTTATTTCCCAGCAGTATATGACAGTCCATCAGCTCCCAATCTTTTCCATCACTTGTAAGTATTCATTTTTGTCATTCTGATAGGTATGTTAATGCACTCACTCATTGAGGTAGTAATATTCATTAAACTGGTGTCCTTTGGCAAATAGAAATCTTAATTTTAATATGGAAAAATTTGTTTTTTTCTTTATGATTCATGATTTTTGTATCCTTTTTATGAAATCCTTGCCTACTTCCACACACTGTTATTTTGCTCTATTGATTTACCATTCACGTTGAAATCTATGCTCTATCTGAAATTTATTTTTGTGTATGGTATAAAGTACAGGTCTAGATTCAGTTTTGTCCTTTTCCGTGTGAATATCCACATTTTGAAAAGACTGTTCTTTCCTTCTGATAGGCAGTGTCATCGTGGTGATTAATCAGTGTTTGTGTATATACAGGTTTGTCTGTAGACATTTTATTTTGTTATTTGTCTTGCCAATCTCATGCTATTGAATTATGTAGCTTTATATAAAATTATCATAGCTACTTCTGCTTTCAAGATGGTCTTGGTTTTTTTTGATGCTTTGTTTTACAGATGTATTAGAAACAAATTGATAGTTTCTTTTATAAGTGTTAAGACTTTTATTGGAATAGCATTGATATAAATTAATTTGGGAGAGTATTGATATCTTCATAGTATTGATCATCCAATCCATGGACATGGTATATCCATTAATTTGTTTAACTCTTCTTTAATTTCTTTATATTTTAAAATTTTATATAGAGATTTTTACATTTTTAGTATATTTATTCTATGTATTTTTTGCAATAATTTTATCTTTAAAATTTTAATTTTTATAATTGTAGCTGATATGAAGAAATATAATTGGTTTTTGTGTTTTATTGGTCTTTTATCCAGTGATCTTGTTATATTTGCTTATTCTCATTTTCTCAACATTCGTAAAAGCTTTTATGATATAGAGCCTATTTTTGGTTTTCTACCTTTATAACATTTATTACTTCATTATAATTAGGTAGGATCTCCAATATAATTAAATGGAAATTATGTAAAGGAAATACTGATCTCCTTAATCTTAGGGGAAATCAAATATTTCACCATTAAGTTGATGTTTTCTATAAAAATTATGAAGATGACTTTATCAGTAGGAAGTTACATTCTGTTTCTTGTTTGAGAGTTTATTAAAATTGTGAATGCATATTGAATTTTGTCACATGCTCTTGTCATATCTATTGGTTTTTATGTATTTTAGTCATGTAGTGAGTTATATTTCTCTTTGTGAATATTAAGCCATGCTTGCATTACTTACAATGATATTCTGGCTATGCTTTTAAAAATAATCCTTTGAGATATATGAAATGAAATATTTATGGCTTGAATTCTTAAGGGATTTTCTATGCAATATTGTAGGAGCAATAGTGGGGATGCATAGGCTATAAGTAATGTTAAGATTGCCCATATATATATAAATATTTAAAGATTTGTTTATATTATTTGAAAGGCAGAGTTACAGAAACAGAGACAAAGAGACAGAGAGACAGGTCTTTCGTCTGCTGATTTATTCCCCGAAATGACACAATGGCTGTAGCTGGGCCAGTCTGAAACCAGGAACCAGGAACCACTTCTGGGACAACCGTGTGGGTTCAGGGGCCCAAGCTCTTGATACATCCCCTGCTGCCTTCACAGGCACATTAGCAGATCAGAGGTGGAGCAGCCAGGAATTGAACTGGCACACATATGGGATGCCAACATCACAGGTGGGAGCTTTACCTGCTACACTACAGTGCCAGCTGCAAGATAGCCCATATTGTGGTGATGAGTACATGGGGACTTACTATACTCCATTTTTTATTTTGTATGTATTTGAAAGTTTGTTTAACAAAAGGTTAATTTTAGAAGGTAAATACTGTCTTGAAGAATATAATACCACTCATGCCTCAAATGACCACAGAAAACTTTCATTTTTTTTCAGATTTATTTTATTTATTTGAAAGGCAGAGATACAGAGAGAGGTAGAGACAGAGAGAGAGAGGTCTTCCATCCACTGGTTCACTCCCCAGATCGCCACAATGGCCAGGGCTGCGCAGATCTGAAGCCAGGAGCCAGGAACTTCTTCTGGGTCTCCCACATGGGTGCAGGGGCCCAAGGACTTGGGCAATCTTCCACTGCTTTACCAGGCCATAGCAGAGAGATGGATCAGAAGAGGAGCAGCTGGGACTAGAATTGGAGCCCACATGGGATGCTGACACTTCGGGCCAGGGCTTTAACCCACTGTGCTACAGCGCTGGCCCCAGCTTTCATTTTTGATGCCTAGTATTTAATAAAAGGTTTCCAGATATATAGGTTTTGAGAGGTAGATAGGTAGATAGTAAATATCAGTTAATAGAAAGAGACTGGAAAATCTGGATTTGAAATTATATATCTTTAAAAACATGATTAATGTGCTCAAGTAAACACGTTATTAAAATTGTAGGAGTGAAATATGGCCTGCAAAAATGAGACAAGTGGAAACTTGAGAACTAAAACTAAAATGATTTCAAACATCTAGCATTATGTATGGAGTAAAATATAGAAGCAATGTAACATGTCTGGGGCTTTTTGAAAGAGCCAGTGTAATCTGGACTTCAGAAGAAGAGAACATGAATAGTGCAGAAGAAATGTTTAGTGGATGAAAGGCCATGCATTTCCCAAACTGGCAAAAGACATCAAACTATAGATTCAAGAAGCAACAGAATCCCCATACTGGGTAAATACAAAGAAAGCCACTCCTTGGCATATCATAGTAAAACTTAAGAAAACCAAAGACATGAAAACTTCAAAGCAGACAAACTTTGAAAAGAGAACTCAAAAGAACAACAAGCTTGCATCTAATTTCTCAAGAGGAATAATAGAAGACAGAAGACAATGGTATAATAGGTTCAGTGTTTTTATTTTAAATAAAAAAAAACTGTCAACTTAGAACTTTCTACTTAGAGAAAAATATTATTTAAAATGAGGAAAAAAGTCATATTCAGATAAAAACAAGTAAGCAGATACAATTTTTCATCAGCAGAAACACTAAATTGGCTGAAATGATTTTTTCAGGAAGAATAAAATTATCCTAGATTTGTAAAAAGCAGAAGAGAACAAACCAAATGTGTGGTTAAATAGATGCACAGATACTATCTACTATTGCTTTCCTAGAACAATGATATATTGGATTCTAAAATATTATTATATATAATAAAATACATGATAATTAACCTTAAAAACAGGTACATAAATGCAATTTAAGATAATTTCAAGTCCATACTTTCATTTCAAAAGTGAAAATTTTAATTTATATTTTACTTTGCAAGTCAGGGATAGATATTTTAATCTTTGTGGTACCTATTAAAAATAATGAAGAATGTATACTTAACAAAAAGAGGAGAAACTGTAGCTCTAAAATATTTACTAGTACTTTCAAGAGAAGGTAAAAAAGAGAGTAAAAGAGAAATAGAAATTAAGTGGTAGGATGGTAGTTTTACATGCCAGTACATTGGTGGTTATACTAAATGTAAATGGAATAAATACTATGATTAAAAGACTAAAACAACTGACTGGATTGAAAATCAGAACCAACTATATGATGCATACAAGAACCAGAACTTAAGTATAAGCACAGATTTTTTTGAAAATAAAATGATGAAAAAATATAACTTACAATTACAAACTAAAGTAAGCTAGGCACTATCAGACCAATGAGACATAAAATCAAGAAGTAATACTGTAGTCAAAGAAGGGATATTTGATAATCATAAAATGTCAAGCCATAAGTGATGTAGTACAACTGTAAAATTGTATGTAATTTATATTCTAGCCTCAAAATATATAAAACAAAAATTGATCAAATTGAAAGGATAATAAAATAAATCCATAAATTTGGGATGGTGAAATTCTCAGTTTGTAGCTTTTAAGAACATTAAGGGGGTCGGCACTGTGGCTTAGTGGGTAAAGCTGCTGCCTGCAGTGCCAGCATCCCATATGGACCCAGTTCAAGTCCTGGCTGCTCTACTTCCGATCCAGCTCTCTGCTATGGCTTGGGAAAGCAGTAGAAGATGGCCCAAGCCCTTGGGCTCCTGCACCCATGTGGCAGACCCGTAAGAAGCTCCTGGCTCCTGACTTTGGATCAGCACAGCTCTGGTGGCTAAGGCCAATTAGGGAGTGAACCAGCAGATGGAAGACCTCTTTCTCTCTCTCTCTCTCTGCCTCCCTGCCTCTCCTTCTCTCTCTGTAACTCTGACTTTCAAATAAATAAATAATTTTTTTTTTAAAAATTGAGAAACAAATGTACTTCTAATCTTTAAAAAGACTTTAACATGTGTTTTTCTCATGAAGAATTTATTTTTAATAAGGAAGCAGATATGAGAAGGTAGTATCTTTTTTTTTTTCCTTTGGAATGAATGTACATATTGCTTTCCTAGTTAGCAGTATCTGTTTGTGGTAAATGAGCTTCCTTCCTCCCTCCCTTCCTTTCTCCATCCCTCCCTCCCTTCCTTCTTTCCTTCCTTCCTTCCTTTCTTTCATTTTATTTATTTATTTGATAGGCAGATTTAGAGAGAGAGAGGGAGACACAAAGAGATCTTCTATCTGCTGTTCACGCCCCAAATGACCGCAATGGCTAGATCTGGTCTGACCGGATGCCACTAGCAGGAGCTTCCTCCGAGACTCCCATCTTGGGTTCAACGGCCCAGGCACTTACTTTCCCAGGCCATTAGTAGAGAGCTGGATTAGAAGTAGAGGAGCCAGGACTTGAAATGGCACCCATATGGGATGCCAGTGTGGGAGGCGGTGGCTTTAGCAGCTATGCCACAATGCTGGCCCCCCCTTTTTTTTTCTTCCCCCACCCCTGCCCCACTGGACCTTAGGTACAGAGAACTGACTTATTTATATTCCCTAATTCAGAGCATATTGTCCTCATATGTACTAGGCCTCTTTCTTTTTAAAATGTACTGTACTTTACTTTTCTTCTTTTTCAGCTTCCACTCCCACTCTTAGTCTCAAAATTCCAACTTTTTTTTTTTGTCTGTTCTCCCTTATTGTCCTGGGAACTACAATTTTCAGAATCACTTGACAGTAAGATTCCACTTTATATTTTGCCACTAGAGAGGCACTTATAAAATATTTGGAAGGCAAAATAGATGCAGATGTCATTAATGTTCATCATCTATGGCCTGAAGACGTGAGGGTCTGGACAGACAAGATTTTATAGCATTTTTTCTGCAGCAGCTGTGAATGTCAACAGTGATTTCCTGCAGCTTTTGACCTGGTTGACAGGAGCCTCCTAATTCTTTGAGAGGTAGAAACATCCTTCTTTGACCTTTGTGCCTCCATAAAATCCATCAATTTTTAAGTACATAATTCCCAGTATTAAATCCTTTCTTGCTTGAAATACGTACTATGTTAGTGTTTTCCTGACTGAATTTTGACTGATAAAATGTTTGGTGCTAGTAGTAATTGCAGTAGGTGCTAGTAGTAATTTATAGGTGGAAATTGGAGATTTATTATTTGACCTGCTTACATTTGAAAGCATGATGATGTAATTGCTAATAGCATGGATATTAATAATTGGTGGCATACAATAATAAAAGATAATTTAAATTATTTCCTGTTATCTACAATGGATTTTCTATTGAATACAAGGTTTGATATGACCAAGTGGCTATTGCATTAAACTATAATTGTGGGAAGAACAACCATTGGGAGTATAGGGTGACATAATGGTTCAAGATGCTATATAGAATTTAAATGACCTGATTATAGTATAATTAGGGAACCAGAGAACTTCTAAGAATCTATGAATGTCTCTTAGATATTGTAGTTGCAGGGTCAAAGTTTTAAAAAATGTGGATCCACAGTTTTATCCTGTGTATTAGAGAATTATATCACAGGTTGAACTCACAACTCTATCATGTCATACCTGAAAATTATGGCATTGCTTCCAAAGAGTGAGACTATAAAAACTGAACTGGGGTCATGTGTTAGAGGTTTGGATGGTTCTAGGTCAGGGCACCGGATTCTGTCCCGGTTGCTCCTCTTCCAGTCCAGCTCTCTGCTGTGGCCCAGGAAGGCAGTGGAGGATAGCCCAAGTGCTTGGACCCTGCACCCGCATGGGAGACCAGGAGAAGCATCTGGCTCCTGGCTTCGGATCAGCGTGGTGCGCTGGCTGCAGTGGCCGTTGGGGGTGGTGAACCAATGGAAAAGGAAGACCTTTATCTTTGTCTCTCTCTCACTGTCCACTCTGCCTATCCAAAAAAAAAAAAAGAAAATAAATAAGTACCTAAAATATTTACATATAACTGCTACTTTCTTGCCAACAGAAGTTCTTAGCTTCTTGTAAAATCTGCTTCTACCATTCTTCATCACCTATAGACCTGTATTCAAGTCAATGTTCAGCATATTCCATGGTAGCAAGTATTTGTGGCAGGAGATGGATTATACTCCCAGATCTCTGTTTTACAACAGACATGAAACAAACATGGGATGTGCCAAATATATTGATATGGATATACTATCAAAATATATTGCCTCATTGTGACAATATCAGCTGCTGATAATGGCTGTATTGGTTTTCAATGTTGGTGAGCTATGTGATAATTTGAAAAATTTACTCAATGATTTCTCCCATTCCTGAGACTTTGCCATTTCTTCTGTCAAAGGAATGTCACTATTTCTCCAATCCTTGAATCTGGGTTTGGCAATGTAACTTGCTTTGGCCAATGGAGTTTAGCAAATATGATCTAAGCAAATGCTTGAAAAGTGGAGTTTATGTCCTTTTACCAATGGGAACCATTCTGTCATTATTTGAACAAGCTCGGATTTACCTACAAGTTGATGATAATCACTTGGGAGAGAAGTCTCAACTGTCTTTTGCAAATCTTTGGATATGTGGATAAGGCTGTCCTAGATCATTCAGTCTTAAAGCTAAAGAACTTCCCAAGAGCCCAGAGAATCACAGAAATAGTTATCATTTGAAATTCATGTCTTGGAGAGATTAGTTACACAGTAGTTTATTGATGCAGGTTTAAGTTTCCACTCAGTTCTTTCCTTACTGTAAGTGTATTGAGATGCCACAACTCATTAATTCAGGTAAGGTCAAATGACACTATTTTGAACAAAGCATGACAAAAAATAAATTGGTGAGTGGAATATTGACATTATTTGAAGGCTCTTTGTGCTGACTTTCCTGTACAAGCTGAGAATGAAGGCAGGAGATGCTACCTCTGAAATGCATTACTCCTTGAAGAGCAGAGGCTGCATAGCAACAACTAACTACCAGAGATCAAGTGAGCAGATTACTCTTGTGGGAAAACAGGGTTGAAGCTCAGAAATCTTTGGTGTCACTAAATTTATCATGGTTCCTTAGGAATTAATAGATCAGAAACAATAAAAGTCTTGATATACACAAACAACATAAACAAATGTATTGTAGGTCTTGATTTTTCACAATAGGAAATTATGTAAGTCTCTTATTCAATTCACATATTCTAAAGGGAATTTCTTATTCTTTCTTTTTTTAAAAAGATTTATTTATTTATTTGAAAGGTGGAGTTACAGAGAGGTAGAGGCAGAGACAGAGAGAGAGGTCTTCCACCCGCTGGTTCACTCCCCCAGTGGCTGCAATGGCTAGAGCTGCGCCAATCTGAAGCCAGGAGTGAGGAGCCTCTTCTGGGGCTCCCAAGTGGGTGCAGGGGCCCAAGGACTTGGGCCACCTTCTACTGCTTTCCCAGGCTATAACAGAGAGCTGGATGGGAAGTGGAGCATCTGGAACTCAAACTGACACCCATTTTGGATGCAGGCACTGCAGGTGGTGACTTTATCTGCTATGCCACAGCACAGGCCCCCCTATTATTGCTTTTAAAACCAGAGAAAAATTGGCCAAGAGATACACAGGAATTCACACACAAACCCCTCTAATTTGCTGGTTCACTTCCCAAATGCTGGCAACAATTGGGGCTGGCTCAGGCTGCAACTAGGAGCCAGGAATTAAATTCTGCTTCCCACATGGGTGATACGTACCCTAGTACTTGAGCTTTCATTTGCTGCCTCTCATAGAATACATTATCAGGGAGCTGGAATGGGAAGCAGAGCTGAGACTCAAATCCAGGCACTCTGATTTGGGATATAAGCATCCCCAGTGGCATCTTAACTACTAGGCTAAATGTCTGCTTCTCCAGTACCTATTTTTTAACCCCTTGGAGGAAGGGGGCAGACAGATTCCTTAGAAAAAGGAACTGGTGATCCTATCATCAAGTGTATTTTGTAAATATTTTTCTTGCCAGCGCTGTGGCTCACTAGGCTAATCCTCCGCCTTGCGGCACCAGCACACCGGGTTCTCGTCCCGGTCGGGGCACCGGATTCTGTCCCGGTTGCCCCTCTTCCAGGCCAGCTCTCTGTTATGGGCCGGGAGTGCAGTGGAGGATGGCCCAAGTCCTTGGGCGCTGCACCCCATGGGAGACCAGGAGAAGCACCTGGCTCCTGCCTTCGGACCACCGGCTGCAGTGCGCCAGCCGCGGCGGCCATTGGAGGGTGAACCAACGGCAAAGGAAGACCTTTCTCTCTCTCTCTCTCTCTCTCTCTCTCTCTCTCTCACTGTCCACTCTGCCTGTCAAAAAAAATATTTTTCTTAGTCTTATCCAAAGAGGCTTTTTTTTTTTTTTTTTTTTTTGGACAGGCAGAGTGGACAGTGAGAGAGAGACAGCGAGAAAGGTCTTCCTTTTGCCGTTGGTTCACCCTCCAATCAGGCGCACCGCGGATGGCGCGCTGCAGCCGGCGCACCGCGCTCATCCGATGGCAGGAGCCAGGTGCTAGGTGCTTTTTCCTGGTCTCCCTTGGGGTGCAGGGCCCAAGCACTTGGGCCATCCTCCACTGCACTCCTGGGCCACAGCAGAGGGCTGGCCTGGAAGAGGGGCAACCGGGACAGAATCCGGTGCCCCGACCGGGACTAGAACCCGGTGTGCCGGCGCCGCAAGGTAGAGGATTAGCCTGTTGAGCCACGGCGCCGGCCCAAAGAGGCTTTTAACCATTTACCATGTAACTGTACTCTGGGGAAAGAGAAATACCTTGACATTTGGGAGATTGTGGACTACCTGACTCTGTGCTGACGCTAATCGCTGGATGCCTTAAAAACCACTATAATTGTGTGAAAGTTTTGGCCCAAGTCTTTCTTACAATGGTATTGGTGTTTACTTCTTTGGTTCATGAATACATAATTAGAACAGACATACTTATCAGAATCCCTATGTTGGCTCTTTGACCCATAGAATCAGGACAATAATAGTAGAACAGACTAAGTGGAAGACCCTGAGTGACCTCTTCTGAAGCAATATCAGGCCAATAGTAAGATTATTGATATTGGTGTTGGAATCACAGATATGAGTGCCATCATTAAAGACTTGAATGACTCAGGGAAGACTATTTCTATTACATTCCCTTTTAGCTCTTTTGATTAGTCCATGTGAAAGAGAGATCTTGAAAATGCTAAGTAGATTATTAACAACTTAATATATTGACTCCATTTGCAACTTCTTTTCTAGATATGTTCTCTGTATTGGATGAAATCAAATAACCCCTGGCAGTTTATCTGTAGCTATTAATCTGACAAATATTTCTTGTGCCTGTTTCAATTAAACTTTTGTTCAGTGAATTTAAGCCACTTACACTTACTGTGTTAGGATTTTATTTGAATCTACTTTTTTTCTTTTGTTTATTCTCTTTCATTTTAATGTTTTCCTTTTCTTGCCTTTCTTTGGACTTCTTGAACTTTTTCTATAATTCTAGCTTAATTTATTTGTAGTAATTTTGAGTGTATCTCTTTATAAATCCTTTTAGTAAATATTCTAGTTATTACATGATGTATATAACTTGTAACATCAGTAGCTTGTATTATATATTTCTTGGAACATTGCAATTATAAACTCAACAGTTTGAGTGACATTTATATCCACTTTACATTTGCCCATCTATCATACAATTTTCTTTACCTGTATAACAGTACTTCAAAAAGTTTGTGAAAAGATATAATTAAAAGGTAAGTTTGTTTTGGCACAAATGTTTTGAAAATTATATGATAGATGGGCAAAACATCTGAAAAGCATAGTTTTTTATAATATATATTTCCATTAACTTTTTGGAGACCCTTCATATTTAGAATTATGTCAGATAGTGTTGTAGTTTTTACTTGAGCCATCAGAGATGATTTATAAAATACACGAGAAGGAGGAAAGTCTATTGTATTTATCCATATTTTTGCTTACTGTGTTTCCGCCACCAAAGTTCCTTATTTTATTATTTTATTTCTGTTTAGAGAATTTCCTTTGTTGATGACAAAGTCTTTCAATTTTCCTTTATTTCAGAATGTCTTGATTTTTATTCACCCCTGAAAGGACATTTTCCCTGTTTTTCTGATTCTGGATTGGGGCTAGCAATGTATTATAGCAAGTAAAGCCATCACCTGCAATACTGGCATCCCATATAGGTGTTGGTTTGTGTCCTGGCTACTCTACTTTTGATCCAGCTTGCTTTCTTTCTTTCTTTCTTTTTTTTTTTGTGACAGGCAGAGTGGACAGTGAGAGAGAGAGATAGAGAGAAAGCTCTTCCTTTTGCCGTTGGTTCACCCTCCAATGGCTGCCGCGGATGGTGCGCTGCGGCCGGCGCACCGTGCTCATCCGATGGCAGGAGCCAGGTGCTAGGTGCTTTTCCCTGGTCTCCCATGGGGTGCAGGGCCCAAGCACTTGGGCCATCCTCCACTGCACTCCTGGGCCATAGCAGAGGGCTGGCCTGGAAGAGGGGCAACGGGACAGAATCCGGCGCCCGGACCGGGACTAGAACCTGGTGTGCTGGCGCTGCAAGGCGGAGGATTAGCCTGTTGAGCCACGGCGCCGGCCTGATCCAGCTTTCTGCTAATTACCTGGGAAAAGCAGAAGATGACCCAAATGCTTGGGTCTCTGCTACCCATATTTGGGAGACCTGGAAGAGGCTCCTGGCTTCTGCTTTGCCCATTCCTGGTTGTTGCAGCCATCTGGGGGAGTGAATCAACTGATTGAAGATTCTCCCACCCTCTGCCTCTCCCTCTCCCTCTCCCTCTCCCTCTCCCTCTCCCTCTCCCTCTCCCTCTCCCTCTCCCTCTGCCTCTGCCTCTGCCTCTCTCCCTCCCCTCTAACTCTAACTCTAACTCTAACTCTAACTCTAACTCTAACTCTAACTCTAACTCTAACTCTAACTTTCAAATAAATAAATAAATAAATTGTAAAAAAAGATTCCAGGTTGAGTTTTTACAGTTTTTTTCCTCCAGTCATTGACAATTATTTCAGACTTTTAAGATTACTGATGCAAATTCATATTGTCATTTAAGTTGTTTTTCCCCAGTAGGAAAATTTTATTTTTCTCTGGTTGTTCTCAAGACTTTTTCCTTTGCCTTTAGTTTTTGCAACTTTAATTATGATGTGTCTTGGCATGAACTTCTTTAAGTTTATTCTGTTTGGTGTTCTTTCAACTTTTTGAACATCTAGTTTATATTTCTTGTGAATTTTGGAAAGTTTTCAGCCATTAATTCTTTGGTTACTTTTTCATCCCTCTCCTCTTTTTCTTCTCATTCTGTAACTATGGTAACATGAGTGTCAGATGTTTTGGTATAATCCCACAGGTCTCTGAAGCTTTATTAACTTTATTTTAGCTCTTGTTAATTTTTGTTGTAGTTCATTGATTCTGACCTCTTTCCCTCCCATTTTTGCTGTTGAGCCTATTCCTGAGCTTTCCATTTCATGATTGCATTCTTTTCAATTTTAAAATTTCCATTTGGTTCTATATATCTTCTGTTCCTTTGCTTTAACTTTGTATATTTTTCCTGAAGCTTTCTATTTTTTCATTTATTTCAGTATGTTTATAATTGCACACTGAAATATTTTGGAATAAATGCTTTAAAGACTTTGTCAGATAATACTATCATCTGTCCTCTCCATATTGACATCTTTGATTGGCTTTGTTCATTTAGTATGGGGTCTTCCTGGCTTTTGGTATGATGAATGATTTTCAACTGAAACTTGGACATTTTGGGTATTGTGATAGCCTGTACTTCACATTAAAATTCTGTTTTAATAGTTTTGTTTTGACACAGCTCCGGCAAGAAAACAGGGGGCAACACAGCCTGGTTATTGAGAGTCAGAGGTAAAAATACAGGTTCTTCATTTAGCCTTCAGTGACATTCACTGAGGGAAGCTCTTTGTTACTGTTGGGTAAGAATGAGAGTCTCAGTCTCCTGGCACAAAGAAAGATAACAGGAATGTCTCATTGCTATCCACTGGGGATGAAAATCTTGGGTCCCAACATGGCATTTTCTGATTCTATCATTGTAGAGATGGTACCTGAATGTGGACACTGAAGCTCTCAACTTGGCCTTTGCTGCTGTGGGTAGTGGTGAGACCATTGTTTTTGGTTTTCCTGTGCTGTTTGGAGATGAGTAGCTATTGTTGAGAAGTTTTCTGCCTTGTTAGGGTTCTGCCTTCCTGTTTCTTTGGCTAGAGAGAATAAGCTTTTGTTGAAGACATTTTTGGCCTGCACCCCTTGTATTTGAGTTACTGAGTTCTTCAGTTAAATTCTGGTATATATCAAGCAAAAGGAGAATCCAGAAAAATGTCACTATTTCAATACCCATTTAAAGAGGTCCTAGATAGCTTATCTCCTTCTATCTTTCAGAATCTTTAGTTGTACATAATGAGAAATATGGTGAAAAGTACTTTTGTCTCATCTCTCCCCGATCTCTCTCTCTTTGTTTTGCTTAATTAAAATTACCATAAGCCATTTATTCTAATAGGGGTCTCTTAGTCCTCAGTTAGTCTGCAAGTATCTTGATTATTTTCTTATCCCACTGGATATCACATGTGTGCATCATATTAATGTCCTCCTTATTATTTGATGTTTGGTGCATTACATACATGTATCAGATTATGGGAGATAAACCCATAAATATTATAGAGCCTAATACTTGGTGATATTTCTGAGCCAAGTGGTTTGGTGTATGTAAAAAATCCCCTCCCCCAAAATGAAAAGAAAAAGAAAGAACATCTTCTACCCTTTGTACCTTCAACACTCATAAAGAAGGATATCTGTTAGACTTCTTTGGACTTTGAAGATAACACATATCAGATTTGGTGTATATATATGGCCAATTTAATGAGTAAACTTTAAAAAAATTACTTGAAAGAGTTACAAAGAGAGGAAGACAAATAGAGAGAAATCCTGCATTTGCTGGTTTACTCCGCAAATGGCTGCCAACAGCCAGGGTTGGGCCATGCTAAAGCTAGGAGCCGGGAGCTTTTTCCAGATCTCCCACATGGTTGCAGAAGCCTAAGCACTCGGGCCATGTTCTGCTGCTTTCCCAGGTGCATTAACAAGAAGCTGGAATGGAAATGGAGCAGCCAGGTCTCTAATTGGCACCCACATGGGTTGGTTACAGGCAGAAATTTTTCCTATTACGCCACAGCACTGACCCCAATGAGTAAACTTTAATGCTGTTAGTTTTAAGATGGTCTGGAGCCAGAGAAGACTTTTCAGCTAGTCTATGCTTCGTACAAGGTGTTTTTGGATTCTTTTATTGAGCAAATCTAGTGATAGTTGAAGTCAAGCAAATACTGGTACTGGGTCGAGTCTCTGGGAAGCAATAGTAAGAGAAGCCACAAGAAGAGAACTTAAGTATAGGTTCCTAGCATTTTGGAGTACTGCCATATACCCAGAAACAAATATTGTTTTCCCCTGCAGAAACTGATATTATCTTGCTACTGTGTCATGACAGAATTTTAATATCTGATCATGATGATCCTGATATTACAACTAGCCATGTAACTTAAGCTACTCAACATGAATGAGGAAGAATCTGATCTCAAATCATAAACTTAGATATACGCAATGGGAATCTTATATACTAGTCAGGGGGGTTCAAACATACTGTTTTTTCAAGAAGACAAGCATATTTCATGAGCAGCTGACTGAGGCTGCCATAAGTTCTACTCCTATTGCATTTTCACCTCTGCTTGAATACAGTTCCATGAACTCATGGGGGATTCTTCAAGATCAGTTGATTGAGAAAGCAACAGTAATCTTGACTTATATCCAGTTTCACATGGCAGGCCGGCAGCATCCAGCATAGGTTTTGGTAGCATTGCTAGTACTAGTAGCAGCAGGTAGTCTTGCTTAGTGTTGATTCTAAAGGAATAAATAAAGTCAAGTATGTGAGATAACCTTAGTAGATAGAACTTCAAGTAGTACATCTGGTGGCTTACTTTGGCTGGATGGAAATAAGTCTACAGGTACAAATCCATGCCATTCATGGGCATACACTTGGTAGGATTGGTGACACAGATGTGTGGAGAAGGGATATGAGAGTATTCCCCAAATGGGAATAGAATGGGAAGATATCTATGCCCCATGTAAAAACTAAAAGGCACCCACTCTAGAGAAGGCTCAAGAGGGAAAATGACTCTTTTTGTGGGTGTCATTCAGCAACCTTTTAATCCTTATAATTTTTGCTTTATGAAATAATGGATAAAGTCAGTATAGTAACAAGTACATGAGCTCAATACTAAGACTTAATCTAGTTTATGCCAAGATACTAATTGCAGAACCCAAGTCCAGGGCTGATAGAAATGCTATTTCTTAGACATCTCTTGGCAGGTTGGTTACATTGGACCATTTATTTCAAGAATATATTATTTTGTCTTCACTGAAATACATATTTTTTCAAGATAGAATTTCTTTTCCTGTCTACAATGCTTTTGCCAGGTTCAGCATCTGTGGACCTAGTAAATGCCTTACTCACCATATGACATTCCACACAATATTGTTTCTGACCAAGGAGCTAATTTTACAATAAAAAAGTGTGGTAATGCTTTCATGCCCACAAGATTCATTGGTCTTATTTTATGCTACATGTCATAGAAGCATCTGGTTTTACAGTCTGTTAGCATGGCTTAATAAGGGCTCAATTATTGTGCCAGCAGGAGGAATAAAGGTTGTGTGAGTGGAGAGATGTCCTACAAAATTTACTACATTCTTTAAACTGGTGATAATCCATGATGCGTGTTCTCCAATAGCTAGAAAACTCCTGTCTAGGAGTTAAGAGGCGGGGGAAGGGTGATGACTTCTTAACAACATTTTCCCCAATAACCATTATTACTCATGGAGGACTCTTCCCATGCCTGTATATTCAGACTCTGTTGGTTTAGCATCTTAATTTCCAAGTGAGACACTAAGTGAGAAAAGTTTTCTCTAGAGGACATTACAGTAAAACGGAAGTTCTCCATTTTGTCCTCCTGATGTCATTGAACCAAGAAGCAAAGAAAGGAGATTATTGTACTATCAAAAGTGATCTATCCTCAGGTTGGGCTGCTATTTTAAAATGAGGTAAATAATATATGTAGATTCCAGAGGATTCTTTGTGAGTACTTGTGAGAACTTAAGTGCCAGTGAAAAATTTAATGGAAGATATTACCAGCCAAACCTGGTCCAGACTGCTAGTGATTCAAACTCTCCAGAAATAGAGTTTTGGGCCACTGTGGAAGGTCAAAGACTGTGGCCAGATGGAGTGGTCTCTGAGGACAAAGGAGACACTGAATAGGTGGTGGAGGGGCCAGCACTGTGGCATAGGGGTAAGGCTGCTGCCTGCAGTGCCAGCATCCCATGTGGACCCAGTTCAAGTCCTGGCTGCTCTACTTCCTAACCAGCTCTCTGCTCTGGCCTGGGAAAGCAGTAGAAGATGTTCTAAGTCCTTGGGCCCCTGCAACCATTTGGGAGACTGGAAGAAGCTCCTGACTTCTGATTAGTACAGTCCCAGCCTTTGTAGCCAATTGGGGAGTGAACCAGCAGATGGAAGACCTGTCTCTCTCTCTCTTGCTCTCTCTCTCTCTCTCTGTCTCTCTCTGCCTCTCCTCTCTCTGTGTAACTCTGACTTTCAAAAGGATAAATAAATAAATAATTTTTTTTAAAAAAGAATAGGTGGTAGAATAAGATTTATAAATACCAGCTCTGATTTTCAGATCAATTGTAGAAATGATGATTGTAGTGGCTATTCATATTTTCTTGCTTTATGTTTCTGTGTGTTTTTGTCTATATTTCCATGTTTCTTCTTCCTCTGCTATTTTCTCAAAGGTATGCTGTTGGTGATTATATGCATAATCCTTAGATTGGTATCATGATATTGAAGGAGCATTTGTGGCTGAACTAGATGATGGTTATAATAATGATGTGAAATTTGGGAACCTTTTTGTGGAGAGAGTGAATGCCTCTTTATACTTATGAAGGAGAATTTTATCATGTTAGGCAGGGAACATGCTAAAGATATTATTCAAAGTTAAAAAGAGAAGTGTGTGCAAGGGTCTTGAGGAATCAGAAGAGTATCTGTGGGTATTCGACACCATTTCTACTTCTTTCAGGTACTGTCCTGAAGTTCCTGAGCTAGAAGCCTGGGAACCACATGTTCCATATTTTTATATTCCTTATCATAAGGGTTCCAGTTTATATTTCATGAGGGAGAGATGTCCTTTCTAGAAGTGGAAGGCTGTTATTATTCCTCTGTAGTGGCAACCAGATGTGTGGGCTTCAGCAGATGTGAGGTCTTGCAGTAACTTTATACATTCTCCCATAAATTGTCTGCCTTGGTGCTAAAGCAGCTGTAACCATTGGTAGTGTTTGCTTTAGTGCTTGTGAACGATAGTATCAACTTCCTGTTTTGTTTTGTTTTGTTTTGTTTTTGAAGGCTAGTGGTGAATTTGGGAACTATTAAGAGTCTTTGCTGCCATTCGTTCCACCCTTCCAAAAGTTTGAAAAGTACCTTAATCCCTATATTAAATTACTTCTAGTTTGCAGGTTTCTGTTTTCTTGACTGAATTCTTGCTGATATACTCTTGGTAGAATTCCATTCTAATATGTCCGTCAATTTGTATTCATGCTCAATATGTTCTGTTTTGCATTTGTATATGATGCTGTTTTATACATTAATTGAATTGTATTATGATTCTCATTTTCTTCCTTATTTTTCATATATTTTTTGAGATTTATCCTTGCTTTTTAAACTTATTTCTGCATAATGTGCCATGGCATTTTTTTCTGGCACATAACTTCATTCTCTCAGTGATCAAAACTAGTTTGCTTCCAGCTATCTGTACCTATCAACAGTGTAACAGTGTCATAGGGTACTTTATTGTATGTACATGCACACTTATAGATCTGTGGGAGAAATTTTCAAGGATTGTATCTAGAAATGGATTCACTAGATCAGAAAAAAGAAGCATTTTATTTTGTAAAAAATACAAATTCTGTCAATTTATAGTCTAGCCAGCTGATATTCCTTGTGATGATATAAAGGTTATACACTGTATCTCATTTTTTGTTTTCATTCCTGATTGTTGGTAAGTTTGAACATACTCAAATGCTGTTGGATATTTTTATTATTCTTTTGTGAATTGACTATTTTTATCTATTTTTTTTTTCTTATTTAGAATATAAATTTCCAAGGTACAACTTGTGGATTGCAATGACTTCCCCACCCATACCTCCCCCCCCCCCCCCCCCCCCCCGCTACCCTTCCCCCTTACCCACTCCCCCTCCCCTTTCATTCCCATTCAGATTCATTTTCAATTCTCTTTGTATACAGGAGTTCAGTTTAGTATGTGTTAAGGAAAGATTTTAAACCATTTGCCCTCACATAGCATCCTAGAGTGAAGCATACTCTTTGAGTACTAGTTGTAGCTTTAAATCACGTTGTACAGCACATTAGGGACAGAGATCCTACATGATATTATTTTTTTTAATTGATTGATTTTTATGTAACTTCCATTTTTTTTTTTATCATTTCCAATTGTCTTTCCATACGGAAGATCGAATCAGTATATATTAAGCAAAGATTTTGTCAGTTTGCATCCGTGTAGAGACACAAAATGCAGAAATACTGTTTCAGTCCTAGTTATTGCATTACTTCACCTTGGACAACATATTAAGGACAGATCATACATGGGCCATAAGTACACAGTGACTACTGTTGTTGATTTAACAATTTGCCACTCTTGTTTATGGCGTCAGCAATCTCCCTAGGCTGTAGTCATGAGTTGCTGAGGCTATGGAAACCTTTAGTGTTCACCGACCTGGATCTTGTTCTGACAGGGTCATTGTCAAAGTGGAGGTTCTCTCCTCCCTTCGGAGAAAGGCACCTCCTTCTCTGGTGGCCCTGTTCCTTCCGTTGGGATCTCACTCGCAGAGATCTTTCATTTATGTCTTCTTCTTCTTTTTTTTTTTTTTCCAGAGTTATCTGACTATTTTTCAATGGAGTTCCCTGATTCCCATCTTGCCTTTTGAATTTTAGTTCTTTATGTACTCTTGGTATTTATTTTTAAATAGATATAAATGTAATATTGGTCTGTCATTATTATTTAAGCTTCTGCTTATAATTGCCTCTGTTTAATAGACATCCTTAATTTCAATAAGATTTATCTATTTTTGCTTTTAGGTTTTATTGAAAAAATATTTGTTGTCTTCAGGGCCCAAAGATATTCTTCTAAATAGTCTTGTATCAGTTTTATAATTCCACAGTCATATGTAGATCTTAATTCAATCACCTGTAGTATAAGCTAGGGATCTAACAATTTTTATCCTTGTAAGGAACTGGTTACTCCAGAACCATCTGCTAGATAATTGGTCTTCCCTCATTGGTTTGTGGTGCCTCCTTTATTTGGTGTATACACATACCCATACACACACATACCCAACACAAACTTCCGAGTTCCCTGTTTAGTTCCTTTGATCTACTTCTCTGTTCCTTAGCTTTTGTTTTGATTAGTAAGAATTTATAAATATTCCAGCATGTGGTAGAGTTCAGTGTTAGATTTAATTGGCTTTTAAATTTTTACTCCTAAAGAAAAATATTTTTCTAAATTTTGTTTACTATTTTTACTTTAGTGTGAATTATTTATTCATATTTTCCACCCATTTTTATTTCAACAACTTGCATTTTTTCTTCTTTAGAATCATTTTCTTTTATAAAAAGGAACTTTTGCCTGTATTATTAATAAAAGAGTTATTTTTTTGCTCTTAACATGAAACTAGCTGGATTACTAATTTTTAATTTTTTAAAATTTTTATATTTCATATATACAAATTAAAATGTTATTTAAGGTATACAAATTTCATGTATTTCATATATATAGATTCAAGAACATAGTGAAACTTCCCACCCTACCATTCTTCCTGCCTACATGGATTACTATTATGAAACCTAGGAATAATGTGATTTACTGCCGAGTGATTCTGTCATCAGTGCATGTATATAAGTCCATGTTGGAAAACAAGAGTTTGAGCTGGAGGGCCCTCTAGTCTGGTCATTTTCAAATGAAGGCTCAGAAAAATTCAGCACTTTTCTAAAGTTCCTAAAGCTTATGTGGAGTCAAATCCATTTTGGACATGAGGGTCCTAACTCACAGTCATGGCCTTTTTTGTCCCACCTCTGGCCTTACCTTCAGGGAGGATGAGTTGATGACTGGTTAGAAAACAGAAGGAGGTTAAGAGAGCATGGATGGGGGCAGGGGAGAGGTTCATGGAAGCCTGGTGGGGAGGTGGGGAGACTCTAAATAGAAACATTGCCTTGCTCACATATTTCAGCAGCAGCCCTTCATTTCTAGCCTCACATCTTTTTCTTTATGTGTCTGTTTATGGCAGCTGGGTCCCCCACAGACTTTGGCTGCTAAAACCACATCCTAGAGTTATGCAATAAGTAATAGCAGACCCAGAGAGAGTGTCCAGTTGACAGCAGACAAGTGTGAGAATACTCCAATTCCTACCTGCTGAGGGCTTACCTGGAAATTCCATGGGCACTGTTTAGGTCCTTGGGAAAGAGATCTGTCCTTTCCATGGTGTATAAATTGCATAGAAATTTCTGGAAATCAGATAGATTCTGAAGGAAAGGCAGTTCTGTGGGAATTATTGTCCTGTGAGTGGCAAACAGGGGCTAAAGGAAAGAGGGGGATGGGTAGGGAGCCACATGTTCCTACGGGGCATGTAGATTACCTGGGGTATGTGGCGGGTAATGCTGTTATAGAGGGTGACAGGAAACACCCTCTGTGGGGTCTCTGAGAGGCTGGGTACTTCAAATTTAGTAGTTCTTAGCTCCCCAAACTTATGGAGACGTTTGAATCTCCAGAGTTTTATGTTAACAGTTGATAGTTTAAGGATGGATACTTGATCTAATTATGTTGTCTGAGAGGTAGGCATGGTGAGAGTATTAGGTCATTAGGGACATATCCTTGGAAGGCTGCTCTTGAGAAAGGGTTGGTTTTATAAGCTAAATAGACTTCCTGTGTCTCTTTCTCTTTCTGTGTGGTTGTCTCACTGCACATGCTTTGCCACTAACATCCTCCACCAGACTTCCACTGCTCAATCTTGAACTGTGAATCTCCAAACTGTAAGCCAAAATAAACCTTTTCCTTCCCAAAGAATTCCTCTTAGGTAAATAGCTTAAAGCAACACATAGTGGGCATTGATAGTGATGTTTTGGCAATAATATTACTACTACCACCTCCACCACCACCACCCTCTTCACCATGTATTGAGATTTAGTATGTGCCAGGTAATTTGATAAATGCTTGTGCACATGATTCATTTTGTGCTTCTGGAAGGGTGAAGTGAATTTCCCAAAGTCACTAAAGAGTGACAGAATCTCAAAGACAGGGCTTGGACTGAAACCCACACTGACTAACTCTACTGTCCATACTTAAAAACACTATCATGTAACACTAGTCTTTTCCTTTTCTTAAACAGAAAAGTCTTCCTTTTTAATCTGTTAAACTCGTGATTAACACATGTGATCCTACATCTGTGCCACTCAATGTCCGTGCTTATTTGGTGCATTCAGTTTTGAAATGATAATGGAAAAGCAGTGTCAAGGAGAAAAGACACTCAGGAATTTAGGGTTCCAAGACTTGCATTTGGCTCCCAAATTAGTCAACCTAATATTTTTTGAAAGTTCAGGACTTTGTGTCCTGATGTATGTGTCAGACACTTAAATAAGACTGACCTTACATCTTGTCTGTGAAAATGAATGAGTATAATGTCATGAACATCATGTTAAAGCTAAAGAATCATGTATAAATACTATTGTGGTTATAGATTTATTAAGCTAAAATTCATGTTCTAAATCAAGTTTCATTCAATCTGTCTGGTTTAACTCCTTATTTTACCATCCCACCCCTACTTCATGCCCTTAAGTTCCCCTTTATATAACTCTACTGTAGTAGTCTATATTATAACACAAATATTACAAACACAACTCAGGAGTCATGATTTTTTATCTCAGCTATGTAATAGGTTAACTAGCATTTGGTAGATGCCTAGTAAATAACTATGAAATAAGTGAATGCTTGAATAGTTGCACCTACAAAAGACCTTTTTCACTTTGAATGGTACAGTGGGGCTAGAATGGCAGGGAGAGAAAGTTATAAATTTAGAATAGATGGAAGAAGACTTTTTTTTCCACCAACTTAAAGGTCATGAACTAGAATAAGTCATCTTCCAAGTTCCATTCCTGCTTTAGAATTTTATGATTCCATGAAGTGTGTTGAGTAGCAAAACATTTTAAAATATAAGAAGTTCAACCCAAGCTATAAAACACCCCCTTTTTTGATTTTACCCAAAGCTGGAACTGTTTCTCCCCAGTTACTTATGTTTTATGTATATTAAAAGATAAAACAGGGACCAAAACAAGTAGCGGCATCTGCTCTGCACATTTCTCTCTCTCTGACGTCCTCAGGATATTTTCTTCTTTGTTATTTTTTTCAGATCACATGCATCTAAGAATTAAAGGATAAATGCTTCATTTACTGCTAAACAGCTTTCTTGGCTGTCTGTGAATATAGAGAGGTGGAAGGAATGCGGGAACAGGGCCTTAGTTCGAGGTGGGGAAAGGCAAAGACAGTAGCAGAGAGCCTGAGATTCCTCCAAGCTAAAGTCTTGCTGAGTCCCAGTGGCTCAGATAGTTTCATGAACTACCACAGTCCCCAACTGGCCATTTATTTGTGTGTATTTGTGTGGGCAAGGATGAAAGACTCATTCTTGAACAACCTGCAAAGGTAACTCAGGATCACAAAGCACTGAGCCATTTGCCCTGAAGAAACTAGATAAGAGAATGTTGAACAGGCTTAGAGAAGCCCAACAGATCTGTAACAGAAGCTATTATGGATTCATGTCCCACTGCTGCATTGTGGGCCAGAGTAAGCCAGTGCTACTCCCGGCTCTTGTGTGTGATACAGTCTCCAAATTCTTACTTCTGTAGTAGGAAGGGATTATCATTCAGAGTCTACCAGGGTGAGTGGGACCTTACTCCAGGTTCCAGTGGCTACAGCAGATTGTGTGAAGTTGGTTCCTGAGTGAGCTTTTGTCCATTCCATTCCACTACGCCCTGGTAAATCTCATACTTTCCATGCTTGAAAACTTTGCTTTTGCTGTTCCCTTCCAGACTGTTCTTTTTTTAAGATTTTATTTCTTTATTTGAGAGGTATAGTTACAGACAGAGGAGAGACAGAGAGAAAGGTCTTCCATATGTTGGTTCACTCTTCAAATGGCCACAACAGCCAGAACTGAGCCAACCCAAAGCCAGGAGCCAGGAGCTTCTTCAGGTCTCCCATGGGAGTGCAGGGGCCCAAACATTTGGGACATACTCTGCTGCTTCTCCAGGCCATAAGCAGGTCTCTGGATCAGAAGAGGAGCAGCCAGGACACAAACCAGCACCTATATGGGATCCTGGCACCTCAGGCAGAGGCTTAGCCTACTACGCCACAGCACCAGCCCCAGAATGCTCTTTGAAAAATATCAGACTAGGTGGTCTGTAAACAGCAGGAATTTTTCTCAACATTCTGGAGTCTGGGAGGTCCAATATTGAGGTGCCAACATCTGGTGAGGGCCTTCTTGTTGCCTCACTGAATCGTGATGCAGACTGGCATGGACAGCCAGCGGGGAGGTCACATGATGAAAGGCAAGAACTGAGAGTGCATTAGTCACACTGATAGAACTTCACTAAATGATATCAAGCTCCAGTGGTGAGGAACATGTGATAATTCTGAAACCAAAGCTCCTGAAATGATGACTAACCTCTGGTCTAATTTTGGTGAGGCCTGGTTCCTTAGTTCCATGAGATTCTGGTCTTCTGTTTTTATCAGCCTTATGATAAGGCCCCTCACTGCCACTTTAAAAGGGAGGGCAGCCATTAAAAGATTCATATGTCAGATTTCTACAGAGCAGAAATGTCTATCCTACTTTCACCTTGGTAGATATGAGTAGGTCATATGTTCCAGTGAGGGCTATTCAACCAATTGAGTTCACTGGATCAAATTTAATATATTAAATTTTTGATATCTGGAGGTATTGCTTCCTCCTGTGTCTCCCAAGGGGAAGTTCAAACCAAGCATCTATTATATGCTACATGATACTTGTGGGCAAAAGGACTGGCTCTACTGATCTAGATTCCATTCTTAGCAGGTGTTGCACCAGGTTGGCTGAAGGGACATAGGCTGTTGTATGAGATATATGGTCTTCATTTACATTTTTAAAAACAATTTTGATAATTCTAATTTCTTGCCAACATTGATTTGTGATGGCACAATCAAGCTTTTAAAGACTCCCTTCCCTTCCGCACATAGTATTGATTTAATAGCATGCAAAGAAATTTCATGTCAATCCCAATATTAGAGGTTCACATATACCATGAGAAATAGTTATTACAATGACTCCTGTTTTATTTATTTATTTGAGAGTAAAGACGCAGAGATCCAGATAAAGAAAGAGAAAGAGAGAGAGAGAACTTCCATCCACCTGTTAACTCTCCAGATATTTGCAAGAACTGGGGCTGGGCCAGGTTGAAGCTGGGAGATGGGTATTCAATCCATGTATCCATTGTGGGTAGAAAGACACCCAACTACTTAAAATTACTTGAGCTATTACTTCTGCCTCCCAGAGTGTGCATTAGCAGTAAGTTGGAATTGGAGGCTGGATTCAGGAATTGAACCAATGTAATCTGATGTTGGATATAGGCATCGTAATTGCTAGGCCAAACACATACCCCAACTTCCACTTTACAAATGAGGTAACTGAGGCTCAGAGAAGTTAAGGGATATGGCAAAGGGCTCATATATACACATAGTAAATGGCAAAGGTAAAACTTGAATCCAATCTTAATCCCAGGTCTCTGTACTAATATAAATTCTGGTTGAAGACCATTCAGTGGTACTTTTATAGGTTTCAAGAGATCTGAAAAGATGGGAAGAATGAAAATGTCTTCAATAGAGGGAGGAAAGGTAAAAGTCTGAGCTTCATTCTTCCCATTGAATGAAATAACTCCATGACTTAAAATACCCTTAGAATATATCAGTTCCTCATGTTGGTATTAAATAATGCTCAAAAACTACTTGAAGGGCAGATTTTGGAGACTATAATAAAATATAAAAACATAATTTGAATCTCTTTACCTCACAGCAAATCAATTAAGAATAAGACTCAGAAGAGTAAGAAATAGGGTAGGGAAGAAACTTCCTAGAGAATTTGGTAAATACTAAATAAAAAACAATTAACCAACCAAACACACCTCCAGACAGCCCCATCAGCATTGGAATCTAAGAGAATTCTGGGGACACGGCTGTCTTGGAACATTACAAGAAGTTATCCAGGACTATAAGGTAATTCAAAGCAGATTATAGAGGAGAATAACAAGATCCACTCTAATTTTGGAGAAAACAAGTCCTTGAGTGAGGCAAGTATAGCATCATGAGTTCTTGAAAACAGATTTTTTTTTATATATATATAAAGCCTTTATTTAAAGAATATAAATTTCCAAAGTACAGCTTATGGATTACAATGGCTCCCCCCCCATAACTTCCGTCCCACCTGCTACCCTCCCCTTTCCCGCTCCCTCTCCCCTTCCATTCACATCGAGATTCATTTTCAATTCTGTTTATACACAGAAGATCAGTTTAGTACATATTATGTAAAGATTTCAACAGTTTGCCCTCACATAGAGACACAAAGTGAAAATACTGTTGGAGTACTAGTTATAGTATTAATTCACAATGTACAGCACATTAAGGACAGAGATCCTACATGATTTTTTTTGAAAATTGATTAATTATCTATGCAATTTCCAATTTAACACCAAGTTTTTTTTCATTTTTAATTATCTTTATATACAGAAGATCGATTCAGTATATACTATGTAAAGATTTCATCAGTTTGCACCCACACAGAAACACAAAGTGTAAAAATACTGTTTCAGTACTAGTTATAGCATTACTTCACATTGGATAACACTTTTTTTTAAGGGTTGATGTGAATAAGAACCAAAAATTGTCTGCACCTTTCTCCACTTTGCTTGTGAGAAGCCAGATTGGTGAGATGGTTTGGAGCACCCCAGCCAAGGGAGCAGAAGTCTAGGGATCTATAAATGAATGGACCTGTCTGTCTTGGCCTAGGAGTTTGTTGACTGTTCCTCCTTTTGTCCAAAACTGGGTGAACTTTGGCTTAATTAGAAGTGGTTGGCAAGAATGAGCAATGCTTTCATGAAGACGTCTGACTTAGCTAAAATTAGTGCAATGTAATCATGATTTAATGTTACCCAATATAATCTGTCTTGTGAAGAGAGGGGATGATATTTTTCAGTTTTAGCAGCATCATCAAAAAGAACTTGTAATCAACTCTTAATCATTTTTTCCCTAGAGAGATGAGCAGAGTGTGGATGATACAGATGACACACAACTCCCAAGTCCTTTACATTTGATTTTGATTAATGTTTGCATTTTCTTTGGAATGCAGGTGTTCTTAATGTTCTGGGAATTCATATCATTCCAAACTCAACACTGACGGCACAGCTAAGACTGGAGCTATCTCTAGAGGTTTGAGAGGATTGAACAGTCCCCTCCAGAGGGAGTGGAATGGAATCTTTGCCAGCTGCCCTTACTATCACCAGGACAGCATAATAGCTTACAATGGTCATAAAAACAACCACCCCATAATCAGAGTAGCTTAAACCTCTCTCTCTCTCTCTTAAAGATTTATTTATTTGAAAGTCAGAGTTACAGAAAGAGAGGGAGAGACAGAGAGTGGGAGATCCTCCATTTACTGGTTCACTCCCCAGATGGCAGCAACAGCTGGGGCTGGACCAGACCTATGCCAGGAACTTCTTCCAGGTTTCCCACATGGGTGACAGGGGCTTTATACCTCTTCTCCTGAAAGGGCAGATTAAATGATCTTTTAAATGAACCTATACCAGACTACAGGGAGAATCTTTAAAGATGTATAGAGTTCTTTATAGTAATGCTGAGTAAACTTAATGACTTTTGAGTTCCATAACTTTGGCTTTAATGATATCTTGGGAACTTCCTAGCTGCACGATCTTGGTTAAATTACTGAGAAGGTCTTTGAGTTAGTTTCCACACATGTAAAAAAGAACAATAATGCTTCTCTTGCTTACTAAGCACAATGAAAAGGATATTGTGGTAGGCTCCCTGTAAATGTTATTATACCATGTTACTCAGAAGTACTTGAACCTAGCTTGATTCATTTTGTTAATATGAATTTAGAATTCACTTGAATTCTTTTGTTAATCTGAGAGAGGATGCAACCTAGTTTATGAATAATTGAACATAAGTCTGAATCTTTTCCTGGAAAAAGAGAGAAACTTCTATTATGTAGGTCCAGAATGAATAGCATACAACATAGATATTGTTGAATTAAATGGACATTCATTTACAAAATTGTCACACACCAAAGTGGAAGACATCATGTAGGAGCTGAGCAAATAATTATATACTTTAGGCAATGGTGTTGGTCGTACAGTGGGTTTAAGCAGACTGTTGTGACACTGGCATTCCTTTTGAGTGCCAGTTTAAGTTCTGGTGGCTCTGCTTTTGATCTAAATCCCTGCTAATACACCTGTGAAAACAGAGGAGGATGGCCCAAGTCCTTGAGTCCCTGCCACCCATGTGGGATACTGGGATGGAGTTCCAGGCTCCTCATCTTGGCCTGGCTCAGCCCTGATCATTGTAGTCATTTGGGGACTGAACTAGTGCTAGAAAATGCCTCTCACTTCCTCCATGTCTGTCTCTACCCCCTTCCCCCTTTGTAACTCTGCCTTTCAAATAAGAGGCAAATAAACCATTTAAAAATTATATACCTTAACTTTTTCTTATAGGTGTATATTATTATGTTAAGAAAAAAATTTAGACTCTAAATGGCACTGGGTTTGCCATTTGTATCTGCCAGCTGACATTCTCTAAACATTTTATGAAGGAAGTTGGCTATATGAAATACACTATTTCAGATCAGATCAGTAGAGATTAATTCTCTGAAGAATTAAGGGATCATATTCTGTATTGAGTATCGCCCCTCTTTAATGTCTAACATTTTACTCTCTCAAGTCAGAACACTGATAAAATTAGGTGTCCACCAAATAGAAAAGTAATACTATATTAAGCAAATGTATTTAGTAATTGAAAGTAACTGAATATAAACACCATTAATTTGAAGTGGAAATTAGAGAAAATAAATGCATTCTCAAAAACTAACACATACTTTACATTTAAAAGCTTCTGAGTTGAGTGTCTGAAAACATGACTTTTTGATTCATGTAGTTTGAACACCTAGTCAGTTCCTCATTAAAAATAAACAAATAAACGTGATTCCTTTCTCTCTCCAACCTCATTTACGATCCTTACCTCAAAGGGTCTGGTGATTGGAGAAGGTGAGTTTGTGTTGATGGGGTTTAGGGATCTGGCACATTTATTTCCAAAGGGGGAATCAAGTGCTGGTACAGAAGATGAGAGAATGGTGTTGGGTGGCCAAAAGCATGCAGTTCACTATAGAGGGTCATTTTTTCTATATGTATGTCCAAAATATTTTTATCCCTCTTCAGAACTCACAAATGCCATCTCTTCAGTTTAACCTTCCCTGATATTCCCTGTTTATTTTCTGATTTAGAATTCATCTCTTTCTCTCCATCCCTTTCTCTCTCTGCTTCTAAGCCAGCTTATTAATAAAATATTGTCACAATATAATATTTTATCCATTAATTAGTGTTCTTATTCAGGAGAATTTTAACTTCTCATATTATATATGAGCACCTTGAAAATTATGACAGGAGCTTATTTTCTTGCCTCCCCCATTGGGAGTTTAACACAATGGCATTGCAATGCATCTAACTCCCTTCCTCCAGCAGCTACTGGAGGCTGTGGTCAGGCTCAGACCAGGCAGAGGGCTGAGTCATTCCCATAGTCTCTAAGGTTCTAAGACAAGGGAGAGAAATCCACATTTCTTCCCTCTGCATTTCCAAACTTGTTTGGTAGAGTAGTGAAAAGTTGGTTATTGACAGTACTGTCTAAAATGTGTGTCTATATCAGAACTAACTGGTGATTTCATCAAAACTGGAAATTCCAGATACAGAAATACAGTTATATTTTGGATATTGTTTTGCTATATAGAAACCTTGTTGAACTCAGTTATTGTTTGTAGCTATTTCTCCTTTTAAATATTTATTTGTTTTATTTATTTGAAAGGCAGAACCATGGTAGAGGGGAGGGAGGGAGGGAGGAAAAGAAAGAGACTGAGAGAGTTCTTTTATTCTCTGGTTCACTTCCCAACTGCCCATAGGAGCTGGGGCTAAGCTAGGCCAAATCTGGATCCAAGAACTCCATTCAGGTCTCCCATGTGGGTTGCAGGGGCCCAAGTACTTAAGCCACGTTCAGTTGCCTTCCCAGGCTTATCAGCAGGGAACGGGTTTGGAAGCAGAGCAGCAGGTATTGAACTGGTTCTCCAATATGGGATGCCACCATTGCAAGTGGTGGGCTAACCTGCTGCACTGCAGTGCTGGCCCCTTTATACAGTTTTTTGAGTATATCCTTGAGTTTTTTTGTTTCTTCTTCTTTTTTAACAGAAAAATGTCATCTGTAAAAAAAAATTCTCCCAAACAAAAAAACTTGGAGATTCCAGGACCCTACCTCATATCTTCAGTCAGATCTTTGTCATCAGTTCCTTTTAATGACTATAAACATTGATGCCTCCCTCCTCAATTCTACCTCTGAAATCTATAATGTGAGATACCAATAGAAGTCATGCAGTTAAGTATTTATTAAGTTATATATTGCATGGATATCTTTGAACAAGGGTAGAAAACTCTTTCTAAACAGAAGAGACTTCAGCTCAGGAATTCCTTAAGATTGTTGTCTAAAAGCTGACAATGTCTGTAATTAGAATCTCAACCAAGATGCCTATTTCTATACAAATTGCCAAATCTCTAGAAGTCCTCATATAGTACCTCAGCACTCTGAGATACTTGGCAGGTTGAGTAAGCTTGTGATTCTTGTCAATTGCTCATTTCTCTCCCCAGTCACCTCTGGTGGTGTCAAATGGCTTATCTCGCTCTGGAGTGGCAGCCCTGATGGCAGGTTGCAGGTCAACGCTTATCACCACTTTACATGGCTCCTTCAAGCAAATGGTGAGCCCTACTTGACTCTGCCGAGAGCTGTATTGATTATTAACTTCAGACAAACATCTGGTTTTCATTACCCGAAGTAGCAGACCAGAGCGGGGTGCTGTACTGACTGGTGTGGTCACTTAACAACCATCAGGACTAGCTATAAAGAAAATTTAACATATCCTGTAATTACAGTCTGCCCAGCACAGAGGGGCTGAGGAATCTGCAGATCTGATTTCAGGGCGGGAGAAAATGTTTATTGTATCTGTTCCACACATTTATTTACTCAGAGGTCGGAAGGCCTGGTGAATTATGGCCACCCCAGAACTGATGCTCCTGTGGGGGCAGAGCGCCTCCTTGTTTAGGTCAGGAAGCTCCAGTGTGGCTCCAGGCAAGAGGGTCCCTTAATGCTTTTACAGGCTTTGGAATTTGGGCTGATGGAAATGGACGGGTAGATCTTGTCTGGAATAAACAATCCTCACCCTCCACTGCGCTGGGTGCCTTCCTTGGCTCTCACTCAGCTTTCTGGCAGCTGCTTCAAGGGCTGCCCCAGCTGTTCACTGGCTAGTAGAGACCCAGGAAGAGAATGGATACTTACTGCTCATCAAATATGGGCTGGACACGGGATGGGTAATTGGATTTTTTCTTTTATTCCTCACATATTATGGTGAGTTAGGCCTGATTATGCCCATTTAAAGAATGAACAAACTGGGACAGTCTTTAAGACTGTACTGGGGATGCCTGCATCCCCTATGCGAGTCCCTGGATTTATGTCTCAGTTGTATTCTCTATTTCAGCTTCCTGCTAATATGCACCCTGGGAGGCAGCAGGGGATGGCCCAAGTAGTTGTGTCTCTACAACCTATGTGAGATGTCTGGATGGAGGTCCTATCTTCCTTCTGCCTGGCCCAGCCTGGCTCTTCTGGGATCTGGGGAGTGAATCAGAGAATAGGAGATTTCTGTCTATCTCTGCTGCTGCTTGCAGTGCTGGCATCCCATATGGGCGCCAGTTTGAGTCCTGGTTGCTCCACTTCCAATCCAGCTCTCTGCTATGGCCTGGGAAAGCAGTAGAAGATGACCCGTGGTCCTTGGGCCCCTGCACCTGCGTGGCAGACCCAGAAGAAACTCCTGTCTCCTGGCTTTGGATTGGTTCAGCTCTGGCCATTGCGGCCAACTGGGAGTAAACCAGCGATGGAAGACCTCTCCCTCCCTTTCTCTCTCTCTCTCTTTCTGCCTCTCCTTCTCTCTCTGTGTAACTCTTTCAAATAACTAAATAAAATCTTTAAAATAAAAGAAAAAATAAAAGGAAACTGAAGCTAAGAGCTGTTAAGCTGGAGTAAATAATAGTATTTTCCAGGATGTAAGGCAAGCGACTTCCTGCTCTGTGATTCTACAGCAGAAACGTGGTGGTGTAGTAACTGCTTTTCTTAGTTTTTTTTTTTTTCTCATGTAATTTTTGACAAAGTGGCTGAACCAATTGGTTGGAGAATTGGATTGACAATTGCCAGGAGCATCCTGGGATAGGAACTATAAAAAATGAAGTGAATTGGATACCCCAGCCATCAAGAGTGTTATATTCAAAAGTTGGGATTATCTATGGAGCAAAAGGAGTAAGTTACAAGCTAAGAGATTATGAAGTACACGCAGAGCAACTGCACAAGTCAGGCAGGGTGTGGTGTTGGGTTGATATATCTCAAGAGGGTCATGTGTGAAAGAGGAGGCAGTGGCAGGGTTGGTCATAAACAATACTAAGATGTGGAGATATGGGAGTCTTTGGACTTCTCTTTCCCCTTCTTTCAACCCATAAGTCCCTATAGAAGTCTCTTCCCTTCTCAGTCAATGCTACGGTCAGGAAAAGGGCAGGTGGGAATATTCAAACCAAAGTTTAAAAGATGTCAAGGAATTCACTTCTGAAGAGGAGATTTCAATTATTGGTAAGTAGGGAAATTTTGGAGTAGACAATGTCTTTATACATGGATAGATTAACTATGGAGAAGGAGTCACCCAAAAGGAAACCAGATATGGAAGTTGACCAGTCAGTGTGCAGGCACTGGGGAGAAGCCACTCTGTGGCAGGAGACATCCCTGAGCTACATATGAGGCAGCCTACCAGGTGAAGACCACACTCAATTATCAGGCCTACATGTATGCAAGGGCTGGGCAGGCTTCCTTTTATTACCATCTGGGGACAGGGATAGCTTAGACAAAGTGTAGGAAGACTAGGTTGATGCTGAGCTGGGGCTTCTTTAATGTCTTTTGATCAGGGACCAGTCTCAGTGAGGAGGCCAAATAACTAAATGTGAAAGAGTAGCAGGGATGAGTGGAAGTGGATGTAGGCAGGCCCAACACAGCTGGGGCATCTGAAATGAGGCATTTGCCTACTTTTCATATGGCAATTTTAAAGAGAGTAAAGTTGAGAAATTAGAGTATAGGCATGAATAAGGGACATCAAAAAGTTCATGGAAAATACATATTATCAAAAAAGTATTTGTGGGCTTCAAAATGTTTTTGCACCAAAAATTTATATTTTAATTCCATTTTCTATGAACTTTTCAAAGTGCCTTTGTATATTGTAGAATACTGCATGGTGTAAGTGCATGAGAGACAAGTGTTAGGGTGGATTTCACCTTGAGAGTGAAGAATTCTCATAGCTTTATTTCTTATACTTTAGTCATTATTAAAATCTCAGAATTCCCAGAATTTTTATAGCAGTAATCAAGAAAATCTTAAGTTTCCAGGGCAGATGCTAAAAATAAATAGCAGTGATGTTAGTTTATGCTTTCATATTCTTCAGATTTGGAAGGCTGATTTAACAACAGACAGAAGAAAATGTCTGGTCTATGAATTAAATATCCTTTTTCCTGAAATCTCACCAAAGTGATAATAAAGCAATAAAGAAGGCACAAACCTACAAAAGAAAAGAAGAGATGCAAATATTATTTGGAAAGTGAAAGTGAACTCAAATGGTGAATGATAGCATTGTAGTGAAAGTTAAAAATTTAGTGACTGTAGGCAGAAAGGACCATCAAGAAGGAGCTGTGGACCTTGGAGAGAGCCCCAAATTGAAGGCATCAGTCTGAACAAACAGCACCAGATCCTCTACCCCAACCTGGTAGCCAGGCTCCTGCTGCTCCGCTAACCTCTGGACAATGAAAGTTCATTTTCAGAAGAGCTACAAGGCAGAGGCTCTGAATTCAAGAACACAAAACAGCAGGGGAAGGGGTGATCCGCAGAAAGCAGGGGGATTAAGCAAAGGTTTACATACCAGTGTTGATGTTCCCAGTTCCTTCCTGAAGAAGCTGGTGGAATGCGAACAGCCAGGGTTAGGCACTCCTGGAAACAGACTGGATATTTTGTCCCTGGGGAAACTTGCCAAAGAAAAAAGAATCTAAAGATACTCTTTGAGAGACCCCTACAATGAAGCTCACACATTGAGAAGAATTTCACACCAAAAAATATTTTTTGAATGATATTTTAATGCTTCAGTCTTTCATAGGAATGGATAACCAAGGATCATCAGGCATGTGAAGGAAGCCTCTTGGGTGAAAATCAAGACTTTAATTAAAATAACAGTGAAAACAGAAAAATGGAACTCAGAGGAAGGAAAGACAATGTAGGGGAAAGAAACAAAAATAAATTTTCCCCAAATACGAGGGTATTTGAGAAAGTTCACTGACAAATGGAATGAAAAGATATGCAAATTTCCATGAATTTTCAAAGATCCTTTGCAAATAATACCCTCAGAAGTGCATGTAAAAAAGGTATTAAAACAAAAGAATGCCTTAAAAAGTAACTGTCAGAGAAAAGTGAGAGCTTGTGCAAATTTAAGAGCAAAAACAGAGCGGGCATTATCAGGGTTTGAAAATAAAGTTGAATTGGCCAGCGCTGCAGCTCAATAGGCAAATTCTCCGCCTGCAGCACTGGCACACTGGGTTCTAGTCCGGTCAGGGCACCGGATTCTGTCCCGGTTGCTCCTTTTCCAGGCCAACTCTCTGTTGTGGCCCCGGGAGTGCAGTGAAGGATGGCCCAAGTGCTTGGGCCCTGCACCTGCAAGGGAGACCAGGAGAAGCACCTGGCTCCTGGCTTTGGATCAGTGCTGTGCGCTGGCCACAGCGGCCATTGGAGGGTGAACCAACAGTAAAGGAAGACCTTTCTCCCTGTCTCTCTCTCTCACTGTCCACTGTGCCTGTCGAAAAAAAATATATATAAAGTTGAAGAAATCCACAAGGCAGAACAAAAAATAAATGGTTAGAAAATATGAGAAAAAAGATAAAGCTTAATGATCAGCCTAGGAGCTAATAAAAATTCACAGCTCCAGAAAGATGAGAAATAGAAAACCATTTAAGTCCATGTTTGTTACATTGTAGCCTAAATGGACTAAAATTCCCCCCTTCCAGGTTTGAAAAGACATCTCATTGTCATTTTTGTTTTCATTTCTTTGTAGTGTGTGCCTACAAGAATAATGGAATATTAGCATTAAAAAGAAGGAAATTCTGTCATTATGGATGGACTTTGAGGCTATTATACTATGTGAAATAAGCAAGTCACAGAAAGACAAATACTGTGACTCCATGTATATGAGATATCTAAGATAATCAAACTCAAAGAAGTAGAGAGTAAAATGGTGCTAAAAGAAAGGCTAAAAGAGGCTAAAAGGGGAAATGTGGAATTTCTATTCAATAGGAATAGATTTAGTTCTGAAAGATGTTTAAGTTCTAGAGACCTATTGTACATTGTGCCTGTAGTCAATGTTATTGTATTGTATACTTAAAAAATTTGTTGAGAGGGTAGGTCTTACATTAGGTATTGTTACAATCATTTAACAAAAAAGAAGTAATTCCCTCCACTGATACTTTCACAGGAAGCTATTGGAAACAGTGTTCCTCTAAATAAGAGTAATCCCAGAAAACAAAGAATTCAAGAAATGCGGGAGGGAGGGAATTTCAGAATATTTGTTAAGGGAGATTCAACACTTACTTGGTCTTGCAGACAGATAGAAATCAATCAGCTGGGACTGAGAAGAAGGCTGGAAGGATCTGGAAGGGAGATGTTTGAGAAAAAACATGAAATGAGTAGATGACCTGCAATGTTTGCAAAAAATTGAGACATTGAAAATAGTGACAAATACATGGAACACTAAGGAAGGAGAAAAATGAGACAGTTATTGACTCCAGAAAAACAAAATTGTTCAAAAATAGAAATATACTTATTGTATACTAAATGGGCCCACTATGAATAATATTCATATATTCACAATAATATAAACACTGCATATTGATATAATGAGAAAATGTAACAAAACTGCTGTATTCTTATTACTGTTTCTTATTACTGTATAACAAATTACCCTAGATTTAGTTGTCTTAAAAAAACCCAATTATTAGCCCCTAGTTCTGTAGGTCAGAAGTTCAGGCTCACAGTAACTGGGCTCACATTGTTGAAATCAAGGAATCATGTGGGCTGTGTTCCCTTTTGGAAGCTCTGGAGAAGAGTCCAATTCCAATCTCATTGGGATTGTTGGTAGAAGTAATTTTCCAGGGGTTGTGGAACAAAGTTCTTTTGCTACTAACTGTTGGCTGACAGTAGCTCTTAGCTCCTAGTGGCTGTCTTTCTCCCTCAGCAATTCCCTTTTAGGCTTGCCAATGTATATTTCTTTTTTCTTTTTCCTCTGCTTCTAGCCAGAGAAAACATTACTTTTTTTAGTAGTTTACTTTTTAAAAAATTTTATTTCATTTTATAAGTTTCATGTATTTAAATATACAGATTTAGGAACATAGTGATAATTTCCACCCTGTACTCCCTCCCACTCATGCTCCAAACCTCCTTCCTCCTCCTTCTCCCATTCACACTCTTAATTTTTACAAAGATGTGTTTTCAGTTTACTTAATACTCATAAGGTTAACCCTATACTAAGTAAAGAGTTCAACAAATAGCATGAAGAAAAAAAAAAAAAAACACTGTTCCTCAACAGAAGAGACAAGGGCTGTAAAATCACGGAATCTCAAAATGTCCATTTCACTCCAATACATTACATTTTAGGTACTCTATTAGTTACCACAGATCAGAGAATACATGAGATCTGTCTTTTTGGGACTCGCTTATTTACTTATTATTATAAGTATAATGGTTTCCAGCTGCATCCATTTTGTTGCAAAAGACAGGATTTCATTTTGTTTTACAGTTGGGTAGTACTTCATAGTGGATATGTACCATAATTTCTTTATCCAGTCTTCAGCTGATGAGTATCTGGGTTGGTTCCATATCTTAGCCATTTTGAATTGAGTTACAGTGAACATGGGGGTACAGATAACTCTTTCAGAAGCTGGTTTCTTTTGATTTGGGTAAATTCCCAGGAGTGGGATGGCTGGGTCATATAGTAGGTCTATATTTAGATTTCTGAAGTATCTCCATAGTGTCTTCCACAGTGGCTGGACAAGTTTACATTCCCACCAAGAGTGGATTAGGGTACCTTTCCCCCCACATCCTCACTAACATTTGTTGTTTGTTGATTTCTGTGTGAGAAAACACTACTTGCAAAGGGCTTGTGTGATAAGGTCAGACCTACTTTGGAAAAGTAGTACCCTTTTAATCATAAAAATATGATTATTGGGGGCCGGTGCCGTGGCTCATTTGGTTATTCCTCTGCCTGTGGCACTGACATCCCATATGGGCCCCTGGTTCTAGTCCCAGTTGCTCCTCTTCCAGTCCAGCTCTCTGCTGTGGCCCAGGAGGGCAGTGGAGGATGGCCCAAGTGCTTGGGCCCCTGCACCCACATGGGAGACCAGGAGGAAGAACCTGGCTCCTGGCTTCGGATTGGTGCAGCACCGGCTGTGGTGGCCATTTGGAGAGTGAACCAACGGAAGGAAGACCTTTCTCTCTGTATTTCTCTTTCACTGTATAACTCTATCTGTCAAATAAATAAGAAAAATTCTTAAAAAATGATTATAGAGGCCAGCGCCATGGCTCAATAGGCTAATCCTCTGCCTGCGGCGCCAGCACACCAGGTTCTAGTCCCAGTCGGGGCACCGGATTCTGTCCTGGTTGCCCCTCTTCCAGGCCAGCTCTCTGCTGTGGCCTGGGAGTGCAGTGGAGGATGGCCCAAGTGCTTGGGCCCTGCACCCACATGGGAGACCAGGAGAGGCACCTGGCTCCTGGCTTCGGATCAGCGTGATGCACTGGCCACAGCACGCCGGCCGTGGCGGCCACTGGAGAGTGAACCAATGGCAAAGGAAAACCTTTCTCTCTGTCTCTCTCTCTCACTGTGCATTTTGCTGTCAAAAAAAAAAAAAAAAGGAAAAAAAGATTATTGATGTCTGCATATTTTTTAGATTACTCAAGCTTTAATTATCCAATTCAGTCATTAAAATGTTCATTGGTAAGGCATCCCAGTTCCCTTTGTGTAGCATATAGATGTTAGTTTTCAGAAGTTTATGGTTGTGTTTCTAATGGGTAGATATCCCATCATTTCCCACTACCTTGTGATGATATATTTAAAGCCTTCCAAAGAGACATTAATTATAATTTTACAATGGTGAATGAGAAGAAAAATATGAATAAAATATTTTTAGATTTATCCAGAAAAATGCAGAAAGAAAATCAGAGTGTGAAGAATTTTTCAGCGTTGGTTTACCTAAGAAGTTTTAATTGCATCTTTGTTTTTAGAGAATATTTTTGATGTATCTAGAATTCTTAGTTGATTTTCTTACTTTGAATTCAATATGTGACTCCACTCTCTTCTGGCATACATCAGTTTCCACAAGAAGTCTGCTGTCTTTTGGACCTTTTTCAGGGTACATAATTATTTTTTTGCGGGTGGGGGCTGTGTTTAAAATATTCTATCACTGGTTTTAAGCAATTTTATTGCAGTGTGTTTTGGTGTAGTTTTCTTCATGTTTCTTTACTTGGGATTCACTGAGCTGTTTTTGGATTTGTGGGTTTCTAGTTTTCATCAAATTTGGACAACTTAGTCCATTATTTTCTCAAATATTTATTCTGCTTCATGTTTCTCCTGTCTTTTTTAGGGACTTAAAATTTTAAAATTACACATCTATTAGACTTCTTGAAATTTACTCACACATCACATCACCAATGTTGTATTCATTTCTTTTTTTTGACAGGCAGAGTGGACAGTGAGAGAGAGAGATAGAGAGAAAGGTCTTCCTTTGCCATTGGTTCACCCTCCAATGGCTGCCACGGCCAGCACGCTGCGGCTGGTGCACTGTGCTGATCTGATGGCAGGAGCCAGGTGCCAGGTGCTTTTCCTGGTCTCCCATGGGGTACAGGGCCCAAGGACTTGGGCCATCCTCCACTGCACTCCCGGGCCATAGCAGAGAGCTGGCCTGGAAGAGGGGCAACCGGGACAGAATCCGGTGCCCCGACCGGGACTAGAACCTGGTGTGCCAGTGCCACAGGCAGAAGATTAGCCTGTTGAGCCACAGCGCTGGCGTATTCATTTCTTTTTAACTTTTTTCTCCATTTCATTTGAATAATTTCTTTTGCTATTTAATCAACTTCTCTAACCATTCTGTACTACTAATCTAAATTTTATCAAATATAGTATTATATTAAATTACAGACATTTAGTTCTCATCTCTATAGAGTCAATTTGTCATCTTTTTGTATTCAAGTTTTTACTTAATATGTTCAGGCTTTCCTTTAGTTTCAGAATTTTCAAACTCAGTCTATTAGCATTTTAGGCCGGGTGATTCTTTGCTGTGAGGGAGCTGCCGTGCTCACTGTAGAATGTTTAGCAATATTCCTGGCCTCTATCCAATTAGATACAAGTAGTACTCCCTCCTGAGTCTCCAAGTTCTGATAACACAGACTATCTCCAGACGTTGCTAATTGTCCCCTGAAGGACAAAATTGTTTCTGATTGCTAGCTACTGCTATAGATTCTTAAACATATGGAATATAGTTATAACTGTCATAATGTGAGTTGTCTAGCAATTCAATTATCTAGGTCATTTCTGGGCTAGTTTTGATTAATTTTTCTCCTCATTAATGAGTCACGTTTCCCTGAATCTTTGAATGCCTGGTAGCTTTTGATGGATATTATAAGTTTTGTTTACTTTCAAATATTCTCAACATTTGTTCTAAATTACAGTTAAGTTGTTTGAAAACCATTTGATCCTTTTGGGTCTTGCCTTTAAGCTTAATTAGGCATGTCCAGAGCCACCACTACTGAGACAAAACCTACCTGAGATACTACAGATTATGAGTTTGTACTTCGGTTAGTAGGAATACAAACTCTTCTCAGTGTTCTGTGAGTTCTGGAGGTTGTGTTAATTCTATTGGAAGGTACTTTTCTTCTGGGCTTTCTTTACATGTGTGCTTGTATCCGCTGAACTCTTGTGGTTTATTCTTTAAAGATCTCTGGATCTCTCTGAGCATATGTCTTTTTTTTTTGGTAATTGGTTGTGCAAAATATAGATACTTGGTTTTTCTAGACGCTCAGATCACTCTCCTTGACTTAGGGGCACCACATGATATTCTGCACTGTCAGCTGAGCAATTGTAGAGTTTGCATTGTTTGTTTCCTATCTCTCAGTTATCACTTTTCTTCATTGCTGGGTGTCCACTATTTTGAAAATTATTATCTCATATTTCTAGTTCTGCTTATTAATTATTTCATGTAAGAAGATAAATCCATTCCCTTTTACTTCATCTTGGCTGGAAGTCCATTATATTTAAATCACAATTTGCTGCATTTTGGTAAAAAGAAAGCTGCTGTCATGTTTTACATAGTCAAATATCACTTCTTTTGAATTAATTAGCTCTGTGAGGTGAAATACTGTATATTTTTTTATTTTTAGAATTCATCTGAGGAGGTTTTGATTTACTTTCCATTTTGTTTGTTTATTCTTCCTCTGTGTCCTATGCTGATAGTTGTAAATTAAGATGTTTATCATTGTAGAAATGGTGATTTCATAATTTTGGGTAGTTTGAAGTTTGGAGGAAAGATGAATATATTGGTCTTAAATACTATGCTTTTTTTTTAATCGAGAGAGAAGGAGAGGCAGAGAGAGAGAGAGAGAGAGAGAGAGAGAGAGAGAGAGAGGCAGGCCTTTCATCTGCTGGTTCACTCCTGAATTGGCCTCAATGGTCGGAGCTGCACCGATCTGAAGCCAGGATCCAGGAGCTTCTTCTGGGTCTCCCACACAGGTATAGGGGCCCAAAGACTTGGGACATCTTCTCCTGCCTTCCCAGGCCACAGCAGAGAGCTGGATCAGAAGTGGAGCAGCTGGGACTTGAACTGGCACTCATATGGGATGCCAGCACTGCAGGCGGCAGCTTTACTCACTATGCTATAGCATTGGCCCCAAATACAATGCTTTTAATATTTATGAATATGAAAAGCAGAGGAAAAGAGAAAAAGAGCAAGAGCAAGAGCAAGAGTGAGTGAGTGGGTGAGAGAGAGAGAGAGGGGTGTCTCTATAATCTGCTAGTTAACTTCCCAAATGCCCACAACAGCTGGAGCTGGGCCAAGCCAGAGTCAAGAACCTGGAACTCATTCCAGATCTTCCACATGAGTGGACCCATATGTTTCAACTATCACTTGCCTCTTCTCAAATCTGCATTATCAGGAAACTGGATCAGAAGTGGAGGGCCAGGGATTAGAACCAGGCACTTTGATATGGGATATTGGCATCAAACACTGGCTGCTACTGTGTTTTTTGAAACTTGAGTTTCCCATGTTCTGATCCAGTCCTTCAAAGTACTCTTCTTGATGATATTTTGAGAAATCACTTGGCCAACTCAGTGAAAAAACTCAAAAATTATAAAAAATGATTACAGAAGTCAAAGAACAAACTTGTTCTCTGTATCAGGGAAACAGTAGGATAAAGTTTTATCTGGCATTAAGCCTCCTAACTTAGAGAAGAAAATAAATTCCTGAAGGAGATGTTCATTCTGTGTTACATGGTTTAAAATTTCAGTAACCTACTGCAGATTTGCTTCTGCCACCACTATGTTAGGCCTATTCTACAAGATCAGTTCTCCCAATTCCAATTGGAGTTTCCTTTTAGAGATTATGTGAAATAATGTAGCTGTGATTTAGGGAAGAAGCCTGTAAAAGGAAGTCCATTTGACTAAATGGCACATCAATAGGCTTTATGTATAGATTACAAAATTTGAGGTTGAATTTCTTGAGACTTTTGCTGTTTGTCCAATCTAATTAATAACATTGAGCATCAGCCAGCAACTGTGATCTAGTTAAAGAGGAGGAAAATAGAACCTGTGCTATCCACACATTTAGATTGATAGCAGCTGCTAAATTTTATCTATCTTCTCAGGTACAGGGATGAACAAGATAATGAATATATTAGTAAGATTTTAAAAGATAAATACCAGCCAAAGGAAGAAAGTCATCTAAAATAAATCTTACTACGCCCCTTCAACTACTATTTTTCTTGAAATTGTAAAAAAAAATCCTTCCAGGTGTTAAACACAGTTGTTTTCTGCAGATCTCATTTTCTTGGCTTTATCTGTCTGCTATTTACCACTGGATGACTTTCTTCATCTTAAAACTTGGTTTTTTTTTTTTTTTTTTTTTTTTTTTTTTTTTTTTTACAGACAGAGTGGACAGTGAGAGAGAGAGACAGAGAGAAAGGTCTTCCTTTGCCATTGGTTCACCCTCCAATGGCCGCCGCGGTCGGAGCGCTGCGGCCGGCGCACCGCGCTCGTCCGATGGCAGGAGCCAGGAGCTAGGTGCTTTTCCTGGTCTCCCCATGGGGTGCAGGGCCCAAGCACCTGGGCCATCCTCCACTGCACTCCTGGGCCACAGCAGAGGGCTGGCCTGGAAGAGGGGCAACCGGGACAGAATCCGGTGCCCCGACCGGGACTAGAACCCGGTGTGCCGGCGCCGCAAGGCGGAGGATTAGCCTGTTGAGCCATGGCGCCGGCCAAAACTTGGTTTTATTATGCTACTCTTTCTTGGTTCACTTTTTTTTAAAAAAAAAACTTTTATTTAATAAATATAAATTTTCAAAGTACAACTTTTGGATTATAGTGGCTTTTCCCACCTATAACCACCCTCTCACCTGCAACCATCCTATTTCCCAATCCCTCTCCCATCCCATTCACATCAAGATTCATTTTCAATTATCTTTATATACAGAAGATCAATTTAGCATATACTAAGTAAAGATTTCAACAGTTTGCACCCACATAGAAACACAAAGTATAAAATACTGTTTGAGTAGTAGTTATACTGTTAATTCACATAGTACAACACATTAAAGACAGAGATCCTACATGGGGAGTAAGTGCACAGTGACTCCTGTTGTTGATTTAACAATTGACACTCTTATTTATGGCATCAGTAATCACCCGAGGCTCTTGTCATGAGCTGCCAAGGCTATGGAAGCCTTTTGAGTTTGCCAACTCTGATCTTATTTAGACAAGGTCATTGTCAAAGTGGAAGTTCTCTCTTCCCTTCAGAGAAAGGTACCTCCTTCTTTGATGGCCCGTTCTTTCTACTGGGATCTCACTCACAGAGATCTTTCATTTAGGTTTTTTTGTTTGTTTGTTTTGTTTTTGCCAGAGTGTCTTGGCTTTTGCTGCCTGAAATACTCTCATGGGTTCTTCAGCCAGATCTGAATGCCTTAAGGGCTGATTCTGAGGCCAGAGTACTGTTTAGGACATCTGCCATTCTATGAGTCTGCTGTGTATCCCGCTTCCCATGTAGGATCGTTCTCTCCTTTTTAATTATTTTGGTTAGTATTAGCAGACACTAGTCTTGTTTATGTGATCCCTTTGACTCTTAATCCTATAATTATGATCAATTATGAACTGAAACTGATCACTTTGAATAGTGAGATGGCATTGATGCATGCTACCTTGATGGGATTGAATTGGAATCCCCTGGCACGTTTCTAACTCTACCATTAGGGGTAAGTCCGATTGAGCATGTGCTGAACTGTACATCTCCTCCCTCTCTTATTCCCGCGCTTACATTTAAAAGGGATCACTTTTCAGTTAAATTTAAACACCTAAGAATAATTTTGTGTTAATTAAAGAGTTCACTTGGGGCCAGTGCTGCAGTTCACTAGGCTAATCCTCCACCTGCGGCACCGGCACACCGGGTTCTAGTCCCGGTTGGGGCGCCGGATTCTGTCCCGGTTGCTCCTCTTCCAGGCCAGCTCTCTGCTGTGGCCCAGGAGTGCAGTGTAGGATGGCCCAAGTCCTTGGGCCCTGCACCCACATGGGAGACCAGGAGAAGCACCTGGCTCCTGGCTTCAGATCAGCGCAGTGTGCTGGCTGCAGCACTCTGGCCACAGCGGCCATTGGGGGGTGAACCAACGGAAAAAAGGAAGACCTTTGTCTCTCTCTCTCACTGTGCACTCTGCCTGTCCAAAAAAAAAAAAAAAAAAAAAAAGAGTTCACTTGGTTCACTTTTAATGTTTTCAGTCTCTCTTACAGGTTCATCTTCACTTTCAATCTATAGAGTTCTTATTGTCAGGTTACTTCTTTCTCTATGCATTTTTCCTTTTTCATGAGCAAATATACAGGCCCATGGCTCCAGTTACTCCTTGTGCATGAGTAACTCAAGTCTATCTTCCACTAAAAATTCTCTCAAGTTCCATTGCATACATACATTGAACTGATAGAAATGATTGACTTGGGAGTCCCACAGACTTCCTGAGCCCACCAACATCCAATCTGAACATTTCCTATTCTTTCCCAACCCCACTTCTCTTCTCTACTTCTGTCACTTAGAGAAAGATGCCAACTTTCAACATTTGCTCACAACGGAGACATGAGAGTCATAAAATATTTCTTTTTTGCCTTGCCCTCTAATATCTAAGCCTAGTAAATTCTATCTTCTAAACTGTTTCTACTGTCATTGCTTTCCTAATTCTATACAACTATATTAGCTTCTTCTTATTGGCCACATGAGTTTTAGTTACCTTCCATGAAATTACCTTCCAAAGCCAGAGTTTTATCTCCAACAAACCAATCTTGTGTTACTTCTCCAATTCTTCTGTTATTCCTCTACCACCCAAATTAAATCTAAACTTTTTTTCTTGAACTGGGTTTTTCCTGCTTGTCCAACTTCTATCATTATTTCCCTCGATTTGAATTTTAAACTTGGTTCCTTGCAGACAATTTATAAAGAAAAAATGAATGGATGAATGGAGCCTTCCAAACAAATAGGCCACACATTTTCACGTGTTCTTTCCCTCCACAAGCTGTTTCTGCTGCCTACAAAGCTTTTCTCCACTGTACTGTTCCACAGCACCTTAGGAGTTGCTCCTCTTCCCCAGGGCCAATGCTGGTGTGCTTCCTTTGCTTCAATTACAGTTAGTACTTACCCCAGGAGAACAGTGGCCACCCTGTATTTTTGTTTGTTTGTTTGATTGCTTCTCTGTTCTTCAAATTGACTATAAACATTTGCAGGTTATGGACATCAACTTTACATCTTTGTATCCAAAAACATCTGAGATGGCCTTCACACAATAGGTGCCCAGTAATATTTATGTGAGTGAAAACATGCTTTATCAGTAATTAGATTTAGAGATCTTTAACCCTTATTCTGTGGATGAAATCCTAAGCAAAATTTTAAACAGGAGTGATTCTGAGGAGGAGTAGAGGTATGTGGAAGCTACTTACTTCTTAATTGGTACTAAAGGGGAGGAGGGTGGGAACCACTTCCTCTCACTGTTCTTGAGAGCTATCACACAATCTGACCATCTTTCCTCCTCTGTATCTTGACTATTTTTGGTTTTTGAGGGGGACATATAAGGAAAGATGAATGAAGTGAGGGAGTCAACAAATGAGGGTCCCAGGGAAATTTCCTCCTATTCAAAGGGGAGAACAGGAGCTAGAGTTTCTGAGGTGGGGGTGGGTAGTAACAAAAGTATTTCCCTTGTTCCTCAGCTTGAGTATTCACAGGTCTGAAACAGAAAGGGCCTTTTGACCAAGTAAGTACTGCCCAAGACTAGCTATATGAGTTGAGGAGCCCATGGGAACATGGAAACATGGGTCCCTTATTAAAAAGTTGCTAAGAATTTTGTGATTGTTAAAAGAGAACATTAAACTACACTCCTTATAGGGTTATGAGGCTATGTGCAACTGTACAGGTTGCGCTTGTACATGGACTTGACCCTGGTGTTCCTGTATGGAGGTTTTAAGTACCCAGCTTTGGTAATAAGTTTATTTATTTATTCGTTTGCTTGTTTCTGTAAAAGATCATACAAAATTCTTTGTATATTCAAAAGAGAATAGGGAAATATAAAGATATTGATGTATCTCTTCACCAACTTAAGAAATAATGACAACTATATTTGATATACTTTGTGTACCCCCTTATCCCCAGGAGCAACAAATATTCTGAAGAAACACAATTTATTGATCCTTAAATGACTGAATGTTTCTTGTTTATCTGGAATAAAGATGAATCTTCAAGCTATGCAAGAGGAATTTTTTCCTAAGGCAGCTGAGTGAGGGACTGAATCTGGTGAGACCCAGGATTAAGCAACTCCAAATTGGTGTGATAAGGAAGTCCTGGTTTGGTGCTTTGTATTTTTATTCATTGTTTATGTTTTCTTCAGCTCACATCTACCTCCCTTCCTGCCCTTTGTAGAGTCCTATAAACACGTCTCCTTTCCTGTAGTAGAATGTGTCTTCTTCCATTTTATTTACTACTTGCTTCTTTTGCAATATGAAGCACCAGAGTCCTGGCTCCAGGTCTGCTTTCCTTTCTCCCTCATAGCTCTGCTGGGTAACAGTGCTGGGGATTTACCAGTCAATTGAGTTGTCACTTTTTAATGTTTTAAAATCAGTGGGATTTGGGGGTCTAGGAATGCCGGTCTCCAGGGAGACAGAATACCTGTCAGAATTAAGAAGATATATATTTAAGAAGTAGAATAAAGTGGATTCAGACATGAATGTGCAGCAAAAAAAACCATTTGAGAGCTATAAACAAGAGACTAGGGGGAGAGAAAGTTGTGCTGAATCCATGTAGCTCTATCGAGGAATTAATGCAGCAAGAAATGTGGTGAACATTTTGCTAAAGAAGAGGGTGTGGCCCACCAGAGTGGGCCCTTGGAATCTGGAGTTGTCCCACATGATTATAACAATTAAAAAATTAATAGCTTGCATATCCTTCCTGCTTTCAAAAAATAGAAATCCCATCAAGCCTTGCACATCCTCCAGACGACTATTAGAAATCATGCGGAACTTAGTGAAAGAAAGACTAATATTAATTACTGGGTTTTCTGTCTTTCAGGATTAATCTGCATAGCACAATTCACAGTTGGGTTAGGATAGGAGTTAAGAGATGAATTTTTAACAGGTCTTTGATCTGAACTGACTGAAATGAAAGAAACCCACACATCCCTAATTGCCTAACCAGATAGCTTAAACAGCAACACTTCATGCTCATGTGAATAATATGGCCACAAAATGCCAATAACACTGGCCAGGATTTCCAGCACAAGGAGTGCTTGCATATTGGACTCATGTGGTGCCCCCCAAATCACTCTGGTCTAATTACTGCTAAAAAAGATGATGATAAAAGTTAACATGGCTCCAGTGAGTCATTTTGTCAGGACTCACATTGCAGAAACTGCCATTTTGGGAGGAAAACTGAGGACAAACGCTTTGAGAGTGGCCACAAATGATTGCAAAGAATGAATGAGAAAGGTTGGTGTCTGGTTCCCAGGCACCACACAAGATAACTATTCCACAGCCATAGCAACTTTTCATTAATCTTTGCCATTAATAAACACATGGAGCTGCCATATGGTAATATGATCTGCTCCCCAGCTCCTCCTAAAATAGAGCATCCCTAATTACATTTATTTAACTTTACAAATACTCTTCCTTCAGCAGTACTCTTCTTAATTATCTGGATTAGTCCAGCATGGAGAAGAGAAAGCAGAGCAGGCAACAGTGAGGCTGTCTCTGAAACTGGCCCATAGTCTTCCCTAGGAAAGTAGTGTTGGCTTCCTTATAGATAAAGATAAAGGGGCAAAAGCTCCATGATCAACCGTGATATTCAATGAATACTAACCCCAAAGCAATACTGTCAGTTATTTTATAAGGGGAGCAAGGCCTTAGTAAATGAATTTATATTTGTAGGAAAGGGTTTGAGGATGTGCTCAGGGCCCAGATGTTCTGAGTTTGATACTGGCATTATGAATAACATTAGGTCCTCCACTGACTGACACCAGTTGGGTCTGCTTATTTATGTCATCCATTCTCTGGGAAAGGAAAAACTTGGGAATAGCCAATTCTTATGAGTCTGCTGAAATAATCACCCTTTTTACACTGTTTTTTTTTTTTCTTCTTTTAAAGACTAATTTATCCTCTTTCAATTTTATATCCTTCCCTTGGGATCCCCACATATATATACTCAGAATCATAGAGGTTTAGAAGCAAAAATACCCTAAATACCACACTAAAAACTCAGATCCTAAAGAATAAAAGTATGGGAAAAAGTAAAGATATAAAGAATATAATATAAAATTTAAAAAATAATATAAAGGGGCTAGCCTTGTGGCACAGTGGGTTAAGCTACCTCTCACAATACCAGCATCCCATTTGGGAGTGCTGATTAGAGTCCTTGCTACTCTGTTTCTGATCCATCTCCTTGCTAATGCACCTGGAAAGGCAGCAAAAGATGGCCCAAGTACTACCAAGTATGTGGAAGACCAGGATGGAGTTCTTGAATCCTGGCTTCAGCCTGGCCTAGCCCCAGCTGTTGTGGACATTTGAGGAGTGAACCAGAGGATGGAAGATCTCTGTCTTCACCTCTCTTTCTCTCTCTGTCACTCTGTGTCCCAAACAAATAAATTTTTTATTTTATTTTAATTTAATTTTATTTTTTTACAGGCAGAGTGGACAGTGAGAGAGAGAGAGAGACAGAGATAAAGGTCTTCCTTTTGCCGTTGGTTCACCCTCCAATGGCCGCCGCGGCCGGCGCACTGAGGCCGGCACACCGCGCTGATCCAAAACAAATAAATCTTAAAACAAAATATAAAAATGAAAAATGAAGTTTATCATGGTTTATTTATAGGCAAATCAATAACAACTTAGTGCCCAATGATAGGGGATCACTTAAGGCTAGAATGCAATGCGGCTGTTAGTGTGGTTGTTGAATATTTAATGTCATAAGGAAATTTTAAAATATGTGATTAAGTGGCTGGTGCTGTGGCTCAATAGGCTAATCCTCCGCTTTGCGGCGCTGGCACACCGGGTTCTAGTCCTAGTCGGGGCGCCGGATTCTGTCCCGGTTGCCCCTCTTCCAGTCCAGCTCTCTGCTGTGGCCCGGGAGTGCAGTGGAGGATGGCCCAAGTGCTTGGGCCCTTCACCTGCGTGGGAGACCAGGAGAAGCAACTGGCTCCTGACATCAGATCAGCGCGGTGTGCCGGCCGCGGTGGCCATTGGAGGGTGAACCAACAGCAAAGGAAGACCTTTCTCTCTGTCTCTCTCACTGTCCACTCTGCCTGTCAAAAAAAAAAAAAAATATGTGATTAAGTGAGAGAAGTAGCTTTTAATTACAGCATCAAAGTATTGCTAGATACATGGAAGATAAAATATGGGTGCTCTTGTTTTCTTTTTAGTTGTGGTAAAAACAAATTACACAAAATTCACCATCTTAATCATGTTTAAGTATACATTTAAGTCTGTTTACATTGTCATGTGACAGATCTCCAGAACTGTTTTCATCTTGGAAAACTGAAATTTTCTTTTTAAAAATTTTTTCTTGGGGCCAGTGCTGTGGTATAGCAGGTAGAGCTGCCACTTGCAGTGCGGGCATCCCATGTGGGCGCCAGTTCGAGTCTCTGCAATCCAGTTCTCTGCATATGGCCTTAGAGAGCAGTGGAGGATGGGCCAAGTCCTCGGCCTCTTGCACCCACCTGGGGGAAACAGAAGAGGCTCCTGGCTTTGGATTGGCCCAGCTTTGGCTGTTGCAGCCATTTGGAGAGTGAACCAGAGGATGGAAGAGCTCTCTCTCTGCCTTTGCCTCTCTGTAAGTCAGCCTTTCAAATAAATAAATAAGTAAATCTTTAAAATTTTTTATTGATATAAAGAGAACAGATTTCCTATATTTCATAGGTACACATCTAAGAAAATAACCATACTCCCTTCCCTCTTTCTCCTCTCCCTTAATCCCCCTGCTTCTCTCCTTTTTTGTCTTTAATTTTTACAAAGACATGCTTTCAATAGGCTCTATAATCACAGGCTTCATTTACCACTAACCATAATATCCAAAAAGTAAAAGTAGGAAGACCCTAGTTCCACAGGAGTATAAATGAGGACTGAAAACAAAAATCATATAACAAGAAGTCTATTTTATTCCTCTACATTTTTTGTATTCTGTATTAATTGCCATATTTATGATATTTGTCTTTTGGGGTCTGGCTTATTGCACTAATCATAATGGTTTCCAGTTTCTTTATTTTGTTGCAAGACATAGGATTTCATTCTTTGTAATGGCTAAGTAATATTCCATAGTATATATACCTTATTTTTTTAACCAGTCATCAGGTGATGGACCTCTGTGTTGATTCCATATCTTAGCTATTATGAATCGAGCTGCAGTAAATGTGAGGTTAGAGATACCTCTTTCATATGCTGATTTCATTTTGTTTAGATAAATTCCCAGGAGTGGGATGGCTGGGTCATATGGTAGATATATTTTCAGATTTCTGAGGTATCTCCATACTATCTTCCATAATGTTTGTATTAGTTTACATTCCCACCAAGAGTGGATTAGGGTTCCTTTTTCCCCACATTCTTACCAGCATGTATTGTGATTTTTGGATTACAGCTATTCTAACTGGGGTGAGGTGAAACTTCATTGTGTTTTTTTACTTGCATTTCCCTGATGGCTAATGATGCTAACCATCTTTCCATGTGTCTATTGGTCATTTAGATAGCATCCTTTGAAAAATGCCTGGTAATGTCCTTTGCCCATTTTTTTTTTAAAGAAACCAACTATCTTATTTTAACAATATTTGACATGAAACTTGTAACAAGAAAAAAGGTTACAACTTAAAGATATCATAAACTCAAAGCTTGCCCATTATATTACAAAAGTCATAAATTACTTCTAGCTATTACTTACTAGTAGGTAGCTAGTACCTACTCTGTGCTTTGAACTCTTCTAAGCATTTTACTTGTGTTCTCTCCTTTTTTCTCACAACCACCTTGTGAGGTAGATTTTATTGCTATACCACCATCTCCATTTTTTTAAACTTTTATTTAATGAATATAAATTTCCAAAGTGCAGCTTATGGATTACAATGGCTTTTCCTCCCCACAACTTCCCTCCTACCCGCAACCCTCCCCTCTCCCACTCCCTCTCCCCTTCCATTCATATCAAGATTCATTTTCAATTATCTTTATATACAGAAGATCAGTTTAGCATATATTAAGTAAAGATTTCAACAGGTTGCACCCACACAGAAACACAAAGTATAAAATACTGTTTGAGTACTAGTTTTAGCATGAAATCACAATGTACAGCACATTTAGGACAGAGATCCTACATGAGGAGTAAGTGCACAGTGACTCCTGTTGTTGACTTAACAAATTGACACTCTTGTTTATGGCATCAGTAATCACCCTAGGCTCTTGTCATGAGTTGCCAAGGCTATCCACCATCTCCATTTTAAGAGGAAGTTAAAATAAGATATTAAAATGGGCTAGGCTTCTTATAAGTCATGCAATCTACATGTTAAAAATGGTTATCTCAGAATGTCTTTATAGTATCCCAAACTAGTAATTTTGGATCTTTGTCTTAGGAAATGCACCAATAATCAAGACAGTTTTTACAAATCAAGGCAGGAAGAAACCAAGGATAATGAGGATGAGAATAATGGTCCTATCATAGGCTTGATTTAATATTTGGTTATACATCAAAACCACTCACTGTGAGTTAAATAAGAGTTAAATGTGAGAATATTTTTGGTTTCATTATCCAATTTCTACTTTAATTCCAAATTATTTTCTCCAACTGGAGAAAATTACTGCTGTTATTTATGTTATATACATAAAAATGGCCTGATAAAGCATAACAAGATACCTAATAACTTCAGAAGCTAGTTTCAAATTTCAAATTTAATTTTGAAATTATTGTTACAAGTGTCATTATAGAAGTTCAAACTAGCAAAAGAATGAAGTCAAATATTTCTTTTTTCTTGAAAACATGTCTTCAGTTTTAGAGCCTTTGCCCATGTCTTAACTAGAGTATTTGTTTGTTGTTGAGTTTATTGAGCTATTTATAGATCCTAGGTATTAATTCTTTATCAGTTGCATAATTTGCAAATATTTTTTCCCATTTTGTCAGTTGCCTCTTCACTTTGTTGATGTAATCCCCTTTCTCTATTTTTGCTTTGATTGCCTATACTTCTGGGGTCTTTTCCAAGAAGTCTTCACTCATGCCAATGTCTTACAGTTTTCCCAAAGTTTTCCTCTAGTAATTTGATGGTATCAGGTCATAAATTTAGATCCTTGATCCATTTTGAGTTGATTTTTGCTTGAAGTGTAAGGAATAGGTCTTGTTTCATACTTCTGAATGCATAGATCCAATTTTCCTAGCACTGTTTGTTGAAGAGATTGTCCTTTCTCCAGGGATTGATTTTAGCTCCTTTGTCAAAGATTAATTAGTTATAGCTGTGTGTATTAATTTCTGGGGTTTCTAGTCTGTTGCATTGGTCTGCATGTCTATTTTTGTGCCAGTACCAGGCTGTTCTGATTATAACTGCCCTGTGATACATCTTGAAATCTGGTATTGTGATGTCTTCAGCTTTATTTTTGTTGTTTAGTACGTTACTTTAGTACGTTAGCTATTCAGCATCTCTTGTTTCCATTGAAATTTTAGCATCCTTTTTTCTAGATCTGAGAAGAATGTCCTTGGTATTTTGATTTTGATCTCATCGAATATGTAAATTTCCTTGGGTAGTATGGACATTTTGATGAGTTCTTCCAATCCATGAACATATGAGATTTTTCCATTTTTTGTGTCTTCTGTTTCTTTCTCTAATGTCTTATAATTTTCATTGTAGAGATCTTTCAGATCCTTGGTTAAATTTATCTCAAGGTATTTAAAAATTTTTGTAGCTATTGTGAATTGGAGCGATCTTTCAAGTTCTTTCTCAACCATGGCATTGTCTATGTATACAAAGGATATTGATTTTTTTGAAGTTTAACTTTCAGAATTTATTAAAGCAGAACTTTAGAGGTAGTTTTGGGGTTGATTTCTTTTTTCATGAAGAACCAAGGATGATAAAAAGTTCCTTTGTCATACTAATTTTCACATGTAGAGATTTTAATGAAATTCACACATTCATCATGGATTATGTCATTCAAGGTCAAAGATATATGAGCCTTCTTCATAGCAACTCATAAGTTCACAGGTGCCCAGGGCTTCATGTGAATGTTAATGGCCACACATCTTGATTACTTGGCCCAGAGAATCCACTGAGACTAAGGCTATTGATTTTTGTGTGTTAATTTAATATCCTGCAACTTTTCCAAACTCTCTTATGAATTCCAATAGTCTTTGAGAAGAGTATTTTGGTTTCCCTTACATATAGGATATGTCATCTGCAAACAGGCATAATTTGACTTCTTCTTTCCAATTTATATCCCTTTGATTTCTTTCTTTCCTAATGACTCTAGCTAAAACTTCTAGAACTATATTGCTATATTGAATAGCAATGATGAAAGTTGGCATTCTTGTCTGATTCTGGCATTGGGTATATATTCATTTATTTATTTCTAAAGATTTATTTATTAAAAGACAGAGATACAGAAAGAGAGAGAAAGAGAGAGAGAGAGAGAGAGAGAGAGAGAATGAATGAACTGTCTTCCATTCACTAGTTCAGTTCCCAAATGGCTAAATTGGCTACAATATCTGGAGCTGGGCCAGGCTGAAGCCAGGAGCCAGGAGCTTTTGAGTATCTCACAAAGGTATGGGGCCCAAGCACTTGGGCCATCTTCCACTGCTTTCTCAGGCACATTAGTAGGGAGCTGGATTGGAAGTGGAGCAGCTGGGACTCAAACTGGCACCCATATGGGATGCTGGCACTGAAGGCGGAGGCTTAACCTTCTATACCACAGTGCCAGCCCAATAGTGCACATGAAGTTAGAATAGCCACATCTTCCTGTTGAATTGATCACTTATTATTCATTAAATAATGCCCTTCTTTTTAACAGTTTTTGTGTTAAAGTTTATTTTATCTAATATTAGGGTGGCTAATCCTGCTTGTTTTTGCTTTCCATTAGCGTGGAATATTTTTGCCATCCTTTCACTTTCAGTCTGTATGTATCTTTGTTGGTGAGGTATGTTTCTTGTAGGTAGTAAATAGATGGGTTTTTTTTTATCTAGTCAGTCTGAATTTGTCTTTTAATTGGAGAATTTAGGCCATTTACATTTAAGGTTATTTTTGATAAGTAATGGCTCAGTCCTGCCATTTTCCATAATTATTCCTATTGTTTGCTTTGTATTTCCTTTGTAGTTTTACTAGGAGATTTTTCTGCCTTCACATTCTTTCATAATGATGACTACCTTTCTGTGTTTAGCACATCCTTAAGTATCATTTGTAAGGCTGGATGACTGATGACAAATTCTTTCAATTTCTGTTTGTTCTGTTTCTCATTTATAAATGAGAGCTTTGCTGGTTACAGTATTCTGGGTTGACAAAACTGAAACTTTCTACCTATTATGCAGAACTCCCTATTTCCTCACCTAAAGGGGGAAATGCTAAGGTTTGACTGAGTCTATGCTTTCCCAGGCCCCCTTGTATAGAAGGAAACTCAGCTGCTGAGAAATATTTTAATTTAGAAAAATAAAATGTGTGTACAGAGACGCTTCAAAAAGTTCATAGACTATGTGTCATGAAACAACTGTGCATGGATTTCAAACATTTTCACACTGAAACCAGCTTATCCTTTAATTCCATTCTTCTTTGAACTGTTTGAAAACCCTTATATTCTTTGAATAGTTGCCTTAAAGGAGGAACTACTCTTGAATTCTTTTTTGTTTAAGTTCTTGATGTAAAGCCAATTGATTTTTATTTGGAGTGTATTGCTTTAAAGGCAGCTGCTGGGAAACCACTGATATAGGAACTTTGAGAAGACTATTTTGAGATGCATGTGAATTTTTCCTTTATTAACATTTCATCAGAGAGTAAAATGTAGTCTACAATACCCTACATAACCAATGCCACTGTATGAATAATTTAAAGCTACTTAAGGAAGAAATCAAGGTAGGAAAAATTATTCTACCATACTGTTCCCCTTCATTCTTTGTTTCATTCTGGAAGGATATTGACACCCTTCATATATAAGATTAAGAAATTAAAATATTGAGGGGGCTGGCGCCGTGGCTCACTTGGCTAATCCTCCACCTGTGGCGCCAGTATCCAAAATGGGCGCTGGTTCTAGTCCCGGGTTCTAGTCCTCTTCCAGTCCAGCTCTCTGCTGTGGCCTGGGAGGGCAGTGGAGGATGGCCCAGGTGCTTGGGCCTCTTCACCTGCATGGGAGACCAGGAAGAGGCAACTGGCTCCTGGCTTAGGACCGGTGAAACATCGGCCATAGCAGCCATTTGGGGAGTAAACCAATGGAAGGAAGACCTTTCTCTCTGTCTCTCTCTCTCACTGTCCATAACTCTACCTGTCAAAATTAAAAAAATAATTGAGTACTTTTTGCCATTTTGAGTAGCAGCTTTTCCAATCTGTATGTCAAACAAACCAACCAACCAGTATTATTGTGTTCCTGGTAAAATTTCTACTGGTGATGCTTAGAAGAGAAGCATATACAAAAGAATAAGCACTATTTTTTTTTTCTTTTTATTCAAGAGACATAGAGATCTTCCGTTTGCTCATTTACTCCCTTAATGCTCACAAAGGCCAATGCTGGGCAGGCCAAAGCTGGGATATGGGAACTTAATCCAGGTCTCCTGAGTGGGTGGTAGGGATCCAACTACTTGAGCCATCATCTGCTTCCTCCCAGAGGCCTGCATTAACAGGAACTGGAATGAAGAGTCAGAATTAGAACCTAACCCACTCATTATGATGTGGGATGCAGACATCTTAACTGGGATGCAGACATGTTAACTGCTAGGCTTACCACCCACCCCAGAATAGTCACATTTTAGTCAATGGAAAGACAGGACACAGGATTTTTTTTTTTTTTTTTTTTTTTTTTTTGCTACTGAAGAGAAACAAGCACAAGCAGAACATTGTAAGTCTGCATGTTTTCAGGGATACATCGCTTATGCCAGAATTAGAAACTTAAAATATTTCTTTTAGCTCATTTTATTCTTTTCTCCCTCTGCATAGTACTATCACTATCTCCATTTCACTGTTGAGGAAATTCAGCCATAGGAAGGTTAAGTGTCACCCAGCTGAGTTATGCCAGAACTGGTGAACCTATGGCTGCAAATTCCTGAACCTGTGTTTTAAACTTGAAGATTCTTCTGCCTCTCAGGGGGCAGCCCCATATAAGAAGAGCTTGTATATAGTTTGGGATGAGAAGAGGTCTTGGACTGTACAGGTTATTGTCCAGAATGGATTCCTCTAGGTTCTGACTGGATATTTGCCCAGGAGTTTGTGTGACCAGAGATCCCAGGATCCTGCCCTGATCCTTGTGACAAACTCTCTGTTCTCTCTGACCCTAAGGCCAAAAGGGAAGAGACTGGCAAATGCAGTGGGCATGCTTTACGCTGTCAGGTAAGGGGAACCAGTGCAGTCCCAGGCTGAGGAATCAGAGGCCAGGGGGAAGGCTCGTTAAGGCAGTAATACTTTATGGCTTACTAATGAATTCCATTTTATAGCCCTACTCCCTTAAGTTGTCTCTTCCTGTGATTAATTCTTGTTCTCCTGGTCCCTTTAAACAGACGGTTGTTGATAGGGAGTGTTCAGTGTTGAATGAGTAAAACATACTAATGCATGTTCTCTCCAGCCAGAGATAACCTTGCTTTAAACATGATGAATGCAACTTTTACAAGGAGGATATCATCAGGAAAGGGGCTTGCAGCTTACACATCAGACACTCAGGTATAAGCTCATTGTCTAGCAGTATTTCAATCTCAATGTCACATACTCTCTGTTTCTTCTGATCATTTTGAAAAATTTAATCTCTTTGTTAGTGTCCCTAAAATGAAGCGACTCACTGAAGCAAACAACCCAGTTTTGTTCTGGGCTTAATCAACTACTTTTCCCCCCCAAAATTTCTCATTGTATGTCTTAGTTAACAATGAGACTGAGCAGCATGACTCCTTGGAAAACTATAGAATTTAGAAATTGCTAAATTACCCAAGATTAGAAGCAACTTCCTTTTGAAACCAAAGAACCTTTGTCCTCTGTATGTGTGTTTGTGAGAAAACTTGCACAGAGTTGGAGAGAGAGCAGAGAAGTTTTTATGGTTGGGACTATACACTTAGTAATTCAACGCATGTTGCCTTGATCCCAGTCTTCTGCAGTTTGGCCCAGACCCCCATAATATACAGAATAAACCAGCAGTCACTGTGATTTTATTTATAAGGATGGGTTCAGGATTGAGAAAACTCTAGATAAGGGGGGAAGGCTGACACCTTGCTATGATTTGGAAGAGATGCTCACACAATGTCCACTGGAAAATAGAAAGAGGAAAGCAAAACTTTTTTGTGTGAACAAGTTACTTTCACGTCTAGTTTGTTTCAGCTCTTACAAAGGATCTTTTCCATGCTGGCAGGAGAAGACTTAAGTTTAAAGAGGAAAAAAATCTCTCTCCCCCAGAACTGATAACCAAATAAAATACTGTTATATTTTCTGTCTAATAAGCACAAGAAGTTCCATAACTCCCTTGATTAAGCATATTATCCTTCTGCAGAAAGTCAGCTTGATTTATGCAAAAAGTGATTTGGACATACTTTCTCCAGCCATGGAGATTTCATAATTCCTGGTGCATGTCTGGAAAATCTCCCCTCGTCATGAGTCCAAACCAAATTAATGTCTTCCAGAGTGACCCGAGGAATTAATGAGGTTTTTGCTGTCAGTTCTACCCATCCAGGGTCAAGTAAATCATTTGCTGGCTCTTGGGCCGCTGCTTTTTCGCTGCCTCTCTGACTCCATGCTCAATGATAACAACCTTGCAGATGCCTTTGAAATACGGCATCACCGACACTCTCTGTCCATCTGCTGGGACATATTTTAGGCTCTGCTTCTCTTTTTGCTGTAAACTCGGCCTTTAATGGAGTCAGTAATTGCTGATAAATGGGGTATCAATGAAGTCAGTGTACTGGAGGTTTCCCCATTCTTTTCTGCTGATGTGTGCTATTTAAATCTCTCTGACGTTACTTGAAATTATTGTGTGCCCAGCTCTTTAATCCCCCTACTGGTGCTCTTGTCTGAAGGCTTGAGCTATTTTTTTACCCCTCCTTTTTGGACAAACTGTCTGTATGGTAAGACCTTTCCTGAGGAACCTTGTGTTTTTCTTACCAGAAGCTAGGTAGTGGTGTCCACAGTTCTGGTGGGAATCTTTAGGTTTTTTTCTACTCCTTTCTGACTAACTCATGTGTTAAGATTGGGTTTTAGGAGACCTCCACTATGAATTAATTTGAAAGTTTAAAAAGTTTTGAAGCAATATGCCTGCTAATTCCTACTAATCATCTGAGGTTTTAGTGTTTGTTTCTAAAATTCATTTTTGGTCACTGTTTAACTGTTTATGAATGAGGATTAAAAAGAAGAGTGGTGATTGTTTCCTTCGTCTCCAGTTTCCTCATTTTCTTTACCTTTGAATTTTGTGTGTATATGTGCTTGACTGGCAGCTGCTGGTACAGTGCAGTTTCCTGTGTGGATCCTTAGCTACATGTACAGAGGAACCAGGGGCTTGATGCTCTGTACTTACTCTTTCAAAATTGCAAAGACCTGTTTGTTACCCATCACCCCTAGGTTTCTGCTGTCAACCAGTTGTGGGCATATAAACATCCTCCAATTAGTCAGAAAACCTTAAATCTGCAAGTTTGGTCTGAGTCTGTTTGGTGTCTCAGAACCTTAGTATCTTCAGATATAAAGTGGGGATGAGTACTGGTGCTTCACTCACAACTAGGCTGGGGAGTGCCCCTGCTGCTGTTGCTGACACTGGTGTGTGAAGTATGGAGCTAAGCACCTTCCCTGTTTTATTTCATGTCATCTTCATACTAATTCTATGAGACAGTACAATTTAATGTCACCATTTTACTGACAAGGGAATAGAGACATCAACAGGATAATAAGTTTTAAGATGTATTTATTTATTTGAAAGTCAGAGTTACACAGAGAAAGAAGGAGAGGCAGAGAGAGAGAGAGAGAAGTCTTCCATCCACTGGTTCACTACCCAGTTGTCTGCGATGGCTGGAGCTGCACAGATTTGAAGCCAGGAGCCAGGAGCTTCCCCTGGGTCTTCCCACACTGGTGCAGGGGCCCAAGGTCTTGGCCTATTGTCTACTGCTTTCCTAGGCTATAGCAGAGAGCTGGATCAGAAGTGGAGCTGCTGGGACTTGAATCGGTGCCCGTATGGGATGCTGGCACTGTAGGCGGCAGCTTTACCATATGCCATAGCACCAACCCCAGATATAATGAGTTTTTTATATTTTACAGATCCTGCTACTTTTTTTTTTTAAAAAAGATTTATTTATTTGAAAAGCAGAGTAACAGACACACACACCCACACACACACATTTTTCATCTGCTGGTTCACTCCCCAAAGTGGGCGCGCAACCCTGAGCCAGGAGCCAGGTGTTTCTTCCAGGTCTCCCAGGTAGGTGCAGGCACTCAAGCACTTGAGCCATTCTCTGCTGCTTTCCCAAGTGCATTAACAGGGAACTAGATTTGAAGTGGAACAGCCAGGACTTAAACTGGGACCTATATGGGATGCCGGCGCCAGAGGTAGTGGCTTAATCTGCTACGCCACAGCATGAGCCTCACTCCTGCTACTTTTAAAACACTTTTATAAGTTTTATTTCATCTTTTCTCCTCATATATTTTTTAATTTTTTTCTTTTATTATGTTCATTTAATTTGAGTTTAGAGAGAGGCTGAGGGGCTTTCTCACAGTTACACAGCCATGAAGTTCACAATATAAATGTGTTTTCTTTTAAAAAAGCCAGGTTTATAGTATATTTAGATGTCCAGTTTTCTTTGGTCTGATATGATACGCTAGTAAACTGGAGAACAGCCTTGTAACACTCATATTTTAGATTAGACTGTAAACAAACATATAAATAAACTGAAAACAAAACTATTGTGAGCATGAAAATATGACCAAGCGAGGAAGGAGAAGGATGGGGGGAATATGTGTAAGAAAGTAATTAACAAAGTGAGAAGCCTTAGGGAATTTGGTGAGAATTGGTTCAGAGGGAGTGGTTGCCCTGGTGAACAATTTTGGTAAAACAACTTGTTAGACAAGCTAGCTTGTCTGGCAGCCTTTTGTCCATTTTTGACCTGGTTCAGCTGAGAAGTACTCTAGAAGATTCTCTTCAGTGCTGTGTTTCCTGCTTGTTGGTAATTGTAGTGTGGTATGTGTAGTTATTTTATGTTACACAAAACTAAAAGCCCAAGAAAGATTAGATTAACCTCAGGGGACAGGACTGGGCAAAATTCCCTTTGAGTTGTAAAGATTTGTATATTTGTTTTTCTAGGATCTCAGTTTTAGCACCCCCTCTCTCCCAACTAGAAAATGTGTGTGAGCCTTTGGCTGTGGTGTGGAGAGGGCAGGTTTTCTTTCCTTTTTTTTTAGATTTATTTATTTATTTGAAAGTCAGAGTTACACAGAAGAGAGGCAGAGAGAGAGAGAGAGAGAGAGAGAGAGAGAGAGAGAGAGAGGTCTTCTATCCGATGGTTTACTCCCCAAATGGCTGCAATGGCTGGAGCTGTGCCGATTCGAAGCCAGGAGCCAGGGGCTTCTTCTGGATCTCCCACATGGATGCAGGGACCCAAGGACTTGGGTCACCCTCTACTGCTTTCCCAGGCCGTAGCAGAGAGCTGGATCAGAAGTGGAGCAGCCAGGACTTGAACCGGCGCCTATATGGGATTCTGGTGCTTCAGGCCAGGGCTTTAACCCACTGCGCCACAGCACTGGTCCAGGTTTTATTTTTCTAAAGGAGAATGGGATTATTTGGCTAGGAGCAAGTAGGGTAAAGGTGTAAGGTTTGGGTAGGAGCTTCAGAGAAAATGTCCACAAGTTGACTGCACTCAGTCAGTGCTATGGCTGGATGTCAGTTTGGATGTTGCATGTTCCCCAAAGGACTAGGTGTTAAAAGTTCGGTGTTCATGGTGGAGCCCTTGGGAGGTGATGGATATTAGGGAGGTAGGGCCTGGTAGGAGGGCCCTAGGTCATTGGGAGTACACACATGGAAGGTGCTGGAGAGAGAGTTGTTAGAAAGGCTGAGTTTAGGATCAACCTCTCTTTGCTTCCTGGCTCATCATGTGATTCTTACTCCACATGCTCTCTGCCTCATTAGATTCTCAACCAGTGGTGGCTGCCTGATATTAGACTTGAAACTCCAAAACTAAATATATCTCCTTTTTATAAATTTAGTTGACTCAGGTGTTTCACTGTAGTAATGAAAAGGTGACTGATATAGTGAAACTGAAATAAGTGCTCAATCAGATTTTTGTGTGTGGCAGTCCTGAGGTGGAAACTCTGTCAATTGTTACCTATTACTGCAAAACCTTGGCAAGTCAGTGGATTCTGGAGCCTCATTTTTTGGACCTGGAAAATAGGGAGGTGGGGTGGAGGGGGACAATCCCTAGTTCACAGGACTAGGTTGAGTTTTAAGAAGGATAGTCTATGAAAAGGTACTCACGGTGCCGGCGCTGTGGCTCAGTAGGTTAATCCTCTGCCTGCAGCGCCTGCATCCCAGATGGGCACCGGTTCTAGTCCCGGCTGCTCCTCTTCCAGTTCAGCTCTCTGCCACGGCCTGGGAAAGCAATGGAAGATGGCCCAAGTCCTTGGGCCCCTGCACCCGTGTGGGAGACTGGAAGAGGCTTCTGGCTCCTGGCTTCGGTTTGGCACAGCTCCGGCTATTGCGGCCATTTGGGGAGTGGACCAGCAGATGGAGGATCTTTCTCTCTGTCTCTCCCTCTCACTGTGTGTAACTACCTCTTAAATAAACAAAATCTTAAAAAAACAAAAAAAAAAAGAAAATGTACTCACACTTCAAAGCTAAAGCAATAACAGCTGCTAGCAGTATTAACCATTAATAGAAATCCCCTCTCCAAAATTTTTCTATGTGAAATAAAGTGAAAATTAAAATCAAGAGGTCCTTAGACCCACAAGTAGGCCAGTTAAAGTGTAGAAGATATGGCAAGTGCAGATCTGTTGTGTATCTTGATGGTGGTGGCAGTGACAAGATTGGGCAAGGAGGCTCTGGTCTGAATGTATCTGTAGTATGGCACAGCCTGTTTTTCTCACTGGAGTCTCCCTCTTCTCTTGTTGGTTTAACCCTGTTTCAACACCCCTCTGAACAAGTATACAAGTTCTGAAAATGTGGGGCTTATGAGTAATACGTGTTCTCAGAATTCAGACTTCCAGATCTAAATGCTAACCAGCAAAGAGTAAGCTACAAAGAGTAAACCATAGTTTAGTTTTACCTCATTTCTCAATGAATGCTGCAATGTATCATGGAAGATAATGAAATTAAATGCTTGGGGATTTCTCATGCATTGACTTCAGGCTGCAGCATTGACTTCAGCTCCTTTCTCAGTTGCCTCCGGAGGTTTCCCATTTGAGGGCTGCTGTGACTCTCCTGTTTGTGAAATGTCTCTGTTTTTACACTATCCAGGTGTTGAGCATTCTAGGCAGGCTAGTCACCTTACTCTACATTCAACAATAACCTAACTGCTGTTGACTCCTGATGTGAGTCTGAGGAATAGCATCTCCCATCTCATCTTCTCATATAGGTTAGGGTTCAGTTTGTGAGGATGGTGGACAAGAAGACATTCTTACATAGAAAGAAACGAAAGAAGCTATGTATTCTAAGAATGAACTTCTTATATCGGCTAAGAGGTGATGTTCACACATTCTACACCCTGTAATTTCACCTCTGCTGGCTGTGAGATGTTGGAGAAGCCCTTGCTGCTGTGTTGCTGAAATTACTATGAGATGGAGGCAATGGTTATCGTGCTGTAATTTTGTGATGTGGTTGTGCTGTGATGGTTGAAAGAACAAAATGGACATCCCTGAATGTCAACTCGTTAGAGTCACCTGGTTCCCAGAAGGCCTAGCTCAGAAAGTGGCTCCCATTCAATGCGAGCAAATAAATAAATTAACAAATGCAGGAAGTAATCCATGGTTGGTAACAAGGGATACATTTGTTCCTGAACTGTACAAAGAACAACTGGAAGGGCCCTAGTGGTAGCAAAAGAAATTTTACCATCTTAGTTCTGTGAAAGTGATGACTGTTTGCCTTGGGGGATGCTCCTTGGGAGATAATAGAGATTTGTGAGGGCCCAACACAAGAATCTATATTTGCGGTAGATTCCAGCAAGCAAAGACACTGAAGAGGGCCCTAGATTATGGCTAAGCAGTGTGGGCTCTAATTTAAAGGCACAGAGAAGTAAGTGAACATTTACCCCCAAATTTGATTGCTGATCCACCCACCCACCTTCCTTCCTTCTTTCCTTCCTCCCTCCCTCCCTCCCTTCCTTCCTTCCTTCCTTGAATCATTTTTAATCTCTATCATCTACCATCATCTATATCTATCATCTATCTCCATTTATATCTATCTATATATCTATCATCTAATCTATCACCACATCTATCTTATGGACAGGGATTGTTCATTCTCCATTCATATGTTGAAGCAAAACCCTCAATGTGACTGTGCTTGGAGATAGGGTTTTAATGAATTAATTAAAAGTAAATAAATAAGGTCGGCTGTGGGGACCCATGGATAGGCCTGCCATGGGACCCCCCATGCTGGGCTTGGCTTATAGCAGTAATGCGGATGTAGCAGCTGATTGAACTTTCCATCTAGCTGAGGATTGTGGTAAACAACAAGATGGCGCTGATGCCCTGCCTGCTGCGTGACTCCACAGCTGAGTGTGATCAAGTGGCGGATTGGAGAACTCTGTGCATGGACTGTGATTGAATGACTGTGATTGGTTGAATTCGGTATATAAGCAGACCGCGGGAGAAGGAGCGGGCACGCCAGTTTTCCCCCTTAAGGAACGTGCGCGCCATCTCTCCCCCTTCTCCTGATCCCCCACTCTCTTTTCCACTCCTAAGTAAAAGTCTTTTGAAGACCGATTAGCTGCGAGCAGTGTCGTTCCTTTTGCGGCCGAAGGAGCTGACAGTCGGCCAGTGCCGAGGCTTACTAGGCTAATCCTCCGCCTTGCTGTGTTGGCACACCGGGTTCTAGTCCCAGTCGGGGCGCCGGATTCTGTCCTGGTTGCCCCTCTTCCAGTCCAGCTCTCTGCTGTGGCCAGGGAGTGCAGTGGAGGATGGCCCAAGTGCTTGAGCCCTGCACCCCATGGGAGACCAGGAGAAGCACCTGGCTCCTGCTATCAGATCAGCACGGTGCGCTGGCCACAGCACGCTGGCCACAGCGGCCATTGGAGGGTGAACCAACGGCAAAAGGAAGACCTTTCTCTCTGTCTCTCTCTCTCACTATCCACTCTGCCTGTCAAAAAAAAAAAAGTAAGTAAGGTCATGTCGCTGAGGACTTATTGGATAGGACTATGGCCTCTGTCTCTCTGGTCACACACTGAGGCAAGGCCATGTGAAGACACTACTAGGTTATTTCCTGCAGCCCAAAGAGAGGATCCTCAACAGATACCTGTTTTGCTGATACTGTGATCTTAGACTTTTCAGCTTCCAGAATTCTGAGGAATAAATTCTTGTTGTTTGAGCCACCCAGTTTATGGCATTTTATTATGTTAGCCAAAGTTAGCCAAGACACAGAAACAAAATGGGAAGAGTCAAGTTCTCTAAACACAGTTAGGATCTGGTATGGATTCAGGGAATTTGGCCACCAGGTAGGTCCAGTGGATCATTCCTTATAGTTGGGGCAGAGACTAGCTCCCTGGGAAAGTGTGAGTGGATCCAGCTTTGAAGACTAGCCCTCAGTCTATTCTTGGGAATCTTCAAAAGGATGAAGAGAGAGGAGTCTCACACTGTGGATTGAAACCTGCAAGTGGCTCCCAGATATGGTGTCAGATGCTATGTCCCACAGGGTGGTATTGCTGTGGCCATGATGGTGGCAAGCAGGGGTGAGGTTAGCCAGTATGAAGACTTTGCAGAGGCTGGGTTGGTACTCCCTCTGTGTAGGAATGTCCAGTACCTAATAGCAAAAAATTTACCTTTTTTTTGCATGTCTCAAAACCCCAGTTACCTGTGGAGTGGCAAATACAGAAGAGATTTACAAACTATGAAGGGAACATTTGGCAAAAGCAGTGATCCACTGTAACATTGCTTACATCTTTCCCCTCATCCCTAATGTAATCTGGTTTTGCAGCTATCAAGCTGGTTAGGAATTTGAAAAACAGGATTTAAATATTACTTTGCAGTTTAAGAAGTCATTGGTTATTAGTAGGCCTCAGTTAAGTGTGAGTTTAGGTTGTTAAAAGCACCATGACTCACTGGTAGGTGTTTGAAGTAGTCCCCCACCCTTTCTGTCCTCACTCAGAGTACCTTCCCTCTGTCCCCAGGAGTGACATAATTTCCTCCCTGGGTGTCAGTTCTTTGTGATTCTCATGTGACTGAGCAAATAAAAGCATCTGCCTCATCATAATGGCTCATAACACCAGCTCCCTTTCAGGAAAGTTTCAAAATAAGAGAACTGGTTGAGAAAAGCAATTGCCACATATTTATGGCTTTGAATGTGCTTGTCATCATGCCATGTCCTCTTATGCAGTTCCCTTTTTTCCCAATTGTCATTGTGTTTTTACTCCATTTATTGAGAGAATCATTTTGAAGAATGAATGGTCTCATTATGACACGTGCAGGTCTGGTCTGGTTTACTTCAGCAGGATGGGACTGACCAGGAGAGTCTAGGACATGGACTGACCTCTGCTCACTGGGCTGGGAAAGAGGATTAAGGAAATCGAGTACAGTAGGCAGAACAGGTGGTAAACTGGCAAGTCCAGGCACAGGAAGACCCAATACAAGGTGACAGAGGAAGGCTGGGCGGGGGGGAGTTGATAGACTACAGTGATGACCATAGTCATCATTTGTTAAGTTCCCTTATGTGCCGGGCACTGTTAGATGGCTTCCTTTTAGCTTTTATGACTATGGCTTAAAACTCATACTTTAGCAAATTTAATTTAATGCTCTTATCAACCATTTGGGGTAAAGATTGTTATTAACATGATTTACAGTTGAGAAAACTAAAGTTTTGAGATGTTAAGTAGGCCACATGATTAATAAATGGCAATAGTGTAAATTAAATCCAGGGCTCACTCTCAAATGCTGTGTTTTTCTGCCCCCTGTGTGTGCATATGCATGCGCGCACACACACACATATTCAGTATCCTTGGATAGACTGTGGCCAGAGAAAAGTTTAATCACACAAGTAGCAGACTAGCATCCTTGATTTTGTCAGTCTCCTGTGCAGCCTGTGGGTGATGCTCAGGCTTTGGAACTATTGAATGTTCAAGTGATTCCTTGGTGATATGGAAAGGGAAGATCTGGTTCTCCAATAAAAGATGAGAAATAAATGGTGCACTGAAGAGGGGATACAGGCCAGTGTGGGGCTCAGAAACATGAAGGTAATAATTGAAAAAGAGCAGAGTTGATCAGAGAGATAGGGCCATGAGATTATGGGCAAGAAGCATGGGAAGTTATGGAGAAATGGGCTAATTAATTCAGCATGCAGGCGACACCAACAGCTACTTGGACTTGTCTACCAGAAGTTCTTAAAGTCATGTGAGTTTATGTGTATTTTGCTAAGCATGGGCTATAAATTTTATTATTCTACCTGATAAGTAGCACCCTCCTCCAAATGGAGGAACTGAATTTTCTATTGATAGGAAGTTCATGATAGTTGTTTCCATTTGTGTGTTCATCCCCTAAATGGCACTTTAGTAATTATTTCTGTTGTCTTACACAGATACCACTGTTTTAAGCCTCATGTTGCTCAAACCACTTCCTACATCTTGATCCTTTGATCTCTGTGGTTCTCACTCCTTCCTGATTTCTCTTACAGCTCTCTGATTCTCTGTCACAGTCTTAAGAATTAGGCTATGCCAGGTGACCAGAGCTGTGTAACAAGCAAATCCCTAATTTAGTGGCTTTAAACAATGACTGTTTATTTAGGTCAAGAATCTATGGGTCAGCAGAACACTTCTGCTGGTATGGGTCAGGCATAGCTCATCTGGGCTGGCCTTCTCATCTTCCTGTGGTCATTTGCCAGGTCAGCTGGGAGATGGCTGGTCCAGGATGGCTTGGTATTGAATTCATGTGGTCACTTTCCTCTAACCTGTGGGCCTTAGCTTGTTCCCATAGTGTCAACATTCCAAGAAGAGGAATGTGCAAAACTTCCTGGGTTCTAGGTTTGGACCTTTCACAATGTCAACCCTGTTGCATTTTGTTGATCAAATAACTCTCAAGAGTGGTCTAGGGTCAAAGATCAGGAAGAGATGCAAAGTCACAGTGCAAAGGTGTGGAGGTAAGGAAAGGAGGAGAGAATTGTGGCCATTTCTCCAGATAATCCGTCTTACTAGGATTCTGGCTTTAATTGCTCAAGTGTCCCCCCTTGATAAATTCAGGCCATGTCACATGTTCCTTGTAAGCCATACTTCATAGTCTCATATGTTGTACATTAATTTCTTCTGCCAAATTGAAGACTAATCGTGCTGTTGCCATCACCATAAATAGAAAATTCTAAGTAGTGCATGGCACAATTTGGTAAAAGGATTCTGGATTACACTGTCCCTTATCTACCAGAACAAAATTCTCCACTTCTCTAGGAGCAGAACTGCTGAGCACTAGCTGTGCACATGACTACTCAGTTAAAAGACTACATATCATGGGCCGGCGCCGCGGCTCAATAGGCTAATCCTCTGCCTTGCTGCGCCAGCACACCAGGTTCTAGTCCCGGTCGGGGTGCTGGATTCTGTCCCTGTTGCCCCTCTTCCAGTCCAGCCCTCTGCTGTGGCCCGGGAGTGCAGTGGAGGATGGCCCAAGTGCTTGGGCCCTGCACCCCATGGGAGACCAGGAGAAGCACCTGGCTTCTGCCTTCGGATCAGCATGGTGCGCCGGCTGCAGCAAGCTGGCCACGGCGGCCATTGGAGGGTGAACCAATGGCAAAGGAAGACATTTCTCTCTGTCTCTTTCTCTCACTGTCCACTTTGCCTGTCAAAAAACAACAACAACAACAACAACTACATATCCCAACCTCCCTTGTAACCCTGGCGGTGTAACATGTCTTATTTCTGGCCATTGGGTTGTGAGCAGAAGAAAAGCCTGTGCTGCCATACTTTCCCCCTGTTTCCCAGTGGTTGGAAGATGATGAGAGTTGGAACAGCCAACTTGTACCCAGTGACAGAAACCACATAGAGGAAGGCAGAGTCATTCTAGATGCACTGGATTACCTAATTCTGAATTGTGAAACAAGCGGATAAATTAGCTCCAATCTTATCTAACTTTGGTGTTTGTGAGGGTTTTTGTTGTAGCAGCTTAGCTTGTACCCTCACTAATATGGTGATGGAGGAGGTTATGGAGAATTGGAGGATGACAATGACAATGTCAGACCAGGGCACCTATTTCTTGTTGGGACTCATGGTGGAAGGTAGCACTACCCATTCCATTTTGCCTTTTCTTTTCCACATTTATTTAGCATTTTTTAATATTCTCTTTCTCCAAGGCACTTCCTTTCTGTTCTCTTTTTTTGGTTCCATAATGTTTTCTACAATGGTGTGGTGGTAAATCTCTTTTAATCTTGGTCTTGGGAGACAAGGTTAGCAACTACAGTGGAGACTAGTGATATTATTTCAGACATTAGCAAAAACCGTTTCATTTTGAGTTAATGAAATAAGTTCACAGAGGATATAGTGGGTTTCTGTATGAACTTCACTGAACATCTAATGTTAATGTATTACATAACCTTGGCACATTTACCAAAATTAAGAAATTAAATATTGGCATAGTAGTACTTGATAAATTATAGATTTCATTCAATTTCTCTTCTCCAGGAGTATTCTTTTTGTGTTGCAATATCCAGTCCAGGCTGCCATATGGCATTTAGTGTTTATCTCCTTTATCTCTTTCTATCTGTGATAGTTTCTTGATATTTTTCTGTCTTTAATTAGCTTGAAGCTTTTGACACTTTTGGACAAGCATTTTACAGATTGTCCTTAAATTTACATTTGTTTGATGCTATCTCATGCTTGGATTGAAGTGATAGATATTTGGGAAGAATATGACTGATGTGAAATTCCATTTTCATTGTACCACACCTAGAGATACATGACTTCAACAAGATTATTTTTAAGTGGTGATATTACCCATGATTAGCCTTTTTTCACTAAAGTTAGCTACTTTTTCCCCCTAACTTTATGTATTAGAAGTGAGTTATTAACTCCAGCCCACCCTCAGGGGGAGGGGGATTAACTTCCTCTCTGGATAGAAGAGTATCAAAGAATTTCTGGACTTATGTTGAACTACCACAGTAATTCACAAATGTTTTTGGAGATAGTTTGAGGCTCTACACAATCCTTTTTCTTGTGGAAGTTTATTTCACTAATGTATTTTTAAAATTTTTTTTGTTTATGTTAAAGTGGAGGGAGAGGGATATGGGGGAAGGAGGGAAGGAGGGAGAAAGCAGAGAAAGAAGGAAAGAGGGAGGGAGTGAGGGAAGGAGAGATCTCAACTATCAACTGATTCACTTCCCACAACAACCAGGGCAAATTCAGGAGCCTGGAACTCAATCTAGGTCTTCCATGTGGGTGGGAGGGGCCTAATATGTGGGCCATAACCATTTGCCACCCAGGGTATAAATTAGCAGGAAGCTGGAATTGGAAGCAGAGCTGTGACTAGAACCAGAAACTCTGATATGGGGTGTGAACGTCCTAAGGGGCATCTTTTTTTTTTTTAAAACTTTTATTTAATAAATATAAATTTCCAAAGTACAGCTTTTAGATTACAGTGGCTCTCCCATCTCTCGCTCCCTTTCCCATTCCATTCACATCAAGATTAATTTTCAATTATCTTTATACACAAAAGTTCAATTTAGTATATGTTAAGTATTTCAACAGTTTGCACCACCACAGAAACACAAAGTGTAAAATACTGTTTGAGTACTAGTTATAGCATTAATTCACGTTGTACAACACATTAAAGACAGAGATCCTACATGGGGAGTAAGTGCATAGTGACTCCTGTTGTTGATTTAACAATTGACACTCTTTTTTTATGGCGTCAGTAATCACCCTAGGCTCTTATCATGAGCTGCCAAGGCTATGGAAGTCTTTTGAGTTTGCCATCTCGGATCTTATTTAGACAAGGTCATTGTCAAAGTGGAAGTTCTTTCTTCCCTTCAGAGAAAGGTACCTCCTTCTTTGATGGCCCGTTCTTTCTACTGGGATCTCACTCACAGAGATCTTTCATTTAGGTCTTTTTTTTTTTTTTTTTTGCCAGTGTGTCTTGGCTTCTTAGCTTTCCATGCCTAAAATACTCTCATGGGCTCTTCAGCCAGATCCGAATGCTTTAAGGGCTGATTCTGAGGCCCAAGGGGCATCTTAACTGTTGTAGAAGCACCTACCCCTCTTGCTAATTTTAGCATGCATCAGGGAACCTGACTTGTAACAGTTATTTGTATATTTTAGTAGTGATTTTTCTATTACTGTCTTTCCTTCTACATTTATTAATTGGAGTTCATCAGTTCATCTGTCAGGAGGGCTTGATATTTCTTTTTTTCTTTCTGTACTTAATGACTTATTTGTCTCATTATAGGCTTATGGGCTTACATGTATTTCATTCTTTAGAATAAATTGCATCAATTATTTTTTTTTAATGAGAGAGAGAGAGAGAGAGAGAAAGAGAAAGAGGGGAAGAGAAAGACTATGAATGTGTGCTCCCTTCACTAGTTCATTCTGCAAATGCCTGCAATGGCCAGGGCTGGGTCAGGCGATAGCTGGGAACTGGCATTGGGAATAAAATCCAGGTTTCCTTCATGGGTGGTGGAAACCCAATAACTTGAGCCAGAACTGTTGCCTCCCAGGGTTTGAATTAGCAGGAAGTTAGAGTCATGGACCAGAGTCAGGGTTCAAATCTTGCCACTCTGATATGAGACATGGCATCCCAATCAGGGGCTTATATAATAGCTATGCCAAATATCTATTTTTCCATATTTCATGATATGCAAGAAAGCAGAGAACATGGAGGAAATAGAGAATAACAGATAATTCTGGGCCATTGGGAATTAAGAGCAGCACTGCAGGAGTAGAACTTGGTGTCCATGGCATCCATGCATTCCTAGACCCAGTGGCCTCTCTCTGAGGCACTTGGGATGACCTTCACCCCACCTTCTCATGGGAGGTTCTGGTTCTCATGACTGGAAGGTCATGTTATAGACAGTATCATCACTAATTTCACTTTTGCTCAAGAAACAGCAAAGATTAGATACTGCTTGGTATGAAGCTTTTCTTGGGTTGTTGGTCAACTTCTTCCTGTCACTTAGAATTATAAAGATCATGGAATGTTATTTCTGGAAAGGACTTTAGAGATCCTATGTTTTCTGATTCCTGATTTAGAACACAGGGGCAGGCACATGATCTCCCCAAGGGCTGTGTGCATTTCCTACAAAATAATTAGAGGCTTTTTCTGTTTGATCACTCATTCCTCCTAGCACTTCTCTACTTCCAGCTTTGACCCTGTTAGGGCCTTCTCTCTGGGATATGCCTTCTCTTTCATATTTTCCACCTGCTGAACCTGTGTTTCAAGATCTAGTTCAATTATTTCTTTCCCTGTGTAATTTTCTGACTGTGATTCTCTTCTCACTCCTCCTTGTCAGAATCAATCACTCTCTCATCTGGATTGACACAACACTTAAATGTAGCTGTCTTGACGTGTTAAAACTGTGTGTCACATATGTCTGTCCTGTTAACATGTCAAGGCCCAGAGGAACAGAAGGGTGCTTATCTCCATGCCAAAGCCAGAACATAGAGACTTACAGGAATGCTTCTTTTCTTGCATGTGACTCCAATTCTTTATTTTAAAGGCAAGGAAACTATTGATAAATGTTTTGCATCATCTCTTTTTCAGAAATTCCCTTTTAAAAAAGAGATTGATCTATGTTAAACACACTTGGGAACTGGTGGTGTAGGCTTAACTATTTCTTAAAATTCTTTTTTGGCAAAAAGGACCTACAATTCTTCTCTGCGTAGGCTGCAAGGGCAAGTGCTCAGGACGTAAGTAAGCAGACTTGTGAACAAACACTTTGCAGTCTTCAGGGATGCACCAATAAATCTGCTTCTGGTAAGCCTAGCAGACTGACAAGACCAAAGGGAGCCCCTATGTAGATTGCCGGATTTTCCAGTGTGCGGTGAACACAATTAGATCTGCAGAATATTTGATTCTAGGAAACAGGCTGGCAGTACAATGAATCAACCTCTACTAGGTTTTGATCAGTATTCCTGCAAGCAGACAGACACATTCCTTCATTCACTGCATTCAGAAATCCAAAATCCAAAAGTTATAGATCTCTTCCCTTGCAAAAACTCCTAAACCAGCTTTATTTCCATAGATTTGACCTTTGGTGTTTAGACTTTCTCCCCATTGGCAAATCCAGTGTCCATTTTTTTTCCTGCAGACGGCCATTTTGGCAGTCTCCTTAACAACCTAAGGCAAGAACCAGAAGTCTACATATGGAGACTTCATCCTCTGTTGCCTGATGGATTCAAAAGACATCCTGAATATTCATCATTTCTCCTTTTATGAGCACCTTGGCAATTCCCTCCAAAGGCGAAGGCTGCAGTAAATTCAGAAGTGCCATTTAGTGAATACCAATTTATCCTCAATTTGAGTCAAGTTTTTTCCTGCTCCTCAGCACCATATTGGAGTTCCTGAGGTCCCAGTGAATGCAAGGCATTGTCTCTGCTTAGGGGAGGCAGGATTGTTTGTGCAAATCCCAAACCTGAAGACCTCGTCTGCTCCCCAGCATGCCTGCCTAAGCTCTGTGCACTTACACTGTGTTCTCTGCAACTCCCTTTCTGGACGCTGAAAACAACCTTTGAAGGAAATGTTAAAATTCTGCTGGAGTGCTCGGCTTATTGACAGGGCTTTTAATTTATGGCTGTAAATTATCAGATATTACTTTTCAGCTCTGTGCCTGTAGCTTCTCCTTTTGGTGTATGAGGGATCCACTCCAGCACTCCCTGAGTGTTCCTCTTGGATGCTGACATGGACAGCTGCCCAATGGAGATAGAAAGAGAGGAAAAGAGAGACAGAGGCCTTTGTTATTGTTTTTATTCATGGGCACAGTTTAGGCTTGTGGATCCTGCACAGGACTAATGAAGGTTTGGAGGAGGAGGTGGACTGTGGTTGTATTTCCTGTGGAGCTCACTCTGTCTCCTCCCAGGCTCTGTGCTGGTGACTGAGCCTTTCCTCTCACCCTGCTGTAATATCAACTGAATAAGTGTACATTGTTCAACCATTTCCCATGATTCTCTTCTCCTTCCTGGAAAAACTCCGGCCTTAAATCTCAATTACATTTACTTTTGTGCCTTCTGGTGCTAGCACAGAAACATATGTACTTATTACTTATCTGTTTGTGTATATTCTTTAAATTAGACTTCCAATTCCATCTCTTAACTTACTCTAAGGAGATTATTTCTTGGACAAAGTCAAACAATTGTCAACCCAGTGCTGGAGGTCTGCCCAAAAATGTTTCCCCCAGTGAGCCCCTCTTCCTGCACACAGGTTGTTAAACTTCCATCTGAAACCAGGAGGCTATGCCATTTCTCTTTCTTCCTTTATGCACCCCAACTGTCTTAGTGAATTTAAATAGCTCTTGAGCCTATCACCGAGTTTGCAAACCATGGCTCACAGGCCACATTTGGCCTGTGGACATGTTTTCCTTGGCCTTCTCACTGTTTTGAAATGTCTTTAATTAGTTGCCAACATTTACAAATTGGGAAATTTCACATTAAAGAACCCAGACTTTGGGAATTTCATGAAAAGTCTAAAGCTCTGGAAACCTGGACCTGCATTTGTAGTTAACATTTAGCTGGGATTGGATAGATAGGTCAGCTGTAGGAACATTGCCTGCATTTACTGGTTTGCACTGTCCCTACCGTTGGTTCAATTGTATACCTGCTTTGCTCACTTTCTGACTGGCCTTCCTGGCCTCTGTGGGCTTTTGAGTTTTTGAGGTTCAATAGAAGACAGATGGTCTGACTAAGAAGATTATATTTCCTGATTTGTTGTCCACCTCCACCAATTATTCTCATAGAAAGGAAAAGGATATAGCAGATCTAAGGAATATTTGTAACTTTCACCAATTTAGGAGGTCTTTTGGCTGTTCATCAGGATAGGAAGAGAATATAGAAGTTCCACATTGATTATTATTATTATTTTTAATAATCAGAGGCAACTCTTGGACTTCATCTTACATCTTATGATACTGCTGTTCTCCATCTGTAATTTAAGCAAGTTGCACAGATCAGGGACAGACTAAATACAATATTCAGGGGACAAAATTGAGAACATAATGGAACAGGAAATGGTGTAGGATTCAGAAGGAGTGGGTGACGGTGACATGTGACCAAACTGTATCACCAATCCCAAGGGAGAGAAAATAGATACAAGAGGCCAATTATCATGACAGATAATATTAAGAATGTTAGATTGATGTCCAAACTTAGAGTGCTTTAAAAATTTCAAGACCATTAATATGTTCTTTGTATTAATTAAGGAGCAAGAGAGATGGTGGTTATATTGCTTTCCTTTAAATAGAGAAAATTAGACTCTCTTCTACATCCTGCAAGTGACAAAAGAATTTGGGTACTCCAGTAGTATAGTAGGGAAGTACTGAGGAGGAGTGTTTTGGCTCTAGAAACCTCTTTCTAGATATGAGATTTCAGCATTCAATGAAGTAAGAACGTTTCATCTCATGCTACTGAACTTTGAAAGAGTTGAAAGGAATAAATACTTTGGCCTTCTCAGTTTCTCAGTGTCAAATAAGATGACAACTGAGTAATTCTTCTAGGACTCTCTGTCTTGTTTTTGTTTTGTCTCATGCTAAATCAAAATCTGTATGTTGCAAAGTTATATTTTAAACATAAATCAGCTTGCTTTTTTGTGGGTGGGAATATTCTGATCATCAGACCTGTATTATCTCTAAGGCACTTAGACTTTTGACTCTATAACTCCCAATTTTTGGAAGTGGTTCATTGCTTCTGCTTCTGCTTCTCATTCAACATTATGGTTTGGTCCCTCTTGGCTTTTGATTTTAAGTGCCCTACTTGTAATCCACTCAGGCTGAGAGAGAACTGAGAAATTGGAAGTATTTTATGTAGGCCTTATGAGGTGATGACAGTGTTCTATAGGGATATTTGTTCTGTTTTTACTATTGCAATTGGTAGAGTATCTGGAGCAGAATGCTTAAAAGGGTCAAAGATCAAATGAAGCTGCCTTTGAGATAGAGTTGAGAATGTGACAAAGACTTATGCCAGCACAACTCAAGAAGGTGGGTGCTTCAGTGGAGGTTGGGGAAGTACTGAGGCAGTGAGAGTTTTTACATATACTGTGCAAATGAGAAAGCCACAGATGCCAAGAAATTTAAAAAATATGTATAATTAATAATTTTTAATATAAGCACTAAATATTGACTTTTTTGAATAGCAGCAAGTGACAGCCATGTTGTAGTGAGTCAAGTGAGAGAAGGCTGGGCTGTGAATCATCGGAGAACTAGTCACTGGGGTTTGGTTTTCTGGCAGATTCCTTGCTCAGGTTACTCTCAAAGTACCTACTTTCTGTTTATGAACACACAGAAATCTGCTTTTCTCTTTCTCTTTAAATACAATAGCAGATCTAGATATAACAAAGCCAAAATTCATATAGAGGCAAAAGAGACCCTGAATAACTAAAGCAATCTTAAACAACAAAAACAAAGCTGGAAGCATCACAATACTAGATTTAAAGACATAAAACAGGACAGTAATACTCAAAACATCCTTGTGACGGCGCTGCTGCTCACTAGGCTAATCCTCTGCCTGTGGTGCTGGCACCCTGGGTTCTAGTCCTGGTTGGGGCACCAGGTTCTAGTCCTGGTTGCTCCTCTTCCAGTCCAGCTCTCTGCTGTGGCCAGGGAGTGCAGTGGAGGATGGCCCAAGTGCTTGGGCCCTGCACCCGCATGGGAGACCAGGAGGAAGCACCTGGCTCCTGGCTTTGGATCGGTGCCAGCCACAACAGCCATTTGGGGGATGAACCAACGGAAGGAAGACCTTTCTCTCTGTCTCTCTCTCTCACTGTCTAACTCTGCCTGTCAAAAAAAAAATGCTTGTATTGGCACAAAAGTGGACATGTAGACCAATGTAACAGAATAGTAACCTCAGAAATTAATCTGTGCAGCTACAACCAACTAATCTTTGACAAAAAACTAAAATCAATCCCTGGAGAAGGACAGTCTCTTCAACAAATGGTGTTGGGAAAATTGGATCTATGCATGCAGAATTGTGAAACAAGACATCTACTTTACACCTTATACAAAAATCCACTCAAAATGAATCAAGGATCTAAACTGATGCCCTGATACCATCAACTTACTAGAGAAAAATATTGGGAGAAACTGCAAGACTTTGGTATAGGCAAAGACTTCTTAGAAAAGATCCCCAGAAGCACAGGCAATCAAAGCAAAAATTGGCAAGTGGGATTACATCAAACTAAGAGGCCTCTGCACTGCAAAGTAAGCATTCAACAAAGTGAAGAGACAACCAACAGAATGGGTGAAAATATTTGCAATCTATACAACTGATAAGGTATTAATATCCAGGATCTATAAAGAGCTCAAGAACCTGAAGAATGGCAAAACAAATGATCCAGTTAAGAAATGGGCAAAGGACATGAGTATTTTTCAAAGGATGATATGACATATGAAAAGATGGTTAAGATCACTAGCCACCAGGGAAATGCAAATAAAAAGTGCAATGAGGTTTCATCTCCCCTCAGTTAGAAAGGCTATTATCCAAAAATCAAAAAACAGTAAATGCTGGTGGGGATGTGGAAAAAAAGGTACTCTAATCCACTTTAGTGGGAATGTAAACTAGTACAACCGTTATAGAAGACAGTATGGAGATGGCTCAGAAATATGACAATATATCTACCATATGAACCAGACATCCCACTCCTAGGAATTTATCCAAGAAAATGGAGTCAGCTTATGAAAGTATTTTCTTTGCCTCCGTGTTTATTGCAATTCACAATAGCTAAGATATAGAATCAACCCAGATATCCATCAGTCAATGATTGGGCAAATAAATTGTGGGATATATACATTCTGGAGTATTACTCAGTCATAGAAAAGAATGAATCCTATCATCTGCACAAAATTGATGCAACTGGAAACCATTACAATTAGTGAAATAAACAAGTCCTAAAAACCAAATATCATGTTTTCCTTGATATGTGGTAATTAATATAGAATACAAAAATGCATAGAAATGAAATGGACATCTTGTACTTTAATTCCTGTTTTTGACCCTTGTTTATACTCCTGTGAAGTGTTGTCTTTCTACTTGTTGAATATTATGGTTGCTGGTGGAGTTGATTGAAACCATTTTTTTTGCAAGAATTAAAGAAAAGGCAGGAAGGAGGGAGACTGAGAGGGGGAAAAAGAAAAAGAGAGAGAGGAGAGAGATATAATGAGAGAAGTATGGTTATTTTCTCAGAATTATACCCATGAAATACATTGAATCTGTTCTCTTTATATTAATAAAAATAAAAAATACAATGTCTCTTAAATAGGTCCTTATTTTAAACCAAAGTTTATTGATTCTTTTTCAAAGAGTAATGTCAGATTTTTCTTGTGGAAACCGTTTCTCAATAAATGTCATAAATGTATTTGGTTTCTTTATTTCTCTCTTTTTTTTGATTATTTTGTGTATGTAGTCAGAGTTATACAGGTAAAATGCCACTTTATATTGAACTTTCCATTATATTGTTAGAGTGAATGCCCTTCATGCTCATTATTAACATGCTGTTTTTATATCTAAATTTCTGCTCTCTAGAAATGCATGGCAATGATAATCAATATATATACTATATTCTGCCTGAAAATCAAGATGCTTGTATTATCATTAAATATTAATTGCTATTGACTTTGACAACCATGAAATAGTTTCAAGATTTCTTTAAACAGAACTTAAATTCCTTAGAATTGGCAAAATACTTAGTGTGTCGAAGTAAATATTTATCTATGAGAACATTTAATCATACATAAGCGAAAATCTCCATTATATTAGGCATTAGGGATGGTCCTTTGGGATGCAGAAGGAATCAATTTGTTGTCCTTCAGGGGTTAACAACATAATTTTGAGATTATAAATTTGAATTTTATTTGGGTTTAAGAAATAATTAAGTCTTCCATGTCAGGACTCAGCATAGTATGGATATGTTAGAATCATTTCTTAACACTTGTGAATCAACTGGTTCACTTACCAGAACTCGAAAAGGTCTAAAAAAAGCTGTGTTGGTTTCTATTCAGTCTCCATAATCCTTAGCTAGAAATTGCCACTGAGCAACTACTTGTGCCATATCTCCTCATGTGAGATCTAGGTAAAGATCATATTATATTAACTTTACAGTCCTGGAGTTAATGTAGGAACTACAAGTTGATGCTTCAAACTTTTCCTGTGTATCTCTGTCTAGAGATCATAACAAAAGCATCTAGTCTGGTGTATTTTGCAAAGGGTATGATATGTCAATAGATAATTAATGGCAAAAGTATTCTTAGGTCAAGGAGGTTTGGGAAATGCTGGGTGAAGGTATCTTACCTAGATTTCTCTAGGATGGGATTCCTCAGAGTCTTTAAGTGTTGATGTATATGCAGATGTTTCCCACTTGGCCACAAATGTTTATAAAGAAAATTTTGGAAATGTTTATGTGGGCCTAGTGTTTTGTGAAATCCATTTTGCAAAGTAGTTCAATGGTCCATGATCCTGTTGTAGAGACCAGGCAGATTCAATACTGTGAAGGGCTTAGTCTCTGGCCGAAGTAGCCAAAGACAACGAACAGCTGTTGCCACTAGAACCCACTTTTTCAGTCAGTCAGGCTGGTGTTCTTTCTACTATGGCATGCTATTCTTTCTTCTCTCATTTTTAAGTTACTTTTCCGCTTCTGTATCTTAAGGTTACTGGTAGCCCTTTATACTTTCCATGACCATGCATATCATTTTGGGGTAGTGTAAGTCGCCTCTTAGTTCCTCATGTGCAGATTGGATCTTTTTCCTCCAACACTCGCAAGTTGGGATTTCAACCAGTTGTAGGCAGTGCTTTCATACCTTCACTTTAACTTGTCCAGAGAGAGGCTTTGACCTCAATTCCTGGTCTTGCTTTAATATAAACAAGGATTCCTTGTGACTCCTTTAGTTCCATGTCCTGTCTTCCCACTTGGCTCCGTCAGTCGAACTAAACTAATTTGAACTCACCATTATTAATTTATGTTTTTGGGTCAGACACATTGGTGCTTACACTAAACTCTATCTTTTTTAAAAAAGATTTATTTGCTTGTTTGAGAGGTAGAGTTACCGAGAGAGAGACAGGGAGAGAGAGAGAAGTCTTCATCCGCTGTTTCACTCCCTAGATGGCCACAACAGCTGTAGCTGGGCCAATCTGAAGCCAGAATCTAGAAGCTTCTGTACAGGTCTCCCACATGGGTGCGGGGGCCCAAGCACTTAGGCTACCCTTCACTGCTTTCCCAGGCTACCAGCAAAGAGTTGGATCAGAAGTGGAGCAACCAGGACTGCAGCCCACGACCATATGGGATGCTGATGGCACAGGCATAGGCTCAGCCTACTACACCACAGCACTGGCCCCTAAACTCTGTCTTTCTGTGCTGATTTTCTGTTTGTGCCAAGAGGGACCTTCTCCTAACAATCTCTTCCATTTCAACTCCCTTAGGATCTGCTTCAGTATTTCAAACTTTTTTGGCTATCACAGTATGTTATTAATTTATGTTATATCTAACAGTCATGAACACCTGTCTATAACAAGGTAATAAAATGAAAAAAGAAAGTCAGTTATAAGAATTTTGTTAATTCCCCCCAAAAAAACTTTGGATCATTTATTTTACTTAGTATCTACCTACTTCATTAAAAATATTATGAGGTGTTGACTGAGATATCAAACAGCTGACAAGGCAACTTTTTTGTTTTTAGTGATATCACTTTACTATGATTATTTGAAACTTTAAAAAACTTATGTAAAGAAAAAAAATTTATGTAAGGGAATAAACTTCATATATACAGCTTTAAGAACACAATACATCCCACCGTGCCCTGCCTGTCTCCCTTATTCCCATCTTCCTTCTTCGTTCCTTTCTTATTTTTCTTTTAGTTTTTGCAGTGGCATACTTTCAATTTACTTTATAATCACAAGCTTAACCTTTTATCTACTAAATAAAGAATTCAAGAAGTATTAATTGGAAAAAACACTTATTCAAGAGTTTAGACAGTGCTGTAAGCAATAAATTAAATCTCAAAATGTTAATTTTATTCAAATACATTACCCTTTTTATATTCTGTATATTAGCTACCACAAATAAGGGAAAACAAATGATATTTGTCTTTTTGGGACTGGCTTATTTCAATAGAATAATGGTCTCCAATTGTATTCATTTTGTTGTGAAAGATAGGATTTCATCCTGTATATGTACCACTATTTTTTAATATACCACAATTTTTATATATACCACAATTTTTTATCCATTCATCAGTTGATGGACATCCAGGTTTTTGATTATTTATTTATTTGATGGATTGTTTTTGTGACATTTTATTGGAGGAACTGTGTATAAAATGAGGTTTTATTCATTCATATTTATTTACTGACCTTTTCTTTCCTCAGTAGTTACAGAGATTCTATCTTCAATTTGAAGTCTTAATAAGGTTAGGGTAAAAAGGCTATTGCAGAAATATAACTATGAATTTTTTTGTTGTCTTTATTTTGGAAAGAAAGATAGAAAGATGGGGAGGAGGAGGGAAGGAAGAAGTGGTCAGGGGGAGGAGAGAGAGAGAAAAAGAGAGAGAGAAAGGGAGAGAGAGATAAACCTTCTATCATCCCAAATGCCTGCAATAGCTAGGGTTGGACCAGGCCTAACTCAGAAACTAGGAACTCCATCCAGATCTTCCATGTGGGTGTGAGGAACCCAAGTACTTGAGCCGTCACCTGCAGCTTCCCAGGGTGTGCATTAGTAGGAAGTTGGATCAGAAGTGGAGGCGACACTCAAACCCAGACACTCTAATATGAGATGTGGGAGTCTCAAGCAATGGCTAGACACATTATGCCACACTGCCTATTTCAGAACTATGAATTTAATCAAACCATTTGCTTAACAGATAAAACAAAATTTATCTTCAGGATGAGATGAAATTCTTCCCTTAGTGTTTCTGTTGGAGATATTATCTGGTGAAGAAAAATCCTGTCTTTATCAGAAGATGTTGATCCCCAAGCTTGAATGAAGATTAGACCTTCAATTTGTACAAATGGATAAAGAAATTAAAAAATTATATAGCTTGTTTTTTTTATATAATCCTTTACTTCCCTTTGGAGGAAGGTCCTGTTCATTGGTTAGTCTCAACAAGAGACATATTTAATTGCTAATTCTTTGTCTTTGCTTTTTTTTAGTGTTATATTTATGATTACAAAAGCTTATTTAAAGTATTAAGGCTAACAAAAATGTAGTCAAATGTACTGGAGCTCTTAAGGAACTTTAATAGGCTATCAAAAAACAGTGAAGATTTATTTAATGTCTCCCTTCCAGGAGGATATATTGTTGGTTCAGCTGCAACTTCTTAACTTCATCATATTTTATATACTTTGGCCATCATAGATTGCCACAAGACCTGTTGCATGGTGTGATTTAAAATGTGTTCTGATTAAGTATACAGAAGTGGTCCTGTTCCCCAATGGAGGAAGGAAAGGAACATCATAAATATACATTGTTTAAGTGTAAATTCTACTTTGCACTCATAGGTTGTATTGTACTTGCATGTTTTATGCTCTGTTGGTACTTAAAAAAAGTCATTTCATTTGGGGGCATTTCCAGGGATCTAACCAAGAGCCAGGCAGCAGGGACCTACTTAGAATGCTTTCCTTAGAATTTGTAACAGGGGCAGGATAAAGCAACTAGAGGAAATAAGTCTACAGAATAAAATTCTTCTGTTGTGTTACATGTAATGGGCCCAGATCTCACTCTACTGGCTCAGATGGGCAAGAATATCCATTTTTTAATTTCTTCACATCAAGACTCCTAACTTATTTGGTTGGTAGGAGTTCTGTTTCAATGCTTTATTGGATCTCTTCCTTTTCTTAGGAGGGAAGAAGTATGGAGTATGTCTGAGATCAAGAAGAAGGTAAAAGGCCTGTCATCTCCAGGCTTCCCTGTTCATGTTCACATACTTATGGTCAAATCATCAAGTGCCTCTGAGATACAGTTTCTACTTCCATGCAGGCTGTGAGACTCAGGGATTTCTGTGAGCCTGGAATCCTGAGGGCCCAGAGATCTTTCCCCTAGAAATCCTGCTCACCCATGACCTCACAAGGCCTTGTCATACCCTCACCCACCACTCCACATTGTTCCCAGGTCCATGGCAGCCCCCTTCCTTCCACAAGCCCAGCGACATGACACTGGGACCCAAAAGCTTCCTTGCCTTGATCGTCCTGGGGGATATAGAATGACCTCAGTCTTCAGCATGCTGTGCTCTGAGTCCTGCTGTGTGTTCTGCTGATGTCTATGAATCAAAGAGGCCCAGAGGGTATATCCTCCTGCTTGAAATGGGGAGAGGGTAATAGTGGCAAGAGCAAAAATAGAGGGAGAAAATTACTTCTCTGCCTTTTGGCTATGATCAAGTGTAAAAATATATTGAGACTGTTGAACTGTGTTTTTCTTGTTTGTTTCGTTTTGTTCTTTTCTTCATATTAATTGGTGAATTCTCTACTTAATGTAGTGCTAATCTTATGAGTATAAAAATTGATCTCTGTAAAAAATAAGAATGGGAAAGGAAGAGGGAGGAGGAAGAAAGGCAGGAGTATGGGTGGGAGGGAGATGGGGGAAGAATCATCATGTTCCCAAATCTGTATATATTAAATGCATGGAGTTGTGCTCCTTAAGCAAAAATATATGGAGAACACAAACACATTTATAATTCAGTGAATTATCCTTGTACGTAAGTTTGTACTGGGTGAGTGGGTAGAGGCATTAAGATAATGATGAAATAGCAACAATAGTGGCCTAAATTGGGAAATTGAGGCAAGTCCTATTTCTCCTTCTGAAAGAGAGAACTCTGTGTACCCTGTAGAACATGAGATGAAAGCAAGAAAATAAACATGGGCTGAATAATCAGTAACAATGAGGCCCCAAGTCTCTCCCATGAAGAATTTATCAGACATTGAAATATCAATCAATATATCTAGTATGCCATAATTGTCTATGAAGTACAGTCATCTGGTTGGTCCCATCACTAGGTGGATCCAAAGCTCCTTTGGGCTCCTAGGTAGTACTCTAATCACAGCCACAGCCTGAATCCTAACATCATAGGGACAAGATGCGTTTAGATCTTTTCAGTTATTGCAATGATTTTATGGTGCATATACCTTGTATCATAAAACACTGACACCTATATGGTTGTGTAATAGTATGAATGCTATCTTTCCCTTTTATGCTGTGGTATTGTAACACAAAGGAAGTATTTTTTTTATCATTATTTCATGAAAGCACATTAAAGACCTTTGAAACATACTTGAGACTTGAGTCTTTTTCATTCCATGTGTTCAACAATGACTGAGCACCTACTATGAATGCAGAACTAACCTAGTGTTGGAAATTCAAAGTCCAGGAGTGTGGATCCCATCTACATGGTGTTCCTATATGGTGGAGATAGGGAGGAGTAAGTGGACCATGACTGACAATGTGACAGACACTAAAATAGGGGAAGACATGAAGTACTTTGAGAACAAAAAAGAGCAGTCAACTTAGAGATAGGGTGAAGTGAGGGTGGGCTTGTGTGAGTGAGTAAGGAGATGCTCTGAGCTGTGTCTTCAGTGATACCTAAGCATTACGTTTGAACAGAGGCAAGAGGATGGGGGTAATGTCTGGGGAAATGCTTCCTACAGTTGGAGCCAGATGTGCAAAGGCAGCTTTAGAGAACATGAGCTTGGGAGGCAGGGAGACCAGTGATGATGGAGAAGTGGGGCTGGGTGCCAGATTGTGAAGGATGATTTTGTCTGATAGGACTATCTGCACTAGCATATTGTGAATGAAAATCTTTCTGCAGCCTAGACAGGATGACAGGAGCATCTGTTTATGAGCTACTACTGGAGCTCATCTGGTTTGATTAAATATCTATTTTTCATTCTAGAAACAAGAGATTAGGCACTGCTGTGTTGTAAGCACTAAGGAGGATAAAGACCACTGGGACACACATGGAAGAAGTGGTTTGAGGACCACACTTAGAGAATCAACTGCTGGCAGAGGTCCAGCAACTGCCACCAGTCCTTTTCCAGGGGATAAGAGGAGGCATCAGGGACTTAGCTTCTGCCAGAAAGATGGTGTGGATACCCAGGTTCGATGGTTGTGGAAACTTCCTTGGGATCAGGAAAGAGGCTGTGCTGTGAAGTGGTTGGCAGTCAGTGCTTCAGCAAGCTTAAGGGCACAGATGCATGGATTCCATGTGGAGCAGGCAAAGAAGAAGAATTGGAGGCAGAGCAAGTTCTGAGCAATTTCAAGCTGCAGTCGCCTTTGCTCCCCTTTTCCCTATTCTTTCCTGTTCTTTGGGTTGTTGCTGTGTTACTTCCAGTTCTGAGAGCTGATGAATTATGGCTGCTGGTTGTTTCCAAGTGCAGTACATTCTTCTTTAATTAGATTGGTTCTTAATATTAGAGCGCAGACCCGCTGGTAGGACATTTGGCACCAGGGCAGGCATAAATCCCTCAGCAAACTCCCCACACACCATTCCTAGGATGTAACACATACTTGCCACCACCCAGAGATTGTCCTCTGGCTAGGAGTACCACCCCCTCCCTCTCCCTGCACATACCTTGACGATTCAGACTTTTCTGGTATACTTTTTGCCAGTTTCAGTGACAGTTTTATGGTCCACAAGAAAGTTTAAAGTCATCTTGCCTCTGTTTTACCATGTCTAAGCTACCCAACTGTTGAAAAGAAATAGCATATCTTTGTATGCATTTAAATTAGAGAGTCCCTAAGACAACTAAGGACTGAGTTAACACTTCTGGCTGCTATTGAAGTTAATAAAACTGACAAAAATTACCCCTAAATAAAAAAAACGCATGCAGCTTTGGGAGAATTGTTGTTTTAGGGACAGTTATTACTTTTAGGTATATTTGGGAATCCCTTGTATGAAGCATGGTCCTGAGATAACGGCTTTGATTGAAACTGTTTCCTTCTACCCTCTCTTTGACCCACCTCCCCTTTGAAATATCTGCCTGTGCTATCCAGGAGGCTGTGCTGTGGGATATTTTTCCAGAGCGCTTTATGTTTTTGCACTTACTCTAATTCACCACTCTCCTTCCCCGTCAAAACAGGACAATGTTGGAAAGAAATTCCATAAATGATTTTATATATAAAAAAGCCTTGGAGTTCTAACTCAGAGATATAAATATTAACAAAGATAACCAGGGGTCATGGTGGATGTTTAATCAGAAGACAGTATTCACAGATCCCTGCCACATAGCCAGAGCTCAGCTGATCCAAAGCCAGGAGCCAGGAGCTTCTTCCAGGTCTCCCACATGGGTGCAGGGGCCCAAGGACTTGGGCCATCTTCTGCTTTTCCAGACCATAGCAGAGAGCTGAATTGGAAGTGGAGCAGCTGGGACTTGAACTGGCACCCATATAGGATGCTGGCACTGCAGTCTGCAGCTTTACCTGCTAAACCACAGCGCCGGCAGCTCTTTATGTACTCATTAGCCCATTTTATTCAGACCTTCACCCCTTCTACTGTGCCAAACTTTCTTTTGTGAACATCACTGATATCCATTTAGCTAAATCCAGTGACTGATCAGCACCGTCTGACACTAGAATCACTTTTTCCTCTCTAGATACTGCTATCTTTGGTTTTGTCCCAAACTCATGGGTCACTTCTCTGTATCCCCTGACTGTCATCTTCTCATTGAGCCCTGAAAGTGGGAGTACCCAGAGCCTAGTCCTTGAGTCCCTTTTCTTCTCTGTGAACAATTGTTCATTGCTGAGCTCATTCAGCCACATGGCTTTAAACACCACCTGTGTTCAATGATTACCAAGTTTATATTTCCTGAATCACCAGATTCTCACATTTAAACTGCCTGACCTGCATCACTTCCTGGATGTTAACCATATATTTTAAACTTACATGTCTAAAGTTGAACTCTTGTGTGAATCCTCACATGGTCTTCCCCATATTGTTTGATGGCATCTTCATCCTTATAGTTGCTTAGGTAAAAATATAGGTTTTCAATCTAGACCCCTCTTTTTCAAATCCTCCTATCCAGTTAATCCAGATTTTTTTAAAAAAAGATTTATGTATTTATGTATTTATTTGAAAGAGTTACAGAGAGAGAGAGAGAGAGAGATATCTTCTGTTCATTGATTCATTCCCCAAATGACCACAATAACTGGGAGTGGGCTAGGCCAAAGTCAGGAGCCAGGAGCTTCTTCTGGGTCTCCCATGTGAGTGCAGGTACCTAAGGATTTGGGCTATCCTCTGCTGCTTTTTTAGGAGCATTAGCAGGGGGCTGGATCAGAAGTGGAGCAGGTGGAATTCAAACCAGTGCCCATAAGGGATGTCAGTGCTACAGACCTTGGCTTAATCCACTGTATCACAGTACCAGACTGAATCATGAAATATTTTAAGAAATTATTTTTTATTGACATTTTTATTTCAAAGACATGTGTGTGTGAGAGGGGAGAGAGGGGAGAGAGTGGAGAGAGGGGAGAGAGAGAGAGAGAGAGAGAAGAGAGAAGAAAGGGGAGAGAGAGAGAGAGAGAGAAGAGAGAAGAGAGAGGAGAGAGAGAGAGAGAGGAGAGATCTTTTCTCTGCTGATTCACTCCCCAAAGGGCCAGACCCAGGGGAAGCTATCAGCCAGGAACTCAATCTGAGTCTCCCATGTGGGTAGCAGGAATCCATCTATTTGAGCTACACCTGCTACACCTGCTACCTTCCAGGGTTCATGTTAGCAGGAAGCTGGGTCAGAAGCAGAGTTCAAGCTAGAACTTGAACCATGCACCGTGGTATGGGATGTGGGCAGCCAAAGCAACAATATAATTGTTGTGCCAAATGCTTGCCTCAATTGTATGTTGTAAGCTTACTTTTCCGCAGTTGAACTCCTATGTGAGCCCTCACAAAGTCATCTCCATTTTTGTTAATGGCATCTTCATCCTTGCAGTTGTTCATACTCAGAATGTTGGCACCCTTCTCCCCTCGTTATTTCTGTTGCTTCCTCTACAGCCTCCCCCATTCTTCCTCTATTACATCCTTGTTGCCCCCTTTTGCTGGTTCTCTGTGTCTGGTATGTTCCTCCCAGGAACTTTTGCCCTATCTTCTCTTCTTCTTCCTGGCTTGGAAATGCCCCCCTTCCTCTGACTACCTGATTAACTTCCTCAGTTTTCTCAGGTCTCTGATCACATGCCACCTTCTGGTTGAAACCCACCTTGACCTCCCTGTTTCACATTGTAACTCACCTCAGGAGATTCCTTTATCCCTCTTTTTTTTTTTTTCCTGTAGCTATTACCTTGTAAGCTGTCATATAATTTAAATGATCTATTGTATCTATTATAATCATCTGTCCACCTATTTCCCCACAAATATAAGCTCTTTGAAGACAGTTCTTATTACTCTTTTTTTTTTTACTCCTTTAATGTTTGTTCACGGGTTTATTTGAAGCACTTATGTTGGTACTTGGAACTGAGTAGGTTCTTAATATTTGTGAAGTGAATGAATTAAAAGTAGCATATTGGCTGGCGCCGTGGCTCACTAGGCTAATCCTCCGCCTGTGGGGCCAGCACCCCGGGTTCTGGTCCTGGTTGGGGCGCCAGATTCTGTCCCGGTTGTACCTCTCCCAATCCAGCTCTCTGCTGTGGCCCAGGAAGGCAGTGGAGGATGGCCCAAGTGCTTGGGTCCTGCACCCGCATGGGAGACCAGGAGGAAGCACCTGGCTCCTGGCTTCGGATTGGCGCTGCGTGCCAGCTGCAACAACCATTTGGAGAGTGAACCAATGGAAGGAAAACCTCTCTCTCTCTCTCTCTCTCTCTCTCTCTCTCACTGTCTAACTCTGCCTGACACAAAAAAGGTAGTATATTAGCACGTTTTTATAAAGTATGATTACACATTACCTGCTTTTTAAAAATAACTCTTAAAAATTTATTTGAGAGGCAGAGAGAGAGAGAATGAATGATTGAGTGATCAAGCTATCATCTGCTGGTTCACTTCCCAGTTGCATGGGAGCCAGGTTCTCCATCCAGTCTCCCACGAGGGTGGCAGAAATCCAACTACTTAAGCTATCACATGCTGCCTCCCAGAGTGCACATCAGCAGAATGCCAGAATCAGGAGCAGATCTGGACTTGAACTCTGATATGGGATGCATGTGTCCTAACTGGCATGTTTACTGTGCCAAAACCTAGCTTTATTACCTGCTTTAATTCTCACTACAGTACTGTGCTGTGAGGCTGGCATTATCATTACTGTTTTTGTTAAGGGTTGAACAAATTGACAAAGATCAAGAGCCAATAAGTAGCCGGTGAACGAATAATGGTGTGTGGAGCTGGACTCTTCAAAACAAATAACCTAAACTTGTTGGCAGATGTGCTGCAGATTACTTTCCAATGAAATCAACATATCTTCCCCCTCATGTTCTGATGAACACATGTGGATGCCCTGACATGTGCCCTTGGAAGCTTGTGCTTTAGTGACAAGCTATGATGCGTGGAGGCTCATTAAAGGTTGGCCCGGTGGTCGAACACACAATATGAAAATGACCAAGGTTCCATTCATTTCTAATGTTAAATGTTTTTTGAAATCATTAGCAAGCTTCTCCACAATGAAATTCCCAAGAATGCTCTTTCAGACTTTTCATTTCCTTGAGTACTTTGTGTGCTTTCCTGAAAATAATGGAATGGAAAGTTTGAGTTCCTCTGGAGAATCCCACAAGATGACTTTTCTGTATATTGGTTTTGAGTACTCTGTAGATAAATCCCTGGGGCATGCATAGGCTTCTTTTTTTTAAGCAGAAAATGCTCAATCCTTGGGGATAATAAATCTGCATATAATATTAAAATTCGCTCTTCTGGGACTGAGTGGAGGTGCTGACTTGGGAACACCTTTCAGCTGAGTCCTTGGGTTACCCTGAGCAGTCTCTGGGATGAGGCAGTTACAGTCAGGTCAAAGGGCTCTTTGCTGGTGGAGAAATGTTGTCCCAGGGGAGCTCATAGAGTTGTGAGTCACAGTTTGGGTCCGGGCCAGGGGAAAACATGCATCACCTCTGTCTCCTGGTCCTTGGTTTCAGGGCCCTGTTGGACCGAGTAGTAGCCAGTGTACTGAGAACTGTGCTCAGAATGCACGGAGCCTGTTTGGGTGTTGAATAGAGAAATCAGGGGGAAGGCACTTCCTTTGATTTCTTGGGGGAAAAATCAATTTTTCTCTAGCTGATGACTAATGGGGAAAGTTTGGGAAGCAGTGAGGGAAAAATGTAGATAAGCTCATATTAAATGAAAGCTTTATAAATTTATTTAATTGAGAAGCAGATTGACAGATTATGACAGTGAGCAAGGGAGAGGCAAAAGGGGAATGGGGGAGGGGAGGGAGAGGTAGTGCGCTGCCATCTATCTACTGGTTCACTCTCTAAATGCCCAGAAGGGTGGGGAAACGGTGGAGGGTTGAAACCAGAAGTCTGCAACTCAAAGTCTCAATGTGGGTGACAGCAATCCGATTGCTTCATTATTGCTGCCTCTGAGAGTCTGCATCATTCTGGGAAGCTAAAATTAAGAGCCGGGTTGAAACTCAAACCCAGGAACTCTGATATGGGATATAGGCATCCTAACCAGCCTCTTAACCACTGGGCTAAATGTCCAAACCTGAACTGCTTGGTTAAGTTCAGCGTTAGAGGGTTAAAGATTCTGACCCCTCTGGGAGGATCCGTAGTCGATGGAGTAGACAGATACTGAGGGTGACTGTGTCTCAGTTGCTCAGAAGCTTCCTCCATAAGAATGGTTGTTAAAGAAACCCAGAACTCTGTACCAAAATTCTCTGCTTGTTTTATTTTCATTGCATTCTTTCTTATATTCTGTCTCTCCTAAAGATTTAAGGATTTTCTTATTTCGATAGATCCTCAAATGATTTTGCACTTGAAATTGTCTTTGAGATCATTGCACCTGACCCTTTCCTTTACTAAGGGGAAATGAAGGCATGTTTATGATTTGCCAACCCATAATGACAATTACAGGGCTGCAGCTGTAATACCAGTAACCTGACAACTACTACCTCAGTTACAACATTCAGGACAATTTATTGAGCACTTACTATCTGGAAGAGCCCAGGTGGCCTTCTAATAGAAACTCTGCAGACTTTCCTCCATTCCCTCTACAAACTAAGTTATGAAGTAGAGTGATCCCATTTTCAAGAGGAGGAAATTAAGGCTTGTGAATTATTTGTCCAATGTCACACAGTTGATGTGTAACCTGAGTCAGAATTCAGTTGTATGGCTGCAAGGCCTGTGATCTTTTTGTCTTTGTTTCCTTTCACTATTCCCCACTTCTTTTCCCTTTACATCATGTAAGAGAAAAATCTTATGCAAAAGAGATACTCTTGGCCTGGAGGTTTTTTTTCATAGCATTGGGCTCTGCATAGCTCTGGTTCTAATGAAGCTCTAGTCACTGTGGTGATTTATCAAAGTGGGGTCCATAGAATTTTCAGGTACTTAGCATCTGGCAGGGGAAGAGTGGTCAAGGCTGCCTTCAAGGCATGCAGAGTAGGAGGTTTCCTGTGAAGTTTGACACAAGAGTGTTGGAAAACTAACCCATCACTATGTGGAACGCAGTTATTTATCCCTGAGTATAACTTGGGTAACCCTAGCAGGAGTGATACATTAAGTAACTATCAGCCAGTGACTCCTAAGCAGGGACTAGTTTACCATCTGCTTTCTAATTTTTTAAGCCAATGGAGTGAAGAAGTGGCCTGACATGAGATACACAGTGTAGATGCATTTGCATTAGAAGTTAAGTGGGAAATGGTAGAGCTGGGGGCCTGAATAGCAGGTGGTATGGCAAAGTGAAGACTTGAAACAGGTCATGGAAATCTGCTGATTAAAAGCTTCCAAGTGCTCTCTTCTTTTAGAGCAAACTGTAGACTTCCTATCATGGCTTTCCACACCTTATGGGACTTATGCCTTCTCTGAGTTCCCTTCCCCACTGACCTCCTTTTGGTCAAAGTGCATTTCCTTCCTGGAGAGTTTATTTAGTCTTTCTCATGGATTTCAAGGCTTCCCCTAGAGTCTCACAAGTTGTTTCCTTCTAGTAGCTCTCATTTCAGCTTCATGTTCAGTTTTTTTCCCCCAGCTCCCCTACCCTAATGTGAAATAGCCACCAAGTCTCTCACATCTTATTTTATTCCTCCACATAGCAGTCATTTGATATTTTCCTTGATCTGCAGGCTTGTTCACCTACTTTCTACATCTTACCACTAGAATGGGATATGAATACCTAATGTATCTCCAGTGCCCAGAGTTCCTGGCAAATAGTATGTGCCCCAAAATTATTTGTTGAATGAGTGAATGAAAGATGTAGTGGGATAAATAGAGGCTTTGGGTTCATTAATTTACTCATAAATCCACCCAAAGTTTGATACTATCTCATCTTTAGTTTAGACATGATACCTTGGGTAATTTACCTACCCACAAGGACCCTGCCTCTCTCTTATGTTCAATGAGCATAAGTCCTACTTTGCATAGTTGCTGTAAAGATGGAATTAGATGGCACAGGTGGATTTTTGATAAGAGAATGATAATAACCCTATCAGCATAGATAGCACATGAAAAATTGGCTTATTATTGTATCATCAACTCCTAGTATTAGTAGATGAGTGAATGAATTTTAGTTTCCTTTTTTTGTTTTTAAAGATTTATTTATTTGAAATGCAGAGTTACAGTGGCAGAGGCAGAGAAAGAGAGAAAGAGCTCTTCCATCCACTTGCTTCACTCCCCAAATGTCCTCAATGGCTGGAGTTGGGCTGATCCAAAGCCAGGAGCCAGGAACTTCTTCCTGGTCTCCCACATGGACACAGGGGCCCAAGGATTTGGACCATCTTCCACTGCTTTCCCAGGCCATAGCAGAGAGCTGGATTGGAAGTGGAGCAGCTGGAACTCGAACTGGTGCCCATATGGGATGCTGTCAGCAGCTTTACCTACTACGCCACAGTGCTGACCTCATGAATGTTAGTTGTCATACTCTCTTGAGCAATACCAATTAATACATATATGTTCATTAGCTTTCTGGCTGCTTTATTGAGTTTAGAGAGAGCACACAAAACGTTCCATGGCAGAGTAAAAAATGATGGACAGGAGTAGTAATCTGGGGGTGAAGGAGAGGAGATATGTGAGTGTTCTACACTGGTACATGCCAAGGAAGAAAAGTGTTGAATTCTAGAATTTTTTGAGGAGAAAGTTGTTGAAACTCCACTTTTGCCTGTTTAGGGGATACATCTTTGGAACTTCATGCTGTGATGGACAGAATTCTGTTGCCATACAGTTCCTGGCCTGTCACCTGGAGGTGAAAAAATGCGGTGAAAAGGTAATTTTTTTTTAAAAAAATGCATATTTATTTATTTTATTTGAAAGAGAGAGAGAGAGAGAGATTGATCTTCCATCCTTCCATCTACTGATTCGTTTCTCAAATGCTCTGAATGTCCAGGGCTGGACTAGACCAAAGCCAGGATCCAGGGGCCAATCAGTCTCCCATATGGGTGGCAGGGACCCAAGTACTTGAGCCATTACTTGCTACCTTCTAGGATACACATTAGGAGGAAGCTGGGTTAGAAACTGATCCTCAATACCCGGCACTCTGATAAGGGATGCGGGTGTTCCAAGCAGCATCTTAACCATCTTAACCCAGTGTGTTACAGCACCTCTCTCAGAATGTCTTTTTTTAAAAAAATTTTTGACAGGCAGAGTGGACAGTGAGAGACAGATAGAGAGAAAGGTCGTCTTTTGCCATTGGTTCACCCTCCAATGGCCACTGCGGCCAGTGTGCTGCGGCTGGCGCACCACGCTGATCCGAAGCCAGGAGCCCGGTGCTTCTCCTGGTCTCCCATGGGGTGCCGGGCCCAAGCACCTGGGCCATCCTCTACTGCACTCCCTGGCCAAAGCAGAAAGCTGGCCTGGAAGAGGAGCAACCAGGACAGAATCTGGCACCCCGACCGGGACTAGAACCGGGTGTGCAGGCGCCGCAGGCAGAGGATTAGCCTATTGAGCCGCAGCGCCGGCCAGATGTCTTTTAAGGACAGGCCCTATGTGGCTAGTCTACCTAGGTGTAAATCTGGCTTCATTGCTTTTCTTCTGTGTGATCTTGGATGAGGTACTTAATATCTTTGTGCCTCATTTTCTTCACCTATCAAATGGAGAAAATGATAATAATAGTCTCTACCTTCACAGTGCTATGATTAGGATTGCATGCATATCATCTTGAAGATCCTTAGATCTGTGGTAGAGCCCGGTGAAGTATTACATGATATGGGATATATAATAGTTGTTACAGTAGTAGCATTATTTCTATCTCATTTGTGATCTAGAAAATAGTGCTTATAATACCTGATTACAGAAATGTTGTGAGAGTTGATAACAATGGCGAAGCCTGTTAACCAGTGACTGATATACTGTGGGCACTATTACACTCATATGCATTAGCTTTCACTCTGATTGTACTTTCCCCTATCCTCCTGTTACTTTAAAGTTGTGTAGAAATGTGTTAAAAGGCAATTGGTGCATATGGATGAAAGCTACATTTGCATCCCAGATTCAAGACTGAGTGCTGAGCCCTTACTTACAGGGATAGATCCTTCAGTTGTTAAGGAATCCAGTCTTTTATCACCATTGTCATTGGCCCATTTATGTATTTAGAGTCTAGCAACCTGGGTGTCAATCCTGAGTTTTCCACCAGAATGATGGGCAATGTTCAGACTCTCTGTGGCTCCATATTCTCATGTACAAATTAGGGGTAATGATGTCACTGCTGTTCATCTTACATGATTGTCATTAAAATGAAATCAGATATGTGAGCATTTGAACTTGGGTTAAGTGCTCTAAAATAATAGTATCAGAGTATGAAGTAAGGTGAGACTATATAGCCAATGGTCCAGCAAGAGCAGCAGTGTGTTACTTCCCATCTACTGATTTTCTCTTATGCCTACATGCACATACACTACCTGATTTCTCCTTTTTCCAAACTATCATTATTACCAATGACTATTGAAGTGAGAGAACATGTCTATATTTGAGGAAGACATGCATTTTATCTCAGCCTCCCCTGAACTCCAGAACTGACCATGCCCAGTTACTCATCAGTCCACTGTGGTTGAAGTGGGCACAAAGGCCTCCCCACCCCGTGTGTGTGTGTGTGCGTGTGTGATTTCCATGCTATTGTGTAATGAGCTGGGTAGCTATTTTCTGGATATAGACACAAAGTCATCACCTTGGCATAAAACACTCCTAAAACTAGTTTCTGGATACACGGAGAAGCTTCATTTTTTCTTTTAAATGTTCTGTTGAATTTTGAAGGGAAGGCTGGTGATCCACTCTTTATGGATCTCTTTTAACTTTGGAAGTGACAGGAATTTCCTTGACAACTTCATAGGACAAAATTGGTCACCAATTGAACAACTGATTCCACCAGAAACAAAATCTGAGAAGCAATCTTGAGATTGTTGCTTTACTTTTGCTGAAGTTGGATTTGGGAAGACGATTGACAGATAAAAGGAATATGGAAGAAGAGTGTTGAGTAGGGGTATTTATGGTGTACTATAAAGCCAGGGAGAAGAACATGCTCTTTGACTTGGATGTTCAGCATCTACCATCAACAGAATATGAAACCCTCCTAACCTCTAAAACCTAGGAACAGTCCACTGTTCAAGCACCGTGGCTGGATGTATGAGTGTAGGCATGTGTGCACCTTCTCAGTTCTGTTTTACACACTGTATATGTATTTGTTGGCCTGAGACCAGCTCCACTACTTAACCTTTCCTTGCCCCAAAGCCATGGTAGTTTTTTGCCTGGGAACATGCACCCTCTGCTTCCTTGCAGAATCTTGTATCCTCTCAGGAACAGTCGTGTGGTGGGCTAGTGGTGAAGTGAGAGGGAGCTGTGTACACACAGGACCCAGCTGAAAATGACTTTAGCACAGAGTTTATTTAATACATCCTCCAAATTGTATTTTGAAGCCTCTGTTAACAAGAAAGCACTCTCTTTTCCAGCAGCAGGAGTGTTTTATAAATGGAATTTGCAGACCAGCAATGCTCCCATTAATTTTCCCTGTCTACAATTACTATCATTACATTCTTAAAGCACTTTTAAAATAAACTACACCATGATGTAATGTGCACACTGTGAGCTCCAGTGAGTGGGACAACGGGGCAGCAGCATCTGGACTGCTATCTTCTAGGGAACATCTTGATGGCTATAATTACTGTCATGTTATGGGAACTTAAAAAAAAGGCGCCAGAGTTCCAAATAAAACATAAAATGGCTTTGATATAATAAATGTTACTATCACTGTTTAAAAATGTTGTGACCCGTCTGCTATAGTTTCTGAGAAAGATATTTTCCAGCACTTGATATTCTGGCCCCCCTTTCATATTCTATTATTGCAGATAAGGATGAAGAAAATCCTTAGGACAGACTTGTTTTATATTAATGTAACACAATGCCAGCATTGTCTGTCTTCAAGATTAACTTTCAAATTAAATTTGGCATGAGCTTTACCAGAACTCTAAACAACTTTGCTCCAGAGACTCTGTATCCATCCTATTAGGGAGAATTAATAATTCAAATGTTATAGTTATGGTTAATTGTGCTCATTAGGAGAAGAAGCTAGTGGCTAAAGCATTCTCCTATAGAACACATCCCCATCTATTGCTCCCTGGTCAAGGCATCTGAAATGGTTTTGTACAATCAGAACTGCACAAATGTACATATGATGTAAATGTTGACATCCCATGGGATCCAGTTTTGGAAGGGCCAACAATTAATTTGGACCCAAGTATTGGACCAATTTCTGTATAAACTTATGAATAATACTTATATATGGATAAGTCATCATTGTGTATGGTGATCCATGATTGTATTCACTCAATTTCCCAAGGAGGTTTTATCATGCAAAATTTATCTGAATTTATGAAAGCTAAGTCATCGTTTCATAATGGTTATTAGCAACTTTAAAGAAAGCAGTGCATCTCACTTAGGCAATTGGGTAACTTTGACAATAGTGTATGCAGAGAACCCAAGTGGAACAATTTGTTCTGTTGATCATTTTTCTCTGTTTGTTCACTGATAACATCTTTCATTTTGAAGATGGACTTTATGATGCAAGAGTTGGGACTTATCCAGAAAACATTTATCTGACCTGACCTGTATTTCATCATATCCCATGAGTTTCTAGAGTAATCTTTTTCTATATGCTCCATCAATTGACTATCTCTCCATATTCTCTTGGATATGACTTCTTTTAATTTCATTTGGTACAATATTTTCCTTTTTCTCAAATTTTTGTCCATATGTCCTCTCTACTACAGAGTTTTTCGGGGATAATTGTTCAGGTTCCAAGCAAGTTTCTTTAGCCTCACCATATGCAGTCAACACTGGCCAGCTCCCTACACAAAACACATGAGATCATCCCAAGTTAAACTGGGTAGAGGGTATACTGACTCCAGTAAACCAATCCCACTTCTGGACAAACCAATCCAAACAGAGCCTCTACTGATAAAAGCTATATTAGACCTTATTTGGGTAAAGAATGTCTATGCTTCTAAGTCTGTTGTCTAAAAGGTCTTCTGTTCATAAGACATTGTTCTTTCTTAGAAGTTGGACCTAAGTTATCATACTCCACAATAATGTGGTTGGTGAAAAATTGTAGATGTGTTTGCAAGGGATGTGGAATCAACTGATGGAGAGCAATTTGCATGTGACTCTGAATTCCAATTTAGGCTTTGATTTTGCTTTGATGATACATATTTGAAAATGCTCAGTTGTTACTTTGTCTCATAAGCACATTTCTGTCCTCTAAGTAATAGCTCTATCCTTGCATGGCTCATTCCACTTCTTTATTGTTTTCAGCATGACTCCTAAGTACTGGCTATTCAGTAAGGACTAATTGACGGTGGTAATATTCCAAAGAATATTTGCGTAAGTGGTCACACAAATGGAACCTACCCATTGAAACAATATTATGCAATTTGAACATTAAGTAGTACTTCATAAAAAGGCTTCAGTAACACTAACTAAGCATTCAATCTACTTTCTGTTTGTTGAAGCATTTATGGCTCCTACTCAAGACAAGAGAAATAATAAGGAAAGCAATGACTGTGAATACAGAACATTTTATTACACAAATAAAAAAATGAGAGCATATCTGTTAGCTCTTGCCAACTTTTGAAATATGGATTCCATTTGTCTTTATTACAGTCTATTCCCACAGTGCTATTTCCCTATTTATTAATTTTTGAATGTTACTGTTAAACAGAGATATGTGCCTACTGGAAATAGTCAAAGCTATTTCAAGAAACTTTACAAATGAGAAAAGCATATCAATGCATCTTTTTACTATTCTGTCAATAAATTAGAAAGCATGTAATTATTGTAGCTTATAATCTCTTTCTAAAAGAATCACATATATGATCATATTAAAATGTCCTGTCAAATCTGTCGTAATCATGATGACTCACAGGTACGTGATTCTTCCGATTAAGAAAAAAAGGGACAGGAAATCCAATATAAATGAGCTGTTTTTCTCAGCCATGTAATAAAACTTGAATTCTGGTAAATGAGTTCTTATTATATCATCTACTGATAATCTCTGGGCTCATTTCCCCCCAGTGAAGAATGAGTCTCCTTCCTCCCTGCATCAGCCCCCTTTGGCTACTCACAGTTTAGCCACCTCACTCTTTAAGCTGGGGAAGAGGCCCCACAAGTCACAGTCCCATAGTATTGTATATTTCAGGAGCTGTAAATTTTCACTGTCATATTCGAGCCCGGGGTGTTAAGCTTCGGAAGATACACATCTGTTTCCTACTCAAATGGTCTTTTGTTGAGCTTCTTGGTAGAGGCAAAGTTGTAATGCCACAAGAAGAAATCCCAAAGAGGATGGAGATAAATTATGGTGTTTCTAAAAGTAATGCTCATGGCTACAAATATAACCAGCCTTAATTCTGTTCTTCAATTCTGTATTACTTTTCACAGCTACATGATAATATTTTATTGCTCTTTAATGAATAGAGTGAGTCGCTATTAAATTTCTAAAGTGAAAAATTATTTTGTAACCTGAGTCGTAACCCTTGAATGTATCTGGTTTCTAAGTTTAGATTTCCAAATGTCAGGTTTTCCTAAATAGGATCACATGAACACTGGGCCAGAAACAAAAGAAATGCCTAAGCAGCTACTTGGGAAGGGTGCCTGTAGTTCATGCCAATATATCCAGTCCATGAGTGTTTATTAAACATTCACAAGATTAATCAAGTAATATTTAGTGTTAAATATATATTTATGTTCTTTCTCTTCTAATACCTCAGTAACCAAGAGGAGGAAAGATGATAGACCAATTTTGTAGCTAGCAGCAATGCAAAGATAAATATAGTCAATCCTCAATTTACAAATGGGTTTTGTTCCAAACTCTGTTTGTAAGTCTTTTTTTTTAAACTGTCAGTGTGTTTTCCCATAGAAACAAAATTACAAATGCTAGTTAGGCTTCCCAGCCAGCCCACAGGACATACTTAACTCACATGCTAAAAACTAGCATGAGAGAACTTGGTCACCAAATTTTTTGTGTAAATATGCAATTATTTACTCACTTAAATATGTATTGAGTGCTCATTTTGAATAGACACCATGGATTCCTAATGGTAATGATATTATCATTGAATTAGACAGCATTTACCTATTCTTTAGCATACTACATCTGTATGGAATATAGCAGAGTGTGTTACATGAGCCCGTTGTATACAGTGGAAGAGAGGGCTGGAGTCTAAGAATGGAGTGAAAATGGGAGTTGCTCTTGGAATGGGGAGGAGCATCAGCATGATGATTTAAATGGTATTTGCCCATTAAGGATAAGTGGAGGAGCTGGTTGTCATGTAAATGAGGCCTATACTCATGGGTTTGAATGTCCCATTGGAGACAGAATTTCAAATTGAGAACTGACATGATCATCTTTGCATTTAACTTCACTGTGTCACTGTTTTCATAGTATATGGAAGAAACTATCAGCATGGAATTATGAGACAGCTTGGGAGTCTGTTGGAAGTGTCTCAGGGGACATTGAAAAGGTAGATGAGAAAGGAGAGGAGTAGGTGGGTTAAGGATATTAAGGCGGTAAATTTGACAAGTGATGAGAGAACATCATAAATAAATAGAAGCAGTTAATTTTTTAAGTGGGAAGAAATAGACTGGGGGATGAAGAGCTCAGGTATAGATGTGTACTTCTACTTAGAAGGTTGGGCATGAGGGCCAACAGCATACAGGAGCATCTAGGTAAGAGATTCAGCAGGTGAGAAGCAAGATCATAAGATCAGATGTGAAGGGTCTAGAGGGACTACCAGAGGTATTGGACCCGTAGCCAGATGAAAGCAGTACCCAGAAGTCAGGTCAGTAGAAATTTCCAGAGACAAGAGAGTGAGCGCTGTGGAGATAAACACTGAGAAATTAACATTGCATTTACCATCTAGGAAGGTCTAAGTGCCCCAAATTCTAATTTGGGGGACCAAGAACACATCACTGTCCTGTGCTGGTGGCTCTGTCATAGAACAAAGAAGCAGTTCAAGGCCAGCGCCGAGGCTCAACAGGCTAATCCTCCGCCTTGTGGCGCCGGCACACTGGGTTCTAGTCCCAGTCGGGGTGCCGGATTCTGTCCCGGTTGCGCCTCTTCCAGGCCAGCTCTCTGCTGTGGCCAGGGAGTGCAGTGGAGGATGGCCCAAGTCCTTGGGCCCTGCACCCCATGGGAGACCAGGAGACCCTCTGCCATCGGATCCGCGCGCTGCACCAGCCGCAGCGGCCATTGGAGGGTGAACCAATGGCAAAGGAAGACCTTTCTCTTTGCCTCTCTCTCTCTCATGTCCACTCTGCCTGTCAAAAAAAGAAAAAAAAAAAAAAAGAAGAAGCAGTACTACTGTGGTGACAGGCTGTTAGCCTCTGGTGGGAGAGTGGTGGTGGAAAGCCAGTATCATGAACAGAGGTGCATTTGAAAGTGGTATAGTATGTGTGTGAAAAAAGGAGTGCTTTCCCAGTGGTAGTATCCTCATGTTGAACAGATGTGGTTGGGCTCCAGACATAGGTTATTAATAAGCTGACTTTCATCAGTCACTGTGTTATCATTACTATAAAAATCACATCATAAGGAAGCATGAAGATGACATCCGAGTTCCTTAGCAGAGCACCCAAAGCCTAACAGCAGAGCATGCATGTTGGACCTAACAAGCCTCATCTCTCACTTTCCCACCCTGTCCCCTGTGTTAGAATTATCATTTTTTTCCATCCCCTCTAAACTACACCTTGCTTCCCGGTACTCTTTCACTCCACCATGCCTTCCACATAAAGTGTCATCTGTCCTAAATATTTTTACTCCGCCTTTCCTGGTAGTATTCCTAAATCACTCAGCCTGAATGTTGCCTCCTTAGTAAAACTCAGGTGAGACCCTCTGACAAGAGTAGTTTCTCCTGTCTCAGCTCCCTCTGTGTTTTGCCCATACCTTCATTAGATGAAACAATGCAGCTAAAAGTTAGCATCTCTCTCCCCTCCTGGACAATGAATTTCAAGGACATGGAGGTGCTTGTAGATTTGGATGTTGTCGGTACCTAGCAGTGGTCTGCCAATGGTGAGTGCTCAGGGTTTGTTTAAAAAAAAAAAAAAAAAAAACCTGCCAAACTCAAAGGTAAAAATATTGTTCAGGAAAGATGGCCCTGAACCTTACTCGGCTGCAGTCGTTGTGGGAATAGGAAAGACCAGCACCTCGTCTTCTTCTGGCAGATATAATAAGAGAGGATGCCTAAGTGCTATTAAAGATTTCCTGTGAAGAAGTTGCACGTTCCTCAGGCTGTGTCTTCCATGATACTGGGCAGTCGGAATGACTCATGATCCTTGATTCAAGCATCTGGAAGTCAGTTATATTTTGGGAGAAATTCGGTCACCTTTAGTGAAAGAGGAACTGCACATGAAGCCTTGGCAAGAAGACTGCTTCATAAATCTGTAAAACAATGAAGCTCTTTGGGGACATTCACTCTTCTGTAACCTCTCCTGATGAGTTTGTAGAGTATTTATTATGAGATAGAGCCAATTCCTAACTGAAGTCTGGAGAATTCTTCTTCCTGACTCCTGGAACACAGTTACAGTTAGTGATACTAACCTATGATGATGCCTCAATGGCAGGAAGTGACATTAGAGATGTATTGGTCCCAAACAGCACTTGAGGGAAGGAAGGAGGCCAGAGGACTGAACTCCTGTGTGGCTTCTTCAGTGTCTTTTTGAAGATGATTGTCCTCTTTCCTTTTGGTTCCTGTCCAGAAACTGTCAAGTGAAATAATCGAACTAAATAACTATCAATTGGGTTTCTGGCACCAGAGATGCCTGTGTCATTTTGGGTTATATTCAATTCAATCAAACTGCCTTATTGGTATCATAAAAGTTTTACTTTTAAACATTGAATTAAGGAATCCATCAGGGAGACTATTACTATATATGACATTAGAAGACCGAGTTCCAGTTTCCTGTTTTCTACTTACATCTATGTGACTTTCAGGGTGTATCATTTAACATCTGCAAGACTAATGACTTTATTAGTCAAATAAGGGTGAAGGTACTTGATGAAACAATACAGGCATTCATGGAGAATTTACTATGTGTTGGGCACTGCTTTAAATGGGTTAGTTCTCTTCAATCCCTTTGATGTAGCTGTGATTGTTATCCATTGTTTAGATGAGGAAATTGAGATTTATAAGATTATTTATATCATGTCTGATGGAGGAAGTGGTAGAGCTGGGATTTGAACCCAAGTCTCCCTGAGTCTCTTACTGACTTCTTAACAATCACCTTAAATGTGCTTAATAAATTAAATATGGGGCCAGCATTGTGGTGTAGCAGGGAAAGCTGCTGCCTGTGATGCTGGCATCCCATATTGGCACCAGTTCAAGTCCTGCCTACTCCTGGGAAAGCAGCCCGGGATGGCCCAAGTGCTTGGGCCCCTGCACCCATGTAGGAGATCCAGAGGAATCTCCTGACTCCTGGCTTTGGCCTTCCAGCCCTGGCCATTGCAGCCATTTGAGGAGTGAACCAATGGATGGAAGACACATTTCTATCTCTCCTTCCCTCTCTCTAACTCTGCCCTTGAAATAAATAAAATAAATCTTAAAATAAAATAAACTAGACATTTTGATGTAAAAATCTGAGCTTATCAAGTCCTGTATGAAGTTATTCTTGATTGAAAACCATTTTTGAGAGGGTCTGTGCTGTGATGTAGTGGGTGAGGCCACTGCCTGCAATACCAGGATCCCATATGGGTGCCAGTTTGAGTCTTGACTGTACCACGTCTGATCCAGCTCTCTGCTATGGCCTGGGAGGACAGTGGAAGATGGCCAAAGTGCTTGGGCCTGCACCCCTGTGGGAGACTTGGAAGAAGTTCCAGGCTCCTGGCTTTGGGTTGGCCCAACTCTGGCTGTTGTGGCCATTTTGGGAGTGAACTAGTAGATGGAGGACCTCCTTTCTCTCTCTGCCTCTGCCTCTCTGTTACTCTGCCTTTCAAATAAACAAACATTCTTTTAAAAAGCATTCTTGAAAGTCACACCTCTCCAGAGTCCTTCTTTCTCCTGATAAATTTAGCAAATTTGCTGCTGAAATGAGCACTCTCCTGATAAATTTAGGACACCTCTCCCATCCAATCTGGGTGAGAATTCCATGGGCTACTGCTTTTCCCCTGAGCATTATGTGAAGCATGACATGCCTGGGGACATGCAGAGGAAAGAAACACAAGGAGACAGTTCCAGAAGCATCACTTGACACAGAAATACCATTACAAAATTAGCTAAAAATATGTATGAGGAGGCCAATGTTGTGGCATAGTAAATTAAACTGCTGCCAGTGAGACTGACATCCCACATGGGTGTCAGTTTCTGTCCTGGAAACTCCACTTCTAATCTAGTGCCCTGTTAATGGCCTGGGAAAGCAGCAAAAGATGGCCCAAGTGGTTGAATCCCTGCCACCCACATAGGAGATCCAGAAGAAGCTCTTGCCCTGGCCATTGTGGCCACTTGGGGAGTGAACTAGTGATGGAAGATCTCTCCCTCTCTCCCTCTCTCCCTCTCTCCCTCTCTTCCTCTCTCTCTCCCCCTATCTATAACTCTGCCTTTCAAGTAGATATATCTTTTTTTTAAGATTTATTTATTTATCTGAAAGGCAGAGTTACAGAGAGGCAGAGGCAGAGAGTGGGAGAGAGGTCTATCATCTGCTGGCCCACTCCCCAGATGGCCACAATGGCTGGAGCTGTGCTGATCCGAAGCCAGGAGTCAGGAGCCTTCTGCGGGTCTCCCACATGGGCGCAGGGGCCCAAGGATTTAATCCACTTCTACTGCTTTCCCAGGCCACAGCAGAGAGCTGGATCAGAACTGGAGCAGCTGGGATTCGAACCAGTGCCCATATGGGTTGCTGGCAATGCAGGCAGTGGCTTTCCCTGCTATGTCACAGTGCTGGCCCTATCAAATAAATATATCTTCACATATGAGGGATCTTCAAAAAGTTCATAGAAAATCATTATGAAAAACTTATGTGTGGTTTTCTTTTTTTCATTTTTTATTATTATTATTTTTTGATAGGCAGAGTGGACAGTGAGAGAGAGACAGAGAGAAAGGTCTTCCTTTTGCCGTTGGTTCACCCTCCAATGGCCGCTGTGGCTGGCGCGCTGCAGCCGGTGCATCACACTGATCTGATGGCAGGAGCCAGGTGCTTCTCCTGGTCTCCCATGGGGTGCAGGGCCCAAGCACTTGGGCCATCCTCCACTGCACTCCCTGGCCACAGCAGAGAGCTGGCCTGGAAGAGGGGCAACCGGGACAGAATCCAGCACCCCGACCGGGACTAGAACCCGGTGTGCCAGCGCCGCAAGGCGGAGGATTAACCTATTGAGCTGTGGTGCCGGCCTTGAGCATACATTTTTAAGCTAACTTTTAAACATGGAGTGTCATGGACAAGTATAGGAGAGGGAAGATGCCCTAGAACAGTGCCTTCAGTAATGGTTAGACTTACTTTGTTGCCTATTTAAGGTCAACATTTACATCTATTTTTTTTCTCACTTGTATATTCTTTCCTACCTCTTACCCATTTTTCTTCATTCTGTCTGTAATTTTACTGAATTTCTTTTTGTAAATCAGAGATAATAGCAATAAATGAGCAAGGCTTATTGGAAAAAGGAACATAGGCTATCTAATTAGACAATTCGTGTGGTTCAAGTGGCAGTTGGTTAAATCTCATTTGTTAATTGTCAGAACCAAACCTTCCTCATATATGTAACAATTACACAGTGATATTTCTGTAGCTTCATTTTCCTGTTGTGGAATTGTGTATTGTTGGCTACAAGAAAAACCCAGCAACAGAGTAGGGATTACTTGTTACAATATACCAACACTGCTGGAAGATGACTTTGGCATAAACACTGCAAAATGGGCTGAAAGCCTGATAATATTATGAAGGATAATGAAGCACATCTCAGCATGACTCTGGCCAGTGTAGATCTTACAAATGTCTTTGACATATGAATGATTTAATTAAACATATCTTTATAGACATTAAATAAATCCACTCATTGCCAATTACCACTTCTTATCAGTGTTTTCTTAGATTGAGAAGAGATTTACTTATATTTTTGTACAGCACCAGATTTAAATAAATCCTTGCCTGTGTTGCTGAGAAAGAATGATTTATAAATTAGCTGGTTTGCTAGACATGAGGCACTTTCAACAAGTCAACCTAGTTGTATGGAACATTGTTCAGAAAGGCAATTTTTATCACTGTTAGATGTCATGTCAATAGTAACAGGATTTTAGACTGGGTTTCCCTACTACAATGTGAATGAAATATAAATTTTTGAGTTTCTGAGAAATAAAGGGGAATGAGATGTTGCTAATGCTTAAGAGGGGGGCTAAGGCATTTGTGAATGAAAAATGTTAATATGGAAAATGAACACATTCCTGAGACTAGGAATAGGGGATAAACAATTCCCATCTTCCTAGCATTGCCAGATTTGGAAAATAAAAATATGGAACCCATGCAAAATTGGAGGCATAGTTATACTAACATAATTATTAATTGTTATTTGAAGGCTAACTGGGTGTCATATATTTTGTCTTCTAACACTTTTAGTCTTGAATCAGAACAACCTAGAGAGAACATAAAATCCTTTGCAATTCTCTAGGGTCTTCAGATCTATTTAAGAAGACCCCTCTTCAGCTTCCTTAGCTGTTCTTCAGAAATCATAATTTTTTCTCAAATGTTCGCTTCATCTTTTTTGATTTCTCTGACTGTGGGTGTGTGTGTGTTGGGGAGTAATATTCTGGAGAAAGCATTTTCCAAGAACTAAAGAAACCACCACTTAAATGCTGAAATTCCCTGTTAGACTGATTCTGGAGAGGTGATGTGAAGAGGACAAGGAGGTGGAGGGAATAGGACATTGGCAGTTCAGGGCTGGAAAGATGCAGTTCTGAATTGAGGTTCTGACTCAACTCAAAAATATTTGTACTTAGAACTTCATATCCAGGAGTCATAGAGTTCCCAGAAGAGATGTTCAAGAAGATTGGAGTGTAACAGAGCCTGTGTATCCAAACAGTCAAGAAATGATCACTCAAGAAGGCTAATAATGATGTTTCTATCACACTCTGGCCTTAGTGTGTTCCTTGCTTTGCTGTCAGTGGAGCACTGGGTTGGTGTGAAGAGCAAGACTTTGTTCTTCACAGTGTAACAGCAAGAATCCTATATCTCCAGATTATTCAAGGTGAATAGAACTTTTGGACAATGAAAATCTTTCTTCCTAAAAAAGAAACAAGTTCCTTAAGAGGGCTAGCTTTTCTGGACAGAGGGAAATGAAGACACAGAACTAGGTGTAAGGATTTTGTCATGAGAGCATTTCAGGCATGGAGAGTCAAGACACTATGGCAAAATAAGTCCTACATGAAGGATCTCTATGTGTGAGACCCCAGTGGAAAGAAGGGGCCATCAAAGAAGGAGGTGCTTTTCTCTAAAGAAAAGAGAGAACTTCCACTTTGCTTATGGCCATGTCTAAATACTGGCAGAGTTTGTGGACTCAAAAGACTTCCATTGCCTTGGCATCTCATGGCAAGAGCCTCAGGTGATCACTGACATCATAAATAAGAATGTTAATTGTTAAATGAACAACAGGAGTCACAGTGCACTTACTCCCCATGTAGGACCTCTGTCCTTAATGAGTTGTTCTATGAGAATTAACTGCAAAACTTGTTTTCAAACAGTAATTTTTACTTTGTGTGTATGTATGTGGGTGCAAATTGTTGAAATCTTTACTTAGCACAGAGTTGGTATTATGTAAATAAAGTTAAATAAAAACGAATCTTAATGAAGAATAGGATGGGAGAGGGAGTAGGAAATATGATGGGAGTTGGGGTAGGAGTGCGGGTATGAGGGGAAGAACCACTATATTCCTAAAGTGTGTCTATGAAATTTGCATTCATTAAATAAAAGCTATCTTAAAAAAAGGATTTTTCCATGAATAGGAGACCTTATATAACAGAAGTTATATTACTTTGTCACTATGCCAGAAGCTGTTTTTCTTTTATTTTGTTATTTGTCTTTTGATTTTGTTTATGGTATTTTTTTGCCATGTGAAAATTTGTTATTTAGTCAAATATTTATCTTTTATTTTAGGTGTTTTAATTATGAAAGAAATACATCTTCATGGTAAAAATTCAAATGACACAGAGAGTTACAGGATAGAGGTTAAAGTTCTCCTTCCTATTTTTAGACTGCTTAGAACAATTCTGTAGAGTTAAGCATTTGTCAATAGTTTCTTATTTATTGATTTGAAAATTTTACATGTATGTAGGCAACTGTCTTTCCTTTTCTATCTAAAATTGCTAACATTTACAGAGCACCTACTATGTGCTAGAAATTGTCCTAGTCACTGTAGATACAGTCATGAGTTTGACAAAATTTCTGCTTGGGGGATTTACATCCCAAAGGTAATGAGTAATAAACAGATAAAACATGTAAAATCATTGCATATAATGTTAGCTTCTGTGAAGAGAATAAAGTAGTCGTAAGATGCAAAAAATATTGAAGAAGGAGACATTAGTATAGAAAAAGTCATTGGGGAGCAAGTCTCTAAAGAGGTGAAATTTGATTAGAGATAGATGTAAGCATTATACAATGTTTTAAATTTACTGTTTATGAATTTCATTTAACAATAATATATGATATATTTACTTATTGAAGCATATAGATTTACCTGTAGGGAAGATTTTTTAGTTTTACTGACATAAGATGATTAACTTCATTTTCACACAGATAGAAAATGTGAACACCTGTCTATCTTCCCGTATTCTCTTGCAAGCACAATACACAGTAGAGTCTGTTCATTTTGTTACTAGGAGGGGGATTTTGCACATTATTCACTAACTAAGCAGGAAGTGGGGAGATTGTCTATGTAAGGATCCTCACTAAAGAAGGGTAGAAGTGAGCCTCCTATAAGTCACTTCAGTCAGAGTGTATATGTTGAGGGTACTGGCTGATGAGAGGTTGGGAGTGTCTATGGTTATTTTTCCAGTTTGCTCCTAACTCTTTTGAGAATTGAATCTGAATATCTAAGAGGTGACTCTTTCCAGGCTGAAAACAGGCAATCTAAAATGTCTTCTTTTCCTCAGACACAGCCATTTTGAAAATAAAGACTCTCCTATGTTGATAAAGGGGGTCAGTTTGCTAAATGGGCATTTCTTTGTTGTGGCTCAGAGATCTAAGCCTGGTTTCTGGGAAACCAGACAATGTGGAAGTGAAAGAGATTCTGTGCCCCACATGCTTAGCCACCACTGAGCTGTCAAACACAAACAAGCACATTGCCTATTTAAAGGAGAAAGGAGAAGTCTAAGACTAAGTCAGTTTAGCATTTAACTGTGGATTTCTGTTATTGTTCAGCTTTACATCCACTCTTCAGTGGGTTGTTAGGAGCTGGTTTGCTGGCATAAACAAAGATTTATGGAAACTACTGAGTCATATATTGTCCCATGGCTGCCTTTCCCTGCTTTGGCCAGGTTCAGATTTATCCTTTTGACAGGAAGTTCTCACAGGGTCCTTTCTACACAGCAAATTCCTGCAAGAGGGTGGGGTGGCTATACTAAAGAATTGTGTTATTAAAAGATTCTTCTGTTGCTCTGATGAGCCTAGATGGAATCCCAGATGCTTGAGTAGCTATGATTCTAAGGTACGTTCTTCACTACTGTAATCAGGTCAATAAAAATGACAAACCATTTGGGAATTGCTTTGCAAACTTGGTAAATGACTTCTTCAGATAATACAAAATATTCAAATTGTAAGAAATTCTGATTTGAGTGAAGGAAGAGTAGCAATCATGTTGATGATCAATCCCTGATGAAAATTCTTTAGTTTGACCTTGTTCTGTGGGCCTTGGTACAGGTTAAACCAGGAAAGAATATTATATTAATAGAATGCCTGCTAAATGCAGATGTTTTCCATGGAGCGATTGGGCTAAGATTATATGTGGGTGATTGTGGGAGAAGACATTAGGGAAATATGAAAAGCATAAAGCATCAGAAAAATAAAGGACATGGTTCCTATGTTTAAAGGAAAATTGGACAATTACAAAAATCACCAAAGATACTTTTGAGGAAACTGAAAAGGAAACACATAGGAGGCTACTTCAAAAATGCTTGATGAAAAGCAGAATTAAAGGTTAAATTTATTGTGTTGCAATTTTTTTTGGAAATTCTTGTATAGTTTTTTCATAGTATGCATTTTCCATGAACTTTTTGAAAACCATTTGTAGAATATGTAAATAACCTTCATGAGTCCAGATTGGTTAGAGAAGATGCCCCCAGAATGAAAAAAGATGGAAGAAACACATTTGCATTGTGAGGGTGTGTCATGGAGGCCAGAAATGTTCGTTAAATTCTAAGTGGTTACTAGTGAGGAGGTAAAAGTGGGAAGGCACTGAGAATAACTCTGAGTGATGCCACCTTACACCTTTGTTGCTGCTCTTCAAAGTTAGCTGCAAGACAAAGCCATTCATCTGCTTGTAGTAATCTGCCTGCCAGGGGTGTCCCATAGAAGAATTTGTAGCCAGTAACCACTGGGCACACACTGTGTACCACATTAGAAGAAATGTTGTGTGTGCATCATCTCATTTCACATTTAGAGCAACATTTAATGTTGTCTAGTGTGCTTATCATCATTCCCACTTGATAGGGAATTTATCAGTCAGGATGGACTAAGATATGATATATATTAGGCAACCCACAAATCCCAGTGGTTTAGGATACACATGCCACCATATCAGACATGGGGTGCTAGAGAGAGCTGTATTCATGGAAGTCATACAGGAATTCAAGCTGACAGAGGTTCCATTTTGAACTATTTCCATGATCTCTAGGAAACAAATAGGGAATCTGATGAATTTACTCTTAAAAGTTTTCATTTGGCAGTGATGTGTTGAATCTCTGCTCACATTTCACTGGAGAGAGAACAAGTCATATGGCCACAACTAACTTCAGGGGCAGCAGGTGAAGGGAGATTCTGCCATATAACTAGAAGGAGGGAAGAGAAATACATGTGCTTGGCCTTAGCAATGAGGAATCTGAGGCCCAAAAAGGAGAGAGGATTTGACCAGGGTTTCACAGCTAGTGTATTTCCAGTTTTTCCTCCTACATTTTGCTTTGTTTCAAAACCTCAGGGAAAAGGAGTAGCTAAGGAATTGGCTCAGAGTGAAGACTGTAATTAGCAATGAGATTAACTCATTAACCCATTGCTCTTTGTTACTAGTTTGCAGTGACAAGAATAGAATCTTAGACAAAAATCATTTCCTAATACAGTCATGTGTTCCCTAAGGATGGGGATACATTCTAAGAAATGTGTTGCTATTTTTGAACATCGTAGATTGTCTAGTCTTCAATTCAGATTGTTGGAAATTTCTTCGTATGTGGTATATGCCCTTCTAAAAATTTTTTTAAAAAGACTTATTCATTTTGAGAGAGAGAGAGAGAGAGAGAGAGAGAGAGATCTTCCATCTGCTGGTTCACTCCCCAAATGGCCACACAGCTGGGGCTGGGCCAGGCCAGAGCCAGGAGCCAGAAACTTCATCTCAGTGTCCTATGTGAGTGGTAGGGGCCCAAGCACCTGGGTCATCTTTGCTGTTTTTCCCAAGCCATTAGCAGGGAGCTGGATCGGAAGTGGAGCTGACTGAGACACAAACAGCACCCATATGAGACACCAATATTGCAGGACGTGACTTTACCCACTATGCCATAACACTGGCTCCCCTTCTCTAATTTTTGTTAGTCTCACCGCCTTAATGAAGCAATCCTCTCACAGTGTCCTTCATTTTTCTTTTGTTTTTCAAGATGGTAGCTATGGTGGAATGGGATACATCTGACTGGTGAGCAATAACTAACACTGATTTTCAACCCTCATTGTGTTTAATCATTTTTAATTTTATTTTCAGGCCAGTCATTTGGTGTGGTCCCTTACTGGCAGCATTAGCAATGAATTTCATATACTCATGGTTCATGAGGCATAAAACAACACTAGATTAAATCAAGTACAAGAGAAAATGATACTGTCAAGGAGGATACATGGTGAACTTGAGGTGTATAATACTGTTGCTGAAATAGCAAGATATCCTATTTTACAGGAAGACTTTTTTCTTTTAATTAAGTAGAAAGAGTATACTCCAACAGGGCTGGGGAACCTTTTTTTCTGCCAAGGACCAGTGGGATTGTTATAACTTCATTTGTAGGCCATACAAAATTATCAACTTAAAAATTAGCCTGCAATATATATTTGTTGAATTTTGAGTCCTGCCTGCAGTTGACTTGAGATGTTAGAAAAATGAGGACAGTTATGCTGCTACTTACCATTGTCATCCTGTTGCATGAATTAGTTGCCTTGGAGCAACTCAATCCACTGCTGGGCCTAGGAGAGAGAGAATAATCTATGGATAGAGAGTCAGAGAGAAAGACTTTGAAGGTACTGGTTGGAGAGATAAATCCCCAGCAAGAGGCAAATGCTTAGAGGAAAAGAATTGAAAATGGAGAGTGTGAATCAAGGGACTGGAGAGAGAGAATGTATATGGAGTCAGCCCACTCACATTCATATTTTCTATTCCAAGGAAATCAAACTCACATTTCTGGGATATAGGATCAAAAATAAAAACATCCTCTATGAAGAGCCTGTTAAACTGGTGGGCCCAGCCAAGAATTTGAGCACTGCTGTGATCTTTCCCTGCGTGTTGGGGTTGGCAGACTGCTGTTCTGGAGCACATGGTATCTACCAGGCTTTTCTTGTGTGACTGAGGCTCAGGGACCAGGAAAAGTCATTCTGGAGAACTTCACCCTGGCCTCCACTTTCTAGGGGAGTACCACAAAGGCTCATGTGGTTTTCAGTGGGCTGAGATCAATGGGCTCTGGGTCCCCTGACATCCAATATATCAAAAATAACACTTGCTTTTTAATTTCCAAGGATGAACAACTCTGTTCCAAGAATTGACAGTAATAGCAAGTAATTGGGAATTTGGAATTGAGTTCCTTTCAAATATATTAAAACCTAAATTTCATGGCCAAATCTATACTATATCAGTAAGACTGCGAAATTTAACAAGCGAAATGAAAATCAAGTTAAAATAACAGGAGAACTGACTATTTTTTTGTGCCATAGCCAGACTTTATCCACATAATTCTTTGTTTCTTGGTATTACATTACATAGACATAGTTAAAATGATTGCATTTCCACAGATTTCTTAAAAAATAAAAATTTCAAGTAAATGCATTTAAGCTAAAGCTAACTTAAATTTATCTAAGTTATGACTGACAAACCAAATCAACATATGTATATAATAAAAAGTAAAAATTCCATTTCCACTGAATCACAGTTTTCAAAGGTAATCATTATTAATTGTTGTGCTGTTGTGGCCTTTTCTTCCTATGAAATAGGTATATTTTTTAATGTTGACTTAAATTTTTGTTGTCAGTGCAGTGGGTGTTTTGAGAGTAAAGTCCAGTGTTGTGGGAACACTGATAAACCAAAGCAAGGGGCCCTGTACTTTCAAAGAATCAGCAGTTTGCCTCTTATCCAGGTGGAGCAATATTTTAATTTTGGATTAGGAAGATACTTCAGTAGACTCTTTGGGTACGTCCTGTCTTAGAATCTGGAATTAGAGACAACGAGGAGATGACTTGGACAATTATCTCTCTCCAGAGTAGATGATCATGTTTACCAGGGAGAGAGGAGGATTTCTTTCCATCACTAGGAAATGATGTGTGAGGGGCTTTGCACAGCAGAGGTGCATGTGGGGATAGGAAAGAGGCAGGGTGTGGCAATTTCCTGGGAGGCTAGAAGACTAAGGAGAGACAGAGCTGGGTGTGGAGCTGCTGCTGAGGGACACAGCAGTCCTGTTCAACTGGATTTGGAGATAGTCTGCAACCTGAGCAACCATGGATGAGATTAGAAATTACTGTGTGCTTGTTTCCAAGTCTATTTTAGGAAGTTAAAACTAGTATTCACCTCCTAAAGCAGTAGTTGTAAGAACTAAAGTGGATCTGTGTACCTGTATATCTGTGTATGTAAGTATCTCCCTGTGTGTGTACCTGTATGGCTAGTTTTTTTTTTTTTTTTTTTTTTTGCTGGTAACAGTATGCTATATGTGCATCATGCCATTATTAATTATTTAATATTTTCTACTTCATAATCATCCTTATTTTCAAGTTTCTGGCACAGTTTTGTTAATCTAGTTGCAATTTTATCTGAGAATAAGACCAGCATCAAAGACCATATTTAACCTGAATCCTACAGAGAGGTGACCATAGCTGGAGACCCAGATGCAGGAGTCAAAGATGAGATTTCAGGGAGAAGGCAGTGATCCAAAGCAAGGCATCTGGCTGTGGTGATGAGGGACAAGCATCCAGGACTCAAGGAACCTAAAAACATTTTCCATGGACTTAGAAAGACCTAGGGAGGGAAACCTGAGAGCAGATTGGACTTCCTAAAGCATACAGGAAGTGGTTTGGCCATCAAAGGCTGCATACCATTTTAAGGTAACTTTGTTCATTTAACCATTTCCTCATTATGAATAGGTGATGATTTCTAGCATTTTGTTATTGTGATTTTTATCCATAAACACTACTGCAATGATCATATTTGTATATACATCTTGGAAAAATATCTAATACTTTCTATAGGATGTGTTTCTTCAAGAGGTGTTACTGAATTCTCTAGATATGCCTTGAAGGTTTTATATACTCTATAAAATTGTCCTCCAAAAAGTTTGCTATAACCTATGCTCCTTCCAACAGTGTGTAAAAATGTCCAATTTAAAGACTGCAAGTGACCAACAATGCTTATTACAAAATTTAAAGAAACTAGTAGGTAAAAGATGACTCACTGTAGACAGCATTGTGGTGTAGCCTGTAAAGCTATCACCCATGATGCTGGAATCCCATATGGGTGCTGATTCAGGTCCCAGCTGCTCCATTTCCAATCAGCTTCCCTGATAATGGCCTGAGAAAAGTAGAAGATGGCCCAAGTGTTTGAGCCCTCCTGGCTTCAGCCTGGCCCAGCCCTGGCCACTGTAGCCATCTGGGGAGTCAACCAGCACATGGAAGATCTCTGTCTCTCCCTTTCTCCCTGTAACTCTGACTTTCAATTAAATAAATAAATATTTTTAAAAAATGACCCATTCTTTTTAGCCTGTTTAATATTAGTGCAATTAATAGTCCAAATTGCATAATAAGCAATGCATATTTCTTCTTCTGTAAGATTTTTGTTGGAGCACTTGATGGCTTTCTAATGGTAGGGATTTTTCTTAGTTTATTATTACATTTAGTTTGCTATATGTGTTAATATATCCCCCCAGTTTCTTTTCCTTTTTTTTTGTCACTTAGTTTTGTTTATGGAGTCTTTTTGCATATAGAAGGGTTAGTGAAACATTAACAGTTGCCTTTATAACTACTGAGTTTTGGATAATTTTTGTTTTTTGTTTTAAAATTATTTACTTGAGAGGGAGAGAAAGGAGAGGCAGGGGAGGAGGGAGGGCGAGGAGGAGGGAGACAGCAGGGAGGAGAGAGAGAGGGAGAGGGAGTACAGGGAGAGGCAGATGGAAGAGATGGAGAGGGAAAGATCCTACCTGCTGTCTGCTATGACTGGGGACCAAAGCTGGAAGCTGGGAACTCAATCTGAGTCTCCCATGTGGGAGATAGGAACCCAGACATTTGGGCCATTGCTACTGCTTGCTAGGATCTGAATTATCAAGAAACTGAATCTGATCAAACCTCAGTATTATGATGTGGGCAATGGGTGTCCTAAAAGGTGTTTTAATTGTTATCTCATCCCTGCTTCCTCTTTTTGCCCCCAGAGAATTCTTTTTTGTTTGTTTGTTTATTTGTTTTTGACAGGCAGAGTAGACAGTGAGAGAGACAGAGAGAAAGGTCTTCCTTTGCCATTGGTTCACCCTCCAATGGCCGCCGCGGCTGGCGCGCTGCGACTGGTGCACCGCACTGATCCGATGGCAGGAGCCAGGTGCTTCTCCTCATCTCCCATGGGGTGCAGGGCCCAAGCACTTGAGCCATCCTCCAGTGCACTCCCTGGCCACAGCAGAGAGCTGGCCTGGAAGAGGAGCAACCAGGACAGAATCCAGTGCCCTGACCAGGACTAGAACCCGGTGTGCCGGCGCCGCAAGGTGGAGGATTAGCCTAGTGAGTTGCGGTGCCAGCCCCCAGAGAATTCTTTAAAAGCCTTTCTAGGACTGTCTAGAAAATTGGGACCCAATAGATGATATGGTAATAAGTTCTCTGAGTTTTCTTTTGTGCTTCATATATCCCAGAATTAGAAGTAACAAAACCAGCAATCAGGAAATGTTAACCAGAGTAGACAAAAATACTCCCCAAAAACTTACTCTTCGTAGCTGAAGACCCCAAAAATGGATATTCTAGAAAGGCATACGACTTTGGCAATGACTGTTGTACTCCAGCCAATATCACAGGGGAAAACAAGAACCTCTGATTCAAACCCTATTCAGACCAGCAAAGCCCACATGAGTATCCTAGACTCCCATCCTTTCTCCACTAAGGTGGTACCAGAGAAATCTGAATAGGCAGTAGACTTTTATCTCACTGGATGATAATGAATACTCCCCTTGCCTGTCTTTGCTTGCACATTTGATGTCAGTGGAGACTAAATGTATAGTCTTGATTTCTATGCACAAACACTGGTTGGGTCATTTCAGAGGAGGCCTGCTACAGATCAGGACTTTAGCATTACATGTAGCAAGCTACCACACTTGGTTTGTAGGTGCCACATGGGAAGCAGTAACTTCTACTTCTGTCCAGCAGTAATGAGGTACCCCTCCCTTTCTCCAGTGTGTCAATAACAGCCATCTGGAAACCTGGACTTCTACATTCACTTGGTTAGAATAAGATGACATCTCCTTTTTCTGCTAGAAATGTGTCAGAAGAAACCAGTTAAAATATAAGGTTTAAATAATGTATTGAATTTAACAACATAATGCCCAAACTGTTTTAAGTGAAAATCACCCATTAAACCAAGATCCCAGATTGAATGAAGGAAGACAGTCAGTAGATGCCAACAGCATACTTATGAAGCTATTAGAATGCTCTGGCAAAGATTGTAAAGCAGCTATCATAAAAATGCTTCTATGCACAATTATAGGCATTCCAAAATTTACTGAAATTAGACATCTGAGAAATGGAAAAACTTAAAGAAAGTCTTAGGAAAGATGGAAAATATAAAGAACTGAAAAATACCATAAACAAAATAAGAAACTCAATGTATGGGTTATAGAGTAGTATGGAGAGGACTGAGAAAAGGATTGGGTATTTGGAAGATAGAACAATAGCAATTGCCCAATTGGAACCTAGAGAAAATAATAGCTTAAAAATGAACAGAGCATCAGGGACCTGGGAGAATATAACAAAAGAGATAATGTGTGTGTCATTAGAGACATACAGGGAGAGGTGAAAGAAGGTGGGATTGAAATAGTATTTCAGTAGATAAAGACTAAAACTTTCCCAGTTTGGAAAAATCAGAAACCTACAGTTTTAAGGAGCTGACCAAACCCCAAAGAAGATAGACCCAAAGATATCTATATCAAGACACCTCATGTTCAAACTTGAGACCTGAAGATAATTTATCTGAAAGTATGTGTCAGAAACTAATGGAAAACCAAGGCATTCTCAGATGAAGGAAAACTTAGAATTTGTCACTAAATGACCTACTTTATAAGAATGACTAAACATATAAGTCTCTATAAGAAATGCTGAAAGAAGGATTCTTTGGACCTCAGGAAGAAAGAACATGATAAAAAAAAAAAGAAATACAATCAACTTCCCTTCTCTAAAGTTAAATTTTACAAAAGCTCCAGAAAAAAAAAAAATCCCCAAAACCCCACATACATGCAGCAATGTTCTGAAGCAAGTGTCATATATGGAAAAATATGGGGAATTTTTCACCATTAAAAATATACAGTTGGGGCCGGCGCTGTGGCTCACTTGGTTAATCCTCTGCCTGCGGTGCTGGCATCCCATATGGGCACTGGGTTCTAGTCCTGGTTGCTCCTCTTCCAGTCCAGCTCTCTACTGTGGCCCGGGAAGGCAGTGGAGGATGGCCCAAGTGCTTGGGCCCCTGTACCCACATGGCAGACCAGGAGGAAGCGTGTGGTGGCCATTTTGGGGGTGAACCAACGGAAGGAAGACCTTTCTCTCTGTCTCTCTCTTTCACTGTCTAACTCTGTCAAATAAATAAAAAAAATACAGTTGATATAATAATATTTATTGTGTTACTTAAACTAGGAATTTGGACTTCAGAATAACTGTGAAGGGACTTCAAAAAGTTCATAGACCATGAGTATTATGAAAAAAAGCTAAGCATAGATTTCAAATATTCTTCTACCAAAATAAATTTATCTTTTCATTTTCCATGATTTTGGAAGTACTCTCATATTTGAAATGCAATTAATCCCCAAAATAAGTGGTCAGAAACCATTTTGAAATTTTTTTTTAGAAATTCACTCCTTTCCAGTATTTTTATTTGTATAGTTTGTGATGAAAAGTTTTGATTAGATTATTTCAAAGGTCTGTTCACTTGAGCTTAGGACATTTTCAGATTCTGTTAGCCAAAGTTTTAGAATTCAATATATACCTAGGATGGCACAATTTGTTGAAAAAAGATCTACAAAAACATAAAACATTTAAAATATTTTAGTATATATAAAATAACCCCTTTGATGAATGAAATGATTTTGTTTTATGAAAGAGTTTTAAGGATTTTGGGTAAAGATATTTTTATTGTACTTTCTGTGGTGGTTTCTCTTCCTCTTTTCTAATAGTGATAATGAAGAAACTTAATTTAGAACAAGCATCGAAATAAAATAAAAAAATGAATCACTATTATAGGAATGGTTCTCTTCTCCCCTCTTCCCTCCACTCCCCTGCCTACATCTCCTCTCCTCTCCTCTCCTCTCCTTTCCTCTCCTCTCCTCTCCTCTCCTCTCCTCTTCTCTCCAACTCCCTCTCTCCCATTTTCTTTCCCTCATTCCCTTCTCTTTCAGAACCATATAAAATAAATTGCGATTAGTATTATTCTTCTCCATTACTATTTCATTACATATCTCCTAAGATCAAGAATATTCTCCTAAATAACCACAATATAGTGACCAGATTTGGGACAACTAACATTGATGCAATTTTATCTAAAATACAGTCCAGATTCAGTCATTTTCTTAAAAAAAAAAAAAAAAAACCAAAACTTTTTCTTTTTGTTTTATAGAATAGGTTAACCAGATGGGAGGTTCTATAGAACTTTTAATATCTTCCTTTACCTCTTTCTTTTGGATACCATTCTTCTCAAATACCGGTATTTACATGGTTTTCCACCACTGTTAATGAATGCTGTTTCACATAAATACTCTGGTATCTTTTCCATGTTCCTTCAGGGTTCAGCTAGGGAAATGAAGACAATTTTACCAGCCTAATGCTCATGGATGATGATGATAATGTGATGATTCACTACAGTCCACTTCTCAGGGACCATTAGCTTTTTCAGCAATATTTAGAAATGTGGGTAGATTATAGAGATCTCCAGGAATCATAAGAATTATGAAGAAAAGGGACAATTGGTGTCTACTTACCTTATTGCAGTAGGTTTATACCTATGGATAAGCAAATATAAACAATGTAAAATTCCTTGGGATTCAATTTTTTAAACCAGATTTGAGAAACCAGTATTTTTTTAAAGATTTATTTTATTTATTTGAAAGACAGAATTACAGAGAGAGTTAGAGACAGAGAGGAGGGTCTTTCATCCGCTGGTTCATTCCCCAGATGACTGCAATGGCCGGAACTGTGCCAATATGAAGCCAGGAGCCAGGAGCCAGGAGTCAGGAGCTTCTTCCAGGTCTCCCACAAGGGTGCGGAGGCCCAAGGACTCGGGCCATCCTCCACTGCTATCCCAAGCCACAGCAGAGAGCTGGATCAGAAGAGGAGCAGTCGGGACTGGAACTGGTGCCCTTATGGGATGCCAGTGCTTCAGGCCAGGGCTTTAACCTGCTGTGCCACAGTGCCGGCCTTGAGAAGCCAGTATTTTCAATGAGTTTTTAACATTGTGTTATGGAAAAGCATATAAAATTTAGTTTTAGCGTAACATTGACAGAATGAGCTCAGTATCATTAATGAAAGCAATTTATCTCTAATGATCATGTGCTTGGAAAAGCATGGAGGAATGAAGGATATACACCATATTTGTAACGTGGTTGGTATGAAAATATGATAATGGGAAGTTGGATTGGCTTTTCTTATACACTCTTGTATTTTTTACTTACACAGAGTATATATTCTTTTCATTATCAAAAATTTAACATAATAGCTTTTGTAAAGCCAAGTATTAAGAGGAAGTACACAGATCTTCTGATTTAACCCAAAACTCTTGAATACCAGAAGACAGGGCCATTGACAGCACCACTGAAATATTGGCACATAGGGATTAATTAATCAATGAATGAATAAATAATATGGGTTTATCCATGCATAATTTAAAAAATATCTTTTAGATAAATCTATTTCTACTGCACAAATTTTTTGTTCTTCACACTAAGACAAGTTTTGTTGAACTAGAGAAGCCAATTTGGAAGGAAGTAAGATTTCATTTTGGAGAAACAAAACATAAAAATGCTATTTTCAATAAGGGAAATGAGGCTTTCTAGTTGGATCCTAGGAAAGGCATTAGCACATGCAGTCTGGGTTTTATATACCCTTGCCCCCAAGTGACCCTTGAGTCTTGTGATTTCTGGACTTGGAACACCCACCTTCTGTGAAAGTCCTCCACTCTTCCAGACTGTGCCCAATGATATTATTCTAAGTGATTAAAATACAAAATATTCAAATAGCTGCACATTTTCTCTTCCTAGCACTGATGCTAGCATATTGGTTTCATTTTCCCATTGAGTTGTTTGTCTCTTGTGGTCTCATATAAGGCTCATGAAAGTTACAGATTCTTCAACCCCCACCCCAAATAAGGCCTTCATCCCTGGAATTCCATTGGCCTTCAAAAGGGTTTATTTCCACCTAGTGTCCAGGCTCAGGACCATCTGACTTAAATTTTCTTTAAACCACAGTTATATTGAGTGGAAATGACATTTTTTTCTCCTCTCTCCACTTCTCATCCTAAACTTGTAATAATTCTTTGAAGTTAGTATGTCACAGGACCTCACACAAAGGAATGGGACAAGGCTCCCTTTCAGAAATCTGAGGAGCAGAAGACTTCAAAATCAAGAAGTCACCAGAGCCTTCTCCCTTGTCTTCTATGCCTCTGGAGCCTCATCATCACCTTAGATAATCTACATCACTAAAAGGGAAAATGTAAGACACTCCTCTTTTCTCCTTCACAAATGCTTGAAACACAGGCTTGGAAAGTCTGTGGGCACCTCACACATTCTCAGATGTATTCCTTTGCGTCTTACTGAGGTGACATGATATGGTGCTCGATGGAAGGAATCTGGGCTGTGCTGCAGGCAGTTTGGGGCTATGGAACCATGTGACTGGAATCAAGCAGTGTCTGCCTTTGTGACTTGGAAACTCCAACCAGCTGCACCTTAAGTGAAGGCTGGCCCAGCACCATCACCTGTAAACCTAATGCTCCCTGTGGGATACTAGTACATTTGTGGTTGGAGCCTGGTAATTAGGTTGTGAGCATGATGATTGATGAGGTACAATCTCTGTAATTGAGTAGAATTGACAAGGCCTGACTTCAGTATGTAGGGTATGGAGACTTAAAAATCCCAACTCTATTTTTTTCCATCACCCCTTTAATAGATTCCCCAAATTCCTGCCCACCATTCTCCCTTCTCCCCTTCTTCCCATCAAGGACAAACATTATGGGAAAACTTCATAATTATATTAATGGGAATGGAAAAATGATAGTCCAATGATCAGACATCAAAGTGAAATACAGGCACTTCGAACAACTTATTTATGTATTTTTAATACATTTCATATATCACACAGCAGTTTACTGGGATGTGGATTTTAATATACTACATTTGCTATTGGCAAGGTAAGAATTATTGAGTTGAATGTTGGTTCACTCAATAACTTGAACCTTTTTTGAGTGTTCACTGTTGGGAACAAAGCTAACCACTTTATGGGTGTGTTGAGAAGAATGGTGCTTTTACTATATGTAGTTGCTATGTTTCAAGGGACATGATTTCACCAAGAGCTTTGCCAAAATTTTCTACTGTATTTCCATTTTAGCACCACAATTTCATGCATTGCAGTTTATTTGGGATAAAATAAAAATAAAGTTCAGGTTAACCTAGGTTACTCAGTATTTAAGTTATAATCCCACATGAAGATTATTTCAAAATTTTGTTTCTCTTTGTCGTCTTTGTTGCTTCTCATTTTAGATTGTTATTGCTTGGTAACACAGCCCCCAAAAGGAGTCAATGGAATTTAATCATTTCTTGAGAAATGTTGGCTGGTTGTTTATGTATATGTATGTATATGTGTTTTGTGGTATGTGTGCATTTATGTGTGTCAGACAAGTCATTAGAAACTTCAGTGACAATTTTTAAAAAAGATTTATCCACTTATTTGAAAGTCAGTTACAAAGAGATTGGGAGAGACAGGGAGAAAGAGAGAGATCTTCCATCTGCTGGTTAATTTCCCAAATGGCTGCAACAGCCAGGCTGGGCAAGGCCCAAGCTAGGAGCTTCATCTAGGTCTCTCATGTAGGCGTGAGAGCTCAAGAACTTGGGCCATCCTCTACTGCTTTCCTAGGCACATTAACAGGGAGCTGGATCAGAAGTGGAGTGGCTGGAATGAGAACTGGAGTCCATATGGCATGCTGGTACTGCAGATGGCAGCTTTAATCTGCTGCACCTCAGCACTGACCCCTGTGATAATTTTTGACACCTGTAAATTTTGACATCTGTAAATTTAAATTATTTATCTAGGCCTTATGAATTCCATCTAATCTCTGTAGACTGGATCATTAACAAATTGTTGCATTTTCTGCATAATTTTATTTGTTTTTTTTTTTTATTTTTGACAGGCAAAGTGGACAGTGAGAGAGACAGAGAGAAAGGTCTTCCTTTTTCCGTTGGTTCACCCCACAATGCCCACCACAGCCGCTGCACTGCAGCAGGTGCACCACGCTGATCTGAAGGCAGGAGCCAGGTGCCTCTGCTGGTCTCCCATGTGGGTGCAGGGCCCAAGGACTTGGGTCATCCTCCACTGCCTTCCTAGGCCACAGCAGAGAGCTGAGCTGGAAGAGGAGTGACGGGGACAGAATCTAGCGCCCCTACCAGGATTAGAAACCGGTGTGCTGGCACTGCAGGCGGAGGATTAGCCTATTGAGCCAAAGCGCTGGCTGCATAATTTTATTTTGATAGCTAAATTGCTCATGACAGGTATAACCCATTTATACCCATGACAGGTATAACCCCATGCTATGGATAACCTCATACATGGAGAACACATGCATATCCTGAGATAGGTGTAGGGATGAAGTTGTTAACAGAGATATCTCAGTCCATAGGAAGACATAGACCTTATAGGAAGATGAACAAAAGGGAAGATTAAGGAAATCCTAATTTAAGAGCTTAAATTAGTATATAAGGCCAAATCATGAACAATCCATAGCCTCCTCATTTTCTTTTTGATATCATTGTGACTTCCTAATTAAAATAAAAGATCGAATTAAGAGCAAAATGGTCAATCTTTCCAACTATTTGTCCCCATTATTTTACAAATCAACATTTCTTTAAAAAAAGATTTATATATTTATTTTAAAGTCAGAGTTACACACAGAGAGAAGGAGAGGCAGAGAGAGAGAGAGAGAGAGAGAGAGAGAAAGAGAGAGAGGTCTTCCATCCAATGGTTCACTCCTCAGTTGGTCGCAATGGCCAGAGCTGCACTGATCTGAAGACAGGAGCCAGGAGCTTCTTCTGGGTCTCCCACGTGGGTGCAGGGCCAACTTCTAATCCTTTCTCAGGCCATATCAGAGAGCAGGATAGGAAGTGGAGCAGCCAGGACTCAAACTGGCGCCTATATGGGATGCTGGCACTGCAGGCAGAGGCTTTACCCGCTACGTCATAGCGCCGGCCCCACATCAACACATTTGTTTGAATTGTTCATTTGTCTTTAGAATATATACTTTGGAAGAGTTTGTGTTCAACTAGAAGAGACAGAAGCCTTTGACCTTACACAACAAGTTCAAAATTCAAATAATGAACACTAGTCTGTGTTTTATAAATAAGTTTAATTTTATTTTTTAAAGAAATTTCAAGTAGTGTTGGGACCATGCACTTTCTCTTTTTGGTGACACAAAATGCTATGCAAATCCAGTTTGAGTTTGGGTCCAATGACTCCATAAAGGTCTGAGTGAGTCAGTGCCTCCAACTGTGGAGGAACTCAGCTCGACATCTAATTCAGTACAGAGGAGACCAAATTGTCAGTCAAAAGCATGATTTGTTCTCACTTTCCAGCTGGCTGCCTTGTCATGGTTGTTGACACTGCCATGGTCATTATAGTATTGAAGAGTTAACAGAGTTGCCTTCCAAGCACTTAACTTTCTACCTTGTTGCTGAAACCATGACTTGATTTCCTAAGAATGCCCCCTCTTAATCCAATGGGCAGAGAAGTAGATGGGATAACTGCTTAAAAAGAGTACATTTTAATGGAAAACCGAGGTATTTTCCATTGCGGTAAAGTGCCTTTTTTTCCAATCATAAAATTGCTCAAAAGGGGAAGCAAAAAGAGGAACATATATTCATTTGTTTTAACTTGAGTTTGTAAAATGAGTTCTTGAGAAAGCTAGTAGGCATCTGTTTCGAAGAATGATGACTTCTTTTGACATCTAAATGTCACGTCATTTCCAGAGTATAATTATCTCCCATAAATATCTGAATTTATGAATATTACTATGGATCTGAAACTTGTAGTTAGGTATGGAATTTCAGCAGTCATATGTGAGAGGGAGGGAGAGATTATCTGCACATGTGACAATGTGACTGACAAGATCTGAGACTGTTAGGAATAAGAAATCTCCTTTTTATGACCACTTAATTGATGCTAGAAAGGTGTCATTCTATTGGGTAGATGATCCCGAGATACTTTCAAACTTGGCACTTCTTAATGACCTCTCTAGTTCAGAATTGCTCATGGAAGTTCATGTTGGAGCACATTCACACAAGGGTATGGACTTGGGCTTGTTCTTCAAAGAAACCTCCCTGTTCCCAGTACTCCCTAGTTGCACAAGTCACAGCTATTCCATACAGCAAGGAGTGCTAAGCTTTGGAGTACAAAATGCTAAAAACCACCTGCAGCGTCTACCTACCAGCTTTCCACCAGCAATGGCAGAAAAAGCGGAAGCGAGGCAGATGTGGTTGCTGCCCAGTTGGAAATTATGGTACTACCGAGACTGCCCGTGAAGCAAGTGGTAGGGATGTGTGGTGTGTGTTATGCCCTCCCTGAAGTTCCCTCTGGGCCCTCCCGGACATGGCTGCAAGCTGTTTTCCCTTCTGTGCTTTCATACGTGGCAATGACTTTGGCAACATCAGAACTGCAGCAGCTGTTTAAGAAGTGAACACCTTCCTCACCTGTTTTCGGCCTAGTAGATTGCACCCTTTCCCATTTCCCTGGGAAATTATTTTCCTAGTATGACTAAAGAGAGGAGAGAGAGTGCTGAGGCCATCTCAGTTGCCTATAGTAAGGAATAACAGCTGAAAAACCCTTTACAATGCTGGGACTGACTGCAGATGGCATTGGGAAGTACTCATGAGGTGGATGTCTCTGATAGTGTTTCTTCAGATTTATGTGTAGCAAACTCTAATGGAATGTCAATTCATTAGGTGCACTGAAAGTCACCTTGCTGTAACAATGAACTTGCCATGATCAAGTACACAGGGCAATGAGGGAACTTCAAAAAGTTCATGGAAAATGGAGTTAATAAAGAAAGTTTATTTTGGTGCAAAACTCCCTGAACTCCGTGCAAATGAACGATCTACAAAAAATTAATGAAAAATACATATTATAAAAAACTGTGGATTTCACATTTTTGCCCTAAAATAAGTTAATCTTAAGTACCCTTGCATACTTATCCCTTTCTATGTGCTAGATTCTTTTTCTTTTCCTATTAAATTCAAACAACAATACTTTAATAAAGATGTTGTTGTCAATAATAATGAAAGCAGAATGAGAACAGTTATTTGGGTTCACTCATATATGTTGAGCAGTTAATACATTTTCTTTGTGAATGATTCAAATGTTATCCATAAGAAAGGAAAGAAAAATAGGTCTAGTGACATTTTTTTCTGCAATGTTCACTAGTTGGGTAGTGGGAGAATTCTGCCTGGTACTGTTGGGAGGTTTTGTGTTGCGCTAAAGGCTGAGTGATTCAGATCCCTCTCTCTGTGTGGCTACAGGTTGGGGTTAGGCACAAGAGAAACTTGTATGAGATTTGGAAGGTGGAAGTTAAGCAGCAGCCTTTGTGTCAGAAGGGTGGATGGGAGAGTGCCTGGCTCTCTGGCAGTGACAGCTCATATGTGTTGTCACTGATCTACTGGTTCACCTTGTTTTTGTCAAGCAATGGCTAAGTCTACAGCTTCTCCAGTTCCTAGCAAATCTTTTCCCTCGGTTCTTCAATTCCTGGATCAGGACAGCAGCCTCATGCAGCTTCATGGGAAAGGGTACCAATTTCTTCTGCAGAATACCTGCATTGTTGAGTTTGGAGGCTGTGAGAGGCAGACGCAGCTGCTACATTTTTCCTTCATCTTCCTGCTTTATGTCCATCTGTGTCTCCCAATTGCTGGCCTCGCTGACCTCTACTGACTTTGGGGTCACTACCAAGTGCAGAGGTAACAGCCTCCCATAGACTTCTTCACCAGTTCCACAATATGTCTGGTCTAATTTCTCCCTTACTGAGGTTCAGCTTCCCCCATCAAGCTTACCTTGTTGCAGTCTGTCAAACTCCAGTTTTCAATACACAGCACTCACTGGAGGATGTAAGGGTGAGGGCATAAGCTGGTGTTACTAGTATTAGAACCCTTAGAATCTGGAAAACTGAGGACTCTGTCAATCAGATGTTCAGAGAACACAATTTGGTGATATACTCCATGCAAAATAGAAAATTAGGAGTCATTTCAATGTTTTAACTTGACAGATTTCACAGTTAGTAATTTCATGACTAATTATGCATTTAGGAAAGCTAAAAATAAGTTGATGAGAAAAATAATTTCAGTGACTATTTGTGGATAACAATGACATTTCTCTAATTTCCTGATCAATACCTTTCAGTACCTTAGCTGTAGTCTAGATGGACATCTGGAGGATGATATTTTTCCACTTTTCATTCATTTGGTGTCAGGTAAAAACAGACATCAGCACATGTCTCTTTCTCCTTGAGATTTTAAAAAATATATGATTTTATTTTTTCAGGACACTTTTTCTGGAAAACAATTTTGCAAGGTGCAAGATACTCAGATGAAGTGCTGAAATCTTGGCTCTAAGAAAAGCTAGGTGTAACCAACCAACATTTATTTCAGCCCCAACTGCAACGCCTCCAAGGTTTGCCCTTTGCCATTTAGCACGTTCTTTTTGTTGTCTGCTTGCTCACTATGTATCTTGGGACTTTCCTGGGTTTCTCCACCTTCTGCTTTTGGGGTAACATTGGTTTGACCAATATTAAACCAAAAAGAACAACATTAGAAAGATCCAGTTTTCTTGCATGAGAGCAAGGGAAGTTTTATACAACCCATTGCTCCACTTCATTTTTAGGGACCTTCTCTAGCTCCATAGAGAATCCCTTCTTAACTCCAGATTTTCCATGCCTCTACCTACTCTTCCTTTATCATGTACATTGTCTATCTTTGAGGAGGTACTCTGTGCATGCAGATTGGCCCACCCGTGTGCTCTGAGGATTACGGTTACTGATACATTATGATTCTTTTTCTAAATGTATCCTGTGAAGTATTGGGGAAATACTTATATTAGTATTTTGTTTGTTTCACTGAAATTCAAATGTAACTGGAAATCCTGAATTTTATTTGCTAAATATGGAAACCTTAGAGAAAATTTTTTCTGCATCTCAAATGTCATAAGATTCCTTTTATTCCCAGATCATGCACACTGACAGGGTTTTCAACAGTAAGCTAACTTCTGCATTGCTTACCAGATCCCTTTTCAGTAATATATTTGCTTTCTACCATTATGAATGGTTTATTGGTTTGTAAAAAATATAGAACAATATGAGGCATTTGCTATAAATTTTGTTTTCTTGACTGCTTTGGCTGCAGCCTGGAAGTATTTGAAAGGTCTTACCAGCAACATCCACCAATCTGAAACACAGTGCTTGCTCACACACTCAAAAAGTGGCTTGACCTCTTTCTAAATTATATAGCTTTTCTTTTATTTTCTTCCTCTTCAAAGTTGCTAGTCCTCTTCTTTTTTAAAAGGATTTATTTATTTGAATGGCAGGGTTACAGAGAAAAAGAGGGAAAGACACAGAAAGAGAGATATTCCATCTGCTGGAGCTGGGCTGGTCCAAAGCCAGGATCCAGGACCCCCCCCCCCCCATTCCAGGTTTCTCATGTAAGTGGCAAGGGCCTAAGTACTTGGGCCATCCTCTGCTCCCTTCCCAGGAGCATCCACAGGAAGCTGGATCAGAAATGAAGCAGCCAGGACTTGAACCAGCACCACAATGCCACAATGCCACAATGCTGGCCCTGCTAGTCCTCTTTTCTTACAAAAATAATGATCTTTTCTTTTCAAATCTCAAGTGAGCTTAATATTTGTGCATCCAGATTTTGCAACTCAAAAATGGATATCTGAATGCATTGCTAGACTGGAGGTATCCTGTTAAGACAATATTGACAGTGAGGGATTGGAAGAAGGGGGTAACCTGGGAAATAATGTTGCAAAAGAAGACATGAACTAATTTCATACATGTATTTTAGATTGTTTTGAAAATAATATTTATCAGATTTTCTGATATTTTCAGGAATAATACAAAAACAAAATCAGAAAGAAAAAGTAACAAAAAACCACTCACAAACCTAGAATCCAAAGATAGCTACTATTCATATTTTTAGTACAAACTTCTAACATTTTCATAAATGTATTATTTGAACAAATAGCATGCAATTCAAAAATATTATGCAACAAAAATTTTGACATTACCTTGTAAACACTTGTTTTCAGCATGAAATATGCTTGTAAATCATTAATTCTCAATATTTTTTGGGTTGCAGTTCTCCTTCAAGAAGGTAAAGCTATGAATCTTACTTCTAGGAGAGCTACTTATTTTTTTCCATTTTTTATTTAATAAATTTGAATTTACAAAGTGCAACTTTTGCATTATTGTGGCTTCCCCCCAACCTCCCTTCCTCCTGCAGCCCTCCCATCTCCCACTCCCTCTCCCATCCCACTCTTCATCGAGTTTTGTTTTCAATTATCTTTATATACAGAAGATCAACTTAGTATATACTAAGCAATGATTTCCACAGACTGCACTCACACAACCGCACAAGATATAGAGTATTGTTCGACTAGTAGTGTTATCTTTAACTCTCATAATAAAACACATTAAGGACAGAGATCCTAAGTGGGGAGCATGTGCCCAGTGACTTCCTGTTGTTGATTTAACAATTGACACTCTTATTTAATAGGAGAGCTACTTATGAGATACTCAGATAATTTGGGTACAGTTTCAAGCCCTTAGAGTGCAGTGGTAGATGCTATAGATAAAGAGGCTCCCTTCTAAAACACCACAACTGATTTTAATTAATACCTGAACATGGGACATTCTGATGCTCACAGTAAGAATTTATTTTATAATAAATGGAGGAACTAGACATCTGTTACTTTGGGAACTCAACTACTCAGTTGTTTGCTTTTGTTTTTGCTTTCTTAGAATTAAATTTAGGGCATGGTAAAGAGGAACCATTGTTAAATTTGCAGATTGCCTTCCTTTTACTTGTCAGTTTCAAAGAGTGTTGAGTTAATGTCTTAGAGTCTTCCCTTGGTTGCAAGCCAACAGCAGTCATGAGTGAGAAACTGTTTGAATTTCTCCAGAAGTTTGTCACAAGTCTTATGTTTCCTGAAGGAAAGCTGAATTTGCCATCACTCTCCTCCATATGATTGAGATTCTGACTCTGCTCTTTAGCAGACTTGTTCTAAAGATGAAATTAATTCTTAGGAGAAATACAAAATTAATTCTTTAAATCCTGAATGCTAGACACTGATTTTGTCATCTTTTGGCTATTTTTCTTCTGTTTAACTTTCAGTTGATCCCTAGGGCTAGGAAAAAAAAAGATGAGGCAACTGGGAAAGCACAAGTGGGGGTAGTCCTCTCCATGAAGATGTCCTGGTCTTGTGATTCCCTGTGCAAGTTTGGCCTGGGACAGGACAGTATGGGTGTTTGTAGCCCCCAAGAAGCAGGAAATATGCTGTTAAAATGTTACTGCCATTATTATTAACTATGGTAACTATTGGTGCTACTTGTAAGGAACCTTTTGCATGATGGACATTGGGCTAGGTGCTTTTCCTAAATTTTGCTTTAAATTCTCACCATTCTGAAAAGTATTATTTTCTTTTACATGGAAGTGGTTAAAAGCACAGAATCTGGTATTGCACAGTCTGGATTCATATTGTTGGCCTTGTGACATTGGGAAAGTTTCTTAATTCCCTGTGCCTCAGTTGTCTCACCTGTAAACCGGGGGTAAAAATACATATTTGAATCCAGGTCAGGCACACTCTCAAATCCAGGAATGTTGACTGCCTGAAGTAGTCCTTAACTAATGTATAAAGGAATCTTGGCTCCCTCTTTCCCTCTGTTTCATCTCCTTTGTCCATCTGTCACCAATCATATCTCCCCTTTCTGGTTCTCCCTTTATAACATGACTTGCAGCCTTCAGTTTTCAGGCTGCAGAATGCTTTCTTTTCAGACCATGGGGATTGAGGTACAGTTAAAAGAGAAGCACAGGTGTGATGGGAACATTACAGCAAGGGGGTTCCTATGACCCTAAGGCCTCAGGAACACAGGGGAAATTCTTCTAAGAAATAAAGGTCTACAACTGTAACTTATTGAAGCAATATGTTGGCAAATTCCTGCTCCCCAAAACATATGGGGGAAGTGGTTACCTACTTTTCCCAAATTGGTTGCACTTTCATGTGGGTCTGAAAGAGCATTATGTACTATTAACTTCTATTTGGTAGCTTAATCACTTTTGGTTGTATTTGGACTAGCTTTTGTTTGAGACCAGACAGTAGTCAAGATGGGCCTCATCTTACCCTGAGGAAGCCCCTGGTTGCCCTGAAATATCAGTAAGTATGCATTTCCTTTCCCTTTGTGAAGGGGATAGTAGGAAAATAAGGCTGAGTAGTAAATACAAACATCCGGTGGCTGCTTTATGATTTGATCTTATTAGAGTTTTGGGGACACCTTCCCTAGGTTTCCATTAATATATTTCAATTTTATTTGCCTTGACATTTGCCCTGGTCCCTGCAGTGCCTCATCATGTCTTCTGGAGTTGTCCTATGCACTGTAGCCTTGGTGAGAAGTCCAACAGGGAGGTAGGGATAGCTGCACTACTGCTTGAACTGTGGGAAAGGGCCAGGAAGAAATTGCCCAGAGATGAAGGAGGCCTTGCCATTATTTTGCCATGTAATCTGACTTTATTTTACTTGAGAGTTCCATGGCCAATATATAATAAAGTTCTTCATAGCACTGAGGGCTCTTTTCTAAATTAAGAGGCATGTCTGATATTTGGGACAAAAAATGGAAGCCAGTTTGTGAGAAAGAACTGCACTAGCAGCACAACTAGCCTATGTGCAATGGTCTGTGCATGAGCTTCAGTCCAGATATTGAAAATCAAGACCTGACATGAAGGCAAAGTATAAGAACTAAGAGTATTGATGGCTTTAATTCAGCAGGTGTTTTATTTTGATGTTTGAGCAACTTCTGTATGTTTAGCTCACTGTAGAAAGATGTGGGAATACCATAGTATATAAGACATTATCCTCTTCAGAAACCATATGATTTAGTTGGGAGGTAAAGTGTGTGATGCAAAGTTTACATAAAATTTTAAGAAGTAGAAGGAGTTAGGCATGTCCTCTAAATAACTTGTGAAGATATCTTTTGAAGAAACCTTCATTTATCTTTGGCATAATTTTTAAAAGTAGCATGATTTTGAATACGTTTTAACTATTGATTTATGTACTTTCCAAAAGAAATCATTAAAAGTGTGTGCCCAGCACATTGTAACTTAAAAGTAGATATACAATGAAATTGCAACAGTACTCTATCTAGTGCTAACATAACTGTTTCAGACAAGTTAGAAAAGGAACAAGGAACAGGAATCCAGAGACTGTTGAGATCAGGGGGCCTTCCATATTGGCTTTTAATAAAGAAGCAGCCCAGGATCATTGGTGATAAAAAGGGAGGTGGAAGAGAGAACTCTCATGGGCAAAGTTAGGGTTGAGAGCTAAATACTGCTCAAATGACCACCAGCAACAGCCACATATTTTTTCTTTCCTTTTTCTTTTTCTTGGTTGTACTCAAAACAACTGTCCTTTCTTAAGGTGAGAAATGGGAGAAAGAAAGAAAAACTTGAGGTTGAAGGGTAAACAAGCCCACATTCTTGTGGGTGAAAAGGGAGAAAAAAGAGCTCATTTTCCTGGAAGGAGAGATTTTTGAAATGAATTCTTGGTCACACTGAGGTAAAGCTTATGAAACTAGGCCTGTTCTAGTAGCAGAGCTGACCCTTGAGAAGTAATGAAAGTAATAACGCTGTGTTTGCCACACAGGTCTGCTTCTTCACCCCTGCCTAAATTTGGTATTCTTGAGTTTTAATGATAAACAACAGAGTCTTTGGATTTCGTGTGATGATTTCCTCCCAGAATTGGATGATAGGACTCTATTGATGGCAAAAGATCAAATGTCTGTTCCCTAGGTCGATGATAGTACAATGCTACTTATTTAGTCAGGGTTCTATAGAGAAATAGAACCAATGTATTTATAAATACATTTTATATATTTATGATTTATTTACACATATTTATGTACATATTCACAATTCACCTATATTACATGTTTAAATTACATCACAGATATTTACACATTACAACACATATTCCATTATATAGGTACATGAAAGTATATAATATGTAAATATATGTGATATGGAAACATGTAAATAGAATCATGTATATTTACATATTGAGAGAGATTTTAGCATTTTACAGAATTGGTTCACGCTAGCGATTCTTAGAGTTGGCAAGTCCGAAATCAGCAGAGCACATTGGCGGGTTGGAGACCCCAGGACGAGTTGATGATGCCATCTTAAGCTTCAGGGCAGTCTGAAGGCAGAATTCCTTCCTTTTTGGGAGATATCCGTGTTTTCTGTTAATGCTTTCAGATTATTAGATCACATTACTCAAAGCTACTGATTTGCATGTTAATCACCTCGAAAACAGTGCCTTCACAGTGACAACTAGGTTGGTAGTTGACAAAGCAACTGGACACTGGAGCCTTTGGGTGGTGTTAAGTAGTTAGATACAGCATAACTTCTAATACAGAGATTTCCAAGAGCTATTGTCTGAGAAGTTTCAGGAGCTTCTCTTTTCACCTTGTATTCTAAAATTTCACAATTATATTCATGGGTAGTCATTTTTTCCTACTCATGTACTGGGTTCTTTGTGAGCTCTTTGTTATGGTTTTGATAATAGTTTGGGTGTGTTAATGGATCAAGGAGGAAACTGAATCCAATTATGGTGTTTGAAGGGGGTGCCCTGGAAAGTGATTGGATTGGATTGCTGCTGTGGAGCTGCCATGACTGAGTCATGTAACTATCAGGAGAAATCATGGGGAATAAGGGTGAGCTCTGACTCTTTGCTTTCAGGCTTCCTATGTGATTCTTCCTTTGTACATGCTCCACCATTGTCAACCTCCACCCTCATCAGGCACCAGACTAGTGGGGTCACCTGATCTTGGATTATGAACCTCCAAAATCATGAGCTAAAATAAACCTTCTTGTCTCCTAATTAGATCTGTTCAGCATTTTAGTTATAGTAACAGCAGTCTAATTTATTCTTCAATTTGGGTACTCATCCCTGTAGTATTGGGACATTTTCCCCATTCTTTTGTTTTTTTGAAAGTTTACTTCATACTACTTTTTCTGTGCTTTTGGAAGCCTATTATTTTGATGTGGAACCTTATAAATTAATTTCACAGTTGTTTTATCTTCTATCTCTGCTCTCTGTTTTATTTTTGGAAGAGTTTCTTTATTATCCAACTCTTTTATTGAGTGTACTATTTCTGATTTATTTTATTTTAAAGGATTCTTTCTTATTTTCTAATATTGCTTTTTATGTAACATCCTGCTTTTTATAAACATAATACTCTCCTTTGTTCTCTGAGGTACTAGTAAGAGTTTTTGAGTCTTTTACCCTGATCTCTGTTTTGTCTATATTTCTTGACTGTAGATGCAGATTGAGTTCAGACCTCCATGAATATTTTCCCTGGGATAAAAGTGTAATGATAACTCAAGGTGTAGTTTTCTCATGGAAGAACTGGGAACACAAAAGACTAAACTCCACTAGCATGCTTAAGGCATCTATTCATATCACATCTGCTCATATTCGACTGGCTAAAGCAAATGACATGGCAAGCCCAAAGTTTGGTGAGCAGGAAATAGTGTCTTCTCTGAGGCAGCTAGTTTGCTGAACAAATGATAAGCATGTATGCATGCATGTTCACTCAGACACATGCACTCATGCATATGTACAATTCATAAAGCTTATATGTTTTTAGCTTTAAGGATTGAAAATGTTTTGTTTGGCATATTTGGGCTGTAAGTATTATGTATTTGGTTTCTAAAGGACCGGAGAGAATAACAGTTTCTACATTTTAATTTCCATGGTGGTAATGGTAAATGCTATTCCTTATCAATGTTCAGAAAATGGTGTAATTGGTGTCCATTTCTCATTGTTCATTTGGAATTCACAACTCTTTTTGCTTTCAAAAATGAATATCTCTTAAATTCTGATCTATGGTTATATTTTTGTGCTCATTGAATTTACTAAGGAATCATTTCTATTGCTTGAACAGTACCATTTTTCCTTCAATAAACATGAATTGAAGCCAATGAACACACTCATTTATGGGAAGAAACCCCAGTAGGGCTATTGTAGGTGGCATGGTGGGTGAACACCAAGCCAGCTGCTTGCCTCCGGAGGTCTCATTGGGAAGCTTGGCTCGGCTTGTTAGTGGAAATATGTCTAGTGGTCTCATCTTCCTCTCAGATGTCTCTTCACTTCACTAAACCACTGCATGTTTTGGCAGCATATGCTGGCTTCTCAGCAGAGGCCCCAGAATGGCAAGGGATACACTCTGTAGGTTAGTCATGAAATGGAAGCTTTCATAATTTCTCTCTACATCAATTTTTCAGAAAACAGTGTATGTGAACCTTTGATTTTATGAAATTTCATTAAAACAGGGCATCCTATCTCACCTTAGAAAATAAAGATTCCAGAGTTAGGTGACTTGTAATCTGGCTCTACATAAAAAGTAAAACTTAATAAAACAACATCTTCAACACTTCTCAGTTAACATATAGTTTTGTGTTTATGTGGTATATGACTGTATGATGATTATGCTTACATTGGGGTGAAGCTCTAGGCACACAAACGCAGACACACACACAGACACACACACACACACACGCCCCACTGTGGGATAAAGAACATACCAGATTTTATGAACATTGGGATTTAATTCTGGGAAACCTTGCCTTTTGGCATCTGCCAGTACATCCTCTGGAATTTATTACATGCCCGCAATATCTCTTCCACGAACCATTCTCCCTTATTTCCACAGTCATGGGCTTAATATCAGCCCTGTCATCTCACACCTGTATTATAAAATAGCTTAGTCCCTTGTCTCTCTAGCTGCAGTTGTCCCCAGTTTTCACTCACATCTTTGGCTGACAGAGGAATACTTCAAGATACTGCTCTTATCGTGTCCCCTTCTCCTTCTCAGTTAAAGAAGTCAGTCATTTATTCACTAAAAAGAAGTAATTGTCTATATGTCATGAGGTGGAGAACATGAGCCAAATATGTTTGCTTATTAGAATCACCCTGAGAGATATTAAGAACCTGAAAGCTAGTCTCCTATTAATATTCACGAAACAGTGATTTTTTCCCAAAACCTGGCTGGGAAATTTTAAAAAGTCAGGCTACCTTTATGCTGTTAATGTTGTATTTCCTGATTTGGGTGATGGATTGAGAATATTTTGGTGAATATTTTATATATATTTTATATATATATATATATATATATATATAGAGAGAGAGAGAGAGAGAGAGAGAGAGAGAGATTCACCCAATAGATAATAACTAGCTTTGAAGATCAAGCATTCCTCTTTCACTAATTTTATATTCATTCCATTACTTTCTCCAAATTTTCTAGTTTGTTGACTAATTCAAAATATACTTTTTGTGATCATTGTAAATTGCTTCCAATTATACATCTATTCTTAGACATAGTGAATCTTTGATACACTTTTAACAAATTGAATTATTTTGCCTTTTTCCCACATCCCAGTAAATAGATGAGGAAAGGAAAGCAAATAAAAGGGATTGGTGTGAATGTGAGTTAGACACAATCATAGCCCAGTACAGGTACTACCAAATCCACAACTAACACCTTTGACACTAGGTTTTGCTCCCTACATTTTTGGGGGGTATATAAGCAATTCTTAGAAACCAAAAATATTGGAAGAAAACAAGATTTCTACTAAAATGCTGCACACATAATACACAACCAGTATGTATTCAGGGAATTGAGTACATTTGAAAGAACAAATTTAAGAGATGTCAACACATTAACTCTGACTGTTAAGAACCCCACACGTAGTCTCCTACAGTATTTTATTCAGTGAAAGATGTGATTTGACGATATTATTGCTTCCAATGATAACTCCCTTTTACCACGTACCTGGTTTTTCAACAGGTTTGATATTATTGAGCATTAAGTGATGAAAATAGTTTATTCAGCCGGCACCATGGCTCATTAGGCTAATCCTCTGCCTGTGACGCTGGCACCCCAGGTTCTAGTCCCAGTTGGGGTGTCAGTTCTGTCCTGGTTGCTCCTCTTCCTTTCCAGCTCTCTGCTGTGGCCTGGGAGGGCAGTGGAGGATGGCCCAAGTGCTTGGGCCCTGCACCCACATGGGAGACCAGGAGAGGCACCTGGCTCCAGGCTTTGGATCGGTGCAGTGTGCCGGCCGTAGCAACCATTTAGGGGGTGAACCAATGGAAGGAAGACCTTTCTCTCTGTCTATCTCTCTCTCTCTCTCTCTGTCTCTAACTCTGCCTTTAAAAAAAAAGAAAATAGTTTATTCATAGAAGCATATTCTTTTTGGAATATTAGGAAAATAGCTGCTTCTCTGAGACATATAAGAACCAGATACAAAGTGGTTAATTGCTGGCAAAATGAGTATATATTTAGAAACCACCATTTAGGTATCTCTGTCATGTAGGCATAAATAAGAAACATCACTCCCAAATCCTTGTGACAGGTGCCATTTTATATGATACAAAGGATACCATTGGAGTTCAGATGTTTATAGGAGCTAAGTAGTATGTCATGCACCAGGATATAGTCCCTGTTACAAAGGAATTTAAGAAACTTCATTGAGGCAAGTATGATGAATGGTAAGAGACATGTTGGACTAAGGCCACTAGAGACTGGAAAGATCATCATTGGCTGGGGAGAGCAAGGCAGCTCTGAGGGGAAGATGATACTTGAAATGGATCTTGAAGGATTTCACAGGGGGTGATTAGGGAAAAACAAAGGCAAAATGGGAAAATTCAGGACAATGTTGATGGTAAGTTTGGTGGGGCCTTCAAGGTAGGCAAGTCAGACAAGGTGGTTGCTGAGTTGCAGATTACCAAATATGAGATATTGAGCCACAATTCAGTGTCTAAGAGTAAAACACAAAGTTAGTGTCTAGGAGTGAAATAATATGGATCTGAATTAAGATGTAGCAGTGAAAATAAAAAGAATTTATTTGAGAGGCCCTGATGTGAATAAACTTAATGAGTTGATGATGGCAATGTTGGGGGTGAGGGAAATGAAATATCAGAGGCAATTAGATTTTAAGGCTGGATGACTAGTGCAAATGCAAATGGAAGCTTTCCTTTTACAGCCACATTTTGAGGAAGGGTCATCTGTATAAACTATCTTTTCCTTCATCTCCAATCATTGCTTGCTTCACTGGCATCTGTCCTCTTTCTGTCTCATTGACTTACTAAACCACCAATGACTTTCAACCCAGGAGGTCTAAAGGGAACATTTCAATTTTCAGGTATCGATCTCTTCATTGCATTGGAGCCATTCACCATTCCCTTCAATCTTCTGTCTCTTTGGTTTTTTTGTTTCCTTTTTTTACATGAAAATAATTTTTAAAAGAACAGAAATGTGCCTAGGAATTAGGGGCCTTTTTGAAAGCACAGTAGCCGAGCCACGACTAACACATGCACACATGATGTGGGTTGTTTTCTGACTAATGTGTCACTGTAAGGAAGCCTTTGCTCTTTTGTTTCTTTTTATGAAAAATGAGAATGGCAAGTATCACCCTGATTTTGCAGATACGCTAATGTCTAATTAATGAGTACTCTAAAGAGGGGACAGAATGTATGAGGTGCTAAATAATATTGTGCAAGTAGAGATTAAATTTGACCATGTGATTTATTAGACAAGTCTAACCAGTGATAGCATTGGCTTAAGGGAGTAGAATTGGATTGGTTCATAAGATCATTTGAACTTGGAGCAATTGAGTTGTGGATATTTGTTGTTTTATTAACTGCAGAGACTTGGAGTAGCTTTTAGGTTTCCAAACTTTGGAATGTGACATTTATTAGGCCTGCAACTCCATCAAAGGTAATGAAGCCATTAAACCATTGTGGTTAGAGAAGTGAAAGTAAATAGATGTTCCACTCTGTTGGTTTTAACTGAGTGGCAGTTTGTTGTACAGATTTGATGTTTAGGTTCAGCCCATATTTATTATTTCCCCTAATGATTACTATGCCACATTTTTAACTTTTCAAGTTAAAGCATAGTATTGTCCACTAAAGCCACATTAAATTCTACTTAGGACTGTACTTACCTACAGTTTCTCTGTCTCTATTGCCATCAAAAACAAGAAAGACTCTGTAGTCAAGGCAAGGTTGAGATGGTGATGTTGCCTGAAGTGGCAGAATATCCAGCTTCCACACTTCCACATAGTACCTTCATTTGTTCTCTCTCTCTCTCTCTCTCTCTCTCTCTATATATATATATATATATACACACACACACACACACACACAAATACACACACATACACACATTATGAAAAAGCTAAAATCAAAACTTTTTCTTTTTAATTAATATTTATTTATTAGAAAGGCAGAGTGACACACACACATACAGAGAATGAGAATCTATCTATTGGTTCACTTCCCATGTGGTCAACATAGCTAAGTCTGGGCCAGACCAAAGCTAAGAACCAAGAACTCCATTCTGGTCTTCCACATGGGTGGCAAAGGCCCAAGTACTTGGGTCATGTTCTACTGTGTTCCTAGGTGCATTAGCAGGAAGTTTGTTTGCCAGTGGAGCAGCCTGAACTTGAACCAGCACTCTGATATAGGCTGCCGGTGTTTTAAATGGCAGTTTAATAGCCTGCTCCCACAACACTGGCCCTAATAAACCTATATTTTAATTCTATTTTCCATGAAATTCTATTGTACAAATTAAGAGAATAATATTTACCATATAAAAACTGCTATATAAATTAATTTTTCATAAATATTTAACATTATGTTGGGTTCATGGCAGGCATTTTATTTACTGATAATTATTGTTATTGTCCTTGATGTAAACTGGAGAGGAGTAATCAGTGATTTTGTGTTTATTGAAACTGAGGTCCAAAGAGTTTAAGTGACTGTTTTCTGAACTCTGAGCTTTAGATTGGCTGTTTTGTCTGAGATGCTGAGCTGTACCTTATTCTCCCAGAGTTACTAGCTGGAGAGAGAAAGCTGATCCCATTGACCACCTAGCCTGCAGCATGATTACCTTCTTTTACATATATTATTTTCTTGTCATGCTAAAACTTTAACCAAATTTGGACATTTTATTTTCCTACCCCCAAAATATTATAGAATCACTTGATATGAACTATTTGAATTTTCCTATTTCAGGGGCAACATCCAACAATGCAATATTATTATATAATAATTGATAATACCTGATTTATAATTACTTGTGTTGAAATATGGTCTACTGTACAATTATTGCTGCCAAATCTTCATCACACTGAAGGAGTTGCAACTAGTTAGATACTGCCCTGGGATTAGCAATCAAATCATCTGGAAATTGAGTAACCATCATGTCACAGTAATTTATTATTATTATTATTTGCAGAAAAAAATTTGTTACTCTGATGTTCTCTGAGATCAAATTTTAGGACTCTTAAGAACCTAGAAGAGGTGATAAATATCTGTGGTTCTTGTCTTGTTCCTCATGGGGAGAAAGCTTTGTGTAATCACAGATATGGATCAAGAGAGGTGATATATTTTTTGCATCATATAAACCATTGGTTTAGATCCTTAAACATTTTGGTTTGCTTCCCTGGATACCTGAATTCAAAGGGAGTATGGTTTCATCTATCCATTTAGATGAAGACATTGAGAAATTGGATTCTAATATTTCTAAAAATTTGTCTTAGCTCATATTTTTACTTTAGAGCAGCTTGTCTTAAAAATAGCAAAGGGTAATCTTTGTATGTTTGTTTTTTTCTGAATAATATAAAATACTAAATTTATTAATTAACTTACTTGTTCATATTAGACATATTTTTAAGTGCCTGCCATACACTGGTGTGTTGCAGTTTAGAGGTTTCTGGGTGTATACAATACTTTCCCCTGTGGCTGATATCAAGCTCAATGTAATGTCACTGAGTGCAGTTTGGAAAGAGATGAGCAAAGGCAGCTCTGCCAAGATGATCTGCCAGCTAGAGTTCATCCCGATTCTGTGTGTTATATGTGTGTGTTTGTGTATGTATTTATGTGTATGATATCAATTTCAGCTATAAAAAATTCAATTAAATGCCAAAAAAAGCTAAGATGGCTTGTTTCCTTTATTTATACAGGTAATAAATTCAAGTTCTAATCAATTAAACTAGTGAAGAAAACTTGTATGTTAATTCTATACTCAGTCTTCTTTTCTATGAGCAACAGATAACTCTGATTGAATCATGATTAGTAGAAATGTTACTAGTTTATAATTTTTAACCATGTAATTGAATATATGGAAATAATAGAAATTAAATTATACATGACCATTTCTATAATACAGATTACTGATCAATGTACACTTTTGGTGTTAGTTCACTTATGAACTAAGATTTCATATGGCAGTGAAATTAGTGTTACTCCACTAATTAGGTAGATTCTTTTTTTTTAATTTTTGACAGGCAGAGTGGACAGTGAGAGAGAGAGACAGAGAGAAAGGTCTTCCTTCACCCTCCAATGGCTGAAGCGGCTGGCACGCTGTGGCCGGCACACTGTGTTGATCTGAAGGCAGGAGCCAGGTGCTTATCTTGGTCTCCCAGGGGGTGCAGGGCCCAAGCACTTGGGCTATCCTCCACTGTACTCCCTGGCCACAGCAGAGAGCTGGCCTGGAAGAGGGACAACCGGGACAGAATCCAGCACCCCGACCGGGACTAGAACCTGGTATGTTGGCGCCGCAAGGCGGAGAATTAACTTAGTGAGCCATAGCGCCGACTAGGTAGATTCTTTATATACTGGTCAGTGCAGTGTACTAAAATTTAAGATTTGAAATTTTATACCTTATACTTTATTGCATAATTACAGTTAGCATCTACTGGCAGGCTAACAGTCTTATAATGACATAAGGGAAATGGGTAATGTGGAATTGATGGATTCATATATTCTATCCTCATTCTTGGGGAAAAAAAAAACTCAAAAGTAAGCCCTATGGGCCACAGGTCAACAGGATTTCATATATATATATATATATATATATATATATATATATGTATATGTGTGTATGCATATGCATATGTATGTATATATTTTAGTCTTGTCCTTTCTCACAAAAATGATGATGAATATCCATTTTAGAAAATGCATTTGGTATATAATAATTTGTGGAAACAGACAAAAGAATTAATTATAATCTCACCATGCAGAAACAGTTTTTACTTTTTTGGCATTGTCCCTTTCTGTATTATTTTTAGACATTTATTTACTTCTTTATTTTAAATGTTTATTTATTTAAATATTTTATTTATTTATTTATTTGAGAGATAGTTACAGAGAGAGGGAGAGAGAGAGAGAGAAAAGTCTTTTATCTGTTGTTCACTCCCCAAATGGCTGCAGCAGCCAGAGCTGAGCCCATTTGAAGCCAGGAGCCAGGAGTTTCTCCCAGATCTTCCATAGGGACTCAGGGGCTCAAGCACTTGGACCATCCTCCACTACCTTCCCAGGCCATCAGCAGAGAGCTGGATCTGAAGAGGAGCAGCCAGGATGTGAACTGGCACCCATGTGGGATGCCAGAGTGGCAGGTGGAAGGTTAACTAGCCCCTCTTTTAGACATTTAAACAAGTTGTTGAACTCATATTATATATAGGTTTTGCTTCCTGAGATTTTTTTCAATGAACATTATGTCAAAAGCATTTCCAATGTAATAAAAACCTTGTACCTTGCAATGAGGTACTTAATAAATAGTTCACCTTCTGTGTGAATCATTTTCCAGAACATTATACAATTTTAGTAATTTGGCTCTTCACTTTTTTTTTTTTTTTATTATAAATACTGCTGCGGGAGCTATCCTTGACTACAAATATTTGTTTACACAAGATTCCTGACATCAGTGGTATAAACAGTTGACAGACTGGGCAAACATAAAGTCAAGTTGTTTTGCCATGAGATGGCCCCTTTAGCAGTATAAGTGCTGTCTCACAGTAACCTTTCAGCATCAAGGATTATAATTTTTCATGCTTTGTTCATTTGATAAGCAAAAAGTGCTATATCATTTAAGTTGCTTTAGAGTACTAGGGAGATTGAAGTTTTTGTATGTCATTAGCATTTCCTTTGCCTGTCTATTTACTGAATGTTTAAGGTTGGATTTTTGAGTTCTTTACATAGTGAGAGTATGTAACTTTGTCTCTCATGTGTGAGGTAAATATTTCCTCTAGTTTACTATATATATTTTTTGACAGGCAGAGTTAGACAGTGAGAGAGAGATACGGAGAGAAAGATCTTCCATTGGTTCACCCCCCAAATGGCTGCCATGGCTGGCGCGCAGTGCCAATCTGAAGCCAGGAGCCAGGTGCTTCCTCCTGGTCTCCCATGCGGGTGCAGGGCCTGCCCTCCTGGGCCACAGCAGAGAGCTGGACTGGAAGAGGAGCAACCAGGTTAGAACTGGTGCCCCAACTGGGACTAGAACCCGGGATGCCAGCGCTGCAGGCGGAGGATTAGCCTAGTGAGCCATGGCGCTGGCCCAAGTTTACTATATTTTTATATAGACTAGCATGCCTTTTTTATTTTTGGAAATAAAATATTTATTAAAGTTTTCTATATTTGTATGCAAAACTTCAAAAAATTCATGGAACTGGAATTAAAAGCTAAGTTAATCTTGGTGCAAAAGTCTTGTGCTTTTCATAACATACATTTTCATTGAATGTTTTGAAGGCTCTTTGTATGATTTAAAACTTTTTACACCAAAATAAGCTCATCTTTTAATTCAATTTTCTATGAATCTTTTGGAGTATACTTATATTTCTACTTGCTAACTGTGAAGTCTTCAGCAAGTCTCTCTCTCTCTTTTTTTTTATTTGACAGGTAGAGTTACAGACAGTGAGAGAGAGAGACAGAGAGAAAGGTCTTCCTTCCATTGGTTCACCCCCAAATGGCTACAGTGGCCAGAACTGTGCCAATCCAAAGCCAGGAGCCAGGTGCTTCTCCCTGGTCTCCCATGTGGGTACAGGTGCCCAAGTTCTTGGGCCATCCTCCACTTCCCTCCCAGGCCACAGCAGAGAGCTGGACTGGAAGAGGAGCAACTGGGACTAGAACCTGGCACCCATATGGGATGCCGGTGCCGCAAGCGGAGGATTAACCAAGTGAGCCACGACTCCAGCCCCAGCAAGTCTCTTAAGATTTATGAATTTATACCCTCATCTGTATAAATAGCACAGTACTTTCTATGCTTCCATCATAGTGTTGTTGTTTGACTCAAGGAAGAATTGGATTATGGAGCATAAAAATGTGTATTTTTAAAAGTTGGATTATTGCGATTCCTATAAAGAACAATATGCACACACTGGGACCCGGCATCTGAAAACTGCAACTGATTTTCTTTTCCTTCAACTGGAAAACTTACAGGCTAAACTCACCATCTATCTAGTCCTTTAAGAATCAGATTGTTCCCTTTTTTCTTTTCCCACTGCAGATACAGTTCATTTACAAAACTCCAAACCTTTTAATACTGAAAAGAATGCCTTAGAATTTTATAAGCAAGAGGCCTGTCAAGCAAATTGCTCTTGGCAGGAAAACAGATCATATATCTTGAGCTTATCTACCTCCTTAGACTGAGTCCAGCCCAGATCACCCGAGGGTACACACGGGGAGCTCTGGCAGAACCACACTGTGCTGTCTGAGCTGGGGCCCCCTTGCCCAAGGCATCCGAGAAGAGAACTGGCTCTCCCGAGCCTGTGGTTTAGGAAGCTCAGCTTTCCCCTGCAGTGATGACTTTCTGCTGTCATTTTCAAACTACCTACTACTGTTTATTTGGAATCTAAACATCTGGGAAGCTTAAGACCCAATTTGTGGAGGGTGTAGTCTGCACTCTAATTTTATGTGCACGAGACACATGACAAGTAAACATATTGATAGCAGGATTTATTAAAATCCAACTTGTGTAATATAATCCAGGTCCAAGAAGATTTAGTTCAATCTCAATGGCATCATTTAGGGTGGAATTTTAGATTGGGAAGACAGATCTATCACTTGCTTAACCCTTTGATTTTGCAAATGAGGAGCCAGATGCAGAGATGCAATTCTTCCTGCCAGTCAGTGATATGGCTGAGAACAGAGAAAAATCTGGCTTCTTAAATTCTTTTTCTACTACTGTGACATACTGTTCTGAATATGACACAAAGGCAATGGAAAGAGGCTGTGTGTGATGATTTAGGAAAAGTTAGAACCAGTAACCGAGGATCCTAGAAGCCCATGGCTCACAAGGTCATCAAATTCAGTCTTCTAAATATCTGAAAGAAGGAGAATCATTGAAAAAATCATATTTTCATTTTAAAGACACTTTTTTAGAGTTTGGATGTCTTCTTTTTTATTTATAGGACAAGGATGAATAGGAAAACCTGTTTATATGTGGGTTTCTAAGGGAAAATATCAGTTCTGATCATAATCTCAGTTTTGACACCATGAATATCCACATTTGATTATATACTCAACTGGTCCTGATCTCTCTACAGATTGGTTGTTATTAAAATTGGGAACAAAGAAGATCTACCTGCCCAAATCTCTGTTTCTGGCTTTGTGGAATCTTCTCAATCTGTTCCCATCTGACTTAGCAACGGTAATTTCCATTCATCCGTATTAGGGATTCTGCTTGTAATGGACTTACTTCCAACTTCTGAAAGTCTTCTAAGGATTGTTAAATTGCCCTCAAATGGATCACATAAATAAGACCAAGTGTCTGATAATAACAATAGATAGAATTGAAAAGGAGAGAATGATCCAACATGGGAAGTGGTCCACACAGCAGACTCATAGAATGACGAATGCCCCCAACAGCGGTCTGACCTCAGAATCAGCCCTTAAGGCATTTGGATCTGGCTGAAAAGCTCATGTGAGGGGCTGGCATAGCGGTGCACTAGGTTAATCCTCTGCCTGCAGTGCTGCGCCTGCGGCGCCTTTATCCCATATGGGTGCCGGTTCTAGTACCGGTTGCTCCTTTCCCAGTCCAGCTCTCTGCTGTAGCCTGGGATAGCAGTGTAGGATGGCCCAAGTGCTTGGGCCCTTGCACCCACTTGGAAGACCAGGAAAAAGCATCTGGCTTCTGGCTTTGGATTGGTGCAGCTCTGGCCTTTGTGGCCATTTGGAAAGTGAACCAATGGAAGAAAGACCTTTCTCTATGTCTCTCTCTCTTACTGTCTGTAACTCTACCTGCCAAATAAATAAATAAAATCTTAAAAAAAAAAAGCCCATGAGAGTATTTCAGACAGGGAAAGCCAAGATACAGTGGTAAAAAATGTTCTACATGAAGGATTTCTGTGATTGAGACCCCAGTGGAAAGAAAGGGCCATCAAAGAAGGAGGTACCTTTCTCTGAATGGAGAAGAGGACTTCCACTTTGCTTATGGCCCATCAGTCTAAATACTGATGGAGTTTGTCAACTCAAAAGGCTTCCATAGCCTTGGCAACTCATGCCAAGAGCCTCAGGTGATCACTTATGTCATAAATAAGGGTGTTAATTGTTAAATCAACAACAGGAGTCACAGTGCACTTACTCCCCATGTAGGACCTCTGTCCTTAATGAGTTGTACTATGAAAATTAACTGCAAAACTTGTTTTAAAACAGTACTTGATACTTTGTGTGTGTTGTAAATTGTTGAAAACAAATCTTAATGAAAAATGGGATGGGAGAGGGAGTAGGAGGTGGGACGGGAATGGGGGTGGGAGGGCAGGTGTGTTGGGGGGAGAACCACTATATTCCTAAAGCTGTACCCATGAAATTTGTATTCATTAAATAAAAGCTTTATTAAAAAATAAATAAATTGTCCTCCAAGTCTGTGTTCTTGGTGTTTCTCCCCTTGGACTGTCCATCTCCTTTTCACAGATGGTTTGGATCTGCTTGGTCTTTCCTGGTTCTCAACTACTAGGGCTCTCACATCTATGTGCACATCACATTGATTCTTCCACGATTGGGCTATGTTGCTCCAATTCAGTCTTGCACCCTGTATAGTAGTAGGGAATGCAGGATTTTCTTCAGATATGCCTGTATGACTCATCAATCATAGTAAGGGGCATGAATAAATTGAAAAGAAAAAATTCAGTCAGTTGTAGGGAAGGGAGACAATCAAGTTGAGATTCTGCTTTTATTTGTTGTTACAGATTTTGTTGCAGTCAATTTCAATATGGCTTTCTCTATATTGATTCTTGAATTCTCATTACCACAAGTGAAATGACAGCCTCTAGGGTGTTCTCATTTCTAGAATTTCTCTGGCTTTATTTCATGGTCTCTCTCCTCTGAATCACCTTGTTTCTCTTTGAGTCATGGAAACAATTATTTGATTTTCATATATGTTTTCCATCAAATTGTCATAGCTGTTTACTTTCAAGATCTATAAGGGCTAGTGTAAGAATAACAAATTAGGCAGACAGGATGATTGCGTAAAAAGTCTGCCAGAGGCATACTAGAAATGCCTCTTTTCTAAGCTTATAAATTCCAGTGACATATCTCTATCATAACTAGTCATCTTGTATTTTTGTGATCTTTGCCTGTTTTTCCTTCTCCCATTAGCTGTAAGCTTGGCTTTACCTTTTTTATGTGCCAAGTATCTAACACAATGTCTTATATACAGTAAGGCCATGAGAAGTGCATGTAGGACATGAAAGTAACAGTTTTGCAGTAAGTGAGAAGATCATATTTTAAACACTTTAATTTTCCTTTGATTTTTTTTACCCTTAGGTAACAGGCAAAATGATGGTCTGTTCACTTCAGGCAGCAAAGTGGTATCCTGTTTCTCTACCTCACAACTTCAAAGTTTCCCTTGAATATTATCTCAATTTGTTTTCTTGGTCTGTGAGGTCTCTCCTTTCTATTTAGGGTTATTTGTGACTATTTTCTTTTTTTAATTTTTGAATATATTTTCCCCCAGAAACCTTTTATTTAAGGAATATAAATTCATGCATTTAATAAATACAACTTTAGGATTATAGTGATTCTTCCCATCATACCCACCCTCCTACCCCTCCCCTTCTTCCCGCTCCTATTCCCATTACTATTTTCAATTAACTTTATACACATATGATTAACTCTATGCTAACTAAAGAGTTTAACAAATTGTATAAAAAAGAAAAACTGTTCCTCAATAGTTGTTACAATGGGTGAAGCCACTGCCTACAGTGCCAACATCCCATATGGGTTCTGGTTTGAGTCCTAACTGCTCCTGCTCTGATCCAGCACTCTACTGAGAGCAGTAGAGGATGGCCTAAGTCCTTGGGCCCATGCAGCCACATGGGAGACCTGGAACAAGGCCATTTTCTCCCATCCAAGTACTAACCAGGCCCGACCCTGCTTAGCTTCCGAGATCAGACGAGATCAGGTGCTTTCAGGGTGGTATGGGCGTAGATGACCATTTTCTTTTATTGAAAAAAAGGCTGATTCTTGTGACAATGGTTTGCTGAAGCTGGTGAAATGAATTGGTTTTGTTAACAAATCGTCTTGGTCTAAATTGCTGACATTTCTCAGCCTTCTTCTGGATTGCGTAACATTGTGCAACATTATGTGGAAATAAATTAGCTTATTAGTGATGAGTTGTGTGTTTGTGGCTGTGTCCATTGGTGATAATAGACATCTTCTGTGGACATTTACAGCAATAATGACACCAGTCTTTTTCAGCTCACCCTTTACCATAAACTATGCCATTATTCATTACAGTGGGGGCATGTAACCTCAAAGAATGTTATGAGAGTAGCTTGTTGAAACACAGTAATGGACAGTAGGCTCTAAATAATCCTCTCCTGGCAGGGTTGTGTGATAGCTGAGCAGACAGCTTCTTCTTTGTTGGTGGTCTGTAATAGTTCTGCTTTAAACTGTTCACCTTGAACACAGCCTTGTCACAGTAGGCTCAGGGATTTTTGGTCACTAAAAAGTCTTTTTCAGGGCCAGTTCATGCCTGGCAGATGTGCTTCTTGAAAGATTTAGACTGAGGTGTGATTCTGGCTCTCACTGGACAGAGAGTCTAAGAAAACTGAGCAAACTACTGAATGAGCTCAACCCCAGGAATGACAGGGGTCAAGAAACAAGCACAAAAACAAGTCAAGTTGAGCTCAAGGATGACCCAAATGATTGAGCTGGTGCTGAGTGGGGTGGAATTAATCAGGTTAGTCTTGAAAGCCTTGAGGGAGGTAAGACCTGGCCTAGTGAGTGGAAAGACTAGAGGTGATGGTAGACAGAGTGTTTAGTTGGACTGGAGTGGGTCATATGGGATGTTAAAGAGGAAGGAACAACGAGTTGTGGGAAATGGAAGGGAAATGAAACCGTGAGATAAGCAGCCCAACTAAAATCCCTCAGGATAAAAAAAAATTTACAATCTCCATAAGGAGTTTTAGGCAAGCACCAAAATAGGGAAGTAGAATCTGTGCTCAGTCCATAAGATAGTTACTGAGCATTTGTTGTTGGCAAGGCTGTGGGTTAGGAGTTGGTTGGTGGGCCAAGGTGAGTAAGACATGACTAGCTCTGAAGGATCTCTGACTGTCAGAGACAAGCAGTAAATGGAACCTTTCAATACACTGTGACACATACTGGGCTCAAGGTGTGCATAGGGCCCTGTATACTCACAGTGCTCAGTCCCTCATTTGGCCTCCAGAAGGGCAGTGGTGGCTGGGGACTATTGGGGAGGCACAGGTTGAGTCATAATGAAGGCCTGAGATTCACTCTGATAAAGAAGTATGTGGGCAGTGGGGGAGTGGAGAAAGATGGGAAAGATTTTCACAGGTAAAAGTAATTTGAGAAGTCTCAAATGTGGAACTCCATGTTATTTGCTGAGTCTGCTTAGTGGCCCAAACACTGGAGCATGGGGTGTGAGTTGAGGTGGGTGAGTGGTTGGAGGTTTGGCTAGGACCACAGGGAGGGGCTGTGTTTTCACCAGGGAAGCTTATCCTGTGTATAAGGAGAGACTGTGAGGGGTTTGAGGAAGGGGATTGGCATGATGGGAAGGTGAGGCCAATGGCTGTTAACAACTAAGGGGCTGTTTGAGAGGCTCTGAACACTTGCCTGGGGCTGACAGTGAGAATGAAGAGCAGTGGTGGGTTTTTCACTTGAAATTCTGAGGAATAGAGGAATAGAGAGAAGGAGGCTGGTTTAAACATGAGAACTGTGACTTTAATTCCTGTTCACAGCACTGCCTCAATTTGCCTGGGGTTTGATAGGCTCTTCTCTGGAGGGCTGGACATGGATCTACTTCATTCCACTCTCCAGTAGCTTGTTTTTTCAGAGAACTGGAGGCCTCAGTACTGGTCCTGGTTCCATCCCTCCCTGTAGTTCTGGCATGGCAGGCAGGTGGGTGAACTGCTCACAGCTTCTTTTTCATCTACAGGTGGCAGTAGTGATGCCTGCCCTTCAAGGGTGTTGAGAGGAACCATCAGAGGTGGATGTGAAAGACCATGGACACTGCTCTCCTGATGCACAGCACCAGTCAAGAGGTGACTCTCCATTTTCTTCTGCTCAGCTGTTCACAAGGGCATGAAGGAAACGGTAGAATCTTCCCTCTGAATTCTAACAGAGCAGTTAGAACCAGCAGACATGATTCAGCATTTCCAATGGTTTGTGGTTTTATTTCTGAGTCAACATTATTCTAGCATCTTTTAGCTCACTTAGTGTACATAGCACACAGTAGGTGACAGATGGTGGCACAGACCTGAAGGGACTTTAGGGCTAGCAGAATCCTCCTTTCTCAAGACTCTAGGAAAGGTGCAATGATATTTTCCCCTCCTCAAAATTTTATCTTGGTAGTTGAAACATTTAAGCAGATTTTAGTATTTTCTCTTTAAGAAATGAAAAAAATAAGCAGGCTATAGCCAACATTCAGGAAAGATACTAGTTGAAATTCTGTGTGTGTGAAAGTCAGGAAGAAGCTAAGGAAACAATGTTATCCCACTATCACCACCACCACCAAAAAGATTTTTTCTGTCATAAGCCACCATGACTCAGAGTTCAGAGATGGAAGGAATAGATAAACGAGAGAAACGCTCCTGAACGTGCTCAGTGACTGACACAGTTTCCTCTCTTCTGCTGGGAAGATCTAGGGCTGGTCTGAGTGATCATTGGTTCTTCCAGTGGACTCAGAAGGTTTCACGTGCATATGTTAATGTTGAAAAAACCAGGCAAGAGGGGAAAAAAAAGGAAAAATTATCCTCCCCCCCTTTTTAATATCGCTTTCAGTAGCACAATGCATTTAAAGTAAGGCATAGTTTCCTTAGAGTAATATGGCCTCAGGACATGATTTAGATGGAAAATTTAAGTAAGATTAATGCAATTTATTATCCGACAGGATATCCCTACAAGCCACACTATTTGGCTGAATTTTAGATTCCCAATCTAATATTTCAGATGAGATTTCCAGATGGGTGTCTTATTCCTCTATTAGTTTAGTCAGGGTGATATAGAGTTTGTAAAACAGGAGAGGTTAAACTAGTTTTAACACTTGATTAATCATGGAAATGACTTTGTTACTGTTTGAATTCACTGACTTTGTTTATTAAGTAACTCCCTAAAACTGAAAGCCAACACAAACTAGAGGCACATTTCCAACTTTGCTAATTTATTTGATGACTTCTTCAAAGGAAGATTTTTTAAAAGTAGTAAATTTATGATTACATTGAAAAGCTGCTCAATGCTTGCTCTTTGCCTTGCAGCAGAGAAAACCGTAGGTTTGTGAGACAAAGGGAAACACATGGGTGAATGCACACACATGCACACATATATACACACAACTCAAACTTATATTCTGATTTCCTGGAACATTAATGGGAAGATAAATCTTTAAAGCAAATTTGATGAATAATTATCAGAGCCTTTGCTACTTCCATCAAGAAACAGACAGAACAGAAACTGTCTGAGGTGACAAACCACACATATATTCTGCCATTTTATAAACCACTGGCAAGTCTATTAAAGGAGGTGAATGCCAGAGCACCCAGCGAGGCTGTTTTGAGTAGAGGGATGGGCCAGGGGAAAACACAACAGGCAATTAAGCATGCTGCATAGCTGGTCATAGCACTTAGCCTAGAGTTAGGGGGAGGGGCGGATTCAGAAACTGGACAAAGCTCCAAACCAGAACTTCTTTTTGGGATATGAACATTTCCTGAAGTCTGGGTTTGGTAAATTGATTACAATCTCCTTTCAGAGACCTATCAGGAGCAAACTAGTGAGTTGCAGACATAAATTTGAATTCCAGAGTCTCCGACTAACCCAACTCATAAATGAATTCCTAAATGCTGACTGAGCCAGAAGACCCAGCATTGGAAAACCACTTGGCAGGAATCATTAGTTTCAAAATGAGATGAACTGCTCTATTTAGCCCTCATTCAAAACTTTACAGAAATGCCAGATTTCCATAAACACAGGTTTCCTTGAATTTCCAGGGCTTTGATTAACTGGTAGATGAGGGTACCTCACAAATACAGATTTGTATGCAATATTCAACTTGGATGAGATTGAGGATTGGAAGGCAACACACAGTATTCCCTCTTCTTTCTAAGATGTTAACTCTTCCATGTGTTTCAGAAGGTTCCTTTTGTTATGAGGAGTTTGGAGAATTAAGAATTAGTCTAAGGTTTAAAATGTAGTTATAGATCATATTCTTGTCATTTATGTCATCATCGGTTAAGCTTTTTATGACTGATTGACAGCCCACTGCTTTATAGTGTGGCTTTAATGCCCCAAAGGAATGAAAGAATTAAAAAATACACTTCTGTCTCTGCTGAAAAAGTCATAAAGTTGTGGCTTCTGCTAAGTAAAGAGATTGCTTGCAAAGAGATATTTTCTTTTTAAAATGTGTTTTCATTTTTCTTCTTACTGCCGTTTTTCTCCATTGATACTAGTACATTATGCAGAGCATCTAAAATGGGTATGCCATAGATCCACTGAGCTACAAGTTTTGCTGGTTGCTTTTTTTGGCTTCTACATTCATGTCAATAAAAACAAAATAAATTTGAAGGGTAAATAGCCAATTTTCTGTATTCTGAAGAGCTGTTTCCTTCCAAGAGAGTGATTTTAGAGCCCAGAACTGACTTGAGTTATGACATGGAGTCCATTGCCTCTGTGAGCTTCTCACATATTTCGCTCAATGCCTGTCATTTGTCCAAGGGATTTTTAAATGCGAGAGAGACCATACAAGAAGAAAATACTAGTTAAGCTACTTAGACGATTTAAAGGTTTATTCTTTTGTTTTTAGTGGAAGGACTGAAAGATATTAAAAAATCAGGTACATTAATTTTAGGTTGAAGCTTAACTTACAGTGGGGTCAAAAATAACCTCCACAGTTATCAACACACTTGGCTTCAGTTTTAACCTATTTCTGGGTCATAGAACCTCATATGCTTGTCTAAAGAAATTGAATCTTACAGGAGGATCTCCAAAATGTCAGCTTTCCAGTTACAGAAGGGAGTCCTATAGGAATCCTTCTCAGGCAGCGTAAGATAAGAGTTTGCCTTTAGGCCACAGGACGGCATGAACATTCCTGAAGTCAAAAAGAGGAGTTAGTCCAGGAATGATGGAGTAGCAATGACAGTCATTTTTTCAAGCAGGAGAGTTTCAAGACATGTTCCAGAATATTTCTATTTGTTTTATATTTGAGTAAGGCCTTCCACTCAGTACCTGTAAGCAGCTTAGAAATAGGTCTTCTGCCCCTTTTCTTGTTTCTTTTCATCATGATTATCATCAGAATAAAAATCATTTCTTGCTCTTAGTGATTAATTCAGAGATTAACCAATATAAAAATGGTTTAGATTATTTAGCTATTTTATTTTTCTCTTATCCTTCACTTCCTCCTTTTCTTTCTTCTTATTCCCCATTGTGAATCAGTTTTGTGACCAAAAACCAAAAAGGTATGATTCCAGACAGTGGTCCTGCAGAATTCTACACATATGTGTAAATTTGAGGGGCTGGGCTCCAGTGGGAGAAGCAAAGGCCCAACTGGCTGTCAAGTACTCTTGGACCTGGCTATCTTATAGGACTTTGGAGATTAGTCATTGGAGCCTCGAACCATCTTTCAAGATCCTGAGAAATCTTACTCCTTTTTATTTACAGAATGAAATGTCCCAGAACTGAGAGTTTTCTGAAGGACAGAAAATGTGTGGTGATGCTAAGTGAAAAGGGGGACAAGAAGTAATGATGAGAAGACAGTAGACTCCACTCAGTGATATAGCTAAATTTCCATTTTGACCTGTGGGCAAGATTGATTTGTGATACAGAAACAAAATCTCTTGGGTTATGAATATTGTTTGTAGAGGGGAGTGAGTTGCTAGATGGATGCACTTTCTGGGACTTGGTAATTCTTTCAGAGGCATCTCCTAGGATGCATCTAAAGTCTGTTCTGCTTCCTTCTTTTGGAGTGCTTTGTTGGCTGCTACCTCTCAGCTACTCCAGCATGGTGAACTGCTCCCATCACTGCTCCTTATAACTTCCTGGAGCAATAATTTCCCACGCTGTCAGTTGAGTATAGCCACTCTTCTCTACCAGCACTCATTCATTAAGAATTTGCTTGCAGGTTTTCTGCATTCTAGGCACTATGCCAGATACCAGGAATACAATGAAACTTATAAGAGGCAGAAAAGACAGACATTTATCAAGTCATTCTAAAGATGCAAATTTCAAGTGGGACAAATTCTGTGACGGCAAAAGGCACTGCTTAAAACATTGCCATGTACCTAACCTGCTCAGAAAGGTCTGGGATGTGCCAGTGGAGCTGTGTCTGAGTAGAGTTAGTTTCTCTTTTACTGCTCCCGAGCTGAAATCTGTCACCAGGGTCTTGCAACTAGTATGGCCACCTGTGCTCCAAGTCTCACAAGGCCTCTAGGCAAAAAGGTCATTTTACCTTCCAAATTTAATCTCTCAATATACTTTCTCTTCCATCCTCTTAAAACAAAATCAGCATGTGTGGCAGAAATCCACAAAAAGCAAGCACTCACTTTCCCACTTTCATGTTATAAGGAAATAACATACTTTCCCTTTCTCAGACATACAACACAAAACAAAAACTGCCCTTATTCATCTCACTTCAAGCTACAGAAACCTGGGACATTCAGTTAAATTTGCCTTTTGGGAACATTCTCACCTTAACCAAGAGTGGCATTTTTAAGAAGTGATGCATGGGGTGTGTTTCTGGATCTCATATTGAAATCTGCATGCTATATTGAAATGCCATGGTTTGAGTTCTGGATCTAGTTTCACGCTAATATACACCCTAGGAGGCAGTAGGTGATGGCTCAAGAATCTGGGGCTCTTCTAACCATGTGGGAGACTGTATTGAGTTCCTGGTTTCTGGCTTTGGACTAGCCTAGCTTAGGCTGTTTTGGGCTTTTGGATGGTTTCTCTCTCTCTCTCTCTTTCTCTCTCACTCTGCCTTTCAAATAAATATTAGTAAATAAATGAAAAAAAAAAAGAATGATACCTTCCTCTGATACAAAACTAATGGGGTTCAACTTTTTATTTTTTCTTAACTTTTTATTTCTCTTTAAAATTTTTCATTGACATATAATAATTACATTATATGTCATGTAATATATTATATGCCATGTACGTGTTTATAGGATATGATGTGTTTGGATTAATGTATACATTGTGTGATGCTCAAATGATACAAATGGCCAACATGTTTATGAAAACATGCTCAGCATCATTAGTCACCAGGAAAATGCAAATAAAAACCATGAGATAGCACCTTACCCCAGTGAGAATGGCCATTATCAATAAGGCAAAAAAAAAAACTGGCAAGGATATGGGGAAAGGAGAACTCTTGTACTCTTTGGTGGGAATGTAAATTTTATAATCATTATGGAAATTAGTATGAGAATTCCTCACAAAATTAAAAGTAGAACCACAGTATAATCCAGCAATCCCACTCCTGGATATATAACCAAAGGAAACTAATTCAGTATGTCAAAAATATATCCACACTCTCATGTTCTTTGGAACTTCTTTGTTTTTGTGTCTTGAATTTTAGATGAGACCTATTCTATTATTTATTTCATTATATAGTTACTCTGAAGCTCCAGCTCCCCACCCTAGAAGCTTCTCTGTGATCCATAACCCTGCTTATTGCGACTAGAAACTGTTTTGAAGACAGCAGTGCATTGGAGTAGGTCACACATGTCTCCATATGGTGACCCTCAAATCCTACTGTATGAAGAACAGCTGTTTTGTCAATGATTTTTTAAATGAGGCATTTGAATCTATTCTTTAAAATAGCACATATTAGTTTTAGAAAATTAGAAATACACAAAAACAGAAATATAAAAGAATTACCTATAATGTGCTAAAATGACCAGTGAAGATTATATTCATATTATTATATCCAGTACATATTTGTGTCCACATTTTCCTTAGCATATATAATATTCATTTACCCTGTTAGTTAAATTATTTATAACCATTATTTAAGAAAATATTTATTTATTTAGCTAGTAGAAAGGCAGAATGACAGAGAGGGAAAGACAGAATCTTCCATGTACTGATTCACTCCTGAAATGCCCGCAACAACCAGGGCTAGGACAAGCCAAAGATAGGAGCCTAGAATTCTGAGTGTCCCAAATGGGTGGGAAGAAGCTAAGTACTTGGGCCAGCATCTACTGCTTCCCAGGTGCATTAGCAGGAAGCTGGATTGGAAGTGCAAAATAGCTGGAGCTTTAGCAAGTCTCTCTGATATGTGATGTGGGAGTCACAAGTGGCAGTTTAATTAATCTATTGCATGACAATGCTAGCACTGTAAATGTTATTTTTAATGGTTGATAATATTTTTCTAAATTTTACATGAGTCTGTTATTTGTCATTTTGAGTGCAGTCTACCTTTTTGTTTTCAAATCTTTGTACATGCCAGTTTTGAGTGATTTCTCTAAGGTAGAGCCCAATAAGAAAAATCATTTACTTGTTTCCTTCATCATTCATTATTCATTGATTGTTTTCTTCACTTATGTTAATGTTCTTGGATTGTGATTCAAAAACACAAATAAAATATAATTCTTGTTGTCAAGGAGATTCGGCCTTGTGCTAGGTTAAGAGACAGACATATTTTAAAGTACTTTAGACATTCTTTCCAGATATTTATACCAATTTACCTTTCTCTAGAGGGAAATCTATTCTGACTTGTTTTTATTGTCTTCCTTTCTTGTGAGACTCTGTCCTCCCTCTCACTTTAAGATTCGTGTGAGATTGCCACTACTCAATTCCTTATGCCTCAGGGAGGGCAATCAGAGTACTTCCTCCCTGGGCTCCCCAAATAGAAACACCAACAATAACAACTCAGACTCATCTAGGTTCAGCATGCTACCCAGGCTGGGCCACTGAGATCTTTAAAATTTATTTATTTGACAGAGGGAAATAGAGTTTGAAATAAATTCCACGTTCTAGTTTTCTGTCCAAATGGCCACAACAACGAGATCGGAGCCACGATCTCCATCATGGTCTCTGAGCACCCAAGCATTTGGACTGTTGTCCGCTGCCTTCCCAAGTGCATTATAAGGAAACTAGATATGAAGCAAAGTAGCCAGACTCAAACTGGTGTTCCAATATAGTATACTGGCGTTGGAAACATCAACTCAACCTACTGTACCACAATGCCAGCCCCTTGCATTCTTATTAAAAGATAATTTCTCTTTTTTTCTTTCAAAATTGTGGAAAGTTTGCTAGAGGACCAAGTACATTGGATCATGTTTGCTACCACTTGGGGATAGCCTGCCTGAGAATGCACCTGCCACAGTATAAAACAGAGCTGAGGGATGGACAGGAAGGTCCCTACCTGATTGCAATGTGGGGTTAATGGGATTCAACTGATTAAAAACTGATAGCTCCACTATTGTTTTTCATTTAGATGAAGCAATGAATTACTTTCTTTTCCTCTTTTTATTTCTTTCCTGCCTGCTTATCTGTTTTCCTTTTTTCCCTCCTCACCTCACTTCCTTTCCTTTCCTTTCCTTTCCTTTCCTTTCCTTTCCTTTCCTTTCCTTTCCTTTCCTTTCCTTTCCTCCTTTCCTTTCCTTTCCTTTCCTTTTCCTTCCTTTTCTTTCCTTTCTTTCCTTTCCTTTCCTTTCCTTTCCTTTCCTTTCCTTTCCTTTCCTTTCCTTTCCTTCCTTTCCTTTCCTTTCCTTACCTTTCCTTTCCTTTCCTTTCCTTTCCTTCCTTTCCTTTTCCTTTCCTCCTTTCCTTTCCTTTCCTTTCCTTTCCTTTCCTTTCCTTTCCTTTCCTTTCCTTTCCATTCCTTTCCTTTCCTTTCCTTTCCTTTCCTTTCCTTTCCTTTCCTTTCCTTTCCTTTCCTTTCCTTTCCTTTCCTTTCCTTTCCTTTCCTTTCCTTTCCTTTCCTTTCCTTTCCTTTCTTTCCTTTCCTTCTTTCCTTTCCTTTCCTTTCCTTTCCTTTCCTTTCCTTTCCTTTCCTTTCCTTTCTTTCCTTTCCTTTCCTTTTGTATAAGTTGTTTGAATTGAGTTTCTGATACAGTAAAAGAGAGTTGCTGTTGGACCATTGTAGTCAGCGTTATCATCCTAGAAAATGCTATTGATGGGAAAAAGTTCCGTTTTGGACAAGGAAAATTGTATATCTTTGGGATTTATACACAAACACACATACGCACATATGTGTGCTTGGTGGTGAGGCTGAGAATTTGTTTTAACTTGTGAGTTATAATAGGTGAAGTTTTGGTCCGTTTACTTAATAAGTTATTAGTTTAAAATATTTGTAGGTGTAGCCATTATGGGAAAAGTATGGATGTTCCCCAAAACGTAAAACTAAACTTAGGGTATATTATAATCCCTCTTCTGGGTATATAACCAAAGGAAATGAAATCAGCAGCTTGTAGAGACATCTCCACTCCCATGTTTATTGCACTGTTATTCACAATAGCTGAGACACAGAATCAGCCTGAAAGTATGTCAGTGGGTGAATAGATAATGAAAATGTCACATATACACACACACAGGAATAGTATTTAGCTTTGAAAAAGAGATCCTGCTATTTGTGACAACAGTGAATGATCTGGAGGATATTATATTGAGTGTAATAGACAAGACACAGGGAGTGTTGTATAAAAGGTACAAAGTTTCAGTTTGCACAGAATGAGTAAATCTAGAAATCCGCTTGTGCAACATGAAGACTATAGTTAATAGCATGGTATTGTATATTAGAAATCTGCCAAGAGTATATTTTATGTGTTCTCACCGTGGACACACAAACAGGTAACCACATGAGACGATGAATATGTTAACTGGCTTTAATGCAGTAATCATTTCATTATGTATATGCATATCAAAACATATCGTGTACTTTAAATATATCTAACAAAAATTTAAAAATGAATTCTATAATGCAAAAAAGAAGAAATGAGAAATTGCTACAGATTCTTCATTTTAAAAATAAAAAGTCTCTATTTCTTTTTTTATAATGCTTTTATTTAAAGAATATAAATTTCCAAAATACAGCTTATAGATTACAATGGCTTCCCCCCATAACTTCCCTCCCACCTGCAACCCTCCCCTTTCCACTCCCTCTCCCCTTGCTTCACATCAAGATTCATTTTCAATTCTCTTAAATACAGAAGATCAGTTTACTATATATTAAGTAAAGATTTCAACAGTTTGCCCTCACATAGCAACACAAAGTGAAAAATACTATTGGAGTAAAATAGTCTCTATTTCTCAAAGATAAATTTGTTTATACCTAGTAACCAATATATTTTAAAATTTACTAATGCTTTGCATTAAATAATTATTTACTAATTTTTTAGATCTCCTTTTAGTTAACAAACCCCATAAACAATGACTATATAACAAAAAATTTGCATAAATGTATTTTATTCCTAAAAATATGCTACATATTTATGGAAATTTCCCAAATGATTCCTTGTTTATGTAATGAGTGTTTACTTACAGAATTTGCTTTTCATTCTTGTAAAACTTACGTAGTTTTTCTTTGTATGTTTTCACAATGTTTTTAAACTTAGAATTCCTTTCTCATAAAACTTTTGTTCATGTTTTCATCCATTTATTTGAGCATGTGATTTGAGCTGGTTTCCTTGTTGATTTTTTTCTTTATTGTTAGCCACTTTTTTCTATGCCATTGTTGAATGATCTGTTAATTTCCAATGGATCCATGAGGCTTTTGAGAAAAATATGTGCTGTGTTTTTATAGGTGATGATTTATTTGTGATATTCCATTTGTGTTTAAGACTGCTGCTAAGTCTATCTGTATGGTAGAATTTTGGTTCCAGACACTCTTTATTTTAGCCTCTGACAGGCAAATATCATTGCCATTGGCATAAGTTTTACTATACAAGTCAATAAAATATGGCACATATCTTAATTAGCTGAAGTAATTACATACTTTCAAATACTTACCTATTTATTTGAAGGGCAGGGAGATAGATTCTCCATCCCCTGGTTCACTCCCTTAATGCCTGCAATAGCCAGGGCAGGGCAAGGCTCAAGCCACAATTTGGGAACTGAATTCCAAGTCTCCCTCTTGGGTGGCAGAAACCCAAGTACTTGAACATCATCTGCTGCCTCCCAAGGTGCACATTAGCTAGAAGCTGAATTGGAAGAGAGTAGTAGGCACTTGAACTAGGCCTCTGGGATGTAGACATTGTAACCTGCTGTGCTATAGTGCTTGCCCCTGGTAATTGCATATTGATAGGTACATCTACTGAGCCTTTCTGTGTTACAGGCATAAGTCCTATCAGAACTCTGAGTAGGTACTTTTCACTGACATAGACTTACTGTTTTAAAATAAATTTAATATTTAAAAATTTCTAAAAATTTGAATTTAATTTCTAATGTAGTAAATATTGATAGATAAAATACATGTAAAGAGCATCTCTTTGGAGTACTAGATTGCAGGGTCTGAGTCCACCCGTATAAGGATGGACTGGGTCTGAGGAAAGGTGAGTGCGCCGCTCGCCCGTTCCCCAGCCTCCCGATCCCGGAGACAATCAGACGCAGAGGGGAGCCAAGTCTAGCAAGGACTCATTTATTCCATGCCTAACCGAACCTTTTATAGCACAAAACTGCAGAGTCATTGGGGCAGGGCTAAGAACCAACCAATCACTTAAAAGGTCACTTTACGGGGGGATTTCTATAGGACTAGCCATATGTCTATACTAGTCTTGTTACCTCCCCTGATGTTGCGTAGCCAATTAGCTTGAGTTCTGCCCATCTTACGTCCTCTGGGCGCCATCTTTTTTGCCCCTCCTTGGTGCCACCCGGTCCGGGGGCCATGTGCGTGCACGCCGGGCCCCTCCCTGCGCTGCCATCCCCGGGACACCTGCCGGCTGGCTCCGCGGGCCCTGGCTTGGGTTAGTTCACGGGCTCGGCTCCACGTGGCTCCGTTCCGCGCAGCTTGGGCGGGGGCACCCGCGCATGCGGAGCCCCCAGGCCTGGCCTGGCCGCACCACAGCCATGTTCATGCCCCACACTAGATAACATATAAGAATGTCAAAGGGCTCCATAATGAAAAAGTGAGAATTGTCGATCTAGCCCCATGGCAGGATCCATATAATCGTTAGGAATTATTATCATTAACTTTTGACTCTTTTTGTTAACAATTCAGTTTGGTTTGTTTAATGAAACAGAAACCTAGGCAGATAGATCAAGACTAAATACTGGCTTCTAGGCATTTTAAATATAAAAACTTTGAGGTCTTCTTTGTCTTGTAAACATAACTTGTACCTTGTTGACATTGTTTAAAGAGGAAAATATTGAACCATGATTTTCATCCTCTTGCCCACGTCAGTGTACACTCTTTATTATGAGAATGAAACCAAATAATAAGCAAGTTGAGACTCTACCTCAGTCTCTGCTATCTTTACTCAAGTATAACTTGCACATATTTAGGAATATAATTTGACATGTTTAGGCATCTGAATATTATCATGAAACCATCACCACAGTTAAGATAATTAACAAACCCATTGCTCTCAGTTTTCTAAAGCCTCTTTGTAATTCATTTTTCTCTTCCCCAGAGTTCTCATTTCTAGGCAACCACTGATCTGCTTTCCATTAATGCTGAGTTGGCACTTTCTGGAATCTTTTATAAATTGGATTATACTTTTAAATTCTTTTGTGACTGTATTCAACTCTGCATCATTATTTTAAGATTTATCTATGTTGTGTGTGAAGAGTTGTTCCTTTTAATTGCTGAGCAGTATTTCATTTTATGGATATACCACAAAGTATTTATCTCTTAACCTAGTGATGAATATTTCAGTTATTTCCAGCTTTTGGCTATTACAAATAAATATGTTATGATCATTCATATACAAGTCTTTATAGAAACATTATTTTCTCTTTTACAAATAACATCAAATGGAATGGTTGGTTATTTAAAGGGAATGTGTTTCTATTTAGGTAACTACCAAAATGTTCTCCAAGTAGTTGTACAATTTTAGATTACCAAAATTCCCACCAGAGATTATGAAAATTTCAGTTCTTCCATATCCTTGTTAACATTTGCTATAGTGAGCTAAAATATGTTAGCCATCTAAAATCCAAAACAGAGAGAGTAACAAATGCTGGTAAGGATGTGAACAAAGGGGAACACTTACACACTGCTGTTGGGAATGGAAATCAGTGCATCCACTGTGGAAAACAGTGTGAGATTTCTTAAAAAACTAGAAGTAGACTTGTCTTATGATACAGAAATCTACTACTGGATATGTACCCAAAAGACTTGAACACAATGTGTGAAAGAGATACTTGCATCACCATATTCTAGCAGCACTGTTCACAATAGCCAAAATTTGGAACCAACCAAGGTTTCATCATCACATGAATGGATAAAAAATTTAGTATATATACAAAATGAAATATTAATAAGTATAAAAAAGAATTAAATTCTACCATTTGCAGTAAAATGGGCGCAACTGGAGGACATTATGTTGAGTGAAATAAACCAGGCCCAGAAATTCTAATACCACATGTTCTCCTTTATATGGGGAAGCTAAAATTTAAAAAAAAAAAAAAGAAAAAAAACAGAAAAAAGAGAAAAATAGAAAGAAATGTCTATGTGTATCAATATTGCTACAAATATAGTTGTGTAAGACTTTGTTTGATAACTTTGTGAAATCAATGGTTATGAATGTTATACTACTGGCTGGCACCGCAGCTCACTAGACTAATCCTCCGCCTGTGGCACTGGCACCCCGGGTTCTAGTCCTGGTTGGGGTGCCGGATTCTGTCCTAGTTGCTCCTTTTCTAGTCCAGCTCTCTGCTGTGGCCCGGAAGTGCAGTGGAGGATGGCCCAAGTGCTTTTAATTTGCATTTTCATATGTTTATTTGCCATCTGTATATCTTTTTTGATGATATTTCTGTGTCAATGTTTTGTTCACTTTAAAAACTTGATTCTTTTCTATTTTTGTTATTGATTTTAAAGAGTTCTTTATTAAATCTACATGCTAGTGCTTTATTGGGCATTTGCAAATTTATCTTTTTACCTGTGGTTTGCTTTAAATTTTCTTAACAGCATCTCTAAAGAACAATAGTTTAAAATTTTTAGGATGTCAACTTATTATAGTTATCATAAATTATGTGAGATGGCTTCACAAATTCATGGAAATGTGTTTTATGAAAAAACTATACATGCATTTTAACATTTTTGCATCCAAATCTTTTTTTTAAGATTTATTTATTTTAAAGACAGAGTTACAGAAGCAGAGGCAGAGAGAGAGAGATAGAGAGGTCTTCCATCCATGGGTGCACTCCCCAGATGGCTGCAATGGCTGGAGCTGCACTGATCCGAAGCCAGGAGTCAGGAGCTTCTTCCAGGTCTCCTACGTGACACTCAAATAATCTTTTAATCCCATGTTGCCATGAACTTTTTGACATATTCTTATAGATATCTGTTACTTATGGAAGATGTCTTTCATGCTCTATTAAAAAAAATTTGCAAACCCAAGGTCCCTAAGATTTTCCTCATTTGTTTTCTTTCAGAAGTTTTGTTGTTTCGACTGTCGGACACATCAGCTCTTTAAAAATTATCACACTTCTTTTTTTTAAGATTTATTTGAGAGGCAGAGTTACAGAGAAGCAGAGGCAGAGTTACAGAGAGAGAGCTCTTCTACCCACTGGTTCACTCCCCCAGTGGCCACAATGGTCAGAGCTGAGCTGATCTGAAGCCTGGAGCCAGGAGCTTTTCTCCTGGTCTCCCAAGCAGGTTTCAGGACCCAAGCACTTGGGCCATCTTCCAATGCTTTCACAAGTAATAAGCAGAAATCTGAATCAGAAGAAGAGCAGTCAATTCAGGAACTGGCACCCATATGGTATGCTGGCGCCTCAGGCAGAGACTTAGCCTACAGTGTCCCAGTGCTAGCACCCACAGCTTTGACGATTACACAATCTGCAGGATTTGGTAGATTTATATTGAGTCTTAAAATAAGGTAGTATAAGTATTCTGACTTTGTTCTTTTCATTTGAGACTTTTTGGTTACGGTAGGGCTTTTGTATTTCTATATAAATTTTAGAGTCATCATTGTCATTTTGTATATAATAGTCTTTCCGGATTTTGATTGTCAGTGTGTTACATCTATCTATAAATTCAGGGAGAAATTATATCTTATAAATATTGTCTTGTTTGCTAGAATTTCCCATTGATCTTTCATTTAATTAGCCTTTTAATATCTTTTGGATTTATAATGATGTTCTTTCTCTCTCATCCTTTTAAAAAATTTTTAAAAAAACTATTATTAGAGAGAAAGAGAGAAAGAGCGAGAGTGAGAGTGAGAGAGAGAAACACCATCTCATCTACTGGTTTATTCCCCCAATGCCCACACAACTAGGGCTGTGCCAGGATCCCAGAACTCAATACAGGTCTCCTACCTAGGTGACAGAGGTCCAAATACTTGAGCCAGCATGTGCTGCCTCTTAAAGTGCCCATTAGCAAGAAGATGGAATACAGAGCCAGAGCTGGGACTTGAACTCAGACATTCTAGAAAGGGATTTGGTTGTCGTAAGTGGCATCTTAACTGATACAACAAATGCCTACCTTTTTTCTCTCATTTTTGATACTGGTAGTTGATATTTTCTGGCTTTCCCCTAGATGTTTGTAAATTGTTGACCTTATTAAAGATCCACCTTTTAATTTAATTGATTTTGAATATAATTTTATTGTTTCCTACTTCATGGGTTCCTGTTCTTGTCTTTATTATTTTCCTTCTTTTTATTTTGTATTTGCTACTCTTTTTCTTATCCCTTAAGGTAGAACTTAAGATCATTAATTTGATAATTTTTTCTTTTATAATATTAGTATTTAATGATAAATTTCTTTTAACTACTGTTTTAGCTGTATCCCCTGATTTTTTTCTGTTTTAATTTTTTTCTGTTCAAAATATTCTCATTTTTCATTGATTCTTCTATTGGTCCATGGATTGCTTTAAAAATATTTTATTTACTTTCCAAATACAGAGGATTTTATAGTTTTTCTTTTTATTACTGATTCTAATTTCATCTCATTGTGGTCAGAGAATATATAAAGTTAATAATTTTACATTTGTTGAGACTTATAGTTTAGAGTATAGTCTTTCTTGGGGTGAGCATTTGGGACAATATTTAAGTTGCTGAGTGAGATGCATGTAGCACATATCAGAATTTTGGGTTTGAGTCTTGGGTCTTACATTTTTTTCTGTTTTGTGTACCCTAGGAAGTAGGAAGTGACAACTCAAGTACTTGACTCTCAGCCATGAGGGAGACCCAGATTGAGTACCTGGCTCCCAGCTTTGGCTTGACGCAACTCTGGCTGTTGCCGGTATTTGGGGAATGAGTCAGTAAATGGAAGCTCTCCGTCTGTCTGTCTGTCTGTCTCCCTTTGCCTTTTGAATAAAATGAAATCTAAAAAACTGTATGGTTTTGGTAAGAATTTGGTGTACTTGGAACAAAAATCATATTTTTCTGTTGTTGAGTAGGACATTCTATTTATGTTGATTATGTAAAGATGTGTGAAAGTGTTGTACATCTCCTGTATCCTATTAATTTTTCATCCACATGTTCTACCATTTGTTAAAGGAGAGGTTGAAATATCTGACTGTTTTCTTAGGTTTAATTATTTTTTCTTTCACTTCTCTGAGTTTCTGCTTCATGTATTTGGAATCTCTGTTAATAGCTATGTACACATGTGTTCCTGATAAATTTAATGTTTTTATATGAAATTATTCCTTTTTAACTCTTACAAATTCCCTACTTAAAAATCTGCTTTGTGTAATATCGATGCAGCCATTCTAATTTTCTTCTATTTTTACTATGGTGATATATCTTTTTGTATCATTTTAATTTTAATCTGTCTTCACATTCAATTTTTTTTTGTAGTCAGCAAATAATCTGCCTCTGTTACATGTTGTGTGTTTGTTTGACTTCCAAACTGGCAGCTTCTGCCTTTCCTTTGGTATGTTTAGATTGTTAATATTTAATATGATTGTCAATATGATTGTTGTTTATTTGTCCAATCTACTTTCTTCACTACCTTATTTTGGTTTAGTTGTATGTTTTTATGCATCTGTTTTATGTCTTTTATTGCTTACTATTGATATTTCTTTATTTTGTATAGTTATTGCTTTATGGTTTACCATTTATATCTCTAACTTATTTCAGCTTAACTTTAGGTAATTGTATATATTTTATCTAAACTAAAAGAACCTTATAAAGATGTACTTCTGTATCTCCCTTCCCTAACTCACTACTAATTCTTGGCACATATTTTACCTCTATTTATCTGATAAACCCAATAATTCATCTTAAATAGTCAATTTTTAAAATGAGACTTAAGAAAATCAGTCATATTTTAACCCATGTTTTGTATTTCTTGAGATATTTGTTTCTTTATGCACAGTCACTTTTCTAGGTTCTGCTGTTTTATATCTTCTTTTTTTTTTTTTTAAAAATATTTATTTATTTGAACATCTGAGTTGGGGAGAGAGAGAGAGCTAGAGAGAGAGAGAGACAGAGAGAGAGTCAGTCTTCTATCCTTTTGTTCATTCCCCAGACGACCACAAAAGCCATAGCTGCACCGATTTGAAGCCAGGAACCAGGAGCCTCTTCAGGGTTTCCCACAAGGGTACAGGGACCCAAGGCCCTGGGCCATCTTCCACTGCGTTCTCAGGCCACAGCAGAGAGCTGAATAGGAAGTGGAGCAGCCAGGACTAGAACCGGCTCCCATATGGGATGCTGGCAGTGCAGACAGTAGCTTTACCTGCTATGCCACAGTGCTGGTCCCATATTTTATTTCTTGTTGAATGATGTTCTTTCACATAACTTTCATTTGATAAGTTCTTTTAGATTTTGTGTGGCTAAGAACGTCTTTATTTCATGTTTGTTTCTTAAAGGTTTAAAATTTTAAGTTGATTGTTCCTTGCCTGTCCCGCTTCCACCATACTTTAAAGTTGTCATTTCACTATTGCATCTGACATGAGGTCTATAATTCTCTTTCTTCTGTGTGCAACATGACCCTTTTTTCTGAGGTTTTAGGATTTTCAGTTTATTACACATTTTACACAATTTGAAATGAAACATGTCGATGTAATTGTTTTCATTTGTCATCTTGAAATTTTCTAAACTCTCTAGATATGTGTTTATGAAATTAATAAAACTTGGTTTTTTAATCATTACTTCTTCCAATATTTTTATTCCTTATTCCTTTCTTTCTATTTTTAAAAAGATTTATTTATTTATTTAAAAGGCAGAGTTTAGAGTGAAAGGAGAGACAGCGAGATCTGCCATCCACTGGTTCACTCCCCACATGGCTGCAATGGCTGGAGCTGGGCTGGTCCAAAGCCAGGAGCCAGGAACTTCTTCTAGGTCTCCCATGTGGGTGTAGGAACCCAAGGACTTGGGCCATCCTCTACTGCTTTCCTAAGTGCATTAGAAGGAGCTGGATTGGAGTAGAACAACCTGTATGGGATGCTGGCACCATAGGCTGCAGCTTTACTGCCTACGCCATAGCGCTGAACACTGTTTTTTTTTTAGAAAATTGGTATTTACATATCTTAGGTTACTTCATGTCATAGTTTGTTCACTTTCTTCTCTAGATTCTAATCTGCCGTTAATTCCATTGAGTATTTTTCTTTAATTGGGCATAATATTTTTCATCTTAGAGCTTCAAACTGCATCTTTTAAACTATCTTCCGTAATCATTTTCTACAATGTGCGTAAACATCTTCTGTTAGTAAACTTCTCATTCTCCTGCTTTCCTCCACCATCTTAAACACATGGAGTTTAGTTTTTGGTTGCTGTCTCTGTATTTTCAAATAGTAATTATCTGCTTCCTTTCTGGATCTTCTTTTGATTGGCTTTGTTCCTCATTTTACAATTTATTTGCCTGATTCTCTGCATGCCTGGTATTATAGGATGCCAGCATTGTGAACTGGACAATATTGCATTCTTGATTTCATTTTTCAAGTGGTCCTTTAAGTATTTTTGAGTTTTCTACTTAAGTACACTTAAGTCATTTGGAAATAGTTTGATAATTTCATGGCTTGCTTTTGAAGTTTGTTAAATGGATCCAGGACAGACTTCAGTCAGTGGCTCTCCTGGGCCCACTTCTGAATCAGTGCCTCTCTGAACCTATGAACTCTATCTGTAAGCTGTGGGGTCTTTCCACTCTGGCTAGCAGGATTATCTATTTCTAACCTTTGTGAGGTTAGGGAATTGCTTTGTCTGCATTTTCTAGTTGTTCTTTCCATGATAGTTTCTTCCTAAGTTTTTGTGGATCAGGCCCTGGCTAAAGACTCAAGGCGAACCTGCATATCCCTAGGGTATACTCCCTTGCAGTCTTTCTTTGCTTTCTTTGGAACACTTCTTTGTGAATTACAGTTACCATGGACACCTTAAACTATTTTCTCAACCTAAGATACCTGCCAGGCTCTGCTTGGCACTCCCTCCCCTAAAATTCACCCTGCTCTTTGTGGGCAGTAATCTAGGGCATCGGTAAGTAGGGCCCACCGTGTTTGTTTCTCTTTACCTGGGGATTCCTGACTTGTATTTCCTGTTGTCTGAAAGCTTTTTTCCCCCCACAAATGTTTTTTAAACTATTTCATTGTTTGAGTCTGTAGGATCAATCTGACCTCTGTTTCTCTGTTAAGCTGCAAGTGAAAGTCAGTAATATTATTTTTATCATTACACTATTTATATGCATCTTATAATAACATATCTGGTCATAATTTATTCCTGTATTTGTAAACTTTTATTGAGATCTTACTGTGTCCTTATGTCACTGCAAACGCTTAATAAGTCATCTTACCTGCCCTCAGGGATTTGCAGTATAGTAACAAGGATAATTTATCTACACATAATTACCAAACTAAGCCCTGGTTGACTTTTTAGTGGACACAGATTCTTATCTCAGGATGCATGCCTCTTTGCAACCTGACTTTCATGCTCGAAGAGGCAGTCTGGCCTAGACTTCTGAAGTGAAAATGGTGTCGTGTTTGGTTTGCAGCCTGAGTCTCAAGAGACCACACAGCTTCCACTCTCACCCTCTTGGAATGCTGTTCTTGAGATTTCCTTGTAAGGACAGCAGGTAAACAAGTGGAGGGTACTAGGTCACATTGAGAATGATGATAGTCAACAATCACCAGCAATTGCTAGCTCAACAGAACCTCCATTGAAAGCAGCTTCAAGAATGAGCTTAGAGAAGACTGTGGAGGGACTTCACAGCCAGGCCACAGAATCATGAATAGTAATGAGTCATTTTTCTTAAGCTGCCAAGTTTTAGAGTGATTTGTTTCAAAGAGAGATGTAACCGAAACAAAGACAACACTATTTTCTCCTCCAATAGCCCCATCCATAGGAATGGTTCCTAGCCATGCCTCTGGTTCAACAGATCCTATAAATACTTCTGAGGATTCCATCAAGTGTTTTGCATTTTGTTTTTAGAAACAATATTGTTTTTGTTAATGAAATAATCATTATTTTTATTTAGGGTATATACTTTTTAAAAAGATCTTATTTATTTTTATTTGAGAGGTAGCGTTACAGACAGTGAGAGGGAGAGACAGAAAGAAAGGTCTTCTGTCCGTTGGTTCACTCCCCAAATGGCCGCAATGGTTGGATCTTTGCCCATCCAAAGCCAGGAGCCAGGTTCTAGTGCCACAGGCAGAGGATTAACCTACTGCACCATGGTGCTGGCCCCTAGGGTATATACTTTATAAGGGCATATAGCTTTATCTTTGCTTTACGGTTTCAGTATCTGGGTCTCAGAGATATGAAATCCTTATGTAATATACACAACTATGAGTGACAGAGCTGGGATGGAAGCCCAGGTACCCTGCCCTCAAGAACACAGCTTTTTCAATAGCTGCTCAGAAATAGGCAGGTAAGATGACTACCAAATTACCTTAACAACTGTGCTCAGGAGACAAGCTGGAATGAAAGCACTGTGGGTCCCCTTCCTTCTGTGGCCTTGAAGGGAAGTGTGTTACAGGAGATAAGGGCTAGTGAGGGGCTGTAAGATCACAGTCTGGTCAGACAGCCCCTCAGTAACTCACAGAGTGTTCTCCCTGGAGAAGTAGAGTTGGGCTGACATTACCCTTATTTCTGACTGGCTGCTTTTTGTGCTGACCTGGTGGCCTAGTCTGAGGCGGTGGCAATACAAGGTCATCCAGTGAAATGCATTCCAGACAGTTCAGGGCAATCATTTGGGGTAAAAGAGGATAACTGGATGGAAAAAAAACAGGCTATTTTGGACACAGTGTTTTGGGTGCTCTGGTTGCAATTGTAGTGTGAATGTGAAGTTCCTGAGAGCTTCTGGGAAAAAAGCTATTGGGTTTAGCCCTGTGTCCACGAGGAAGACACAGCATTAAAATGACCAGAAGGGATGGGCTTCTTTTCCTCAGGGTATTCCTTGGAAGAAAGGGTCACTAAGAAAGGATTAAAGCTTTTTATGGCATGTGTAGAAATATGCCTGAGAGAAAAAAATGAGGATAAAAGGGAGAAGCAGTCATAGTTCTCAAAGGCATACTGAATCGAGTTGAGTGGTTTCTGCAGTTTATTAAATTAATGATGATAATAATTATATCAAATGTAATTAAATTTTCAATTTAAAGGAAAGAGACATACTTTAAACAAATATGATAAATAATTACAAATTGTGGTAAGAACTAGAAAGGGAGAATTAGGTGCTATGTTTAAAACAGTTGAGGAACACAGAAGTTGGATTAGGGTAGGGGGTCAAGAAAAGTTTCTGTGAGGAAGTGAGATATGACATCAGCTCCAAAACCTTGGAGACCAGAAAAAACAGATCCAGTGGAAACAGCCTGGATGTGTGGTGTGCATGAGAAACTAGAAGACGTCAAGTGCTTGGAGATACAAGTGCTGCTGTGGTTCCATTGAGGAGCTTTCAGCCCTGTCAGTAAAGCGAACAGTGAGGAACCCCTTACTGATCTGAAATCAAGCAGCTGGGGTTCTGTAGCATTCAGGACAGGGCAATGAGAAGGCAAGCGACATGCCATGGATTACCAAGGGGCCACCATGATCCTCCCTAAGGTGGCCTCACACAGACTCTCCTGCATACAACTCTGATGGCAGCACTCACATTCCCTGTGAAATAAGCCTTCACCCCCAAACATTTAAAAATCCGTCCTCCAGGAAATGTTTTACGAACCACCAAAGAGAACAGGGCAAACTGTGCTGACCAGCCCCACGGACCACAAACCCGGCTGGTTCTGCAGTGAGTCACTGACCTCCAAGGCTCAACAGCCCTTGCAAACTGCTCTCTGAAAACCTAATGATTAACGGTCTTGCAAGAAGTGTCACTCTGTTTCTGGCTGAGTTCTGCTCTCTTTGGCGTTGGAGTGGAGGATCAGCGGGGGGCAGGCCAGTGGCAGTCGGGAGTGACTCTCAGTGGGAACAGGCTGAGCGTATAATTATATCATGAGTCAAGCTCTCTCCAGGGATGTAAGATGACCAGAGGAAAATGAAATAACATTATATCCCACATGAATACAGGCATTGGTGGAGTAAGCTGACTCCTGAGAAAGAAAAGTCAGGCAAAGAAGTTTCCCAGCGTTTACATCTTCTGCCTCATCCCTATGCCCTTTTCTCTGACAATGAAGGGATTACATGGGCATAGCTTATGCTTTGGCCCAAAACGTGGAAGAGAAAGACCAGAGATGACAATCTACATAGATAGATCTGTCTAGTAAACAAAAGGCCATTGAGTTGAAAATCTCCTCTTGTCATTTAGCTGTGATAGAACACTGTTTATTCAGGAAGAAATTAGACTGACAAATGTGGTGGGAGTTAAAAAGTATTTTTTTCCCTTGCAAAACCACTTCCAAAGGTATATTTTTAAGTATCCAGGAATAGCAGCCTGTTTGTTTTGGTGCTCGCTCTCCCTCTTGTTTCTTTTTGGTCAACATCCAAAGAAGACTTAGCTTCTTTGCTCAGTGGTGGTGGTGTGGAGCTGCATGCAGATGAATGGCACTTGCTCCCCTCAGTTGCCCCTGCCCACTTCCCAAATGATATAATTAGCCAGGGAACTTTTGCTCCTCGGGGCCCAGAAAAAGAGTTAGAGGGCAGCCCTAGCCTGGGTTATGGGGTTAGAGACATCAAAATAAGCCTGACAGTCTTTTATGATGGTTTCTAAAAGGGGTTATTTTGGACAGAAAGTGCAGAAATGAGGAAATGCTCTGAGTGGGAAAGGATTTGTAGATTTTTGTGATTTCCTTCCCTTCAGTCACTAGCACTATTTCTGAAGCAAACAAAGAGGCAGGTGGAATTTGGGAAAGGATATGGGGAGAAGACCCAGTGTCTCAGTGAAGCACAGTGCTAGGGGTGGTCTGTCACATGAGGGGGCTCCGAAATATTTGTGGAAAAATGGAATTAGAAGGGAAGTTTACTTTGGTGCAAATATTTTTGAAAGCTCTAGAGAGTTTTTTTTCTCCATAATACTTGTTTTCTGTGAATTGTTTGAAGGCCTTTGGCACATTTTTGGGACAGGCAGTCAATATAAGTATTTGGAGTTCAGTTTCTGTTTGTTGAATGTTCAGTGAGGACACTGAATCATATATTTGGGAGTGAGGGACAAAGAATTGAAGTAGAAAGAGAAGAGCTTGAAAGGGACTGTGAATCTTGCTTTCACATTCACCCCTGGATGTGGGTCATCCAGGGAATTTTTCCTATCAATTAGAAGTGCATAAGAGGATTAACAGGGAGCACACCTACACATCCTTACCTTCTGAGGTAAAAGTGGCATCACCTTGGCATTACTATTGCTGTCATGCTAACAGCCCTGAGAACATGGTACAAAATTTGTCCTTCCACATTGATGAGCTCCTACCTGATATTTATGTGGTTACATTTCCCACATGCTGGCAGTTGCCAAGCCTGGGCCAGACTGAAGCCAAATGCTAGGAAGTCAATCTGAATCTCTTACTTGCTAACAGAGATGCAAGTACCTTGAGTTATCATCTGTTGCCTCCCGGGATGGATGTTAGCAGGAAGCTGAATTTGAGCAGAACTGGGACTCCATCCAGGCACTCTGATATGGGATGTGGCCATTCCAAGCTGCAATTGAACTGCTGTGCTTAATGCCCACCTCCCAGTGTACTGTTTATTGATGAAAGAATTCTGCAAGAATACAAGCAGCTCCTCTTGACTCCTTCCTCACACTTTGCTCCAACCCCTACTAAAACCTGCCTGGTTATTTTATAAACGTTTACAGTGTGTAGCTCACTGATATAAATGATTACATGGTGGAGTACAATCTACCTGGCTCTCTTTTATGAGCCATAATGACTTTAATTTAATTACAACAATTAGAGACTCGGTTATTTAAATCTTTCAGGAATGTTCTAATTTTCAAAGTCACCTACTTCTACACTGATTCTAGGTAGAATTTTATTGTGTATTCATATTTCTGAAATTGAGAAATGTCTTGAAATTGTATACTTTACCTGGAAAGTTCTCACCTCCATGTACAATGATGAAGCCAATGAAATTGGTTAATATTGAGGAAGCAAGATGAAGGGTAAATAAATCTCAAATAGAGAACTTCAAAGTGTGTTTTAGGTTGAATTATGACTCCCCCATTCATATATTGAAGTTCTAAACCCCAATTCTTCAGGATGGGACTGTATTTGGGAAAAAGGTCTTTAAAGAAGTAGAGTGGGGTCATTTGTATGGGGCCTAATCCTACGTGACCAGTATCCTTTTAAGAAAAGGAAATTAAAAAGGACAAAGACATGCACAGGGGGAAAATCCTGTGATGATACAGGGAGAAGATAGTGATATATAGGCCAAGACTCTGAGGAATGAATCTTTCCAAAATAAATAAAATGTTTAAAGACACCATGTGTTAATCATATGATTCTCACAGTTCTGATGGCTGTGGAATATGAGATGAAGGGACTGGAAGATTCAGTTCTCAAGGTCTGTCCTCTTGGCTTGCAAATGAACACTTTCTCTCTGTGTGCTTGCATGTGCTGAGGAGGGATGGAGTGAGAGTAAGGGCTGATGCACACCCCTCATGGAAAGCACTAATCATGACACCTTCATGACATCATCTAAACTCAATGATTTCCCAGAGGCCCCATCTCCAAATACCTCCTCCATGTAGATTAGGACTTCAACCTATGAATCAGGCCTCTTAGATTTCAGGCTATATTGTACCTTGATCTGTTATTCTGCCTCCAGAATTATGAAGAACTAACTTTCTGCTGTTTAAACCACAGAGTTTGTGGACCCTGGTTATGACAGCCTTAACAAACTAATGTAAGTGTTTTTAACTAAACACTGGAGTGAAGTGAGTTTGGCAGTCAGTGAGGCAATAGGAAGAGATCCATGGGACCAGAATGGCATGGATTGGTTTGTCATTGTTCTGCTAAAAAAAATACCTATGACTGCAAAATTTATGAAGAACAGAAATTTATTTGCTCACAGTACTGGAGACTGAAAAGTCCAAGACCAAGCCACTGGTAGCTGCTCCATTTCTAACATGATATCTTGAACACTCACAGGTGGAGGGTAGGCAGGCAAAACCAGTATGAAACCTCTTTTTTAAAAATTTTTATTTGCATACGTTTCATAAATACAGCTTTAAGAACATAGTAATTCTTCTCACTGTACCTGCCCTCCCACCCATACGCCTATCCCTCTTCCTCTTCCTTCTTCTGTTCCCAGTCTTGTTTTTTTTTACTAATATCTATTTTTATTTAACATTATACACAGAAGATTAACTGAATTCCAGGTAAAGAATTCAGCACTTGATATGAAAGAGAAAAAGGAATAATAGAAAGAAAAATATCAAAACAAACAAACAAAAAAAGAAAAACTACAAACAAAAATCATAAAAAAAGACAAAAGCTATTCCTCAATGGTCCAGACAAGGGCTGTTCAAAGTCATCGCATCTCAATGGTAATTTTTTTTGAAACTTAATTATCTTTAAAGAGGAATCCAAGAATGATACATCTTTTGAGAGCATTTAGGCATAACTGTAATTTGTCTGACATATGAATATCCTACAATTAATGCACTGAACTTAACTAATTCTTTGAGAACAAGTTTCACTATCAAGTCTCATGATATAACTCTTTGAGGACAGGAGTCCTGTATGGGAAGTTAGCACACAGTGATTCCTGTTGTTTATTTAACAATTAAGACTCTTATGTGTGATATCAATGATCACCCCAGGCTCTTGACAAGAGCCTAGGCTTTGGAATTCTTTTAGATCCACAAACTCCTTCAGTATTTTGACAAGGCCATAGGCAAAGTGGAAGCTCTCTCCTCCCTTCTTCAGAAGAAAGTACATCCTTTTTTGGTGACTGATTCTTTCTACTGGGATCTCACCCATAGAGGTCCTTCATGTAGAACATTTTTTGCCTCAGTATCTTGGCTTTCAATGTCTGAAATGCTCCCCTGGGCTTTTCAGCTAAACTAGAATGCCTTAGGGGTTAGTTCTGAGACTAGAGTGCGATTTAAGGTGATTGTCATTCTATGAGTCTGCTGTATGGACTGCTTTCCATGTTGGAGCATTCACTTCTTTTTTAATTCTATTATTATTACCAAACTCTTATCCTATTTATGTGATAACTTTAAAAATTGACCCAATATAAAAACCTTAATCCTATTCTTCAAGGCTCTGCCTTCATGACTTAGTTACTTCCTAATAGTCCTCACCTTTGAATACCATCACATTGTTGTTCAAGTTTCAATAAATTAATTTTGGAGGGGATATAAACATTCAAATCATAGCAGGGTTATAAAAGAAGAAATTCAAGAATTATTCAGATGATTATGGAATATTGTACTTGAGTAAATGTTCTTGGTTATGTCATTTTGCTTTGACATTAATAAGCAATCCTCTTCTAACTGATCAGTTTTTCTTATACTTTTCACCTCATTATGACTGTTTCTGTATAAAGCCAAAATAATGGGGCAATCCTGTCAAGTTAGGTGGAAAAATAGATGATTTGGTTTGGTCGACAATATCCACGTTCAAACTTAGACACAGTCCTGAAAAGAATCTTTATCCCTCATGCCCCTTTCTTTTTGAGTTACAGCTTTTTCTGCCGTGAATATTATCTTTTAAACATTGTCAAAGTGTTATTTATAGGATCTCTGCAAAATAGCTTTGGATGCTCTTGGTAGAGGAGATGTGGTAGGGAATCAAATTAGGTTGGGTCACAAGGGAAAGTGTCTGTAAGAAATATGAATGGGACCCAAGGGAAATGAAAGTTGAAGAGAAACCAGACTCGAACTGCACATTCTCCTTGTTGCCAAATTGAACTTGGATTATGTCATCATATGTAATTTCAAGGAATGGGCAAGCCAGTCTGGATAACAGAAAAATTGATCTGATTCATTTCTGAAAGCATGAATTGAGAGAAACCGATAGAAAGGAAAAATTTTCTTGGATACAAAATAAATGTTTCTGATATCTACTCCCCCATATTATTCATTCTTATGATCTAACTACTTTTGATTCTAAATGAGATGCAAAATGCTGGGATTATATAAAAATGATAATGATAATTTTGAGATTATATATAATTTTCTCACTTTTTAAAATTTCTATAAAGGGAACAAATTTCATGAATTTTATATATATGTAGATTTAAGGCATAATGATATTTCCCATCCTATTCTTTCTGCCATCACACTCATCCACATTCCTTATTATCTTCTTTTTTTTTCTTCTTTCTTTCTTTTTTTTTTTTTTAAAAGATTTATTTATTTGAAGGCAGAGTTACAGAGAGGCAGAGGCAGAGAAAGAGAGAGAGAGAGAGAGAGGTCTTCCATCTGCTGCTTCACTCCCCAGATGGCCACAAGGGCCAGAGCTGCACGGATTGGAAGCCAGGATCCAGGAGCTTCTTCTGGGTATCCCATGTGGGTGCAGGGGCCCAAGGACTTGGGGCATCTTCTACTGCTTTCCCAGGCCATAGCAGAGAGTTGTATTGGAAGAGGAACAGCTAGGAATCAAACTGGTGCCCATATGCAATGCCGGCGCTGCAGGTGGTGGCTTTATCCTCTATGCCACAGTGCTGGCCCCTTATTTTTTCTTTTAATAAAGTTTTATAGTGACATACTTTCAGTTTATTTTATAATCACAAGCTTAACCCTCTATCAAATAAAGAATTCAACAAGTAGTAAGTAGAAAAAACCACTGTTTCTTAAGAGTTTAGACAAGGGCTATAAGCAATAATCAAATCTCAAAATGTCAATTTCACTCATATACATTACATTTTTGTGCTTTGTGTATTAATGACCACAAATCAGGGAAAGCATGATATTTGTCTTCTTGGGACTGGCTTATTTTACTGAGCTTAGTGATTTCCAGTTGAATCCATTTTGTTGCAAAAGACAGCATTTTATTCTTTTTTTTTAAAGATTTTTATTTATTTATTTGACAAGTAGAATTACAGACAATGAGAGAGAGAGAGAGAGAGAGAGAGAGAGAGAGAGAGAGAGAGAGAGAGAAAGGTCTTCCTTCTATTGGTTTACTCCTCAAATGGCTGCAATGGACGGAGTTGTGCCAATCTGAAGCCAGGAGCCAGGTGATTCTTCCTGGTCTCCCACGCAGGTGCAGGGGCCCAAGCACTTGGGCCATCCTCCACTGCTTTCTCAGGCCACAGCAGAGAGTTGGACTGGAAGAGGGAAAACTGGGATTCGAACCGGTGCCCATATGGGATGCTGGCGCCGCAGGCGGAGGATTAACCTAGTGTGCCATGGTGCCGTGTAAGTTTACCACATTTCCTTATCCAGTCATCAGTTTATGGACATCTGGGTTGATTCCATATCTTAGTTATTGTGAATTGAACTGCAGTAGCATGTGGGTATGGATAGCTCTTTCATATGCCAATTTCATTTCATTTGGATAAATTTCCAGGAGTGGAATGGCTGGGTCATATGGTAGATGTATTTTCATGTTTCTGAGCAATATCCATACTGTCTTCCATAATGGTTGTACTAGTTTACATTTCCAGCAACAGTGTGTTAGAGTACCTTCTCCCCACATTATTAATATTATCATACTTCATTCAATAAAATGTAAATTTCTTCTGTACTTGTCACTGCAGGATATACAATGGACGTCTGTGAGTGATCTTCTCACCTATCGTTCTAATTTATATTTCTTCTGCATTTCCTAAAAGGAAGTCCTTAGTACTTCCTAGATGTATCAGCTTCCTATTCCTGTGTTACAAACTGATCCAAACATTAATCACTTGAAACTATACAAATTTATATAGCTTTTTGTGAGTTGGCACTTCTTGGGCTAACTGAGTATCTTTCTTTGCCTGGCTTGTCTAGTCTCCACTGGGAGTCCATTCTTGTGCAATTGGGTATCATTGTAGGTGAGAGTGGCTTAGTCATCTGGTATGGTGCCTCAGCTCTCCTCTAGGTGATCGTTTAACCTCCAGTAAGATTCCTAGGGTAGCTGGTTCCAAGAGCAACAAGCTTCAAAGTAGAAGTACTTTTCACACCTCCGCTTGTATCACAATTTTTGTGCCAAAAGAAGTCACTTGGCTCAGTGTAATATTAGTGTGAAAGGACATTACAAAAGGATTTGAATATAGGGCCTGTTACCATTGTTATTCAACAGAGTAAATATTTTATTTTATTTATTTTTTAAAAGATTTTTTTTTATTTATTTGAAATTCAGAGTTAAATAAAGAAGGAAAGGCAGAGAGAGAGAGAAAGAGAAAGAGAGAGGTCTTCCACCTGATGGTTCACTCCTCAGTTGGCTGCAATGGTCAGAGCCAGGAGCTTCCTCCAGGTCTGCCACATGGGTGCAGGGGCCCAAGGCCTTAGGCCACCTTCCACTGCTTTCCCAGGCCACAGCAGAGAGCTGGATTGGAAGTGGAGCAGCAGGAACTTGAACTGGTACCCATATTGGATGCTGGCACTGCAGGCAATGGCTTTATCCACTACGCCACAGTGCTGGCCCCAGGAGTAGGTATTTTAAAAGATTGCTTAATATTGAAAGTTCAGAGTTGGTGAACTCAAGGGGCTTTCATAGCCTAGACAGCACATGGCAAGAGCCTGGGGTGATTGCTGACGTCATAAATAAGAGTGCCAATTGTTAAATCAACAACGGGAGTCACTGGGCACATGCTCCCCACGTAGGATCTCTGTCCTTAATGTGTTTTACTATGAGAGTTAAAGATAACACTACTAGTCGAACAATACCCTATACCTTGTGCGGTTCTATGAGTGCAGTCTGTTGAAATCTTTGCTTACTATATACTAAGTTGATCTTCTGTATATAAAGATAATTGAAAATGAAACTTGATGAAGTGTGGGATGGGAGAGGGCGTGAGAGAGGGGAGGGCTGTGGGAGGGAGGGAGGTTGTGGGGGGAAAGCCACAATAATACCAACGTTGCACTTTGTAAATACACATTTATTAAATAAAAAATTTTATAAAGCATCTCAAAAGGAATAAAAAATTGTTTAATATTGAGAGTCAGAAAGTCCCCAACTTTTCCAACTTTCTTAATTTGTTGTAAAGATTCATATAGTAACTTTTGTATTGCCAAGGGGGCACATATGTCACTATTCAAATGACCTTTCTTTTTTTCTGAGAGCAAGAAATTACAGAATTCCTGCCATGGACTAAATGTGTGTGACCTCTCAACATTCATGTGTTGAAACCTCAACTCCCAGTGTGGCTGTGTTGGAGATGGAGTCTTTAAGGAAGTAATTCTGTTTAGCTGAGGTCGGAAGTTTGGGCTCCTCACCTGATGAGTTAGTGTCCTTGTAAGAAGAGAACTTTCTCCTCCCTCAGCACTTTCACTGTGCTCAGGTGAGGATGTAGATGCAGGAGCCTGTCTGTGAATCAGAAAGGAAGTCCTTCCAGAAACGGAAATTGCTGGCACCTTGATCATAGGCTTGCAGCCTCCAGAACTGGGAGAGAATGAGTTTCTGTTGTTTAAGCCTTCCAGATTCTGGTCTATTTTTATGGCAGATCTTGCTGACTAAGTTGAGACTATAGAGTAAGAGACATGTGGATTTTGAACTAAACGTTACACATTTGAGAACGTCTATTTTTGTGTGTGTGTGTATCGGTGATAGAGGAAATCAAATCAAATCAAATAAGTGACCTGGGAATAACACTGAAACCACTGTAGCCTGCCCTGGAAGAGTAGCAGTTACTATCAAGCACTTAACCATGTGCTCGGTTCTTTAAATGCATTACCTTGAGATAATTATTACTCTTCCCATCCCTTGGATGAAGAACCTTGGGTTCTCCACTCACTGTGCACACTGTTACTTGTCAGCTATGTGAAATGCCCTGGGTGCTGCCTTCTCCAGAGGTAACCTTGTAGCCTGTCAAGGAAATAGAATTTACACTTGAGTGCTTCCTGATTTTTTTAAACTTTTATTTAATAAATATGAATTTCCAAAATATAGCTTTTGGATTACAGTGGCTTTTTCCTCCACATAACTTCCCTCCTACTTGCAACCCTTCCATCTCTCACTCCCTCTCCCATTCCATTCACATCGATTCATTTTCAATTATCTTTATATACAGAAGATCAAATTAGTATATATTAAGTAAAGATTTCAACAGTTTGCACCCACAGAGAAACACAAAGTGTAAAGTACTGTTTGAGTACTAATTATAGCATTAATTCACATTGTACAACACATTAGGGAGAGATCTTACATGGGGAGTAAGCGCACAGTGACTCCTGTTGTTGACTTAACAATTGACACTCTTGTTTATGGCGTCAGTAATCACCCGAGGCTCTTGCCATGAGTTGCCAAGGCTATGAAAGCCTTTTGAGTTCACCAACTCCGATCTTATTTAGACAAGGTCATAGTCAAAGTGGAAGTTCTCTCCTCCCTTCAGAGAAAGGTACCTGTTGATGGCCCGTTCTTTCTACTGGGATCTCACTCACAAAGATCTTTCATTTAGTTTAGTTTTTTTTTTTTTTCCAGAGTGTCTTGGCTTTCCATGCCTAAAATACTCTCATGTGCTCTTCAGCCAGCTCTGAATGCCTTAAGGGCTGATTCTGAGGCCTGAGTGCTGTTTAGGACATCTGCCATTCTATGAGTCTGCTGTGTATCCCGCTTCCCATGTTGGATTGTTCTCTCCTTTTTACTTCTATCAGTTATTATTAGCAGACACTAGTCTTCTTTATGTGATCCCTTTGACTCTTAATCCTATCATTATGATCAATTGTGAACCGAAACTGATCACTTTGACTAGTGAGATGGCATTGGTACATTTGATTGAATCGAATCCCCTGGCACATTTCTAACTCTACTGTTTGGAGCAAGTTCAATTGAGGATGTCCCAAATTATACATCTCTTCCCTCTCTTATTCCCACTCATATTTAACAGTGATCACTTTTCAGTTAAATTTAAGTGCCTAAGAATAATTATATGTTAATTACAGAGTTCAACCAAGAGTATTAAGTAGAACAAAAAAATACTAAAAGGGATAAAGTATTATGTTGTTCATCAACAATCAGGACAAGGGCTAATCAAGTCACTGTTTCTCATAGTGTCCATTTCACTTCAACAGGTTTCCTTTGTGAGCTCGGTTAGTTGTCACCGATCAGGAAGAACATATGATATTTGTCCCTTTGGGACTGGCTTATTTCACTCAGCATGATGTTTTCCAGATTCCTCCATTTTGTTGCAAATGACCGGATTTCATTGTTTTTTTTTTTTACTGCTGTATATTATTCATACATATCACATAATTTCTTTATCCAGTCTACTGTTGATGGGCATTTAGGTTGCTTCCAGGTCTTAGCTATTGTGAATTGAGCTGCAATAAACATTAAGGTGCAGACAGCTTTTTTGTTTGCCAATTTAATTTCCTTTGGGTAAATTCCAAGGAGTGGGATGGCTGGGTTGTATGGTAGGGTTATGTTCAGGTTTCTGAGGAATCTCCAGACTGACTTCCATAGTGGCTTTATCAGTTTACATTCCCACCAACAGTGGGTTAGTGTCCCTTTTTCCTGACATCCTCGCCAGCATCTGTTGTTGGTAGAGTTTTGTATGTGAGCCATTCTAATCAGGGTGTGGTGAAACCTCATTGTGGTTTTGATTTGCATTTCCCTGATTGCTAGTGATCCTGAACATTTTTTCATGTGTCTGTTGGCCATTTGGATTTCCTCTTTTTGAAAAAATGTCTATTGAGGTCCTTGGCCCATCTCTCAAGTGGGTTGTTGGTTTTGTTGTTGTGGAGTTTCATGATCCCTTTGTAGATTCTGGTTATTAACCCTTTATCTGTCACATAGTTTGCAAATATTTTTTCCCATTCTGTTAGTTGCCTCTTCAGTTTCCTGACTGTTACTTTTGCCATACAGAAACTTCTCAATTTGATGCAATCCCAATTGTTAATTTTTGCTTTGACTGCCTGTGCCTCTGGGGTCTTTTCCAAGAAGTTTTTGTCGGTGCCTGTATCTTGCAGGGTTTCTCCAATGTTTTCTAATAATTTGATGGTGTCGGCTCATAGATTTAGATCTTTAATACGGGTTGAGTAGATTTTTGTGTAAGGTGTAAGGTAGGGGTCTTGCTTAATGCTTTTGCATGTGGAAATCCAGTTTTCCCATACCATTTATTGAATAGACTGTTCTTGCTCCAGTAATTGGTTTCAGATCCTTGATCAAATATAAGTTGGCTGTAGATGTTTGGGTTGATTTCTGGTGTTTCTATTCTGTTCCATTGGTCTATCCATCTGTTTCTGTACCAGTACCATGCAGTTTTGATTACCACTACCTTGTAGTATGTCCTGAAATCTGGTATTGTGATGCCTCCAGCTTTGTTTTTATTGTACAAGATTGCTTTAGCTATTTGAGTTCTCCTGTGTCTCCATATGAATTTCAGCATCATTTTTTCCAGATCTGAGAAGAATGTCTTTGCTATTTTGATTGGTATCGTATTGAATCTATAAATTGCTTTTGGGAGAATGGACATTTTGATGATATTGCTTCTTCCAATCCATGAGCATGGAAGATTTTTCCATTTTTTGGTATCCTCTTCTATTTCTTTCTTTTAGATATTGTAATTCTAATTGTAGATATCCTTAATGTCCTTGGTTAATTTTATTCCAAGGTATTTGATTGTTTTTGTAGCTATTGTGAATGGGATTGATCTTAGCAGTTCTTCCTCAGCCGTGGCATTGCCTGTGTATACAAAGGCTGTTAATTTTTGTGCATTGATTTTATATCCTGCTACTTTGCCAAACTCTTCTATGAGTTCCAATAGTCTCTTGGAGGAGTTCTTTGGATCCCCTAAATAAAGAATCATTTCATCTGCAAAGAGGGATAGTTTGAGTTCTTCCTTCCCAATTTGTATCCCTTTAGTTTCCTTTTCTTGCCTAGTGGATCTGCTAAAACTTCCAGAACTATATTGAATAGCAGTGATGACAGTGGCATCAATTTTAATTGATTATTTTGAGAGAAAAAAAGAAAGATCTTCCATCTGTTGGTTCACTTGTCAGATACCTGTAATGGCTGGGATTGGCCAAGGGCAAAAGTCAGGGGCCAGGAACTCAGTTCAGGTCTCCCACATGAGAGGCAGGAACCTAGCGATTTGAGCCATCACTGCTACATCCCAGGGTCTACATTAGCAGAAAGCTGAAGTTGGGAGCAAGAGCTGGCAGTCAAAGGCAGGCCCTGTAATACTGCATCTTAACTGTTAAGCCAGCTCTCTTCACCTCCACCCTATCTCTGACTCCATGCTTTAAAAAACCAAAATAGGGATAATCTGATAATCAATGAATCCAGCAGCAAATGACAGGGAGACAATGATGGTGAAATGCCTCCCAACGTGTAGGAGTTTTTCATCAAATTTGAAAGATACTTAGAAGTGACAGTGTACTGTGGGTAAGGAGGAGGGTTTTTTTTTTTTTTTTTTAAGTTTGCTTGGGAAACAAAGAGGCAAAGAGACAGAGAATGCACTTCCACCTGCTGATTCATTCCCCAAATGCCTGCTTCTGCTGAAGCCAGAAGCCAGAAGTGGGAACTCAATCCAGATCTCTCCCATGGTGGCAGAAATGCAGCTACTTGAAGCATCATCTCTGCTTCCCAGGAAGCAGGAAACTGGAGTTAGGGGTGAAGCTATGATTTGAATCCAGATGCTCTGATATGGGAGGCAGGCATCTTAACTACTAGACTAAATGCCCTGGAATCAAGATCCAACCCAGTATATATACAGTAAGTCAAATAGTATTGCTAAGAGTAGGTGGAAATTAGCTAAAAAAGGGCATGTAGGTTTAAAGGCAGGAGGGAAAGGTTTTAGGGCTTTTAAATTTCTTATCTATGATATTATCAGTTGCCTGAGATATTTCAACTGGATCCTTTGCATTCTTCTATGAATTGAACCCAAGATGAATCCTTAGGGCCGGCGTTGTGGCATAGCAGATAAAGTTGCCACCAGTGATGCTGGCCTCTCATATCTAATCCAACTCCCTGCTAGTGGCCTGGCAGGGGAAGATGGCCCAAGTGCTTGGGCCCCTGCCACTCATGAACTTCTGGAAGAAGCTCCTCACTTTGGCCTGGCCTAGTCCTGGCTGTTGCAGCCACTGGGGAGTGAACCAGTGGATGAAAGATTTTTCTCTCCCCCCACCCCGTAACTCTGACTTTCAACTAACTAACTAACTAACAACTAACTAACTAAATAAATCTTATTATAAAAAGATGAATTTTCTGCTTTCTTGAGCAAAGGCTATAATAAAAGGAAAACCAGATTATTGAAACAAATGGACAAAGAAAACACTTGACACTACACGGAAAAGAACTCAGTATTATGCAGATTATAAGGAATTTGTCATGTTCTCTGCATACTTATTTGAGGAGCATTTGAATTGAGAGGATGTGGGAAATTTAACAGGACACATCATTGTTTACTCTTTAGAGGAAGGAATCAGGAGCAATTACCAAAGCCACCAGGGCAATTCGAGACCCCAAGGGAATCTTGGTAACATTTTTGGCCTTAGAAGAAAGTGACTGGAAAAAATGAGTACACCATGGTTAGGTCAGGAAGTTCCAGATCACTCCACACCCTTATATGAAACAATGGTGCTGTAGAATCCGTGCATGGTGGTAAGTTTCTGTAATTGTTTTCTTCATGCCCTAGTGTGTTTTAAGAAATGTATTATGTCTCTTATGTAGGAGGAGCATTTGTGGGATGGAATGGAAGGAAAAGAATGGTCAGTAGAAGTTCTGAGTTGTTACCTACAGCCCTTCTTCAGTGGTGTAACAAGGAAGTCTGGCTGACTGGGCTCATCAGAACCTGAGCCTGATGAATTCAGTGGCTTTGGCTAGAATCCTGTGAAAGTCATTTTCCTTCATGCAGAGCATTCCCTTCAGGGGTGCTAGGCAGCCATCTTGTAAATCTGTTCATATGTCTGGGTGAGAGAGTGACCTGGTCAGCATAGCCACAGCACTCACTGGCAGGTTTGCTATGTGGGAGTTCTCAAGGAGGCTACATCAACAGATACCTAGAAGAGGATGAAAAGCAAAGGAAGCAGAACCATTTCTGGTTGAATTCAATGATTGTGCATAACTAGGACAATTCAAGTTCAGGCTTCCTCACTGGCTAATCTTTCTCCTGAATAATTTAGATAATGGCTCTCTTTGATTTAATTTTGTTCTTTCAGTATAGCCTTTAGAATAAGATTGAACATCTAAAGTCAATGAAAGAGTCAGATAATTAATTTGTCATGTGAATTTTGTTCTGATAGACAAGAAGTTTTGATATATTGAAATATAAAGTCCATTAATTATATTATATGTTTATTCATGTTAATTTATTTTTAAATAGACTTTGTTATTTTAGAAGTTATAAATTTATAGAAAAATTATGATTTTTATACAGAGGCTATTATGTACCCCTCACTCAGTTTTCCAAAATATTCCATCTTGTGGTAATGTGGCTCATTTATTATAACTAATGAATCAATATTGATAGATTATTATTAATTAAACTAACAGTTTCAATAGCTTGGTGTTCTATGATTCTCCTGGATCTATGGTGTAGTGTCCTCATTAATTTTAGAAAATTCTTGGCTATTATCGCCTCAAATTTTTTCATGTCCTTTTCTCTTTCTTCTTCTGGTATTCTAATTATGTATATAGATGCTCCACTTGATCTGAGGTTATATCCTGTTAAATCAATCATAAGTTGAAATTATAAGTTGAAAACATATTCATTACACCTAACCTCTAACCTACTAGCAACACAATGTGCTGCAAAGCCTCAACGATTTCCCCTCATAATTGCACAGCTGACTGGGAGTCACAGCTTGCTGTCACTGCCCACCATCGTGAGAGAATATCATACAGCATATTACTAGCTGGCAAAAAGTTCAAAACTAAATTTGAAGTATAATTTCTACTCAATGTGCATAGCTTTTACAATGCCAAAAAGCCAAAAATTCGTAAGTCAAACCATCACGGGTGGAGGACTGCATGTTTATTATGCCTTTGATATTTTCCCATAGTTCTTTCATGTTTTGTTCTCCCCTCCCCATTTAGTCTTTTTGAATTCTAGTGTAGGAAGCTTCTAATGACAAATATTCAAGCCCCCTCTTTTTACCATAGCCATGTCTAATCTTTTAATGAGTCCACCAAAATATTGTTTTTTTTTTAATTTATTTATTCATCTTGAAAGGAGAATAATAGAGGGAGAGAGAGAGAGAGAGAGAGAGAGAGAGAGAGAGAGAGAGAAAGTCTTTCATCCACCAGTTTATTTCCCAAATGGCTACAATAGGTAAATTGGTCCAGGCAAAAGCTAGGAGCAGGAGCTCTGTTCAGATCTCCCACATGGGTGACAGGCCCCAAACACCAGAATCATATCCTGTCATGTTTAATGGCATAATAGCAAAAAGCTATAGCAGAAGCAGAACAGCTGGGACTATAATCAAAGTTGACATGGGGTGCTGGCAAGCAGTGGTTTAACGCATTGTGTAATAACACCAATTCCAGAATTCTTCATTTCTGTAACAAAAAGTTTTAAACTGAGCTAACATCCCAGGATAACTCCTAATTAATGAGGGTTACAATTTCTCTCTCTTTTTTTTTTTTGGCCAGGCAGAGTTAGGCAGTGTGAGAAAGAGACAGAGAGAAAGGTCTCTCTTCCATGGTTTACCCCCCAAATGGCCACCATGGCCGGTGCGCTGTGCCGATCCAAAGCCAGGAGCCAAGTGCTTCCTCCTGGTCTCCCATGCGGGTGCAGGGCCCAAGCACTTGGGCCATACTCCACTGCACTCCCGGGCCACAGCAGAGAGCTGGACTGGAAGAGGAGTGACAGGGACAGAATCTGGCGCCCCAACAGGGACTAGAACCCGGGGTGCAGGCTCCACAGGTGGAGGATTAGCCAAGTGAGCCGCGGCGCCAGCTGGGTTACAATTTCTAACATTTCTTTGTGATTCTAAGAATTTGTGTCTTTCTTCTTATATTTTCCATTTTTTTCATGTTGTATACTTTTTGTATTACCGCTCTTAACATATTAATAATAAGTTAATCGTAGTAATTTTAGATTTTCTGTCATAAATCTGTCAGTTAGATACTAATATTTGTTTTTCACTTAGTTTCTCTCTCTCTCTCTCTCTCTCTCTCTCTCTCTCTGTCATTCTTTCTTTGCTTTTGCATTTTAGTAGCCCTTGTAATTTTTATTAAAAGACATATGTAATTAGGAAATAATGCAGGGGCTGGCGCTGTGGTGCAGCGGGCTAATGCCCTGGCCTGAAGCACCGGCATCCCATATGGCTACAGGTTCTAGTCCTGGCTGCACCTCTTCCAATCCAGCTTTCTGATATAGCTTGGGAAAGCAATAGAGGATGGCCTAAGTCCTTGGGCCCCTGTGCCCATGTGAGTGACCTGGAAGAAGCTCCTGGCTGCTGGCTTTGGATCACCACAGCTCTGGCCATTGCAGCTAATTTGGGAGTAAACCATCAGATGGAAGACCTCTCTCTCTCTCTGCCTCTTCTCTTTTTGTTTAACTCTGACTTTCAAATAAATAAATAAATCTTTTTTTTAAAGGAAATAAGGCAAATAGGTCTTTAGTGTGAGATTTGATGTAGATATGTCTAGGAGTTGGCTATGTTTAATGTTTGCTGTTGCTATAGATAGCAGAGTCTTCAAATTATTCAAATGTTTTTATTTCCCTGTTGTGATTGAGTTTCCCTTAGAATTCCTCCTTATATAAAGCTTGTAATTTGCCCTTTTGCAGCTCTTATCTACTATTATACTAGAGCCCTGCTGATGTGGTGGTAAGGGGAAGGAAAGCATCCTCTAATCTTATAATTAAAGCTATATTTTGCTTGGGCCTGTTAGTATCATGAGTGTTTTGGTCCTCTCCTTTCTTTCTTCCATCCCCACTTTGCAGGTGAGACAGGAAGGCTATAACTGAGTCAGTACCCCTATGTCTATGTGGGATAAGGCTCTCATTAGCTCTTTTTTCCTGGAGAGTATGCTTTTATTATAAGAATGTTCTGGATGTATTTGAATATGGTTACTTTGCACTCTCACACCTGACAGAGCCACAAGAGTTATTTCGTGGTTCCTCACCTTGGCATTCTGCTGGGATTCCTAGGAGTAAAACTCATAAACACGTAGCGCGTTCCCTAAAATTTTGACTCCCTTCAAATGTTTCTTTTTTTTATTTGACAGGTAGAGATATAGATAGTGAGAGAGAGCGACAGAAAGAAAGGTCTTCCTTCCGTTGGTTCACCCTCCAAATGGCTGCTATGGCCAGTGCTGTGCCGATCTGAAGCCAGGAGCCAGGGGCTTCTTCCTGGTCTCCCATCTGAGTGCAGAGGCCCAAGCACTTGGGCCATCCTCCACTGCCCTCCCGGGCCACAACAGAGAGCTGGACTGGAAGAGGAGCAACTGGGACTAGAACCTGGTGCTCATATGGGATGCTGGTGCCACGGGTGGAGGAATAACCAAGTGAGCCACGGTGCCGACCCTCTCAAATGTTTCTAACTTCCATGCCAGTCCACAACAACCCCCATTATTGCTTCACAAGTACCCCTTAGAGTTTACTACTAGTTTATGACTCCCAATAAGCAGATATTGACCATGATTCTCTGTATTCACTGTTTCTCCAGATTTGGGATGATTTGCCCTGCAACCTCAATTATCTGAATAGTTTAGTACAAGTTCTGATCTTTCTGTTTGATCAGATTTTTTCTTATTTTATGAATAGGTGTTTTAGTCAGTATTTTTCAAGTTTATTTGAAAATCAAAGAAATAAATAGAAACAGTGAGACAGATAGAAAGAAATCTTCCTCTGCTTGTTCACTTCCCAAATGACCTCAATAGCCAGGGCTGGGCCAGGCTGAAGCAAGGAACCTGGAACTCAATCTTGGTCTCCCATATGGGTGGCAGGAACTTGAATACGTGAACTATCAGAGTTGCCTCCCAGGGTTGCATTTGTGGAAATCTGGATCAGAAGTGGAGCCAGGAACTCAACCCAGGCTCTCTAATACCAGATGTGGACATGTCAAGTGGCAAATTAATCACTGCCTCATCACGTGCCCCTTGGTCAGCTGCATGTTACTTCAACTGAAATACCCGAGATGAGCAACTTAGAAGGCAAGATGTTTTATTGTAGCTTCACAGTCAAAGATTGGCTGCCTTTATTAGTCTGGCATCTGGTGGAGGCTCCAATGGTGGAGTTTCGGTGGAGGAATGACCACATGGTAAGTCAGGATGAAAAAAGAGACACAGGGAGCACTCTGCTTATATCACCAACCCTTTAGAGATAACTACATTCTGAGAACAAACCTCCAGTGACTTAAGGACCTCCCACTAGACTTACCTCCCATATGCCACAATCGGATCAAGTTTCCACATAAATTCAGCAAACCGTCAACCGTTAGCATAGACTTTGGGGTTTAAATGTCTGCAGGAGTATGAGGAGCCAAACTCTGTTCCAACCATAATAATGAGAGTGATGACTTCTAAGCTATTTACATAATTGGAGTTGAAACTGATAGTTCTAGCAAATAAAAAAGAGAGAAAGTAGCTTTTGCCTCAGAATCAATTTGATAGTGTCTTTGGGTGTCCTTTCCAATAAAAAAAGTATTTTTACTTAGATATAATACTTGGTCCCACAATCAGGAAAGTAAGTGTAGTTTCTGTGATATTGGACTATCTAATTTTCATGCTGTCTTTCTCATCTATCTGCGTTGTCACTTTGGTCAAATTATTTAAGTTGTCTGTGTCTCAGTTTCCTCATTGATAAAGTGCCCCTCAATGTGATGTTGTATGAATCAGGTGACTAGTTACCTATTTATTAGAATAATACTTGGTATGTGGTAAGCACTCAATAGAGGTGAAGTGTTATATAACCAGTCTTTCTTCCCCATTTTGCGCTCATCAGCCCTGTCTTTTTGTGATGAGTCAATGGCTTTCTTTCCAGGTCTGAATTTCAGCAAAGGGGAGTGGGATGGTTTTTGTTTTTTTGTTTTTTTGTTTTTTTTGCCAGCTTAATATCCCACTTTAAATTGCTGGCATATAAATTTAAAACCAATCTCACTTTTAAAGGCTTTGCTAATTTACTGAGTCCAGCAAATAATTCCTGTGCCTAGTGCCTACAGGGTATAGTATAATATGTACCATTCTGGTTTGGCATTGGTTCCCCTGATAAACTCTTTTCACTCCCTGCCCACCCAATCACCCTTCTCTTATGTGCAATTATGTTCTTTGGCCATTGCATTTCATGTAATCGTAGCATTTAGGTTTGAACCTGTGCCCAGAGGCCTGTGGGCAGTGGGCAAATTTAAAGAAATGGAATAAATGAAGGGGAATAAATGTACAGGGTAAAAAGTAAATGGCCAATACCATCCAGAGAAAAAGCCCAAAGTAGCTTCCAACTAGCAAGAACAGGAATAATTTTAGAACAAATCAGTAATATAAACAAGGTAAATGAAAAAATTTCATTTGCAAATGCACTAGATCTGTGCTTTCCACATGACTTCTTGGTCTTTGCTTTAGGAGAGCATTATGACTCTCTTTGGGCAAATGATGTGCCTTGACCAGAAACCAAGGTACATCAGTCTTTGCTCTGTTCTTTTCTCAGTTGTCCAAGGTTATATTGAGACTGTGGACTGATTTGATCTTCCCTTGCTAGCTCCATTTAGAATAGCATTGTGTGCAATGAATGAGTCTACACCAACATAGGGGCTCTTAATTTCTCTGTATACCCCTCTTTCATTTGGTTGTTCGCTTCATTTCTATGTGTACCTTGTTGCACTTAGGTTCTGTTCTGTTTCCTCCTTGGTGTATTTAAGTGGCCCTCAAAGCAGCTGGTCACATGCATATGCTTTCAACCAGATGGCTGTACCAGAGTTAAGAGTCAGAAAGAACTCATATATGAGACATTCATGTATTTTGCTAATTTATAGCAAATCACACACACACACACACACACACACACACAGTTGATAAATAGGGAGAACTTTTATTTATGGGTTTGTTTTGTTGGTACACTCTTCTTGAGCGATAACCACACCTTACAATATCAGTTCTCACCATTATAACAAATACCTGAGAAGAGCTACTTTTGATGGAAGATTTATTTTGGCTTATAGTTTTGGGAGCTACTATCCAAGAATGCGTGGCCCCACTGGGCTTCTGTTTGTGAAAGGCAGTGAAGAGGGCTGTGGCTGATGGAAGGAGTACAGTGAAGGTATTCCACGGTGAGCCAGGAAGCAGAGTCAGGGAACATACTCATCTACATGGTCTTTCATGAAAAGCCATTTTGATTTGATCACAGAGCTCTACCCCAGCAATGGAATCCAACCCAATCACTTCCCAAAACCCAACCTTAGAGAGCATAATTGCATTACCTTCTGAGCAACGCTGACATAAGAATTTGGGGTCTAAATGTCTTCCTGAATTGAGGAGCCAAATCATATTTAACTACTCACTTAAATACTTAGAGCACTTTGCACTTGACATAGCGCATTTAACACATACAATGATGGACAAAGCCAGGAATCCGTAGTTAGAATATCTGGTTCAAATCCTGCCTTTACCAATATTTAATTCTATAATATAAGGCAGGTAATTTAAACTTTCTAAGCATAATGTCTTCATGTGTTGAATGGAGACTATCATTATGTTTGTGTGTAGCATCCATGTTGGAATGTGTTAGATATTCCTCACAAAATAAATGTAAAAGCACTTGGTAAACTCCAAAGAAATGTATAAATATTGGTTGTGACTAAACTTTCCGGCCATCATATGAGAGAATTAAAGCAAATGTTTTAAATGTTTTTCTTCTCATTAGAAAATGAAGGGATTAAGCACAAAAAACACTGTTTGTTCTCTGCCTGAATGGCTGCCTCTTCTGTAGGAACATACCTGTAGATGCTTCTCCTACTCACACCCAACTGGTTGAGTCTCTCTATGGCAGGTGCCCTTAGGCCTTGGGGCAGACCAGGAGTACCAAAGAGCTAATACCTCAGCAGTGACCTGATGAATGAGGGACAGGAGTAAGCAGGTAAATTCCTGGCTCCTTCCTCCTCTGGCAGAGGTGATACTGTGTTCTACATAGTGTGTCAGAGTCCTGAGACGGGCTGTGGGCTTGGTTTACCATTTTTTCACAGGCTCACAGTGCTGCCTGGTTTTCCCCTCACAATAGCATCTCTGCAAAAATCTACTTACACCAAAATCCTTGTTTTGTGGTATGAGTTTGGGAGTACTCAGATTAAACAATGAGGCCTTCAGAAATGTATGAATCTTATAAATGGTCACATAACACTTGAGGGACAGGGAGTCATAAGCCTTTTCTTTTGAAATACACTATCATTGCACTAAAGGCTTACACAGGCATGGCCCTGAGCAGCAGTTTTGTTGGCTTTTGAAAAAATAAAACAATACTAATTAGAAGAATAAAAGCTAGCATTTTTCTCCTTTATACTTAGATTTGTATAGCATATTTTACAAAGACAGAAGTGGGAGTTGAAGTCTTAGGATAAATAGGTAAAAGTCTCGCTGCTAATAAAAATGAGACCTGGAAAACCAGGGTTGTGTATGAGCTAAGGTTTTTAAAAAGTTCTGAAGCCATAGAAATGAATTTTATACAATCATCTGGTAAGAATAATAAGAGATTGACATTTCTACTTAGGAAAGATGTCAAAAAGTTAATCAAAGTGGAACCATTTATTTCTTTGTCATTTTTTCACCTGTCTTTTGAAGAACAGTCTTAAAATGATGAAATTTGTCCCTTATCTGCTTAAGATCTTATTGACTCTCAAGTTTGGAGAAGAGCTTCTATGAGATTATTTAGCAGCTTGCAATTCAGTCTTGTCTCAGGCCTAGATACCTTTCAACTTTGTATATTAAAGAATTTAGAAGTTATTAAAACAGTAATTTCAATAATTATCAAAATATTGGGAAGATTTAGAGATGTGTAAAAAGTCTGGACACATAAATCTATAATATATCAGTGTTATACAAATACATAAATTTTCTCTAAACAAAAATGAGCCTAAAGTGGATTATTAGCATATAGTTATTTAATATTTTGGAAAAGGAATTGTTCAAAATTTGGACCAAGAAAGGCCTACTAAAATAGATTATAACAATTGCCTTTTGAAATTTTGACTCCATTATCAGTTGCAAATTAGGACTTGCTTTTGTGTAGTGAAAATTGTATATACACAATAGATTATGCTGATTTGCAGTTCCTCATGACAACCAGATATATTAAGTGAAGAAATCTTCACTGAATAGAATTTTCACTTATATTCAAAACTTACCAAACAACGCCATTGGCTTATTGCTGAAAGCATGACTGCTAACTTTCTATTATTGAGTTTGGAAATAGTGTCGTTGGTTTGGATTTGTCATATCTGAGTTCAAATTCTGGATCTAACAATTTCTAAGTGCATCATTAAATTTTGCTTGTTTAGTTTCTTTAGCTACAAAATGGAAATAAAAATGAATATTCATTTCATAGCATTATTGTGATTATTAGATGAAATAAAGTACAACAAAGAACTTTACAAATTGCAGAGCCTTAGGCATATGCTAGTTATTGTAAAACTGCATTTAAATATTCAATTGAGTTAAAATCTGAATGCTGAATGTTCTTTTTATGTCAGAATAAAAATATAAAATGGTCTCTCTGTCTTCAGAGAGAGTTCAATACTTTGCTAAGTTAAAAATCCAGCCCACTTTTATGTTAAGTACAAAAATCAGTTCATCTGGTTGTTATGGTAAGGTTGCTTAGCCATAGGGTCAGCAAACTCAGCTGATGTGCAGAGTCTGTCCAACTATCTGCTTTATAAGTTAAGTTTTATTGCCATATAGCTGTGTCTATTTATTGTCTGTTGCTGCTTCTGAGTCACAATGGCAGAGCTGAATAGTTGTTGCAGAGAATTTACAGCTCATAAAACCAAAAATATTTACTTTCTTGTACTTTATAGAAAAAGTTTTGTGATAGCTGTATATAGGGAGGGTGTGATAGCATTTCAAAATAGTTTATGGGGAATAAAATTGAAGATAAACTTACTTTGCTACAAAAATTTTGGAAAATATTCTGAATAATCCATGCATATTTTTCAAGAAATTTTTTAAAGATTCATTTGTTTATTTGAAAGGCAGAGTGATAGAGAGCGAGGGAGAGGCAGACAGATATTACCTAAGTACTTAGGTCAAAATCTGTTGCCTCCCAGGTACATCAGTGGGAAATGCGGAGTAGCCTAGACTTAAACCAGCATTTTGATATGAAATGCACACATCCCAAGGGTGGTTTAACCCATGGCACCACAATGACTGCCCTGGATTTCCAAATAAGCTTATCTTTTAACTCTAGTTTCCCTGAATTTTTGAAGTACTCTCATGTTTAAGAAAAGGCAATTCTGGAGTTTATAAATTACAATAATTGGAATGGTAGTCCAGAATTCTAGAGTGTGTGCACATTTTGTGTGATAAATTCATAATAAGTTATTAATTTGTGTGAGCTCATAGAGAGCATAACACAAAGAATATGACTTTGGAGCACTCCTGAGAAATGTCTATGGTTTTGGAATCTTAGGAGTTAGCCTGAGGAACCATTAGAGAAGAGACCCTCCAAAGGGAACCAAGGGTTGCATTAGAACTGCCTGGCTGAAGCTTTCTGATTTTCCTTTGATGAAAGGACTGGACGAGTGTTATTAGGAATCCAATCCTTCCTGACAGCTGAAAGAATTCTCCCTGCAACTTTCAGAAACTCCAAGCATTGTGTTGCTGAAAAATGCATTACTTGCAATAGTAGTTGTTTTGTGCTAAGATCCTGATTTAGTGAACTTTTTGTAGCAGTTGGACTCAGTCGTACTTGAAATGGGTAATTGCTTTTACTAAAGTAATTCTAATGTAAACACAAATCTTCTTTAAGAGGCTTCAAATTAATTCAGTGCCTTTCCAAGAGCATTTCCAGGTAAGAAGATTACTCTGATTTCTGCTTCATAGTTCAAGGATAGACGAAAGCATTAAGAAATAGATTTTTGAACTGGCCAGAGGTGGTGGTCCAGATAATGCTGGAGCTTAGCCATAGTGGTGTGTTTAATGGTAAGCTTTGCTTATGAATTAGAGCCAATGGACAATTAAATATTGATAGTCAAAACTAATTATGAATTTATTATATATTTTGGGGATCAGGTATTTGGTTTGTCAAGTATATGATTTTGTATTGTAGATGCCTATCTTCCCTGTGTCTTCCCAAGGCCTTCCCTCTCTCCATGTCTGTGTCCTAATTGCCTTTTTTTGTAAAAGCCCTAAATATATGGAATTCAGATTTAATGATTTTATTGTACTTTAATCACCTCTATAAAGACCCTGTCTCCAAGTACAGCCACATTCTGTCCCACTGGGGAGTAGAACTTCAACATACAAATACTGGGAGGTGTAATTTAGCCCCTAACATTGATATTTTCCTAGCACATGTCTATTAGTATACTAACCAATGATTCTTTTTGATTGGTCAGTGTCAGATTGATTACCAATAACCACATATTCAGAATATCACCTCTACACGTTGGTAAGTTTAAGAAATAAATATGGATCAATAACTATTCATAAGTGAAGAACAATCACAAGAACAAAAATAAAATATATAATTTTTAAACCAGAAGGGAAAATAAATTGATCTATTCAGTAAAGTGTAGAAAAGAGAAAAGGGAGGTAAAATATACAGGAAATGGAAAATACAAAATGAAAGAACAGATTTAAATAAAAAGTAAATTAAATGTAATGGATAAAACATTTATTGAAAAGACTTGATTTTAAAAAGGCATAATAAAACACTGATTCCAAAAAATACAAGTAAAATAAAAGATATTGGAAGATAAAAAAGAAACAAGATATTCAGATAATATGAATGCAAAGAAATATTGGGTAGACATCTTAATAATTGACAAAAAAAATTAAAAGCTAAAAGTTTAAAAAAGGGCAAAGAAGAATGTTATCCACAGTAGATGGTGCAATAGAATACAAATATATAACTTTAATAGATTATGTGCCTAATAAAATACCTGTAAAATAAATAAAATAACTTCATTTGGTTTATTCAACTTTTCTCATGACAGTTTAGACATTGTATATTTTTTCTGGAGATTTATTCATTCTTTCTGGCTTTCAAATTATGTGTTTCACTGGTGCCGCGGCTCACTAGGCTAATCCTCCGCCTGCAGCGCCGGCACACCAGGTTCTAGTCCCGGTCAGGGCGCTGGATTCTGTCCTGGTTGCCCCTCTTCCAGGCCAGCTCTCTGCTGTGGCCTGGAAGTGCAGTGGAAGTGCACCCCATGGGAGACCAGGAGAAGCACTTGGCTCCTGCCATCGGATCAGCGCGGTGTGCCGGCCGCAGTGGCCATTGGAGGGTGAACCAACAGTAAAAGGAAGACCTTTCTCTCTTTCTTTCTCTCACTGTCCACTCTGCCTGTCCAAAAAAAAAAATGGATACTATTTATTGATTATTTTATGCTACACACTCTGCTTAGTACTTTATACATGTTATCTAATATTCATATCAGTCCTGTGAAGTAGGCTCATACTTCTACTTTAATTTTTGAGATAAAATATTTTAGTTCACATTATAGTCAAAGGCTTAATGCTCCACTAAATGAAGAATTCAACAAGTAAAAATACCATAATTCAGCTGGAATATAGGCAATGGCTATAAACAATAATTAAATAAAATACATGTATTTCATTAATATACATAATATTTTAAAATAACCACACACCATTCAAACTATATCATTGTTAGCAATTTATTTGACAAAGATATAAATAAAATTTGATGAAACAATATTTTCAGCAATACTTACACAAAAGACTTGTTTTCCCTCTCTCTCTCTCTTCCCCTCCCTCCTCCCTCCCTCCCTCCCTCCCTCTCTCCCTTCCTTCCTTCCTTCCTTCCTTCCTTCCTTCCTTCCTTCCTTCCTTCCTTCCTTCCTTCCTTCCATCTTCTTTCATAATTAAGTAACTGAACTTATAATAAAATTTATTTTACATGTACAAAGTCTCAGAGCTAATATGTGGCAGAGCTGGGACTTTGTAGCCTAGCATTGATAAAGGCTTACTTCTTAACCACAAAGCTTTGGGATACTCTTGGATGTAGGCAGTGATCCACATTTACTTAATAGGATACAAATGGACAAAATGAAGGGAATTTGTAAGCAAGACTATTCCTCATCTTAATTGTTGGTTTTCATGGAATAATAAAGGTACCAAGGAGAGTTTTTGAAAGCATAATCTGGAAAATGACCAACTCTACCATCCTGAGTGAATCATTTTTAGAAAATGTCTGGCTTTTGGGAATCCTTTATGGAAATCTACTTTGCCTGAGTGCTGTCTGATAATACACAGTTTTTATTGCTGCTGTGTATGACATTGCATTTAGTCTCTTAAGAATGTCCTCCTTCTCTTAGTGGACACAGGAAGCCACTGGAGAGATGGGTTGGCCCATAGACAAGGGCGATTCCAGACAAGGACATCACTGCCTAGGTTTTGTCCTTAAGGGAGGGATGCTTCTGTTCTGTCTTCCACAGGGACACAGTAACAGCGTCTCTCTTTTAAGGCTCCTCTCAGTTTTCAAATAAGTGTAATTTTCAAACCTACGTTGCATTCCAAAGAAATTTTTTTCAGAAATGCTTTTGTACTTAACACCTCTGTGAACTCTGTGACCATACACCCTCATCTGGAAGGTCTATTCAGAGGTGGCTGAGGAGGCTGCCAAATTCTACCTCTGAACCCTATCATTTCTGCATTATAAATGCCTTTTTCCCCCTGACAGCTGGAATTAAATGTTCAGAGGCATTTGGATTAGATTTGAATTGCTTAGTCAAATCTTAGTCACCTTTCCACACACAGAATCTCTAACCCAGGAAAGGATATTTTTTGAGCCCAGAGAAGCAACCAAAGGGGGATATTTTACTCACATGTTCCAAGTTAGAGTTAGTTAGGTTTTGCTAGTTGTCTTGAGGAAAACATGAGCTCATCACAGAGTTGGCTCACAAAAGCTGTTGTTTGGACTGTTCTCAACCGATATTTTCCCATGAGGAAGCTCTTTCTGTAATTCTGAACCAAGTAAATGTTATTTTCGATTAATTGTCAAAATCAAACATACCACCATATTAAGTCTCCATCATGGCTACAATATGTGGTTTCACACTCTCTTAAATCATTGATTTATTTGCCCATCAACAAAAACTTACTGAGTTTAATGTATATTTGCTCCTTTAGTCTGCTCAGTAACTCCATTAGTTATTGGGGACTTCCCTTTCCCAGTTGTATATGGACCATGGTCTGTAGCAGTATCTGTTATAGTTACTTCCCACTCCTAACCTAGTCGCAGAAATGGATGGCCATCCAGACTGGGCCAGTTGTGGTAACTGATCAAGGATGAGGTTGTGACTCAAGTGGGGCCAGATTGGCAAAGACAAGTCCCCTTTCTGCGGGAAGCCTATGAATCTAGAATTATGTATAGCCATCTTCTCTGCACAGTCTGTTTGGGGAAAGAAGCCAACACAGTGGAGGAAAGCAAAGCTTTGGCTGCTTCATTTGAGTCTTAGAAGCCGAAATTGAGTCGTTACAAGTATGTAATCCAAATTCCACTTTCAAATTTGATTTTGGTTTCTGTTCATTATAAGGAAAAATGTCATTATTAATATACTATTATCTCTTGGGGCCGGCGCTGTGGCACCAGCGGGTTGACTCCCTGGCCTAAAGCACCAGCATCCCATATGGGCACTGGTTCTAGTCCTGGCTGCTCCTCTTCCAATCCAGCTCTCTTATATGGCATGGGAAAGCAGTGGAAGATGGCCCAAGTCCTTGGGCCCCTGCACCCACATGGGAGATCTGGAAGAGACTCCTGGCTCCTGGCCGATCAGCACAGCTCCGGCCATTGTGGCCATCTGGGGAGTGAACCATTGGATGGACCTCTCTCTCTCCCTCTGCCTCTCCTCTCTCTGTGTAACTCTTTCAAATAAATAAATGAATCTTTAAAAATATACTATTATCACCTATGTACCAGATGCTTTGTTAGGTAATGGGGAGAGAAACAGGAATTACACAGTTTAGTGTCATTAGGTTACAGTATTGAAATATAGAAAGAGTGCTATGCAAAATAGAGATTATGGTTTAGAGCTATTGAGATTTTTTGAACATAGGAGTTAAATGGCAAGCTGTTTTTTTTTTTCAAGATTTTTATTTATTTATTTTACAAGTAGAGTTACAGACAGTGAGAGAGAGAGACAAAGAGAAAGGTCTTCCTTCCATTGGTTCACTCCTCAAGTGGCCGCAACGGCTAGACCTGTGCCGATCCAAAGCGAGGAGCCAGGCGCCTCCTCTAAGTCTCCCATTGCAGATGCAGGGGCCTAAGCACTTGGGCCATCCTCCACTGCTTTCCCAGGCCACAATACAGAGCTGGACTGGAAGGGGAGCAACCGGGACCAGAACCGGCACCTATATGGGATGCCAGCACCGCAGGCGAGGATTAACCTAGTGTGCCACGGCGCCGGCCCCTTGGAGTGTGCTTTTTACTCTAGTATACCATGGAGTGTAGATGAAAAAGGGATGGCCAGATTTGGATGGTGAATTTGTGGTGAGCAACAGGTTTTAAGGGTTTTGGATTAAAGTGTGATTCTGGTCATAGACAGCCAGATCTATACAATGTAGAGTGATACTGTGGTTTTAGGATCATTGGGATTGAGTACAAAATATTCCCATTTTGGCTAACCATGTTTTGAATTTACATCACATTTCTTAACATAGATATCATATAATTTGATATTAATAATATATGTTTTAGCCCTTGCTTATCCAGGCTTGTATATAAGAATTTTGACTCCTGCACACAAGTCAAGATGGTTCTCCTTCTGTATATTTTACTTGCTTTCCTCTGTTATTTTTCAAGTTTTGCTGTGTATTTCTTGAGATTTGATAGCTGATACATGCAAATCACCAAGTACAACATTCCTAACAAAAATGTTCATAGGAGGGAATATATTTTACTGTCCTGAGTACCAAACCCATTATCTAATTTATACCTGTTTCTGAATCGATGCATTAGTTTTCTATTGCTGCTGTAACAAATTACAAAAACCAGAGTGGCTTTAGATAATAAAATGTTTGTATTTTGCATTTTTGAGAGTCTGGAGCCCTAAATCAGTCTCAGGATCAAAATCCAAGATGTGAGCTTGTTCCTTCTGAGGCTCTAGGGAGAATCCTTTTCCTTATTGTCTCAGCTTCTGTAGATCACCTGTGCTTGTTGTCTCTTAGCCACTCCATCCATCTTCAAGGCTAGCAGAGTAGCATCTTCAATTTCTCTCTCAGACCTCTGATTTCATTGTCAAATTGCCTTCTCCCATTCTGATCCTCTTGCTTCTTTCTTGTTAGCAGCTTTGCAATTTCATTGGACCTCCCCAAATAATTCAGAATGATTCTTCCATCTCAAAGTCCTTAACTTAATTAGACTTGCAATGTGCCTTTTGTCATGTATGGTAATAAACTTATAAATTTAGGGACTAGAACCTTGACATCTTTTTGAAGAAGGAGTATTTGCCTTATAGAATGAATTATTTTAATATGAATTGATGTGTAATCTTGCTGGTTGCTAAAATGTTTTCAGAGATGTTTCTCTCTTTGCTGTAGTAATGGAGATGGTCTGGAAGCATGAAATCCCATGAGATGAAGGTATAATAAAACATTTTTGTTTTATGAGACAGTAAGACAGTGAGAATGAGAATGTGTGTATGGGTGTCTGTGTGTATATGAGAGAGAAAGAGAAAGAGAGAGAGAGAGAGTGCTGCTCCATGAGCTGGTTAACTCCTTAAATGCCCACAATGGCTAGGGTTAGGCTGGGGAGCTAGAAAGAAATAGTAGTACTAAAACACGTTGCTCTTTTCCAACTGCCCTGGGATTGGCTTTTCTCCCAGAGGGAGGAAGATGAAGCAGGTGAATGATTGGCTGTTCTGTGCTCACTGGTGTCCCTGTGTCTGCTTGACTGAGGAAGATGGATTTCTCTGGGTGCTTCTATGTGCCATTTCTTTTGGGGTCTGCTCTAGGCTTATGCTTTGGTTCTTGAGGGAAACATCTGCTATTATTGCCAAGATTCTACCATTGTCATTTGTCTTCAGTCCTCTTGTGTTTATTGGAAAGCTTCATGGATCATTATAGTAGCCTCCCACCTGACATTTTCTGTATCATTTCTACCCCTGACTTGCTGTTTACTTCTCCTGTTTTACTATCATGTCTACATATATCTTCTTACCAGATGTGTTGTTTTGGTAGAGATTTTGCCAAATGTTTTATCTTTTGTTTCTCTCTTAGATCCACAGCTTTACACAAAGGAAACTCTTCATGTGTATGTAGTTTTCTTTTATTTTTTTTTCCTTTACTCCATCATCTCCCTTTTTCTCTAGCCCTACACCAAACATTTCTTCACCTCTTGGTTAAATGTTGTCATCTTTCCTTAATGCCATTTCAAGAATATACTTTGGCTTTTTCTTCCTGGGTGTCTTCTTTCTCCTGGGGTCCCTAGCATGAACAGACCTTTGGCGTTTCCTATTCCAATAAGTCATGTCTTCAGCTTACAATCATTGCAGGAGGTGCTTTTTCTGACCATGGGTTAATGTTACCAGAAAGGGGCTTGGATATTGTCATGTAGCTGGTTAAGCCACCTATTGGGACACCTGCATTCCATATCAGCATACCTGGTTCAAGTCCTAGCTTTTTTATTTATTTTTATTTTTTTGGACAGGCAGAGTTAGACAGTGAGAGAGAGAGACAGAGAGAAGGTCTTCCTTCCGTTGGTTCACTCCCCAAATGGCCGCTGCGGCCGGTGTGCTGTGCTGATCCGAAGCCAGGAGCCAGGTTCTTCTCCTGGTCTCCCATAGGGTGCAGGGCCCAAGCACTTGGGCCATCCTCCACTGCACTCCCGGGCCACAGCAGAGAGCTGGCCTGGAAGAGGAGCAACTGGGACAGAATCCGGTGACCCGACCAGGACTAGAACCTGGTGTGCCTGTGCTGCAGGTGGAGGATTAGCCTAGAGAGCCGAGGCACCGGCTGAAGTCCTAGCTTTTTGATGATATGATCTTGGGAGGCTGCATGTGATGACTAGGTGGTTGACTCCTTGCCACCCAAGTGGGACGTGTAATGGATTTCCAGGCTGATGTTTTTGGCATGGCCCAGCCATGGTTGTTGTGAGTATTCGGGGAGTGAAACAGCAGATGGAAGATCCTTGGTGCTTCACTTTCTTGCCCTTAAACTTAAAAAATGGTTATGATAGAAAATTTAAAAATGATCACCAGGAGGTTTTCTTTGGGAGTAGTGCTTATGGGAGAGAAGCACCCTGGAAAGAGGAGAGCCTTCACATTTAAATGTAAACATGATACCATGTATAAGCCATTTTATAGTACCTGCCACATGTTAATGTTTAGTAATTAGTAATATTCATCACTGGTTTATTATGGGACAATATTTTGGGAGTTTATGATAGGGATTCCTTGCAACATTCATAGATTGTGCAACCCCATATTGATCTAGTCACAGGACATTTAAGATCAATTTAGGAACAGGGAAAGGAATATGACTGAGGTTGGAAGTCAGAGAAGGAATATTTGGTTCACTAAGATGATCAGTTTGGGGCAGGGTTATCACCTCATCTTTAGAAGATTTCACTAAAAAATGGATGCAGCTGGGGGGCATCATGTTGAGTGAAGTAAGCTGAACAGAGAAAGACAAACACTGCGTGTTCTCCCTTGTATGTGGGAGCTAAAATTAAAATCAAACAACAAAAAAGGAAGGAAATGCTTATATGTATCAGTATTCCTGCAAATATAGTTTTGTTAAGCATTGCTTTATATCTTTGTCAAACTAATGGTTAAGAATGTTATACTAATACAGTTTTTTATGTTCTGTGAATACTTTGAAATTTACTGGGTATGGGTAAAATAGTCATTTTCCATTTATTTATTGTTTGTAGTCCTTTCCTTTATTTTTGCTAAAGTAGGATCTTTTTTCTTTTTACTTGTTGAACTCTTTATTTACTGGAGCATTAAACCCTTGAGTGCCATGTAAATTAAAGACTTTATCTCAAAAGTGAAGGACAGAGGGAGAAAGGGAGAGAAGATGGGAGGGACAGAGGAGATGGAGGGTGGAGATAGATAGAAAATACCATTACATTCTTAGAATTGTATCTATGAATGTTGTTGAACCTGTTAAAAACTAAATACTAAAAAATAAACCCCTCAAAATATATGGCAACTAACAAAACTTAAAAAATATAGAATAAACAATCATTAGAGAAACAGTATATAAAAAAGATTTGACTAAAAGTTTTGTGCTTATTGTTAAACCTTTTTCCTTTCTTTTTAGTGAAAAGTATGCACAACATTCTACTTCTGTTTTTCAAAAAATCCATTGACCAGCTTAAACTTGTTCTAAAACTGTTAGAATTACAGATATTTTGCTGTCCTGTGTTTACATGATATTTATTACTCTCTTGTTTAAATTTGTGCCGTTATTTTAGCACTTCTCATGGTCAGTCTTACTTAATAGTTTTTTCTATGTTGTGTGTCCTTTCTGAGGGACTGCGGGTTTCTGAAATAGGGAACCATGTTTAGATCTTTGCATTTTCTGCAGAATTAGCACAGTACTTCCTATATGGCAGGCATTGTATATGACTATGTAAATTAAAATAAGTGTTGCTGTGGATAAGAATAAGTTAATGACCAATGTAAAAAATTATCCACAATTTCACAGATTATCTGTAGAGATATTTTTCAATAAAATCTTGAAAATGTGCTGGAGCAAGTTTGTATGGATTTGGGGGAGCAGATTATTAAATATTCATGAATTTCACAAGCCATTGTTTAAACATTGTTATCTTGACATTGGCTTTGCAGGCAATATTTACAGTATGGAAATTATCAAATCTACAAAATAGATATCTTTTTGTTTGTTTTTGTGTTGCAGTACTTCATTGATTAACAGCCTCATTGGTAAACCTGGAGCCCTGGTGAAAAAGGCAAACCTTGAGCAATTGATAGAAATTAATTAACTATTCAAAATTGTCTTAAAAAAAACTAAAGTTTGTAGTAGAAGCCTAGACAGTTATCCAATCTATGAGTCGTCAGAGTGGTAATTTGACAGTTTGCCAAATAATAGGGGTGATGGAAAGTGAGGACACCATTCAGATCTTCCTCAAAAACAAAGTAAAACCAGACCTAGCTGAAGCAGTGAGATAGCTTCTTGCAGTCAATTCCCTCATGTGGCAAATTAGTTCAAGGTATTTGAGGTAGAGATATGAGGACATAGTATTAGGACTTGTTCAGGTGGCTTTTGATATTTACAGTACTTTCTTTACCTAGCATATATATTAAGTTTATGGCAATATGCAAACACTTTGAAAACATATTGTGTTAGAAGAAAATGTTTGAAGGTATATTTGCAGTTACGTGAAGCATATTTAATGCATATCAAAACAAAATGCAGAAATTATAAACCACTTCTCACTTTCTTATTTCCAGCAAGGTTAGTGATGCAACCTTTGCCTGCCTACTTGGTCCATCTTATCTGCAAAGACTGCCTACATATCATTCTTGTTACAGTAGCTGCTAGTCTGTAACATTATCATTGAATTTTGTATTCACTAAATTCTTCAAACCAAGATAGTCTACAGAAAGAGACAGTAGACTGATTTACATGCTGTTGTCAGGCAGATCTAAAGGGATGATTAGAATGTGATGTTAAGACATGTTTGAAAACTAGCAAAAAAAAAAAAAAAGCCTGCAACCTAGCTACAAAATATTCTATTATCTGAATATATTAAGATGCTGGACTTCATTTGATTTAAAGAAATTTTAAGACTTTAAGACAATGAAAAAAATCACACAAAACATTTTAAAATATTGCATTATGTATAAATATAGCATTTTTAGTTAAAAGGCTTCTAGCATTTTAAGACTAGTTTTTGAGGTAAAGAATTATGGGAAAACTGGAGTTACCTAGGTGTTTCAAAAGTAGTGTGCAGCATGTAGCCCACATGTCAAACTAGTCCTGACTCCTGAAAAGCACCAGGCATGGGCATTCCATTACCTACTGCAGTGATCTCGGGAGGTCTTTTTTAGCTCCCCACAAGTGCTCCTTGCTTTTCAGCAGTCCACTGTGTGCATAAAATTAACAACATGCTACCATGGCTTCTTAAATGGGGTCCCTTAAAGTGCTATTCCTTCCCACACTTTTGTAGCCTTCCGGTGAGAATTACTACTGGACTCCACTTATTTGAACAGAAGGTGTGAGTTTAAAGGCATGAACAAACATGCCAGCAATATATTAGCTGTCCTTAGTGATGTCCGCATGCTTGAGTTACTCATGGGCTATGTCTGGATTCAGAAACCAACTTCACTAAATCTTTACTACAACATCTCTGGGGAGATGTCTCTGCTGGGTTTTGCAGTTGTTCTTCCATTTTTCACTTGGTCTCTTTTGCACAATGTAGGTACAACGTAATTACCTTCTTTGTGGACTTTTAGATCAAACTTTTGGGCTTAGCAAGCAGTGGAATGAGCTGTCCTTTACCAGTTGGATAAGGAAACATGGAGACATCTCAAAGGAAAGTGGAAGCTGGTTGGAGAGCTGGTTGAAGACCCATTTGTCTGGGGAATAAGAATGATGATGGTGTTGGTGCTAGTTGTGATTGTAGTGATAATAAGCATGAGTGAAGTAATAGGTGAGTGAAAGCCTACTAATGGCACTGTAGTAACTCATTTCATCCTCACAAAATCCTATGACATATGTAATTTTTCCCCTCCATTTTACACATGGGGGAATTAAAGCAAAATGGAAGTAATATGCCCAAAGTCACATGACTAAGAACTGATGGATACTGTATTTCAATTCCATCAATCAGGCTCCAGAGCCCAACTCTTAACTACTATACTTATAAGTGACCCTTCATGGGTAGTACATCCAGTGATGACAGGGATAGCATCCTTGCATAGATATTCATCAGCTAGGACCTAATCTCCCATTGATCCTTGACTTCCGTATATAACTCAGCAAGTTTAATCATATAAAGAAGACATGTTTTGCTTTTAATGATTTTGTAATAAGCTTGGAGTTTCCATCTTAGCAAATAAAAATACAAGATACCCAAGTAAATTTGAAATTCAAATAAGCAAGAAATAGCTTTTTAAAAAAGTGTACCTGTGTCCCAAATACTACATGGTACATACTTGAATAAAAATTAAGTTGTTGTTTATATGAAATTCCAGTTCAACTTAGTGTCCTGTATTTTGTTTGCCAGCCTAAATAAGCTGAGCTTCAAACTTGAATGCCAACACAATAAAAATTATTCTTTTTGGTTGAGTATTTGGTTAGCATTTGGTTAGGGGTTAGGATGCCACATAGGATATTTGCATCTCATATTCGAGTACCTGGGTTTGAGTCTTGGCATTGCTTCTGATTTTAATTTCCTGCTGGCAATGCCAATCTTGGGAGGCAGCAGGTGATGGCTCAAGTTGTTGGGTTCCTGCCATCCATGTGGGAGACCCAGATGAGTTACAGGGTCCAGCCTTTGGCTTGGCCCATCCCTATCCATTGTGCTTGTTAGGAAATGAACCAGCAGATGGGAGATCTCTCTCTGTCTCTGTTTCTCTATATTTCAAATAAATAACAATTAAAAAAAAAACATTTCTGTTTTTAAAGATTTATTTAGTTATTTGAAAGTCAGAGTTACAGAGAGAAGGATCTTCCAACTTCTGGTTCATTCCCAAATGGCCGCAATGGCCAGGGCTAGTCCAGGCCAAAACCAGGAGTCAGCAGTTCTCTGGGTCTCCCACATGATTACAGGAGCCCAAGGACTTGGGCCACCCTCTGCTACTTTCCCAGGCCATTAGCAGGAAGCTGGATTGGAAGCAGAACAGCTCGGACATGAACTGGTACCCATATAAGGATGGTAGCACTGCAGACGGCAGTTCAACCTTAACCTGCTGCGTCACAGTGCTGGCCTCCAAAAATCATCTCTTGAAGATGGTAGGAATAAGAAATAGCTTGCCCTGGGTTTATCCATGTGGAGATGGCATGTTGGTCAAGTTTGGCTAAAGACCTGGTTAACAGATCAGAGATGGTCTTTCTATCAATCATGGCTATATTCCCTGGTGTTGTCCAGGTCATGTTGAGAGTTGGGAAGGTGTGTTTAGTACAAAGATTATTAGACTTTGATGGCTGCACAGCTCTGGAAACCCATCACTTAGATTAAATGAAATCCCTAAATGTTGTTTTAATGACATGAGCCCCACATTGCAAATAGTCCTCTTTGTTGTGGCTTCTAAAATAAAGTAATTGACCCTGACACCATTCAGCTTGGGACACATAACTCATGTTACGGTCAATTATCTCTTGGTGGACTTCAACACAGTGGGAGCCATTGTCCACATAATGACTACGGGGCTTGCAGGGCCTACACAACTGCAAGGAGCCTCTCCAATGCTTCATTTGTGATTTAAGGGCCAAGATCCATTCATCTTCGTACCCCATCTTTTAGCCCTGTGCCTGGCCCATTTGTTTCTACTGCAGATGCTTACCAAACACCTAATCTGGGCTGGATATGGGGGGGTCACAGGAGGTAATAATTTAGGTCCTGCCCATGTTCTCATGGAGTTTACTGTCTAGAGATGTGTTTAGTAAATGGTGAAAGAAGATAGTACAGAAATCCAAAGCCTATGATGCTTGGACGATTCTTTGGCTACTTGGTCCATACTGGAGAAATCTGAGGCTTAAGGAAAGCAGTTTCACCGTTTAGCCTTTGAGCAAGTACTTTACTTCTTTTTAGTCTCAGTTTGCTCATCTGTAAAATGGAGATAATATCTGCCCTCTAGGTTTTTTTTTTAAAGAATTATTTTATTTATTTGAAACTCAGAGTTCTACAGAGAGAGGAAGAGAGGCAGAGAGAGAGAGAGAGGTCTTCCATCTGCTGGTTCACTCCCCAGTTGGCTGCAATGGCTGGAGCTGCGCCGATCTGAAGTCAGGAGCCAGGAGCTTCTTCCAGGTTTCCCATGTGGATACTGGGGCCCAAGGACTTGGGCCATCCTCCACTGCTTTCCCAGGGCAGAGTAGAGAGAGGGATCAGAAGTGGAGCAGCTGGGACTTGAACCAGTGCCCATATGGGATGCTGGCACTACAGGTGGTGGCTTTACCCACTACACCATAGCACCATCCCCTGCCCTCTAGGTTTTAAGGCAAAAATGATATATTTTCAATCTAGAGATTGAAAAATATTATGTAATTTTAAAGTGTAATGTTCAGAAACATTGACCTACAGTTGTGCAATTGTACACTTAAAACTGGAGAAATAGTTTCATATAGTGGTCAAAAGCAGGGCTCTAGGAACAGGCAGCCTTGATCTGCCAGTTACATCTAACAAGTTTAACTTTCTGTGGCTGAGTTTCCCCAACTGTGAAATGAAAACAGTCATGGTGCTTACCTCAGAAAATTATGTGAGCATTAATTGAATTAACATATGCCAACATAATAGGTATGTAGTAAATACTAGTTTTAATCTTGCCTATTGCAACATCTAGTTGAAGGGGGAAAAGGATATGATGTTTTAAGAGTAATGTCAATCATCCACATAATAGTCATCCTTGCAACCTAACATTTTAAGATGCTAGCAAAAAGAGATGTAAATTCCACTGTCTGTTTCTTAAATAATTTTCAGGTCAGGTAATGTTTTTATAATCATGTACTTTGATCAGACACTTCTGAACAGCCCCCAAATCAAAATATCAGCAACAAGAGAATGAGGAGAAATGGAAAACTGATTTATTCATTCCTAGTCAATAAAGTAAGCATGCAGTAGCTGGCTTGTAAATACCCTTGCAAAGTGAGATTTACAAGACATAATATTGGAAGACAGATTTATCCCAGTTGAGAGTACATTGCCGTTGAAGCGGGTTCCAGTGGAATTTGTAAGATGCAGTCCTTGAATGAGAAGGACTCTGAGACCTTGGGGAGTCAACTCATAAGGTTTGTTAGGCGCAAGTTGGATTTGCTTTTCCAAGAAGGCCAAAGTGTTTTCTGAAAATATTGCAAGGAAAGGAGAAAAACAACCCAGAGCAGGGCATCAGCTTTGTGTAAAACTTCCTTTTACTCAGGACTGTTGGGTTTATAAATCAAAATTATGTGTCCAGTGAGGAAATGGGAAGTAAAACTGTTTCCAAAAGAAAAAAGAAAAGAAAGCAAGTGATTCATTTTGACCTAAATAATTGAAAATGCAGAAAGTCCAAATGTTCCTGGCTGCTTGGCCCTGTGGTTATTTGTCGTTTTTCCTGTCGTGTAGCTGACTCCATGATCAAGACTTGGAAGATGAGCCATCAGTCTCAGCAAATCTTGAAAACTCTTTGGTGAAATCAGTTAGAGCCCAATTCTTGGCTACTTAAAGGGCTTGACTTCCTGTTCTTATGGGGCAGAATCCACAATGGTGCAGTAGAATTGCAGTTGTGCTTTTGTGTGTATGTGTGAAAAGGAAGGAAGGAAGGAAGGGAGGGAGGGAAGAAGGAAGGAGGGAGGGAAGGAGAGAGGGAGATAGGAACAGGAAAGAAATAGAGAAAGAAAAGAAGAAAAGCAGAAACTCAGAAAAGAAAATGAAAAGAAAGAAATGGTGCTAAAGTGTAGTTTTTCTGGAGATAACAAAGCAGACTTCTAAGTCTTCCATCAGAATGTCTGCTGGATATGTGGTTCGCTCTTGGGGACTGAATCACATGTGGTTACAGGGCCCTATGTGTCTAAGAATCAAACAAGATGTGTATGTCAGCTTGTCAATGGCCCTGAAATATCACAGCCTGGAATGGTGCCACCGATCAGAGGAAGTATGGAATATTTTCTTGTTCTTGATGTCGAAGTATAACATCAGCACGAGCCCAGGTATTAGGGTTTCACAGTGTCTCAGGCTTTCCCTCCTAGGAAGCCCAATAACATTTGAAAATATCATCCTTATAAAATACAGTAAGACAAGTCAAATGATGTAAGACAAGGTAGCACGATAGGTAACGAGTACAAAGGAGGAAGATTTTTTTTTTCTGGCTTGAGGAAGGTTTCTTGGGGGAAGTGACTTTGACGTTGAGGTTTTTGGAATAAAGAATCAAGAGAAACTGGTCAGTGAAGGGCTGATGGACTAAAGAATAATAGAGAAGAACAATGTGGGACTCTGGTTACTAGGAGTATTGATAAAAAATGAATGATTAAGTTAGACAAGGGTCGAAATTCTAACTACTTGTCTATTTCTATTATGAATAGAGATGAAATGCTGCCCCTCCCTGTCTGCCACCACTAGATATGTACTACTAGAGAGAAGAGGACTAATACTTTGTCTCAAAGATACAATTACTTTACAAATATTAACCACCTGCACTGGAAAGGGAGTAAAGAGATTGTCTAATATAATCCACTATTCTGATAAAGTAACTGACAGAGAGGTAAAGTGACTGATTTAAAGATTACAAAGCTACTGAACAAAAGGCTGGGACTAGAACCATAATTTGACTAGCTCACATTCAGAGCTTTCCCCAAGATGGTAGATAACACTTAGTAAACAAGTGGAGGAAGTCATTTCTATGTTTATCAACCAAATAAGGAAACTGAAAAACAGCTCCAAGACCAATACCTTCCTACCTTCTCATGGGTCAGCAAAACTGAGAAGGGAATTAAACATTTCAGGCTTTGCAATATGGGTTCATCTTTGCAGTCTCCCCCAATTGTGGGTGAAATAGAAATGTATTTTATATAAAAAGCTTTGAATTTTAATACTGAGGATTGTTAAGAATAGAAGGAGGAGAGAATTGATTGGTAATTAGTTGTTAAGCTTTTTTCTTTATTAACTGACCTCAACTAAATGAAGAGTCTTTATTTTAATTCAACAAAAAGCCAGACATTTCGCCTTAAGAACTGATTTCTGATTGGGTAAGGTCAGGTGAATTCCTTGGATTCAAGTAATGTATTGTTCATTACTGTATCCCCAACAACCAGTACAGTGTGTCACATGGAAGTATTCAATTAAAGTTCTTAATTAGATAAATATACCATTTTAAAGTTTTATTCTGAATTACAAAACCCTCATCCTCTCACAAAGTTTCTTATTAAAACAATGGTCACCAAAATCCCAATGTGGGCAGGTAATATGATGTCCTGAAACAAGCTCTGTTGTGGATATGTCCCCCATCTTGGTGTAGGGCCCCAGTGCAAAATAGATAAGATAGCACTCCTTGTTTGAGAACTGGTTTGGTCAAGTACAACTTCCCCTTTCCTAACCCAGGACTAAACAAGTTACAGCTTTGCCTTTCTAATTTATCAGCCAGTAAATTACAAGAGCAATGGTTTATGTACCGCCAGGGATTTTACATACAGAGGAATGGGATCCTGGGGGGCTAGGCACAGCAGATCTGACATGTGACTCATGGTATAGGGTCACATTACTTGTGATCGTGAAAAGATCAAGCAGAGAAAAACTATATTACATAAAAATAAATTAAAATTTTAAAAGCTGTGCTTCATACTACTGGGATTTTGAACTCTGCCATAAAATGATTAAAATGAAGATGTATCAATTTGTGCACGTAATAAAATGAAGGACCAATGAAGAAAAAGGAAATGAGGCCACTTTGAAAAGCATAGACAATTAAAAAATAAAGCAGAAGCAGCTAAAGAGAGCTAATTTTCATATGGTTCACAGATTCAATAAGAAAGAGTGTCATTCTTCTCTGTTGCTTAGTACATCTTATAGTCTATGTTAGGAGAAAATAATAGCATATGTATTACTGTGTTTCTAGCTATACTTCCATTCAGAGACTTAGACATCAGCTTTCACAATTATGGTTAACTATATTGTGGTTAAGTTGCTAAATAATCATTGAAGCTGACACCCAGGTGTGACTTGGATGTATTAAATTTATGTACACCTGAGATTGTTACAAATTTACGAAAAAAGGACCTATTATTAAAGAACTATTTCATTTTTATTTTTTAAGTATTTATTTGAGAGACAGAGTGAGAGTGAGAGTGTGTGTGGGAATGACGGTGGGGGTGGAGTGGGGAGAGAGGGTGAGGGAGAGGAACCCATTTCACTTTTCAAATGCCTGCAATGGCCTGGGATTGAAGCTAGGAACTAGGAACTCAATCTTAGTCTCTAGGACCACTTCCAAGTCTATGAATCTAATTGATTCTAAGTTGTCTTGAGAATACAAACCTAACGAGAAATGAATTTCACACATTTCTCCATTAGTTTTTGCTTAACCCACCTGGCATTTTGATTTCATGTTCCAGTTGTTAGGAGGTAATCATTTCCTGTTTTGCTCCCTCCAACTAGATGGCAATGTCCTTACAGCAAGCCCTGGCCTTCATGTCAGGATCTGCACCCAGTGAGCAGAAATGATAATGGAGTAAAAACCGTGGGTTGAGACAAAGCAGACTGACCTTTGTCCATACAGTCTGGAATGCTTTTTTAACAGGTCTTGAATTTGACCTCTGACATCACACCCACGTGAAAGAATGAAATACAGCAAGTGTCCAAGAAATATAAAATGAAGAGATGAAATTATAAAGGGACTGCTGGTTGTTCTCAGCTTGGAACTAAAGGGAGATAGCTCAGAACCTTTTTGGGAGAGCAGGAATTTGAAATTTTTGTTTGTTTTTGTTTTTCCGGTGGAGCCCAAGTAGGTTCTGAAGAAGTCCCTGAAGGAGGAGGCAGGATGGCAGGAAGAATGTGAGCAGTGGCCACATCTCTGGGAGGCACAGAATGTTACTACTGGTAGGCCATGGGACCAAGGAAGCTGAGACAGAGGGAGGTTGCACAGCAAGTTGGAGCAAGAACATGATATTTGGATTTCTTCTTTGACCAGGGTTCTTTTCACTACATTGCTCTGAGAACAATCTGCTTGCCCTTAATCCTATTTTCATCCCATTTAGACATTCTTGTTTTTTTCTCTCTTAAAGCTACAGAATGAATACTCACTGCATTTTTTTGGTCTTATTCTAGCTCTTCTGGGAGATAAACTCATTCAATTTATCTGCAATTTAGATCATGAACAACCATCCCTCTTCGAGTAGACATGTCCCATCAGAGGTCACTCTGTCCCACATTTTCCTCTGGTGAAAATAAGTGCTCTGAAAGGTGACCCAGCCAGAGCAGGGAAGAGGAGCACAGGGGACTCCCATGACTGTGATGTATGATGATATTTCTGAAGAAAGTCAAAACCATTTAGAGACCAGGTTTTGATGAATTGCAGGAAATGGTGGATTTGCAACCATTCCAGAATTCCCAGGGACTGATTGTCATCGGGTGACGATAAGAATTTTAACCAGCCTGTTATGGAACCAGGATCAAGGTCAGGGCTCAGGCAGAAGTGTTCTGTTTGGGTCTCCTGTTTTATAGCATTTGCCTCTGGGAGAAGTGCTTAAAATTGATCTAACTTATTTGGACTCATTTCTTTTCTTTTTTAAAAGTTACTAATTTTTTCTTTTAATTAACATGTAATAATTACACATTTATGGGATACAGTATTTTAATTCAACACCTATATTTAATAGGTAGTAATAAAAATCAAGATAATTAGCATTTCCAATTTTGTATCATTTCTTTGTGTTTAGAGCCCTTCAAACTCCTCTATTGTAGTTATCATAAAATATATTATAGATTATTGTTAACTAGTTATCCTACTGTGCTATAGAACACTAGAATTTATTCCTCTTATATGCTGTACTTCGGCATCCATTATCCAAATGCCCTTTATCCTCCTTCTTTCCTACCCTTTGCAGTCTTTAGCAATCAGTTCTCTCCTCTCTCTTTCTTTGAGACCAACTGTTTTAACTCCTGCACATGAAAGAAAATATGCACTACTTTTTGTCTTTCTGTGTCTGGCTTGTTGCACTTAACACAGTGTTCTCCTGTTCCATCTATTTGGCTGCAAATGTCAAGATTCCATTCTTTCTTATAGCTGAGTAATATTCAGTTGTATGTATTACACAGTTTCCTTATCCATTCATCTGTTGATGGACACTTAGGTTCATTCCATATGTTGGCTATTGTAAATAGCACTGCAATGAATATGGGAGTGCAGATAAATCTTTAATATGCTGATTTTCTTTTGCTTTGAATATACAAGGTCCTTCAAAAAGTTTGTGGAAAATGCACATTACAAAAAAACTGAATGTATTTCAAAATTTTGCACCCAAATAAATTTATCTTAATTCAATTTCTGCAAACTATTTTTTTAAGATTTATTTATTTCTTGAAAGTCAGAGTTACACAGAGAGAGGAGAGGCAGAGAGAGAGAAAGAGAAAGAGAGAGAGAGAGAGAGGTCTTCCATCTGATGGTTCACTCCCCAATTGGCTGGGACACCAGGAGCCAGGAGCTTCTTCCGGGTCTCCCATGTGGGTACCGGGGCCCAAGGACTTGGGCCATCTTCTATTGTTTTCCCAGGCCATAGCAGAGAGCTGGATGGGAATTGAAGCGGCCGGGTCTTGAACCATCGCCCATATGGGATGCTAGTGATTCAGGCCAGGGCGTTAACCCACTGCGCCACAGCGCTGGCCCCTTCTGCAAACTTTTTAAAAAAGATTTTATTTATTTGAGAGGTAGAGCTACAGACAAAAGGAAGGAGAGAGAGAGAAAGGTCTTCCATCTACTGGTTCACTCCCCAAATGGCTTCAATGGATGGAGCTGGGTCAATCTAAAGCCAGGAGCCAGGAGCTTCTTCTGGGTCTCCCATGCAGGTGCAGGGACCCAAGAACTATGCCATCGTCCACTGCTTTCCCAGTCCATAGGCAGAGAGCTGGATCAGAAGAGGAGCAGCTAGCACATGAACTGGTGCCTGTGTGGGATTCTGGCACCACAAGTGGAGGTAGAGGCTGAGCCTACTATACCACAGCGCCGGCCATCCACAAACTTTATGAAGTACCTTCATCCCAGAAATGGGATAGCTGATCATATGGCAGATCTGCTTTTAGTTTTGTGCAGAACTGCCATACTGTTCTCCATAATGGCTGTATTAATTTACATTCCCACCAACAGTGTAACAAAGAGTTCCCTTTCTCTACATCCTACCAGAATTTGTTATTTTTTTTTTAGTTTTTTGATGATAGCCATTCTGATTTGGGTGAGATAATATTTCAATACAGTTTATTTCTCTGATGATAGTGATGTTGAATACAAATACGAACAAATCATATGCTTTTTTGATATTTAGGTATGTTTTTCTGGTCCATTTGTAATGTAAGTTCTTGTTGCATTTTTGGAGTTTCTTATAAATTCTGGATATTAATTCCTTGTTGGGTGAATTGCTTGCAAATTTTTTCTCCTATTCTGTGAGTTGTCTCTTCACTCTGTTGATTGCTTTCTTTGTTGTTAAGAAGTTTTTCAGATTGATAGAACCCTAAGTGTCTATTTTTGCTTTTGTTGCCTGTGATTTTGGGATCTTATCCAAAAAGTCATTGCCTGTACCCCTGAGACTCACTTCTACTTGTATGTGAGGCTAAGAATTAGCAGAAAAGGAAAAAAATTCTATAGCAAAAAATACTCTGCCATGAAGGTAGAGAATAACTATCTTCCATCCTTCTCTAGGAAACAAGCCACATTGTAGAATTATTCCAGTGGATGAAAGCTAACAGGGAAAGGACCAACATTTCTTCCCGTGGGCCCCCATTCTTCAGCAGTCTCTACTGCTGGATCAGGACACAGTGGGGATGGAGCTGGGCCGTGTCAGTCTCTTGGTGGAAAGCCAATAAATGTGAGTACAAGGAAACAGTTGAGCTGATGGAAAACTATCCAATTACAGATTGTAATGACTTCATTACATTAGAATAGTCAAGGGTGAAGTGGTAAATAAAGCAACAATCATGGAAAAGCTGTGGAGGAGACTAACAGCTAATCTTTTGACCTTTTGAATAACTCAGTCCCTGAAACTCTCATATCATTTGAGAGTGTTAATGATATTCACCGTCTAATTTGTAAGCTTTTCTCTGTGTAGATCTCTCTGTCAAGCATGGTGTTGGGCACATAGTACACACCCCATACATGTATTTTAAATTGATGTATTTCTTTCAGGAGGTAAAACCAAAGATATGAATTTATAGGAACAAAACTAGATCTTCCTCTTCACAGTTATTAAATTATTCAAAGAATATGATATTTTTACAAAGGACTGTAGTGTTTTAATAAGGCCAGCTATTTAGGAAGTGGTGACAATGTGCAATCTGCAAAAAGGGGAAGCCTCAGAGGTGCTGTGGTAATAATGTAGTTACTTAAAGAACATTTAAACTACAAATATCTCTGTGGTTTTTTATTTGGTTCCACACGAGAGTCACTCTGAGAAATTTCTCAAACCTTGGCTAATCACTTAAAAATGTAAGGCTTAGCAAATGATTCTACTTCCCCAAATGTTCTGGTCCTTTCAACTCCTACTTTTTTATGTTTGGTAAAGGTAAGCAATTCAATATATAAAAGTGTTACTGAGAAAAATCAAGGACACTTTAACAGACAGATGGAAAAAGATGTCTGTGACTCTGATGTAGCAGGAAGGTTCTAACTACTCATACAGAAAAAAAGGTAAAATGTAATGAAAATGTAGGGGAGCCATATATTGTGAAGGTCAAACATTTGATCCACTACAATAGGGAAGGTGCTTGGTTTGTTCATGTGGAGAGAAAATACTTGATTAGACACACTGGTGCTTCTGTGTTCCAAGGTACACTGAGTCCATGAAAGAAAGCAGCTGGAACTATATGTGTGTGTATGTGTGACCTTTGCCCTTCTCAGTATCTTTGCATTTGGCTAACCACTGAACCAAAGTAAAAGTCTTAGGCACAACTGTATGTCTTTTGTGAGTGGTGTTGTGGTAGGACATGTTCTCAGATCCATGGACTGGGAGAAACATTGATATGCCTGAAAATGCACCTGATGTATGACTTACTGAGCTTTGTCTTCACCTTTGAGAGGAGTGACCCAGTGGTTCTCACCTTGGCTAAAGTCAGCAAGCAGCTCTTACTGAGTTGTTCCATGAGTGTTAGTCTTGTTTAACCAACTAGATAATGCGTTTCTAGAAGGCAGAAGACACGTTGTATACTTGAAATATTTGTCACTTCTTTTAAACATGTAATTGGCACAGCATATAAAATGTTCTTAAGATATATTTGATGAATTAATGAAAACAACTTCAGTTGAGAGGCTGTATAATTTCTATATTGTCACAATCCCACTCCCTAATGGGTCCAGGTTTTTGTGCACTCACAATCTCCTGACTTTGAGTCCACAATCCTGTTTACTCAGATGTACCTTGGGATAATCCTCCCACCACTTGCTGCAGGTGATTTACATTCTTGTGTCTGGTGTGATAGGCCAGTGGCTGGTAAATCAAGCCATCAAAACCATAATCTTTACACTAAGAGAATCTGGCACCCTGAACTAAATGGTCTACAGCACCACTTACACTGATATGCTGGTAAATATAGGATGAATACATTCTCTATAACTTATCTTGATAATTATTGTAGTTGATATACTTTAGGTACTAAATATATGCCACGATCCAAATCTGGACATACACTATCATTTTTCAAAATAAATCCCTTTAGGGTAGGTATGAGTGGTCCCATTTTACGAGTAAGGAACTTGAGTCTCAGAAAGGCTAATTCACAATTCAAGGGCACATAGCTAGTAAGTAAGAGAATTGGGATTTGAACTCATGGCGTTTTGACTCCAAGGTCTGTGTTACTGTCACCAAACACATTGCTACTCTAAAATCCAGAAACACAAAATCATCCTAAACATTCATTATGGAATATACCAATGTACAATAGCTTCTAGAGACTGAAATTTTAGAAAATTATTCTGGAATTATAACCATGCCCAGTTATAATTACTTTTATGTACTTAGGGTTTTCAATATGTAAACAACTATATCTTTTGCTATCTTCACAATAACTCTACATAGCATAAAAACTTAAAGATTGGGGCCAGTGTTGTGTCACAATGGATTAAGCTACCGCCTGTGAAGCTGGCATCCCATATTAGTGCTAGTTCAAATTCCTCCCGCTCCACCTCCAATCCAGCTTTTTGCTAATGTAACTGGGAAGGCAGCAGAAGATGGCCAAGTGCTTGGTCCCCTGCCATCCACAAGGGAGACAGGGTGAAGTTCCAGGTTCCTGACTTTGGCTTGGCCCAGACCTAGTTGTTGTGGCCATCTAGCAGAGTAAACCAGTGGGTAGAATGTCTCTCTCTCTCAACTCTGACTTTCAGATAAATAAAATAAATATTTTTAAAAATATTGAAGGATTTTGGACCCTAGGCACGGATGAGGTCATGAAAATGAAAGTAACTTGCCCAAGGTCATTCTGCTGAAGAATGGCAGACTCAGTAACCTCTTTCAGGCCTTCTAACTCTTCACTATCACAAACAGCTCACCATGTCAGGCCCTCTGCCAGGTACCTTAATCCTGCAAGATCATAGTGGCTCATCAGTCACCATTATATAAAGAAGTCAGTGGAGGAGCTGCTGAGGCAACCTTGGGCTCTCATGACTTGAATGTTGCTCTCAGGGTATTCCTTCCTCTGTGAGAAAAACCTTAGAATCATACTGCCTGGGTTTGGAAATAATGTAGTTGGAGGATTTGGAGTTCAAATTGCCTCTGCATTTCTTCAGGTCTGATCTCAGTAGAAAAGCCTCTAAGTGACTTGAAATGCAAACAGGCTCCATGACCATTTTCATAATTGTATTTTAGCTGTTAATTTACATATGTAACTTCCAGGGTCACCTAGGGGTACCCCTCCATCTCCCATTTCTACTACACTTTAAATGGAATCTAGGGAGGCTGCCAGAAATCTGAGGAGCCTGCGTGACTATTGACTTCATCTTCACAGTGGGTGGCAGGAACTCAGAAGTTTAATCCCAGACCTGCTACTAATTTCCTGGATGACTTTTGCTGCATCCATTAATCTCTCTCTATCACTGTTTCCTTCTCCAGAGGAGATACTAAGAATAATGGGATGTTTTATGCATTAACACATTTATGATCCTAACGTGCTCTGTAAAAGTGTGGTTTTCTAAAAATGCTCTGTGGTAGGAGGTAAATCAAAAGAAATCCAGTTTCTTGTTCCTTAATATGACATATTGATGGGATCTAAGTTTTGGTGACTACCATACTTAGAAACCTGAACTGAGACAGATTAAAGAGGTGAGTGGTTTACTGGGCAGTGAGCACTGTATTTTCAAATGATTAGACATGAGTTATCAAATAATCACAGAGGTACCTTAAAATAAAGATGAGTACATGAGGGGATTCTTTTGGTATCAGGACTAATAAAATAAAAACTCATACTTTCTCAAGAGGAGCATTTTCATTAGTCATGGTGGATGTGAAGCTGAAACTGGTCTCATTAGGACCTTGGCTGGAAGTACTTATATATTTTTTTGGTATAGTACAACCCTTTAGTTATGAATTTTACAAATATTTTACTGCATCAGCATGACTTATATGAGACCAGGGAGGACAAAATAACCTCCAGGATGTCATTCTGGATGAACTCCATTGCATATTCTCTGAGTAATGTCCTTGCCTATTTTGCTTCTATAAATTCTTCACCCCCTTAGGAAGATGTGGGAAAACTCTAAGGAGAACTAACGTCATACATGCGATGACCCCATGCAGGATAGAATTGAAATGTAGTCCAGTTATGCAGTCGCAGTGCAGTCTAGTCTTATTTTTGAAAAGCAATTTTATAATTTAAATACATTGGTTTATTTTTTTTCTCTTTGGCATTTTCTTAATTCAGGGAGTATTGTTCTTAACATTAGAACTTGGAAAACAAATGCATAATCAAAAATAACTCATTTTAAAAGAAACCACCCAACTCTATAGGTTTTTCCTTACAAGGTAAAATTATAGTGTCAGCTTCTTCAAGGAAGTACTCATCTATTGAATCAAAGTGGACCATGAAGTTTGTATGAGAAAATGTAATCTAAGATAAGTTTGGGAAAGTCTGGAGGAGGTAAGTTGTTGTAGAACAGGCACTTTTGCAAAGTGTTCATAATTGTACCTTCAAAAATCTTGATATTGGAAAATTATATAGAGGGTCTCTATAAAATAGCCCTGAGTATTGCAACATGGGAAATACACAGTGTGAAATGTACACAGGAACTTCAAAAAGTTCATGGGAAATAGAATTAAAAGATAAATGTCTTCCTACATTTTACTTGTTGAATAATATGGTTAGCAGTGAATTTAACAAAAAAGATAAGTGTATTTAGATACAAAAATTCTGAAATTCGTGGGTACAAATTATCGTTAAAATTTCATGAAAAATATGTTTTATGAGAAAAGCGTGCATAGATTTCAACTCTTTGGACCATAATAGCCATCTTTTAATTCAAGTTTTGCAACTCCTTTGGAACATATTTGTGAAGTTTTCCCAATCAATTTATCTATAAATCATTGTTTGTTATATTTATTTGAAACAGAGAAAGGATTTTCTCTCATTTCCCATCCACTGTTTCATTTCCCAAATGCCTATAACAGCTAGGGCTAGGCCTGGCTAAAGCTAGGAGCTGGAAACTCAATCTTGGCTTCTCACATGGATGGCAGGGACTCAGCTGCTTCTTCCCTGGGTATGTATTAGCAGGAAGCTGAAATTGGTAGTAGAACCAGGACTTGAACCCAGGTACTGTGATATTGTAAGACTCTCAAGTGGTGTGTTCACTGGTGCACTAAATGCCTAACCCTCTATAAATAATTTATGATCATCAGAGTCAAAGGTTTCAGGTACAGTACTAATGTGAATTTATATATAGTGCACCTCAAAGCTCTTAAGTAATACTTGGAATATTATGTGAGACATACAGTTCAGATTAAATTAAGTAGTAGATCTCTCATTTAACTTCCAAATTGAAAATACCCTCTTACAAACTATTTCTGGTATTATGGTCTTGCTTATTTTGACCTGTCCTCTTATAAAAAAATAAGCAAAACATGGTGAATAAAAGTACCACTTAAAATCAACTTAAAATCTTTGAAGTACTAGAAAAATAGTGGGACAATTATATGTAAATTCATGGATGCACATGTCAACAGAAAGATAGATAGAATATTGGAACATCCAGGCCACTTAGGTCCTTAAAGTATTGGCCCATGCATCACACTTAGATTTTGGTTCTGTGGCTCAGTGGAGTAAAGGGTACAGAAGTCAAGTCAGAGGCTCAAAGCATGCTGAATATGAGGAATTTTAAGTGAAATTTTCCTAATTAAGTTAGGACCAAAAGAGCTATATTCTTAGAACTGATCCGGAATCAAACTTACTCTTTTCCTCCTAATGTTAGAGAGTGTTGAAAAGACTGCATCAGTGCCCAGCAGAGAGGGAAAAGGGAAGGGGGGGGGGGAACTGTCCCTGAGATGGCTACATACCGAAATAGATTTGTGCACTGGGCATATGTAATCTGAGTGAGCCCTAGAACCTCAAACCTCATTTTGAAATAATTTATCCCAAGAAGTGCCGAGTTGCCTGGCAGAAGCAAACACAAAGGCTTTCTGTAAAGGAAATAATTCATCCTAGGTTGAAAATTAATTTTTCAAGGGCAATGATCAGCATGCACTCGAAGATAACTAGACATCCAGGGAAATAAAACAACATGAGTGAGAACTAACAGAAACAACAGACAACAGCAGAAATAGCACAGATGTCTGATTTTGTAATTATCAAGCCTAGCTTATAACACAAATAACCTTACCAATTTAAAATAATAAATAAGATACTTAAAATATCTACAAGAAATAGGAAACCTTAAAATCTGATAGAGAAGAGATTTAGGGTTTCAGGAGCTTATAATAATGTGATTGAAACATTCAAAGAGGTAGAAATTACATCATTTCTTAACCATATAGCTTTTCCCCTGATTCTGATCAGTAGTACAACTTTCAACATTGCCAGTGTCTTTATAAAATTCAAGGAATCAGCTGATAGGACATATCTTCATTATTTTGTCTCAAGATACTTATTTTAGCCAGACAATAGTAGCTATTTTTCATAACTACTCCTAGAATACAAACCTCCAAACACCGAGAATGAACAGAGCTCAATTTAGTGATTTCTGGTACATAGTAAGTGGTTATTTAAGTAAAAACTATTGTTTTATTTTTACTATAAAATATACTGTTTTAGTATTTATAAACAAAAAACTCTCTTGCCTAGATGATAGTCTTATAGTGCAGTCATTTTGTAAATACTACTTGGAATCACAAAGACTAAGGTTAGGTTCTATATTCCTGTCATTGAACAATTTGTCTTCTTTTGAGTATTAACTGTCTCTTCCTTAGATTTTTTAGAACATTTATATCATGGTATGTTTTCTGAGAGTGTGTGTGTTTGTTGCATGTGTGTATATATATATTTGGGTTCATTTAGGATTGGTGTATGGTTGTGTTTGTGTATGAGTGTGTACATAAGTGGTATGTATGTGAGTGTGTGACTATGTGTGTGGTATGTGTATTCTGGTACCCTTTACATTTCTAAAATGAGATTCAGCACTTTGGGTCATAAATCAGGATTTCCTTTTTTTCTGAGTTTAGACATACTGCTGACAGCAACTTATAATCAAGTTCCCTAAACACCCCCGCACAGTGAAAGAATAGAGACCCGGACAGTTGGGCTCAACTCATTCAGGTTTATGAGAAGTTTTCTCCAATTTATTGAAAAACTTTCTCACATGGACAAAAGCCAAAGACTAGGGCTGCGAAAAGTGATGTTTACATGGTTCCCTGATATCGTAATCTAATCTTAGAATTTTCTGTGACTGAATTACATAGACAGCTCCAGAACTGGATTTGATGCTCTTAAGTCTTAAAGAATCATTCCATGTGTGTGTTGTGCACATGGTATTTTGTATATGCCTGTGTATGTGTGTGTTTTGTATGTATTATATATGTGATTTGTGTACCATGCATGTGCATTGTGAAGTGTTTATGGGGGAGAGTATGTGTACATGTGTTGGTTATATGTGCATGTATTATGAGGTATTTGTGTTGTGTGTGTTGTGTATACACATGATGGGGTGCATATATGTGTATGCATATGTGTAAGTTGTATATGTAGTTTGGTGATGTGTGTAGGCTCTCTGTAAATGTTGTATATTTAGGTTTATGTGTGTGAATGTGTATGTGTGTGTGTATATTGTAGAAATGTACATATGTGGCCTGCGCCGCGGCTCATTATGCTAATCCTCTGCCTGTGGCGCCGGCACACCGGGTTCTAGTCCTGGTTCTAGTCCTGGTCGGGGCGCCAGATTCTGTCCCAGTTGCCACTCTTCCAGCCCAGCTCTCTGCTGTGGCCTGGGAGTGCAGTGGAGGATGGCCCAAGTGCTTGGGCCCTGCACCCCATGGGAGCCCAGGAGAAGCACCTGGCTCCTGGCTTCGGGTCAGCATGTTGCGCTGGCCGCAGCACGCCAGCTGCGGCGGCCATTGGAGGGTGAACCAATGGCAAAGGAAGACCTTTCTCTCTGTCTCTCTCTCTCTCTCTTTCACTGTCCACTCTGCCTGTCAAAAAAATAAAAACAACAAAAAAAAGAGAAATGTGTATGTGTTATGTGTGTGTGCCTGGTGTATATTGTGTATATGGTCAGTGCGTATGTGCATGTATATATGTGTGTATGATGTCATATAGTATTTTCTTGCAACCACTAGGATGCATTAGGAAGCAATGACTTTGGGGTTCCTGATATATCCAATCAATTCTTTCCCAATTAAATAGACTTCTGTCAATACGATAAATAAAGCTGTGGTTGCAATCCTTCTGTAGTAAATCATTATTAAGAAAAAAATCACAATTAAATTAAAAAGTATGGGAAATAATGAGTGAATTTTAAAAATAATATCCAGAATTTTTCAAGTAATTTTTTTGTAAGGATAGTTGGGATCCCTTTCAACAACGGGTGCAAAGATCCCTTTGTTGGAGGGCAGTTTTAACAGTGCTCTCAAACTGGTGGTTAGCAAGTTTATGGCATGTAGTGGGAGCTCAATAAATATTTATTGAATAAATGAATGAAAATATTAGAGTAAAGTGGTAAAGAACATAGGGTTAGTTTTGCACAAGTTACTTAACTTCTTATTTGTGAAATGGGAACAAGGGTAATACCTTTTGCAGATAAAGGATTAAAAACATTGTATAAGGGGCTGGCAATGTGGTATAGTGGGTAAAGCCGCAGCCTGAAGTGCCAACATCCCATTTGGGTGTGAGTTCAAATCCCAGCTGCTCCACTTCCCATCCAGCTCTCTGTTACAGCCTGGGAAAACAGTGGAAGATGGCCCAAGTCCTTGGGCCCCTGCACCCACATGGGAGATCTGAAAGAAGCTCCTGGCTCCTGGCTTTGGATGGGCACAGCTCCGGCCATTGTGGCCAACTGGGGAGTGAACCAGCTGATGGAAGACTTCTCTGTCTCTCTCTGTGTAACTCTGACTTTCAAATAAATAAATAAATAAATCTTTGAAAAATATTGTGTGGGTACAATCCTTAGTATATTGTCTGGCACATAGAAAATGTAATAGAGCAACTATTATTATGGTCATGGTAATAGAGTCTATTCCATATAGATGGAAGACAAAATTATTAAGAATGTTTTGATTTTCAGTTAGATCACACAGCTAAGTCTTTAAGAAATGATCAGGTTGGCTTGGATGTTACCTGCCTCTCCTTCTGTCACATTTCTGGGGAGAAGCTCTACGGAAAGAAAAAGTGTAAAAAATGTGTCCCACTCTCCTACAGCTTACATAGAGTCAAACCCCTAATCTTGGGCAAGGGTTTCTTGGAAAGCCCTTTGGTGGGCAGGAAAGCCCTCTTTCTGGTTGTCTTCCCAACTTCCCTTAATTCCAGCAACCCCCTGTGCTGATCTTCCTGGTAATCTGGGGGAAAAAATGATTTTCATCTGCTTGGAAGGAGTATGTGTGACCTGAACAAATCAATCTTTCAGCCATCACATTCTCTGATGCAGGAGTGATTATTCATCTTTTCCATGCTGATTGTTGAGGAGCTGAGAATAGCAGGCACTGAGCAAATGGGATCAACTGTGAACAGAGCTGAGAGCTCTGGGGGAAGTGGGGCTCAGGGAAGAGGAACACCACCCTTCCCTCAGCATCACATTGGCCTCCGGTGGCTCACAAGCAGCTGACAAACGGCTCAATCATTTCCTCAGGGCCAGTGGGCTCCCGGCACCAGCTGGCTTTGACATTAGTGCTCAGGCCTTGACTGACAAGGGACTTGTCCCTGGCTGTGCCCTGGAGACTTGTGAGAGTCCATTCAAACTCCTTCTTTAGTCTGTTGATTTACTGTCCCTGTTGGCTGGTTGTTGATCCATTTTACCTCTCCGTTTGCTCACAGGGCACCCCAGAAACCATCCTCTAGTAATATATTTGGTTTATGATTTCCTCAGGAGCTAAGGAAGAAAAACAACCTAGGCAGTGCACCTGTTGGATTTTAATGTGCACAGTGCCCTTTGGCCAGGAAGGCACAGAAAGAAAGACTGTGCAGGCCCCAGGGCCATATGGAGCTTGCATTATTCTATCAGGATAGCTGCAGAAGCTGAATTAGGTCCCTTTGAAATTTATTTGTTATTTTATTTATAGCTCCATTTAGACCCTGCTGCCTCTAAGTCTGACTTTGGCTAGTGTACCATTGCAGAATGTGGTTTCAAATGGCAGCTATCAGGGAGACAGGATGGCCTAAAAATGGCCAGTATGCACTACAGCTAGGTGGGGGGCCTGCTCTGGTATAGTTGAAGTTTAAGGGCAGAGGCAACCAGTTCATTACCAATTTCCTCACAGACACAAAATTTGGGTCATATGCCCCCTGCCCACTGTTTAAAAAGACAGTCATATGATTTCAAAGGAAATAAGTCCAGAATATATTAAGTAACCTCTGCCTATCCATCTAAATTTTCTTCTGTCAGATAGCCATGGGGGTTTGTGAGGCTGTTTGGAATGAATGAGCTCATGGAATACATTTCTTTCTTAAGAACTGAAATGTTTAGAGAGTAAGCAAAAGTAATCTGTTGAACACAAAACACACTGATTTCCAAACTTTTTGGCTTAGATGTGTATTTTTTTTTCAAGATTTTATTTATTTATTTGAGAGGTAGAGTTACAGTGAGAGGGAGAGAAAGAGAGAAAGGTCTTCCATCCGCTGGTTCACCCCTCAATGGCCACTGTGGCCAGTGCACCACGCTGATCCAAAGCCAGGAGCCAGGTGCTTATCCTGGTCTCCCATGGGGTGCAGGGCCCAAGCACTTGGGCCATCCTCCACTGCACTCCTGGTCCAGAGCAGAGAGCTGGCCTGGAAGAGGGGCAACCGGGACAGAATCTGCCCCTCCCCACCCCGGACCAGGACTAGAACCTAGGGTGCCAGCGCTGCAGGGGGAGGATTAGCCTATTGAGCCATGGTGCTGGCCTTAGATGTGTATTTTAAGGGCTGTATAAGTCAGTCTCTCTGTGTCTCCTCTTCACTGAATTTAAAGTGATAATTGAAAGGAAGTAAGAGATGTTAGGAGCTGTAGTACATATGTATCACTTTTGAATTTATGTAGGAGACAGGTGAATGTGTATAGCAGGGTGTATTCACACTGTGCAATCCCATTTGCTTGTGATTTTTGGGGCTCCAAAAATCACACATCAGGGGCTCCCAAAGTGTGGTCCCTGGACCAGAGTCATATGCATCAGCATTACCTGGAATCATACTTGGAATTCACATTTTCAGCTGCCACCCAAGACCCACTGAAAAAGAAATTCTCCAGTGGAAGCCAAGTGATCTGGTTTATGAAATCCAGGTGATTCTGATGACATTCATGTTTAAGGGCAACTGCTCAACACCAACAATGTTTTCTTAATTATCTGCTTAATTTTATTGTGAAGGAAAACATTAACCAGAAAGAAAGAAGTATCATGCTGAGGGTAGAAGAGGATTTTCAACACAGTCGACAGTGGTGTCAATAATTTTCTTTTTTTATTTTAAAGATTTATTTATTTATTTATTTATTTTTACAGGCAGAGTGGACAGTGAGAGAGAGAGACAGAGAGAAAGGTCTTCCTTTGCCGTTGGTTCACCCTCCAATGGCCGCCGCGGTCGGCGCACTGCGGCCGGCGCACCGCGCTCATCCGATGGCAGGAGCCAGGAGCCAGGTGCTTTTCCTGGTCTCCCCATGGGGTGCAGGGCCCAAGCACCTGGGCCATCCTCCACTGCACCCCTGGGCCACAGCAGAGGGCTGGCCTGGAAGAGGGGCAACTGGGACAGAATCCGGCGCCCCGACCGGGACTAGAACCCGGTGTGCCGGCGCCGCAAGGTGGAGGATTAGCCTGTTGAGCCACGGCGCCGGCCATGATTTATTTTATTTATTTATTTTTTGACAGGCAGAGTGGACAGTGAGAGAGAGACAGAGAGAAAGGTCTTCCTTTGCCATTTGTTCACCCTCCACTGGCTGTTGCGGCTGGCGCGCTGTGGCCAGCCCACCGCATTGATCTGAAGGCAGAAACCAGGTGCTTCGCCTGGTCTCCCATGCGGGTGCAGGGCCCAAGCACTTGGGCCATCCTCCACTGCACTCCCGGGCCACAGCAGAGAGCTGGCCTGGAAGAGGGGCAACCAGGACAGAATTTGGCGCCCCGACCAGGACTAGAACCCGGTGTGCCGGCGCCGCAAGGCGGAAGATTAGCCTATTGAGCCATGGCGCCAGCCTTATTTTATTTATTTGAAGGACAGAGAAAAGTAGAGACAGAGAGAGAGGTCTTTGATCCGCTGGTTCATTCCTCAGATGGCCGCAACGGCCGGAGCTGTGCCAATCTGAAGTCAGGAGCTTCTTCCAGGTCTCCCATGTGGGTGCAGGGGCCCAAAGACTTGGGCCATCTTCTACTGCTTTTCCAGACCATAATAGAGAGCTGGATCGGAAGAGGAGCAGCTGGGATTAGAACCGGCACCCATATGGGATGCCAGCACTTCATGCTAGGGCATTAACCCACTGCGCCACAGTGCTGGCCCCTCAATAATTTTCAAAAGGAATAAGAGAACACTAGCACAAATTATGCAAGATTACCTGTGATTGTTCTGATCCTGGAAAATTCAGGGTGTTATTTTCCCCATTTGTGAAGAGCAGCAGCAGTTTATTTTCTCCATAGCTTCTGAAAACTCTACAGGGCTCAATTTTGTGATATCATCCATGGGCTAGATCACTCAAATAGAACAACAAAGTCTAATGGAAGTCTACCAAGAGGACTGTTACTCTTGTTCCAGAATATAGATGTAGACAATAAAGTGGAATAGGGTATTTTCACACACATGGTTCAGGTTATTAAACACAATGTGAGCTACATCTAAGTTGTTGCTGCTCTTTTGTCTATGTAAAGTTGGATGTAGCAGTATCTTAGAACCAAGTAAAACTGCCTCAGTCTCTCAACAGCTCCTTTAACAATGGCAGATGTGCAATGGTGGACTTTATGAGACTGTAAACAAATTTGTCTGTAGATCTTATTACATGTGGAGGTTCTTGGGCCTCATGGCTTTGCCATCAGCTAGATTTGTAACTTTGAGTATTTGCTGGGTCTCTGTTTCCTCATGTGTGAAGTTGGGAGATTGCATCATAGACCCTACAAGACTTTTTGACACTCTATAAATATCTGATTCAACCTAGAGTCCCTCAGTCAGTTAATTGGATAAATAATCTTTGTGTGTGAGAGAGAAATTTCTTTACTCAGCTGAACATGCAAAGTTGCCTTTGCCACCTGGAATATTTAATTTAGGTTCTATGGAGTTCAATAAGTATTCATAAGAGATAGTTTCCAGCATTTTGATGCAGTGGGTTAAGCCACTAATGGCATCTCCTATCCAAGTTCCAGTTCAAGTTTCAGGTGCTCTATTTCCTATGTAACTCCCTGCTAATTCACCTAGGAAAGCAGCATATGATGCCTAGTACTTTGGTCCCTGTCACAAATGTGGAAGACCTGGATAGAATTCTTGACTGCTAGCTTCAGCCTAGCCCAGCACTGCTTCCTGTAGCTATCTGGGGAGTGAACCAGCAGGTGGAGGATATCTTTCCTCTTCTCTCTGTCTTGCCCTCCCTCCCTTACCTCCTCCCTCTCTCTCTCACTCTCTCTTTCAAATAAATAAATAAATAAATAAATTTGTCTTAAAAACATAATTTCCCAATGTTTTTTCTGTTTGCTGACGTTGTCTTGATGTACAGTTTGTCCATGGAAATTACAATAGAGTAAGCTATAGAAGAAGGTGATTATATGAGCTCCTTCAATTAGAACCCAGGTACTAAATCTGGTAAGCCAAAGAACAGCAGCTATGCCACATCAGACTTTCTCCCATGCTTTGTGGGGAGGAGTTTGGAAGTCAATCTGTTGAAGTCTTCCTTTTAGGTGTCTACACAGTAGCTTGCAGCTGTTAATTAACATTCCTGTAAAGTCTTGCCAGTATACACAACAACCTTTAACAACCTCTAGTTGAAATGATTCTAGGTCCTGGAAGAATGCCCCCTTAAGATCTGAAAAGAATCTCAACCTTAACCCCAGATCCAAATCAAATGATTTCCCATTAGAAAACTACCTAGTATTTAATGTACATTCTTGAGAGGCTCTGGCCTTTGTAAGAGTTCAATGTAAACTTCTCAATGTGGTGATCTGAATCCAGGCTTATGTTTCTGATTCACTCTCTGCAGGCTGTACAGTCATGGTTCACAGTAATTTTGTGAAACTCAGTAAGGAAAACCAAAGGCATACATATGGGTTTCAGTCAGAAAACTTAAAAGGAAAAGATCAGATGGGAGAAAGAAAGAGTAAGAGAGAAAGGGGGAGGGGGGAGAGAAAGCAGGAGAGCAAGTGAGCAGGCAACCCAGGATTAGTGGGCAAATAACTATAGCTAGAAGTTTTTCATATCCTCTACGGGGCTCAAGAAAAAAACCCTTTTAGATATTTTGTTTCATGTTGTGTTTGCCTGAGATTAGTGGCTACAAGGAAAGAGGTCATTGCTGGTGAGGCTGTATGTACTTCCCAGAGGAATGACCAGATCCACTGAAGGTACCTGTGTGGATTTGCTAGGGTTTCCACTATGAAGTACCACAGATGGGTGGCTTAAATAGCTTAAATGCTGCACATTTCTGGAGACCAGAAGTCTGAGGTGCAGGAGTTTCAGAATTGGTTCCTTCTAGAGGCTGTGAGGGAGCATCTGTGCCATGACTCTGTCTCAGTTTCTGGAGCTTTGTGGGCCATCTTTGGCATTCCTTGTCTTATAGACACATCAGCTCAATCTCTACTTTCAGGGTCACAGTCATTCTCTTTATGTGCATGTCTGCTTCTCTGCCCAAATTTTCCTGTTTTGTAAGAGCTGCAGTCATAATGGATTAGAGTCAAACTTGATGACCCAAGTTTAGCTTCATCATCTTTGTAAATACCAAATTGCTACAGAACATAGTCTTAGGATGACAGCACAAGAATTTTTTTTTATAACGCTTTTATTTAAAGAATATAAATTTCCAAAATATAGCTTATAGATTACAATGGCTTCCCCCCCCATAACTTCCCCCCCACCCGCAACCCTCCCCTTTCCCACTCCCTCTCCCCTTGCTTCACATCAAGATTCATTTTCAATTCTCTTTATATACAGAAGATCAGTTTAGTATATATTAAGTAAAGATTTCAACAGTTTGCCCTCACATAGCAACACAAAGTGAAAAATACTGTTGGAGTACTAGTTATAGTATTAATTCACAATGTATAGCACATTAAGGACAGAGATCCTACATGATATATTTTTTTAAAATATTGATTAATTTTCTAGGCAATTTCCAATTTAACACCAAGATTTTTTTTTCATTTTTAATTATCTATATACAGAAGATTGATTCAGCACAAGAATTTTGATAACAGAATTCAACCTTGAATGTTACATTTTATATATATTGCATGAAATATAATGAGCACACTGCTTGCTTTTGATTAGTCTGTGTTATGGGGAAAGGAATTTTATCTCATTTAGGTTTAAGAGGAGTTGGTTTGGTGAAATGGATTGTATTTTTCAAAGACAGCCACTAAAGTATCTCTCTCTTGTCTCTGCCACTCCTCTTCAAGGATGTGGTCTAATTCCTCTCCAGTCTTAATCATGGCACTTCTTAGTGACTTAATAGAACATAGCACAAATGTTGTTCTTGAACTTCCCATAAGAATTCTTTTAGCTTCCACCTGGATCTCTTGGTGGCTTGACTTACTCTAGAAGTGCCTTTTTAGATGCCCTCTTCCTGTGAGGCAGCCCAGAGCTCTGATGGGAACCCATATGAGAGGGAAATCGGGCTCTTCAGTTAAGCTTGTAGCAGACAACCAATATTGACTGCCAGTCATTTAAAATACTTAGGTTTGTGGGGTCTTCAGAGTGTACTCCAGATGCATTGACTCAAATAACCCCATGAAAGATTCCCAAGAGTAAAACATGGAGCTAAGCCCTAGTCAAACTACAGAAGCACTGAGAGATAATACTATATTATTGTTTCAACATGAAATTTTGTGGTGGTTTATCACACAGAAATCCGTAGAATAGTTGCCTATGGGTATTGAAGATGGAAGTTCCTGATTTCCTAATATCTATCCTTAACATTTTGTAGGCTAACTTTGTGCTCCTGTCTTATAAATCACGCATTCTAAATGAAAAATAGAAGATAATTATTTGAATTGCCAGAAACTTCCTTATTATATCAAGTGACTCATTATAGCTTTCAAAGAAGCTATTTTCAAAGAAGTATTTTCTTAGTATATGTAGACTAAATGAGCTGGTGCCGTGGCTCACTAGGCTAATCCTCCACCAGTGGCGCTGGCATCCTGGATTCTAGTTCTGGTCGGGGTGCTGGATTCTGTCCCGGTTGCTCCTCTTCCAGTCCAGCTCTCTGCTGTGGCCCAGGAGTGCAGTGGAGGATGGCCCAAGTACTTGGGCCCTGCACCTGCATGGGAGACCAGGAGGAAGCCCCTGGCTCCTGGCTTCGGATCGGCACAGCGCACCAGCTGTAGCGGCCATTTGGAGGGTGAACCAACGGAAGGAAGACCTTTCTCTCTTTCTCTCTTTCTCTCTCTCTCTCTCTCTCTCACTGTCAAAAAAAAGTAAATGAAAGATAATCTTAGTAAAAATGTGTATTGGTCAATACATGAAATGTAATTTGATAGGATTAATATTTAAATATTTTATATATAATTCTGCTGGTTTGTTTCTCATACGTGGTAATGCATTCCTGAGCCTAAAACCTTAAGTCATGGGTTCAGGATCCAAAATCTAGTCTACAAGTACTTTTACACTTCTTAGTATCAAGAATGAAAGGAATTATTATGTTATTTCAGTTAATATGTAGGCTCATATAAGTTGCTACAGGTGACAGGATTTCATTCATTTTTAATGACTGAATCATATTTCAATGTGTGTATACACCATATTTTCTTTACTCATTAATCCACTGATAGACAGCTAGGTTTATTCCATATCTTGATTATTGTGAATAGTGGTGAAATAGATTTTGGAGTACAGTTATCTTTTTTGTATATACTTCTTTTTCTTTTTCTTCTGATATATTCTCATTGGTGGGATTGCTGCCAGATCACATGACAGTTCTATTTTTAGATTTTTTTAAGAAAATAAATCTCTTTTTCTATTTAATGCACCCATTTCCAGGGATCTCTTTATTTTCAAAACATTTATTTGTATTTGAAAGAGGGGGAAGGATGGGGAGAGAAAGGCAGAGACACACAGATAGACATACAGAGATATTTTTGATATGCTGGTTCACTTCCCAAATGCTCAGAATACCTGTAGTTGTGTCAGGCTAATGCCAGTAGCCTGGAACTTGACCTGTGCCTCTCATGTGGGTGGGGGACCCAAATACTTGAGCCGTCCTCTGCTGCCTACCAGGATGTACATTATCATAAAGCTTGATAAGAAGTGGAGTCACAACTGAAACCTAGGCACTCCTTTATGAGACATGAGAATCTTAAATACTGTACCATATGCCTGCCTCAGGAAGTCTTATTTATCAAAAAATGTCATGATCTATTTTATATAGAAATTATTGATTCAAGTACATAAAATATAATTAATACCTAACAATTTTATATATTTTTGAGGTATAATGTGATATCTTGGTACATATTTACCACATTTACAACAAGAGATCTTTTCAATATACTAGTTTATATTCCATTGACTGTATACCCTGCCATGAGATTACTGGATCATATGGTGATTATATTTTTATTTTTTTAAGTAACATCTACACTTTTTTCCATGGTTGCTGTACTAGCTTACATTCCTAGCAAGAATGTGTGAGTTCTACTTTCTCTGCATTCTTGCCAGCATTTTTAAGTTTTTGTTAATAGTTATTCTAACTGTGGGTTGATTCCATATCTTAGTTATTGTGAATTGAGCTAAAATAAATATGGGGGTAGAAATAACTCTTTAATATGTTGATATCATTTCATATGAATAAATCCCCAGGAGTGTGATGGCTGGGTATTATGGTAGATCTATTTTCAGCTTTCTGAGGAATCTCTGATACTGTCTTCCACAATGGCTCTAGTAGTTTACATTCTCACCAACAGCGTTTTTCGGTACCTTTTTCCCAAATCCTTGACAGCATTTATTGTTTTATAAATTTTTGGACGATTTTAACTTTTGGATAATTTTTGATGCTGTTCATCCTAACTGGGGTGAGGTGATATCTCATGGTGGTTTTTATTTGTGTTTCTCTGGTGGCTAGTGATCTTGAACACTTTTTCATGTGTCTGTTGGCCACTTGTATTTCATCCTTTGAGAATTCCGTGCTCATGTTCTTTGTTCATTTCTTTTTCTTTAAAGATTTATTTTATTTATTTATTTGAAAGACAGAGTTACAGAGACAGGCAGAGACAGAGAGGGAGGTCTTCCATCTGCTGGTTCACTCCCCAGATGGCCAGAATGGCTGGAGCTGCACTGATCTGAAACCAGGAGCCAGGAGCTCCCCTGGGTCTCCCATGCAGGTGCAAGGGGCCCAAGGACCTGGGCCATCCTCCACCGCTATCCCAGGCCAAAGCAGAGAGCCGGATCAGAAGAAGAGCAGCTGGGACCAGAACTGGTGCCCCTATGGGATGCTGGTGCCTCAGGCCAGGGCATTAACCTGCTATGCCACAGCGCCGGCCACCTTTGCTCATTTCTTAATTGGATTTTGTTGTTGTTGAGTTTCTTGAGCTCCTAATAAATTAACCCTTCATCAATTGTATAGTTTGCAAATATTTCTCAGATTCTGTCAGTTACCTCTTCACTTTCCTAAATGTTTCCTTTGCAGTGCAGAAACTTCTTAGCTTGATGTAATCCTATTTGTCTGTTTTTGTTTTGATTGTCTGTGATTTTGTGGTCTTTTCCAAGATATCTTTGCCTATTACAATGTCTTGCAGTTTTCCTGTTGTTTTTCTCTAGTAATTTGATGGCATCAGGTCATAGATTTAGATCCTTGACACATTCTGAGTTGATTTTTGTGTACGGTATAAGGTAGGGGTGTTGTTTCATACTTGTGCATGTGAAGATCCTATTTTCCCAGCACGATTTTTAGAAGACATTGTCCTGTTTCAGTGGGTAATCAGAATATCTGTCAAAGATTAATTGGTTGTAGATATGTAGATTAATTTCTGGAGTTTCCATTCTGTTCATTTGGTTTATACATCTGTTTTTTGCCCAGTACCAGGCTGTTTTGATTATAACTGCCCTTTACTAGGGCTTGAAGTCTGGTAATGTGATGCCTCTGGCTTTTTTTTTCTTCTTTAAATATTCTGGTCCTTGTGTTTCCATATGAATTTTAGCACCATTTTTTAGATCTAAGAGGGATGTCATTAGGATTTTCACTGGGATCACACTGAATCTTTAAATTGCTTTCAGTGATATGGACATTTGGAAGGTATCGATTATTCCAGTCCATGAACATGGAAGAATGTTCCATTTTTTGTGTCTTCTATTTCCTCTTTAAATGTTTTGTAATTTTAATTGTAGAGAAATTTTATATCCTTGGTTAAATTTATTCCAATTTACTTTAAACTTTTTTGTAGCTATTGTGAACGGAACTGATCTTACAAGTTCTTTCTAAGCCAGGTTGTTTTCTGTGTATACAAAAGCTATTGATTTTTGTGTGTTGATTTTATATCTTGCAACTTTACCAAACTGTCTTATGAGTTCCCATAGTCTCACAGTGGTATTTTGGTTCCTCCTATATATAGAATCATGTCATTTTCAAACAGGGGTAATTTGACTTACTCTTTACCCATTTGGATCCCTTTGATTTCCTTTTCTTGCCTAATGCCTCTAGCTAAAACTTCCAGGACTATATTTAATAGCAGTGATAAAAGTAGGCATCTTTGTCTGGCTCAGGATTTTAGTCGAAATGCTTCCAACTTTTCTCCATTCAATATGATGCTGGCTGTAGGTTTGTTATGTTCCGTCTATACCAAATTTGGTTAAGGTTTTTATCATGAAAGGATGTTATATCTTATCAAATGCTTTATCTGCATCTATTGAGATAATCATATGGTTTTTATTCTTCAATTTGTTAACGTGATGTAACACATTTATTGATTTGTATATGTTGAACCATCCCTGCATACCAGGGAAAAATCCCACTTGATTCAGGTGAATGACTTTTCTGATGTGTTGTTGGATTTGATTAACTAGTAGTTTGTTGAGAATTTTTGCATCTGTGTTCATCAGGGATGTTGGTTTATAGCTCTCTTTCTCTGTTGTATCTTTTTCTGATTTTGGAATTAAGGGTATGCTTATCTGATAGAAGGAGTTTGGAAGTATTCCTTCCCTTTCAATTGTCTTGAATAGTTTGAGAAGAATTGGAATTAGATCTTCTCCAGGGCTTTTCTTTTTTTTTTTTCAGAAGGGTCTTTATTACTAATTCAATCTCTGTCTTGGTTATTGGTCTATTTAGATTTTCTATGTCTTAATGACTCATTTTTGGTAGATTTTATATGTTCAAAAATCTATTCACTTATACTAGGCTTTCCAATTTGCTGGTATATACTTGTGTGTAGTAATTACTGATGATTCTTTTTATTTCTATTGTATCAATCGATTTGTCTTCTTTTTCATCTCTGATTTTTTTTATTTGGGTATTCTTTTTTTTAGGTTAGTTGGGCCCATGGTGTATCAATTTTATTTATTTTTTTCAAAAAATAATAAACATTACACTGATCTTTTGTATCCTTCTTTGTTTCAATTTTGTTTATTCTCTACTTGAAATTATTATTTAAATTTATATTCTTTCACCTTACTAATTTTGGTTGTGGTTTGTTGTTTTTCTAGGAACTTGAGATGCATTGACAGCTCATTTATTTGATGCCTTTGCAATTTCTTGATGTAGGCATTAATTGCTATAAATTTCCCTCTTTTTAAAGATTTATTTATTTATTTGAAAGGCAGAGTTACAGAGAGGTACAGAGAGAGAGAGAGAGAGAGAGAGAGATCTTCCATGTGATTGTTTACTCTGCAACAGCCAGAGCTGTGCCGATCTGAAGCCAGGAGCCAAGAGACTCTTCCAGGTCTCCCATGTGGGTGCAGGGACCCAAACAGTTGGGCCATCTTCTACTGCTTTCTCAGGCCACAGCAGAGAGCTGGATTGGAAGTAGAGTAGCCGGGACTTGAACCAGAGCAAATATGGGACGCTGGCACTGCAGGTAGTGGCCTTACCTAATATGCCACAGAGCTGGTCCCTACATTTCCCTCTTAACACTGTTTTTGCTGTATCCCATAAGTTTTGATATGTTATATTGTCATCTTCATTTGTTTGTAGGCATTTTTTATTTCCCTTTTGATATCTTCTATAACGCACTATTGAGTCAGAAACATGTTGTTCAGTCTCCCTGTGACTTCATCATATTTTCTGGAGTTTAAGTTTTGAATTTACAGCTTCATTCAGCTGTGATCAGAAAAGGTATATGGTGTGATTTCAATTTTTGAATTCACTGAGATTTACTTTTTTTTTTTTTTTTTTTTTTTTTTACAGGCAGAGTGGACAGTGAGAGAGAGAGACAGAGAGAAAGGTCTTCCTTTGCCGTTGGTTCACCCTCCAATGGCCGCCGCGGTCGGCGCGCTGCGGCCGGCGCACCGCGCTCGTCCAATGGCAGGAGCCAGGAGCCAGGTGCTTTTCCTGGTCTCCCCATGGGGTGCAGGGCCCAAGCACCTGGGCCATCCTCCACTGCACTCCCGGGCCACAGCAGAGGGCTGGCCTGGAAGAGGGGCAACCGGGACAGAATCCAGTGCCCCGACCGGGACTAGAACCCGGTGTGATTTACTTTACGGCCTACCATATGGTCTATCCTAGAGAAAGTTCTATGCACTGATGAAAAGAATGTATATTCTGCAATTGTGGGATGAAATGTTCGGTAGATAACAATCAAGTCCATTTGACCCAGAGTGTAGATTAGCTCTGTTTTTGTTTGTTTGTTTGTTTGTTGTTGCTTTTTTGTTTAGTTGATCTGTCTATTGATGAAGCTAAGGGTGTTGAAGTTCCCCATTATTATTGTATTGAAATGTATGTCTCCCTGTAGATCCATTAGCATTTGTTTTAAATAGCTAGGCACTCTTGCATTTAGCACATACATTTATGATAGTCACATCTTCCAGTTGAATTGATCCCTTAATCATTACCTAGTACACTTCTTTGTCTCTTAACAGTTTTTGTGTTGAAGTCTATTTCATCTAATATTAGGATGACTATGCCTATTAGTTTTTGCTTTCCATTAGCATGAAATATTTTTTCCATCCTTTAACTTTCAGTCTGCATATATCTTTGATGGTGAGGCATGTTTCTTGTAGGCAGCAAATAGGTGGGTCTTGTTTTTTAATCCATTCAGCCATTGGGTATATTGGCCATTTACATTAGAGGTAAGTAATTGATAAGTAATGGCTTGGTCACACCATTTTTCTATAAATATTCCTATTCTTTGCTTTGGATATCCTTTGTACTTTTACTGGAGATTTTTACATTCTTCCATATTTATGACTATCATTTTATTTTTCTATGTATAACACATTCTTAAGAATCATTTGTAAGGCTGGACAAGTGATAACAAATTTTTCCCATTTCTGTATGTTTTGGAAGCCTTTTTTTATTTCTCCTTCATTTATAAATGAAAGCTTCACTGGGAACAGTATTCTGGGTTGACAGTTTCTTTCTTTCATGACTTGGATTATGTCTCTCCTTTCTCTCCTAGCCAGGAGGGTTTCTGATGAAAAATCAGCTGTTAGTCTAATCTAATTCTCTGAAGGTAATCTGTCATTTCTGTTGTGCATATTTTAGAATTTTTTCTTTATGTTTTACTGTTGAAATTTTGACTATAATGTGTTACAGTTAAGATCTTTTATGATTGTGTCTATTAGGAGTTCTATGTGCTTCCTGTACTTGGATGTCCCTTTCTTTCCCCAAATTAGGGAAGTTTTGTGCTATTATTATTTTACTGAATAGCCTTTTTTTTTTTTAAAAAAAAAAAAGAAGAATTTAATTTATTATTTGAAAGAAAGAGTTAGAGAGAGAGGTAGGGCCAGAGAGAGAGAGGGAGGTCTTCCATCCACTGGTTCACTCCCCAAATGACCATAATGGCCAAAGCTGAGCTAATCCAAAGCCAGGAGCCAGGAGCTTCTTTAGGGTCTCCCAATCAGGTGTAGGGACTGGAGCACTTAGGGCATTTTCTACTGCTTTCCCAGATCATAGCAGAGAGCTGGATCAGAAGTGGAGCAGTTGGGACTCGAACTGCTGCCAATATGAGATGCTGGCACTGCAGGCTGCGGCTTTAACCTGCTGTGCTACAGTGCTGGTCCCCTGAGTAGCCTTATATTTCCATTCTCTCTTTCCATGCCTTCAGGAACTTCTAAGACATGGATGTTTGGTCGTTTGATAGTATTCCATAAATACTGAACATTATTTTCAGTTTTCATAATTGTTTCTTCTTGTTTTGGTCTTACTGAGATATTTCTAAGGATTTGTCACCTGTGTTAGATATCCTTTCTTCTGCCTCACCAAGTCTATTGTTGGGATGTTTACTGTGTTTTCTATTTTACATGTTAAATTCTTCATTTTTAATAGTTTTGTTTTATTTCCCTTTTATATCTCTCGTTGTGAAGTTTTTATTCATATTGTGTATGGATTTCTTTATCTCATTAATTTGTTTCTCTGTATTTCTGAGTAATCTTATGATCATTCTTTTGAAATCATTTTCAGTTATTTCATCACTCTTCATCTTCACATTCTAGTATTGAAGTGTTGTTATGTTCCTTTTGGGGAATCATATTGTCTTCCTTATTCTTATTTCTTGTATTTGTTTGTTTTTAGGCATTTGTGGAAACATTTGTTGGCTTTCTCCTCTGAAGGCTTTTATCTTTGAACTATGCCTCTTTGGCTTAGTGGAGTGTCTACTCCTTCAGTGAATATTCAGAGGAGTGTGTTGGGTGGGGGCAGGGAGCTCTGGTCAGTGCTACAGGGTAGGTTGAGAGTCCCACTTGACATCCAAGTTGGGCATGACAAATCTCTATTGTCAGTGGTGGGGGGGGTGTTAAATCTGTGAGCTTAATCATAGCCTCACCTCCTCTCTTCCACGGTGGTCAATGCCTGGGGTTAGACTATAGTGGCTATAACCCCCACCCTCCTATAACCCCCACCCTCAAAGGTACTTGGACTACACAAAGAATCCGTGTGGTCTTCTGTATGAGCACAGAACCCTCTGCAATGACCCATCCCCAGGCAATCAAGGAGCTCTCTCTCAGACTAGACACAGTGCTTGCTCAGAGACCCAGCTATACCCCATGACCTATTGTGCAGTCACAGAATTCCCAGTCATAGTGTGCAAAGCTCCCATAGTCACAGAGGATCCATTCTCAGCTCCACATGCCTGCCTTGTCCATGAGTTGAGCAAAGACATTCCCAGAGCCAACTGCTTGTGGGCCTTGGAGCCATGATAAGGTTGCAGGATGAAAGAACCTCACAGTGTGGGGAACCACAGGCCAGCCACCTGTGGGGACCTCCTCATTGCACTGTCTCATCCTGTGGAGCAGAACAAGGTCAAGGAAGTGCTGAACAAAAGACTTGCAAACAACCTGAACAAAAGACTTGCAAACAACCTGATGGGATGAGATACACCTTGACCTGAGGCTGTGCGAGCCTTTTGATCTGATTGATGGATTGCTCACCCTAGCCCTAGGGGACCTGGGATGGATAAAAGACTGGGATAGGGGTGGGAAGTTGAGCAGTCTCTTCAGTCTTTCTCCTTTCTCTCAGCTGCTGCTCTTCTCTTTTTTCTCTCCTTTCCTTCTGCTATCACTAAAAATAAAAGTTCCTTGAGAACCGATTAACAGCGGTCGTGTCGTGCGTGAATCCGTGGGTTGAACCCTTGCTGGCGAGACTTTTGTTGGTGAGGGTTCGACAAGCTCAGTGGGTGCCCAGCCCCCTACCAACTCTCCAGATCAAACTTAATGTCAACAAGGAATGCAGATTTTCCCCTTTGATAAAGTCTCCTATTCCAGTGCAAGAGAGCCGGTACAGCCTCTACTGTCAGTAGGATGGCATTTTCTGCCTGCTAGTTGCAGGATGCCCTAGTGGGGGATGGGGAGAAAGAAATAAGTTTTTCTTTCATGAGGCCTTGCTAGGGCTCAAGGCTGGACTCAATGTCAGTGTGGCCCCTAATGTTCTTCCTCAGTCAATATCGCAATGACAGGGGCAGCAGCGGTCTGTTCTCTCCTAGCTCCCAGAAGCTGGCATCTGCTCCAGCCCCCTGGTGTGGGAGTCACACGTAGTGTCCCTACTTAGGGCTGTGTGTTTGTACTGTCTACGATGCTCTGCAATGTCTTATTTCTGTAGAATATCCCTGCGGGGGTGCTCCAACCAAAAAGGAAACGAAGTTGCTAAGCCTTCGCTCAACAAGGCCTCTAAGCCTTTGCTTAGTGTGCCACACTCCCGCATCTCAGTGACTCAGCGTTTCCAACAATCTAAGATGGCCCCTGGGGCAGGGACCTAGCCTGACAGGAGACTTCTGTATTCGTGGACAGTATGTGTCCTTGGCTGTGATAGGCCTTGAGGGCGTGCCCCGTGTCCTGCCTTACCTTTCAGCTGGTTGGCTCAGTTCCCTTGTGCCCTGGACAGCCCCCTTTCTGTGTCTATAAAAGCTCTTCCCCTCCCAATAAAGTTGAGAACCCGGCTGCGCCCTGGGCATTGACTGCTCTCTAGGCTCTGGTGTGGTTCCTTTGCCGCCTACGCTCATCATCCTGCTCGGCCCCTGAGCTCCCCAGGCTGGCCCTGAGGAGCTCTATCTAACCTGCTGCCCTGTGACGAGCAGCATATCCCCTGAAAACTTCTCTCCAACACTTTCCTGGGAAAGCACTTCCAATGCTTTTCTTCTGTTATCTTTACCTTATCAAAATCAGCACGTCTTTTCCCTATTGAGCCATCTTGGCATCTCCAAAACCAATTTTCTAATCCTTTGTTACACAGTGAAGTTAAAGAAATCAAGTGACAACTAACAAAAATAATTTCATTCATCAGTATATTTTTATTGAGCACTGAATGAGCACTGGGCCCTTGGTTAGGTTGGCAAATGTACCAGTGAGAACAGTGGGCACTGTCTCTGCCCTCATGGAACTTGTGGTCTGTTGTGCAAATCCAAATCATCACAAACAGAAACTGTAATGCTGGAACTGTGGTGAGTTCAGTTTCCTTGTATTAATGAAAATATAGACAATATACCTGGTATAGGAGCAAAACTCTCACCACAAGTGACTTTTGGCCTACAAAATAAGGTGAATAGAAGACAATGAGGTGAAGAGGGAGATGGAAGGGTGTTGCAGACAGAAGATAACATATACCAAGACCCTGTGGAGCCAGATACTAGCCATCTGAAAGCAGGTGCATGGAACTGAGTTTACTACACTTCTTCCTGCAGTTTCAACTGTTGACTCCATTTCTTGTCTTTTACCTACAGTCTTCTTCCAAGATCGGAGGATGGAGGAAACTCAGCAGGAACTACTTGGTTCATTGTGTATTGCACTCAGAGTGCATTGCACTCAGGCAGCTAAGCAAAACCTCTCCTGACAGGAATGGCAGTGGTAGGTGAGCTCAGAAATCTGGGTCACACTTGGAGATAGGTAAAGCAGCAGCAGGTCAACAAGAATAGGGAGCAAGGACACCTTTAGATGATTCCTTTTTTGGACCTAAGGGACAGAAGCTAATTATTCTCAATCCTGAGCTCACAGCACATTATTATCAATGTCCTGGGAGAGGGCTCTCTTACTTTGATCTCTATGGGTGTATCTGTATGTGCTCAGTTATTCTTTTCATTTAGTTTATTCTTTGTTCTCCATTGACCCCCTCCAGGGGATTTTATATGTGTCCTTGAAATTGTATATACTCTACTATAGGGTTGGTTTCTAATGTATGTATGCATTTAAAGTTTTAATAAGTGTTATTGTGTTATGGATTTCAATCAGCTTCTTTTTTGACACAGCATTGTTTTAAAGATATATTCATGCTGCTGTGTATACCATCTATCACTTCTAAATTCTGCACAGTACTTCTGGGAAGGCATCTATCACATTCGCTTATTGCCTCCTACAGTGAAGACATCTAGATTCGCTCCTTGATCCTGTCACCACAAAATCCTGGCACAAACAGCCTCCCCTGGATCAGTCAGCATTCAGAGCAGCAGATTCACTGTGCAATCAAGGTCACTGGTACATGGTTTATGTAGAAGTGTTGCTTCTGTGCCTGGTACTGGGGCTCAGGTTAGCAGAGCAGGCCTATGGGAAGGAAAGATGCAAAGAAATAGGGTGTGCAAGGACAAACTGGCACCCACATCACACTCTTGCCACCTCCAAGCCACTTTCTGGATGGTGTGGTGACACAGGAAAACTGGAGCCCTTTGTCATAGAACCAAACACACACCTGCCCCAGGATTTGGAGAAGCTGAAGTAGGAATCTGTCAGAAACTGCAGGGGCTGTTGGCCCAAAGGTCAGCAACAATGTGCATGAGCTACTTTAGTGCTGATGCTCTGCTCCAGCTTTCTAAATGGGAAGACCTATATTGGCTTCTTCTTGATTTTGTGTGAAATGTTCTCCCAGCCCAGAGTGATCAGAATTACACAAAGAAAAGCATTCTTGTACAGATAGTTCTGGCTTAGTTAAATTGTTGTACTGCAAGTCTACAGTGCACATTATTGTGTGTTGTAGTCCTGTGTAAGCAGCTTTTTGTGGTGGATTTTTCAGAACTGAACTGTGCAGTCACAAACTGTGTATGAACTTGACTGGATTGCACAGTGTCACGCTGCTCATCAGAAAGCCTGGGTCAGGCATAGTCTCAGCTGCAGGGGTATGAATTTCACATTAAACCACTTCCCTACTTTTGTGGATTGACACATATAAAGTGGTACCTTATTGTAATTCAAATTCAACATTTTCTTATTGCTCATGTGCTTTAATATTTTTACTGCACATACTTGTAAATTATTAGACTTCACATTTGTGGAATTGTCTGTTCATTTCCTCCACCAATTTTCTACTGAGAATTCTGCCTTTTCATGTTGATTTTTGGAAACTCTTTTTGCATCTAGGAATTTATTATATATATTGCTTTAGATATTAAAATCCTCTTTTCTATTAAATTTGTCCTTGTTAAGCAGAAATTCTTTCTAGTTTTGATGTAATAAAATGTATCCATTTTCTACTGAAGAGATTTCTGCTTTTAGGACACTTAGATTTCCTTCAAGAGCCTAAGTCTATGGTTGAATTTTCCTTTTGATACTATTAATTTGGAATATTGCAGGAAGGATCTTCAGGAAGTAAAAGAGTCATAGATAAAAATGAAAAAAATAAACAAATTGTTTGATATATATTTTATTAACACTTAATAAAATTGTAGTTATTTATGTACTGCAATGTGATGTTTCAGCAAATTCAAGGGTAATTCAAAAAGTTTGTGGAAAATGGAATTAAAAGAAAGGTTTATATTGGTGAAAAAAATTTCAAATCTATGAAAATATTTTTATAATATTCATTTTCTTTTTTTCCTAAAGATTTTATTTATTTATTTGACAGGCAGAGTTACAGACAGTGTGAGAGAGAGATAGAGAGAAAGGTCTTCCTTCCATTGGTTCACTCTCAAGTGACCACAATGGCTAGAGCTGCGCCCATCTGAAGCCAGGAGCCAGGTGCTTCCTCCTGGTCTCCCCTGCGGGTGCAGGGCCCCGAACACTTGGGCCATCCTCCACTGCTTTCCCAGGCCACAGCAGAAGCTGGACAGCAATAGGAGCAACCGGGACTAGAACCTAGCGCCCATTTGGAATGCTGGCACTGCAGGTGGAGGATTAACCCAGTGTGCCATGGCACCAGCCCCTATAATATTCATTTTTTATGAATGTCTAATTATTTTATAGTTTCTGGACTTATATTTAAGACTTTAATTCATATTGAGTTTTTTAATGTAATTTATAGGAGGTACTTTCATTCTTGTGTGTGTAGAAATCTAGTTTACTCAGCACTATTTATTGAGGATACTGTCCTTTCCACATTGTGTATTTTTTGCACTGTTGTCATAAATCAATTTGCTGTAAATGCAAGGATTAGTTTCTAGGCTCTTTATTATGTTTCATTGATCTGTGTGTCTTTTATGCTAATACTTTGTTACTTTGCTTACTATAATTTTGCATATATCTTTAAAAATTTTACCTTTATTTTGTGTTTTATTTGGAAGACAGACACACACACACACAGAGACAGAGACAAATACAGAGATCGTCTATCTGTTAGTTCACTGTCTAAGTGCTCACAAGAGTTGGCACCAGGACAGGCTGAATCTAGGAGCCAAGAACTCAATTTTAGTCTCCCACATGGGTAAAAGAGACCCAAGTACTTGAGCCATCAGTTGCTGCCTTCTAGAATATGCATTGGCAGGAAGCTGAGATCATTAAGAAAAATCAGAAGTTGAACCCAGGAACTCCAGTGTGAGAAGTGGGTGTCCCAAGCAGAAATTTTAACTGCTACTAAAACCTGCTCCTAGTTTTGTATATTTTGAAGTCAGGTAGTGTGATGCTTCTAGTTTTGTCCTTTTTTTTTTTTTTTCAAGATTGCTTTAGCTATTCAGGCTCTTTTTTGGTTTTACACAAATGTGACTGCTTTTTAAAATATCTGTGAAGAATGACACTGGAATTTTGATAGTGTATTGAATTCGCAGATCATTTTGGGTAATATGGACATTTCATTATTATCAATTCATCCAACCCTTGAAGACAGGATATCTTTCTATTTATTTGTATGCTTTCCAAGTTATTTCATGATATATATATATGTATATAATTTTATTTACAGAGATGTTTTCATCTCCTTGGTTAAATTTATCTCTAGATATTTTATTTTGTTTCTAGCTATTGTAAAAGAGATCTTTTTTTCCCAGTTCTTTTTCACATAAAATGCTGCTAGCTTATAGAAGCATGACTAACTTTTTTACCTGTAGGATTCTTCAGATTCTTTTTGTCAGGCAAAGGAAGTCGCCATCTATTACTAGTTTGAGAGTTGTTACCATGAATGAATGCTGGATTTTGTCAAATGCTTTTCTGTGCCTCTTGATAAACATATTTTCTCAATGTATTATTATGGTGAATCATGTCCATTAACTCCTATATGTTGAGCCAACATAGCATTTCTGCCAGTGTTGGTTTTATTATCTTAATCTCATAGATATTTCTTTATTTTAAATACCTCTAATTAATTCTTAACTTTTTTGTCACTAAAATTGATTATAGAGTTTATCAAATTATGAGGGTACTTATAAAAGTTTGTGAATTCAAAGATATGTTTAGGGAGGGGCAGCATTGTGGCACAGTGGGATAAGCTGCTGCTTATGCTGCCAGCATCCTATACTGGAGTGCTGGTTAGAACCTAGAATCTGCTTCTGATCCAGATCCCTTCTAATGCTTCTGAAAAGGCAGTAAGTAGTACTTGGGCCTGTATCACCCACTTGGTATTCCCGGATCCTGGCTTTAGTGTGGTGCAGATCTAGCTATTGTGGCCATTTGGGGAATGGATCAGTGGATGGAAGATTTATTTCTCTCTCTCTCTCTCTCTCTCTCTCTCTCTCTATCTTTCTCTCTCCATTTCTGCCCATCTTTCCCCCTTCCCTGCTCTGTCTTTCAAATAAGTAGGTCTTTTAAAAAGGATAAGTTTATGGACTGGCATTTGGCATAGTGGTTAAACTACCACTTGGAACACCTGCATCCCATATCACTTTGCCCAGGTTTAAGTTCTAGCTCATTTCTTTTTAAAATTTTTATATAATTTTTTATAAATATCTTATATTTATACAGATTTAGTAGCATAGTGATTCTTCCCCTCAAACCCTTGCTCCCACCCTTCCTCCTCCTTCCTTTCTTCTTTTAATTTTCACAATGACATACTAAGTTTCTTCTATAATCATAAGCTTAGCATTCTGCTAAGTAAAGAATTCAACAAAGACTAAGAAGAAAAAACATCCTGTTCCTCAGTGTACTCTATTAGTTACCACAGGGTAAACAGGTAAACACAATGTTTATGTTTTGGGGACTGGCTTATTTTACTAAACATAATGGTTTCCAGTTGCATCCATTTTGTTCCAAAATACAGAATTTCATTCTTTTTATGGCTGAGTAGTATTTCATACTGTATATATACCACATTTTGTCTGTCTAGACATCACTTGCTGAACATCTGAGTTGATTTCATATCTTAGCTATTGTGAACTGAGCTGCAGAAAACATGGGGGTACAGATAACTCTTTAATATTTTGATTTCATTTCATTTGGATAAATTCTCAGGAGTGGGATGGATGGGTCTATGGTAGATCTATTTTCAGCTTTCTGAGGAATCTCTCATACTGTCTTCCACAATGGCTATAGTTGTTTACATTCTCACCCAACAGTGTATTAGGGTACCTTTCCCTTGACATCCTCGCCAGCATTTATTGTTTTTTGGTTTCAATATCATAGCCATTCTAACTGGGGAGAGGTAAAACCTCATTGTGTATGTTTTTTATTTGCATACATCTCATAAATACAACTTTAGGAACATAGTAATTCTTCCCACTGTACCTGCCTTCCCACCCACACTCCCACCCCTCTTCCTCTTACCTCTTCTGTTTCCAGTCTTGTTTGACTTATGATCCTGAGAATTTTTTTCATGTGTCTGTTGGCCATTTGAATTTATCCTTTGAAAAATGCCTGTGCAAGTCCTTTCTTAACTGGATTTTTTTTTGTTATTGTTGAGTTTCTTGAGCTCTTTATAGATTCTGAACATTAATCCTTTATTAGTTGCATAGCTTACAAATATTTCCTCCCATTCTGTTGGTTGCCTCTTCACTTTGCTGAATATTTTCTTTGCAGTGCACTTTCTCATTTCTTGATTCTAGCTTCCTGCTAGTGCATAACCTGGGAGGCAGCAGATAATGGATCGATCCAATAGTTGGGTCCCTGCCACTCACCTGGGAGATCTGGATGGATTTTATGGCTCTTAGTTTCAACCTGGCTAAACCTAACTATTCTATGCATTTGGGGAGAGAACCAGTAGATGGAAGGTCTTTATAACTATCTTTGTCACCCTGCCTTTCAAATAAATAAATACATAAATATATATATATATATATATTTTAAAAACACAGAAGTACATATATATTTAAACTAAAATGCATGTGTAAATGTGTACTTATACATATATATGAGTATATATATATAGATATATAACACATATACACTCTCTTTTGTATGAGCATATTTTCAGTATACAAGAAAGAATAAACATTCTTTTCAACCTATACAGATGAGTTACACATATTGAACAAATGAAGTCTGAAAATACACCTAAAATATCACAGTTCAATAAATTCAGAAATAAACCAGAGAATTCAACCCCATATCCCTCACAGCACCAACACCATTTATCTGTAAATTAAAAAAAAAACTTTTAACAAACGTAGCAGCAAGGAGGAAATTAAAATGGAAATTTTAAAATATTTAGAAGTGAAAGAAAACAAATGGAATTGTAATATCTATGGGAATGAAGCCAAAATGATTCTTAGGGGAAATTTTATACTCAGAAAGGCATTTACAAGGGAAGAATAATAAATGAACTAGAGTTTTAACTTAGAAAGTTAGGAAAACAAACAAGCAAATAATAAAACAAGTACAACCACAGCATGATTAAAGGAAGTAGTAAAGTTAGGAGCAGAAATTTTTAAATAAAGTCAAACTAGAGTCAATCAGCAATCCAGGAGCTAGACCTCTACAAACCAAGATATAAGCCTGGAAAATATGACAAAGACAAAGGAAAAGTATAAGCTACATCTGAAAGTCAAAAAATTACATAGCTCTACAATCCAAAGGAAATAAAATAGTTAAGAACTTACTAAGAATAAAATAGATTACACCAATAAGTTTCAGTGCCTAGAAGCAATGGCATTTTTTAAAAGAAAATACACATTATCAAATTGTTCCAAGAAGAAGCAGAAACTTTGACCATAATGACCTTGAAAAGAATCAAACGTTGACTTGTTTATCTTCAAACACCTACTACTCTTCTGACCCCACTGGGATAAAGTAGTTGTATGTTTTATTAAAAACTTGAAGTCTAATTTTCATCATACAGATTATTCTAGAACATAGAAAAGATGGAAAATTACCCAATTATTTCCATAAGACAAGCGTGATCATAAACCAAAGGCACTAAAAAGGGAAAACAAAACAAAAGAAAAATATAGATCAGCTAGAAGTGCAATACAAACTCAGTTATCAGTACAGCTATCAGTACAGTTGTAAAAACCCTTAGGATTATTAGGAACAAAGAATTTAGCACAGTTTTAACATATTACAGATATATTATGAACATGTAAGGTTTATTCTAAGAATGCAAGAATTGTTTGATACTTTAAAAAATTATCAGTATCATTTATTACACCCTCAGATTAAAAAACATGCAGATGTTACCAAAGCATACATGATAATATTTATTGATTATGAAAAATTTATCATTTTATTTTGAAATAAAAACAACTTACTTAATAAAAAGTTGTTTACTAGAATTGATTATAGCAAATAGTGTATAATAGTGGACCAATATTTAAAGTCAAAATAAAGTCCAGTGAAGGATGCAGATGCCTGCCTTTTCTAAGCCAGCATTATGGCTTAGTCATGTGCTGCAATGTGTTGCGTGTCACACTGACATGGATGCGGTGGTGGTGCATCCTCCTCCTTTCAGGGATGGAGCAGTCCCTCTTCAGTTGTTATGCAGTTCATGGATGACAGATCACAATTGATGCCCCTTTTGGCTGGTGTATCTTACTTAAAGAAAGTGGCTTTATGAAAGTTTATGCCAGTTAGTGGGTGTGGCTTATTTGCAAAGGCTGGTTAAGGTGAAAGTAAAAGATGCAGGTAAAAGGATATTCTTTGGAATAAAAAGAATGAACCTATAAGTTGTGGAATGGCCAACAACTGTCTTCAAAAGATACAGTATTCTACAACAGTTAAATAATATAGTAGATCTTTATATAATATATATATATATATATATATGGTCAAAATATATCTTGAGTGATAAAAGGAAGTATTGATTGGCACATATAGTAGCAGTTCCTATGAACAATTAAATATATGATTGAAAAAAATTAACCAATGTTTGAAAGTATTAACATGATTACCTCTAGTGATGAGTTGATGTTAAAGAGGAATTTAAATTTATTGGGTATAACTTTTTAAAGGAGACTATATTTGTGTAATACTTTATAATTAAAAAAATAATTTTAGGAGAGAATCAATGAACAAACTGAATTTTCATGCTTCCTGAGGACAGGACAAATAATTTTGTATTTCCAACATAAGCCAGTGTCTGCCACAGAGAAGCAATCAAAGTTTGGTTAAATATTTAAAATGATTGGATTAATAAACAAATGCTTAAATAGGTGAATGGATGTGTGAGTAGGGAGATTCTGAAATGGAGTCTGACTTAGGTGGGATAGGGGGAAACTTCCATTTTTTTCCCTATGGCCATGTTAGCATTTCTGTTGATGCTCCATGAGAATGTGATGAGGGGTGTGTTATTCTGCTGAAACCTCTATAAAGAGATGTCATGGACTGAGTGGATTAGCAACAGACATTTATTTTCTTATAGTTCTGAAGGCTAAACTTCCAAGATCAAGGTGGCAGCAAGGTTGGTTTTTGGTGAGGCTTCTTGTTCTAGCTTGTGACAGCTCCCTTCTCTCTGTGTCTTCCATGGATTTTCCTCTGTGCGTATTTGGAGAGACATTTCTTGTATTTCTTCCTCTTCTTATGAGGACACCAGTCTTACTGTATTAGAGTACCATCCTTAGTTTTGGAACCAAGAGTGGTTCCAAAGGAAGAGAGACTGAAGGATACATTTTCTGAATTGGTTCTGGGGTTTCTGGAGTTGCTTCTCTAACATGATTAGATTTAGTGATGCTGATGACTCTAGTTCCACTATTAAAGAGGGCGTGAAAGTCCATGTCATGATCTGGCAGTAGAGTTATACAAGATATTACTACTAGATACTCCTAATAAATCATAAGAAGCAATGATCTGGGTGACCATGTATATGATGTTTTTGAATGTTTTTTGTAAAACCATTGAGCATTGAGTTTGGCTGGTTCTTCCTTAATTTTACTGGACAAAGTGGGGAAAGAGCAGAATGAGCTCAAGCATTTGGTTTCCCAGCTCAAGAACCACACAAGTGATCTGAGATCTTCTGTGTCTACCTCAAAGGGCCCTTTAGGCCTGAACTTGCAGAGCTGAGACTGCCGAAAACAAGACCCATAAACTCATCGTGACAGTGGCTGACTTACAGTGCAAATAGAATCCTCAGACTCAGAGGACATCTACTGTCAAGTGAGGCCATTGATTGGAAGGAATGGGATTCCCAGAATTGGAATGGAGACCTGGAGCTAGGATATTAAGCACCTAAATTCTGATGAGTTCTGTTTGCCAGTAGAGTCTCTCCTCTTACTTCAAGGGGACTAACCCTGAAATACCACCCCCCCCCCAAAAAAAAAAACCCAATACAACTGTAATGGCCTTTCCTGAGGCAGATGCCTTACAAGAAAATGTTGATTCTCTGCAGTCACAGCAAAACCACCCTTTGTGGCCAGCACCTCGGTTCATTAGGCTAATCCTCCGCCTTGTGGCACTGGCACACCGGGTTCTAGTCCCGGTTGGGGCGCCAGGTTCTAGTCCAGGTTGCTCCTCTTCCAGTCCAGCTCTCTGCTGTGGCTCGGGAAGGCAGTGGAGGATGGCCAGTGCTTGGGCCCTGCACCCACATGGGAGACCAGGAGGAAGCACCTGGCTCCTGGCTTCAGATTGGCTCAGCGCGCCGGCTGTAGCGACCATTTGGGGGTGAACCAACGGAAAAAGGAAGACCTTTCTCTCTGTCTCTCTCTCACACACACACACACTGTCTAATTCTGCCTGTAAAAAGAAATAAAACCACTCTTTGCTTCTAGATCTATAACAAGACTTGAATACCAGCAGATCCCTAAAGCAAAGGTACAAAGTGTGACCCACAAGGAAGTGTGCTATACTCCAAAAGAACTACCGGGTTTTCTGATTTATACTGTTAGAAACCTGGGAAATATTGGTGGGAAGAGACATAAAGGACTGGACCCTGATCTGATAAACTGGTATCCTCATAAAGGAGGAAGAGATACCAGATCTCTCTGTCTGTTTCTTTACATGCACAGAGGAAAGTCTATGAGGATATAGATTGAAGGCAGGAAGAAAGCCCTTACCAGAAATAAACTCTGCTGGCACCTTGATCTTAGACTTCCAGTACCCAGAATTGTGAGAAAATATGTCCCTTGCTTAAACCACCCAGTCTGTGGTATTTTATTATGGTAGTCCTATACAGTTAATATTAATAGTCTAAGAAAATATTCAGGAATTTTCACTGATTACCAAGCCAATTCATATTTCCACTACTTTTAACAGTTCTTTTTTTAAATTTAATTTTTAAGGTGCTATTTGAGCCAACTTTACCTTAAATTTGAGGGTTGCTTTCTTGGAAATGTATTCTCTCTGAGAAGGAGGGAATGACTAAAGCTTTACTCCTAAGACCTATACTTGACTCCCTTATAATCTGGGTGAATGTCATTGGCCTGTCTTGTCTCTCATACTCCTATGTGCCTGCTTGATATTCCAGCTACATTGAACCATTCTTGATTGATTAATCCATTCTCATTATGTGCAGCTCTGTCTGTTCAAAAATATCATATACATGGTCACCCAGATCATTGCTTCTTATGATTTATTAGGAGTATCCAGTAGTAATATCTTGTATAACTCTATTGCCGGATCATGACATGGACTTTCAATGCCCTCTTTAATAGTGGAACTAGAGGCATCAGTCACTGCATTAATTTTCCTGGAGGTAGACCCTATTGGAAAAATGTACATCTTTCATCATGGAACTTCAACGATGTTTTGAAACGATCTCTATTAATATTTCCCCTGCCATGGATGGAAAGCTTCTTGAGAACAGGATTTTTGCCTGAATTCAATGTTTCCCAAAATGAATGTATATCTAATTATCTGGTACTTTTGTTAAAATGCAGAATCTGGTTCATTATGTCTAAGGTAGGACCTGAGACTCTGCATTTCTAACAGGCTCCCAAGTGTTGCATTCAAATGGCGTGACTACCAAGGATTTTTTTTTTGTTTGTTTTTTGACCTTATAGGATCCAGAATGACAAAGCAGAGCCATAATTATTATTCCAATGGATCTCAGTTCTAGCTTCACCTTAGAGCCACAAAGGAGGCTTTAAACAATTCTATTGCCTGGTCCCACCTTGAGGGATTCTAGTTTAATTTGTTTGGAATGGAGCCTGGATATTAATAGGATTCCTAACTTGAATGTGCCTCTTGAATTGAGAACCACTGGTTAACTCTTTGAAGCCAGGCATTCTTCTTGCTATTTCTGGGCCTGTCACAGGACCTGGTGCACTGGGGCTACTTAATATAAGTTGGTTGAGTAAATTAACTACTCTATCTTGGCTCAGGTTCAGTGTTTCAAAGATGGTTCCACATCTTCAGGGTGGGCAGAAAATTTTCTTAAAAAGGAAGGTGGTGCTGGAAGTGACACATTTATGAGGTGACAAAGTCAGGGGTGAGCATGTCAGGGGGCCCTGAATTAGGAAATAAGCCAAATGTAGTGATATCTTATGGCTCAGAGTGGGTGGTAGAGGGGCCCCATTAAGGATACCAGCCCTTTTACAGTTACTGCAAGAAAATAGCTTTGCTCAAATTATATTCTAGGTAGCTCTTTTTAACAGCTATTCCAGCAGTGAGAAAATCTGAATTAGACTGCTAATGTGTAATCAGTTAATTAATTTAAAAACATGTAATATAAATGTAAATAGGGAACTAAACTAACTAATATCCAGACCTCCTGGCAAAGAGGCATTTTAGGAGATCCTATTGACATCGAAAGAATTCTGTTTTAAAATACTAGGCTTTCAAATGCTGAAAAGGCTAGGACAGTCTCTGAACATTGTCTTAAAACAAAATAAAGAGGACAAAATGGCTGAGGAAGGCTCTTGGTACCAGAACAAGGGCAAAAGTTACGTGAGAGTATGTGTGGCCGGCACCGCGTCTCAATAGGCTAAACCTCCGACTATCGGTGCCAGCACACTGGGTTCTAGTCCCGGTCAGGGTGCCGGATTCTGTCCCGGTTGCCCCTCTTCAGGGCAGCTCTCTGCTGTGGCCCAGGAATGCAGTGGAGGATGGCCCAAGTACTTGGGCCCTGCACCCCAGGATAAGTACCTGGCTCCTGCCTTTGGATCAGCACAGCCTTCGGTGGCCATTGGAGGGTGAACCAACCGCAAAGGAAGACCTTTCTCTCTGTCTCTCTCTCTCTCTCTCACTGTCCACTCTGCCGGTAAAAAAAAAAAAAAAAAAAAAAAAAAAAATATGTGTAGCAGAGACTGCCTTGAGTTGAAGGCTCCTAGGCAGAACCGTTGAGGAGGCCCAGCTAAGCAACCAGTTACTAGAGGCAGACATGGACTGGACTTAATGCCTGTCAGGTCATAAAGGTCTACTCCAAAATCTACAGAAGTTCAATGAGCCAGTTTCTAAACACAGCAGTCTTAAAAATTAAATTGTAATAGCTCACAATTGAATAAACTGTGTTTTAAAAAAGTAATAAATAACAAAATTCATTACTTCCTAATTATTTTAACACATTTGCTGTCACATAAACTCTAGAGATTATATATGTCCGTAGTACCTGAATAATATATATATATATATATATATATATATATATATATATATATAAAATGGTGCACTACCGCATATTTTATTTTTACTTTGTGTTCAGTAACATCGTGGTGGAAGATTGAGTGTTTACACCAAGGAAATTGATAAGGGATGCAATTAACATTTTGATTCATTGTGTTATTGATTGTCCTACCTTGGAAAAGTAGTGGAAAAATATTAGCAATTCAAACTATATCAGTGTCAAACAAATTCATATTAATTCATGGATTGTGGTGTTACATACTGAATAGCACAAACAATTGGTGCAACACTGTTTTAGGATTTGCAAATAATGATCCAGTTCAGCAAAGAAATCCCTCAAGTTAGTGGCAGATGAGTGAAGTTCTGATTAATATCTTAGGTGTTTCACTTTCCTTTTGTTCATTAATAATTTGTTAATAACATGTAGGAAAATATCAACCAATGTCTGTATAGTAAATAAGCTATTTGGTTAACTGCAACAACAGGTTGGCAATGAATAAAAAAAATTTCATGAAGCATTCTAGAGTCTCAGTTGGCTATCTGAAAAATCATAATAAATAATATTATATATTCAATTTTTAAATTCTGTGATATAGATTTATTTAATCAGTAAAATTTATAATGGATTACTATGTTTATAAATATATTGACATATTTATTTGCAGAGACACAGAGGTAACCTGCAGTCATTGTTAAGATAACCAGGGAAGCAAATGTGCTGAGTGGCAATATGGCAAAGAGATTAAGCATACAAAACTGAGTGGGACCTAATTAATTCTGGATAAATTTGAGCATTCTAATCCCACTGAGTCTCAGTGTCCTCAACCTGCACAACCTCACTTCACGTGATTGTCATGAGATTTAAATGCAAAGATGGAAACAACACTTAGAACAAAATCTGGTATTACACATGAAATTACTATAGTTTACTAGTAGTGGAATCAAAAGACCATTTTCTGAACTTTGATCTATTCCACTGATAAAGAAAGTATTACTTACATGATTATTGTGGGTCCTGGTTATCACAGGAAGATTGGTGAATGTGCTTTGATTTAAAATTGATTTTTCCATGCTGATTGGATGGAAGGACAAAATGAGGTAAGTTGTGGGAAGTTTTGGCTTAACTGAAATGTCTCCTGAAATATTAACATTATTCTGATTTTTATGTTTGTAAGAAGTTTATTTATTTGCAAAGGGAAGAGACAGAGAGACAGAGGCAGAGAGAGAGACAGAGACAGAGAGGGATAGAGAGAGTGCTTCCATTCACTGGTTCAACCACAACCTACAACCAAATTTCTGCAATGGCTGGGACTGAAGCCAAGGGTCAGGGACACGGTCTAGGAGGAATTCAGAGAGTCAGTTAATTGAGGCATCATTGTTGCTTCCCGAGATGCACATTAGAAGGAAGCTAGAGTCAGGAGTAAGAGCCAGGGAGCAGTACCAGGCATTCCGTTATGGGCCATGAGCATCTTAATAACTAGGCCACATACCTGCTCTGATAGTTTTTACATTTATTGAACCATATGAAATTGTCAGTCTTTGGCTATTTTTTTAAAAAGATTTATTGATTCATAATCACGTGCTGTGCAATTCACCCATTTAAAGTATATAGTTGAAAGGTTTTAGTATATTTACAGATGTACAGCCATCACCACAGTCAATTACAGAACATTTTTGTCCCCTGAAGAAGAAATCTTGTTTCCCTTACTTCCTCTCTATAATCCCTTAAACAAGTAACCTACTTTCTGTCTCTCTGTACTTTCCTATTCTAGAATTCCATATCCATGAAGTAATAGAATATATAGCCTTCTATGATTGACTGCTTTCACCTAGTGTAATGCTTTCAATGTTCATCATGTGGTGGAATATGACAGTACTTCCTTCCTTTTTAAATGTTGATTACTATCCCATTGAATGGATACATTCCATTTAGTTTCCCTATTTATCTGCTAATGGGATTTTTGGGTAGTTTTTGTCTTTTGAACATTGTGAATAATGCTGCTTATAAATATTTTTTGTACACATTTCTGTGTGGGTGGGTGTATTTTTCATTTTTCTTGGGTATATACCTAGTAATGGAGTTGCTGAGTCATTTAATAACTGGTTAATTGTTTGGGGGATCATCAAGATTGTTTTTCAAAGTGACTTCACATTTTGTATTCTTTCTTCTTTTTTTTTTTTAAATAACACTTTTATTTAAAGAATATAAATTTCCAAAATACAGCTTATGGATTACAATGGCTTTCCCCCCCCATAACTTCCCTCCCACCCGCAACCCTCCCCTTTCCCACTCCCTCTCCCCTTGCTTCACATCAAGATTTATTTTCAATTCTCTTTATACACAGAAGATCAGTTTAGTATATATTAAGTAAAGATTTCAACAGTTTGCCCTCACATAGCAACACAAAGTGAAAAATACTGTTGGAGTACTAGTATTAATTCACAATGTATAGCACATTAAGGACAGAGATCCTACATGATATATATTTTTAAATTGATTAATTTTCTATGCAATTTCCAATTTAACACCAAGATTTTTTTTCATTTTTAATTATCTATATACAGAAGATTGATTCAGTATATACTATGTAAAGATTTCATCAGTTTGCACCCACACAGAAACACAAAGTGTAAAATACTGTTTCAGTGCTAGTTATAGCATTACTTCACATTGGACAACACATTAAGGACAGATCCTACATGAGACGTAAGTACACAGTGACTCCTGAAGTTGATTTAACAATTTGACACTCTTGTTTATGGCGTCAGTAATCTCCCTACGCTCTAGTCATGAGTTGCCGAGGCTATGGAAGCCTTTAGGGTTCACTGACTTCAATCTTATTCTGACAGGGTCATAGTCAAAGTGGAGGTTCTCTCCTCCCTTCAGAGAAAGGTACCTCCTTCTTTGATGGCCCCATTCGTTCCACTGGGATCTCACTCACAGAGATCTTTCATTTAGGTCTTCTTTTTTTTCCAGAGTGTCTTGGCTTTCCATGCCTAAAATATACTCATGGGCTCTTGAGCCAGATCTGAATGCCTTAAGGGCTGATTCTGAGGCCAGAGTGCTATTTAGGACATCTGTCATTCTATGAGTCTGCTGTGTATCCTGCTTCCCATGTTGGATCATTCTCTCCCTTTTTGATTCTATCAGTTAGTATTAGCAGACACTAGTCTTGTTTGTGTGATCCCTTTGACTCTTAGACCTATCAGTGTGATCAATTGTGAACTGAAATTGATCACTTAGACTAGTGAGATGGCCTTGGTACATGCCACCTTGATGGGATTGTATTGGAATTCCCTGGCACATTTCTAACTCCATCATTTGGGGCACGACTGATTGAGCATGTCCCAAATTGTACATTTTGTATTCTAACTAGTAGTGGATAACAGTTCTGCTTTCTCTACATCCTTCTTACTGGTACTTGTTATCTCGCTTTTTGATGTTAGTCATGCTAGTGAATAAGAAGTGCTATCTCATTTGGTTTTGATTTGCGTTTTTATGGTGATGAATAGTGTTGAGCAATTTTTGTTACATTTATTATTTGTACATCTTCTTTGGATAAATATCTATTCAAATTATTTAGATGCAAATGCTTTTTTAAGATATGTGATTTGCTAATATTTCTCCCCCTTTTCTGAGGTGTCTTCACTTTCTTCATGGTGGTTTTTTTTTTTTTTAAATAAGGTTTTATTTTATTTGTTGGAAAATCAGAGTCACAGTGAGAGGAACAGAGACAGAGAAAGAGATCTTCCACCTGTGGGTTCATGCCACAAATGGCCACAACAACTGGGCGGAGTCAGGCTAATGTCAGGAACCTGGAGCTGCATCTCGGTCTCCAACATGGGTGGCAGGAACTCAAGCACTTGGGCCATCTTCTACTGCCTTCCCAGGCACATTAACAGGAAGTTGGATTGGAAGCAGAGCAACTAGGACTTGAACCAGTGCTCTGATATAGGATGCCAGTGTTGCAAGCTGTGGCTTAACCTGCTGTGCCACAATGCTAGCCCTGATGGTGTCTTTTGAAACATTAAAAGTTTTTAATGTTAATAAAGTCTGACTTATCTATTTTTTTCTTTTGTTGCTCAATCCTTTGTCAGATCCAAGGTCATGAAGTTTTACCCCTGTGTTTGCTTCTAACAGTTCTGTAGTTTTTGCTCTTATGTTTAGGTCTGGCATCCATTTTCAGCTTTTTTATGGATTGTGAGATGGAAGTCCTGTATCATTCTTTTGCACTTGGTTGTCCAAATTCCCAGCATCATTTATTGAAAAGCTATTCTTCCTCTACTGAATGTCTTAGTGTCCTTGTCTGTAAACAGTTGACTACTGATGTATAGAATTGTTTCCCGATTCTTAATTCTATTTAATTATTTAATTGATCTATATGATTGTCCTCATGCCATCTGTCTAAGTACTATTGTTTTGCAATAATTTTTGATAGGGAAATCTGAATCTTCTTATTTTATTATTCTTTCCCACAGGTTTTTTTTGTTTTTGTTTTTGTTTTTTTGCTGGCAATACTGGTTCCTTTCCAATTTCATTTGAATTTTGGAATAGACTCACCAATTTCTAAACAGAAGTAAGCTATGATTCTTATAGGACTTGCATTGAATTTATAGGGCAGTTTGGGCAATGTTATGTGTTTTGATCCATGAATATGGGATGTTTTTCTACTTATTTGTATCTTTTAAAATTTCTTCATCAATGCAATAAAGTTTTCGAAGTACAAATTTTATACTTTTTGTTAGATTCATTCTTAATATTTTATTATATTTGATGATATTTGAATGAAACTATTTTTTAAATTTCATATTTGAATTGTTCTTTGCTACTATATAAATTATAATTCATATTTGTATTTTGATCTTGTGTCCTATAACTTTGCATAACTCATTTATTAGTTCTAATAGTTTCAGTGGATTTATTAGAATTTTATCTATATTATATAAGATCACGTCATCTGCAAATAATGGCAACTCTGTTTCTACCTTTACAATCTGGAAGGCTTTTCCTTCTTTTTTCTTGTTGATTGCTAGGTTAGAACTGCCAGTATTGAGTAGAAACAATTGTGGACATCCTTGTCTTACTCTTGATCTAGGGGAAAAGCACTCAGTTATTCATCATTAAGTGTGATGCTATATGTGGATTTTTTTATAGATGTGTTTTATCATATTGAGGAAGTTCTTTTTCATTCACAGTTATAAAAGCTGTTTATTAAAAATATATGAAGTTTGACCATTTGATTACAAAAACAGAAATTGCATAGGATTCAAATACACTATATAGTTTTATGTTGAGTTGATAAGCCTCAACCAATCTTCCAGAGCCTGTAAATGTATGGAAATATTAATATTTAAAGGAAGCTTGAGTCTAGGATACAGTAACTTTACTTACGTCCTGCCTCCTTGAGAACTTGCTTTGGTGGACCTTTATTCCAGGTTGTGTCTCTTATCTGTTGCCCTTTCATACTGCATCCTAACATTAAATGAAGCCACATATAGGATGAGGCTTTGAATTGTGAGGGTTTATGATTAGTCTACTTATATAAAATAGGTGCTGGGTTAATAAAGACACTGCTAAGGGACACTAACCCACTGTTGGTGGGAATGCAAACTGGTTAAACCACTATGGAAGTCAGTCTGGAGATTCCTCAGAAACCTGAATATAACCCTACCATTCAACCCAGCCATCCCACTCCTTGGAATTTACCCAAAGGAAATTAATTTGCTTTTACATAAAACCATCGGGCAAGATACATTTCAGAATTCAGAATTTGGGGATACCAGAAATAAATGTGGTGCAGATGTATATTAAAAACCCCAGTGGGGTTCAATGCAACAACCTGTGATCAAGCACATGGATGTTTCTGTAGTGTAATTGATGAATATTGTCACTAGGTTATAGAAATAAATACTATCAGTAGTTCATCATCACTACCAAATGAATTCAGATCAGGTTAGGTAATGTCAGCCATATTAGTAGTTAAGAAACTTGTAGATTCTGTAAGAGGTGAGTGGCTGTGAACCTGCATTGACTGGATATGCCAAGCAAGTCTTCCTATAGCATTGGGTCCATGTGGGTGAAGTTACTTTGGTCCACACATTGCATAAGTCTAGTAACTACCAACTCCTGACTCCTTCAATTGGGAAATTTCTAGATAACAAGCAGAACTCACACAATTTTCCCCTTCACATCATTCAGTAGCATTTTCATAGGCTCTCATTCCCACCAGAAGAGGAAACAGACCCAAGATCCTGGGAGCTTTAAGTAGGAGTTGGGCTGTAGAAGATATGCTTGTTTACCGTAATAGAAGGGCATTAGCAAAGAGATCACCAGATGATTTTTGCAGTTTCACTAGTAAATACAGTGATTCAGTAATGGAGGGTAGCTTCTATGGTTTTGAAAAATATTAAATGTGGATCTTAGGATGGCCAAATGTATTTAGAAGCTGATTTTTGGTATAAATCAAGATTTAGCCAAGTGTCTCAAGGAATGGAGTTTCAAAACCATGTACCTTGTCCAAGTATCTGCTTTAGAAAATAATTGAGAAATAGCCAATTTTGATGGTTCCTTCTACTCTGTTTAGGTCTTCACTTGATCCCTATTCTATCTATGGGTTCTCTACTGTTTGAACAAAATTCCCACTCAGCTTGCTGTCACAAACCCAAAGTAAAGCTAAGCAATGGTGTACCTTCCAAATTGTCACCATTGACAATCTGACATACTTTTCTACCAGAGAACTATTATAAGAGCAAATGAATCAGTTGAATTCATTTGTCACCAAATGAATCAATGAATCAGTTACCTCTCATGTTATTCAAAGAGTTCAAAGGAATTGGAGATGCACTTGCTATATTTTGTATTTTTCTTTTTTAAAAAAAGATTTATTTATTTATTTGAAAATCAGAGTTACACAGGGAGAGGAGAGGCAGAGAGAGAGAGAGAGAGAGAGGTCTTCCATCTGATGGTTCACTCCCCAATTAGCTGCAATGGCCAGAGATGTGACAATCTGAAGCCAGGAGCCAGGAGCTTCTTCTAGGTCTCCCACATGGGTGCAGGGGCCCAAAGACTTGGGCCATCTTCCACTGCTTTCCCAGGCCATAGCAGAGAGCTAGATTGGAAATGGAGCAGCCGAGCCTCGAATTGGCACCCAAATGAGATGCTGGCACTTCAGGCCAGGGAGTTAACCTGCTGCACCACAGTGCTGGCCCTTATATATTTTGTATTTTTCAAAGGACAACTCTCTCTTCCTGACAATTAGAAAATTTGAATAATGATTTAATAATCATTCAAGTTCCTGAAACAAGTTTTATGGAGAGATTAGAGATAGACTTATGAAGTCTCTAACATGGTGTTTGACACATATTTGTCACCAACAAAATGTTATTATATTAATGATAAATTATATTAATGATAAGACCAATTAATTTTTAAATTTTATTTTTGGTGTCTGTGCCACACTTCGACTTTCCTAGTTAGTCTGCTGAATCAGGGAGATGATTATTCTTTCTTATAAAATAGAATGGTTAATACCTTGGTATAATAAATTGCCTTTAAGGTAGCATAATTTTGGAATCATTGCTCTGTGGGTCATTCTGGGTGAATCAGACATCATTGGAATTCTCTGATGGTCTTAAAGTTGCATCATTGTGGAGTGAAGCCATCCAGAGAAGAGCCAGATAGGGACTGACGTGGCTCTCATATCCACAGGGAGTTGGCAAGCCTTCTTTTTGGTCTACATCTACCCATGGGAGAAGGTTTGCCAATGTCCTTAACAGCAGAGAAACAATGGGGACATGGGAGAAAACTTGCAAATCTTGGACTGAAAGCCTGGAAACAGGGCTATATGACTCAGTAACTTATTGGCTGGGCAATTTCTCTAAACTTCTGAGGCCAGCACTTTCTTTAGAGACAAAATATCAGGATTGTGCAGAATTTTGTAATATGTCAGACTTTTGTTGAACATGCATTATGTACTAGATGCTGGCCAACAAGATGACTGATTGAATCAGCAAGTTCACAAGTAATCCCACAGAGAAAGCTAAGCTAGGGGTGTGAGTAATTAAAGTTACTTCCTCATATACATTTCTCTGTGATTAATGCTGTAATTTGCCAACTCATGCTTTTGGTTCTTTCTCCAGATCTGCCTACAATCAAAGGAGATAGACTGGGTTTTGTGTTTTAGTCTTGATCAATCTAATCAATAATAAGGTACTATCCAAGCATCTTTGGAAGGGATCACTTTGGTTCCCAGGCTTTACCAATCTCATAAAGTCTGATTCTATGAGGAGCTCCAGCGCTGCCTTTTTTGTTTCAGAATGTGTTATGTCTCACTTCTTGACTTTGAAGTCAACACGGTTTGTTTGCTGGTTTTTCTAGAATTGTACTTCTGGGAAGTTTAAAAGCAGAAACAGAAGTGGACTCTAACTTTAAAAAAACAGAGCTCATAGGAACTGAGTAATTAATAATTTTTATGGAAAGTATTATTTTGAAATCTTAATTTCAAAGCTGCTTCCTACTAAGTTTTGACAGGCTAATCAAATCACCCAGGATTTGAGGTAGATTTTAGAAAAAATTTAAATTGTATTTTTTATACTCCAAGCCATAATGAAAAGGAGTAACTTTATCTCATTTGAGCATTAAAAAATTGTGAAGCTAAGGGATGTATAATTTTACAGATTATAAAACTATATGGAATAAATAAGAATATTGAGAAAATAGAAAAAGTGTTGATAAAATAGAAATGTTAGAGAGAAGTGGGTGAAATTATGTTATTTTTTATAATCATTAGGAAAATATTTGATTATTTCCTATGATCAATTCTGTGATGCAAATAACTGCCTTTTGTTGTATTTGTTATGTGAAATCCGTTTTTTTTGGGGGGAATATGTCAGCTCTTTAAGAAGGAGAATTTTAAGCAGCTTATGACTTAAGTGCAGCTTGCAAAAGTTATTTATTTTCACAAAGAATTTTGTTCTTTAAAACAGTGTGTATATCTACCAACAACAACAAAATCTCTGAGGGAGAAGCTTGGATCTTTATTTTCAACACAAGAGTGTTCAGGATTAAGCTAGAGTGAAGAAAGTATAGGAAAATAAGAATTGTTTTCTGTTATTCATTTAAGATTTTTAAAGGGTTTAAATGCCTTTAAAAAAGAATAGTTGCTGTTTGACTGTCGGTGATCTTTTCGGCAGACGTGAAAGGGGAAGCCTTTATACCTTGGTATTTTTAGCTCCTAACAAAGGACGACTGTGCATGAACAGGGGGAACATTAACCCCCATTTGCCCTCAAACCTAACCTATGATCACATTGTGCCAGCTACACCAGGGAACACCAATAAGTACGATTAATTATTCGAGGTTTCTCAAACATCTGCACTTTTGGCACCCAGAACCAAAACATCTGGACATTTGTTTGAATTCTCTCCATGTTTTCCAAGTTTGACATTGTGTTAGAATAATAATAGATAGAATACTTCCTACGTGCCAGAGTCAGGCTAAATATTTAATCTGTGGTAGCTTGTTTAACCATCACAACAATCAAATGAGTCCTGACCTACTAATGTTTTCTTTTTACAGATGAGGGTATGGGACTTTGAGAGGGAAGTGTAGAGCTGAAGTGAGAATCCTGCCAGTCCGGTTAGAAACCCTGAGCCATTGACTAGATGAGTTGCCAGTACAACTACAGAGGGTCAGGGCCATGAATGGTACACATCTGATTTGTAACTGTACTATGGAAAGAAAGGAAGACTATACAGTATCTAAATTAATAATGTTATTCAGTAATATCTCTGTTGCTAACCAATTTGGTAATTTTGGAGAAAATTGTCCTCTTGAGTTATTCTAATTGGTATCACAGCTGTGTTCAAATTCACCTGATAATTGTGTATTCTATGTGTTACACTTTGAATACTAATCAACAACTTACTTGAATGTTAAAGAATTGAAAATATGAAAAAATACAAAAACAAATTGGATAAGGGTAAAACTCAATGCTTAGGTCAAAGATGAATATTCCAGTTCTTATTACCAACCAGTAGTTATGGTTGTAACTATATGTAACCTTGAGCAAATTACTTAATCTCTTAAACTTCAGTTTCCTCATCTTAAAACACAAACAACCACAATACCCATTTCATCCTTCTTAACGGAAAGCTAGAATAAAAATGCACATAAAGTGCTTAATGCAGTGGCTGGCTCAAAGTCTGATCTCAAAACATGTTTGTTACTATTATTATTATCTTAAGTAGGAGTGTTTGTGATAACTTTAGCTAGTATGTGGCAGAACTGGAATTCAGAACTACACTACACCTTAGACCTATTCCTGCCAGCAGTGGCCACTGGAGAGCTGAGCAACCTCAGGCAACTACCACCCTCTCTAAGGAGGGTATCTTCACATTCAGAGAAAGAAGTAAGCTTCACTTCCTCTGTTCCTATTGCCCCCCCTGCTGCCTGGGGAAGAAGGATGTGATGGCAGGGCTGACATTCAATTTGCCTTCTTTCCTTCTCCTTTTCTCACACTTCTCTCTGCCAGGTCTTCAGGTTTCTTTAAATATTAAAGCTGAATAACCCTAGCCTCCTATAAAAAGATGTGAGAGCATGAAAATGATCATTGCCTCTTTAGTACTGTAAAATTTTATGGTTATGTAGAAACTCAAGGTTTAAAAAAGCAATTCCATGATGAAATTTCTCTGGATAAATAATTAGTTATGCCCGGAGACACTTTGTGGGGGCAGTGCATTTTTTGATGTTTCCACATAGACAGATGGTTTACGCATCTTCAGCATCTAGAGCTTTCTGAGGAGCATTATATAATCTCAGTGCAGTCACCAAATGAAATAAGAAATTCCTCGTTTGGCAGATGGAGCTTGCATATCGAGTTCATAAACTTTAATACTTCTCCCAAGTCCAAAATCAGAGACAACCTGCTCCAAGTCAGTTTCCCATTTGCACTTAATTAGGGAGTGTGCTTTGGAGGTCAGTGAAAACCAGTGGAGTATGTTTTCATAATAACTTTCCTCACAATAAAATTATTTGGGAGGCAGCTATCCAACTTTTTCTGGAATGAGGGCAAGAGAAATGGGGACACAGAGTGCAGTTATTGGATACCTTATCTGGAACTGCCCAAAAAGTTGTCTGGGATCCAAAGAACTCACAGTACCTTCTGGATCAGGGGAAAGGAGCCAAATGCTTTTACAGTCCCAACAATTTTCTTAACAGTGCAATTTTGCTTCATTTCCAACAACTAAATGAAGGAGTTTTGTGGGTTGCAAAGACTAGAGAACAAAAGACTTCTCAGAACTGTAGTGGTATCATTCTGATAGGAGTGAGGCAGTAAGTGCCCTGGGTAAGGAAAATGTGAACATGTGGGTGAGAGGAAGTAGCTGGTAGGATGGAGAGCCAGAGTGTCAGTGGCTGGATGCTCTTGTGCACTTAGATTTCTCAAAGGTAACAGAATGAGTCCCAAACCTAATGCGTCTCATTTTATAAATGTTTGTTTGTCTTACAGTTGTAGGAAAGTGCTTATATTAGCCTTGTTCTCAAATACTCTGTAGAGTAAATAGATGAGTTCTAAGTCATAAATTCTGAGAAATTCATATCAAAGAGAGCAGTGTTTCCTTAATATGTTAGGAAATCAAATTCTACTAGATGGTAAGTGTATTTGTAGTTGTTTTGTGTTTTTAAAAACATTTTAAAAACACTGTTTTAGCTACATCTAAGTCCCATTTGGTCATTATAATTCCTACTCATTCAGAAGGACATGACCAGTTTCCTTAATTTCTGAATTGTGATTGAAAAATTTTAATAACAGTATGGAGAAGGGTGACAGCTGCAATATGTTGAAAAGATCTTCAACCTTGTATGTGAACATGGTAACTTTTCTTTCTCTGAGACACACACACACACACACACACACACACACACACACATAAGACTGGAGGTAGGATTGGTTACATTTTTACTGGATATGTTCCGTGATAAATTGTTCTGAGACGAAGTCTTGAGGCTTCTAAACCAAATTTCCCTCAAAAGCAGTTCATATGTCAAGTCGCTACATTCACCAAATGACTGAAGTGTAACCATAACCAATGTAGCATGACCAATGCATCAGAATGACTACACTATTTCTCTTTAGTCTCTTAATTTGATAGTGATGATAACAGGGAATTTGTCATACTTTCTTTCCAATATTTGGCAGATCATTTAGACTTTGGCCTTTATAAGTTACCTGTGTATAAATCACCCCAAATTCAGTTCAGCTGGTATTTTTCAATGTTAACAGAAGTCCTGGCTTTATGTACTCATTTTAAAAAGCTTTAATTTTTCAGGCTGCTGTTCCAGTTCATGTAATGTGTGGTTGGCCCATTCAGATGTTTCTTAATTACCCCTGCCTCCAAGTATTTATTCCTTAGTATACAGTCATCCCTGGGTATCCATGGGGCATTGATTCCAAGTCCCTGCCACCATCCCTTATATAATATGGCATAGTGTTTACACATAACCAAAGCACATTCTCTCGTGTACTTTAAGTCACCTCTAGGTGACCTATAATACATAATACAATGTAAATTCTATGTAAATAGTTGTCATGTTGTATTGTTTGAGGAATAATAGCAAGAAAAAACCTGTACATATTCAGTACAGGCACCATTTATTTTCCAAATATTTTTAGTCTGCAGTTGGTTGAATCCAAGGATGTGGAACCCAAGGGTACAGGGACTTAACTGTAGTTCTCTCCTCTTCAGTGTGGTTGAATGCACTGACTCATTTCTAATGAACAGAATGTGGCAGAAACTGGGGTTTCCCTACTAAGATAACAAACAGACTATGGCTTCTATATTAGGTGCTCTCTCTCAAGAACTCTCCTTCATGGAGCCTCATGTTGGGGGAGGGAGGCTGGCATTTAGGTCTGGAATTAAGAGGCCTACACAAGGGGGGCGGTGCCATGGCTCACTTGGCTAATCCTCTGTCTGTGGCACCAGCATCCCATATGGGTGCTGGGTTCTAGTCCCGGTTGCTCCTCTTCCAGTCCAGCTCTCTGCTGTGGCCCGGGAAGGCAATGGAGGATGGCCCAGGTGCTTGGGCCCCTGCACCCGCATGGGAGATCAGGAAGAAGCACCTGGCTCCTGGCTTTGGATTGGTGCAGTGGGAGCCATAGTGGCCATTTGGGGAGTGAACCAACGGTAAAGGAAGACCTTTCTGTCTCTCTCTCTCCTCTCACTGACTGTAACTCTACATGTCAAATAATTAAAAAAGGGAAGAAAAGAGGCCTACACAAAGCAAAAACACCTAATAAACCTGATCAACATCCAGGGAGTACCTGAGCTTGACAGCAGCTTCCTGAGTGAGCCTGGAAGCAAATTCTCCCTCAGCCAAACCTTGACACCACTGCTGACCCCGCTGACATCCTCACTGCCACTAGGAGAGACAGCTGGAGCCAGAGTACTTCCAGCCAGGCTGTGCCCAGATTCTTAACTCAGAGAAATCGTGAGAGAGTCAATGTCATTCCCACAGCAATTGGTAACTAACACACATTTCTGCATTTATTAATGGTAAAATATCTCAGAATTATTATTCCTAAGCCTATTTAGGGATCAAATACACTGAAGCACACACTTCGACAGGAATTGTAAGCCAGGCTCCACAAAGAAACATCGGGGGCTGCTTGGCTTCTACAGTTAATAATTGTGTGTGTGTGTGTGTGTGTGTGTTTAATGGCAATGCCCCATTTTACATGAGATTTGGAATCATCTTCAAAGTCATAATATGAAAGGGATTGAAAAATGGAAGATAAATGATACTTTAAGTTTCTTTTATTGTTATTGATTTTTGATGACTTCTCATCATTGTATTATTTCAGAGCTTTTAAAAAATTCTGTTTCTATAGTCAAATTAGATTGTCTTTCTTTGATCACTTTATTTAGGGAGATGCTCTCTGTGGAAGGAGATGAAAATCGTGATTTCTCTGTTCACTCCTCTAACACAAATGTGCCCAAGCATTAACAATTCCGCCTGAAATAGTTTGTTGTGACATAGAGTACTCAGGGAGTTCTTGCCAAAGCAGAGTTTTTTTTTTTTTCTTTAGGAAATTTAACAATAAATGTCTCAGGGTCAGAAGGATGCAGTTGATCAGAGCCGAGAACCTACAAAGATTGTCACAGCCACATTCAAACAATACTGTTTGTCCTCCCATTCATTTCCTCAGAGGTGCACTGTCCTTTTCCCTCCCCGCCCTGCAGTTCTCTTCTGAAATTGTTTTGGACCTTTGGGGGCCTTCTATATTAAGACTGAAGGAAACTGGAGCTGCGATTTGTTCTTTCTTCTGAGCTCTTTTCCTGGATGTGATAAACTGAGTAGCTTCCCATGAGGCTTTGAGCACGCCTCTCCCCGCCCCTTCGTCTCCCAGAGAGCAGCAAACTGCCCTCTTTCAGTTCATCCTGAATTTTTTCTCCCTCCTTCACACTGTCTTCAAACCTTCAACCTCCACAACTTGGCAAAAAGTGTGTTGGAGAAAGGAGACAGAAGGGAAAACAAAAACAATTTCTCAACTGCTGTGAAATAGTAAGGCAGCTAAGTCAACCATACACTTGATGAATTCGCCTCTAGATAATTAGTTTCTTGGAAATTTGCTGGGTTATAGAATCTTCTTCCTTTGGAAATGGGAATGTCTGAAAAACCAGACAAGCGTTCTTCCCACAAAGTTATGCTAAGAGGCTTAATGAGCAGAAAATACTGTGTATCACACAACTTAAAAATTTAAGTTAGAGGATTGAATGTGAGACTCTCACATTGTCAGAACCTATTTTTTGTGCCCAAAGAAGAAAATGAAAGGTGTCGTTCTTATTCGAGTTTCCTCTGGAATTATACTGGACCTGTCATTTTCTCCAGTGGTTACTCTCTGCAAATCTGTAGGGCAAGCTATCATTATGGATAGTTTGTTTGGCTTTTTTTCAATCCACAGGACTGTTAATATTCCTTTCTTGAGTTTTGGGGGGTGAGAAGAACCTGGTTTATTTGATGGAGGCTTTATTTTTTTTTTTTTTATCTTGTCTGTATTTTTCCTGCTTTCTCCTATACAGAAATCACTTTCTGTGTCCCATGGCATTCCCCCAGAGCCTTTTCTGTTCTTGAATTGAGTTTTCTACTGTCTGTAGTACAGCCTTGTTTTAGAGTTTTATTATAAATTGAAATTAAAGCTGTCCCAAGTGTAACTAGAATTTCATCTCTACTCATACCAAGCCCTATTACCTCTCCAGTGTCAACATAAAACCTTTCCTTCTTCCAGATTTTGCAAAACATAAATTAACACCTTCCATACATAACAGAGGATGTAAGAGAGGACAAAAGAGAGGAGAGTTTTTACAGTGACAAGAAAATGAGTGGATGGAGAGGTTCTTTATTCTTACTCCCTCCCCCCCCCCATCTAAGAGGAACAGTTGCTTTCACTTTGTGTAATCCTATAAGATCTCTCTGCAGGAACAGTAGCAGGTTGGCTTATTGCTCAAGGCATTTCCATGCTTCAATCATCCCATAGATCTCTCCCTGTTCCCTTCTGTGAAACAAAAGGTGTGCCACCTCCTAGCACAACTATAGGATTGCCTCGTGGGTAGTGTGCTATAATAAAATATTATTAGCAGATGACTTATAAAATTGTTCTTGCAGTTCTGTGATAGAAAACAACTGTTGTTAAAAACTAATCCAAAAATAAAACTTTTATTGAATACATATTTACTCAATATCGTATACTCAATCCTAGTTATCAAGTACTAGATGGTTTTTATGATTCTTTATTCTGCTTAAACTGAGTTTTGTGATGTTGGCCAAATGCCTGTGCTCTCTGGGCATGTTTCTATATCTGTAAAATGTGAGGAACTGATAAATGCTTCCATCTATTATAGCTTCCTGTTCTCTGCTTCTGTGACTCCCATCTTGGTTTGAACATGGATTGTAAGGGCAATCAAAACCTACAGTCACCCCTAAATCTTATGAGCCCATAGGCTCAAATACCTTTTTTTATAAAAATTTTAAATAGAATGTTTCAAAAGAAACCAAATACACTATCTGAGTTCACTTTTTGCTTCTCGTTCCAACTGACCTCATAGAGCTTTTATGAACAATTAAATGACCTACGGAGGTGGGAAGAAATCAAAGGCCTCAGTTCATCCATAAACTGAGTAGTTATTTCTCGGTTGTGAGTAAGCTCTCCTTCATTCCCTGGTAGCCTGGAGACAGCTCCATCTCATGAAGTTCCACTTGAAATTCTGGATTTCCTCTGTAGAGTGATTTTTAACCTCTATGATTTCTGAAAACTCAAAGGTAATATGCTCTCCTCTGTAAAGATGAAGGTAGTTAAAAGTCACCTGTAGGAGCTGTCCTTTTAGTCTGCTTCTACTGGTGGTAGTGATATGAATGGAGCTATGCTTTCTCTCATCCTGCATTCTGGTGGGAATGCATGTGCATATATATGTAAAGATTTGTGACAATGTCCCAAAAGAGTTGTCACACTTGTGGTCATGGACTCATTTTCATTTACTTGTTGATTGTGAAATGAACAGGTCTTATGTAAATGTAACTATCTCAATCTAATTAAACTAAGTCAGTTTAATATCTGAATAGTCTACTGAGTATTAGAATGAAATTTTATTAGTATTGTATGAAGAATTATGAAATTTTATTCCTATTTATACATGGCTGGGTGAATCACACTAATAGTCTCCTAAATAAGAAAAAAATTTGTATTTTCTCATCATAATCTTACTATTCTTATTTTAGAATTTTCAAGAGAAGTAGAAAACATATTCCATGACTCTTTTATAATGAGGAATTTTTTAAAAGATTTTATTTTTTATTTGAGAGGTAGAGTTACAGACAGTGAGAGATAGAGACAGAGAGAAAGGTCTTCCTTCTGCTAGCTCACCCTCCCCCCAAAATGGCCACAATGGCCAGAGCTGAGCTGATCCGAAGCCAGGAACCAGCAGCCTCCTCCGGGTCTCCCATGAGGGTGCAGGGGCCCAAGCACCTGGGCCATCTTACACTACTTTCCCAGGCCACAGCAGAGAGCTAGATTGAAAGAGGAGGAGCCAGGACTAGAACCGGCACCCATATGGGATGCTGGTACCACAGGCAGAGGATTAACCCGCTGAGCCATGGCGCCAGCCCCATGAGGAATATTTAATAGATGTTTTTCTGGCATGTTTGTCAAAAGAATCATTTTTTATGGTAAAGGAACCTGAGTCACTCTAATATCAGTACTTTCATATAGAAAATGTTTCAAGAGGCTATTTCATCATCAGCTTGTATTCATGTTCATTTTCATATAAATTGTTGATTGGAAAATAGAATTGTATCATTAAAGTTAGTGGGGACATTGGAAAGAAATATAGTTAGTGTGTGCAATTGTCTGGGGAGGGGCCAGGCACTTACACAGCAAGCAGGAGCTCAAGCTCGTGATCTAACATCTGTCACGTTCACCCATCTGACACACAAAGGCCTCTACACCTTGACAGTCTCTTACACCCTCGGCTTGTATTTTGCATCTCCTTTGGTTTTTAAGACCATCACTCATGAACCTTTAAAAGATCACTGTACCTCTATGACATCAGTTCTTAATTTTTGGAACAGAGTAATAATTCTGGCCCTCACTTATAGGCCTGTTACAAAAGAAAAGGATGATGTAAGTGATGGATTTTTGAGAAGTAAAATTAATGAAATAAATACAAAGTACTAGATTGCAGTGATATCAACACTTTGATACAAAACAATGCAATGTATGTTTTTGTGCTCAGGAGCTTTTGAATCCCTTACCCTCCAATTATAAAAACTCATATACTTTCATTAGTTTTTCCATGCCCCAGTCCTGTAATAAGATGACATCACAGCAAATGTTAAAATAAGCAAACAGACAGTGGCCTAGATATGAGTGTGTGTGTCTGTGTGTGTACATTTAGCAAAATGCATGTGTATCTTTGACCCAGCTACTACCTGTGTTCATACAATTATAAAAGGAATAATGACTCATTAACCAAACAAGGTCTAGAAAAAAAATACTCACTTAATACAATCACAGTGACTTCCTCACTGTTTCCACTTCATTGCTGCTAATGTGAGTAAAAACAACATGCTAAATGGAGACTTTCAGGACCCCATGGGATCAATTAATGCCACGTGACTTCCTCCCTGCCTTCCATGAAAATAACTATATTATAATGGTCTGTGATATTAATATCAGCTTTGGAAAAGCCAGGCAGTGGCTCCATAGGGAAGGAAGTGGCCTGAACAAGAACTGTGGAATGTGCAGTATTTAAAAGACTAGAGGCCACATCTTTTTATAAGCTACATCACATAGTTCAACAAGGTGGGGGCACCAAATGGGCTAGTGGGTTAATTAGGGTTAAAAGGCCACCAGAGTAGTCTATCTCTGATCTTGAACTCCAAGGGAATGTGGTTATTGGGTGAAGTTTTGGAAATTAAAGCTCTCAGAAATAAAATGATTTCTAAAGCATTTTCCCCTGAATTTCTCCAGATTTCTGCCTACCACAGAAGCAGGATGTATTTTCATGGCTTCTGTTTGTATTGGAGTGTAGACCTAGGATAAAAAGTGGTGGGTACACCTCCCAAATATGGTGGTAGCTTGATGAGATTTTCTACTTATGCTAGAATGCAGGGCAGAACACAACATTGGTAGCCTTAGCTTAACCCAGAGCGCCTACAAGTGCAGTTCTAGGAATCTCAGGGCCCATGCCCCACCAAGACCCCATCCCAGCCCCATTACAAGCAGGATCCTGGATAGATTCAATGTTCTTCCTGTGGTTAGTGACATTCTCAGTTCTAGCAATGGCAATAGGCCAGTTGATTTTCTGGGTTGTAGATTGCTGTACTGCATTAATTCCACTCAAGGGTGGTCTCAAAGCACAATGGAGAATAAAAATTCCCCTGGGAGCAGATGTTTAGTGGTACATCTAATTATCTAGGAGTGGTTTCCCAAGGCAGTGATCTAGATCCAATTCCTTGACAGTGGCTAATGGTTTGGACAGATGGCCAGTGGCTTGGAAGGATTAATATTGGAGAATAGGTGATGGGAAGTTTAGGGAAGAAACTGGATACGTTCCTTAGAATGATCTCAGAGTATGAGAATATTTGTGCCCATCTGCATGCTCATCAAAAAAAAGCCCCCACTGAGGACAAAGCTTTTTTATTGTTCTAGAGATTCCTTTTGCGTCTTTCCCTTGCACTTGATCAATGGACTCAAAACAGCCATGGTGTTACAGAGAAGTCAGTGTATGACCCTAATGACAGGAATTTTTCCCAGCATGGTGACCTGGCTATTGCCTCATCTAATGAGGAGTAGTGTCCAGGCCTAGGCAGCAGGATGGTTCCATTCCAGGGAGGAATTGTCAATTGCCTGGTAGAATCATTATATTGGACTCTTACATAATGGGAGGAATGACAATTACTCTCATTGAAATAGACACATATTCTATACTTAGGTTTGTTTCCTTTCCCCACTGTGCTGCTGCTAGCATGTACATTAGCAGAACTTACTTAAATTCTTAAACATTGTAGTGGAATACTCACTCTATATTCTTTTTATAGCTATTATGATTTCCTTGACAGTTTTTCAAATTCCTTAAAATAAAATTGAGTATCTCTCTTAATGTAAGGTAATACCATTAAATACATTTTTGAAATAAACAAACTGACCTATAATAAAAATTATAAACAGATTGCTTCATTTTAAGCAGCTGTTTATTTGTATATTTGACAGGCAGAGAGATATAGACAGATATAGATATAGTAGTCCACTTCCATAAATTAGTTCATTTCCCAAATGCCTGTAATAGCTTGGGCTGGGCCAGGGCTAAAGCTGGGAGTTCCCCAAGTGTTGTTGGAGCCCAGTTATTTGAGACATTACCTGCTGCCTCACAGAGTCTGTATCAGAAGGATGTTGGAGTCAGGAGTTGGAGTCAGATGTCAAAACCAAGTGCTTCCAGATGAGATGTGGGTGTCTCAACCAGTGTCTTAACTGCATAAGTCTTGTCCTAATAAATTGCTTCTGACTAAGAGACTCATTTTACAAAAAATGAAGTAAAGCAATGGTTTGATGGCCATAGAATTTACTGGTCTAAAAAGTATCCCACTATGTAGAGGCAATTGATCAGATAGAAAGATCTATTGAAAACTCAGATGTGGTATCAGCTGGTTTCCAGCCAGCAGACAACATCATGCAAATTTGGGGTGCTATTCCTTAGAATAAAGTATTTATCTTTAATCAGTGGTGATTAAATAGCATTCCTTCTCTCCTAGAACATACAAATCCAGGAGTCTTGGGGAAGAAATATAGGGACATTACTCACAATTACATTTAGTAATCTACTATCAAAATTTTGTTTAATGATTTTAGTACCCAGTGCAGAATTGATTCCACCAAAATACATCACCATAATTCTTTAAAATTGGAAACTGAAACAATACCTTGGATATTAAAGGAATCTGAAGTCATTGATAATCCATGGAAAGGAAGTTGAATGTTTACTGGGTTTATTGATCCTGACTACTAAAAGAAGGAAGGAGGGACCAAGAATACCTTTTATGCTATTATTTTGAATGATGAAGTAAGTAGAAGAGTGCTACAAGCTTATGTATATAGGGATAACAGGGGCTCAGATTTCTAAAAGATGAATGTTTAGATGGAGGTTGCCCTGCTATGTGCTGGATGAGGTAGAGAGAACATGAAATAGCAGTAGGGAAGAGGTGAAATGTTAGGTATGGTCTCATGCCTATCTGTGAAATGCCTATTAAATACAGCATGTGTTGGCAATAGTTGTACTTAGCGTTTAGATTACAGTTTTAGGAATTTCAAGATAAGATTGTAGCTGGAAGAATACAATGGTCAGAGAACTTGGAATAAAACTTTATATTTTTTCCATTTGGTGTAACAGTAAATGTGCTTTTGGTTGCATGAGATGGATCACCTCTTCTGTGTAGAATATTTTTGTAAGTCTAAGTTTGGGTGACAATAAGCATTTATGAGGATGTAAGGTAGTCAAAGGGATAGATTATAATAGAATTGACCATCCAGAATTTTAACATCTTACTTATCTGAGAGGAATCCAAAAATAGATGAGGTAGTTTGACCCTGTTTACCAGTAGGAAAATAAAGTAAGCAGATACTTATTTTCCCAGCTTCTTGACCTCAGTATGTTCATGTGACTTACACTTGCTCAGTCACATTCAGAATCTCATTCATACTTTGAAACCTAAGAGAGTTCTGTAAAGAGCAATGGCAGTCAAGAAAGTACTAATGAAGGCAGAGCTGGCAGAGTTGAAAATCATGAAGTGGGATCAGGGAGTATCCAGAATGGGCATTGTGATGATGAAAGCAGAAGTATAGAGACCTGCTGGCATTCTAACTGGATTGTTTCAGTGTTAAGATCTCAGTTATGTTTGTGTCTGCCCATTCTTCCTTGATTCCTGTTCATTTGTGACTCAGGTCTATGTTCCATGTTGATTTGGGAGCTATCCAACATCCTTCCAATAAATACTTTTCCTGCTTAAAGTAGTCATAGTGTCCTACTATGTAGAGGCAATTGATAGAGTCCCACTATTTATAATAATTCCCATTATTTGTGCATTGGTGCAATGGGCCAAGAGGCCCTTCATTCCATATAGATAACCTCCATTCAGCCTTTTGTTATGAATTAGGCAAATAGTGTGGTTATTCTGGTGTTGGTTACTTTCTTGGTGTGATACTCTTTTTATCAAAGACCAATCACTCCCCTGGCTTTCAATGTAGTGACCCTCTGTACTCCTCCTTCCTTCTGACAACATGGCCTATTTTCCTCTTAGGGCATTTTTAGGAGATGATATCAGAAAATCATCACTATGAAGCAAGCAAAATTGTCCTTGAAGATAATTCCAATGGTGGTGTGGGGATTTATTAGATAAATTCTGAATAACTATGCTCACAGTGAGTTCCTTTCTCATCTGGTTGGAAGTATACAGATTGTCTTCCATTTTTGTAATATAAAGTCACTTCCTGGAACTGGCAATTAACCCCCATATATTCTAAACCTTTTCTTCCCACATAAACCTTTTGGACATTAATCATTTTATCTCCTTGTTGCTCTGTGCCATGACACATTTAAACTCTCCCCAGTGAAAACATGGGAAATCAGGGACTCTCAGCCATAGATAAATAGTTTTAGATACAGATCCACATATGTGAAAACTTCAAAAAGTTTGTGGAAAACATAATTTAAAGATCATGTACGTTTATCAAGAATGCTTGGATGACCGCTTCAACAATTTGGCTTATACCTATTGGTGTAATGGAAATGGAATGGAAAGCACCTATTGAGAATAAAGAAAACATAAACCCTTTTGTAATAAAAAAAAATACTCATTCATTTAACTGTTTCATTTGAGGTGGGCATTCAGCCTACCAATTAGGGCTCTGGTAAAGATGCCATGTCCATATTAGAGTACCTGCGTTTGAATTGTGGCTCCAGCTCCTGACTATAGCTTCCTGATAATGCAGACTCTGGGAGGCTCAGGTGGTTGGGTTCCTGGTACTCATATGGGAGATTTGGATAGCTTTTCTGGTTTGATCTTCAACCCAGCCCCGGTCATAGTAGGCATTTGGAGAATAAACTGATAGATGGGAGCTCTCTCTCTGTGAATCTTTCCCTCTCCCACTCCTATGTAAAAATAAATAAATAAAATTTTCATTCAATATATTTTTACGTATAAATATTTAAGATTTTATTTATTTGAAAGGTAGAGTTACAGACACAGAGAGGGAGAGACAGAGAGAAAGATCTTCCATCTGCTGGTTCACTCCCCAGATGGCTGCAATGGCCAGAACTGGGCCAATCCAAAACCAGGACCCAGGAGCTTCTTCTGGGTCTCCCAAATAGGTTCAGGGGCCCACATACCTGGACCATCTTCTATTTCTTTCTCAGGACATAGGAGATAGCTGGATCAGAAAAGCAGCAACTCCAACATGAACCAGCACCCATATGGGATGCCAGGCCTGCAGACAGAAGCTTAGCCTGCTATGCCACAGTGCCAGCCCCTCAACAGATATTTTTGAATAGCTATGATATATTTTGCATTACCCTAGTCACTGAAGATTTAGATATGAACAAATTAAAGTATCTTAAAAAAATTAAAAATTATCTATGCCAAATAGTGGTAAGTACTATTGAGAGAAATAGATCAGGAGAAAGGCTTTGCGGGAAATCCTGGAGCATGCTTGGATGTTCAAGAAACTAATCAAAGGTTAGTGTGTCTGCAGAGTGAATGATAAATATAATATTAGATACTGTAAGGAAGAGCCTTGAGACCATTGTAAGGATTCAGTCTTTGACTTTGAGATGAAAAGATGATTGAGGACTTTGAACCAAAGAATGATATCATCTGACTTACACTTTTGCAGAAGGACATGTATAATTTTAAAAACTGATGTAATAGTTCAGGCCTTGTGGTGCAACATCTAAACTGCTGCTTGAGATTCAGATATCCCACACTGTAATGCCAAGATTGGAGTCCTCCCTCTGCTTCCATTCCAGTTTCCTGCTTATGTGCAGCCTAGGAAGCAACAGCTGTTAGCTCAAGTTCTTGGGTCCCTGCCACCCCTATAAGAGACCTGGATGAAGTTCTAGGGTCCTGGCTTCAGCCTGGCCTAGCTCCCATCACCTGCTGCCTCACAGGGTCTGTATCAGAAGGATGTTGGAGTCAGGATGAAAGATGTCTATCCCCCAACAGGCCAGTCCGCTATAGTTTTGTTTTGTTTTGTTTTTAATAAAGCTTTTATTTAAAGAATATAAATTTCCAAAGTACAGCTTATGGATTACAATGGCTCCCCCCACCATAACTTCCCTCCCACCCGCAACCCTCCCCTTTCCCACTCCCTCTCCCCTTTCATTCACATCAAGATTCATTTTCAATTCTCTTTATATACAGAAGATCAGTTTAGTACATATTACGTAAAGATTTCAACAGTTTGCCCTCACATAGAGACACAAAGTAAAAATACTGTTGGGGTACTAGTTATAGTATTAATTCACAATGTACAGCACATTATGGACAGAGATCCTACATCATTTTTTTTTTAAATTTTTTGATGTGGAAAACCAGGGCTTCAGCAGAGGTCAGCTTATGAAGAGCCCTGGCAGCTATGCCAGCCAAGAGTTGGGTCCCTAGAAATGGACCTTCCCTGGAGTCAAAGGGCTCCAGGTCAGAGCCACAGGCCTTGTTTGCTCTAACCTGAAAAACCAAGTCCTTCACTCGCCCCAGCTTCCGAAGTAACCACTGCTATTGAGGGGATGGCCAAGTAGGGTCAACAACATTGCAGGCAGAATTGTATATTAACTAATAAATGTTTTCCTTTTAGAAATGCCACCTACCTTCTCTTCAAGCCAGTTCTCATCCCAGGCCAGCTAGGTAATGGAAGTCCACAGGGTATCTCCTTTATGATTTACCACACGTAAAGAGATATGGATAGGTCTGAGCCTCATAACTGACAAGATCTTAAGCCCACCTGATTATTTTCAAGCCCTTTCTCTCAGTTTGTATTTGCCTCTCAATGAAAAAACTTGCTCATGGTTTAGACACTTTTCTTAGGGTCTCTAATAATGACTTTGTCCTTGGTTTTAGTTCCTGTGATTTTAGATCCTGTGAGTTTAAACTGCTTGTTAGACTCATTTTCTCCAGACTTAAAAAAGTAAAATTCTAGGTGGCCATGCACATGAAACCTCGGATGGAAGCAGTTTCTGCACCTGGTACCGCATCCCCCTGTGAAATCGGAAAAGACCCCCTAAAATTTACTCTAAAATGTGACCCCTTAGAGTTCCCTAGAAATGCTATCCTGGGTGCCACATGCGCTACTGGAATTTGGGGTGCCTTACGATTTCACCACGGGCTTATTACTAAATCCCCAATATCAATAAGCCCGAGAGGGTTCTTGCCTAATATTTAGAGAAGAATTCTAAATACCGGCACAGATAAACGAGGCAGCATGGTACGTTTTAAGCTTTTATTTAGTAAGAAAGGTGCATAAGAGAGTGAGAGCTTTATTTAGGAGAGAGAAGTGATGGGGGTTCATACCGAGCACCAGGAACCAGCCACGTGGATGAGCATGTAGGCCAGGAAGCCTAGAGCACATGGCCCGAAGGCCATGCACCCTGAAGGCGCAGGGCTACAGCAAGCCCTGTCCTGGCTAGAGGCCAGGGAAGAAGCGCAGGGCCAGAAAAGCAGACGGAGCACACTGTGCCCTAGACTTTTAACCCACTCCAAAGGGGAGTGGTTAATTAACCTGATTGGCTGGTGGGCACCCCGGGTGTGGCCAGGTAGGGGAATGAGGCCACACAGGGGCGTGGCAAAGACATCAGGTAGGGGTAGGAGGTCGCACAGGGGCGTGGTCTTCCAGTTCACAAATCTGAGCAATTTTAACTTGTATGCCTGCCCACTTTACCTGGAGAAGCCTCCACCTGCTGAGAAGCCTCCTCCTGCTGCAACCCTGTCTTGTTTCGCCTTCTCAAAGTCGCCCCTTTGCAGCATGAAGCAGCCAGAGCGATCATCTGCCCAGTTCCCCCTAACAGATATTAGGGTTTCCATCCAGGAGGAGGGAATGTGAGGAGTCAGGTGAGTTAATAGATAGTCAGGGGATCACAGTGGAATTTGGGGTGTAAAATATTTGCTTCCTTCCCCAAAAGGTTATCTTTAACAAAAACTAACAGGCTGCCCTCCTTCCTTCCAAAATCTCCAAATTTACCATGAGCATAGCCAGGGAGCGCCTCCAGAGCACACAGCTAGCTGACTGTGAAAACAAGTTACCTACCCCACCCTTAGCCGGCCAGACAGGATGGAGAATTGTAAATGGGGTCTTTTGATGATTTTTGTCTCTGCCTGGTAACTGAATGCCAATCGGATTATTATTTTTTTTTCTTTGAAATTGTACTTAAAGCCTATTGCCACCAGTCCCCTTTGGGTTTTCCTCTCTTGGAAGCGTCCCTCCACGCCACTCTAGCTGGAGGTCCTTGATTCTAATAAATACTTTCAAATCTAAAAAAAAAAAAGAAAGAAAGAAAGAAAGAAAGAAAGATGTCTCTTTCTCTATCTCTCTTTCACATTAATGAAAAAATAAAAATTGAGATAAAATTACATATAATACAATCACATTCATTCTCAGGTAAAGTTGTCAGTTGCATCCAAGTCAATACTTTTATTAAAATAAAATAAATTTTCACCACTTTAGAAACTTTTCTGATTTCCCTTCCCAGCCAACTGCTCTCAGGAAACCATTATTGTGATTTTTTTTTTTGCACAATAAATTAATCATATTTGTTCTAGGATTTCACTTAAAAAGAATCATAATATCTACTCTCATATGGCTGGCTTCTACCACTCAGTGAAATGTTTCTGAGAGTTGTTCATGTTGCAAGAATGTTATCAATTATTTTTTTATTGAATAATAGCTCATTGTATGACTATGCTACAACTTACTCTTCTGTTATTTTGTTGAGAGTTATTTAGATTATTCTGTTTGTATGTGTATATTTTTGTCATTATTAATACAGCTGCTTTTAGTATACTTGCCATGTCTTTTTTGGACATGTTTTCATTTTTCTTTGGAAAATATCTAGAACCACATTTTCTGGGTCATAAGGAAAATGTATATTTAAATTTGTAAGAAACTGCCAAATATTTTCGCAGAGAGATTGTACCATTTTATAACCATCATCAATGTAAGACAGTTTCAGTTACCCTCCATGCTGCAGAAAATTTGTTGTTGTCAGCTTTTACTTTAGCCACATAACTTTCATTTCCATACATATTGTAAACCTCACCACACAATACTATTCATTTGGTTTTAAATTGTTACTTTCTCTCAAGGAAGTTAAACAGAGAAAATAAACATGATACTTTATAGTAACCCACTTATTTATTATTTCTGGTCTTTATTTCTTTCTGTGGATTCTGTTTCTATCTGGCATCATTTACCATCAGCTTGAAGAAAATCTTTGGGTATTTTTTATAATAAATTTTCTCAATACTTGAAGATGTCATCATTTCTTTTCTCTTTCTGAAGTATGCTTTAGTTGCCTATAGAATTCTGTATTGATAATGGAGTTTTTCCCTTTTGTCATTTTAATGTTGGTGTTCCCTTATCTTCTGAATACAGTGTTTCTGAGGAGAAGTTAACTGTCCTTTGAATCACTGTTCCTCTGTATGTAAGCTATCTTTTTTGCTTTCCTTGCTTTCAGGATTTTTCTTTGTGTGGTTTTCAACAGCTTGACTGTGATATGGTATTCTTTGTGTTTACAGTCTGCTCTTAATTCTCTTAGCTTCTAGATCTGTGAGTTGACATATTTGAACAACTATGGAGGAATTTTAAGTGTTATTTCTTTTTTGGGGACTCCAAATACATAGATATTAGATAGTTTTAGTTATTTTGTAGGTACTTAAGTCTCTTTATTTTCTTCAATTTTTATTTCTTCTGTCTGGAGCTGTGCTGATCTGAAGCTAGGAGTCAGGTGCTTCTTCCAGATGTCCCACGTGGGTGCAGGGGCCCAAGGACTTGGGCCATCTTCTACTGCTTTCCCAGGCCATAACAGAGAGCTGGATTGGAAGTAAAGCAGCCGAGACTTGAACCAACACCCATATGGGATGCTGGCACTGCAGCAGAGGCTTTACCCTCTATGCCATAGTGCTAGCCCCATCTATTTTAATCTATTTTAATTTAGATTAAACTGGCTTAATAATTTTTACCTCATTATTTTATAGTTATATTTCCTACTTGATATTACCTAAATCTTCACTTATTAGGCCATATTTTACCATTAATACTTCACAGATGTTTTTATTTCCTTTATAGTATTTATAATAGTCATTAAGTATCTACATGATAGATCCACTATTTGGATTATCACAGTTAATGTATTACTCAGTTTTCCGTTACTATAATGAAATACTTGAATATGACCATTTATGAAGAAAAGAAGTTTATTCAGTTTTGGAGACCAAAAATTCAATATTAGGTATCCTCATTAGTTTGGTCTTTGATGACAGCCTAATGGCAGATGACATCATGGTGATATTGCATGCAAGAGGGTGTTGTGACATGGCCAGACGGGAGGCCAGAACATGGGGTAAGGGTTAATCTTGATCTTTTTATCACAACCCTGTCCTAAGAACTGACTCAGGATCTCACAAGAACTACCTTAATCCCTTGCAAGGGCAATACTCTTAATGATCACTCAACAGGCTCCAGCTCTCAACACTACCACACTGAGAACAAAGCCAAGATACATATCCTTGAGATACAAACCACATCCAAAAACCAGGGCAGTGGGAGTCCATTGTTTGCTTTTTAAAAAATTGTGGGTCATGGGGCCGGCACCATGGTGCACAAGGTTAATCCTCTGCCTGTGGTGCCAGCATCCCATGTGGGTGCCGGTTCTAGTCCCGGTTGCTCCTCTTCCAGTCCAGCTCTCTGCTGTGGCTCGGGAGGGCAGTGGAGGATGGCCCAAGTATTTGGGCCCCTGCACCCACATGGGAGTCCAGGAAGAGGAAGCACCTAGCTCCTTGCTTTGGATTGGCACAGCTCCAGCCGTTGCGGCCATTTGGAGAGTGAACCAACAGAAGGAAGACCTTTCTCTTGATCTCTCCTCTCTCCGACTGTCTGTAACTCTACCTGTCAAATAAATGAATAAAAAAATCTAAAAAAAAAATTGTGGGTCATATTTTCATTCTTCTTTTCTTATCTCAATATTTATGATTGTATATTCAACTTACTGAATGACATTGTACAGAATCTGAGGCACACTGAGTTTTGTGTTTGAAGGCAGTTCAATGATTAGCTGTCTTCATTGAACTTGTATAAGCTTGATTTTATTTATTTTATTATGGCAAATTCTTGGAAAATCCAAAGTGTTTCCAAAGCCCCTTTAACTTGGTGGTAAGGGGAAGCAATCTCCATACTCTCTCTTCTTTGATGCTTAATTTTAAGCACCTTTAGGGCAAGTATAGAGTAAGAATAACTGTAGAGTAGTCTTAATTCTTGAAGCTTGGTCTTTCTGACATTTTATCTAGTAGCCTGGGGGTGTTAATGAAGTAACACTTTCTCTATTCTAGCTGTAGCAGAACTCCAATATATCATTCCTCTACCTCTGTTTTATTCTTGACCCCACAGGAGTCATTGCCTTAGCAGTTTCAGCAAGCCTTTACTGTGCATTTTATTTTAGCCCAACCTTCAAGCAGCTCACCTGGCTTTTGAAAAGCTCTTGCCTCTCAATTATCTATCCTTTTGATTGTAGCTACTTCATTATCCTGAACCTTCATACCTAGTCTGCTCCATGGGGCTACTATACTCTACTATGATTCCAATTCGATGTACTATGATTGTGATCTTGTTCCTAGTACAACTATGTGGTTTACCACATGAATTTCTTTTTATCCCTTTGGGATCATAGTGTTTCACTGTCCATTGTCCAATGCCTAGTAATAATTGCCCTATTTTTCTAATTTGTGGTTGTTGATAATGTGAAGGCTAGTCTGGCACTAGTTATTCTATTATGGCTAGAAGCAAAGGAATCTTATATTTAATTGAAACATAAATATTATACATACTTATGGTATATAACATGATGTTTTTGTATATGTGTGCATTGTGGAATGTCTAAATCAAGCTATTTAACATATGCGTTACTTCATAATACTTACTTTTTGAAATGAGGGCACTTAAAATCTACTCAGTAATTTTCAGATATATAATATATTGTTACTAATTATAGTCACCATGTTGTATTATAATAGTTCTCTTAAACTCATTTCTCCTATTTAACTAAAAATTTTTAACCTTTGATCCACATCTTCTCAACACCCCTACTCTCCCACTCCAGCCACTGGTAACCAATATTCTTTCTTCTATGAGTTCCAACATTTTTAGATTCCATATAAAAGTAACTTCACATGGTATTTGTCTTTTTGTGTCTGGCTTATTTCACTAAAAACTGGGTCTCCAGGTTCACCTACATTGTTGCACATGACAGGATATCCTTTGTTTTAAAGTCTGAATAGTATTTCATGTGTGTGTATGTATGTGTGTGTATAATATACGTATATATATAATATTTTCTTTAACCATTCAACAATCAATGGACACATAGGATGATTCCATATTTTAGCTACTGTCCATAGTACTACAGTGGCCAGCGCTAATCCTCCACGTGCGGCACCGGCACACGGGGTTCTAGTCCTGGCCCGAGTGCCGGATTCTGTCCCGGTTGCTCCTCATCCAGTCCAGCTTTCTGCTGCGGCCCAGGGGGGTGCAGCAGAGGATGGCCCAAGTCCTTGGGCCCTGCACCCGCATGGGAGACCAGAGGAAGCACCTGGCTCCTGGCTTCAGATTGGCGTGGTGCACTGGCCGCAGTGTGCCAGCCGCAGCGGCCATTGAGGCGTGAACCAATGGAAAAAGGAAGACCTTTCTCTCTGTCTCTCTCTCTCTCACTGTCCACTCTGCCTGTCAAAAATAAAAAAAAAAATAGTACTGCAATGAACATATGAGTCCAGGTGTCTCTGTCAAACTTATTGCATTTCCCTTGTAAATATATTCAGAAGTGGGATTGATGGATCATAGGGGGTTTCTAATTTTAATTTTTGAGGAACCTCCATATTGTTTTCGAGAAGAATCTAGAAAGGAGTGAGGACATATATTTTTCAAATATCCCTCCATGGTTTTACCACAGGTAACCTGTGGACAATACTGCTTTTGTTCCTGGTTTTGAGCCTGGTCAACTATCTTCTCCTTTTCCTGTAGACGATTTGATTGCATGGGCTTTACAACTCATCATTATTCCTGGACCTTCAAATCCTCTCACATGATACACATTCTGGTGTTCAAACTGTGGCTTTCTTGCCCTTTTCCTCCCAGAAATCCACTGGATTCTAGTTCAATTATTCCCCCTTCTCCACCTCCCTGCTCTCTACTACTCTGTATGACAAATGAGTAATATAAGAACACAAACCGTCCTATCAAAGCCTAGTTCTGGGACAATGGCTGCTTACTAGCTTTGTATTACACAGGGAGGTAGGCTGCTTGAGTGACCACTCTCTAACTCAAGCAAAGCAGAACTAAGCAGATCAACGTACCCCACTACGTTTTGATAAATAATCAGTGATGCAAAAATAGTTAAGGGACATGCTGTAGTTCACACAGCAAGCCAGGGGCAGAACTAGCAGCCAGTGGGGCTGTTTGACTCCCACTGGCTACTTTTCCATGTGTATATTTCATAGCATTTGACTTCTCAGATTGGTCAGTCACTTAAGAGGGATTTGAAGAGGATCTAGGAGTTATAGTTTCCGTGTGTGTGTGTGAATGTGTGGTGGACAGGTTGCAGTTGTGGTTGGTATAGAAGAGAATATTCTAGAACTGAGGCTGCTGCTCTGTGTGAACAAGAACTAAAAAGCTCTTGAGTACTTGGGATTTGGCAGAAGGACTGGCCAGTCTAGGTCCTTCTGGTGAGGAGAGCCTATGCTAAATTAGGGAGAATTTCCTAATTTAAGGTGGGGACTCTGTCATCAGCTTGCTCCTTGTGCCTGATTGTGTTTGCACACTTACAGTATTTCTGATGATACCCTTCTCCCTTGCCTTCTGCACAAAACATCTGTTTCTAGACTTGAACCCTTCTCTGTGTTGGCAGAAAACAAAAACTCCCCAAATTTGACCTGCTTGCTTTTGTCCCAGCTCTGAGCAGCCTTTTTCTTTCCTTGACCATGGGAGCTCCCGCTGGGCAAGTTGGTGGCGGAGGAGGCCTGGAACCAATGGCTCAGGACTGCTTCTCGCCTCTGCTTCCCTCTGGCCTCCCCAGAGACAGTGTGTACGCCTCCATGATGCAGTGTACCCTAAAACAGCTTCCATCCCAGCAGCCCCGAAAGGAGAGGGGAGCTGCAGGTCTCCAATCTCCCACCCTTCACCTTCCCCAGCTTAGTGGAGCTGTGTTGCAGGCGCAGAGGAGAAACTTAGGGGAGCTCCCCAGCAGGACTGCTTTGATGGTTTCTTCAGACGCACGGAGCAGACTGACAAATTGACTTTCAAGTGAAAGGTCAGTGCCGAGAACCCAAGAGGCAGGCATCTGGATTCACAATTAAAGCGCCTGCAGAGCGCAGTGTGCAGCCCGGCGTCTCTTTGTGTAGGAGGTGCCGTCGGAGGGACTCATTTGGCAGCTGTTTCTGACTCTGGATTGGGATTGGATAAAATAAAAATTCCTTGTGGTTGTCTGTGCGTGTGTGTGCGTGTGCGCGCGCACCCGCGATCGGGTGTGGGCGTTCAAGAGAAACCTTGCTCTTTGGCAAAAAGCAAGCCCAGCGCTTTGAGAAGGCAGTTCTGCCCCAGCGTTGACCTCAGAATGGTGTGTCCAGAGTGAGTGGATCCTCAGAAGAGCTGGCAAGCTCATCACCGTGCCGGCCTTTGGAACCGTGGATTAAAGAGCACTGTGGAGGGAGTTAAATCACTGCTTTACTCTTTAACCTTGGCAAACTGGCTTTTAGAATGTATAAAAGGCTGCACCCAGGCACCTGCAGCATGGAAATGTACTTGCTCTTCAGTTGAAAAGCAAACCCCACCCCATCCATGCCTTTCCTTTGTATTAATTTGTCTCAGGGATGTGTTTGTTCTGTTTTCAGTTTACTAAGTATTTCCATACCCAAGGATATTGTGAGAGCAAACAAGATCTTCCTCAAAAGGGCCTGAAGGTGGACCCTCAGAAGGTGCCGGGTAGTTTGGGGGCCGGTAAGCCCAAGGCTCAGCTTTCTCAGGATGCTTTATCTGCCCAATACTGGATTGAGTTCCTACTGACTGCAGTTAAGCAGGTAGATGATAAAACCGGGTCATAATGCCGTTCAGTGCAGCTTGTTTACTTTACTCCCTTTGGCAGCAGTCAGCCCCGCAAGAGGTCTTAAAAACCCTCCGCTGAATGATGGCAGGCTAACCTCTCTCCACACTTGAGGCTCAGCTTCTCCCTCCACCTCACACAGGGCAGCAGGTGGTTCCACTTTGGGGGCTACTTAGGCATGGATATTTATAGCTTGCTCTTCCCCTTCCTCCTCTTACCAGGAAGCAGTCAAAATAATGAAATTAAGCTTGTGGTAGAAAATGTTGGAGAAGGATGCTAGAAATGGGACAGAAGTTGAGCATGGGGTTTGGAGGAGATGAGCATATTCTGATCAGTCAAAATAACTGAAGGCCCTGAGCCTAGCTGTCCTCGATGGAAGATAACCCATCCTCTGCTTAACAGTGCAGGCTCTTGGGCTATCCCGCCAGAGATTAAATACTGCTTCAGTGACTTATTAGCTGTTATGTTATTTAATCTCTTCATGTCTCAGTTTCCCCTCCTGCCAAATGGAGATAATAAGACTTATCTCACAGGGTTGTTGCAATAATGACGTTAATTAACTCATGAAATGCATGGAGTAGTCTCATGAATCTTCATAAATATCCTAAATTTCCCATGAGTTAATTTCTTGTTCTTTTGTTACCTGCCGCTTCAGTCTTCTGCTTTCAGGTAAACATTCTTTTTTGAGCTTTACAATAACCTATCTAAGGGACAAGGACAAGTAATTATTATTTTATTCTCTACAGATAAGAAATTGTAGGTAAATTCTTTCTTTGATTAGCCTTTTAGGTCCTGAGTCTTACCTGTATTTTCTCCATTTCTGCTATTAACTTTATACAGGATAAAAGTGCTATATATAAAAATAACAATGGTTTGTTGGATATGTGTTGTATACCAGAAACTTCTCTGAGTTCTGGGGATATAAAGTTGAGAAAGATAAAATCTTGGTGGCCATAGAGTTCATAGACTTTTCTCATTATATCTCTTCTAGAATCTAAGCTCCTGGTAGGCAAGATACATGTTCTGATTTATGTTTATGTCCACCACTTTGTCTAGCACAAAGATTTCTGACAGTAAGAATTTAAGTGTTTGTTTATATAATAGTTATACACATACTTTAATACTTACTAATGTCAGACATTGCATTGTTTTATATTATCTTGTTGTTATATAATTAAGCCCTATTACAATAGCCATCTGAGGTTAATATTTATATTATTCCCATTTTATGGATAGGGAAATCAATAGTAGAGATTGCCAAATAGCAAATTAGCACTGAAACTCAAACTAGGCTCCCTTGACTCAAAAATTCCTGCCTTTTGACTTTGGAACTGAAGTTGAGATGAATGGACTTTATTTAATTAATGCATGAGTAAACTGAATCTCAAGATTTATCTCCTGCAAATTGCCTACTTCTCTGCTACTCTCTGGCTTTTTACATTTGATCCCCTTTATACTTGCCCCAGGAATAAAATTTCCTACTTGGACCAGTGTATTGGCTTCGAAGTTTCCTTGTTTCCCTGGCATCCAAGTTTGGTGGTAAATTTATGCCCTCTTGCATCCTATTGGCAAGGAATCAGCAATCTAAATGCTGGGCTGTTGCCACAACCCTAGGCAGTAGAAACATTGGTGAACTCACCACACAGCCTAAAACATGGGGGCCTATTTTTAGCACATACAGAGAAAGGAAATAATTAAACAGTAGCTTTCTGAGTGACTAAGTTATAGGCCTAGATTCTGTGAAGGCAACATGGAGTTTAAAATATTTATTTTATTTGTTTGACTATAGTTGATTTATCTTAGTCACAGTCAGCAGGGGATCAAGGATCTAGGACTTGTTTAGTAGGCCAGTTTACCAGAGAATTGAGTAATCTTTATTGCTAAATCTGAATTTTATGGTGGGCTTTGAAAGCCAATCAATCTTTAAGAATTGTTTAAGGATTATTTTTAAAAGGAATACTTGAAATATGGTTTCTAACTTTATATTTCCTTGTTGCAGCAACATGTTGTTATGATTCAATGATTTGTTTTTGAATCTTTGTCATATAAGTAGTAATTACTGGCAAAGTAATAATATCATGCTTAGTTTGTGGAATTGGCTTAATTATTTTAGAATCATCACATATTTAAAAGTAAGAATTATAAGGATAATAAGAAAGCTGTATTGTCATAGAGAAACAAAGGATGGCCATAATAGGCCAGCAGCTTATAGATGAAAATATTTTTAATAATTAATTCTGAAGTAAGTATTTATTAAGCATTTTTTCAACACAGAATTGAACCGACCCTGTCACTGCCTCTAACTAAAAGAAGCCTATTAATTAATTTACCATTAAAACTAATCTATGTTGGGAATGGCACAGTGGTACAGCAGGTAAAGATGTTGCCTGCAAATGCAAGTGTACTGTACAAGTGGCAGTTTGTTTTCTAGCTGCTCCACTTCCAATCCATCTTCCTGATAATGGCCTGGAAAAAGCAACGGAAGATAGTCCAAATGCTTGGGTCTCTGCCACTCATGTGGGAGACCTGAAAGAAGCTCCTGGCTCTTGGCTTTGGCCTGGCTCAGGTCCGGGCATTGTGGCCATCTAGGGAGTGAATCAGCAGAAGGAAGATTTCTCAATGTGTCTTTCCTTCTCTCTCTGTAAGTTTAACTTTCAAACAAATAAATAAATCTTTAAAAATTACTCTATGTTAAAATTCATATAGATGTTAGGTTACTAGGGTGATATGTTGAATTTACCATATTAAGAAAATGGTGGTAACTTTAGCTTCTGCCTATATTTTAAATTAGATTATATGAAAATCTTCTTTTAGAAATGCCTACAAATATAAGAATAGTCTGAAATGTAACAGCATTGTATTAAGTGTATAGTCAAGTTTGAAAGATGAAAGGATATTTTCTAGGAAAATAAAAGAAGCAAATACCAACAAAATAGTAAGTATGTAAGCTATTGCTCTGGTCATGTTAGTTGTGGGAAAAGGCTTTATCTTTAAGATCTCAGGGCCTGGATTTGAAAGCCCATGAGGATATAAACACACATATAAATCAATAAAAATGGATTTTAAAGTGTCTACTTTGAAAAAACATACACTTATGCCTAATGCTCAAGTGAAATTATACTTCTTTGTTTTTTTTTTTTTTTTTTTTTTACTACCAGTGTGGCCCAGGCATACTCAGACTAAGACAGCAGCATGAAATAGGTCCTTGGCTAGTGATATACCTGAAATGATTGGCAAAAGGCAAACTATTTCTTTGGAGAGATGCATTCTCAGTTGAGGCTATATAATGTTTTCACAATAATCCCTGGTGAAGATCAGATCGCAATCTAAAATTATAAAACACATGAGGAATTATGTACCATAAACAAGAACCAGATTTTAAAATAAATAGGATCAGACCACAAACACATTCAAAACACAAAACTACTTTTTAGTGATTATAAAATAAGTATGTTTTAGATCATGTAAGGCATTCAAGAGAGCATAAGTATAAAGCATGAACATTTAAAGCATTATTAAAATAGGCATATTCTAAAAAGAACCAACTAAAATTTTGAGAAATTATAAAAAATAACCATTAAGAGTACTCAGTTGATATATTTAATGGCAGGTTAGGTATAGCTGATTTGAGAATGGAAAAACTGGAAAGTATATGTGAAGAAATTATCTACATGTAGCATAGTGAGATGAAGAGTTGAAATTGAAAAAAATGACAAAACTATGATAGATACATATTACATAAGATAAGAAAGCTGAATATCATGCAGGAGAGATAATATTTAAAAAGGTAAGGTAGGAATATTCTATAGTTACTAAAAGATATCAATCTTTCAAGTGAAAGTATACTCTAGTATAATCTGTACCAAGAACATTGACAAAGAAATCAAGCAATGCTTTGTTAATTGCATTAGCCCTTAAACCTGAAGAAGAATTAGAACTTAACCCCCAAACCCAAAGGAGAATTATAATCGGAAAATGAACTGCTTAAGAAGTTCTTCTCAGTATAAGCTAGATAACCCAAGATAATCATAAGGCAAGAAGTGTGGACAGTTCCATGTTTCTCACGTGCCTTTAATGTTCGCATCTGAATCATTTGTATTTTTCTGCATTTATACAAGAGTTCTTCAAAAATTTCATGGAAAGTACATATTATCAAAAAACTATACATGAATTTAAAAAGTTTATACCCAAATAAACTTACATTTTAGTTGCATTTTGCAGGAACTCTTTGAAGTATATATCCATCATCTTTCTTCACAAGCAGCTCCAGAGATACAAATTGTGAGAAACATCATACTTGTGCCATTGTGTAGAACAAAGCTTACCTGGGTTACTCTTATAAGTTATAGGAGAGTAGAATTTCTTACCTTGTGCTTTGTACGAAAATAGCAGCAAACATGAAGTGAGAGAAGAGAAATGATTGGTTTTGTTGAGTTGTAAGATAGATGGGACTGATTTTGGAAGTGATCTTAAAGTTTACTTTAAATTACAACACAGATTTTTCTTGCCAGTGTCTATCACTATGTATAGTACAGAGGAAGTACTCAATAAACATTTGTAGAAATTGTAGAAACAAATGAATATTTAAGACCAGCAGCTAGGGAAAAGGGTCATCTTACACGGGTTTTGCAAAGATCCTCTACAATTCCTGAGGCAGAAGTGTTCCTGGCAATATTTTTTCCAAAGTTTTATATATTTATTGACTTATTTTGGTAACAGCTGGACTTTGGGTTAGACATCTAAAGTGCATATATTTCTGACAGAGATAGAGATAAAAAGAAAGAGATAAAGAGATGAAGTGAGGGAAGGTGGGAGGGAGAAAGAGGGGAGCTGAGTAAATATGAAAAGTTGTTGCTACACTGTGGTGGAGTATTCAGGGACCACAGGAACTGCAGAGCAGGTAGATTAATTAAAGGTTTTAGTCCTCTATCGCTTCTCGGAGTTTTGGCTAAGATCAAGTGTAGTATCTATTCTTACCAGTTTAAAGGCTTTAGGCCTCATCAGGAAGCTTTGAACTTTATATCAGCATTGTAGCCAAAGTTGTTTCCAAAGGGTGGAACTCGGTGACTCTTTCACCTCAGCATTAAAGGAACATCAACTCCTACAATTTACAGCTGCTGCAGCAACTGGATGCGTTTCAAGGGAGAAAAACTTATTTTAAATCCCTGCAGGCAGAGACTCACATTAATGAGAACAATAGTTTGATGTAATTTATTTGATTTAAATATCACTAAATATTAGAAGAAATTGTGATGATGATCTAGCTAAATTTCAGTTTTTCACACTCATGTCAGTTTCCCAACAGCATTTTATATTTGGCTTTAATAGACATTGAAGAACATTGTCTTTGTTGTGTAACAGTGTATTTATCTACCCAATCATTGGCTTACACTGCTACTGAAATGATAGTTGCATTGCCAGAATACTCAAAGGAAAGGAAAGGAGATTCAGAAAACAGTTACTGGCAGGTGTCAATCAATATAGAATAGTCATTTGTATATGGCTTTGAAACTTCCAAAACATTTTAAAATATAACTCATTTTATTTCAATATTATGCTTTGAGAAGGCCTGGATATCAAACTATAGTAAAAGGGGGTGCTTTACATTAAATAATCTGCATTAGCCTCTCTGAAATTCACAAAAATAGAAGTCATTCAAGACAAGTCCCTGTGTGTGCTGTGCAAATATAGCTTCAAGACAAAATCTCTGTCCCTCTTCTTTCCAGTGAGATCAAAACTTTTTCTTTGAGCTAATTGCTTTCATGGCCTTAGTTTTTCATTCTCCAAAGCACATCCTTTGTAGCGTGGCTTGGTACCACCTTCCCTTAAGAGGTGGGTCCTATTTCTCTACTCGTTTGGCAATATGACTTGCTCTGGCAGTTTTGCTGCAAATATGAGATTGAAATATACCTGAAAACGTCTCTGACATGCTTTCATTTCTTTGATCACCCTGAGAAAATCTCTAAATAAGCCTGCCGTGGAAGAGGCATAAGGAGGAGAGACTAATCCCATTCTGGAAGGAGTGCTAGGATATCAGGAATGCAAAAAGAAAGAGGGAAGGAGAAAGACAGTAGGAAAAGAGAAGGAAGGAAAGGAAAGTGTGATGAACAGATTCTGTCACTGAAAGCTAAAACCTACTAATATTCTGGAAGCATTCTTTCAAGTATCCTATATATGATATATTCCTCATATATATCCTATATATGATATATTCTTTCAAGTATCATACTGTGTATGATATAAGACAGAATTTCTGTAAGTAGGTCACAACATCTTTCTTTTCTTTCTTTTTTTAAATTTTTTTGCCAGACAGAATTAGACAGTGAGAGAGAGAGACAGAGAGAGAGTTGTAGATAGTGAGAGAGAGACAGAAAGAACTTCCTTCTGTTGGTTCACTCCCCTAATGGCCACTACGGCCTGCGTGCTGCACCCATCCAAAGCCAGGAGCCAGGTGCTTCCTCCTGGTCTCCCATGCAGCAGGGACTCAAGCACCTGGGCCATCCTCTGCTGCCCTCCTGGGCCACAGCAGAGAGCTGGACTGGAAGAGGAGCAACTGGGACTAGTACCCGGTACCCCAACTGGGACTACAATGCCACAACCCAACTGGGATGCCGGTGCCTCAGGTGGAGGATTAGCCAAGTGAGCTACGGCGCCGGCCCATAGCATCTTTCTTAATCAGCGAATCTAGATCAACATCAACAGTTTGAATAGCCATAAAATAATTTAATCATCACTATAATTCATCCAACCCATTTTTTATTTTTATAAAGTCCAAAATGGTCACGAATTTCTACCCTACTCTATATCAATAGTGCTTTGTGTCATGATTTTGCTGCTCTTGCCACAAAGAGATAGGGTCTGTTTCTCCACATGTTGAAAGTGGGTGTCCTTATGATTGTCTTTGACTGAACGAATAAAATAGAAATGATAATGGGCATAGTCTGGCCTTAGGCCTCAAGAAACTTGGATACATCCTTTTGTTCCCTTGGAATTCCACCAAACAGCTATGTGAGCAAGCCCAGCTGTCAGCCAGCTATAGACACACGTCTAAAAGCCAGCCAAAACCAGAAGAACCACCTAGCTGAGCCCTACACACGTTTCCAACCTCTACAGCCTCATCAGTTAAATAAATTGCTGTTGTTAAAATCACTAAGTTTAAAGATGATTTGGTTCATAAAAATTTATCATTGATGCACCTAATGTTAGATTCTTTCTAATTTTACATTATTATTAACAGTATGCTTTGATTAAAATATTTTGCATAGATCATCACATATTAGTCCAATTATTTCCTTAGAAATTAGGTTACTGGATCAAATAGAATATTCATTTTAAATTATACCACATATAACTAAATTTCTCCCTGGAAAATAAGATGTTTAGGGAAGCAAAAAACAAATGAAGGAAGACTAAGACTGGAAGATACCTGAGGTGTTGGCTAGTGTAACTGTTACTGAGTGAAGGACAAAGAGAAGTTTGATTGCTGATAGGCAGGGTCTGTGTCATATAGGGCCTCGTAGGCTGCAATAAGTATTTTGTGCTCTATTTTGAGTGGGATAGGATGTGATTGGGAGATTCTGTGCAGAGGAGTGAGATCATCCTTAATGTCGGTAGCAGCATCTTACTCATCACTGATATGTATTGATTGCTGTATTCCAGGTGTTATTCAAAGCATGTTACTTATTAATTCACTTAATTCCTCCATTGCAAGGGTTATGTACAATTGATATTATTCTGATTCTACAAATGAAATAACTGAAGCACAAAAAGATTTGATAAATTTCTCAAGTTCACATAGTGATTTAGAAATAATACTGGGATTCAAATCCGGCTGTCAGGTTCTAGATTCTGGAGCCACCCTCGGAAGAGATTACTGCCCATCTCTTGAGCATGGGTTAGGTCTTGTGGAACTGGATTAGGTACTATGAGAGGTTGTTATGAAGTAAGACGACTCCCAACATCTGTCCTCTACTGCATACGCTGTTCACAGCTCTTGCATCTTTTCCCAGGATGCTATCTACTATGTTATGATACAGCAAGAGGCCTTTGCTAGATGTAGCTGCCAAAAATCAAGTTTTCAGTCTCCAAAACCATTAGTCAAAATAAACCCATTTCTCTGTGTAGTGCCTGGTCTCAGCTATTTTCCCACAGCAGCACAAAACAGACTAAGGCAGACAAGTATTCCTCCTCATTAACCTTCCTTTTCAAAATTTCCTTGCTATTTCTGTTCATTCATTCTTGCAGCTTAATCTTAGGATAATTTTTCAAGACTTTGTTGAGTGTGCAGGATTCTATCTTTTTTTATAGAACAGCTTCAGAATGGCCATCTTTAAAATTATATTGTAATTGCAACAAAAGGACATTATTCTATGGGTAATGTGTATGATTGTTATTATAACTCACAAGTTGCATTTGGAGGAATTTCCCGATTATCATCTATTATCTTCTCTCTACCCCTTTCTTCTCCCCACACATAGAAATTGCAGAGCACTTTAACAATAGGGGATTTTCAGGACTTTCTCTTGAACTTGAGCTTTCTTCTTTTATTTGCTCTGCTTTACCTGCTCCCTAGAGCTGGAAATTTGTTATTAATCAGCTCCAAATCTTGGTTCCCAGAAGGGGACTGTGTATGAAACACCAGGTTGGCCTTCAACATCTGTAACTTTCCAGCTCATTGTGTGCCTATTCTATGAGCAAGCCACTGGGTGTTTTTTCCAATCTGAAACTTATTTCATGTTAACACACTTTTGTTTTACAACACTGTTTCCAAGTTTATGGCTTTCTTGCTTGAACCGCTTGTTCCAATTGCATCTAATATTTCATCAAATATGGGAAAGGAACCCTGAGAATGAATTGATGCTCCTTCTGAGCCGTCCTAAGCAGACACCGCCAGATTGCTGTGAAAGGGTTTTCCTTCTTAGCCCTTCTGAATTGTAATATGTTTCTGAGGCCCAATTCTTCAGGGATACATTAGGACTATTTAAGGTCTCCAAACTTTATGCTTCGATACAAAAGGCCTAAGGGTGAGGATTTTAAATGGATGAAGTGGAGAAATTTTCACTTCCTTAAGCAAACATATAGCATTTCCTTCCATGTGTCAGAAATGAAAACAAAAAATACAAACTAATTTGTCATGAAATTTTCCCTTTTATAATTCCCTCTTTGGTGCTTTTTCAACCTAACAAGTCATATTTTCTCTTCTTTCGTGTCAGGTTTATGGCTTTGCTGGTCACAGTTTCAATAACTATGATGGACGATCTTCTGTTCTATATATCATGTTCAAGTATTCAGCTTAAAAGTATCTTTGTGTTCACAGCTTGCTTTCTGTCACCTCTCTGATTCCCCCTCCCCACCGCATATGCACATGGCGTTATATTATATGCGCCGAGAGCTTTGGGGAAAGCTCATATTTAGGAACATTAAGTAAGCAGAGGAGGATGGCTGCTTATTTGGGCTGAGCCTGACCTCACTATGAAATGAGGCAAATTGTCATATTTATGACTCAGGGTAAGTCAATAATATATTGGCATTCACATGTGGAAACACATTTACTCTACAACATATGGCCTCTACTTAGCTTTTCTCTCAAGTGTAGTTTTCACCTAGGTATGAGTCTTTTGCTTTACTTCGTGTCTCTTTTTTCTTCCTCCCTTCCTTCTTTCTACTCCTTTATCCTTTCTTCCTTCCTTCCCACCTCTCTCCCATCTTCCCACTCTTCTTTTCTCTTTCTTGCTCTCTTTCTCTTGTCATTTCTTTCTCTCTTTTCCCTTTCTCTTGCCTCTCTTTCTCTTCCTCTCATTTTTGCTATTCCCTTCTCTCTTTATTTCTCTCCTTTTGTCCTTTTTCTTTGGTTTTCACTTCCTTTCTCTGCCCTGTCTCTCTTTCATTCTTCCTTCTCTTCCTTCCTTCTCCCTTCCCTTCTTCTTTCTTTTTCCCTTTTCTTCCCTCCCCTCCCCACCCCTCACCCTCTCCCCTCTCCTTTTTCTCCTCTCCCCTCCCATTCACTTCCCTTCCATCTCTCCTCTTTTCACACCCCCTCCCCACCCCACTACTCCTTTCTGAGCCTTGAATAATATTTGTGGGATTTGTAACATTTTTGTTTAACCTAAAAGACTTCCCTTCAGATAACTAAAATTATTCCTTTTGTTCTTCTTTCAGTATTTCTACCTTGTCCTTGCCAACTCCATGCTCACACACACATACACAGAGTCACATTCTGAAAAAATATATATGGGTGGATAAATGCTCTTCACAGCTATTGCCTGGAAATCTGATCCTATTGGATCTGTTGAATCTGAATCAGTGTCAGTTGCTTTTCTTGCAATACTGCCTCTCTGTAAATTACAGCAGGAGAAAGGAAGGTCCTATGGCATCTTATTTACTGAGGAGAATATTGAAGAGGAAAAAAAACCATATCAGAGTAAGTCACTGATAATAAAAAAACCAGAAAAACCCCACTTTGAAAGTCTCTATTATTTCTAAATTTGGTCAGCTACACCTTCCCATTCCCCCAACTACAAGGCCCCTATTATCCTGAAGACTGTTTTTATAACAACTCCATTTTGCCAGTGGGAGTTAGGTTGAGAGGGTAGGTAGAAACTCTTAATGCCTCCCCTCCCCACAGAGTGTGTTCTGGAAGTTGGCTTTCCCCGCTTGTGCAGAAATGTGGGGGTAGTAGCAACACTTTGCCCTTGTCTTTCTCCTTTTCCTTGTATCTGGATAACAGTGGTTTATATTCCACAGACTGTCCTGTGGCCAACCACTCTCTTTGCCTATCAGATCTCCTCCCAAATGGTCAGTGCACTTGCATCAGGAGAGGGTGCTGGGGTGGGCAAGGCCTCAGAAACTCTGGGGTTGGTCTTTCCTCACTGGTAGTTTTTTTCCATGAGCTTTCCCAGTTGCAAAGTCTTTGAACAATCATCCTGATTCTCAGCAGACTTGGTATTGGTCCTAACACAGTATGACCCGCTGAAGTCAGGAGTTACTCACTTTCTTTCTTTCGTGTGATTCTAAGGAAGGGGTTGAGCTAAGCTTTCATTTTTTACTCCTCAGATTCCACAGGACGAAGTCACTAAAGCATAGAACTGGGAGACTCTGGTTGAAGAATCATATATGTTGCTGCCTTTCTGTCCCTGGGAGACACCATTTTCCTCTCTGTGATTTAACAGAGATAACTCTCTCTGAGAGCACATTCTCTAATACATTTGATGCCCCATGTTTTGTTTTATTGTTTTTGGTTTTATTTCAAAAGGGAATTGGGTAGGATTTTCTTATCACCACGTTTTAAATGTATCTTATGATATGGGACAAAGAATGGCACTATTTTACCTCTAACTACATGGAGAGAATAATACTCATGAGTGATCTACTTCCCACAAATGTTGAAAAGATGAGGGACTAAGGGAGTATGGCTGTCTCCATAGAGCATAAAACAAAGCAAGATTTGGCAGCTCTCCAGCTCATTTGATTTGAGTTAAGCAGAGGCTAATGTTTTACACTTTATTTTTGGCTTGATACTAGACATGGGTTTTAGGAAGTGATACTAGTGAAATTACTGATCATTTAAAAGACAACTTCCATCATGTAATTTAAGAAGCAGATACTATTTTGAAAGGTTCCAATTGTTTAACTAATTTCTTCTTTTAAAAAATGTTGCAGGTTGTAAGGCACCATGAAATGAGTGCTTTAGTTAATTCACTCAAAATAAATAATCAGACTGCAGAAGTTGGGCTCAGGTTTACTTCAGAGACTTGATTTATGTATTTGCTCCCATATTGAAAATTCACACTCCCTGCCTGTTGAATTGCACTTATACAGAATCGGACTCAGAGATCTTGGATGGAAGCAGTCATATTTTATTCTTTCTGTAAAAGTAGCACAGTACCTGCATGTAGTGTGAGCTCAATAAGTATATTCTGGAAGAATATAATTAAATAGCTGAGCCTTTCATGTTTTTAATTGGGTAAAGTATGCATACCATAACACTATTTTAAGTACAGTTCAGTGGCATGTAATACATTCACTGTGTTGTGCAACCTTCACCACCATACATCTCCAGACCATTTTCATCTTCCCAAACTGACACTCTATACCCATTAAGCAATAACTCCCTGTTTTCCATTTCCCCTCCCTCTGATCCTTGGTCAACACCTCTTACTTTCTTTCACTGTGAATTCAACTCCTCTAGGTATTTCATATAAATGGAATGATAAAAATATGTGTTTTTGTGATTGATTCATTTCATGTAGCAGAATATCTTCAAGGTGAATTTAAATTGTAGCATGCATCAGATTTGCCTTATTTTTAAGGCTAAGAGATATTTCATTGCTTGCATATGCCATGTTTTCTTTCTTCATTTATTCATTGATGCATACCTGAATTATTTTCACTTTTTAGCTGTTGTGAATAGTGCCTCTGTGAGCATAGAACAGGATATGTTTTATCAACCTTATAAAAAATGAAGCAAGCATTATTTAGAAATAATCTATATGTTAGGAGTCTTTAAGTCCATTAATATAGCTGAAATCTTTTTTAAAACTACTTATTTGTTTGTTTGCATTTTGTTTGAAAGGCATAAAGAGACAGACAGATCTTCCATCTGCTGGTTCACTCACAAATTCCCAGAACTACCAAGACTAGGCCAGGCTGAAACCAGGAACCCAGAACTCAATACAGATCTCCCACATGGGTAGCAGGATCCCAAGTATTTGAGACTCACCTGCTGCCTCCCAGGATGCTCAGGGGTAGACAACTGGGTTGGAAATAGAGTAGCTGGAATTCAGTACAGACCCTTCAACATGAAGTGTGAGCATCCCAAGCTGTCCAACCACTGCTCCAAATGCTCTCCCATAGCTTAAATTCTTAGGCCATTGTGTGTGTGTGTATGTGTATGTGTGTGTGTTGGGAAGGTTACCACTAGAGTGTGAATCTCAGAGTCACACCCATGTTTCTTAAAGTTTACATACCCTGAATTTGACATAGAACTTGACCTGAAGGAAGCTGAATGAAGTGTTGTTGAATTAATTGATAAGAATTCATTTAATGTGCTATACATTTTGAATTAATACTATAACTAGTACTCCAACAGTATTTTTCACTTTGTGTTGCTATGTGAGGGCAAACTGTTGAAATCTTTACTTAATATATAGTAAACTGATCTTCTGTATATAAAGAGAATTGAAAATGAATCTTGATGTGAAGCAAGGGGAGAGGGAGTGGGAAAGGGGAGGGTTGCGGGTGGGGGGGAAGTTATGGGGGGGGGAAGCCATTGTAATCTATAAGCTGTATTTTGGAAATTTATATTCTTTAAATAAAAGCGTTATAAAAAAAAAAAAAGAATTCATTATCTCATTTGTATTTTTACCACTTGAGAAAGATATTAAAGCTACAATACTAAGTATATTATTAAATTATTTTTATCTGTGTTTTCTTTTTCTCCCACTAAGTTGAATATTTTGTGAGCACAGTTTGAAATTAGTGGACTTCAAATCTTTTACTTATACTTTCAAAGAATGTTGAAAAAGATGCCTTTTGCCTATAGGAAATTTTATATAAGAGAGTTGAAAAGGATGCCTGTTTGCTTATTTTCAGTTGACATGAAATTTTACATAAGAATTAAAAATACTAAGAAAATTTGTGTTGCAAATGTTGACAGTTTAAAATAAAGTTATTACATCACAACCTCAGACATTTTCTCAAGTAGAACAAGTGCAAAGGTTAAAGATTAAATGTGCACTCTAAAAACTCTCTCTGCCATGAATCCCTTAGAAAGTGTGTGTCTCCAGGGACCACTGTCTTTTAGTTCTATATCTATGCCCTCACAACTTAGCATAATATTTGCTAATATTAATGATGACTTCACAGTTGCAACTTCCTTATTGTCATGTCACTATTCATTTCAAACTAGATGGCTCAATAGGCATGGATTGCATAGCTCTGTGTAACAGACATCTCATTCAATCAGTTTTCTATTGTTGATTCAGCAATACATGATATGCACCTAACATTTACCAGACACTGTGGCTCAGCTAGAGATAAATACCATATTAAAAAAGTACAGGAATGAGAAGATTTGTATGTGAACATTTGTGTTACAAATTAGAAAGTGATATTGTATATATGAGAGTTTAGAGGATGGAACAATGGGTTGTGGCTTGAAGAATCGATGATGATCATGTGTGGTGTATGGATAGATGCAAACCCATCATTAATCTTAGAAATACAACCCAAAAGATATGTTGGGCACTCTTCCTATGTCAAAAGTAGCACTTTACTTAAAATTTGAAATTCACTTGATTGTCCTTACATTTATGAGTGTTTGTATATAAGACCTTTAAAATGAATTAACCTATTTCCTACCAATGGAGTAGATTGAATCATGCTTTATTTATTTTTCTGTTGAGAATGTGCATATAGTATCACAGTCTGTCAGTTTCATATTTATTGGAGGAATGTTTTTAGATCAATCTTTCCTCACTGACTTGAGAACACATTTACTTTTATTTCATGAACTCCACTTCAACCAAAAAAAAGTCCCTGATGCTGACTCAGCATACAAAGCTACATTTTATACCTGTCAGGCCACATATAGATTTTTACAAGGTGAACAATGGTTGTATTTAAGAACTGATGTAGTAATCTTGAAGTCTTCTGGCAGTATCCTTTGGAAACTGAATTCATAAATTTTATTAGTATTAAATGTTTCTAATGGGAGTTGACAAATAGTTGAATGGGATAGCTTTTTCTCTGTACTTGGCAAAGGGAGAGGGAAGAAAAAGTCCCTATTACACAATGAGAAATGCATTAATGCTCAAGCCCATTCATCTCAATTTTGCACAAATATAATTTAAGACCTTTTACAACTATTGGTGAAATTACAGTGTGCTACAGGGAAGTTACAAAATTTTTATGGACCTAATAAAATTGTCATTGTAATACTATTATAGGGTGCTGGGACAACATAGATATTTGTAATACTCATAGTCCTATGCCAAATTGAGAAGGGAGATAGTAAGTTTGATTAGAGACAAATGTTGAACAGGGCTAAAACCCAAGGTTATTTGATAGTGAAAATACCCTTATTGTGTTTGGTATCAAATGAAAATGGATAGGCAATTGGGCACTTTAACTGGTTGTATTTGTAATGGAATAGACAAACATTATCAAGGATAAGTATATAAAACCAACTATTCTTGAAATAATGATGTATGATCTTAAGTTAACTTTCAAAATAGTATTCAGTTGAATATTTTCTTATTTTTAACTCAATTTTGGCTTCAAAATATGCTCAATGGCTTTTGTCTTCTCTTGTATATAGCATATAGTCAAACATGTCTTGATGGTCTTTAATCAAACTAAATGCTTTTTAAAGATCTAGCAATAAATTTAGCTACTTTGAGGTTGCCTTTTATTAGATCAATAACCCTAGTGATAATAAGAAAAAAAAGTGCTATAAAATTGCTCAACAGTCAAATCTTGAGGAGGAAAAACAGAATTTAGGATATGTTCCCCAAAGTGGGCTGTGGCCTTTTACGTGACTATGTTTTGTGTCTACCTCTGGATTAATATCTGCAATCCATTTATGGGAGGAAGTGGGTAAAAATTTATATTCATCCAAGGGGATTGTGCAATATTAGCCACACTCTCCTTACTATGATTGTCTTGTCATATACTCTCTTCTCTTATTGGGCCTACAGTATGAAAGCTGCATAAACCCTTATTATATCACTGCAGTAATCTTTACATTTTATTTTTTTATTTTTTTATTTTTTATTTTTTTTGACAGGCAGAGTGGACAGTGAGAGAGAGAGACAGAGAGAAAGGTCTTCCTTTTGCCGTTGGTTCACCCTCCAATGGCCGCCGCGGACGGCGCGCTGCGGCCGGCGCACCGCGCTCCTCCGATGGCAGGAGCCAGGAGCCAGGTGCTTTTCCTGGTCTCCCCATGGGGTGCAGGGCCCAAGCACCTGGGCCATCCTCCACTGCACTCCTGGGCCACAGCAGAGGGCTGGCCTGGAAGAGGGGCAACCGGGACAGAATCCGGCGCCCTGACCGGGACTAGAACCCGGTGTGCCGGCGCCGCAAGGCGGAGGATTAGCCTGTTAAGCCACGGCGCCGGCCAATCTTTACATTTTATGCCCCAACATTCCTTCCATCTGTGTAAAGAATTAGTTTGACCCCAACCTGTTAATCCCATTCCTCTTTATAGTGATTGTTTATGTATGGGCTTGAGACCCATGCTAGCTCTTTCTCTGACAGTGGGAGTGTTATGGTGCCTTCCTAGGAAGATTGCCTCCTTTCCACAAAGATGTCTGAGAAAGATGGTCTCTTTATTTCTTGTACAGCCATGCACCACTTGACAATGGGGTTATGTTCCGAGTAATGCATCAGTAGGCAATCTTGTCATTATACAAACTGATTTTATCCGTACTAAAGATTTACTCTAGCAAGTGATTTTCCTCCAGAACCAACATCTTTGGAGTTTCCAGAAATTCTTTAGCTGCCTTCACATCAGCACTGACAGACTTAGCCCTCACTTTTACATTATGGAAAGAATAACAATTCTTTAATCATTTACTCCACCCAGAGTTAGCCATAAACACAACATCATACTTTTAACATTCCAAAAAAAAGTGCAAACTTTTGGCTCTGGCTGTGATATTCATGATGCTGAGAAGAATGTGCATCTCGGTCTTCGATCCAGGCCATTAGATGTTTCCCCATATCTGATATAGACCTTCTCAATTGTTTGTAGAGTTGTGTTGCCGTCAGTGAAGCGGAACCTTTAGCAGTTTCTGCCTCTTTGTTCTTGTTCTTCAGAATTATAATGTGGTTGAATAAGACATGCCTGGCTGGTTAGCTGTAGCCATCACTGATTTTCCACATTCTTTCATTGCTATGCTTTGGGTATGATTTAGGTGTACTCTCCAAGGGCTTATGGGTTAGAACCTTGTTCTCCACTGGGATGAGATTGGGAGGCAGTGGAACCTTAAAGGGGTGGGACTTAGGACAAGGTATGTGATTAATATACTTCTCCTTTTGTGGGACTCCAGGTACTTTCCTTAGGAAGGGTTGTTACAAAAGGGCAAGAAAGCCTCCTGTTGCTCTCTGGCTACCCGTCTTACCATGTGATGGATCCCTCTTGCATGTGTTCCCACCACTGTGATGTTCTTTGCCTTGAGGCCCTCAGCAGAGCCAAGCAGAAGTCAACACCATGCTCTTGGATCTCTAGAACTGTGAGCTAAATAAACCTCTTTTAGTTCCAAGTGATCTAACCTCAGGCATTTTGTTATAGTAATGAGAAACTAACTGATGCAGAGTCCTTAGTCACTTTTAGTTTCGTTTCACCCCAGCCACTTAATATCTTATTGGCAGCCTTAGCATTGAGTTTGGTATGATTAGGGGCCATGCTGACTAAAACAACATGAGATTAAGTCAAGCATAAGAGAAAACATTGTAACCAGGAGGTGCAATAAACATGAGATATGCAAGTAAGTGGTTACTGCTAGCAAAATATGGCATAATATTTTATTATAAGTAGGAATACACTCAAAAATATGTAGTACAGTAAATACATAAACCATAACAGTCTTTTTTATCAATATCATGTATTATACATGACTGTAGTGCTAGACTTTCTTTTAGAATTTATTTGTTTATTTGAAAGGCAGAGAGACAAGGAGTGGAGAGAGAGAGAGAGAGAGAGACCCACCTATTCATATCATCCATCATTGTTTATTCTCTAAATATGCTGAACAACTGGAGATGGGCCAGGCTGAAGCTGGGAGCTGGAAATCAAGCCACACTCTCATGTAATGTAGGTGGCAGTGAACTAAGTATTTGTACCATTACCAGGTTTCCTCCCATGAGGTACATTAACAGGAAGCTGGGATTGAAAGTGAAGCTAGGATTCAAATTCAGACATTCCAATGTGGAATGTGAACATCCCAAGTGATGCCTTAATTGCTGCACCAAACACTGTCCCTATGCTATACTTAATATGATTGGCAGTGTGGTAGGTTTGTTTATACCAGCATCACAACAAACATGTGAGTAAATCACTGCACTATGACAGTATAACAGCCACAATATCATTAAGTGTTAGGAATTTGTCAGCCCATTATAATCTTGAGAGGTCACCATCATATGTGTGGGCTCACTGTTATGCAGTGCATGACCATGTCTAGGTATGTCCCATGGAAATAGAGTAGTTTCCCCTTATCTGTGGGGGATACATTCCAAGACTCCCAATGGATACATGGATGGTACTGATCCCAACATATACTATGTTTTCCTCTACTGAGTGACTAATAGATGAGTAGCATACACACAGTATATGTGGGATAATTCACACTTTGTATAGGACAGAAACATATCTAATCATACTACTCTAATGGTATGCATTTTAAAACTTAGGAATTGTTTGTCTCTGAAATTTTCTCTTTAGCATCTTTAAATTGTAGTTCACTGTTGTGAGCAACTGGAACTATGGAAAGCAAAACTGTGGGTAAGTGGGGACTGTTACGTGGCCACCTCACTGCAGCTGAGAAGGATGAAGGCAACATGAAGATGAGAACTGAGCTGAAGAAATGAGATGGTACTCTGAGGCATTATTTCTGGACTTTGCCTTCCTTCTGGTGGGCAGGAGACCTAGGCCAAGGGAAAACTCACAGAGCCAGGCCATTTGCCAGTCACTTAACTTATGGTAATTTTCTAATCTTTCTGAGCCACCAGTGAGAAGTACTCATAGAGCTATTGTGAACTTTCTGTGAATTAATATATTTAAAGTGCTTAGAAGACTCAATAAATGTTAGCTATTATTATTGTTATGTGAAGTTTTCTTTTGGTATAAGCCATTTAAAATCAGGGTTTATGTCATTTTTAAAAAAGATTTATTTTCTATATATTTGAAAATGCAGAGTTACAGAGAGAGGGAGAAACAGAGAGTGATCTTCCATCTGCTGATTCACTCCCCAGATAGCTGTAATGGCTAGGGCTGGGCTGGGCCGAAGCCAGGAGCCAGGAGCTTCTTCTGTGTGTCTCTCACATGGATGTAGGGGTCCAGATACTCAGTCTGTCTTCTGTTGTTGCTTTCCCAGGCCATTAGCAGAGAGCTTGATGGGAAGTGCAGCAGCTGGAACATGAACCAGTACCCATAAGGGATGCCAGTGTTGCAGGTGGAGGCTTTCCCTGCTATGCCACAGCGCTGACCCCTTTTCTGCCATCTTTAAAAATATTTACTATAAATATTTAGTAATATTAAATAACATATTTGACACTTTTTTTTGCTCAAAGGCCATTTTTTTTCTTTTTTTCTTTTGACAGGCAGAGTGGACAGTGAGAGAGACAGAGAGAAAGGTCTTCCTGTGCCATTGGTTCACCCCCCAGTGGCCACTGTGGCCAGGGTACCGCGCTGATCCGAAGGCAGGAGCCAGGTGCTTCTCCTGGTCTCCCATGGGGTGCAGGGCCCAGGGACCTGGACCATCCTCCACTGCACTCCCGGACCACAGCAGAGAGCTGGCCTGGAAGAGGGGCAACCGGTGCAGAATCTGGCACCCCAACCAGGACTAGAACCCCGTGTGCCGGTGCTGCAGGTGGAGGATTAGCCTATTGAGCCATGGTGCCAGCCCAAAGGCCATAATTTTAAGGATGCCTTCATTAACTCACCTATTTAAAATTGCACCCTTCCTCTAACATGTCTCCTTCCATAACTTGTTTTTCACCTAGGGACATTGTCATCATTTCAAAAACAATATATTTAATTATTTGTTTGTTTACTCCTTATCTCCCTGCTGAGAACATAGGTTCCATGAAGGCAAGGGTTTCTAGCTTTTTAAATTGTTGCATCCTACAGTGTCTATATGAACACCTGGCACAGAGGAAGCCTTCTGTAAACCCTTGTGACTGAGTATGAGATGTGTCGTGTTCTTCCTGGTAATTGTGCAGCCAGTGCAGCAAGCACAACTCTGTACTCTGGGGTCACAAGGTTGACAGGCAGGCAGCAAAAGCAATGTACTTGCTCCAGGTAGAAAAGTGAAACAGTGTCTGTTCTTTCAGAAGTTACTGGGTACAACAGCCTATTACTTTGGGGGTTGTACCTCTACTCTGATAGAAAAAAAAAATTATTAACAGTTTTCAATATAGATGAATATTGTATCAGATTGTTGGGACTGGCAAGTCTGAAATCTGTAAAGTAAGCCAGAAAGTAGAGACTGAGAAGGAACTGTTGGAGTCTTGAAGCAGAATTTTCTATTGTTTTTGCTCTTAAGGCTTTAAACTGTTTGGATGAGGCTGACCCACATCATTGAGGGTAATCTTCTTTATTTAATGTTATATCTACAATTATACCTTCATAGTAATACCTGGATTAGAGTTTGATTAACTCTGAGCCATTCTCAAGTCAAGCTGATACATAAAATGATCATAGGTATTATATTAAGAGTCTAATATGTCAGTTTCTTGTAGTGATTTAGCAAAGGGCTTTGAAAACACTTCATTGGTATTAAAGATTTAATGATACAAATAACCTTAAATTCATGTAATTTTTAAATACAGAACATTAGATCAGTTTCTTCATAAGCCAGATGCATCTTGATTCTCAAAATACAATAATGGCCTTTTCTTATGGCAGTTTTCTATTTTAGATGTTCAATAATGATTTAAAAAATTCAGTACAAAGCAATCTTGACTATCAGCATTCATTCATCCTCACTAGGGTTACCTGGAGCTGGCAATGAGTAAATGTATGGATGAATATTTTTGTTGAGTGGTCTTCTTCAGTTTTTTCCTTTGACATATAATAGCTGTCTGTATTCATGGAGTATAATATAATATTTGTTTTTCTTTTCTTTCATTAATTTATTTATTTAAGAACAGACAGGAGAGAGAAGAAGTTCACTCCTCAAATGCCCACAATGGCCAGGATTGGGTTGGAACTGAAGCCAGGAACTGAGATTACAATTCAGGTCTCCCACATGGAATCAGAAATCCAATTACATGAGCCATAACCAGTGACCCCCAGGTTGTGCATTAGCAGTTAGCTGGAGTTAGGAGCCAAAGCTAGGAATCAAAACATATGTGTGTATATGTGTGAAGTGTGCACTGATCAAATCAGGGTAATTACTGCATCTATTACCTCAAATTTTTATCATTTCTTTGTTTGGAAAACATTCAAAATCTTCCAGCTATTATAACTACCCTGCTATACTTTTGGACAACTAGAACTTAATTTTTTTACTTAATGTTTTGTAATTATTTTAATAATTGGTTTGTTTTTGAAGTACCTGAGTTAGAGTCTGATTATTCACACACTCACAAAAATGAATCATTATTATTATTGTTATTAATAAGGCCTTACTTGTTATAGGTTATGCTAAACACTTTGCACAATTATTTAATTTTCACCTTATTCTTGTGACTACAGAGATCTTAAAAGCACAAAGCTTTTCTAATACTTTCAATGTCTAACTTCACATACTCTGGGTCAGAGCTCATGCATGTTGAGCGCTAAGGCAGAGTGCACTATGAGACTGTCTGAGCTCCTCAAAAGGCCTACTTTTTATAAAGGACTGTGACGGCTCACTTTGGATAGTCAAGGAGTGGTAAACCTGTATCTTTTCAACTCGGCTGCCAAACATGAAATACCTTGGTTTGGGAATCTGGGTAAGGACACACTTGATCAAAAGAGGATCTGTTTTGTGCCTTACAAGATTTGAGTTTAGAGGCTGATGCCGCGGCTCACTTGGCTAATCCTCCACCTGTGGTGCCAGCACCCCAGGTTCTAGTCCCGGTCGGGGCGCCGGATTCTATCCCAGTAGCTCCTCTTCCAGTCCAGCTCTCTGCTGTGGCCCGGGAAGGCAGTGGAGGATGGCCCAAGTACTTGGGCCCTGCACCGGCATGGGAGACCAGGCGAAGCACCTGGCTCCTGGCTTTGGATCAGTGCAGCACCAGCTGTAGCGGCCATTGCGGGGTGAACCAGTGGAAAAAAGAAGACCTTTCTCTGTGTCTCTCTCTCTTTCTTGTCTAACTCTGCCTGTCAAAAAATAAAATAAAATAAAAAGATTTGAGTTTAGGACTCATTTGAATATTCCTTTCAACTTGGGGAAGCATAATGTCATTTTAAAAAAAAACCACACAACTGCCTTATTAAAAAATTTGGTTTTTTACAAACAAGGTTCAGAGGGCTTCATGGGCAACAAATGATTTACCACACAACATTTTGGTGAGTAAAGTATAAATGGCTCAGAATCATACAGATTAAACTTTTCTGGAAACACTCAAGGGCTTCCAAAATTCATGGGGAAAGTGCTTGGACAATCTGTATTTCAGACTTTATGCTTTTTCCTTTTTTTTCTCTATTGATTTTATTTCCCTCTATAAGACACTTCCTATGGTGACTTCATTTCTTGTGGTCAGAATGCTGTCAGAGCAAGTTGTCATTAATCCTGGTGCATGCTGGGTGGCCCAACATGGGTATCAGCTGTGTTTCTTCTCTTACAGTGTTAGATTTTCTTTTTGCTATTTGTCTTTCAATATAGGAAAGGTATAAAAATACAAACACAATCCAAAGTCTGTGCAAAGCTTTTGAGCCTTGTGAAAGTCCACAATCATGAAACTTGAGAGATAAATGTGTGAGGTTCCTGTATGTTGAAAACTGATAAATCTTCTGTGCTTTAACTCAGAAAATACCACTATGGATATGGATGTGGTAGGAGGACCCATAAATCAAGATTTGAAGATTCTTAGAAGGGACTTTATAAGGTCCTCTAACCTGTTTCCAAACATCATATATGTCTCAATCTAAATGACAGAAAAATAATTATAATTCTATTTTTAAATGTTGCCTTAAATCAATTTTGTATAATATGCTTTAGAAAAATGTTCCTATGTTTTCTCCTCTATAAAATATAATTATGGGAGTTTAAGTTTATATTTTTCGTCTTTGAAGGAGGTAAGTTCTGAAACACAGTGTTGGTTTCAATATTGATCCACTGGATATTTTTGTCTTCCTGAATATGGTGATGCTCATCTTGGGATTTTCCTGCTTGTCTCCAAGCAGTATGGATGACAGTATTATTAAATAGTGTTAAATCCTTTCTATATCAGCTGATTCTATTGTGGGGAAAAGCTAATCATCTCATTTACAGAGAGAAAAAATGTTGGAACACATGGTAGCTGCCTCCTAGAGCTTCAAGCTCAGTTGGAGCTATAGAAATCACATACAGGCTGACTGAAGGGATTGGCAAGCCTTCTCCCTACAGACAACTACAAAGGCAGACAAAATTGATAAGAACAACTTTGGGAGCTAAAGCAAATCATACAATAATCAGAGAAACCTTCATGCTTGAAATGCTGTTGAATTTCAAATAAGAACAGTAAGAATTTGTAGTACTCTTGCTTGAGGCTGTTCCTATTCTACTGTATCCATCTTCCCACTCAGTCTGCACTGCGGATCCAAGAGGGTCAGGCAGGTCAGGACAACGTCAACTTCCTTGTGACAGTTAAGGGAAATTATTTGATTTGGAGTAGTGGACAATGCCTAGATTCAGTGTAGCAGAAGTCATGTACAGGTAGTGGGAGAGCCTATGAATCCAGCAGTATGAAGTGGTGGTCATGGGTCTATGAAGTAATATGTGAAATATTGTATGGTTAGGTGTATTAGTCAACTTTCTGTCAGTAGAATGAGATACCTCAGGCAGTCTACTTATGAAGGGGAAAGTTTTGCTTAGCTCTCATCTTGGGGATTCAAAATCTAAGATCAGGTAGCAGAGTCAGAGTGGGCATTGACGTGGTCTTAGGTGAGGACTGGAATGGTGTTACATTAGGGCAGGAGTGTGTATAGGAGTAAACAATTACATTTTGAACCAGAACAGAGTAGAAAATAGTAAAAAGAGATCAGGTCCAACAGCCCCCTTTGGAGCATGCCCTCAAGGACCTAAGACCCTCCCACTAAGCCCCGCCTCTTAAAGGTCCATAGCACTTCCCAAGAGCATCACCCTGTGGGTCAAGCTTTCAATCATAATGAATGCACCATTAAAGGATGCTCAGATTAAACAATTACATGGTATCCAAACCATAACATTAGGTTTAGAGCATGTCCAGAGCATATATACATATATATATATATATACATATATCTATAGCAATTATTGAAAGGAATAAGGCTAAAGTTCTGTACTTATCAGAATTAAATTAGTGCTAATCTGTAGTTTCTTGTGATCAACTATACTGCACATGGTAATTGATAAAATATAATTATAGTAGTCAAAATAGAATTAAAATGATACAATAAATTTTAAACATTAAAGAAGGCATTAAAGGAGGAATAGAGCATAACACTGGAAATACACAGAAAACAGCAAAATGGCAAATGTAAATTGAACTATAAGGATAATTACATTAAATGAGAAAAGTCCAAACAATGTGATCAAAAGGCATTATTGGTGCTGGCATTGTGCAATGGTGGGTTAAGCCGCTCCCTGCAATGCCAGCATCCCATATGGGTATAGATTCAATTCCCAGCTGCTCCACTTCCTATCCAGCTCCCTGCTAAAGTGCCTGGGAAAATAGCTGCAGATGACCCAAGAGCTTGGGCCCCTGTCACCCACCTGGGAGACCTGGATGCAGTTCCAGGCTCTTCACCTCAATCTGGTCCAGCCCTGGCCATTGTGGCCATTTGGGAAATGAACCAGCAGATGGTTTCTCTCTCTCTCTCTCTCTCTCTCTCTCCCCCCCCCTCCCTATCTCTTTCTCTTGATGTGTATCTCTCTCTCTCTGTAACTCTGCCTTTCAAATGAATTAATACATATTTAAAAATTAACAAAAGGCATTCTGATTTGGGACATGAATGTCCCAAGAGGCAGCCTAACCACTTTGCCCACCCCCAAAGAATTTTTATAACTCAATAATAAGAAGAAAATAGACAAAAGATTTGAATAGATATTTTACCAAAACGATACTCAATTTGCTGAAAGTTACTGTGCATAAAAATTTAAACTAGCTTAGATGTAAAGTGAGTTTAGAAGCCATGGAAGATTTTGAGCAGAGAAGTGAGACGATCTGATGTGATGTAATGATTCATTCTGGCAGCTGGTAGAGAAGAGTGTAGACTGTGTGACTGGAAACATGAAGTGCAGGTAGGAGAATAGTGCATTCACCCAAGGGAGAGAGGCCAGTGGTTCATATCAGGGTGATGTCAATGTTCAGAGTAAGAAGTGGTCCTGGTATGCTTTTACTGTAGAGTCAGTAAGATTTGCTGCTGGAGTGAATGTCAAATGGGAGACAGAGGTGAGGAGTCAAGGATGACCCCAAGTTTCTAGCTGGAGCAACTGATCTAGATTTGATGCAGTTGTTTTCAGGAAGGGTAATGTCTTAGCCTAAGACTGAGGATGATCTAGAATGACGGAATGGGCTAACCCAGTGTTTAAGCCAGCTTCTGCATAGCTGGTGACTGTGTGTGTGTCTTTGCTCTTTACACCACAGTTACAAAGCATTCCACCACTGCTGCTCAGGAAACAAAGTACAGTACGCCTCAGTGTTTACCATGGGCTACCCTCAAATTCTTCACTCTTAAATATGGCAGCTGCCATTTCTCCCGTGGCTACTCAAGCTCCTTCTCCACCAGGTGGCAGCACTGGCAGCCCGGAGGCCTTTAGCCAGGAGCCTCCTGTCTTAATGAATAGAAATGAAACGCTCTGAGGCCGGCGCCGTGGCTCAACAGGCTAATCCTCCGCCTTGCGGCGCCGGCACACCGGGTTCTAGTCCCGGTCGGGGCACCGGATTCTGTCCCGGTTGCCCCTCTTCCAGGCCAGCCCTCTGCTGTGGCCCGGGAGTGCAGTGGAGGATGGCCCAGGTGCTTGGACCCTGCACCCCATGGGGAGACCAGGAAAAGCACCTAGCTCCTGGCTCCTGCCATCGGATGAGCGCGGTGCGCCGGCCGCAGCGCGCCGACCGCGGCGGCCATTGGAGGGTGAACCAACGGCAAAAGGAAGACCTTTCTCTCTGTCTCTCTCTCTCTCACTGTCCACTCTGCCTGTAAAAAAAAAAAAAAAAAAAAAAAAAGAAATGAAACGCTCTGGGCCTCCTTTTCAGACAGGTCAGACTTTCAGTCTCCCTCCTATCTCCCCTCCTCCAGTGAAGGCAACCCCTTCTAGACTATAATAGACGCTTTTAACGTTATAATCTCTTGTCACATTACTCACCAGTCTCATCTAGGCCCAGAAAACCATTTCCTGGAGGCCTCTTTTTTTATTTGTGTTCATTAGCTACACTAATACATTCTCTTGGAAACCACAGTTTAATAAATTTCATAGTGCATGACTAGTGGACTTAATGAATATTAGTCACTCAGAGCAATTTTTGTTTATTCAGCTTCTCTTTCCTCTCCTCCCTTCTCTTATCCCAGACCTCATTCTGTGGAATGATAATAATACACAGAGAGCTGGCTGGCCACAGAAGACTAAAAACAAGGAGTAAAAGGATCTTTCTGAGCTCACACCTGTTTTAAGATTTGTTATCCTTAAAACGAAAAGCTGTAGGGATTCACTCGGCTCCTTCCTTGTAGCTCCCAGTGGACCTCGCTATTAAACCGCAGGGAGGAGCTGAGCCTTCAGAGCACTTAAACGTAGTTATGTCAAATCCATCCTATTCTTCCGGCCTCCGTTCCTCACGCCAGCCACCATTCCCAGGGGCTGGAGCACATTACAAGGCATTCACTTCATATGAATGGGCACAAACAGACTTTTTCACCATTTCGATATGTCTACATTTGCAGGCACATCCTGTAGGCTGCTTGAAACAGCCTTAATTTCAATTTACTGTCTCCCTAAGGATCTTGCCATTCTGCTAAAAGTGGAAAACTCAATGGTTGTTTCTCCTCCCTGACCTCTCACCCCGGTTTCTCTCTTTTCCCTCCTCCCCTTTCAAAGAAAAAGCAGTGTTAGGAGGAACATTTTGCTGTAGATGAATAGAATGAACTTTTGATGCTTCTAACAGTGCACATGATCTTTTGTTTAAAAAAATAATGAGTAAGTTACACCAGATTACCAGATTTGGAAAGTGTTCAAAGTTGGTGCACAAAGCCCAATAAATAGCATATTGGGTCCCCTTGGAATATGGATAGACACAGGAGCATGAACTTGTAGCCCTGAAGTTTTACACTGTCATTTCTGTTCTGTTGGGGCTAGCTATATTTAACTTCTTATTATAGATATTGTAAAATATGACAAAAGTAGAGTTGATAGTATAATGAACCTACACATTCCTATCCTTCAACTTTCTTGAAAACCATTTGACCAATCATATTTGATTTAATCTTCTTCTCACAATATGTGTCTTCATTTGGAGATTTGAAAATCATGGATATTAGGTCTTTTTCTCTATAAACAGTTCTGCACAGATTATTGACTGCTAAGTGCTTTCTATTTTTTAGCATAATTAGTATGGAATATCACACCTAACAAAATTGATAATTCTTTAAAGACATCTAATAACTAGTCCCCATTTATTTTTTTTCTTGGTTCCTTATTGATTTTCTTATTTACTCTTTCTTGTCCAAAATCCACACAAGACCCACTCATTCCATTTGTTGTTTTTGGTATTCCATTTGTTCTCCTCTTGTTATACAACAGCACTTCCTCCAACTTCACCTTTTTTCCTTCCTCTTCTCTTTCTACAGTTTTATGCCATAGGTTTGTTGGTGATACCCAGATGTTTGTCCATTGCAGTACCCATAATACAGATTTAACTGTTTTCTTGTGGTATAATTGAATCTGTTTTTGTACTATTGAGACTATTTCTGGTAGAGAAAAAATTGGCTTGGTTTTTCACTCTTCAGGTGAACAAGAAATAAACTTACATTGCTGAATAGATTAGATATTAAGGGTAATCAATATTTTGCTTTGATATCTGGGGTTGGATTTACTATTAATCCATTCAACAAATGTTAACGAACTGTTACAATGTGGCAGGCACTGTGCTGGGTTTTTGGGATGCAAGATGTTTAAGAAAGTTGGGAATACAGAATAGCTGAGACAATCATGGGTCTTATTCTCAGGAAACTTAGAGATCCTGGAGTTCAAAGCACCACTTAAAAACACCTGCTGTTGGGTTCTCTTGGCACCCTGTGTCATCCATAAACCTATGAAGTCCTCTAGAGTTTACTGAAGAATTGTGAAGATGAAGTGACAGAAATTATAGATAGGAACTATACCAGAAGTCATTAATGGCAAAGTCAGATACCAACCCTCCTGGACTTTTGGATTCCAGTTCATTAATAAATTGATTTTGGATCACAAACTCCATCACAGCTGGGTCAGTTTGGCTAGAAAGATTTAGGCAACTCCTGAACCAAATTCATATCAGTGCATTAGCTAATTTTGGTCTAGATTACAAACGAAGTGCTTTAAGAGTCCATCGATTTTCACTTCCATCTAAGAAATTCACCACTGCATTCCTATAAGAATAACAAGGCAACACAGTGTGCACAGATTAAACACAACTGAGATATAAGTTGCAAAAATCAGAATTCCTCTTATCTACCAGGGTATAATAAACTCTAGAATCTTAAAACCCATTTCTTTCTGTTTCATATTTTTTTTTACAAGAAATGCTGGTTGCAACCCAGTAAATAAATTTTATGTCCCTTTAATGAGTCATGACCCTCTGATTGAATTGCTGCCTTTGGGAAAACCTTGGCATTTGGATAAGATGGGGTCATGGGCCATCTGTTTCTGCTGTATAACTGAAACTTGATTTTGTGATAGCTTAGTTTTTGTGCTTTAAAATCATGTAGGAGGAAGTGATTAAGGTGTGAGTTTACAGAAACTATAAATAGCTTCAATGTCTTCTTCTTTTTTTTTTTTTCTGAGTAGAAGAAAAGACAAGATGGACGGAGACCCTGGATATGATGTAAGATCCTTAGGAATTTCAAATGTCTTAAGAAAGCAGACTCAAATTTGTTAGATGGTCCCTGTGTGATAGATGTTTTTCCATTTTCTCTTATGTATTCTCATAATAATATGACAGAGTAGCTTTTATGACCCATATCCCACATATGAGAAAACTGGTCTCCCAGAGGTCAAGTTACCAAGAGGCACTGACTACTAACCAGCTAACACAGGTCATGCCTCCTGGTGATTGAGGCCTCACAGGGGTTAGAGCAGACGATCTTTACTTGGAAGGCTTGCTGTGTCACTTAGGGCTCTTTTGTTTAGTAAAGGAGAAATGAATAGATGAAATGTGCAAACACTCAGCATGTAGTTGGCACAGATATGGCTGAAAAAATCATGGGCCTTATCATCATAAATTTTAAGAGTCATGGATTTCAAAGCATACTTACATATATAGGATACAAATATCTATAGAAGATACACACACACACACACACACACACACACACGATAGGCATTGACAAAGCAGTTAAGATGTTAGCATCCCATATTGGAGTGCCTGCGTTAAAGTCCTGGCTCTGCTTCTGATTCCAGCTGTCTGCTAATACGGCCCCTAGGTCACAATGGGTGATGGGTGATGGGTGATGGGCCAAATACTTAGGTCCCTGCCACCCACTCTGGAGACCTGGATGGAATTCCCAGCTCCTGGCTTCAACCTGGCTCAGCCTCAGCTGTTGGGAAGTAAGCTAGGAGATGGAAAATATCTATCTCTTTTTTTTCTCTCTCTCTCTCACTCTGTCTCTTTGCCTCTCAAATAAATAAATGATATATGAAATAAACAAAATATATGTCTAAGATACACATGTATGTACAATATACACATATAAAAGCTATATAAATTAAGGTTTTATTTTTCGGTTTATTATTTGGAAAAAGACAGTATATCAAAAGTATTGGAATTGTCTACATTTCTAAACTTGAGGTCTATTCGCATAACTTACTGTCGTTTCCTATGTTGGTAAACACTGAATGCTGTCAGAGCCCTGTATGTTCCGGGTGCTGTAGTGAAACTTGACAAGTTAACACACAAATTCAACAACAGATGTCAATCTTCACAAAAACTTTGTAAAATGAACTGTAATATCAAGCATTCACACACATCTCATCAGGGCAAGATTTCTTTTCAAAGCTCAGATGTTTTGTTGTTGTTTCTATTCTCACGAACATCCTACTTCTGTGGAGAGGTCGCAGTGTATGGAATCTAAGAACACAACCTTAGAGCAAGATAACTCTGGTCAAATCCTGCTTCTGCTACTTGCCTGCTATGTGGTCTTGGACAATTTACTTCAACTCTTTCTGTCTATCTTCATTTGTGAAACAAGGGTGTGTTATGATCACAGGGATGGTGAGAACAATGCCCCTACATGGGTAGCTGTGAGGATTCAATATATTAGCATTCATAGAGCACTTCATAAAGTACCTGTAATATGAGGAGTGTTGGCAGGAATTGCAATGTTATGATCTAGAGAGCTATTCCTTTTACTCCAGAAAGGCCAGCTTCCCCAGTCTCAGTTGCCTTTGGTAGCCCTCTGGAGTGGAGCAGATCAGAGTGGGTCTCCATTCTTTCAATGGGACCTTGTCAGTAATATGCAGTGCTCACTATGAAACTGGTTCAGAGATGAGTAGAATATCTGCTCTTTCTTCAAGAAACTTATATTCTAATGGAGAAAGAAGGAGCATTATCTGAAGTTACCTGACTGCAACACTTCTTTCAGGATACTATATTCTATGATACTTGGCTGAAATATTCCATAGTTGATAATGAATATTTTTAACACACCAGGCATTAATACCTTCAGTCACAAAGGCAAGAGTCGCTATCCAAGAATTATGAAATAATCATAAATTCATATAAATATTTTAAGTTGGATAGACTGAAAAAGGGGAATATTTTCTTATTTCATGCCATGCTCCAGGTGAAAATTTGAGGAAGTTTATGATTAAACATGTTTGTTTGGAGGCTGTTTTTTTTCCTTTTTTTCCTCTTTCTCTGTGAGCTTCTTCTCCCCTTTTCTTTTTTTTCTTCTGTCTCCTTGTCTGCCTCCTTAGCCATTTACCAAGGCTTGACAGAGAAGCTATGAGACAAGACTGAGAAGATTAAATCTCTCCTTTCATAAATTCTGATTGGAGGAGCTTTCCTCTCTCTTGAGGTGAGTAACCTCGAAGTATCTAAGCAGCCTTTTTTACTTTGATATAAAAGGGGACCTTTGAGAGAGGGCACAATGTTTAGATTGACTGGTTCTGACCCAATTATTTCAATCCCCAGGCACACAAATCTGTCTTAAAATTCTTGCTGATTCAAAATGGAAAGCCATGTTTGTTTGTAAAATTAATAAAACTCCCAGAGGGAAACAGATGTTTTCATCCACTTTTTTAGCTGACCATTTATCTTTCCTCTGAATATGCATATCTTCTAACAGCAAAGAGAATCATTCATCTTGAACTGGTTATCCTACATTCAGCCATACAAGTCACTGACTTACTGAAACATAGACAACCTCAACTGTGCATCGTATGTCTCATTAGCAATGTAAAAATCTGTTTCTTGGCAGAAATGCTAACTGCTGCCAAAATGAGCAACTGTTTGTCATGTGAGAATATACTTCAAGAGTCAGCTAACCTCATGCATTATTCTGAAAGGCTTCCTTCAGTATAGAGAGCAATAGACTAGTGAGTTTATTTTCCTGTGTGCTTCCCCAACTTGAGTTAGATGTAGCAATGGGTTATGTTTAAAACGTTATTTTGTAAGCTGATTATCTGCAACAGAAAATGGGTCTTTCAGCAGTGACAATACAAGTCAAATTAAAATCCTCAGGCCACCTGTGAAAGTCCACTGGCAGCAAAGGTGACATTCTATAATTCACAGTCAACAGTCTTCCTACGCAACCTGCTCTCAGGCATCCAAGGTCTGCGTTACTGCAGAAATAGTGAAGAGGCAGGGATAATCTCAGGACCACACAGGGCTGGAGGCAAGGGAGGAGGAAACAAAGGGGAAGCTTCATGGCTCCGGCTGTGTGACAGGGCTTACAAAGGGGGTCGGTATTCTACATACTTTTACTTGCCATTGTACAGCTCTCGATCTGTCTCCATAAATGTCTTATGTGCTTGTCATCAAAAACCTTTGACCTTTCTTAAAAAATAAGAAGTTATGGATGCATCTAGAGTTTCCAAGCAGATGGCTATTTCTGTTTATTTGGTGGTGGGAGAAGAGATGAATGGCACAGATTACTTGGCTTATTATGCAGATCAGTTTTTAAAGTTTGTCCCTTTGATACTGAGTTTGCTGAGTAGTTGGGCTGTGTAAATCGTTGACAGTTGTTTGAGCATAACCAAATCCAAGCGTCTCATGCGGGTTCTCAAGAGTCTGGAAACTGCAGCTTTGTAGAGTCGAACCTTGAATGTGGCCCTGGAACATAATTTCCTCATCCTGCACAGATGCAAGTAGAGAATAGTCTCCACCTGATTTGTATCTAATGGTGATAAAGGCACGTTCTGTACCATGTGAACTTCCTGGCACACACAGCTGCAGGCTCTCCCTGTGGGGCTATGTGTTTTTCCATAACAGATACCACTAACATGGATGTTCTTGGAACAGATTTAGGATTGATCAAGTAAGTAAGTAGTGACTTTGGACATGTGTCCCAATGTCTTCAACAGTGCTGTAAACTGACTATTAGTATGTATTCTCTGTTATCTTTAAAGACAATTTAAGTTTAAAAAGCATGTTTCATATGTTTCAATAAACTGGAGTTTCAGAGATACACTGTCTGCTCTTGAAGGATTTATAGTTCAGCTGTAGATACTGACACATGGACCAGTAATTATCATGTAATAGGATATATGCTATTATAGAAATAGGTCCCTGGAGGAGGAAGAAATTAATTCAACCTTGAATAAATTGGGGAAGGCACTATAAAGGGTCCCCCATCTGAATTTTGAGGAAGAATATAGGATTGCTGTAAGTGGTAAAGACAATGTAGGCTCAGATTTGCTACAGTGAACCATATGAGCAAAGATTGAGAGCGAGGAAAATATCTGGCCTGCTTAGGGAAGAACAAGAATCTTTGAAGTGGCTTAAATTTAGTGATGAGCAATGAGACTACAGAGGTAAACCAAGGCCATAGTATAAAGATCCTGCCTAGGGAGGAAAGATGCTGGCTAAAGTGTTTTGTTTGGTTTGGTTTTATATAAAATTTCACAATAGAAGAGAATATTAGGGAAAGTACAACAGAGCATAGGACCAGAACTTCCTGGACATATGACCCCTTGGGAGAATGTGCCCTTCTTTAGGTCTTTTTAGGAAGACCCGGTTCTTGGTGTGAAACTCAGTTGTCACCAAGAGCTATCAAGTCATTTCTACCAATGGAATAAACACTCATATCCTTCAGACTCACCCTTAGGATGTGCTGTGTTTCCTGTAAAATGGTGCAAGTTTTCTGCACCTAGGTCTTAGCAAACTTTCTTGACATTCAAGTAAACTTTCTCATTCTCGGTGTTGCTAATCCTCTCCCCTCCTGTCTTCTCACTCCTTCCCTCCGCTCCTATCCCTTTTCCCTCTTTCATATCTGGTAACCCTTTGAATCAGAGATACTCACAGGCTTTCTAGAAGCTCACTGAGTAATTATTCACTGACCAAACATTGCTTGAATGCTTTCTGTTTGCTAAGCCCTCTGTAAGGCTCTTTGTACAATGCTAAACAGAAGGGATTAGCAGGTGACGCTTGAGGAAGCAGAATTTATATGTGACTTGATTATTCTGCTCTATAATTTCTCCTGTATGAGGATACTTCAAAAAGTTCTTGGAAAATGTATATTATGAAAATACTATACATGGATTTAAAATTTTTTTAGCAAACCAAACCTATCTTTTAATTCCATCTTCCACAAAGTTTTTGAAACATACATATGTCACACGCTCGTGATCTTACTGCATCAAAGCTATCATTCTCAACATCCATAGTTCATCCTCCATTCTTCAGTCAAGTCTTGTACCAGGTCTCCTCCCAACTTAGCCTTCTGGTCTTTCCCTATGCCATGGAAACCCCAGTTACCACTGAAACTCATCACTTCTGTGACATCATTCTGATGACTGGCATCCTTGTTAATTTCTTTGAGATATAACTCAAAGAAATAGACATGTGGCTCTAAATTTAGCAGAGAGGTTAACCTAGGGAGAGAAGAAAAAGATGTGATTTGGGAGGGGTTTCAGGGCCTTCATCTGCTGGCAATGTACTATATCTTATGCAGGGTGACTGGTTTACAAATATTCTTTTTGAGTATATTTTTTCATATCTTTTTGTATAACTGAATTATTTCACAAAAGAAAATGGATAAATTGCTTGCTAAGTGCTACCGTGTATAAGTTGCTTAACTTCTTTATGCATCAGTAACCTCATTTGTAGGAAATAATGATAGTTGTGAGGGTTACTTACGTGAGGTGATTCTTGTCAGGTAGTCACAAAGTGCTTGACATAGGGTAGGTGCTCAATAAATGTCAGTGATTGTCTTCATCTCTCTCTTCCTCCTAAATTCTCTGGAGTACTTCTGCTCTACATTACATAATTTAATGTGTAATTGGACCCCTTTTGGTTCTGTAATTTTTGCTTTTTTTTTTTTTTGACAGGTAGAGTGGACAGTGAGAGAGAAAGAGAGACAGAGGGAAAGGTCTTCCTTTGCCATTGGTTCACCCGCCAATGGCTGCTGTGGCCGGTGCACCACGCTGCTCCGAAGCCAGGAGCCAGGTGCCTCTCCTGGTCTCCCATGGGGTGCAGGGCCCAAGCACTTGGGCCATCCTCCACTGCACTCCCGGGCCACAGCAGAGAGCTGGACTGGAAGAGGGTCAACCGGGAGAGAATCCAGGGCCCCAGCCGGGACTAGAACCCGGTGTGCCGGCGCCGCAGGCGGAGGATTAGCCACTTTTTTTTTTTTTCTAACTGTGCTTCTCTTTTCTCCTCAGGTCAAGTGCTGAGTGCTGCCCTTCTTGCTGTTTTCCACAGTGCCATAGCATGATGCTGAGGGCGTCTGAATAGGTTAACAAGCTTACACATGCAGTGATTGGAATGGTCTTTTCAAGGACTGAGTAGACATGACCCCTGTAGTTTTTCACTCATCTATGACTGAGTATCTGAGGCAGAAACCTGTGCATGTGTGTTACTTTCCTTCTGTGCTATAACCTATGAGCAGCCACCGTGGGCTCAGAGTTAAACTTTATGAACCAGAAGAGCACAGGCATAGGCTTTCCAAAGTCCACTCATTGCTTCCTTCTTCCATATAGTAGGAAAGACCTCCCACTAAGTCAGTAAGCTTGCACACACTTCCGCCCTTCTCAAAGCAGTATTTCTGAAGGTTATAATCTTCTGTTTCACACTTTAAGGAAAACCTGAGCTAACATTGGCTTCATAGCCAAGTTCTAATGGTGATAATCATCATGTTCTTGGCAGAACTATTTGAGGGACTCCTTAAAGCCTCAGTGTGAGCTCCAGCATCTAGTGCACAGCTAAAAATCTCCCCAGGAGCTGGCTGCAGAGCATTCATTTACCCAGCAGTAAGCCATTTCTCAAGCTGCCTCCTGCCTCTGCAATGGAATCTTGAGCCAACCCAAACAAAAGGGGCCCAACACACTGGCCTAGACCCCTAATGCATGCTTACCGACTACTGAGACAACATCCCCATTCATCACTGGAATACTGAAAATTCTAGGAGGCCAAGTGAGGCCTCTGTGGAGGTTGATGCTTCCCCATTCTGGACTCAGTTCTTGTAATCTTGAGGAATCTACCTGAACTGCTCTTGCTGAGGTTGGTAATTGGGCATCATTGGGGAAAGCAGGAAGAGAGAAAAGCAAAGGGTCAGAATAATGAAGATAAATAATTGCAAGAAGAAAACACATCTAGTGTGATAATCGTATCTCTGAATTGTGTCTCCAGATGGAGTATAAATTTATGTTGAAGGATAAGATCCAAAGATATCCAAATCAGTCACTGTATCCATGTTTTTTTTTTTAATTTTTTTTAATTTTTGACAGGCAGAGTAGACAGTGAGAGAGAGAAAGAGAGAGAGAGAGAGAGAGAGAGAGAGAGAGAGAGAGAGAGAAAGGTCTTCCTTTTGCCGTTGGTTCACCCTCCAGTGGCCTCTGCTGCGGCTGGCACATCGCGCTGATCCGAAAGCAGGAGCCAGGTGCTTCTCCTGGTCTCCCATGGGGTGCAGGGCCCAAGCACTTGGGCCATCCTCCACTGCCCTCCCGGGCCACAGCAGAGAGCTGGACTGGAAGAGGAGCAACCAGGACAGAATCCGGCGCCCCGACCGGGACTAGAACCGGATGTGCTGGCACCGGAAGGCGAAGGATTAGCCTATTGAGCCACAGCGCTGGCCTGTATCCATGTTTTTTTTATAATAAATGTATGGCATTTAAGTAGATTAACTTAAGAAGTGAATATAAAAGCATTTAAGCAGACACAGCAGGTATAAACGCCATGTGCACCCTACATTATAAAGCCTCATAGGCTCCAAGTTTCCCCATCTCTACCTCAGTCCTCATTTTCTGAATTATATCCTAGTAAGGTTACATGCCCATGCACACACACACACACACACACACACACACACACATTCTCCATCAACCACACTTTCCTGGCCTTGGAATTCCAGGCAGTCAAGTCTGACTTCTGTCAATTACCCCAGATGCTAAACTAATTGGCTTGATGCTCAGATGAAAGAATCCAAGTCTAGAAAGGCAGGAAAAGCCCCCTCCTGTGACCAAAGCCATTAAACTTCAATTAGGAGATAGATAGGGAAGGTGTAGATGAGTCTGGTCTAATTATGGGGCTTCATCTGACAGCTCAGTTCCTGAAAGCTAGGCCAGAGCAGGTGATTTGGAAATTTGATCCCCAGACAGCTGCAGAGAGCACAGGCTGAATTCACCCTGCCGGCCAGACCTCCCTGACACTGGCAGCTCTCTGCAGTGTGTGGCTCCTCACAGCTTATCACTGCCTGGCGAGCTTGCCCCACCTGTTCAGTGATGGCTGAGGACACAGAGCCCTGCCGGGGCTTATATCTGTGGACTCCAGCACGGCAGACATGGCTGGGGTTGAGAAGGGTGAAAAAGCTGCTCCTGCTCTGTGTTCTGGTTTAGACCATCTGTAGAAAAGTCCGACCCATGCTTCAGGTGAGCCGGACGCTAACTAAAGCTTCCACTGTCTACATCCTGGAAGCCTGGGGAGACTTGATGACAAGCTGTCCCCTGCTGTTTTCTGAAGGCTTCCCGAGGCTATAGTCGTTCTTGTGTTGTTGCATAGAAAGTGCATTAGGTGCCATTCATGGTGTTGCAGCTGGATGGTGTTCCCCCAGAATCATATGTTGATGTCCCGATTCCCAGTGCTTCAGAATGTAACAGTTGGAGGTTTTAAAAGAGTTTTGAAAAGATGTGATTAAATGAAAAACAGGCTGTTGGAGTGGGGCCCTAATCCAATATAGTGGTGTCCCTGGAAGGATGTTGGGACAGATTAAGAAACATGAGGGGGTTTTTGAGCACTGAAGGATAAGCCCCTGAAGGAGGAGCAAGGGGGCTGCCATTTGTACACCTAGTAAAGAGGCCTCAGCAGAAACCAACCCCTCTAGCACTTTGATCTCAGACTTCCAGCCTCTGTAACTATCAAAAAAAATATTTTCAAGGCACCTAGTCTGTAATGTTTTGTTGTGGAAGCTCTAGCAAACTAATACACATGAGTTCATTAATCAGCCCCAAAACTCTGTGGGCCAGGTATTGTTTACCTGCTAGGATACAGAACTGGAGCGAACAGACTAGATCCCTGCTGTCATGGACTTTATGTTTTAGGAAGAAAGGCCAGTCCCATAGTAAACACATGGACAGCTCAGTTGGAGAGAGTGCTAAAGTTTATGAAGTAGGCATGATAATCAACTCAGGGTTCCTTGGCTCACTTGCAAACAGAACCTGACAAGGCCAATATTCAACCCAGACAGGGCTTTACAGGGACTTATGCTCAGCCAGCACAGTGGGATAGCACAGCAGGAAGTTTCCACTGACTGACTCTTCAATGGGAGCTGACTGTGTTCTCCAGTGGGAGTTGGGGGGCCCTGGTGGTAATCTCTTTGGCTCTGACTCATTCCCCCTTGGGACACAGAACTTTGATTTGTTTCTGGCTCGTGTTCTGTGCAGACGTGATTGTTCTTTTATACATGACAGACTCAAAATGGCCATATTGCTCATTATCCCTTACCCAGGAAGGTCACATCTGGGCCACACTGGGTTACTCTGGGCAAGTGTGCCAGTTGGGGAAGTCCATAAAGGAGCAGTTGAGGGTCTTCTGAGGTCAGGTTTTGGATGCTTTTTGCATCTGAATTGTTTGTAGCTGGGTGGGGCCACCTGAGGATGGAAATGGATATTATTGGGTTGGAGATGAATACACGTTGGATTGGGAGAGCCTTGATTTTGTGAGCCCTGTTTCCGAACAGGATGGTGTAGTGCTGCTTTGGAGAGGGTGTTCAGGATATGGCCTGTTAGAGGGATAATAGTAGAGTTGAGAGCTGAAACACAAAGGTATTAGGCACATTAAGATCTTGAGAGGAGACGATATAAAGGTCCTGGGACAGGAACAACCTGAGGATGCCAAGGAACAGATCCAAGTTTAGTATGAGTAAGAGAAGTGCGTGGAGATGGATTTCTGTTAACCTGAAGGACTTGAGTGGCCTGAGACAGATTTCGGTACACAACCCTGCCTTCCTCCTGGTGAGGGGTGAGGGTCTTGAGTGGGAAGAGGGCACTCAAGGAGGTGATGGACACATTTCAATGTCCTGAGGATGGAATCTAAGCTTCAGGCCTAGATCAGTGATTTTCACCTCAACTAGAATCAATGCCTCTTTTTACAACAAATATTTTATAAGATCCCTTCATTATCTTGAAATCATCATAGACAAATTGACCTATCTGAACATATAATTTTTAAAAAGTCATGGCTCACTAGGCTAATCCTCCATCTGCAGCGCCAGTACTGGTCCCAGTTGGGGTGCCAGTTCTGTCCTGGTTATTCCTCTTCCAGTCTAGCTCTCTGCTGTGGCCCAGGAAGGCAGTGGAGGACGGCCCAAGTCCTTGGGCCTTGCACCCACATGGGAGACCCAGCGGGCTTCTTTATTTGTTTTTGACTTTTATGCTGGGATCCTCACATTTCTACAGGATTTCCTATTAAAGTTTTTTATCTTATTGTCTTCTATTCTGTGGGCCCTGCATGGTCCTTCAAAGGTCTCAGGAGTTGACAGAAGTTTCTCTGAGAATGTGGGCCTTCATAATGGCCTTAGCTTTTGAGGATTCCTTACCATTTAAGCTTTTAATTTGAAACACATTTTTAAGTTTACCCAGTATGTGTTCCAGAAGAAAGATAATTCAAAATGTCTAGTCTATCAAATTGCTGGAAATGTAAGATTCTCCTGATTTCCTAAAATCTTCTCCATTGGCTTTAGATTTCACTGACATCCTCCCCCAACCCCCACCCACTTCTGGTCATCTTTCTTAGTCTTCATTGGGTCTTCTTTTTCTGCTCACCACTCAAAGAGCAACACCTAATGAGTGTTCTATTTTTCACCATCATCTAATCTTCTTGGAAAACAAATCTTGCTCATATAGTCAACTCCCAAATATGTATATTGGGTGAATCCCAAATTGTCCACTAGCTAGCCAAACCAATCTTCTGAGTTCTGCATCTGTGTATCTAGAGGTCTTCTTTATTGGGATGTACTTATAACACCTCAAGCTTAAGTTGTCAGATGTTGGCTAATTATTCTCTTCCTCCTTTCTTCTTTTGCTTATTATTTGGAAAAATGACAGCAACATCCATCCTGGTAATCAACATAGAAACATGAGAAACATTCTAGATTTCTTTCCTCCCACATCTTCGCCATGCAATTGATCACTAGGTCTACTGATTCAGTCATCTTAAAACCTCTCAAGTGTACCACCTACCTCTTTTCCATCACAACTCCCACTTCCTAATTAATCGAAAGCTTCATCATTTCTCTCCTGGATTGATGTAATAACCTCCTCAATGTTTGTCATTCAATTCACGATCCTCCCTGGAGTCAAAGTAATCTTTATAAAACACATTTGTGATCATCTCATAACCTACCCCCTTCCCGAACCTTGAATTCATCAATGACTCTTTGTAGTCCTCAAGATAAAATTCACATTCCAAGTTCATCTTGTTTTACTCCCCATTTGCCAAGACTGGAGCCATACTGAAATATGTGCAGTTCTGCAAGCAGGCTACACTTTCTTACAGCTTTGTGGCTTTAAATACACTATTCTCTTTGCTTAGAATATCCTTCCTCTTCTTTGGAGGCTTATAATTTTTTATTTAATATGTAGAATGCATATATTACTTCTGAATCTTCTCCATCTGCCTTACTCTGTGGTATATAATTCCTTCCTGCCATTGATTGAATCATTCATTCATTCATTCATTCAAGAAATGTATTTTGAATCAATATTATCTATCTATCTAACCATCTATCATCTATCACCTATTTGTCTATCCATATATTCATCTTACAGGTACTATGGCACTATTCTGGGCATTAGGAAAGTAGTGAATAGTGAGAGTCAATCATTATTACATTACAGTGGAATAAATGTAAAGATAGCAGAAAGTGTAGTGAAGGTAAATATGAAAAAGTCTTGTATGAACAGAGGGCTTTTAGAAGAGGATATACAAGATAATACTTCAAAAATTCATGGAAAATGGAACTAAAGGAAAAGTTTATTTGGGTATAAAATATTTTGAAATCCATGAATATGAAGGGACTTCAAAAACTTCATGGAAAATACATATTATGAAAAAACTAATCAATTATTTTGTACCAAAATAAACTTATCTTTTAATTACATTTTCCACAAGCTTTTTTGATGTATGCTTATATAAATTGTTATAATTGCTCCCGCTCTTTACTTTCACTTTTTCCCTCTCCCTTATTTTCCTGCAAATCATTTATGTAGGAACCTAATTAGTGTATGCCTGGTTATGAAATTTTCTGTTTTCAAAATATTTGTATTTAAAATCAATTTAGCCTCTGTTATTGACATACTCAATATCATGGGATGTTGAGTAGTTGTGTCCAAATGTTCCTATAGGGCTTATCCAACCATGGGAAAACATTGGTATCTGACTCAACAGGAGTAGCAAAGACCAAACCCAAGAAAAAGGATGAACACGATTTGAACTATACTTTTAGATTTTTAAAATACATTCATTTTTTCGCTTTATTCCACAAAGCCACTGTAGAAGTTTATAAAAATATGTATTGTTCAGTGGGATTAAATATATTATCAAGGGGGATGAGGGTAAAGTGGAAAATAAGAAAAGGACTATTATAAATCTAAAAGAAGATTAGTACTTGGAAGTATTAGAAAAAGGCTAAAAATTTGATCCTAAGCTTCTTAACAGCCAAAACAAAGGAGGATCATGATTAGTCACAGTTCTCCATAAAAAAAATAAAGCAAGTCACTTGTTCAGAAAGGAGCATAGTTTTTCAAAAACCGAATCCCAAGGAATTTCTCCCATGAATGTATAAACTGCTGTGTGATATGGTGGCCACCATCTTAGCATGATCCCTTCAATAGCCACAATCATAGACAAAATGAGTCTGTCTCATAATATCCTTTGTGGTGGATAGTTGGCATAATGCCAAACAAGAAGTCAGTGAAAGCTGTTCTACCAAGAGTGGATTTTGGGGAAGCCCACAGAAAATTCCTTGACTTTAGAATCAAACATCTGAGGATTGAGTCTTGGTTCAGTTGAACACAAGATGTGTGAACTTAATCCAGTTACTTCTTCTTTCTCAGTATGATCTTAGTAAATACTGTGATGATAATACTCACGCATTGGTTCAATGGTTCAGTGAAAATTCAGGGCTGGCGCCGTGGCTCACTTGGCTAATCCTCCGCCTTGTGGCGCCGGCACACCAGGTTCTAGTCTCAGTCAGGGCGCCGGATTCTGTCCCGGTTGACCCTCTTCCAGGCCAGCTCTCTGCTGCGGCCAGGGAGTACAGTGGAGGATGGCCCAAGTGCTTGGGCCCTGCACCCCATGGGAGACCAGGAGAGGCACCTGGCTCCTGGCTTCGGATCAGCGTGGTGCACCTGCGGCAGCACGTGGAGGCCACGGCGGCCATTGGAGGGTGGATCAACGGCAAAAGGAAGACCTTTCTCTCTGTCTCTCTCCCTCTCTCACTATCCACTCTGCCTGTCAAAAAAAAAAAAAAGAGAGAGAAAAAAATTCAGAGTATCAAATGACCATAATAATCAATACCCATTGTACTGTTACACTACGCCAGGTACTGCTTAAGTACTCTGCATGGATCATCTGATTTCATCTTCCCAACAACACCATCACATGTGCATTGTTACATTTCTCATTTACCAATTATGAAACTGAGATAAGAGAATTTGGGTAATTTGCTTAAAATCATAGACAACATAAGATATTAGCCCACTCAGACTAGTTGTGGGGTTCATGTTCCAAAGGCATTTTGTTCTGTGATATTATGTATCTTTGAGGCACATTTTGATACAAATCATTTTTTCACAACCAGATTTTTGGTAGTAAGTTTGTGTTAATATGATCTTACAATGACCTGGAAAACCAATTTTTTCCATGGCCAAATAATGTGAGACTCTTGCTTTGCCCCGGGTAGTCACATTTAAGTTCCTCTAGGATAGTCAAGGAGATTGACTATGCACATGGAATAAATGTCAGGTTACCCCACAGAGCTTTAAGTACAGAAAAGTTAATCTCGTGTTCTGCTTATTGTCTGTGGCAAAGCCCCTTGCTCTCCACTCACCTCGTTTATTCAGTTGACAGACGGCTGCTGGGTAATTGGCCTACTGCATTGCCTCTTTAGCTGGTTTGTGTGGCAAGTGGAGTCTGGCAGGAGGACTTAAACAAAGCTCACCCAGCATGTCTTAGCCTTGCCAAACTCCAACAAAGAGCAAGCTCAAGTTCTGCAGAGCTGACGAGTTGAACATACAACTAGTTGATGGTTCGAAGATAGGTCTGCTGTCTCGAGGGTGGCTTGTGTTTCTTATTAAACAGGTTGGAATGACAAGAGGCACTCTTCTGAGCACTAGAGTTTGAACAGAATGGCATATGACTGCTATGTGAAGGGCTGAATCCTGGTTATAAATCATAGGAAGAAAAGCCTGAAACTGAGCTATCACACACTCTTAAATCTCCAAAGTGTGGCCTGGGCAAGCCATTACAAGAAGTCTGCATACTCAGATATAAGAATTCCATGTCTCAGTGCTTAAGGTACACTTCCCTGTAATCCATTCCTTTGTCTCATCTAGACTTTTTTGCTGGTATTTTCCACCAGGTTCCATGACCTGATCAAAGGTTAAATAGGATTCAATATCCCACAGTACATTAGAGAAAGGTGGCAGCACAGCAAAGGAAGGCATGTTGGACCCATGCTTAAGTCTGCTTATCTGGATCCACATCTGGGCTCCATCCCTTCCTGGGCATGCAACCTTGTACAAAGTATTTATATCCACAGGTTTAATTATCACCCTTAGTCTTGGTCTGATTATCTATGAAACAAAGATAATGAAAGAACCAACTTTATAAGGTGGTTTTGGGAGTGAAATAAGATAATCCAAATAAACTACTCAACATTTTTAGAGAAAATGCTTGATAAAGGTTATTTTCATGATAATTCTTAATATCATGCATCACTGGGGGAGATCCTAATAAACCCATACTGGAGGAGCTCAGGAGAGAAATGGAACAGAGTCTGAATTAACTTTAGAAATCCAAAATGATTCAGAATGTGACAGAGGGAACTCAATTCTATTCAGGAATGAGGCACACTAAACCACTGCGCTCTGAAAGGAAAGGAAAGGAAAGACAGGCTTTTTCATTTTGGTAATTGGGAATTTCCTGTTCCTTCCTCAAACCCCTAAAAAGAAGCCCAGCTTTTAGCATATCCATCCATTTATAGACACTAATGGTTCCTTTCCCCCTTCAGGTTGTTCAAACACAACAGCAGGGAAAATGAACAATGTGATTAGTTCTGGTCATAAATCCTAATGGGCAGTGAAACATTACTTGAGATCAGTCAATAATCCATGGGAAGGATACAATGAAGAAATCCAACTGTCATTGGAGAAAACAGAAGCAGTACACGAAAAAGGAGAAAACTAGAAAAAAACTACCAGGGCACTTTGAAAAGACTTAGAAGACTATTTCAGTCAAAAAAGAACACATTGCAGTGAGAAGGGATATATATTTGAATAAGAAGGAAATTAATACATTAATGATATGGTTACCAAATCCTAAAAATTTAGTGAAAGGAGCCAACTAATAGAACAGACATGGATAAAGAACATGCTATTTATATATAAAGTAAATGGAGTAAATTTTTCAGGATATAAGACAAAAACTATTGGCAAGCAACTTGAAGAGGTATAATGCAAAATAAAATTAATAATGAGCACATAGGATAAAAATTCTAGATTATTTCAGCCAAAGTTTAGGAATAGGAGCAGAAGTTGAAGTAATTTTTCAGGATGAATGTATGATTATCTATTTTGTTTGAAAATATGTTGAAATATATTTGACCGGGGCAGGTATTTGGGTTAGCAGAATGCTGGTTAAGGTGTCCGTGTCCCACACTGGAGCGCCTGAGGTCAATGCTCAGTTCTGGCTCTTGACTCCAGGTTTCTGATGATGCAGACTTTGGGAAGCAGTGGTGCTAGCCCAGGTAGTCAGGTTCCTGCTACTCACATGGAAGACCTGTACTGAGTCAGATTCTGCATTGGACCTGGCTCTATTCTCTCCATTGAGGGCATCTGGGGAGTGAAGCAGTAGATAAGAGTTCTCTGTCTCTTTTTTTGTCTCCTAAACTAAAAAATACATATGTGTGTGTGTGTGTGTGTGTGTGTGTGTGCGTGCGTGTGTATGTACATATATATATAATTGATTAAAATTTATATATTATCAGAAGTATAAAAATAGAAAGTACAGGGCCCAAATCACTTGAGAGAAGTAAAGGGAGGTGCTGGCATTGTGGCATAGCCATAAAGCCACCACCTGCAGTGCCAGCATCCCATATGGGTGCCGGTTTGTGTCCCGGCTACTCCACTATGGCCTGGGAAAGCAATAGAAGATGGCCCAAGTTCTTGGGCCCCTGCACCCACTTGGGAGACCTAGAAGAAGCTCCTGGCTCTTGGCTTCAGATTGGCGCAGCTCTGGCTGTTGCAGCCAATTGGGGAGTGAACCAGTGGATGGAAGACCTCTCTCTCTCTCTTTCTCTCTCTCTGCCTCTTCTTCTCTCTTTGTGTAACTCTGAGTAAATCTTAAAAAAAAAAGAAAGAAAGGGAAAAATCCTCAGACATGAGAGGCAGCATAACCTGAAGACCATGGCTTCTAGAAAGAGATTCTAATACCTGAGTACTGGTTTGCAATTTAACACTTGTGGGCAAGTGACTAGACCTTACTAAGCCTCAGTTTCTTAATTTTCAACATAAATCATAAGGTTATTTTCAACATTAAATGAGGTAAAATCAAAATATACTTGGATTATGACTTGGTACATTGTAAAATATTTATATTTTTTAGCTATTAATACTGCAGATGGCAAAAAAGTAATAGACAACTTGAAATGATAGTAAAATTCCAAAGATATCAGTAACCATGTTAGTGAGATAAATTTTCACAGTAAAACAGTCCACAGGTGAGTAGATGCAAAAGCCAGATATATGTCGCTTACTAGAGACATCATCTAAAAGAGTGTTATTGAAAATGGATAAGAAAGACACACCAGAAAAATGTTAAAACTATTAATAGTAGACAAAAGTAAGACTCAGTTAAAAACAAATGAGGTAGGCATAAATTAAGGAAGGAAAAATGTATCTTCACTTACTGATTTGTTAACAATGATATTTATTGAACGCCTACAAATGTGCTAGGCATTGTTAAAATGCTGACAATATAATGTTGAGCAGGACAAATATATCCCCTGTCTTGAAGAAGCTTAATTCTCATGTAATAATAATACAATAAACTTAAGGATGTCCAAGTACAATTGGCAGTGGTTAGAGCTATAAATAAAGAATGATAAAGCAGATTGAGGAAGGGAAGAATGATGGGGGCATCCACTGCAGTAGGGTCGTAAGAAATGCCTTTCTGAGGAGGGGAACTGAATGGAGTAAGAAATAAAAGCAATTAATCTAATGAAAAGAATAACAGGTACAATTACAAAAAAAAATAAGAAGAAAAAGAACTCATGTGACTGCTGGGGTGAGGATGGGCAGGCAGATAGCACGCTGTATTCTCTAAATGCAGTACGTACACAGTGCAAAGACCTTGTGTAAAAAGTAATCTACCCAAACAAGAGCAAAATAGAGAAAGCAAAACCAGTGAAAATTCAGGGAGAAATCCAGAAATAATGTGGTAAGATACTCAGAAGTCGAGTCATTGTGTAGGACGTATATTTAAGTTGAATAAAAATGTTGGTTAAATATATATGTACATAACTTGTTAACCAAGAAACAAGAAAAACACATATTTCTAATATGCATACTACTCTGAAAGAATTAACCCTAAATTGGCCACAGAACAAATAATACATTTTATAAATGTGAATAAATAGATGAATATGTATTGACTAAAATGTAATACAACTAGTTATTTAAAAAGTCAAATATTATGTCTATTTAGGCATTTGTAAAATTCTGAATAAAAGGAAATAGAAATTTCTAAGAATCACAGATTGCTTAGAAATAAAAATTCTGATGTTTCTCAGTACAGTAGGATGCCTAAAGTTTAAAATAATGTTTCATGTTCTGTAAAAAAACTAGAAGAGGTAAAATGGTAAATTCTAATCACAAATAAAATATAAAGAAGTGGAAAGGCTAATTAAGAAGTATTACATATTAATCCATAAAAATAGTATTCCTTGAATGATTTAAAGGCTTTCCCCACCTCATTTAAAACAATACTTAAATGTAAAGCAGTATTCCAAAGGCTGTGTGTAGTTTATGTGAATTTTTTAAAACAATGAAGATTTAAATAAATAATTATGGGTTCAGTTACAATATGAAAAGAAAAACAAACCGAACATTTAAGAAAGGAGATGGAAAAGATTAATAAATACAGAAGCAGAAGTTCATGGTATATAAATCCATGATGTGAACAAAAGTATTACAAACTTCAGTTAAATAAAATTCTTTTTTCTTCAAGAAGATCAAACTAAATAAAATAAATATATATATATATATATATATATAGCCTTTCAAAACTAAACGTATCCCACTAATCTCAGTAGAAATAAGTAAAGGGAAAACAATCACCGATATAAGATTTTAAATTAATGAATATGCTTATTAATTTTATCTCTTTGAATTTTCAATTTAAGACTGTTTAGAAAAATGTAAAGTGAGAAAACTGTTATCAGAAGATGTATTAAACCTGAAAAAATGTAATCATAGAAGTTGCAATAACTATGAAAACTTTTCTCTGTAGAAAAGTTCCAGGTAATTTTCCTAGGAAATTCTATCAAACTTCCAGAAACATAATTTCTCTATATTTAAACTTTTTCAGAGTATAGAAAGATATAGAATTTTTCCAGTTCATTTTTCAAGACTGGCAAAAATTTTTATTAAATCTGAACAAAGAGAATATAAGAAATTATGACTGAGTCTCATTCATGACTTAGACATAAAATCCTAAACAATATAAAATAAAATCCAGCATCATGTTAAATATATCAGACAAGAATGGTTCAAGATAGGAAACCAATTAATGCAGTGGCTCATATTTCCAGAATAAAAGAGAAAAAAAAAACAGCAATTTTAATAGAGAACCCAACACCTGCCTATTAAAATTTTCCTAACAAGGTAAGAATAGAAAGAGATCATCTTCGGTTTGATAAAAGATATCTACCAGGAAACTACTGCAAACATCAAGCTAGTAAACTTTTAGTTTCACTATTTATGGAATGCTTTAATTTTCCATTAGTGGTAAAATGGGACAATACCACCAAAAGAACATCAAGAGACAATTTGTTGGTTTGACAAAGAAAGAAGTTGTTGAATAGTTGCACAAGGGATGCTTTTTCTAAGTATAATTTTCAAATGGGACTTGCAGATTCTTTTTAACCAAAGTAATTACCTGTTTTTTTGTGACATTGTTAAAAATTGCTTTTTAATTACCTGCTTTTTTGTGACATTGTTAAAAATTGCCTATTTTTAGGCATTTCACAATTTTCTTTTGCATAATTGTAATTTGCTAGACACATTCCTATGGAGCATAGCTCATAGGGCAAGAGTGATAGTGGATGAATAATAACAGTTGGCGTTAAGTGCATGTTTTATTGCAAGAAAACACTTCAAATGCATCATCACATGTTTCTGTGGGCTCTTATGCTTTATGAAAGCCATGCAAATTGACATTGACTAATGGGCTCAGAGCCTAACTTAATCACTCCAGGATTCAACAGACCCTTGTTGAGAATTAAAAACAAGTTATGATCTCCACGGGGAAATTTTGAGAACTAGTACAAGCTCTTGGAAATCTAAGAATTTTTGACACATTAATTGAAGGAGTGTTAAACTACTTTCACTTAACTGACTCCTGGGATTAACTGACACTCTAGTCCCTCTGTAAAAAATACCTTCTGAGGCCCAGGGCACTCTGGCCTCCTAATGGTGGCTCTTGAACTCTCACTGTTGCTGTTTCCAAATGAAGTCAAAACTTCCTAAGGAGATTTTGGCTTATTCCCAAACTTATTTGTATGTGTTGTAATTGTTATTGAGATTAGATAATTTAATTAAATGATATGTAAACCAATTACAAACAATAATATAAAACAGAACTATTGTTCCTATGAAAATAAAGTTGGAGATTTAAAAAGCTTGGTGGATCCCTTGTACCTTAAACTTTCTAGAAATGAATCTTGTCAGTTTTGGAACTCGCACATAGCTCTTCCCCATCTGTCATGATTGTTATGATGTCTGAACACTTTAACCATGTTATTCTTTATGGACAGAAATAAATTCTTGCCTTTTAATTTGAACTTTTTATGAGAAGTCTTTCCCCTTCTCCACATCACAAAAATATACCCCTATGTTAGAGTGACTATTCAAATTGCTAGCTCAATGCAAAATGGAAGTGAGCGACCTTTGTTAAGTATTAAGAATGTCATGTCATATACAGCAGAGTATTCAACCAAGCAAATAGGGTCTTCCGCACTGCTTGCGTGTACGCCCCACACCCACACACCTGGATCTGTTCCTGTATCATCTCTGAAATACAATTGTTTTACTTTTTGCTTTTAGGGTTTTAATCTTTCTTGAATCTGTATTTGAATAAGACATCAAACAGGGATTTAGTTTACTCTTTTTTTCTCTTTCTTATACTGACCAGTTTTTCTTAAATTATCTACTACACAGCCTATTCTCTCCTGTTTTTATGTGTGAAGGTGAGTCTCTCCCCAAACTTTCCATTCAGTTTTAGTGGTGTGTGTGTGTGTGTGTGTATGTATGTATGTGTGTGACAGGAGGGGTGGGGGGAGAGAATATTACTCCAGCTAGTTTTTTTTTTTCCTTTTCTAAGTTGCCTTGCTTATTCCTGGTCTTTTATTCTTCATATACAATTATTTTTTTTTGACAGGCAGAGTGGACAGTGAGAGAGAGAGACAGAGAGAAAGGTCTTCCTTTTCCGTTGGTTCACCCCGCAATGGCTGCTGCAGCCAGCGTGCTGATCCGAAGCCAGGAGCCAGGAGCTTCTCCTGGTCTCCCATGGGGTGCAGGGCCCAAGGACTTGGGCCATCCTCCACTGCACTCCCGGGCCACAGCAGAGAGCTGAACTGGAAGAGGAGCAACAGGGATAGAACCGGCGCCCCGACCAGGACTAGAACCCAGTGTGCCAGCGCCATAATCAGAGGATTAGCCTAGTGAGCTGCGGCGCTGGCTTCATATACAATTTTAAATTAAGTTTATTGAGTACCTTAAAAAAAACCCTGACAGGGTTATAATGAGGACTATGTTAAATTTATAGATTAAGAGGAGAATTGATACATTTATAATATTTTGATAATATTTACTCAATCAAGATTTTGGACTATGCTTAGTCAAATTTCCTTTTTTACAAGTTTATTTATCTATCTATTTTCACTTTGAAAGACTAACAGACAAAAAGATAGATCTTCCATCTGTTGGTTCATTCCTCAAATGCTCCCAACAAGAAGCTTTGTCTTAGTTCAATATCAGAATCCCAAAACTTTATCTATCCAAGGTAGGTGGTAAAGACCCAAGTACTTAAGCCATTACCTGCTGCCTCCAAGAGTCAGCATTAGCAGGAAGCTGAATCAGAAATGGAGTAGCCAGAATTCAAACCAGACATTCAGCTATGAGATGAGGGCATCCCAAGTGGTGACAACTGCTGTGATAAATAGCTTCCCTATCATCAGATTTTCTTTTAGATCATTTATTAGAGAGTTGAAATTTTTTGTGGAAACCATGTGTGCTTTTTGAGTTATATCTTGGATAGTTTATTCATTTTGGTAAATGCTATCTATGTTTTCTTAAATCCACTTTATAATTAATTTTTACACTCTGTAGGTAGATGATCATATCTTTTGCAAATAATGCTGGCTATATAACTTGCAGAGCCTAGTGCAAATTGAAAATTCAAGGCCCTTGTTTCAAAAAGTGAGAAAAAGATGGTGAAGGTACAACATATAGTTTTTTTTTCAGTAGTCTCTCTCTTGATTTGTCATGGTATTTCATATTTACTATTAATTGTTGTTCTGAGTAAAGTAAAATGAAAAATTTAACTTATTCAATACATAGATAAGAATGTATTTGAGCCACTCAGAGTGATTAGCATTTCCTTGTCCTTAAATAGTTACCATTTCTTGATGTTAGAAAGCTTCAAAGTTCTCTCTCCTAGTTGATAAAACATGTAATAAATCATTGTGAACTGTAGTCACTCTACTAAGCTGTAGAACACTAGAGCTCACAGCCCCTTTGTAGCTATATTTTAGTAACTGTTATTAATCTTCCTCTATCCCCTTTCTTCCCTCTCCTTCCTGAATTCTAGTGGCCAATGTTCTATGAAATTAGCATTTTAGCTTATGTATTATCATTTTATTCTTATTCCTGTTTAAAATTTCTGTATAAAGTAACATTTTGCTATATTTCTTCTATATTAACCTTTACAAGTTTAAGATATCTTTCTATGCTTGTCGGTTTTTTTTAGAAGTCACCAGTTTAATGAATGTGGTTTTTACAATTGCAATTCCAGATATTTATGGCTAGAATTTTAGCTTCACATATAATCCACAAGTCCCAGTTATATTTATTGTGTAAAATAGAGAAGAAAACAATAAACAAATTCTTTCAGGACTTTCAATAATTAGAATCATCATTTCTCCTCATTGTAAAAATAAGGGAAAAGGCTATCAAGATTCATAAAATAACTAATAAAAGGCCTAATGCAAAATGGATAATTACAGATGTGTGAATTGCATGACCAACGATTTCAATGACTAGGACATCTTGGTTGTGAAGCAGGAAATATACATCATTCTGTGATAAATGGACTCTGAGAGTCAGTGAAGCTTTGCCACAGACATACTGGGGTAGGACGTAGTTGGAATTTTGTTACGTCAGTCACTATTGCCGATAGACAGAGTCTCAGTTGGGAAAATTGCTGATGTGCATTGACCTTTTCTGTGTACCATGATGCCCTCTGCATCCATCGCTGAAGTTATCATCTCTATCATAGGAGGTGGTATCATGGGAAGAGGATTAGATCAACAGCTGAGGAGAAGTGTATATTCACAACTCTTCCTATCGTGATAGCTCTAGGTTGTCTATCAATCGGTACTTATACCGAGCTGCAAGCATTGAAGAAAAATGCTGTTAACAATTTTGTTTTATAGATAACATAGATTAGACATACTTTAATATATAAAATAACAATTAATGTTTCTCAGCAATATTAAGACTAGAACAAAATGAAAAGTTCTTGCCACAAGTACAATAAATAATTTTTTAAAAATCCTTGAATTCAGGGCTGGCACTGTGGCGCAGTGGCCTGAAGCACCAGCATCCCATATGGGCACTGGTTCTAGTCTCAGCTGCTCCTCTTCCAATCCAGTTCTCTGCTATGGCCTGGGAAAGCAATAAAAGATGCTCTAAGTCCTTGGGCCCCTACACCCACATGGGAGACCTGGAAGAAGCTCCTGGCTCCTGGCTTTGGATTGGCACAGCTCCGGCCATTGTGGCCATCTGGGGAGTGAACCAGCAGATGGAAGACCTCTCTCTCTGTCTCCACCTCTCTATGTAACTCTGTCTTTCAAATAAATTAAATAAATCTTAAAAAAAGAACAAAGTCTCTTGAGCCCCACTTCAAAAAAAAATCCTTGAATTCATGTTGACCTCTAAGAAAAGGGGGAGATTTTCTGAGGTATCAAAGTAGAGGAGAAATTATACCTACAGGTTAACAGAGGTGAGCTTGTACGGATGCTCAACCTGGTTCCGTTGGGGGAGTAAGGAAGAAGAGAGGAGAAGTTGCAGCATTTAAAGAATCAAGAGGCTTACACTTTAAAAATATTATACGTTTTAAAAAATATTATATATTATATGAGGAGGCTGGAATTGATGTGGCCCATGTAGAAAAGTGAGAATATTAAATATGAAAACACAAAGAGAATGAATAAATGTGCAATACATGTTAAGAAAGCTTCCCTGTTTCAATTTAGGATGTAGATAAGGAAAGAAAATAATAACTCTCTCCCTAAGAATTTATAATTGCAGGTTTGTTGTCCATATTCCCACTATTGATTCTTTACTGAGTATAACATTCTTTTATGATTTTGCCTTACACGTCTATCAACATAGATTTAAACATAATGTTTCTCATAGTACTTCTTTTGATTGGTGCTAGAATAACTTTTCCTGTTCTTTTATTTATACTATTTTTTTTTAAAGAGTGGAGCCAACACTCCAAGACAAGCACCCTTTTTTAAAAAAAATATTTATGTATTTGAGAGGCAGAGTTACAGACAGAGCAGGAGAGATTGAGAGGTCTTCCATCCGCTGGTTCACTCCCCGAATACTGCAACAGCTGGAGCTGGTCCAATCTAAAGCCAGCAGTCAGGAACTTCTTCTTGTTCTCCCACATGGGTGCAGGGGCCCAAGTACTTGGACCATCTTCCATTGCTTTCCAAATCCATTAGCATGGAACTGGATCAGAAGTGGAACAGCCAGGCCTCAAACCTGTGCCCTAATGGGATGCTGGTACCCCAGATGAGGCTTAACCTAGTACATCACAGCACTGGCCCCATTTGAACAACTTTTATTTGAACTATATTTCTTGTAGCCGTAACTGCTAGATCATGGTCAACTTCAGCCACAATGAGACATGAGACTCTTCTTTTTTTTTTCTTTTTCTTTTTCTTTCTTTTTTTTTTTGGACAGGCAGATTTAGAGAGTGAGAGAGAGAGAGAGAGAGAGAGAGAGAGAGAGAGAGAGAAAGGTCTTCCTTTTCCGTTGGTTCACCCCCCAAATGGCCACCAGGGCCGGCGCACTGTGCCAATCCGAAGCCAGGAGCCAGGAGCTTCCTCCTGGTCTCCCATGCGGGTCGAGGGGCCAAGCCCCTGGGCCATCCTCCACTGCCTTCCCGGGCCACAGCAGAGAGCTAGACTGGAAGAAGAGCAACCGGGACAGAATCCGGCGGGCGCCCTGACCGGGACTAGAACCTGCGGTGCCAGCGCCGCAGGCAGAGGATTAGCCTAGTGAGCCACAACGCTGGCCCAGACTCTTCTTTTTCTAACTAGCCAGTGTAATTACTCTTAAGAAGTAAGATAGTACTGTCATTTAATTTTATATTTCTCAGTTATTGCATTCTTACTTTTAACAGTTTGTTTGCCTGCTTTCCATTGGATCTATCAAATTTTATTCTTCTGGCTTAAAATTTATATAATCTTTTCTTTTTAAAAAATATTATTAACTCAAGATCCATTCTAATGTTTACTTCTCTTTAGATTTTAAACTTACCTGTATCTCTACCTCTGCTTCTACCTATCTCTGGTTAGATCTATAGCTAACATGCAAGTATCTTGGGGAAATTCACTCACCACTCTCATTTCATTGTATTAATTTGTTTATAGTTTTAGTTTTGGTTGTTATGGATATAACCTCTCTCTCTCTCTCTCTGCCTTTTAAAAATTCTGTCATTTAAATAAAAATTTTGGAGGCTATGATCGCCATAGCCTGGAGTAAAAAACTATAGGGAGGCTAATTTTCATAAGGGCTTTTTAAGTTCTTCTCTTGCCTGGGATAATCACTGGATTTTTTGTGGCCAAGAAATTGGCAACAGTAGTCCTGGCCACTTGTCAAGATACTAGCTGGGAGTAAAACCCTCATGGCTGAGAAACTGATGAAAAACAGGTGATGCGCTGGCACCGCAGCTCACTAGGCTAATCTGCCTTGCAGCGCCAGCACACTGGGTTCTAGTCCTGGTCGGGGCGCCGGATTCTGTTCCGGTTGCCCCTCTTCCAGGCCAGCTCTCTGCTGTGGCCCGGGAGTGCAGTGGAGGATGGCCCAAGTGCTTGGGTCCTGCACCCGATGGGAGACCAGGAGAAGCACCTGCCTCCTGCCAATGGATCAGTGCGGTGCACCGGCCGCGGTGGCCATTGGAGGGTGAACCAACGGCAAAAGGAAGACCTTTCTCTCTGTCTCTCTCCCTCTCTCACTATCCACTCTGCCTGTCAACATAAAAATAAAAAAAAAAACAGGTGATGTCTAAATATCCATCTTTGAGCATTCACTTCCACACTTCTTCCCCTTCTGAAACCCAAATGTTGGTAAATTATAGTCAGAAGACTAATGATTAGGGATAGTCCAGGAATGGAGAATTGTTGGTGGGATAGGAGCAAGTAGAGGGAGTCGATAAGATCTCTCAAACCGGATATTCTCCTCCCTGTCTTGCAGTTTACACTGACAGAGAAACCTACTGTACTTAACCTTCTCTGAAGCATACTACCTGATTGGCTAGGTGACATTCCCCAGGAAACATTAGCTTGATGACCAACCAAGTATTTAACTGAAGAATGTATCCACTATAAAATAAAAGCAACCAATCAGACCAGATAACTCCTGAAACAGAATAATTGGGATGGACACATCATTGATGAAGAATAAGCACAACAAAATGCTCCAAGAGACAAAGCAAGATGTTACTAATGTAAATCAGGAACAAGAGGAAATCATAAGAACAAGGTGGAAACCATAAGTCATAATTATAAAATAGGTGAAGTAAGGACTGTGATAAATGAAGTGAATGAAAGGATGGATAGAGCTTTGGATTTAATTAAACATTTGGATGCTCAGATTGAAAAGCTCTCTCAGAAAGCAATAAGGAAAGAAAGAATACAAAACATATAGGAAAAGTGAAGATAGGGGGGATATAGGTAGAAATAAAGGTTTGTAGAAAGTGGGGATATAGGTAGAAATAAAGATTTGTAGAAAGTGGGAATGCCACATTAAAATAAATAAATGGAGATGAAAAAACAGAAGTGCTCATGAAAATATTTTTGTGACTAATGAGGGAATTCCAATTTAAAAGGACCATAGCATATGTAAATGCATTATAATGACAATTTAGAATATAAAAAATAAATGTACTGCTCAAAATGTTTCCAAGAGCAAGAAAAAATAATGTATGCTAGAAAATTAATCAAATAGATGAGGCAGGTATTTGGCATAGTGGTGATGATGCCTCCTGAAATGTAGCTTGGGATGCGCTCATCCCATGTCAAAGTGTCAGAGTTTGAATCCTGACTGTGTTCCTGGTTCCAGTTTCCAGTTGATGTATGCATATTCTGAGAGGTAGTGGTTAATGATTTGAGTAGATGGGTCTCTGCTACTCAAATGGGAGATCCAGACTGAGTTTGCAGCTCCTGGGTTCAGTCTGGCCCAGTTTTATCTGTAGGAGGCATTTGAGGAGTGAACCTATAGATGGAATATTTCTCTCTCCATCCCCACCCTTCTCTCTTTCACTCTCTTTCAAATAAAATAAGCAAGCAGATAAATCTTTAAAAAGAATCAATTTATATCATATTACTTGGCAGCATCACTTATACAAGTAGAAAAATTTTTAAAGTAAATAACCTAGAATTTTAAATGTTACATACAAGGGAATTGCCATTTAAATATGAGGATGTAATGAAAAATTTTGTAAGTGTATAGGTTTCAGGATATTTTTCATATAAATTCACATTTTGAAACAAATTATTGAAATATATAAATATAAATTGATTAGTTTTCTATGCAATTTCCAATTTAACACCAAGTATATTTTTTTCATTTTCAATTATCTTTATATACAGAAGATCAATTCAGTATATACTAACTAAAGATTTCATCAGTTTGCACCTACACAGAAACACAAAGTATAAAAATACTGTTTCAGTACTAGTTATAGCATTACTTCACATTGGACAACATATTAAGGACAGATCCCACATGAGACGTAAGTACACAGTGACTCCTGATGTTGATTTAACAATTTGACACTCTTGTTTAGGGCGTCAGTAATCTCCCTAGGCTCTAGTCATGAGTTGCCGAGGCTATGGAAGCCTTTAGGGTTGCCCGCTTCGATCTTATTCCGACAGGGTCATAGTCAAAGTGGAAGTTCTCTCCTCCCTTCAGAGATAGGTACCTCCTTCTTTGATGGCCCCATTCATTCCACTGGGATCTCACTCACAGAGATCTTTCATTTAGGTCTTCTTCTTCTTCTTTTTTTTTTATCATGTCGGATCTCTGCCCTTAATGTGCTGTACATTGTGATTTAATGCTATAACTAGTACTCCAACAGCGTTTTTCACTTTGTGTTGCTATGTGAGGGCAAACTGTTGAAATCTTTACTTAATATATACTAAACTGATCTTCTGTATTTAAAGAGAATTGAAAATGAATCTTGATGTGAATGGAAGGGGAGAGGGAGCGGGAAAGGGGAGGGTTGCAGGTGGGAGGGAAGTTATGGGGGGGGAAGCCATTGCAATCCATAAGCTGTACTTTGGAAATTTATATTCATTAAATAAAAGCTTAAAAAAAGAAAAACAAACAAAAATATGTAAGTAAAAATACAAAAGATAAATTAGAAGGTTGAACATCAATATATAGACATCTGTGGAAAAATTGACAATTGCATTGCACAGCTGTGTAAATACCAATGCTTGGCAAAATTACATTTGACAGAAAAGAAATTGATACTTTTTCCTTTCTATCAATCATAGGTAAATACATCAAGTTTTTGTTGATTTGAACCAAATGTTATTATTAATCCTTTAGTTGTATATAAAAATAGTTGGACACAGGCTGGCGCTGCGCCTCAATAGACTAATCCTCCGCCTGCGGCGCCGGCACACCAGGTTCTAGTCCTGGTCTGTGCGCTGGATTCTGTCCCAGTAGCACCTCTTCCAGGCCAGCTCTCTACTGTGACCGGGGAGTGGAGGATGGCCCAAGTGCTGGGGCCCTGCACCAGCATGGGAGACCAGGAGAAGCACCTGGCTCCTGCCAACGGATCAGCGCGGTGTGCTGGCTGCAGCACGCCAGCTGTGGCCACCATTGGAGGGTGAACTAACGGCAAAAGGAAGACCTTTCTCTCTGTCTCTCTCTCTCACTGTCCACTCTGCCTGTCAAAAAAAAATAGTTGGATACAAATTTATACCAGTACCATTTTTTGCATTCAGAGAAGCAGACTTCTAGGAGTGTGATTGTTTAGAAAGAGCAAGATGACCTACAATTATCTTAACCTATGGTGAAGAGATGTTGAGTGGATTTGAAATCTAGTAGCTAGCCCTATTTCTTCTTTTCTTCCCTGCTAACATACATTACTCTCTGATACTAGTTAACCAGAAAATTCGATATTTAGAGGAAAGTTCAATGAAGCTGGCTTCTGTTGACTTATAATTTGGTCAGAAGCAATGAAAGAATGGTTTGAAAAGGGACAATAAACAACTTCAGAAAACATAAGAAGCCCAGCTCCAGAGTTAAATCTGAGACCCGGTGAATGACCCAGTCACCTGGCCAGGAGTGATAATGTGGTTTAAATTCTGTCTTTGGACTAGTTTATCCAAGAAGACTGAGCTGGGGTTGGGAACATTGGATGTATTCTATAGAATAGCCCTTTCATGTTTATAAAGTGCTTCATGCAAGCAATATATCCTTGAATCCTTGCATGATCCCATACAGCCAAGTGAGAATGGAAGTGTTCCCATTTTATAGATAAGTAAGCAAAGGCTGGATGACTTTGTCTTACCACATGGTTGGCAGAATCAGTAGCTGAACACGGGTCTTTCTGCTCTTCTACAGATATCTACACATTCCCTCTTTGTGAGAAAACATAACATCCCTTATCAAGAAGCAAATAATTCCCAAATTAGTAAAGTCTTTCTGATTCACCTTGGCTAAGAACTATGGACAATAGACAGAAATGAGTAACCAGAGTGTAGGATACACTACTAAAAATATTTGTTGCGATTAGGCCAGTTGAGATGTTAGCCTTAGGCACCTCAAAAGGTGTGGAGAACTCAGTGGAAGGAAAAAGTAAGATGAGATTGCAACAGGGAAAGAGTGATCCCAGCAAGAACCGTGAGGAGTCTCCTTTCCTGTGAATCTTGTCCTTTATGATTTTAAAAGCTAAGCCCAGGCTACAGATTTTCTAACAGGAAGTCATCTTCTTGATTTGTTTTTTGACTCAGTTATTTTCCACATAACACAGTTTGTACAATACAGACAGCACCAAAGATAGGCTTCGTGGAGCAGAATCATAAAATAGTTCTGATTTTTCCCTTGTGGATTGCTTACTTGGGTTATGGCTGGTTTAATCTTATCAGCTCTACTGAGCGAGATGAGCTGAATGGGTTCCCCAAAGTTAGCCTCTCAGCATGAAATCCTCCATTCCCTGCTACCCAATTAATGTCAGAAATCTTGGGGTGAGGCGTTTGCTGAACTGTAGCTCTAAGAATGAAAAGAGGAAATAGAGAGGAGAGACAGAAGAAAAGAGAAGGAGAGTGGAAGAGAGACAGAGAATCCTAATTTCCTGTGTATATGCATGCACAGTACATTACTCTTCTTATCCGTCCAATCCCTTCCATAAAAGCAGGAACAGTGTCCTCCGAAATAAAATGCAGCCTAGAGCATAAAACACAGTCATCAGGAGAACAAGGGAAAAGAAAGAAATAAAATGATCCCTGTGGACATTACAGCTAAAAATTACTCCAGAGACAAATCTTGTGGATCCAGATTGGCTCCTTTCTTCTTGATCAACTTGGGATTGAGGATTTACCTGTGTGTGTGTGTGTGTGTGTGTGTGTGTGTGTGTGTGTGTGGAAAGGGAGAGACATGTGCTGGGGGTTGTGGATGTGGTGTGGATTTGAGAGCAGGATGGGGAGAGGGAAGAAAAAAGAATAATTGTGGATTTCTGTCTTCACTGATGCGATTTTGGATGGTGAAGCCCTAAGCACTACAAGGATGACCGTGTCAAGGATATGCCAGGGGAGTCCAAGGAAACCTGCACCATGAGTGCCACCTGTGTGGTACTCAGAGCTGCGCCCAGTGTAGAGGACTAGCCGTGATTAGTATTCTGAAACACCAGGCTGAGTGCACTGCTAGGGTAAATTAGAGAAAAGCTGAATAAGTTTACCTCATTATAACAACAGCAACCAACCACTGTATAGCTCCTAAAATATTTTAGATGTTGTCTGAATGTCCAAGAATGTGTAAAAGTGAATTGGCTCGTTAATTCCCAATGATAACTTTTCCAGTGGGTGCTAGTAGAGTCCTGGTTTAGAGAAAGGGAAGCTGAGGTGCCCAAGAGCACAAAGCTGGTGGTGGGGCTGGAGCTCAAGCTCAAACAGTCTGACTGGAATGTGCAGTCTTAATACCACATTTTAGTACAGTTTAGGACTAAATGAAGATGTTCACACTTGTTTGATTTAAAATGGTGATAATGATAATAAACTCTCAGCAAAGTGGGAAATTGGTCACATAAATTAACCTATGACCAAAGTTTTTGGAGGTATTAAAATTCATGTTTTAAAATACTTTAGGGGCTGGGGCTGTGGCATAGTGGGTAAAGCTGCCATCTGCAATGCCAGCATCACATATGGGCACCAGTTCAAATCCCGGCTGCTCCATTTCCTATCCAGCTCTCTGTTATGGCCTGGGAAAGCAGTAGAAGATGGGCCAAGTCCTTGGGTCCCAACACCCATGTGGGAGACCCAGAGGAAACTCCTGGCTCCTGGCTTTGGATCAGCACAGCTCCAGCCATTGCAGCCAATTGGGGAGTGAACCATCGGATGGAAGACCTCTCTCTCTCTCTCTCTCTCTCTCTCTCTCTGCCTCTCCTTCTTTCTCTGTGTAACTCTGACTTTCAAATAAATAAATTAATCTTTAAAAAATTTTAATAGCATAGGAAAGTCTTCATGAGATTGTATCAATGCAAAATAACATGGAGTGTGACTACTTTGTTAAACTGTCAGACCTTTTGCATCTTCATTTTTAATTCTATCTCTGAATGGATAAGCATAGAAAAAATTACTGGGAAAATATACTAAAAGATTTACAATGGTTATTTTCAGGTAGTAGAATAATTAGAGATTTTTGTTACTAATACTTTTACACATTTATTTATTTAATTTCACTATTTATTTATATATTTAAGATAGGAAGATGATAGATACAAAGAAAGAACAAGTGAAATAGAGAGAGAAACAGAGACAGAAATAGGGATCCCATCTGGCTGATTCACTCCCAAAGTTCCTGGGATGGCCAAATCTGGGAGCTGGGAACTCAGCCCAGTCCATTCTCATGGGTGGCAGAGATTCAAATATTTGAGACATCACCTGCTGGTAGCCTACTGCGCACATTAGCAGGAAGTCATAATCTAGAATGGAGTGTTTCTATAATCTTTCACTCCAATATGAGATGTAGGTGTCTCAAATAAGTCTAACTGCTATACCAAACATCCACCGCTTGCCATCTTAAAAAAAATCTACAGATTTATGATAGCTATTTAATTAAGACACAGATGAGATCAAGAGTGAGAGAAAAATCTTCCATTTGCTGATTCATACTCCAAATGCATGCAGTGGCCTGAGTTGTGTTAAGTCAAAGCCAGAAGTTTGAAACACAAACTGGGTCTTTCCCCTGGGTGGCAGGGGCTCAAGTACTTGAGTCATCACCTCTTGCTTCCCAGAGTACACATTATAAAGAAGCTGGAGTCAGGAGTGGAGCTGGGATCCAGGAACTCTGATATAAGATGCAGCCATCTCAAGTGGTATCTTAACCACAACACCAAATTCTCACCCAACATGTGCATAATGAAGGCAAAAACTTACTTTCTAGGGAAGCTGTCAGGTTGAATACATTTCTTTATTCCTGTTAAGTACATTCCATTCTAAAACCCTTTGTTTACAATGCTGGCTGCTCTTGCTCATAGGACTTGGCTCTGCTTGCACTGCCCACTCTCTGAATCCCGTTTTTTATCCTCCTTGAACTTAGTGTTCTATAAAGACTTACCTTGGTCTCTACAAGGGAAGCCTAAGGTAAACTCTGGGATGGTGTGGTCTTTGTAGAGAGGTTACTCAGCCCCTAAATTACGAATTTTGAACTTTTGGTTGTGGATCATATTTCTGCTTATGAGGCACAGGCCTTATCTGGGGGCCAAGTTAAACCTGCATGATGATTTAATTCAAGGATTTGACATATTGATAAAAGGTAGCCAATATATTTATGTCAGAATCAGAAAAAAAGGAATATCAAATATTTTGACAATAGAATCATTCATATACCGGTGTTTATTTGTAAATCATTGGGTGCATTATAGTGATAGTACATCTTCAGGTCCTTTACTCACTAATTATAACAAAGTCACAATTATGGAACAATCCAGCTGTAATTCCTGCTAAGGAATATCTACGCCCTTTCCTCTAATTGTCAGTTAAGAATCCTTTTCTTAAAGACTCACAAAATATTATTTAAATATTTTGGCTATTTCTGGAAATTTCTTTTGAGTTTTATATAGCCTACATCCATCCTTCTGAGGTTTAAGTGTGTTCTTTCTCTTTTTGTATATTCAGCAAAAATTCCCTCCAACCCCTATCCCTCTCCTCCTCTCTCCCTCCAGGGCAGCTGGTCTTTGATTTTCTCAGCTGAACTATAAGGCATTAATTAATAGATCTTTCCCATGGCTCTTTTAATGGGAAATTCAAATACATAAAACTTTAGGGTCAAACAGAACCCAGGAAGGTTTCAGAATTTCAAAGCCATCCCTACAGTAATCTGACATTTGATGATGTGATTGCCATCATTTTCCAAAATCTGGGTGAGGAAGAGAGACAAGAAAGAACGTGGCTGGGAGCACACATTTGGTCTGACTGCAGCTTCCCAGGAAACTGGCATCAGAGTTATTCTTAGCAGGGCGCAATCTGTTTTACCTGTGTCCTTTAAGGTTGGTTGACATTCTAGAATAGGAGGAAAAAAGATTAAGTCCTGGAAGGGCTGACTGCAGGTCTGCAGAATTATTTTCCTTTCCTGATCTATCCTAAAGGGTCCCACACAACCCCATGACCCACCTTAGCCTTGCCCAGATGTGAGGCCAGCACACTCTGTCTCCAGGCAGTCTGTGAACCAACATCCTCAGTGCCTTTTGGGCCCAAAGACATAAATCATCGATTTTGTATGAATTAGGGATTACTGCTAAATCGTGTGCTTTCTATTAATAGATCTTCATAAATGCTGCAGGTGCAGCTGGAGCACCTCTTTGAAGTATTGCTTAATCGTCCCCTTTCCAAATCCTCATAATCCAACCCTCATAAAAACCCCCGGGGATTATTGATTGAGGGGACCTTGGGGATCCCTAAAGGCGCTGCAGCTCAGAGGCTGGGCTGCCCTGGAGGTGTGGCTGCAGGGTGCACTAGGGAATGTGTACCAGGTGTGGCCAGGCCTGCAGGGCTGGTTCCTCTCAGGCTGGAATGGGGGCAGTACCCAGCGAGGGGAATCAGTGAGAGCTGTGTCCACCACGGGCCACCTGCTTCTGCTTCTACACTTTCAACCTTGATGAGTGAGGATTATCCCCTTCTTAACTGTTTCACTTAAAACAGCATTCTCTAAGACTATAGTTTGGGACAAGCTTTCTTACTTTAAGTAAATTGATCAGTTGTAATTAATTTGATCAAAATAAACCGCAAATATTATAATTTAATTAGTTAGATTTAAATTTAATTTGTTTAGTTAACTTCTCTGCTATAATGATCTTTTGTGCCCCCCTTGCAGGCACAGTCCTTCCAGCCATGCTGTACTACTTCCCAGATAGTCTCTATAGGACCAGAAGTAATAAAACTTTATTTTCTTCATCCAGTTCCCAACGAGGGTGTCTGATGCAAATGTCACCTTCCTAGTGAAGCCTTCCCAAGTTCCTAGACAAAATTAGCCACTTCTCCTTTTCTGTTTTCCTAATATTTTGTTCAGACTTCTATTTGGCACTGTTTGGTTTTAGATCCCTTTTATCTTAGATTCTGTGCTAGGTTCTGGGTGCTACAGATACAAAATTGAATAAGACACAGTGCCTGAGTTTGAGGAAATCACAGGATCATGGGAGAAAGATGTGAAAGTAACCAGAAATATAGACTGTTAAGTGATAAAATAAAAAGCACTTTAAGGTCTTAGGTAGAGAGTCACTAATTTGTGAAAACTTGAGAATTTTCTTACTGAGGACACCAAGAGGATGTCTGGTACGTCCACGGTGCTTCATAAATATTAATGGAATCATTAGTGCCATTGGTTCTGGACTCAAATTTCCCAGGTGGGAGTACCAAGTTCTGCCTCTCAGAAGATGTGTAGCCTAAGGTAGATCACTTGAACATGCAACCTTCCTTGCTCGTAGATAAGATGTGTATAATAATACTGACCTTCTTCCAGCTTTGTTACCAGAAGCCAAAGAGGAAAAGCAAAGTGAAAGTAGCTTGAATGCTCTCAATGTACAAATCCACCTGGCTGCAAATGATGAAACTCTCAGGACTCAGAGCAGTTCCTTCTCTGGAAAGTGAAACCCCATGAACTGAACTTAGGTGATTGGAAAAGTCAGCCTGCAACGAGGTAGAGCAGTCATACGGGACTGAAGTCCTGTTCCTTTCCACGCCTCCTGATAGTTGGTCCATGTGTTTGTTTGGAGACCACAGGCTTTAGAGATTGGAGATAACTATGAAATATCCTTGAAGTGTAGTTAATCAATTTCATTTTGTAAAATCCAGACCTCCTAGGAAGAACTTTCCTAACAGTGTTTTATAGTCTGGTAGAAGTAACTTTTATGGGATGCAGCATCACATAGACATCTATAGTTATGATTGGTAGGCTTTGAGAATTGCTGTCATGTTCATATTTCTTCTCATTGCTTTGAAAACTGTGGTCAGGAATGAACAATAGTCTGTCATTGTGAGTCTGAGGGTGGATAAATCCATCATTGGTTTAGGCAGCTTTGCCTTGCACCATAGTGCTAAAAATCACAAAATTAATCAGCTAGTAGAAAGACACCCTTGGAGGTGAGTAGAAGGAAGAAGATGTGAATAGAAAGGAATGCATTTGGACAGGGATCTATTTATCATTGCACCTATAAAAATATAGAAATGTGCAGAGTAGAATGCACAAGAAAGGGAGGCAAACGCTCTCCAGGGAAGGCTGCTGCCTCTCTGACAATTCAATCTGCTGATAGGAAAGTGAGTTTGGCACCATTCTGACTATCCTTCCCTCAGGGAATGGTGCTTTTTGGATGAGGCTGAGGTATTATACAATGAAAAAGAAAATAGCATTTAATCATCAAAAAGAACAAGAAAGTCTTTTTAATGAATCTAGATACTCCTCAATATATATGACGCAGTCAGAAGCTAGATTTAGTCTACATGGTCCATTAGCCCCAAAATGTGCTTGCCACATAGGAGTGAAACCAAGAATGCAGGCAGCCATGGACGACCAGCTGTGAGATGGGCAGTGATATGGAACAAGACAAGATAGTTTGTGTCTACCAAACTGTCCATGTCCCTTATACACCATTCTAACTAATAGACTAGTACCATCATCCATATGACAATATATCTTTGGCTTGTGTTTAGCTGCTTTTTTGTTAAAACAAGAAATAAGGAAAAATACCCATAATTCCCCTTGATTACAAATATGAAGACTGAACTGATGTTGTCTTCATGGTTGAGTGTATAAAAGTACAATAAACACATTTCCCTCTACCCTTTAACTTCCTATTCCCCAACTGTCATTTTAGGGATAACACTACTGCACTCACTAACTCAGTCACTCAGGGTGCCTGTATTTCTTCAGATTAATTTGTTAGCTATAGAATTGCATGTGTTCCTAAAATAGACATTTTTATTCTGAAATTTGTTATGTAATTTAAATTTTAACAACTGTTAGTATATTCCATTAAGAAGTTAAAAACATAATACTAAGCAACCATATATTATTAGATTATAATTATTATTCATACTTTAGCTTGATGAAGAAATCCTGCCATTTGTCTTTTATTTGAACATTACTTTTGCTGGGAGGAAAGACAGTTTGGGACTTTTACCCTAGTGGGTCACCTCTAAGACTCACAGAAGAATGAATGGAGTGCCTGCCTCCCATTTCAATAAGATGCTGATTAGGTGGTGTTAATTTCAAACTGCATGGGATACACTAGAATTTATAGAACTTAGCTCCAGTACTGACCACCCAAGGAAAGCAATCACACAGTAATCACTGGGAAAAACAAAACACACAGATCCCAAGGGAGTCCTCCAGTAACACTGATTGTAAATCTCTTCTGTAGGAAAACATGCACAGAAGACTGAGCCATGTTGTTCCAGGAAGACAAATACAAAGGAAATTAAATGTTTGATCTCTTCATGTAGAGATTCCACGATATGAGTATATTTTCTTTGTAATAAAGAAATAACCCAAAAGAAAAATTTAACAAAAAATTAATGGTGCACTTGCAAGTGTTGTCCTTTGAATTGCCTGTAGGAATCCATTTCTCTCTCCCTAGTTTGCCTTGAAAGGTGAGTAGCTGGAAGCACTCATTTAACTTCCTGATGCCATCCGGGAGCACTTGCACTCCTTCCGCTAACATGCCAATTAAGGACCTATGGGATCCTCAAGGGAGCAGGGCTGCTCTCCAACCCCAGCCAAGCCCATCTGGGAGGGAGGCAGCAGTCCTGTAAGATATTTGCCCAAAGTCACCCAACAAAGGTTGCAGCTTCCCAGAGAGAGTATCAAATGAATCTGTTAATGAAGCCAACACTAGGAAAGAGGTGGAGGGAGGAGGGGTATGGGCAGACTCAGAGACTTAGTGACCTGAGCAAAGTGGAGGATTGAATCACCTAGTTCTCAAATGAATGTAAATGGGAGGCTTCCCATTTCGGTGGACAACATTTGCCAGCTCAATCTTTAGCAACACTGTGGAATTTCAGAGAAACTGAGGACTTTTGAGTTACATTTTGAAGACAAATAAAAAGCAGCTTGAGTCTCACAGGGTATATTTTTATATACATTATTATTTGTCCATGCTGTAATTTTTGACTCCTCTAAGTAGGAATCTGTTCCAAATTAGGCCCTGAGTTAACTGGAAAAATCTTAGAGATGAAGAGTTCAAACACTTTATTTTACAAGGGAAATTAAGTGAAAATGTGTAAGCTCACACAAGTGAATGTAATATCTGGTGAAGAAATGACCTAGGCTAAACCCATGCCACTGTGCCACAGTCATATAATTTCACCATGTTATTTTGTACTTTCTGTGAGTCTAGTTTGCTTTCTAAGTTTCTCCTCCCCACTTCCCTGACCCTGCCATCATCTTGCTTCTTTTGAATATGTTGAGATTTCAAGAGCTCTCTTCCCACTACCTGTCCACATGTTATGTTCTTTCTTTTATGGTATTTTGGAAGTTTTACTCTGCTTCTGTTTTGAACAGCTGGGAATTTAACATGCATATTTAACTTTAAAAATGCTAAGATTAATCAAGCATCTTTACTTTCTTTCTAACAGATCTTAGGATTTCTTTTTTGAACGTAGAGGTTTTAACCTTTTTTCCTTTAATTTTTGCAAATAATACAATTTCAATTTACTTTATAATCACAGGGTTAATGCACCATTAACCATATGTTCAATAAGTAAAAAGTGGAGAGACCACTGTTCCACAGGAATACATACAAAAATTATAAACAATAGTGAAATATATGATGTCAGTTTCATTCTTACACATTATTGTTTTCTGTGTTCTGTATTAACTACCACATAACAGAGAAAACATATGGAATTTGTCTTTTGGGGGCTTGCTTTTAAGCTCCAACCATTTTCATTCAATCTATATTGAATTGTCATCCAGTATTTTCATTCTATCTTCAATTTTTTGAACTATGGTAAAATTTATAGTGAAATATACAGATTTTAAGAATACATTCTATGTGTTTCAATAATATAGACTCAACCAATATTTACATCAGTATAACCACCCAAATCTAGATAGTTTTTCCTTCAAGTTCCTTCAAGTTCCCTTATTCCCTCTTTCAATCAATTCCCAACCCCTATTAAGTCAAAGCAATTTTGATTTCTCTGCCACCAGTTAGTTCTTTCTAGTCTAAGATACGTTATAAATGAAATAATACTTTATTATTATTTGTGTCTTGTTTCCTTTGCTCAAAAATGTTTTTGAAATTCACCTATGTTCTTAAGTATATCAATAGTTTAGTGATCTATAAAGTATAATCTTGGGAGTCCCCAAGAAACCTGATCAGTGACAACTAACTGAACACCAAAAGGAAACCTGTTGAAGTGAAATGGACACTATGAGAAACAGTGAATTGATCAGCCCTTGTCTTGACTGTTGATGAACAACTTAATATTTTATCCCTTTTAGTATTTTTTTGTTCTACTTAATACTCTTGGTTGAACTCTTTAATTAACACACAATTATTCTTAAGTGTTTAAATTTAACTGAAAAGTGATCCCTGTTAAATATAAGAGCGGGAATAAGAGAGGGAGGAGATGTACAGTTTAGGACATGCTCAATTGGACTTGCCCCAAACGGTAGAGTTAGAAATGTGCCAGGGGATTCCAATTCAATCACATCAAGGTGGCATGTACCAATGCCATCTCACTAGTCAAAGTGATCAGTTTCAGTTCTCAATTTATCATGATGAAAGGATTAAGAGTTAAAGGGATCACATAAACAAGACTAGTGTCTGCTAATACTAACGATCCAACATGGGAAGTGGGAAACACAGCAGACTCATAGAATGGCAGATGTCCTAAATAGCACTCTGGCCTCAGAATCAGCCCTTAAGGCATTCGGATCTGGCTGAAAAGCCCATGAGAATATTTTAGGCATGGAAAGCCAAGACACTCTGGCAAAAAAAGAAGACCTAAATGAGTGATCTCTGGGAGTGAGATCCCAGTGGAAAGAATGGGCCATCAAAGAAGGAGGTACCTTTCTCTGAAGGGAGGAGAGAACTTCCACTTTGACTATGGCCTTGTCTAAATATGATCAGAGTTGGAGAACTCAAAAGGCTTCCATAGCCTTGGCAACTCATGACAAGAGCCTAGGGTGATTACTGATGCCATAAAAAAGAGTGTCAATTGTTAAATCAACAACAGGAGTCACTGTGCACTTACTCCCCATGTAGGATCCCTGTCCTTAATGTGTTGTACAATGTAAATTAATGCTATAACTAGTACTCAAACAGTACTTTACACTTTGTGTTTCTGTGTGGGTAAAAACTGTTGAAATCTTTACTTAATATATGCTAATTTGATCTTCTGTATATAAAGATAATTGAAAATGAATCTTGATGTGAATGGAATGGGAGAGGGAGCGGGAGATGGGAGGGTTGCGGGTGGGAGGAAAGTTATGAGGGGGAAAAAGCCACTGTAGTCCAAAAGCTGTACTTTGGAAATTTATTAAATAAAAGTTAAAAAAATAGTAATTTATTTTCATCTTACTTGAAAGACAGAACCACATACGTGTATACTTACAAACATACACACACACACACATGCACACACAGAGAGAGGGAAGGAGAGAGAGAGAGAGAGAGAGAGAAACAATCTGTATCTATAGGTTCATTCCCCAAATACTCACAGTAACTAGGACTGTGCCAGGTCAAGGCTAGGAGCCAGGAACTCCATGTGGGTCTTCCACTGGGTGCCAGGGCCCAAGCATTGGTATCATCAGCTGTCTTCTATGATGTGTTTACACAGTAGCTAGCAAACACACTGGCACTCTGAAGTGAGATGCAGCACCCAGGCGCAGCCTCATTTGCTGTGTCACAACACTCACCCCTGATTTTCACATGTGGATGATGACTTTTGATAAACAGTTTTTATTGTGATCAAATTTAATTGTTCAATGTTTATATGGGCTGATGCTTTTATGCCTTGTCTGAAAAATCATTGCCTACCCTAGGTAATGAAGAAACATCTATGTTTCATTCATTATTCTAGAAGCTTTATAGTTTTAAATTCTGTGTTTATGTCTGTGATGTGCCTTAAATTCATTTTTGCAGGTAATGACAAAAGGGTGGATATCTTTTCTATGGCCCGATTTCTACCTTCAGGGAACTAGTGCAATTTTGTGGACTCATCTTTCTTTTTTTTTCTTCAACATTTATTATATTTATTTTAAAGACCAAGTGTGTGTGTGTGTGTGTGTGTGTGTGTGAGAGAGAGAGAGAGAGAGAGAGAGAGAGAGAGAAAGATTGAGATTCTCCACTCACTGGTTCACTCCCCAAATGGCCAGAATGCCTGTGACTACACCAGGCCTAAGCCAGCAGCCCAGAGCTTCTTCTGGGTCTCTCACATGGGTGCAGGGGCCCAAGCACTTGGGTTGGGCCATCTTCCATTGCTTTCCCAGGCTACCAGCAAGGAGTTGGATCAAAAGTGGTGCAGCCGGGACATGAAACAATGCCTCTAAGAGATGCCTGCATTGCAGCAGTGACTTAACCCATTCCTACAATACATTAGATAATCTAGAGATTTGAATTTTTCAGTACTATGATTTTCTTTATGCTATTACTGATTTCTGTAACATTCAGTCCCTTTTCTTGATATGCTGTTGTCTTACATATCCATAAAAATCCTAGATAAAGGCCGGCGCCGTGGCTCAACAGGCTAATCCTCCACCTTGTGGCGCCGGCACACCGGGTTCTAGTCCCGGTCGGGGCACCGGATTCTGTCCCGGTTGCCCTTCTTCCAGGCCAGCCCTCTGCTGTGGCCCAGGAGTGCAGTGGAGGATGGCCCAGGTGCTTGGGCCCTGCACCCCATGGGGAGACCAGGAAAAGCACCTGGCTCCTGGCTCCTGCCATCTGACGAGCGCGGTGCGCCGGCCGCAGCGCGCCGACCGCGGCGGCCATTGGAGGATGAACCAACGGCAAAGGAAGACCTTTCTCTCTGTCTCTCTCTCTCACTGTCCACTCTGCCTGTAAAAAAAAAAAAAAAAAAAAAAAAAATCCTAGATAAAATGCTACATATTTCACAAAATCCATACTTACTTACCTGCCTTATTTTTTCTAACAATTTCAACTTTTCATATGCATCTTACATATCACTTTAAAATCATTCCCCAAAAAGCAATACACCAAGATCAATTTGCACACATCAGATGCCCAACAAAACATTATCGAAGTGAGTTTTATTCCAGGTTTGGGGTTTGAAAAAGATGATTTGTTGTTGGAATTTTCTTTTACATGCTACTTTATGTGAGCTAATGTGCTCCTTGATATTTGCTAAATAACCCATAAAAAGATGCAAGCAAAAACTTAAGCAAATTGCAAGCTGGAAGAAGATTCTTCTTCATAACAGAAAAACTCAAACTTTTCAGAATTTCAGCCCAACAGACCAGGTTGAGTACATTTAAAATTTCACATACTTAATGTCACTGTTCATGGACAGTACTGACATTTTAAATCAATTATCAGTCTGTAGATTTTTCTATATATAAAGAAAGAAAAAGAAACTGTACAGGAATAAAATCCAAATTATTGAGTTGTTAAGGTACAATATACTTACACATGGGAAACCCAGAAGAAGCTCCTTTTTTATTTATTTATTTTTTATTTTTTGACAGGCAGAGTGGACAGTGAGAGAGAGAGACAGAGAGAAAGGTCTTCCTTTTTGCCGTTGGTTCACCCTCCAATGGCCGCCGCGGTCGGCGCGCTGCGGCCGGCACACCGCGCTCATCCGATGGCAGGAGCCAGGTGCCAGGTGCTTTTCCTGGTCTCCCATGGGGTGCAGGGCCCAAGCACTTGGGCCATCCTCCACTGCACTCCCGGGCCACAGCAGAGAGCTGGCCTGGAAGAGGGGCAACCAGGACAGAATCCGGCGCCCCAACCGGGACTAGAACCCGGTGTGCCGGCGCCGCAAGGCAGAGGATTAGCCTGTTGAGCCACGGCGCCGGCCAGAAGAAGCTCCTTGATCCTAGGTTTGGCTTGTCCTAACCCTGACTGTTACAGCCATTTGAGTAGTGAGTTGGTGGATAGAAGATTCTCTCTCTCTCTCTCTCTGTGTGTGTGTGTGTGTCCCTCTGTCTCTGTAACTCTGCTATTCAAATAAATAAATAAATCTTTAAAACAGAGTTTAGTTCTTTCCTCCATGTTTTGGGTACTATGCTATACAGACCAATGCTGGTTAATTTAAGAGAGAAAAAGAAATTAATTGGCAAGAGAACAGGATGTCTTACAGAATTAACAAGAATGTTAGATATCCAGGCTGCAGAAAGGTTGAGAACAAAGTACTTAGGCAGAAGAAACTAATGGAATGTTTATTTGGGCAACCACCATTAAGATGAATTAGCTCCAACACTTCTCTGCCTTTATCTCACTCATCTCCAGAATTAAATTCCCCAGAATGAGAACGGTGAGCTCCTCTCTTTTGAATCTTGTACTTGCCCTTAGCTGGGGGAAGAGAAGGGCACTGTGATGGACCTGATGACAAGAAACAGGGAGAAAATTTGTTCCCAGGGGAAAAATAGAGCCCCAATATTAGAAAGAGTGGGTGTGGGTAGTGGATGATCAAAAACAACAGAATAGTACAGAATTGGCTTTTATTTATTTTTTCCCAAAGAAACCTTTTTTTTTTAAATGAGTACAAATTTCATAAGTACAACTTTAGGAATATAGTGATTCTTCTGCCCATACCCACCTTCCTGCCCTGATTCCCACCCCAGGCCCTCCTCTTTCTCCCATTCCCTGTCCCATTCTCCATTAAGATTCATTTTCAATTAACTTTATATACGGAAGACCAAATCTATACTAAGTAAGATTTCAACAATTTGCGCACACGTGCACATGAATACACACACACACATAGTTTGAGAACAAGATTTACAGTTAATTCTCACAATACAACTCATTGAGGACAGAGGTCCTGCATAAGAAGTAAGTGCACAGTGACTCATTTTGTTAATTTAACAATTAACACACTTATGTAGGACATCAGTGATCACCTGAGGCTCTTGACATGAGCTGCCATGGCTATGGAAGCCTTTTGAATACACAGTCTCTGTCAGTATTTAGTCAAGGCCATAAGCAAAGTGGAAGTTCTCTCCTCCCTTTAGAGAAAAGTACATCCTTCTTTGATGGCCACTTCTTTCCACTGGTGTCTCTCTCAAAAAGATCCTTCATGTTGAACATTTTTTTTTGACACAGTATCTTGGACTTCCATGCCTGAAATGCTCTCATGGGATTTTCAGCCAGACCAGAATGCCTGAAAAGCTGATTCTGAGGTCAGAGTGCTGTTTAAAGCGATTGTCATTCTGAGTCTGCTGTCTGGACTGCTTCCCATGTTGGAACATTCTGTCCTTTTTAATTCTATCTATTATTAATACCAGATTTTGGATCTTATTTATATGATTCCTTTAACACTTAATCCTATCTATATGGTCATTTTAGCACTTAATATGTTCACTTTAGCACTTAAAATGGCATTTTTACCACCCAGCTTAATGGGATTTGGGGTGCCATGGTAAGTTTTAAAACTGTGCCTTTAGAAGGAAGTCTATAGGAATGTATGCACAACTACAGAGCTTTAGAGTTATAAAATTCATCCCCTCTCTCTTATTCTCACTCTTATTTTTTATTGAGGTCTATTTTCAATTGACTTTATACACATATGATTAACTCTATGTCAAGAGTTAAACAAATAGTATGAAGAAGAGAAAAAAAAAAAAACTGTTCCTTGACAGTCAAGACAAGGGCTATTCAAGTCATTGCTTCTCAAAATGTCAATTTCACTTCTACATATTTCCTTTTAGGTGCTCTATTAGTTCTCACAAATCAGGGAGAACATATGGTATTGGTTCATTTGGGACTGACTTATTTCACTAAGTATGATTCATCCATTTTGTTGCAAATGACCGGATTTCATTTTATCACTGTGTAGTATTCCATAGAGTACATATCTCATAATTTCAGTCTTCAGTTGATGGGCATTTAGGTTGATTTCATGTGTTAGCTATTGTGAACTGAGATGCAATAAGCACGGGGGTACAGATAACTCTTTTATTTGCTGATTTCATTTCCCTTGGGTAAAATCCCAGGAGTGGGATGATTGGGTCATATGGTAGGTCTATATTCTGATTATTGAGGTATCTCCAAAATCTCCAAACTGTCTTCCATAGTAGTTTTACCAGTTTACATTCCCACCAACAGTAGATTAGATTACCTTTCTCCTCACATCCTCTCCAGCACTTGTTGTTTGTTGATTTCTCTATGAAAGCCATTCTAAATGGGGTGCGGTGAAACCTCATTGTGGTTTTGATTTTCATTTGCCTGACAGCTAGTAAACTTGAACATTTTTTTCATGTGTTTGTTGGCCACTTGGATTTCCTCTTTTGAAAAATGTCTGTTTAAGTCCTTGGCCCATCTATTAAGTGGGTTGTTTGTCTTGTTGTTGTGGAGTTTCTTGATCTCATCATATATTCTGGTTATTAATCTTTTATCAGTTGCATAGCTTGCAAGTAATTTCTTCCAATCTGTTGGTTGCCTCTTCACTTTCATAAGTGTTTCTTTTGCAGTACAGAAGTTTCTCGGTTTGATGTAATCACATTTATAAATTTTGGCACTGATTTCCTTTGCCTCTGGGGTCTTTTCCAGGAACTCTGTCTGTGCCAGTGTCTTGCAGGGTGTCCTCAATGTTCTCTAATAATTTGATGATATCAGGTTGTAGATTTAGGTCTTTAATCTATTCTGAATGGATTCTTTTGTAAGGTATAAGGTAACAGTCTTGCTTCATTCTTCTGCATGTGAAAATCCAGTTTTTCAGGAACATTTGTTGAAGAGACTGTCCTTGCTCCAGGAATTGGTTTTAGCTCCTTGTTCAAATATGAGTTGGTTATAGATGCTTGGATTTATTTCTGGAGTTTCTATTCTATTCCATTAGTGTATCTATCATTTTTTTAAGATTTTATTGATTTATTTGAAAGGTAGAATTACAGACAGTGAGAGGGAGAGACAGAGAGAAAGGTCTTCCCTCTGTTGGTTCACTCCCCAAATGGCCCGCAATGGCCGGAGCTATGCTGATCTGAAACCAGGAGCCAGGTGCTTCTTCCTGGTCTCCCATGTGGGTGCATGGGCCTAAGCATTGGGCCATCCTCCACTGCCTTCCTGGGCCACAGCAGAGAGCTATATTTGAAGAGGAGCAGCCTGGACTAGAACTGGTGCCCATATGGGATGCCGGCACCTCAGGTGGAGGGTTAACCTACTGTGCTATGGTGCTGGCCCCTCCATCTGTTTTTTACCAGTATCAGGGTGTTTTAATTATAACTGCCTTGAGGTATGTCTTGAAAACTGATATTGTGATGCCTTTGGCTTTGTTTTTGTTGTATTAGATTGCTTTAGCTAGTCAATATGTCCTGCGTTTCCATATGAATTTCAGCATCATTTTTTCTAGATCTGGGAAGAATATCTTTCGTATTTTGATTGGTATCAATTTGAATCTGTCAATTGCTTTCAGAAGAATGGAAATTTATGTTATATTGATTTTTCTAATCCATGATCATGGAAGATTCTTCCTTTAATGTATCTTTTTCTATTTCTTTCTTTAACTTTTGTAGTTCTCATTGTAGAGATCTTTGACATCCTTGGTTAAATTCGTTCCAAGGTATTTGATTATTTTTGTAGCTGTTGTGAATTGGATTGATCTTAGAAGTTCTTTCTCACCCATGCATTGTCTGTGTATACAAAGGCTGTTTTTTGGGAGGTATTGATTTTATATCCTGCTCCTTTACCAAACTCTTCTGATTTCCAATAATCTCTCAGTGGAGTCTTTTGGATCATTTATATATAGAATCATGTCATCTGCAAATAGGGGTAGTTTGACTTCCTCTTTTCAATTTGAATCCCTTTGATTTCTTTTTCTAGTCTTATTGCCCTTGCTAAAACTTCCAGGAATATATTGAATCACAATGGTGACAATGAAGATCCTTGTCGGTCTGGATCTCAGTGGGAATGCTTTCAACTTTTCCCCATTCAATGTGATGTTGGCCATAAGTTTGTCATAAGTTGTTGAGGATTGTTCTTTCTATACCCAATTTGCTTAGAGATTTCATCATGAAAGGATGTTATATTTTATCAGATGCTTTCTCTGCATATATTGAGATAATCATATGGTTATTATTCTTCAGTTTGTTAATGTGATGTATCACAGTGATTGAATGGCAAATGTTGAACCATCCCTGCATAAAAGGGGTAAATCCCACTTGGTCTGGGTGAATGATCTTTCTGACATGTTGTTGGATTCAACTGGCCAGAATTTTGTTGAGGACTTTTGCATCTATTTTCATCAGGGAAATTGTTCTGTAGTTATCTTTCTCTGTTGAGACTTTTCTGGGTTTAGGAATTAAGGTGATGCTGGCTACATAGAAAGAGTTTGGGAAGATTCCCTCCCTTTCAATTGTTTTGAATAAATTGAGAAAATTTGGAGTTAGTTCTTCTTTAAATGTCTGGTAGTTATCAGTAGTGAAGCCATCTCGTCCTGGGCTTCTATTTGTTTGGAGGGTTTTTAATAATTATTCAATTTCAGTCTTGGTAATGGCTCTGTTTAGGTTTTTTGTGTCTTCATGGCTCAGTTTAGGTAGGTTGTATGTGTCCAGGAATCTATCCATTTATTCTAGGTTTCCCAGTTTGTTGGCATACTGCCCTTTGTAGTAATTTCTGATTTTTATTTCTGTTGTGTCTGTGGTTACATTTTCTTTTTCATCACTAATTTTATTGATTTGGTCTTTCCTTTTGTTGGTTAGTTGGGCCAGTGGTGCACCAATTTTGTTTGTTTTTTCTAAAATCCAGCTCTTCGTTTTGCTGATCATTTGTATTTCTTTGATTCGGTTTTGTTGATTTCTTCTCTAATTTTAATCATTTCTTTTCTAGTAGTTTTGAGTTTGGTTTTGAAATGCATTGATAACTCATTTATTTGCTGCCTTTCCAATTTCTTGATGTAGACACCAATTGCTATAAACTTTCCTCTTAACACTGCTTTTGCTGTATCCTGTAAGTTTTTATATATTGTATTGTCATCTACACTTGTTTCCAGGTTTTTAAAAATTTCTCCTATGACCCACTATTCATTCAGGAGCGTGTTGTTCAGTCTGCATGTGTTTGCATATGTTTGTTCTAGAGATTCCTGAGTTGCTGATTTCCAGCTTCATTTCATTGTGGTCCATCCAAGAAGATGCATGGCGTGATTTTGATTACTTTGAATTTTCTGATACATGCCTTATGGCCTAGCATGTGGTCAATGCTAGAGAAAGTTCCATGCATTGTTGAGAAAAATGTTTATTTGTGGCTATAGGGTGGAAGGCTCTGTAGATATCTGTTAGGTCCTTTTGGTCCATAGTGTTGATTAATTCTGTTGTTTCCTTGTTGATTTTCTGTCTGGTTCATCTGTCCATTGCTGAAAGTATGGTCTTGAAGTGCCCCATCACTATTGTATTTGAGTCTATTTTACATCTGTTAACATTGCTTTTAGATAGCCAGGTGACCTATAATTAAGTGCATATACATTTATAATAGTCATATCATCCTGTTGAATTGATCATTTAATCAATATAGCACCCTTCTTTGTCTCTTTTAATAGGTTTTGTGTTAAAGTCTTTTTTTGATATTAGGATAGCTACATCAGCTCTTTTTTTCTTTCTGTTAGCGAGGATTATCTTCTTCTAGTCTTTCACTTTCAGTCTGCATGCATCTATGTTGGTAAGATGTGTTCCTTGTAGGCAGCAAACAGGTTTTCTTTTTTAATCCATTCAGCCAATCTGTGTCTTTTAACTGGAGAGTTGAAACCATTTACATTCAGGGTGACTATTAAGTGCTGACTTTGCCATGCCATATTTCTGTTAATAGTCCTAATATTTCAATTTGTGTTACCATTGTACTTTTACTGGGTCATTTTATGCATTCATCTTTTTTCATAGTGCTGTTCCTGTTTCTGTGTTTCTGTGTTTAGCACATCCTTGAGCATCTTTTGTAGGAAAGAGCAGGTAGTTACAAGTTCTTTCAGTTTCTGTTGGTTGTGGAAGATCTTTATTTTTCCTTCATTCATAAATGAGAGCTTTGCAGGGTACAATACTCTGGGTTGACAGTGTTTTTCTCCTAGGACTTGTAACATATCCCGCTATTCTCTCCTTGCCTTTAGAGTTTCTGATGAAAGTCTGCAGTGAGTCTAACTGGGTTTCCTCTGAATGTGATTTGGCATTTCTCTTGTGCACATTTTAAGATCTTTTCTTCATGTTTTACTGTGGAGAGTTTTACTACAATGTGTCGTGGTAAAGATCTTTTCTGATTGTGTCTGTTGGGAGTTCTGTCTATTTCTGGTACTTGGATGTCTCTCCAGGTCTGAGTGAGGGCTGGGGAGGGAGGTGGACAGGAGTCGCCCAACCTCTCTGTTTGTTCCTCTATACCTTTTCTTTTTTCCCACATGGAACTTCAAAACCAGTTCACCAAGCTGTCCTTCTCACTGCTGTTTGCAGCTACATGGACCCGTGATCTCCCATCTCACCTGGTCTGCTGGGGGCTGGCACCAACCTCCCCAGTCTGAGCTTCCACTGCTTCCCTTTCTTATTTGTGCTTTCGGTGTGGACCTGCCCAGTCTCTGTTGCTCTCCTGGGCTTCCTGTTGAGAATTCCCCACGACTCTATCTCTGGCATGTATCTTCTCTCCTTTTTAACTCTGTATTTTGCCCCACATGACTTGGATCGTCCGGTTGCTGTAACGCCATCTTGGGACTAATCAGCATTACCTTTTAGACTCAGTGCATATCCTTTCCCTGTTGCTACAGGTCTGCTGACACTGGTCAGGAACAAAGGCTTTCATGATAATAATGGAGATTTAGAACTAGTAATAAATAGTGGAGTATGTGCTATTGCTGGCACATGTTTCACTGCAGCTGCAGAGAATGAATTAATTTATCTTTGCTACCAGAATTTCCCTGAAAATAAAAACACTTTTAAATGCAAGCAGCAATCAACATCCCCACCCCATTCAGATGAAGAGAAACTCAAGGTAAGGTAGAATGCTATCACAATAGTTCTTGTCATATTCAAGTGTGTTCTCCCACTTACAGGTGCAGAAGACTTATGATTAAGAGAAGAGAATTATAAATGAGTTCTGTGTCTTTCTTTGGCTCAAGATGCATCCCCCTAAGAAGGTATTTATTAATAACAAAATGTTTAATGAATGTGCATAATGTACGAAGAAAGAGGTGTGAGTGCTTAATATGTATTATACTATATAATCAGCAAAGAAAGCAAATATTTTGTTAGCATCTAGAGTCAAGTTCATGAAACTGAACATGGAGTTAGAGCAGTGATCTTGTTCAGGCTGTTTTCTTCATCCCTTTGCAGTGGACCATGAAATGCATACCCTAGAGCTTCCTTCAGGATTGACAGGCTTACTCCTCATCTCAGGTAGTACTGCAGGCTGGTAACCCTTGTTGATCAGCTCTCTCTGGAAATTCATGTCAGCTAAAGCAATCAGCTGTGATCACTGACAGATCATGTCCAATGAGTAAACTGACAATATAGGGGTACAAAGGCCTGCAGAACTCATCAGCATGCAGCCACAGAAAAGGCATTTGTTCATAAAACAATAATCACATATTTAATGAGTACATGTAGCCCATGGTACAAAAGTCTAAGTGATCAATATATATTATGCCATGTAATCATCAAAAAAGCATTCAAGGTTTTCTTAACAGCTAGAGTCAAGTTCACCCCAATTTGGAAAACTCTTCAGGATCATTCCAGCTTCGGCAGTGCCATCTGAAAGACTGGCCATGACCTTTTCAGAGACCACATCCCAGCACAATTTGCCCCCTGTCCAACGATGCCTTCCCTTCTCCAACAGATGTGTTGATATAGAGAATACTTCTTGCATATTAACTTATTTCCTTGGGGAATCTGACCTGTACAACCATTAGGTTGGGATTCTAGTCACAGAGATTTTGTGTCTGCATGGCAGGGCCATTTCTGCCTGCATGGCAAATATGGAACTTGAGATGGTCTCTTGGCCACCTCCAACTCTGCTGCCCTCTCCTAGCCAAGCCCAAGCTATTTCTCATTGCAGGACAGTGTGTACATTCACACTGCCAACACTATTACATCCACTTGGCTCAGGTCTCAGGAAAGATCCCTGACAGGGATTCAGGGAATGTGGAACCCATTCTGGGGCAGTTGCTTTGTCATTGTGAGGTCACAGGCCAGCAGGCTGTGAACTCAAACTCTGGAGTCAGGGGCAGGAGAGGCTCATAGTTTCTACTTGTAAGATGACTATGCTGGAGTAAATAATCTCTGAAGTCTTAGCTTACAAATTCTGTTACTTTATAAAAACAAGAATGCATATGCATATGTAATGCACTGAATCTTAGTTTTTATTTTCTGTAAAATGGGATGAAACTTAGCTGTAAAGGTGAATGCAAGTATCTGATAACACAAGTGATCTCCAACTTGGTATGATTCAACTTACAATGGTGCAAAAACCAGATATGTTCAGTAGAAACCATACTTCAAATTTTGGACTTTGATATTTCCTGGGTTAGCCTTACAGGTGATACTGGATAGCAACAAGAGCCGAATTCCTAGCCAGTCCTGTGGTTACAAGGGAAAACAACTGGTACTCTGTGTAGTACACTATGTTGCCAAGCTGTGATGTTGGGTAGATTAGGTGCAGTGAATGGATTTTCAGTCTAGATATTTTCAATTTATGATGGGTTTACTGGAACATAACCTCATTGGAAGTCAAGTTGTGCTTTACAACCTGTGAGATGTAAATAAAAGTCATTGCTACATTCATAAAGTCCCTTTTTTCCCATTCAAAGAGAGCAAAAATGTTTTTTAATGTTCTACAGTAGTTACTGATTCATTCGTTCACCTATAGACTAAAAAAGGGCGAGCATTTGGCTTAATGGTGAAGATTCCGGATAGGACACCTGCAACCCACATCAGAGAACCTGGGCACAGTATCCAACTCCAGCTCCTAATTTCAGCTCCCTGCCAGTGTAGACCCTGGGAGCTAACAGATTATGGCTCAAGTCATCATCAGTTCCTGCCTCCCATGTTAGAGATCTGGATCAATTTCTGCCTTCCATTGCATGCGTTTGAGGGGTGACCTAGCAGATGGGAGGGAGTTCTCTCTCTCTCTCTCTCTCTCTCTCTCTCTCTCTCTCTCTGCTACTCAAATAAATTTTTAAAAAAATAAACAGAAATGGATAAATAACTTGGATCAATATTTACTTACATTTCAAAAGACATATATGAGATTGCTTCAAAAAGTTCATGGGAAAATGGAATTAAACATTTATTTTGGTACAAAAACTTTTTGAAATACATGAATCATTTCATGAAACACATGTAATATTTGAAGATACCTCAAATTCATAGTTTTCAACGTTTTTGGTGCCAGAATAAATATCTTTTAAGTCCATTTCCTATGAAAAACGTTTAGATTATCTTGTAGTCCTGTGACCTAAAAGCAATGTTTCAGTCATAGTTGGTGCATAAAAACTCATGTCTTGTATTTCTGAAGGCATTTTCACATAATGGCTACTTATAAGCTACTCATCTCCATACATAAAAAACTCCAGCATTAATCATAGAAAGTTTTTTTTGAAGATTGTTTATTTGAAAGGCAGAGTTACAGAGAGGCTGAGGCCATGGCACGCGTGAGAGAGATAGAGATACCTTCCATCCACTGGTTCACTTCCCAAATGGCTGCAATGGCCAGAGCTGGGCCAATCTGAAACCAGGAGCCAGGAGCTTCTTTCGAGTCTCCCACATAGGTGCAGGGGCCCAAGACTTGGGCCATCTTCCACTGCTTTCTCACACCATAATAGAGAGCTGGATCTGAAGTGAAGCAGCAGGGTCGCCAACCGACACCATAGGGGATACCAACACCGCAGATGGCAGCTTTACCCACTATACCATAGCACCGGTGCCGTGGAAAGATTTTTTTTTAATGTTGTCATGCCATTACACTGGGCTAACATTCAAAATTTTGGGAATAAGCAATATCACCCTTTGGGGAGCCTTTCAACTCCATGTTTGTTTTAAAAGAGCACTGAAATTTTGAGAAATGGCACTGGATTAATTTCACTTCTAGCTACTTCTCCCTTGTCCTCTCACTCTCATAAAAAAACCCAAGCCTACACAGATATCTTACAGAGCCTGTCTCTTGCTTTTGCTCTTGCAAATTACCTTGATATAGACCACCATTTCTTTACTACCCACATGTGCAAGTTGAGTATGGTGAATTTTCCATCACAATTCATTTCTCGTTCATTTTGTCTCCCTCAGCACGCATCAGGGAACACTGGCAGGAAGGACAGGTGTTGAGAGATTGGGACATGTCTGACCAGATTTTTACATGCAATATGAAGGCATGGACTGAGCTATTGCATTATACCAGCCACAGCTTTCTTCATAGCCTCAGTGGAACACAATCGAAGGGTTTGTTCATGCTGCAGAGGGCAGATTCCTATCCAATGGATAGATTTCCCCTACAGCTGAACTTCTCAGAGGATCATGGCTCCCCTTGGCTTCTCAGCTTTCTTTTTGTGTATTTTGAAATGAGTAACTGTTCATCTTTTCAAAGCATTCTTCCCATCTGCTCCTTGAAAAGGTGTCTGACTAAATTGCATTCGTGACACATGCTGACTGCAAACTAATAAAAGAATAACCAGATAAGTAATAAGTAGGTTTTTAATCGAAGACTATATTGAACTGGAGATAGTAAAATCCTGCATAACTATCTGCAGATGCTAAAAATCTATAAAGCAATAGCCTGGGTCAGATGGTTTACCTCCCTAATATATTAGCCTTTGTTTTGCCTATAGTTTTATTATTAAACTTAATAAACTATCAATTTTATTATGTACAGTACATAACTCCTGAAGTTTTACTGTAGGAACTATAATTCTGACATAGGTGAGACTAAAGAAATCATTTCATGGGTAGATATTTTTAAATAGGAAGAATGTTAAAAATACATTCTTTGAAAAATTTTATTTTCATTAATCAATTTGACTTTTGGAAAAAGTTGAAGAAGTCATTGAAAATAAAATTTTAACTCCCAAATCCTTATTGTGGTATCTCCTCTGTTATGAACTTAAAAGGATCTTTGAAACATCTAGGTGTCTCACCAGTAAAATTATTATGATTTTAACAAAATCAGTGTGGAATGAAACCAAAAGGAAAAGATGGATTATAAGGAAAAGTGACACCTTTCACATTAGCCCAAGCTTTTTGTAGAAACTGGTTGAAAATGCTATAGATGAGAGAAAATATCTCAAAGACCTTTGGGACCTTAATGCATTTTGCAGACTCTCTCTCTGAGATTAAGCTGGTGATTTTGGCATGGAAGTGTCTGATATGGATTACAAAAGAGCAGTTTGCTGCCATTTTGCTTAGTGTTACTCTTAAGAATGCTGGCGCTGCGGCTCAATAGGCTAATCCTCTGCCTGCGGTGCCGGCACACCGGGTTCTAGTCCTGGTCAGGGCACTGGATTCTGTCCCAGTTGCCACTCTTTCAGGCCAGCTCTCTGCTGTGGCCCAGGAGTGCAGTGGAAAATGGCCCAAGTGCTTGGGCCCTGCACTCGCATGGGAGACCAGGAGAAGCACCTGGCTCCTGCCTTCGGATCAGCGTGGTGCGCTGGCCTTAGTGGCCATTGAGGGGTGAACCAACAGCAAAGGAAGACCTTTCTCTGTGTGTCTCTCTCTCTCTCACTGTCCATTCTGCCTGCAAAAAAAAAAAAAAAAAAAAGAATGCTTAGTTAAAAGTGGGTTAGCTTGGCTTGAAATCTAGCTTGACCAGCCAAAGCCAGAAAAATTATCAATGTGGCAGTAGACTGCTGCAAAGAGAGGCTTGAGTTCATTTAATTCTATCCTCAGGACCATCAATGTTAAGTAGAATGGCTGAAACTGGCTCCAGTTCCTTGGTTTAGGGCTACCCACATTAACCTAAAGAACAGATAATTAGATGAAAATCAATGACACATTTTTCTTTTTTAAAACTATTTTCATTTTCAAACAATTTGCATATTGTAACTATTGAGCTGACAATTTAAATTTTTGAAAATGAATGTTTCAATTTCACTCATGATATTTTGAGATTTGATGATCATGTACAGCCCTTGTCTCTACTGTTCAACATTATGATACATTATGATTTAGAAAGACAAAAAGTCCAAACTGCAAACTAAAGTTCCTTTTTTATCTTCTTTTTGGAAGACATAGGACTGACTCATCTTCCATGGGTCATACACATTAATTTGTTTCTTATTTATTAACAAAAGATGATTTTCCTATTTTACAACTTATTTTTAGTATCCTTTTGACCTGTGACAAATGGCAATGGGTGGTGACTCTGCTAAACTCAAGATTGAGATGGCAATAAAATTGTCTTTTTGAGTGAAATGCTAAGCGATTATGAACCATATAAGTGAGCAGGAATATGACAGAATGGTCATGTGCATCTGGGAAAATTAGCTAGAGTTCACTCTAGGTTCCCAGCTACCAGTCAGGAAAGTAGGGTAGGCATCTTTGCAAAACCATCATTGAGGATGTTAACTCAGTCCACAAATAATTCCTCAAGAAGGGCATAGTGTGCCACACTGAATGAACTGTTATCACCATGGGTCAAACTGGGATGAGGCTGGACCTGGAATGCGTTAGAGCACTGTAGTCAGCATTCAGGACATTGTCTAGTTCAAGGACAGGGAGCCTGGGGAAGGTCTCTAAGAGGACGATTAATAGTACAGAAATGAGAAGGGTTTAGCAAAAGATGTTGCCTCAAGTGTCAAACTGAAAGACGGTATATGGCTACTGGGAAACACAAAAGATGAGGAGAATCCAGAATTTGCATAGGAGTGAATATGATTTTCATTTCATTAAATTAAAGAAATAGAATGGGGGCCAGCGCCGTAGCTCACTAGGTTAATCCTCTGCCTGCAGCGCCGGCATCCCATATGGACGCTGAGTTCTAGTCCTGGTTGCTTCTCTTCCAGTCCAGCTCTCTGCTGTGGCCCGGGAGGGCAGTGGAGGATGGCCCAGGTGCTTGGGCCCCTGTACCTGTGTGGGAGACCAGGCATCAGCACCTGGCTTCTGGCTTCAGATTGGCGCAGCACTGACTGTGGCAGCCATTTGGGGAGTAAACCAATGGAAGGAAGACCTTTCTCTCTGTCTCTCTCTCTCACTGTCTGTAATTCTACCTGTCAAATAAATAAAAAAAAAAGAAATAGAATGGAGAAACACTTATTAGTACTTATGAAAGCTGATAATAAGTTTTTAACTTTTATTTAATGAATATAATTTCCAAAGTACTGCTTATGGATTACAATGGCTCCCCCCAACTTCCGTCCCACGCGCAACCCTCCCCTCTCCTGCTCCCTCTCTCCTTCTGTTCACATCAAGATTCATTTCCAATTCTCTTTATATACATAAGATCAGTTTAGTATATATTAAGTAAAGATTTCAACAGTTTGCATCCACACAGAAAGTGAAAAAATACTGTTTGAGTACTAGTTATAGCATTAAATCACAATGTACAGCACATTAAGGACACATAAGTCTACTTTTTTACACACTATCTTATAGGATTTTCTGGCAGACCAATCACAATGAACTTTTAAAATTAATTATATGTTAAAATGACATAGGAAAGTAAAATGTTTGTCATTTTACATGTGTATTCCCCCACCATACCCCAAAATGTTCCCATTGGTCCTACAAATTTAATAACAGTTGCAGGTACAACTGATCCTAGGATAGTTACAATACAGATTACTATATTAAAAGCTCTGAAAAATGTCATGGAAAAGAAACATTTTTAGCTTGCTTTTAAAGATTTATTTATTTATTTATTTGAAAGGCGAGGAGGGGGAGGGGAAAGAGAAAGAGAGAGAAATCTTCCAACTTACATTGGCTGGTTCACTCCCCAAATGGCCAACAGCCAGGGCTGAGCCAGGTTGAAGCCATTAGCCAGGAATTCCATCCATGTCTCTCACATGAATGACAGGGATCCAAACACCATGGCAAAAATATGCTGGCTTTCCAGGCACATTAGACGGAAGCTGTATTAGAAACAGAGTAGCTGGGACTTGAATCAGCACTTCAGTATAGGCTACTAGCATTTCAAGTGGCAACTTAACAGAATATACCACAAGACCAGTCCAAAAACCTGATTAACCTTGACTCCAAGTAGTCTAATTTTTTTTTCTATCATCTATCAAAGGATGCTGTTTACCCAAACTTTTGCTACCATCCTACAAAGTGTTTTTACCCTGCAAAAAGCTATTTATATATCAATTGATGAAAGATGGATTTCTCGTAATGATAGGACTAAGTCAAAGGGATCACATACACAAGACTAGTGTCTGCAAATACTAACTGATACAATAAAAAAGGGAGAGAACGATCCAACATGGGAAGTGGGAAAGACAGCAGACTCATAGAATGGCAGATGTCCTAAACAGCAATCTGGCCTCAGAATCAGCCCTTAAGGCATTCAGATCTGGCTGAAAAGCCCCTGAGAGTATTTCAGGCATGGAAAACCAAGACTCGCTGGCAAAAAAAAAAATGACCTAAATGAAAGATTTCTGCAAGTGAGATCCCAGAGGAAAGAACAGGTCATCAAAGAAGGAGGTACCTTTCTCTGAAGGGAGGAGAACTTCCATTTGGACTATGACCTTGTCTAAATATGATCAGAGTTGGAGAACTCAAAAGGCCTACACAGCCTTGGCAACTCATGACAAGAGCCTAGGGTGATTACTGATGCCATAAACAAGAGTGTCAATTTGTTAAGTCAACAACAGGAGTCACTGTGCACTTACTCCTCATATAGGATCTCTATCTTTAATGTGCTGTATTTATTTTTATTTTTTTATTTTTGACAGGCAGAGTGGACAGTGAGAGAGAGAGACAGAGAGAAAGGTCTTCCTTTGTCGTTGATTCACCCTCCAATGGCCACTGCAGCTGGCGCGCTGTGGCCAGCACACCGTGCTGATCCGAAGGCAGGATCCAGGTGTTTATCCTGGTCTCCCATGTGGGTACAGGGCCCAAGCACTTGGGCCATCCTCCACTGCACTCCCTGGCCACAGCAGAGAGCTGGCCTGGAAGAGGGGCAACCGGGACAGAGCGGTGCCCCAACCGGGACTAGAACCCGGTGTGCCGGCGCTGCAAGGCGGAGGATTAGCCTGTTGAGCCACGGCGCCTGCCTGTACATTGTGATTTAATGCTATAACTAGTACTGAAACATTATTTTACACTTTGTGTTTCTGTGTGGGTGCAAACTGTTGAAAGCTTTTCTTAATATATGCTAAATTGATATTCTGTATATAAAGATAATTGAAAATGAATCTTGATGTGAATGGAAGGGGAGAAGTAGTGGGAGAGGGGAGGGTTGTGGGTGGGAGGGAAGTTATGGGGGGGGAAACCATTGTAATCCATAAGCTGTACTTCGGAAATTTATATTTATTAGCTAAAAGTTAAAAAAAAAGTTCAGGGATGAAAGGAAGGAAGGAAGGAAGGAAGGAAGGAAGGAAGGAAGGAAGGAAGGAAGGAAGGAAGGAAGATGGATTTCCAATGGGTACCAAGGGAAATCAAAAGTTTGGTGTGGTATATTCTCAAAATTTTAAGGCCTTGTCTAGATCGATGATTTACTTCATTGCTTCTTTGTGTCGCCTTAAATTTATATATATGAAAGTGAGAGTTTGGCTTTGGGAGTTGGTGATCATTCATTTTGTGAGTATGATAATTATTTTTATAAGCATTTACTGTATTCCAAACACTGTTTGAAGCTTTTAAATGTATCATTTTGTATCATTTTATTTAATACTCACAGCAAGATCCTTGGAGGCAGGTACTATTATAAGCTTCATTCTACAGATCAGAAAAGTGAAGCACAGAGAGCTTGAGTGATTGGACCAAGGTGACCCAGTGTCACAGCTGGGAATAGAACCTAGAGTGTTTGATTCTATCCTAGCCACTTAAAACCACCATGTTACCTTGGCTTCCTCCTCCAAGTCACAATGCAACACCCAAGAGAAAGCCAACTGTCAAGTGACCATCACTATGAGACATAGGGGCCATGGAGTATGGTAATTCACTCAATGTCCCTAAGAACAATGAAGAAAAGATGGAGACATACATCTGCTAAGAAATATCCAAGTGGCAAACCAAACCTTTTATCATGGCAGATTGTTTTTTAACCAAAGCAATGGAGAGCATGTTAGGGCAAATCAGACTATATAGTTAAAAAAAAAAAGCAATTTCTAGTGACTTCATAGATCATTTGTTTCAAGCATTGTTTCACTGTCTCCAAGTTGACACCCAAGTCCTATTACATCTTAGCAGGAATCTTAGCACAGTCAGACCTTTCATGGTCCTCTCATGTACTCCTCCTGTGTCCTTGTGATCTATTTATTCCTGCAGGGTAGTCAGAGTGAAACTCCACAGCCTAGATCAAACTGGGAAAGGCTGGCAATGTGGCGTAAAGGTTGTTAAGCTACTGTCAGCATCCCATAGGGGTATTGGTTAAAGTCCTGGTTGCTCCACCTCAATTCAGCTCTCTGCTAATGCGCTTGGGAGAGTGGCCAAAGATGGCCCAAGTTCTTGGGTCCCTGCATGCATGTGGACCCAAGTTCCCACATCCTGTCTTCCTGGCGCAGCCCTGGCCATTTGAGGGAGTGAACCAGTGGATGGAATATCTCTCTGTCTCTCCTCTCTCTCTCTCTATAACTCTGTCTTTCAAATAAGTAAAATAAGTCTTTTTAAAAAATTGTGGAATTCCCCTGTTCAAGGTTCTCCAGTGGCCCTCATCTTAGAGTAAATCAAAGCTTCTGGAAAAGCCCTGGGAGACCCTACATATTCTATCCTTGCTCCTCTGTACTTTCACCTCCTACTAGTTTCCTTGATCTCTCTGCTCCAAGCACACTGACCCCTTAGCTTGGTGTTTGTCCAACAGTTGCCTCTGCCTGAGCACTCTAGCTTCATAGGTCCATATATCTCCTTCCCTCCTTCAGTAAGGTCTATGCTCAAATACTAACTCTGGGAAATGTCTCTCATATATGTGTATAGGACAGCAGTCCCAGTATCTTCCTACATTCTCCCCTTGGCCTCCTGTAATTCTTTTTTCATAGCACTAATATTACAGTTCTTGGCATCATTTTATGTACAGTCATGTTCCAAATAATGATATTTCAGTCAGTGAGGGGCCACATAGAGAGTAGCTGCCCCATAGGAGTGTAAAGGAGCTGAAAACCTTCTGTCATTTGATGGAGACATCATAGCTATTGTAACATCACACTGTGATATATGAGTCAGGTGTTTGTGATAATATTGGTGTAAACAAACCTACTGTGCTGTCAGTAAAAAGAGTAAGGTAAGGTTAACTTATCAAAGAAAGAAATTTCTAAGATAAATTTAGTGTAGCTTGAGTGTATGGTGTTTGCAAAGTCATGGACAGTAGCATTCTAGGCTTCACATTTCACCACCACCCCCACTCCCTCACTCACCCAGAGCAACTTCCAGTTTTGTAAGCTGCATTCAATTGTACCATTTGTAAATCTTTTATATTATTTTTTCAATGCACCTTTTCAATGTATAGATCTACTTAGATACACAAATACTTATCATGATGTTATAACTGCCTGCATTATTCACTACAGTAGCATAGCATATGGGTTTGTGGCCCAGGAGTGATAGGCTAGATTAGACAGCCTATGTGTAGAGTAGGCTATACCATTTTGGCTTGTGTACATGTACTCTGTGATGCTTGCACAATGGAATTGCCCAATGATGCATTTCTCAGGATGTGTCCCCATCATTAAGCAACATATGACTGCAAATGTTTATTCATTATCTTCCTATTATGAAATTATAGGTTCTAGGGGGGCAGGGAATTGGTTTTCTTTAAAGTTGGAGTCTGAGTATTGAGATAAATTGCTGTCACATGATGGAGTTTACAGGAAATATTTATGTATATGCATGTTAGAGCTGGGACTTTTACCCAGCTCTATGATTCTATCACTTGAAATCATGGTGTTACCCTTTCTCCTGCAGTAGAGTAAATGCCAAACAGGTAAGTGAGCACCTCCACAGGAAGCAGGGGCCATCGAGTGTGATAATTCACCCAGGAAGTCCCATCTGGCAACTGCTCCGGTGGAGCTGACATTCTGTGGCTTACCTGAGCTGTGTAGGACTGATGAGAAGTTGAACATGGGCTGTGACTCTGTCCAGTGATCCTTCTGTTCTTCTACACTGTGTTTCCACTGCTCCTCGATAGACTCTAGTCAGGAAATAGTGATTTTTGGGACAGAAGCCTGTAGGGATTTTTTTAAAACCAGGAAATGACCTGGGGTCCAAAGTGAAGCTGGTCTCACACAAGGCACTACCAGGAATCCTGCTCTGCCAAGCTCTGACCCCTCCTTCTAAAATAGGCCATAAAATAATGGATCTGTAAACCACTCTGGGCAATTATGGCACTCCTGGAGTGAAAGTGGGCTGTCATTAGCCCTGCTTATGGAGACCAGCTTGCTGCGGTTGGCTCTCAGCCAGGTAGGGAAACTGCCTCCGATTGAGAGGACACAGGTTCAAGCGGATAATTAGGCAGGGTTTTGTGCAAGTTTGTTGATATAAATGTGCTCCAGATTAGCCTTTCCCCTCTCCAAGCTGAGTAAGGATCAGACGGAACAGGTGGTAAGCTAATGGGGAACGTGAAATTAATACTTTGTTTCCTGGTCTCTCCTTTGTTGTTTTTGTATGGAGGATTTCTTCAGAATCTTCAAACACATAGCAAGTACCTTTTTCTTCCCAGTTTTATTTAGTTTAGTCTAAAGCCTCTGGCTCAGAAGGATCTGAGCCATCCAAGTTTTAAAATGGAGTGTCAAAACTTTTGTGGGAATTGCTCTATGAATAAACATCTGGAAAATGGAACAGTTAAAAACAATATGAAGTAAAATACAAGCCTTTCAAACTAGATACTAAATACCAACCGTAGCACCTTTGTCAAACTCCAAGTGTCAGCTTGACCTTAAAGTAAGTAATTTGCCCCTGCTTGAGAATTCTGCTAGGTTAGACATTGTCTGCTACTTACGTCTTTCTAATGACAGAGCTTCTTGCCTGAGGAGTGAGAGTTTTTCATAATATTTATATCCCGGACAGATACTAAAGACCCTGCAGCATCCTTCTAGACACCAGCAGTCAGCCTATCAAGAATAAATAAATGACTGAAAGAATGAATGAATAGATCCAACCCTTTATTATAATGAGACAAATTTCCTGTCACTCTTGGACTTGAAAAATTTTCAGAATGGTTTTAGAAAGATTTGGAGACTCAGGATTTCTTCCTGCATGGAAGATCCTCAACACTGAAAAGTTCTCCTATGCTATGCATTTGTGTGTTTGTGCATATGTATGTGTGTAAGACCTAGAATCCTTCTATGAAGTTTTTTTTTTTTTATTTTGACAGGTAGAGTTATAGAAAGTGAGAGAGACTGACAGAAAGGTCTTCCTTCCATTGGTTCACTCCCCAAATGGCCACTATGGCTGGCACTGCACCAGCCCGAAGCCAGGAGACAGGTGCTTCTTCCTGGTCTCCCATGTGGGTGCAGGGACCCAAACACTTGGGTCATCCTCCACTGTACTCCTGGGCCACAGCAGAGAGCTGGATTGGAAGAGAAGCAACCAGGACTAGAACCTGGCGGCCATATGGGATGCCAGTGCATCCCATTTGGCAGAGGATTAGCCAAATGAGCCATGGCGCTGGCCCCTCTCTTAGTTTTCCAGCTCTGTGTCCTCAATGTGCACAGTCACATGATTTTCTAGTTAATTGTACACTTGCTTAAATTGTTCTATCTGTGTCTGTCTTATTTTCATATGGAAAGCACTATGGTGTGGTTAAATAAAGTAAGTCCTCTGGAGTGTTACCAGAAAGATGATAGACTGGAGAACTCCATGCCTGTATTCTTCTTGCAAATACCAAGTAAACAGCAATAAATGGGATGAAGTAGCCTTGTGGAAGTATTAGAAACCAGTTAAGAATCCTCAGCAATCAAGAAAATTCCAAAACAAGAAAAGGCCATATTCAAAATTTTATGTCACTGTTGCCCACCTTTGACCTACCCATTCCATGGTACAACATAGTGCAATTGGGAGAAAGTTGCCCAATTTATGGTTCTTCTGACAAGAAGGAAGAAAAATAATGGAACTTGCTTTCAACATTCTGGCTTATATTGAAGGTGTGGAAGGGATTGGTTTCTGCCTCATCTGGCTGGAAGTGCTAATGGGAATGACGGAATAGCTTGTGTATCAGGTTGGAGACTCTTGAGTTAATTTGTGGATGCCAGTGTTGCAGGACAGCAGATATTTCTGCCCCTGTAACACTGGCATCTCATATGAGTGTTGGTTCAAGTCCAAGCTGCTCCACTTCTAATCCAGCTCCCTGCTAATGTGGGGAAGCAGCAGAGGATGGCCCAAGTACTTGGGCCCCTGTACCCATGTAGGAGACCTAGTTGGAGCTTCAGGCTCCTGACTTCGCCCTGGCCCAGCCCAGCCATTTGAGACGTGAACCAGTGAATGGAAATCCCTCTCTCTCTTTCTCTCCCTCTCTTTGTAACTCTGCCTTTCAAATAAGTAAATATTTTCTTAAAAAATAAATAATTTGTGAGTGTTGCAGCATATGAGAGTTGCAGGGAGACTAAAGATCCATGGGACCTAGGGGAAGAGATTATGAATGGATGGATATAATAGACAACCTAAGATCCTGAGAAGAAGTCAGAATGAAGCATAGGCAAATTAGATTCTTTTTTTAAAAAGATTTATTTGTTATTTATTTGAAAGGCAGAGTTATAGAGAGAGTAGGAGAGAAAGAGATCCTCTGTCTGCTGGTTCACTCCCCAAATGGTCTCAATGGCCAGGGCTGTGACATGCCAAAGCCAGGAGCCCACAGCTTACTCTGGGTCACCCACAAGGGTGCAGGGGTCCAACCACTTTGGCCATCTTCAGTTGCCTTCCCAGGCCCATCAGTAGAGAGCCGAATCTGAAGTGGAGTAGCAGGTTCTCAAACTGGCACCCATATGGGACTCTGGCCTCACAGGCAGCTGCTTTACCCTCTACTCCAAAATGCCAGCCCTGCAAATTAGACTTCTAAAAGAAGCTATGTATAGAAAGAAACTGGGATATAGTGGAAAAATACACACATAAGCCCAAAGAAGACATATCTCTAGAAAAAGCCTGTGAGGACTTGAGCCTTCATGTCAGACTGAAGGTCTTGCTTGAGTAGAACTTGTCCTTGGAGACTAGAAGAGGTGACTACTTTTCCCAGAATCTAAATTTCGACAAAATATCACAAAGCATTCAAAGAAACAAGGAAACATGGCCCATTCAGAAGAACAAACTAAATGTACAGAAGCTGACCCTGAAGAAACACAGGCTTCAGACTTTCCTTACGAAAAACATCTTAAATATGCCCATTGAGCTAAGGGGTAATATGCACAGACAATTAAAGGAAATAATAAAAGTGATACATTAAAATAATGAGAATGTTTTAAAAGATGGATATTGCAAAAGAACAAAACAAAAATCTTGAAGGTGAAAAACACAATAACAAAATTCAAAACTTTCCTGTAGTTGACTTGTAGCTGATTTGAACTGGCAAAAAAAAAGGTCGTGGATTTGAAGACATGCCATTTGAGATGATCAAGTCTGATGAACAAAGTGAAGAAGATAAGTGAATGGTGACTTATAAAGTTTCAGAAAAAGAGAGAAAAAAGAATAATTTATTTGAATAATGCCTAAAACTTCCCAAATTTGAGGAAAGACATAAATCTGCAGATATATCTTAAGAAGCTCAATAAGCTCCAAGTATTATTGTGAAGAAGCCTACACTGAAACATAAACTGTTGAAAGCCAGGCTGAGAAAATCCTAAGAGCAGAAAGAGAAAAATGACTTGTAAAATATAAGGTTTCCGGGGATGGCGCTGTGGTGTAGTGGGTGAAGGTGCTGCCTGCAGTGCCGGTATCCCATATGGCCGCCGAATCAAGTCCCAGCTGCTCCATTTCCAATCCAGGTCTCTGCTATGGCCTGGGAAAGCCATGGAAGACGGCCCAAGTGCTCGGGCCCCTGCACCCGTGTGGGAGACCCAGAGGAAGCTCCTGGCTCCTGGCTTTGGATCTGCGCAGCTCCGGCCATTTCGGCCAATTGGGGAGTGAACCAGCGGATGGAGGATCCTTCTCTCTCTCCCTCTCTGCCTCTCCTTCTCTCTGTGTAACTCTGACTTTCAAATAAATAAATAAATCTTAAAAAAAAACAAGGGTCCCTTAATTACATGAGCAGATTTCTAAATAGAAAACTTACATAAAGCACTGAAAAAAAGTCTGTTGCTGTGAGCTATTTTCTATATTGTTACTTATTTGAAAAACAGAGTGGCAGAGAATAAGAATAAATACAATCACAAACAGGGAGATATCTTTACTCTATAAATGCCACAAAATCAGGTCTGGTTCAGACCAAAGCAAGGAGCCCAGAACTCATGCCTCCTAGGCACTATAGCAGGTTGCTGGATCAGATGTAGAGTAGCTGGGACTTGACCCAGACACTCTGATATGTGATGTGGGCATTCCAAGCAGTGGTATCACAACACTTGCCTCTGTTACTGAGAATTCTATTTCAGGTAAAGCTGCCCTTCAAAAGTAATGGAAAATTAATATGTTTCAAGATTTTTAAAAAGTTGAAGGAGTTCATTATTACTAGACCTGTTTTACAAGATTGTTAATGTGAGTCCTTCAAGTCAAAATGAAAGGATGGTAAATAATGACTCAAAGGCATAAAAAATACACACATTTCCAGGGGTAAGTGTCTGACCTGGTTGTTAAGATATTGCTTGGGATGCCTGCATCCCATAAGAGTACCTGGTTTGGAGTCCTGGCTCCACTCCTGATTCCAACTTCCTATTAATGCAGACCCTGGGAGGCAACAGGTTATGGCTCACGTAATTGGGTCCTTCCCACCCACATGGAGAACCCAATTAACTTTTTGGCTCCTGGTATTAAGCTGGCCCAGGCAGCTTAATGTTGCAGGCATTTGGGATTTGAACTGTGGATGAGAGATCTCTGTCTTTCTGCCTCTCAAATGCAATAGGTAAAAAAATAAATATTTTCCACCTCAAGTTAATATATGGACAGATACAAAAATTTTTTATTGCAATTTTGGTTTATAACTCAACTTTTTGTTATTTTATAGGATTTAGAAAGCAAAGGTATAAAATAATTGTAAATCTATGTTGATAGCTACACAATATACAAAGATGTAATTTGTGACATTGTAAATGTGGTTTATGACACATGCAATGATAATGATGAATCTTGTGGCTATTATGCTAGGTAAAATAACCCATTCACCAAAAGATAAATACTATATGATTTTACTAGATGAGGAGGCACCTAGACTACTCAAATTCATGTACAGATAGTACAGTGATTTGTGCCAGCAGCTGATGGTGTAAGGGGAATGGGAGCTGTTCTCAATGGGTAGAGTTTTAGTCTAGGTACTTGAAAGAGACCCGGACACTGATTGCACAACAATGTGCATATTTTAATACTACGGATCTGCACACTTCAGACTTGTTAAGGTGGTACATTTTGGAGGTTGGCATTGTGGCACAGTTGTTAAGCTGCCTCTTGGGACACTTGCGTCTCATATCTACTGAAATGCCCACTCAAGTTCCTGGTCCCTCTCCTTCAGATAGAGCTTCCTGCTAATGCCTCACTAGAAGGCAGCAGGTGAGGAGTAAGTGCTTGGATTCCTGCTACTCATGTTGGCATTTATATTTTTATATTGAGGTCTTGACTCCTGGCTTTAGCTATACCCAGCCCTGGAAGCTCCAGGCACTTGTGGGTGTGAACCAGCAGATGTAAGATCTCTCTTTCTCATTCTCTTTCTCTGTCTCTCTGCCTTTCAAATAAAAATAAATAGATCAACAAAATTTAAAAAGGTATATTTTTGATATTATGACAAAATATGCTTTAACAAAATTAAAATTTTTAATAGAATTATGGACCTTAGAACATGATAACCATGAATTTGAGTTTCAAGCTGTTTAATAGCTGAGTAACCTTAGGGAAATCACCATCCACTCTGGACCCCTGTTTCCTTTGGGATAAAATGAAAATAACACATTGCACATTATGGTGAAGATAAAATGAGCAACTGCGTGTAAGACACCTGGGATATAGTGCAGAGGTAAACATTCCAGATAGCCACTTCTTTGATGACAGGTTTCAAGTCTAATGCCACACCAAAATGCACAGCAAATTGTGATTTTATTTTAGGAGTTTATTTTTATGAGTGCTTATGTCATCAAAGTTTTGGGAATGCAAACAAGCTGCCTTACAGTCATCATTTAGGTGGACTCATAAAGAATGAATAGCTTGCTCACTTCTGTGACTGTGTGTACATTTTAAAATCAAACAAGGTCAGTTGCTGAAGTTGGTATTTTAAAACTTTGTTGGGGTGGGAGAGGTAGAGAAGGGAGGCCAAAACCAAAAGGTATATATAGACACGGATTTTTTTTTTCTATTCTATAAACGCATTTTTATAGGATGCCACACTGATGGCTTTGTGACATATTACACTGTCCCTTTCCATCACTCCTTTACCTATCCTATGGGGTGGGGCCCCACATAGGTCCATTATTTCATGCAGATCCAGAGAATCTAAAAATAAAAGAAGATGTGGGGCAGCCTCTAGTATTACTTGTGCCACATCTTCTGCCAGCTTCAAGGGAAGACTCCAGCTATAGAAAAAGGGAGTTTTCTTTTGTCTTTGTTGCTACAACCTGAAATCTCTTATCAGAATCCAACCTTGTCTCTAGCCAAATGGCAAAGAATGACTATTTTTCAATGACTATTTAGGTCTAAAACCTTTGTTTATAGGGATTTATTTAGAAAAATAAAGTCTCAAAATAGAAGTCCAGGCTTATCATGTGAATGTCTTTTCCTACCAGTTTATAAGCAACAAACTGTTATGTTTATTTTTTCCTTCTCCTGGAGATAGAGTACATTCCAAGAGGAAGTTGATGTCAAATGTTTGGACAAACAGCTGAGATTTGAGGACCAGCTCTCCTGGGATGGTGGAGGTTTTCTTTATTACTTCGCTAGTCTGGTGAGTTTTGGTTTTGTAACAATTATTTTAGAAAAGGAGAAATATGTTCTTTTCAGGAAAATACCTCTTTAATGTCATTAATGGACTAAAGAGTTCATATGGAGACTAGAGTGCTCTATCGTCACTCTGGGCCTCCTAAACTTAGCATCTGTAGGGTACCCCTTTTTGCCTGTAGAGTTTCAGGTTTGTTCCAACAATATTCCCAAAGGGAGTGAACAAATGTCCAAGCTGACAACCACTACTCTAAATACTTAAAGCCACAGCCAAATATTTCTCTATTTCCACCCAAAAAGGAGGAGAGAGGGCAGGGCAGGTTGCTGCAAAGTCATGTGCAGTATCAAGTGACTTTCTCAGAGACAGCAGAATCATCCACTCAGCGTGGTGACAGCTGGGAGACAAGCCAGCTCCTGAATCCAAGCAGAGAAACCATCAGTGAGCAAGGACAACTGTGGGACACAAACATTTTTATTTTACCTTCTCTTTCTGCAAGCTGCTTACGCCTTGCGAAGATGGATATGTCTCATGCGGTTCCCAGTCAGTGACACAGAAACTATCACAGGGCTGGGTTACTGATCTGTACAAGAAAGACCTTTGGTGGAAGTTCTCACCGGCACCTGTGTGTGTGTGTGTGTGTGTGTGTGTGTGTGTGTGAGAGAGAGAGAGAGAGAGAGAGAGAGAGAAACTCAGAGAAGTTTCTGTAATTCATACCCAAATTACCATGTGTAATAAGCCACTATAAAAAAACAGAGAAAGTCCTTGAACTAACTCTAAGATTGAAGATGCTCACCTGGAACAGAGAGAAAAGGACTGAGGAGTGAGTTTCTCCTACCTAATGTTCTTTCTTGAAAGAATGTGGAGAGATACAGGAAGATAACATCAGAGGATCAAAGTTGCCACATTTTTGTGGTTCGCTAGAGATTACAGTAGAGAGTGACAGAAATAAAATGTTAAAAACCTCCAACATTCCTATTTAGACACAGCTCCTCCCCTTTCTGGCCAAAGGACTGCTCTCTGGCAAGTACTGCCCAGGGATGATATATCAGTTAGCCAATGACCTAAGGGCTAGGACCTTGTAAAACAGCAGCAATAAAGAACAACAAGTTATAAACCCTGAATCCACAAGTGCCCCAGGAGACTTGCCTGCTGTGTTCCCTAAGTGGACAAGAGGACTGCAAGGGATCTTTCTGAAGCCAGCAGCTCTCAGCGTTGGGGTCAGGGAACAGCTCCACCTGTTGGCAAAATCCAGATTTGTTGTTTGGGGCAGGATAGACAGGGAAACAAATCTAGACTACATACAAGGGGAAACTGTCTTATCTCCCAGGGAGGATGAACTCTGGGCCATTTTCTGAATTGTCTTCCCTACAAAGCCTCTATAGTGACCAGCAGAGTAAAAACTGGAAACCGTGTTGGGCTGGGATGATGAGAGAGGCCAGGGAACTCAGCAAGCCAGACTATTACCCTTGACACTAATTGACTCCAAGAACTAATTTTTCCATTCTCTAGGTGTCTTCCTCCTTGTAAACAGATGAGAGTGTCTTATCCAAAACTAATCAGTTATTTTCCAACTTATTTTATTAGTCCTGATCCCCCCACCCCCATTATGTTGTTCCCATCTCCCTTTCTTTCTGAAGTCAGAACCCAGGAAAATGCTGATTGTGCATCTAAGAAGTCAGTTGGTGATTACTAAACCCATTTTCTTCTTCTTCTGCCCTCTTGTGTGCTGTTGAACATGTAAAAAAGCTAAAGGGTTATTCCATATCCTACAAAAGAATATGGTTTTCGTTTAAATTCTCTTCACTTTCAAAATTGAGATTGTGTCTCGGGGGCACTGGAGATCCTCCATGTTATACAGTATCTATGTCCAGACTCATCATCGGCCATTGACAGAGCCAGAGACAGTTATTGAGAGTTCTGAGATATATCTGCCATCACTTGCTCTGAATAGTTTACTGTGAGTCCCTTGGCTGATGGTTGTCAAAGGTAAAAGCAAATCCTCTTATTTGTGATGATCTCCACAAACAGGACACTCTTACATCTACAGGGATGGTTTAGTCTTTTCTAGAGTTCTGGGTTAAATTTGAAACAACCACTGGGCTTTATATTAATATCAAGGCTTTGAAACCACAGTAGGTAATGACTCCACCAGCTGCTTTTCGTCATCTTCAATAGTGACCTCTTTTTAGGAATAACTGCCACCTAATACCCCCTCTCAAATACAAGGTCAGAAGAGAGTCAGTTGGCTGATTTTTTCATTTATAAGCTGGGGGGTTGGGAGTTGGCACAAACTGGTTGTATCTGTTTCAGTCTTTGGGCTCTCCCTGTGCCGGTGCCTTAACATTTCTCTAACGAATACTGGTTGCCTCTAGTTGCAATATAATAATGGCACTATGTAAATCCTCCCTACTAAGGAAATACTGTTTTCCGGCCCCCAAACAAACACAAAAACCATGTACTGATAATATCTTTGTTATGGATACTGGATCAGGATATTTAATGTTTTGTGTTTTGCTTCCATCTCTGCCCATCAGTCAATTGCTTTTTCTCAGTTATGAAATGTGTACAATTTCTGTCAATAGCAAAGCATCCATCCAGCCTTTTAGGAGGAATGCTGGCTTAGTGAGGTCAAAGCATTTGCTTCTGGAGTGATGGAATTTATGCAATCAAGATATGGGAGCAGATTCTGGCCATTCTGACATCTGGGACAAGGGTCATCCAAGTGCAAGCACATATATGAATATACAGTGGAGGTTACCCCCATGCAGAGAATGGCCCTGCAGAAGAAATAACTCAAAATAAGGTACTTGGTTGCAGATGGTTCCTACCCTGTTGGAGCTGTTACCTTTTACACCCCTGACCATTCCTCCTGGCATTTCAGACTCAGACACTGGGGGCAAGAAACTCTTGTGCAGTTGAAGGTCAACTACCAACATGTAATTATGCCACTAAGTGGATCATGGTGCCCTTCACATAACTGCAATTCGGGCTCCTCAATTTCCAATCCTTTTTTATGTGAAGGTTCTTCAAAACGTTCATGGGAAATGCATAGTATGAAAAGAAAACTATGCATGAATTTATAAATGCTCTCCAAATAAAAATAACTTTTAGTCCCATTTTCCCTTACATTTTTGAAGTCATGTTATAAATAATTGACTGAAAATCATTAGTGAACATATTTATTTGTTGAATTACATATTATTTAGGAATGTAGGCTTTGAAGTTGGAGATTTGTGCATTCATATTTCATCGTGTTATTTGCTAGCTGGACTACAGTACCTTAACTGAGCCTCATTTTCTCATCAGGAAGATGTTGTTGCTAGTTACCTCTACTTTATGCAGCTCATGTGAAGATTAGGAGATAATGTATTAAAGTGAAAATGTGATGTCTGATATATATTTAACATTCTGTGTTAGGGCTTTTATTATTAATAATGCTGTAATTTTATGGTTGTTAAAATTATTAGATTTTGGCTGTTCTAGCCTATGTGATAATGTAGTTCTGTTTCATTCTTATGCTGAGTACTAAGAAATATAATAATAGCAGTAAGCAAATTCATTTAGTTTTGTCTCAGCTATGTGGACATAATCCCACCCAAGTTGTCAGGCTTCTCTTCCACAAACATTTCTTAGTAACTCATGTTCAGGGACCTGATAATGTGGAAACAATTTGGCCTGTTGAAATAGACAAAGTCTTATTGTCAAATATAAGATTTAGCCTTCTCCTATACTGTGGGGGTGAGTAGAACTTTCTAGCCTTCATGAAAATATTGCCATCACCAAGAACAATTTTCTGGGGAAAAAACCTAGGGAAAAGACATTAGCAAATGTCCACACTGAAATATGAAAGCATCTAAGCTTGAGTATGAATGGTATGTAAGCATTATGAAAGTGGAATCTAATTCTGTACTGAAGAGTTTTCTTTTTTGGACACTGCATGGAAACTTTGCAATAGAGAAAAACTACTACTCTGATAGATTTTTTTTTCCTGAGAGAGGTCAAAGATACAATTAATTACTTCTTTTTTTCCCTTTCATTTGTTGAGGCATATGGGAGCAAAGGGGGAATTTCTATGTTTTAAAATTTGTCTACGCAACATGCATGCAGGTATGTACACATTCCCAATGAGGAGAGACTCCTCCTGGGTGATTTAGGGCTGCTTACAAGGCACACTCACAATTACCCTGCTCCAGGCTCTCATTTTTTTTCCAGGCTCTCGTTTTCCAAAACCTGTATGTTGTAATTGATATGAAGCGCTAAATGTTTTGTTGCACATGTGTATTTAATAGACACAAATTTAGAAGAAATCATTCAAACTGCCAGTGTGTTTTCATCAACATCAATTTCATCACGTTAATTCATTTTCCAAGTTGGTGGTGAATCCAGGCCCCTTGAAATGGATGATTGATAGGGCTGGCTGCAGTCAGCTGTGATGAGCACAGGTGCTCACTTGGATGCTAGGCCCTGTGAACGTAGCCCCATAGCCTAACATTTGGGCTGCATGGGTTTCTCTTGATGTTTAGTACTCACTCTTCCACTAGTACAAAGCTCATGTCTTTTGACAGCTCCGTGCTGTTGTCTCTGTGTGTGAGACAGCGAATCTGAAGAGGTCATGGGGCAGGTGATCTCTATTTCCAGCCCCACAGGGGAAGGCTGTCAATGGGCTGCACTTATGTTACAATCACTGCAACTCTGCCCCTTCTCGTGGAGGTCGATGCAAAAGTTTTGCTTAGTTCTTCTCACCCTTTTGTCTTTTTAGCAATAGTTTTTTTTTTTTTCTGCTTTGCTCCCTAGAATTCATATTTCAATGTATGTGGTGTTCTTCTTCCTAGCTTGTTCACTTCAGTCTTAGATAGACCCAATAACACCTGAGGGGCATTCTACTATCTACTTTGCTTACCGAGATCAGAATGGAGATTTTTGTTTTTATGAGTTCTACTTTGAGGTTGCCAGAGAACTAAACTGCTAGTAAGGCATATTCATACATTCTTTTGTGCCTTACAGAGGCCCTTTGGAACTTATATTACTATTACATTACTGTTATTTTACACACAAAGAGACTGTAATCCAATGAGATTGGCTTTGCCTAAGGCCACGTAGCTACTGATTCAATCAGGAGCTAAACCTAAAACCTTTGCCTTAAGTCCATGTGGATTCTAGCCCAGAGTCCTGAGTTCTGAACACAGACTGATATACAATCATGCATGTGGTTCCTGCTGTATCAGATGTTCTTTCCAGGTTTGGGGGCAACACAGAGGCTGGACAAGCATGGAGGGTGGACAGACCACCAAAACTGTAGGAGCAAGCAGGGATTAGAAACTGAGAGGCGGGCCAGCGCCGTGGCACAATAAGCTAATCCTCCGCCTTGCGGCGCCAGCACTCCGGGTTCTAGTCCCGGTCGGGGCACCGGATTCTGTCCTGGTTGCCCCTCTTCCAGGCCAGCTCTCTGCTATGGCCCGGGAGTGCAGTGGAGGATGGCCCAAGTGCTTGGGCCCTGCACCCCAAGGGAGACCAGGAGAAGTACCTGGCTCCTGGCTTTGGATCAGCGCAATGCGCTGGCTGCAGTGCGCCGGTGGTGGCGGCTGTTGTGGGGTGAACCAACGGCAAAGGAAGACCTTTCTCTCTGTCTCTCTCTCTCTCACTGTCCACTCTGCCTGTCAAAAATTAAAAAAAAAAAAAAAAAAAGAAACTGAGGGGCGAAGAAGAGATCACAAATCCAAAGAGAAATGTCAGTATCTCCCAAACCAACTGAGCAAGAAAATGCGTCAAACATGAGTAGTAGATAGAAGCATCAGTTTGTCAGTAGAACAGAGTAAAGACTGCAGGTGAGCATGGCAGGCCATGGTCCAGAGCTGTGGCCTGGAGTCAGCTTCACTGTCTGAGTCATAATCATATTTCCAAGGATAGGACTCAGATCTTTCCAAGCAGCAACTAAATAAGTTGACATTCATGTGTTTTGGTATTTCTGTGGTATTGAATTTATAATTTTGGAAAGATCAGCGGGCACTTGGGTCAGCTTGTACCCTAGATATCTGCTAAAATTACTTAGGAGGTACTGGTAATGTGAAGTCACTGATCTAATCTCCCCAATCCCTGCCATCTCCCAGTTAAGAGACGATCCAAGAGACGTATTTACCAAGCTGGGCTCCAGACTCCATGCTTATTTTTATGGGATTCTTTCATTTTTTGATTGGTTCCCAATGTATAGTTTCCATCCAGGCCTGGCTTACAAGCATAGAATGTATGTGATCTGCTTACAAATACTTTCACCTGGTACCATCCAGAGTCCTAAAGGGAAGAAAATGCTATAGGAAAGATTCAGTTCTCTTCCCTGGAGAGGCCAGGGTATGATGGACCTCTAATTTACTATGGGGGAATTTACCTTGCTCTATTTGATTCTTAGTAGAGAACAATGCCTCCTATCCCAAAATACTGCCAGTGGACTGGGATGGAACTTGAGGCTTCTGGATTGACTTATTGTCTAATAGAAATCCCAGGTGTTACCCAAGAAAGACTGATCTAGCCATATTTGCACAACTATAGGACTTGTTCTGATTCAACACTGATTCCTGTATCCATTAATTTTTTTCATAAGACATTTATTGAATTGCAGTGTTAGTCTTAAAGGAAAAAAAATCCAAATAATTATTTCTCCTTGATTTGCACTGCATATTGATCCAACTGCTTTGAGGAAACCTACCTCTACTTTGATGGTTCTGCTTGTATACTCCCTAAAATATCATGAGAACGAGGGAAACTTCTGGATCCCTGATGATTAGCACAGTACTTAGAACACAGAGGGTGCTCAATAAATATTGTTGTATTCAGCAGAAGCAGTCTGTTGTTGGTCTCTCCTCTGCAGCATGTGACACAGATATGCAATTTGATGGAGATAACAGAAAGTAGTCTGGGCAGTGCTGAAATTAGGTACTAAGTGCAATGATGATCAGTATAAGTACCAGCAGGTTAAACTCTTCCTCCTAAGATAAGGAAGACTGTCTTCTAACACTAGAATCTGAATTCCTTTCCCTTCTGCTTTCACTGACTCTTGCGTTCATTCCATAATTATTTATTTATTAATTATTTCAACAGATTCCATAATTCAGAGACAAATTTGATGAATCTTTTGATGTTTAACTTTTGTTCCTTACCTTTCTGGAACTAAAATATTCCTGCTTTTTTTTTCTGAGACTTTGAGGTCACTTAGGACTGCTGTTTTAATGAGTAGTCTTCGGGTGAGCAGAGCTCAGCAAAAACATTATAACTACACGACACAGGGAAATTGGCCATTCAGTTCTCTAAATTTGCCAAAGAGTCAAAGCCAGAGGTCCCTGTATACCAGGCACAATAAAATGCTCATCTTTTTCAGGGTGTTATAGAGGTGTTATAAATTCATTCTGAATTATATTACCTTCAAGCTATTTCAGTGGAAAGTCCCAGACACTTCTTGGCTTTCTTTTTATCTTTATCATCCTGATTCTTGGTAATTTCTTAAATATTTTCATTTTTGAAATAATAAAACTTCTAGTGGATTCCAAGATTCCTTCTGTCTTTCTTGACATGTTTTTAGTGAAATACAGCATCATGGTCAGGATGACCTCTTATTCTGTCTAAAGTTTGGGCAGTTATTATTCCTTGGCTCTTTCTTATTCCCAGATTCTGGCTAATCTTTGCCAATTTTCATTACATTCTTACTGAAAAAATTGAACTAATATCTCAAGACTTCTATGGTTTGAAAATGACATTTCAAACTTCCCTGGCAACTTTCTGATCCCAAAGTAAACTTATTCTTCAGATTTATATGTGAGAGCAATGTCTAATTTCCAAAATGAGATCTTAGGAGATATAGATGTGAGTCACTTTTGCTTTAGCAAAGACTTTCAGTGGGATTGGCAGCTCCTAGGTTTCCTGCTAACTATCCTAGAAATAACTTGCATAATGACTAATTTTGTCAGGTGGCTGTATAAGTCAAGATAGACAGCACTTGGTGATCTCTAGATTCTGAGACAGAGCTATGGAGGACAGGTGTCAGGAACTGCTGAATGGCCAAGGAAGTTGAAGTGGACCCAGATGGTTCTGGGGATCTGGAGCATCCCAGCTAGTTCTGACTTATTCTGGAAGGATCTCGGTGGTTCAGATAAAAGCAATACTCCCTGCACCGTATTTCAGGACCCTTGGGGGTACCCTTCAGATTCTCCAAGCCAAGGAACTGAATACAATAGTCATGCCCTTGTGATAAACCCCAGTTCTGAGCCAAGACTGAAGCAGTTCAGAAGCTAGTTTCACAAGTTTGAAAAGTCAGGATGGGTTTCCTTTTGCTAAGATGTTCTAGGATGAAAAGAATGTGAAAGTAGAGTTAGTGGGCTGGGGATGAAAGGATGGGTATGATGTAGGATTGAAATGTCATTATAAACACATGATTGGAATTTTCCCAAGTGTACTGGATAAATGTAAAAGGAAGCAACATTTTTATAAGCACTCCTTCTGTGTCCATCAAAATGCTACATTCTGTTACTACCAAACCTGTGGAAGGTTTAGCTGGCCTGTTGGTTCATCTTCATCTTTTTCATAGGCACCTGTGGTCAAGGAACAGTGTTCATTGCATGCACATGAACTAGTAGGCGGAAAAGTAATGCGTGTGATGCTTGTTTCATATGTTTGGTTCCTGTTGCTGCCAGAGATGAGAACTAAATTACCCAGAAGAGTTTCACAATCTGCTTGTCTTGATCTGAAAAATGGTGACGTTGTCCATTTAGTTGAGAAAGAAATGGTATCTGAATGGGCAACTGTGAGATACTGGAAATAACATGGGATTAGGATTGGGAAGATCCTCGTTAGAGTAAATTTATGGTGTTTATTAACTATGCACCCTTGTCAATTTCTTAATCTCCCTCAATCTTAATTTCCTCAACTCTTAAATGGATATACTAATACCTGCCTAACAAGATTGGTATAAGCATTAAATGAGATAAAGTATATAAAAATGCTTTGCAAATTTAATGAACATTTAAATTTAAGTCAATTTTTATTCCAGGAGCTCTGCCAAAGCATGGGAATAAATTGGTAAAGAGCACACTCTTGTGCCCTCAAGGAACTGGAAGTTTAAATAAATGGGATATAAATGAATGATTATAATGATTATAATCCAATAAGATAATATTTTAATAATGGTAAGCAGAAAATACAGTGGGATTACAATGAGAGCAAAATGTCTGAGTTTGGAAACAAAAGATGAGTTAAAGATTGTCATGCAGATGTACTCATGAGGACTACAAGGGGGAGTTTGTCAAGTAGGTAGCATATTATAGGTATTACTACTCTCTAATATTTTTAAAATATTTTTTTATTTGACAGGCAGAATTACAGAGAGAGAGAGAGAGAGAGAGAGAGAGAGAGTGTTATAGACAGTGAGAGAGAAACAGAGAGAAAAATCTTCCTTCCACTGGTTCACTCCCCAAATAGTCGCAACAGCTGGAGCTGCATTGATCCGAAGCCAGGAACCAGGTGCTTCTTCCTGGTCTCTCACACAGGTGCAAGGGCCCAAGCACTTGGGCCATCCTCCACTGCCCTCCCAGGCCACGGCAGAGGAGCAACCAGGACTAGAACTGGTGCCCATATAGGATTTTGGCACCGCAGGCGGAGGATTAACCTGGGGCACCACGGTGCCGGCCCCAACTACTCTCTAATATTAATGTATCCAAACTATTCACATAATCTGACCATATACAATTTTAAAAACTTACTTATTTTCATTTTATTTCCAAAGCAAAGAGACAGAGAGAGCTTCTAATTGCTGGTTTACTCCCTAAATGCTTGCAAGAGCCAAAGCTGGACCAGGCCAATGCCAGGAGCCTGGAACTCCCTTGGGTTCTCCCATTTGAATTGTAGGAACTCGAGTACTTGAGACATCACCTGCTGCCTCCCAGGGTGCACATTACAGGAAGCTGGATCAGAAGTGGAATAACTAGGACTCAAACCAGACACTCCAGTATTGGATGCAGTTGTCATAAGCAGTGACTTAACGGCTGCTCAGGAGATATAATAAAGAGAATTTAATAATGTAGCTTTGAAACTATTAACACAGATATTTTAATAAATGAAATCATAATACTAAATATTTAAGAATTTCTGTTTGGTGCTGGTGCTGTGGCTTAGTGAGTTAAGCTACAGCCTGCCATGTTGGCATCTTGTATTTGCATGGGTTCTAGTCCCGGCTGCTCCACTTCTGATCCAGCTACCTGCTAATGCACCTGGGAAAGTGGTAGAAGACGGCCCAAGTCCTTGGACCCTTGCACTCACATTGGAGACCTGCATGAAGCTTCTCGCACCCAGCTTCAGTGTGGCCTAGCCCTGTCCTTTGTGGCCATTGGAGGAGTGAAGCAGTGGATGGAGGATCACTGTGTCTCTCTCTCTGCCTCTACCTCTCCCTCTCTGTAACTTCACCTTTCAAATTAATAAATGTATTTTTAAAATTTGTTCAACAGAGGTTTTTTTGAGTTGAACTAGAATGAGGATGATACAGTGAGGTTTCATCTTGTAAATACCATAAATACGGTGGCCAGAGAAGACATCAGCTAATGTTGACATTGATCTTACTTAGCAAGTATCATATATATTCAGATACTGGCTCACTCACTCTGGAGTTCCATACTGGCCATCAGAATGGTACCAACAGTACTCATTGAGGCAGTGCACATTTTCCTGGGAGCCCTTTCCTCCACCCACGTCTGCTCAGAAAATCCTACAGAACCCAGAATTAATACACAGATTTGCTCTTACTCTGAGTCACCTGTACATGCTGTGTGCCTACTGAATCAGGGTGTACTTTTAACTGTGTACAAAATGAAAAGCCTTCTCAGTCCAATTAGGTCAGGGGATTTACCTGTTTTTCTGTAGGTGGTTTACTTTTTTACTGGGTGCCCTGAAGGTTGCACAGAGGAGCTGTGATACACCAAACAATCCTCCTGCCCCTGCCCTTCTCACAGACTGCTTCTCTTAGCTGCGCAGCTCTCATGGGGGCCTATATCTCTACTGTAAAGAAAACAGAAGCATCTGGTGATCATTTTCTTTATGGATCTTTACAGTTGGTATTAGATTTTAGTTGAGGAAATGGACTCTTTGAGCGTTAACATACTGTATCCAAGGTTACAGAACTGCCAGTTCAGTCTGATCCCAAAGCATGTGCCTTATCCACTACCCTACAAAGCCTTGAAGGCACCAGAACCTTAATGACATACTCCCAGTTAGGCGTATTTGCAATATGTAACAGATACTTGGAAAATGGTGATGCTGATTCAAAGAACTATACCTAAATTAGGTTGTTAAGCACTAATAAGAGAAGATCCTTTTTCACCTGGGGAAAGGGAGAGAAAGTCAAATTACATAATTTAACAGTTATTGCCAGCTGCGTCTTTTGGCTCGCCTTTATAGTAAAGTACTAGAAAGAGTTGTCTAAACTTGCTGTTTCCAATTTTTCCTAGCACAGTCTCTCTTAAACTCTCTGGTCAGGCTTTTGCCCTCAAACTCAACAAAGCAATGCTCTTGTTAAGATCATTAGTGAACACCATGTTGCTACATCTAATGGTCAGAGCTCAATCTTTTTTTTAATTTTTAAAGATATTTATTTCTTTATTTGAAAGGTAGAGTTACAGACAGAGAGGTAGAGAGAGAGGGAAAGGTCTTCCATCCGCTAGTTCATTCCCCAAATGGCCACAGTGGCCGGAGCTGGGCTGATCTGAAGCCAGGACTTAGGAGCTTCTTCTTGGTCTCCCACATTGGTGCAGGGCCCAAGAATTTGGGCCATCTTTCACTGCTTTCCCAGGCCATTAGCAGAGAGCTGGATTGGAAGCAGAGCAGCTGGGAAATGAACTGGCAGCCATATGGGATGCCAGCACCACAGGTGGAGACTTAGCCTATTATGCCACAGCACCAGCCCCCAGAGCACAATCATTATCTTCCTTAATCCACTGGTGCCATTTTAATAGAATTAGTCCTTTTTTTTTGGAAAGTTTTCTTCAATTACTCTTGCAGCAGCCAGTCTGTCTTTGTTCTCTTACTCATTTTTTTCTGAATCTTATACATTTCCCTGATTTCTAAATATTTGAGTGTTGCTGGGATAAGCCTGCAAATCTTCTCTTTGTCAATATGCATTTAGTCTCATATCTTTAAATAGCTTTCAAAGCCAACAGATGCTTTGAGTGTGGGTGGGTACAGCAGTGTCCAGCGGCAGATGGCACAGATAAGCCATGCAAAGGGCTGTCTCAGACCCAGTGTCTTCCACCTTTTTTCCTAATGCTTCTGTTCTGTTCTAGGGAAATACTTATGGCATTGTGGGAAACAACAAATAGGCCTGGAACCTGTGGGCTGGATCAACTTAGAATGCTGGAGGGGGCAAAAGCGGACTTCTGCTGTGCTAGAGCTCCTTCTGGGGATGGCCCTGAGAGGAGGCGATGGGAGGATTCTTCCGGGGGCAGTTCCAGGAGGCTCATCTGGTCTCCCACTTTGAGTGGAGAGAGCAATGGCCCTGTGTTCTCCCACATTAGATGTTCTCTTCTGCATGGACTCAGTGTTCACTCACATCCCTGATTCTTTGTCAAAAGTGTTCCTTTAGAAAGTAATGTGATTCTTCCACTCTGTCTTGCTGGAACAATATCCACACTTTTTCCAAGATGGAGTTGAAATGTAACATTCAGAAAGTGGACATTTGCCCTAGCAGTTAAGATATGGGAGGCATACATCTCATACATGCAGGTTTAATGCTGGGCTCTGCTCCCAATTCCCACTTTCTGCAATTGTGCACCCTGGGAGGCAGCAGTGAAGGCTCAGGTAATTGTGTCCTCCCGTGTGGGAGACCTGGATTGAGTTCCCAGCTCCTGCCTGCTTCCTGGCTCATCCACAGTCAATGCAGGAATTTGGGGAAGTGAATCAGTGGATAGAATCTATCTCTCTGCTCTTTGTCTCTGTCTCTCAGTCTCTATATGTCCACCTTTAAATAATAACAAAATAAATGTAACCTTTTCCATGAAGCTTACAAAGTCTCCTGTAAACTGGATGTCCTGTCCTTTGGCTGATTATTTTTGTGCTTATGTCTCTAGTGTAGCACTCCTTGCCTGTGTCTGCACTGATTCATTTCCCACATGGGGCTTTAAGCGCTTCAAGGAATGGGGACAAATAAAAAATGATTGAACAAGTAAACAGATGTCTAGATGCAATGTGCATGAGGAAATGGATGGACTCTGAGGGAAATGCTGAGCCTTACAAGACCACTGTGTTTGAAGACAAATCAATGAGCCACCATTTTCCCACTGCCACTGGGCCAAGAATCGGGATTTTGTCCACGTTATCTTTCTTCACAGCTGACAAATTCTCCTGTCCTTGGTCTCATTTGACTTCTTTTTTAATTCATCATGGACAGAGGAGAAAGATCATTCTGGTATCTTCCAGTGCATCTAAGCCTTGGTAAGGGTGAACGGCTGCTGAATGTCCATCAATGTGACCTCAGTACAGGTGTTCCTGGTTTAGAGTACCTGATAAGTGTGGGGTCTGGACCTTTCATTTCTAACATTGCCCAGCAGCATACAAGGTGACTTTTCCAAGCAGCACAGATTTCACAATCCAGAGAGTCAAACTCCCTCAGGACATTTTTACCAAAGCACAATGCCAGTAAAAAGTTATTCCTATAAGAAAATTTGAAAATAAAATCAGAAATTCATAAGTGAAGCATATACCCAAGTATTTGCTGACGACCATGCCGTGTGTATTTCAGGTCCCAGCATTGCTCTGTTGAGAAGCAGGAGGTGGTAGTAGTGGTAGGAGAGTGGGATGGATCAGTGTTGGGGACAGGAGATCATAGTAGAGAGTACATGTGCTCTTAGGAAACAGAAACAGTGACATGAGAGATGTGTTTGTGTAGAATATATGAGGTGGGGGACGCTTTGGAAGGCATATCATATCTGAGAGGACACCTGAATATTAAGAGAAGCTAGCCCTACACACAGCAAAGGAAAAGAGCATTTCAGGCTGAGGGAACAGGAAATGAAAAGAATTTGAATTGGGAAGGTGTTTGGTTGCTCAAGAAGAAATAGAAGAATCAACATGGCTGGAGTAGAAGATGAGGAAAGGTTCACTATATGACAGGGTGAGTAGGCGGAGCCAGTGGTAAATATCAAATTGTGGGTCCTGGAAGTTTCTAGAATTGGAGAAATAGTTTTAGGAGGAAAAAGTACAGAACAACAGCTACAAAATTAAGTATTAACGACATTTGTTCATAATAAAACAGAAATGAAATGCCAATACTGGAGGGTTAGGTGTTTTTTTCTTCTTCTGAAATAGCTGTAGGCAACTTACCAGCAATGTTTCCTGATTGCAGCATGAGGTTCTCTCCTTGCTTAGTATATTCTACAGTCCCCAGTGGTCACAAGGGCTCATACGTATTAGAGTTATAAAACTTAAACTTTATTAACTTCATGGTAAATCCACCTTTGAGCAGGAGCCAGGTGTAGAGGATTTTGTAAGAGATGGACTAAGGGAAATGGGAAAACATGGGAGGGTTTTAAGCTGACGTGACACAAAAATATATATTATACCTGTGAGTAGTTTCTCTTACAGAGTGGGGAAAGATGCTGGAGGGGAGAATGGATGCACAAAGGCCGACCAGAATTCTTTGTATTTGTTCAGTGTTATAGGTGATATTCTAAGATGACCCTAAGATTCCTACTCCTACTCTCCTACACCTAAAATTCCTATGCAGGCCCTGAATCATCTGCTCCCTTGTATACATGCTGGTACATTGCCTGTGTGATTAGATGACCTGGAAGTTAACTTTGAGTTGCTTCAAAGAAGTTGTCCAGATGAACCTGACCTAATCAGGTGAGCCCTTTCTAAAGTCTGTTCTAGGGTCTTGTTGAAATCAGAAAGTCATAAGTGAGAGGGTCTTTAAAGGAGACCACACACCTTAGAACTGGGATAGCCTCTAGTTGCTGAGTCTGATCTCCAGCCAATAACCAGCAACTAACTGGGAACATCAGCTGTACAGTGTCAAGAAACTGAATTCTGCCAACAACTGAGTAAGCCTGGAAGAGGCCTTGGAGCTCCCCGTGATGAGGACTCAGACTTCTTGATGTTCATCTGGTCAGACCCTGAACAGATAAGCTTGCTGTGCCTGGACTTTCATCCGCAGAAACCAGGATAAAAAATGTATCTTCAACGTTCAAAGTTGTGGTCACCTGTTGTGCAGTGATAGGAAAGTTTACATTTCCAGACAAGATGTAAAGATGGCATCAACTAGGACAGTGTCAGAGGCAAAAAGGGAGGTAAACAAAGGCGAAATGTAGCCAAAAGGATTTCCTGGTGGGCTGGAAGAGCACGGAGTAGGGAAAATAAAGGAAACAAAAATATTTTTTTTCAAATGCCACTGGAGGTTGTACTTTTCACTGAGATGAAAAGGATTGAAAAAAATGTTTTTTTCAGCATGCTTTTTTATTTTGTATTTATTCAACTCACAAGAGGTTGAAAAAATAGCACCATGTATTTCACTTTGAAATATTAGAGATATAGTGGCACAGCAGATTAAGTCACTGCTTGAGATGCCCACATCCCACATTTGAGTGCCTGATTTGAGGCCTGGCTACTCTGTGCCTCCAATCCAGCTTCCTGCTAACACACCTGGAGGCAGCAGATGATTGTCCAAGTACTTGGGTCCCTGCCATGTGAGACATAGGTGGAGTTTCTGGCTCCTGGTTTCAGCCTGGCCCAGCCCTGGCTGTTTGGGAATATTCGGGGATATTTGGAGAATGAACCAGTGGATGAAAGATTGACTTATTCTCGCTTGCTCTCCATCAATCTGCATTTCAAATAAATAAATCTTTACAAAAGAAAGTTAAATTTGAGATGCTCTCGTGAGTTCTAAGATCAGATAGGAAAGGACACATAGGAGATGGAACCTCAGGAGCCAGCCCACACTGGAGATGTACATTGCGAATGTGGATGGTACTGAAAGCCACAGGATGGAAGGGGCTCCTTTGGGGAGACAGTGAAGCTAGAGAAAGAAGACTGGAGACTGAGTCCTGGAGCAGACCTGTGCTGAGTTTGAGCAGGAAAAAGAGAGCCAGCAAAGGAGTCTGGGAATGATTGCTCCCTGAAGCTGGAGGGAAACCAACAAGAGGAGGAAAGCTTTATTTCCAAATTTCCTGTAAATCCCTGTAGTTACTTTAAAACTCTTGATTTCAAATATATGTATTTACTTGAGGACCACAAAAGAGTGGAACAGGGATTGGAACAGGCCTCCTGAGATTTATTTAAGTCTCCAAAGTTTCTGTGAATGACAAATTGGGGTTAAAACACCATATTTGGATGATTTAAGTGTAAATGAGGAGAAACATATGGATTATATTTCCTTCCAATTGCATATGAGTTTAACAATTAAGCACAAAAAGGTGCTTGGGGCAAAAGGCTTACTGGGGCTTTATTAAATCCAAAATATGGAAACAGTGGTTAGAGAGTCAGCAAGTTCACCAAGTGGTCCCAGGTTGCTGTATGAAATTGAATCTGGATTTTGTTCTCCCTTCCTTCACCTGTCCAGGTTTCACCCTGTCTCTGTCCTTTTTTGTTCCTGATTTTTTTTTTCTGTTTTTCCTGGTGTTCTCCCTGATCCATGTCTGGACTCAAGCTACCATCTGGGTGCTTGTGACATCTTGAAAGCACATTTCCCAGCTGTCTAAAAGCAATAGCCAGAGTCCTCTTCTGGGCGTAGACTTCCACCAATGATTTCCAATTGGAGGGGAGAAAAACAAATCAGTAGCAGGTGTTGCAGCTCTTCAGGGAGTGTTGTTTATTGTGGCTGTGCTCTAGAGAAGCAGTGCGACTCGAGCTCCACTGGATAATATATTGGTTCATATAATTTTCATGTTGACCTTTCCTTTATTTATTTCTCTGGCCTTTCTACTTGTACTTTGGCCCCCAGCTTGCACTTTGCTAGATAAGTTTGATGCAAAGGAATTAAAAGCCGTTTTCCATTTGCTGTTAAGTGAGGCTTAGGAATGCGCTCATAGCTTAGTAAAAACATTGTCTGATGACAGAACTTACATAATCCTTGTGGAGCAGAGGGGGCTGTGGGCAAAGTGGTTTGTCTTGCTCCATGAAGTTTTGAAAGAAGCAGTAGTGGGGCTTGAGATGAGAATGTTGGCTGAAGTGGAAACCAAAACTGAAGTGAGCAGATAGGTTTGCGATTACTGTCATTTAAAAGTGGAGGCTTGCAGTCTGACTCCATGCAGGTTGCTCTAAGACAACTGAGAGGCTTTCTGCGTCTCAGCACCAGCCCACGTCTACTAGAGGAGAAAGACTCATTAGGAGCGGCAACTGGGTGGATTCTAGGGCTGCGCCTACTTCAGAAGCTAAACTGCAGTCACATGAGCGCTCCTACACGCAGAGGAGTCTGGGAATGAGTGGCGGCTGTGTTCCAGGAAGGGAAAACGCTGGCAGTCTGGCTCCAGAAATCATCTGAAAAGTGAGTCTCCTCCTTTCCTTTGCAAAGGCATCTTGGCTTTTTCACGTAATAATGTGTGTTGGTCCTTTTGTCACCCATGTGAGGAAAGTGTCTCCAATCTCTTAAACATGCAACATGTGCCATTTCTATTGAGTGAATTTCCTGTGGATGACAACAGCAGCAACAACAACAACAAAACAAAAAACAAGAAATTGAGTGTTGGAAGAATGAGTAGCTTGTAACAACAGAAATTGCTTTCTCACAGTGCCAGAGGCTGGGGAATCTAAATTGGTATTGGCAGATTTAGTGTCTAGATAGGGTTTGGTTCATGGCCGGCACCTTCTCTCTGCTGCTGAGCTGGAAGGGCAGATGGCAGCTCTCTGGCACTTCTTTCATTAGGATATTGATGTTGATCATGATGGTGTCATCCTTACCTAATCACCTTTCTACAGCCCCACCTCTTGATACCGTCACATCAGAGCTTAGGCTTCAGCATGAGAATTCTTGCTGGTTCTAAGCACTCAGATCACAGGACTCAGAGAAATACCATAAGGAATTAGGGAGAAGCATACAGGCTAGGACCTTTGGACAGAACGAAGTAGTACATTCGAATACTGTCCCTGCCCTCCGTGCAACTTATAAGGAATGCCTGTAGTGGAGTCCAAGAGTCCAGGGGACTTAACATGGCACAGGAGAGAGGCGAATGATTTTTTAGTTGTCATTTTTAAATATGCAGCCTCATGAACATTAGTATTTTATACAGTTTTGTAAATATCACACTTCAGATAGAAGCTCATCACATCGAAAAATTCCCTTTCACCCTATTCAACATTCACCCTGATTTTCAGCCCAAGAAACCACTGATCTGTCTTCTATCATTGGAGATTGCCATAGCTTTGTAATTAGATAGAAATGGAATCATGCAGTGTATGTATTGCTTTTTCAGGGACCTGGATCCCTACACTCCACATCATTATTCTGAGAGGCTTCAGGTTGTCACCTGTAATAATATTTTGTTTATTTTTATTTCTGTATAATATTCTGTGGGATGCATATATTTCAGTTCACCAAGGGATAGACTTATGGGCTGTTTTCATTTTGGGATTATTTTGAATAATGTGCTGTGGACATTGCTTTACAAGTCTCTGAATCCAAGCCTTCCATTTTTTTGGTATGTATCTATGAGTGGAATTGCTGTTTTATACAGTAGTTCTAAGTGACTTTTGGAGGAACTTGCCAAAATGTGCCATAGTGATTGTCTGTAACATTATCCTCTTATGTCACATCAGCAATACCTGAGGATTTTAATTTCTATATATTCTTGTCAATACTTGTTAATTTATTTTTTGAGATATCATACTGATGGGAGATCATTGATACCATTACAGTATTGATTTTTATTTCTTTGGAGATTAGTGATGTTGAGCATCTTTCCATGTGCTTATTGGCTATACAGGTATCTTCTTTGGTGAAATGTCTACTGAAGTACATTTCCCATTTTTTAATTGGTTTTTTTGTTGATTTGTGACAGATTTTGACATTTAGCCATACTAGTATGCCTTTTAGGACCAATTAATAAAAATGTATTTGATATATTGGAGATAGTTAATACAGAGCTTCAAGAATTAGAGCCTCTATGCTCAACTTTTTGTCCAGATTTTTGAAGGTTGTGAAGTTGAAAAGTGAGAAATTTAATCTTCCAACATTTTTATTTCCTATGTTATCAAAACATATATGTAAATATATAGATATCTATATAGAGATATAGATTTATATAGACATGTTTATTTGAGGGGTAGTGAGAAGGTTCATTATTTATTTGGTATAATTTCTCATTTAATATATTTCCAGTATTCTGGATCACTTAAATATGATCTTTTTTTACAGGCAGAGTTAGTGAGAGAGAGACAGAGAGGAAGGTCTTCCTTTTTCTGTTGGTTCACCCCCCAAATGGCCGCTAAGGCTGGCGTGCTGCCCCGATCTAAAGCCAGGAGCCAGGTGCCTCCTCCTGGCCTCCCATGCGGGTGCAGGGCCCAAGCCCTTGGGCTGTCCTCCACTGCACTCCCAGGCCACAGCAGAGAGCTGGACTAGAAGAGGAGCAACTGCGACAGAATCCAGTGCCCCGACTGGGACTAGAACCCAAGGTGCTGGAGCCGCAGGTGGAGGATTAGCCTAGTGAGCCGCGATGCCAGCTCCCATCTTTCTTACGATGATTTTCTTTCTCTCATTTTACAAAAGGCACACCACCCATCTACCTAATCTACAGGGCTCTAAACTAAAGAACAGTTCAAAATATAGGTGACAACACCACAACATTAGCCAAGGCACTGTAATTCAAAGCAGGGTCTTTGTTTCATATAGTTTTTTTTTTTTTTTATCAAGTGAGAAGTGGAAGTGACTTTCATCATGATTTTCTGAGCTGAAATAATATTGTAGAGTGGCATGCTTGGAGTCATAGTTGCCCCTTCCATTTCTTGAATAATCTGAGTCGTCTTCACTTCTTTCTCTCTTTCCTGCCTTTCCTCCTTTCTTCCTTCTCCACCACCTTCCTGCTTTTCTGCCTTTCTACCTTCCTATTGGAATATCCAATTTTTATAAAAAATATATAAGAGTGGGAATTTGATGGAGAGGTTATGATGTTGCTTGGGATGCCTATATCCCACATGATAGAGACGAGTTCAAACATTGGCTCTGTTCTGATTCCAGCTTTCTACTACAGCTTCCTGCTAATGCACACCTTGGGAGGCAACAGGTGATGCCTTCAGTGGTTGGGTTCTACTACCCATGCAGGAGACCTGAATAAATTCCTGGCTCCTGGCTCAGGTCTGACCCAGGCTCACCTAAACGCTGTGATCTGAATGTTTCTGTTCCCCTGCCCCAATTTCAGATGTTTAAATCCTAATCCCCCAGGGAGTTCTATTCGAGATGGAGCCTGGGAAATAGTTAGGTTATAAGAGTCACAGACCCTCAGGAATGGGAATGGTTTTGTTTTGAAAGATGCCTGGACACCCCATGTGCAGTTGCAGTAAAAAGACAGCCATCCATGGTAGACCCTCACCATAGGCAGCATCCACCAGTGCCTTAACTGTGGACCTTCCAGCCTCCAGAACTGTGAGAAGCACCTTGTCTATGGTATTTTGGGATACTAGTCCCAAAGTGCTGAGATAAAGGGTGAGTGTGTGAACCCAGAGGGGATGAAACTCAGGGAAGTAATGGGGACTGCATCGCAAAGGAAGCTTGAGGAGAAAGAGTGCATAGTGAGGAGCAGCTTGTTCTGGGCAAAGACAGGATAGGAGTCTTAGGAGAAGGGAGTTCGTGTGAATAAGAGAAAGAGGTGGGGTAGGGACACCTGACATGGGCTGAAAGTGAGTTCCCCTTTTCCACTTGTATTCGGTGCTTGTCTTTCACAGTCCTCTCAAAGTACTGGGCCCCTGTGGTTTCCTAAGCATGTCCAGTGTGGTGTCATCTCCTACTTATGTATACCCTCCCCAGCACAAGGATCCCCATGCCTATCACATGTGTAGGTCTGTGTGACAGCTATCACAACAAAGACACTGAATAGTTCTACAACCACAAGACTCCATCATGCTGGATGTTAATAACAACACCCTGCTGCCTCCCACCTCTCCATCCCTTGCCCTGGCAAATACTAAGCCATCCTCCACTTCTATTTTTTCTTTTCACAAAAGTTGTGAGGGAGGTCTTCATCTTTTTATAACCCCAGACTTTCTTTTATGCTTATTTTTTTTCTAAGTTTCACAGTTTTACATTTTAGATTTAAGTCTGCAATTTTGAGTTTTTTCTAAGGGGTAAGGTTTAGTTTGAGATTTTGTTTGTTTTTTTCAACCTGTGCACATTCTTTTGCTATAGCACCATGCTTACTATTTTCTATGGCTCCTGAAGTCATGCAGATAGTTAAGGCTCAAAGTCATAAACTGATGACACTAAGAGCAGAAATTTAGTTCAATTATGAACTAAGTTGGCGGTCCTTAGGACATTGGAAGCTTGTCCTCAGGAGGTATTTTCATCAGAAGATGGTTTATAAATGTCTGTCATTGCCATTCTCCTACCTCACTAGACAGCTGAACCAGTGGGGCCCAGCCTGCTCTATCTTGGACTGTGAACCTCCAAAAAATGTAAGCCAAAATAGACCTCAAATAGCTAAAGCAATATTGTACAACAAAAGCAAAGCAGGAGGCATCACAATACCAGATTTCAGGACATACTACAGGGCAGTTGTAATCAAAACAGCATGGTACTGGTACAGAAACAGATAGATAGACCAATGGACAGAATGGAGACACCAGAAATCAACCCAAACATCTACAGCCAACTTATATTTGATCAAGGATCTAAAACCAATTCCTGGAGCAAGGACAGTCTATTCAATAAATGGTGCTGGGAAAACTGGATTTCAATATGCAGAAGCATGAAGCAAGACCCCTACCTTACACCTTACATCTTACACAAAAATCCACTCGACATGGATTAAAGACCTAAATCCATGACCCAACACCATCAAATTATTAGAGAACATTGGAGAAACCCTGCAAGATATTGGCACCAGCAAAGACTTCTTTTCTTATAAAATCCTTGGGGCTTTCTACCCATGTGCTTGTAGCATCTATAAATAGGGATAATAGGGATAATTTTATTTCTTCCTAATATGTATGCTTTTTATATTTTTTGCCTTCTTTTAATGGCTAAGCCTTATGGTGTTATGTTGTATAAAAACAGAAAGAGTAAACATTCCTGCTTTACTCCCAATCTTAGGGGGATATATTCAGTCTTTTTTTTTTTTTTTTGTAAATACTCATTATCAGATTGAGTTAATTCTCTTGTTTTTCCTAAATCACTAGATATTATTTTTTAATCATGAATGAGTATTAGATTTTTGTAAAACTCTCTTTCTCTAAGGATATGATCATTTGACTTTTCTTCTTTAGTTTATTGGTATGGTATGTTCTTAGTTTAGTTTTTTTTTTGTTTTTTTTTTTTGTTTTTTTTTTTTTTTGACAGGCAGAGTTAGGCAGTGGGAGAGAGAGACAGAGATAAAGGTCTTCCTTCCGTTGGTTCACCCCCTAATGTCCACTACGGCAGGAGTTATGCTGATCCGAAGCCAGGAGCCAGGTGCCTTCTCCTGGTCTCCCATGCGGATGCAGGGGCCCAAGCACTGGGGCCATCCTCCACTGCCTTCCTGGGCCACAGCAGAGAGCTGAACTGGAAGAGGAGCAACCGGGACTAAAACCCAGTGCCCATATAGGATGCTGGGCCACAGGCGGAGGATTAACCAAGTAAGCCATGGTGCTGGACCCCTGCTCCACTTCTGATCCAGTCTCTGCTGTGGCCTGGGAGAGCAGCAGCAGATTGCCCAAGTCTAGTTCCTTTTATGATTAACATTTATGTAGTATGTCTTTCATTTTTTAAAATAATGCAATCTATATTATTGAATTGGAAAGTAATATCTTATAAATAGCATATAACTTGGTATTTTTTTTCTCAATCCCCTTTACCAATCTCTGCCTTTTAGTTGGCATTTTTAGGCATCTGCCTTTCAAGTAATGATATATTAGAATTTAGCCTGCCACCCTATTATTTATTTTCCGTTTGTTTCATCTGTTTTTTACTCTTCTGTGTATCTCGTGTTGCTTTCTCGTTGGTTGCTTGGACACTTTCCAGGCTTCCATCTTAATTTGTATTCAATGTTTTATGTGTGTGTTTCTCTTTCTATAATTGTCTGGTGCTATAAGTATTAAAATATATATATTCAACTCTCCATAGTTTCCTGATATCAACATTTTTTTCTACTTCAAGTGAGGTTAGGACCTTACTTCTATTTATGTCCCTTTCCTTTATAATATTATTTATTTTCATTGCCTTGCATATCAGATGCTATTATACCTTTTGTTTCAACCAGGTACACTTTATAAAACTCAAGATCGATTTTTCTGCTCCTCCCATTGTTCTTTCTTTTTTCATTATGCACTAAGAATTCCTGCTTTCTCTTAATATGAACTTCCTTCAGCTATTATTTATACATAAGTCTGCCACTGGCAAATTCAGTTTTTTTTTTCCTTTGCACAAGAATACCTTTATTTCCCCTTCATTTCTGAGAGGAAGTTTCTCCGTACATATAATTTGCAACTAAGAATTCTTCTCTTTCATTACTTGAAAAACTACACTTCCTGCATGATTCTGTGGTTTCAGATGAGAATATTATTGTCATTTGAATTGATTTTTCCCTCTAGGAAACACATTTTCTTTTGGTCTGAGTGGTTTCCAAGTTTTGGAAGTTTAATGATGCTGTGTCTTGATGTGAATATATTTGGGCTTATCTGTTTCTGAGTTTTCTGATTCCTGGTTTGATACAACATTCGGGAAGTATTCAGGCATTATTTCTTCAGATAGTCTTTTTGCCTCTCTTTCTCTTTTCCTTCTGTGCTAACTAATTTTGGACCTTTTTTATAGTTGTAAAGGTGTCAGGCTCAGTTGACATTTTCCCCAGTCTGTCTGTATCTATTGTTCTATTGTTCCTATTGGGTAAATTCTATTGATCTCTATTCCAGTTCTCCTATTCTGTCCTCTGACATATCAACTCTATTAAATGTTTTTCATAAAATTAAAAGTAAATATATATTTTTAGTTTCATAATTTCCATTTGGTTCCATTTTCATAATTTTTTTCTTGAGATTTTCTATTTTTTTTTCCAAGAGAATTTGTAAATCCTGCATTGAAGCATTTTTCTGATGGCTGTTTTAAAGTCCTTGTCATAGTCTAACGTTTTTGTCATCTTAGTGCTGTCATCATTTGATTGTATTTTGCCATCAAGTTGTGATTTCCCTGGTTCCTGTTATGGTATGTGATTTTCAGTCATATCCTGGACATTTTGGGTACTATGTTAGTGAACTCTTGATTCTGCTTAAAAGTTTCATCTTGGAAGGCAGCTTTCTTGTTCAGTTGTAGGAGATCCTGCTTATTTTTCGAGGCTCTGTTCCCAATGACAACTTTATTTTGAGTCTCTGCCATGAACCTTTGTTCTGCTTCATGTGTCTGATGTAGGTGAGACTCTTGTGATCCCTTCTCAGGAGCTGTAAGGGATTTTCCAGACTGCTTCTCTCCAGGAAGTGTCTGGCCCGGTGACATGAACAAGCTTCCTGTTCCAAAGCACTTGTTATGTTGATGATTCCATTTCAAAGTACTCCTTGGCCACATGGTATCTCTGAGTAAGAGAGAGGAGCCTCAACCTGTGGAGGCAAAGGGGCTTGGTGTCATCGCCTTGATTATCATAGTGTTACACATTTTGTTTGAATCAGGTATACTTTATAAAACTCAAGATGAGGCTGGCACTGAGGCTCACTAGGCTAATCCTTTGCCTGTTGCACCAGCACACCGGGTTCTAGTCCTGGTTGGGGCACCAGTTCTGTCCCGGTTGCCCCTCTTCCAGGCCAGCTCTCTGCTGTGGCCCAGGAGTGCAGTGGAGGATGGCCCAGGTCCTTGGGCCCTGCACCCACATGGGAGACAAGGAGGAAGCACCTGGCTCCTGGCTTCAGATGGGTGTAGCACGCTGGCCGCAGCACACAAGCCATGGTGGCCACTTGGAGGGTGAACCAATGGAAAAAGGAACTCTCTCTCTCTCTCTCTCTCTCTCTCTCTCTCTCACTGTCTAACTCTGCCTGTCCAAAAAAAAAAAAAAAACCTCAAGATGAAATATGAAATATTTATGTTCCTCCCATTAATCTTCCTTCCTTCACCATGCCCTAAGATTCCTTCTTACTGTTAGAATGAACTTCCTGTCTGCTTGTTTTGGTGGAATCCCCCTTGCAAGGGCTCACTGGTGACTGTCTCTTGGCAATGAGGAAATTCTCAAGGGCAACATGGAGAAAGAGCATTTCTCAACCAAGGTGCTTATGGGGGTGTCAGTCCCTTGAGACCCAACTTCCTGGCAATCTTGCAAAGAGGACAGAAGTCTCAGTATTTTAGAAGCTACCTAGAAAGACCACTTGGGACAGAATGTCCCCTTTTGGTGACACTTTCTTCCTTCTCCTCTTACCTGCTGCATGGTACCTCTGGGCGGGAGAGAAGAGCTCTGTCCCAGTGAGCAGCCTTGTCAGTAGGACTGCTGACCCATCCCCCTTGCCAATGCTACCAGGCCTACTTGTTCTTGTTGGCAGGAGTCCCATTCAAAAGGGAGAAGAAGAGAACCAGAGCTGCCTTCTGTTGTAGCTGGGTCAGAAGTCAATCACCATGAGGGTTAGGTGACTTGTCCTGCCCGGTAGGAGTTTGGGAGAGGAGTGATGCTGTGCGCTCCTCCAGTGCTGGGGTCACTAACCAGTTCGCCTTCCTCTTCCTAGTATTTAGGATTCCCCTTTGGTTCCTCTTGACTTATTTCCAAGGGTTGTAATGGTACTTAGTGAGGGAGAACAGAGAAAAAGGCGGCTATACCATGTTATCTGGGTCAGAAGTTCCTGATTAATGTCATTGATAGAATGCCTAAGAACAAATGGATTATTAATATTCTCTAGGAGGTAACAGTTTACCTGGCCCATACATATCCCCAAATTACTTCTTGGGAATTGTTTATAGTAAATTAGCTGAGGTTCTGGTTGTTAAGAAACACATTATTCTCCTCAAATCTTTTTTTAAACAAGCATTGATCTCCAACTAGAACGACACTGACACATGGTAGGTGCCTAATAAACACTTGTTGAATGAATGAAATACTGAATGAAAATTACAGAATCTCTTCTAATTTCGTTTGATAATTCAGAAGGTTTATATCAAGGCTGGATAACTTGAAATGAATATCACATATTTTTGCTAGTTTGCCTGTTTATTCTCTTGAATCAGGCATGGAAGAATCCCTAATAAATTGATAATTAACAGAGGAAAGAAAATCTGAATGTGTCACGTCACTGTGCTAAAGACCAGAAAGTTCTTGGAAAATGAATGAAAAAGGGTAAACCCCAGAACACTCAGACTTCATGCAGGAGAGATTGAGGAATTTCTGTGGGTTGGTCTAGCCCAGAGGAATGAGCCAAACTGTGAGGTTAGTTACCAGAGACGTCAGGTCTCCATTGTGAAGGCCTTTAGCAATAGGGGCTCCCACTGTTCTGGCAAAGCAGAAAGGCAAAGATTCTGGTACCATCCAACCTACAGACAGAGTGCACTGATTGCCCTTTGTTTTGATAAAACACCAGGCAGGTTGTCTGCAGAGGCCAGTACTAGGAAGACAAGACTCTCCATGCCCTGTCACACTTACTTTTTTAAAGATTTATTTATTTATTTGAAAGGCAGAGTTAGGCAGAGGAAGAGAGAAAGAGGTCTTCCATCCAATGGTTCACTCTCCAAATGGCCTTAACAGCTGTAGCTAGGCCAATCTGAAACTAGGATCTAGGAGCTCTTTCATGTCTCCCATGCAGTTGCAGGGGCCCAAGGATTTGGGCCATCTTCTACTGCTTTCCCAGGCTAAAGCAGAGGGCTGGATCGGAAGCGAAGCAGCCAGGTCTCGAACTGGTGCCCATATGAGATGCTAGCACTGCAGGCGGCAGCTTTATCCGCTATGCCACAGCGCTGGCTCCTTGTGCTATTTACTTTTTTTTTTTAAGATTAATTTATTTTACTTAAAAATCACAGTTATGCACAGAGAGAAGGAGAGGCAGGAGAGAGAGAGAGAAAGAGAGAGAGAGAGGTCTTCCATCCACTAGTTCACTCCCCAGATGTGCAATGACCAGAGCTGTGCCAATCTGAATCCAGGAGCCTCCTCTGGGTCTCCCACGGACCTGGGCCATCTTCCACTGCCCTCCCAATCCACAGCAGAAAGCTGGATCAGAAGTGGAGCAACCAAGTCTTGAACTGGCACCCATATGGGATGCCGGCACTGCAGGCAGCGGCTTTACCCGCTACACCACAGCACTGGCCCCTTGTGCTACTTTCAGTTCACCCAAGTAAGTGACCTTCTTGCCTGAGGCCCAGAGCTCTGAACACATCTCTGAGAATTTGCTGCTCTTGCTCCTCATTGCTCCTTTACGGTGAGGCACTGTTTTCCTTCATCATACCCTGCCATGCCTTCTCTCCATCAGATGCAGACCAGTCTGAGGCTCCCCCTGGGTGGGCACCATTGCTGATCACCTTGTGACTCTCTTCTCCATGGAGCATCCAGGGCACCTACCACTCTGTCCCATGGACCTGCTGTTGGGTCTTGACAACAGACCCTTGCCAGAGGCTTAGTCTCTCTGCATTCCACTGCTGATGAGCTCCAGCATGAGAAATTAGACGGGACTGGCACAGGCCCCTGTCTACAGACTTCAAACACTTACAGCAGATGAGGCCTGGTGCTGGTTAAGGGCCATTTGCAATTGCAACTCTTTGTCTCAGCTGCACTTTTTAATGTTTTCCATTACCCATTCGCCCCACCTCCCTCACACATGCCCTGGAGATGGATTGTGCAGGCAGACACTGTCTGCAGCACCTCAGTGGGAGATGGAAGCCTGCCTTCATATTGCACATGTGGGGTTTGGGGGATGTGAGGAGACTGCAAGTGGCTCTTTGTCAGTTGAATATCAAGCTGTTTTTTTGCCATGGCAATGAGCAGGACTGAGCCCTTGGGCTTTTCCATCCTGGCTCCCTTCCCACTGACAGCACGTTTGTAGTCACTGTAGTCACTACATGGAAATAGAGGAACTAGTTGTGTGAAGCTAGGGTTCTACACCAGAACTTTACCTGGGAGCAGGGCCAGACCAGGAACCTGTCTCTCAGTGGACAGCCACATTCTGGGTTAATTGCTCCCTCACAGCCAGGGGCAACTGCTCAGTTGCCTGCAGACATCCACCAGGAAGGTAACTGAACAGAGTCTGTGAGCTGAATTGCCTAAGGATCAAGTTCAAAGGGTCAGAGGGAGTTTGAGGTTGTCAAAGGGTTTTCCCTACACTGCGGTCCCCTTTGCTAAATGTACCATTTTAAAAAATTTTAGCTTTAAAAGGCCTTACTGAACTCTAAGTTCCTCCAGGGGAGATAATGGTTTGGGGATGAATTTCAGAAAGTTACTCTTAGGTGTAAATGGCGTGTTGGGGCAGGAGGAACATAGCTGTTGTATAAATTTGTTTCATTTTGCTGAAACAAATCACTATCATTCAAAGAAAGATGTTTTTCAATTTTAAAATGATTGTTTCAAAAATCAGTGTATATTAAGAAGGCCAATGGGAAACATATCTGCATTTCAATGATGGAATAGGATACTTCAAAGACGTAAGTGGCTTTGGCCTATGTTCTCTGGAATAGTAGTTGCTGTACCTTGCCACTGGGTGCAGCAGGGGAGCAGAGAGGAAGCATCTTGCTTGTGCTTCTTGAGGGCTAGCCAACTCAGAGACAGCGTACCCAATGCTCAGAGGTACTGGAAGTAGGAAAGAGTACTGCTTGTGGAGAAAGAATACTGCTTTTGTAGAATAGTAGGCAAATCAGAAGGGTGAGCTCATGAAATGCTTCTCACCTGGAGTGAGTGTGTTTATAAAGCTGACTTAGGAGCTCACTAATGAATGCTTTTTTGAGTCTTTTTTGCCATAAAAACCATTAAGACTCAACCATGGAAACAACTTTCCATCAAATCTGCCTTGCCAAGAAATTCTGGGTATGAAAGATGAATATGTACTATTGTTCAATTCCATAGAACATGTATAGTGTGTTTTCTACAATACCTTTTATTATCTTCTTTCGCCTCGGGGCAGTGAAGCCACTTTAGAGATAAGAAGCTGAAGTTAAAAGGTTCAGAGATTTGCCCAGGGTGACTTGACTATTGGAGATGGAAGATGAGACACCATCTACCTTGTTTCCCTCTGTTCTGTACCCTGATTTTCTCCCCTGCTATGCAACTAAAACATGCACAGTAGTACACTTCCATGGCGTGTGGTTTAGTCTGTCTTCCACTTACTAGAGGTGTACAAAGGATGTGCTGAATACGGTAGAGATACTGATGTTGCTCATGTGGCAACTTAAGATACACACTTGGAACTTAGCCTCCTTGGGAACCTAGAGTTGTGCCTAAATTTTTGAAGTTCAAGGCCTAAAAGTCTTTGAAGTATCCTATTTTGCTGTAGGAATGTAGCTAAATTTTCCATTGGACTCCATGTTACATCCTGAGTTTTCTTTTCTTTTTTAAAGATGTATTTATTTACACTGAAAGGCAGAGTTACATAGAACAACAAGCACAGAGAGAGAGAGAGAAAGTCTTCCATCTGCTGGTTCACTCCCCAAATTGCTACAATGGCCAGAGCTGGACAGATCCAAAACCAGGAACCAGGACCTTCTTTTGGGTCTCCTGTGTGTGTGCAGGGGCCCAAAGACTTGAACCATCTTCTGCTTTCCCAGGCCATAACAGAGAGCTATATGGGAAGTGGAATAATAAGCCAGGACTTGAACTGGTACCCATATGGCATGCTGGCACTGCCGGTGGCAGCTTTACCCGCCTATATCCTGAGTTTTCTAAACAAATATTTCAAAATACAAAAAAGAAAACTAAAAAAATCTTTGTGTCATTAATTTATTCTCTAGCGAGATCTCTTCTTGGAGGCCTTTGTATGTGAAGTCATTCACATTTAGGGAAAATGCAGGGAGAAAAGCAGAGTTCTCTTATCCTGCGAAACTCTTGGAAGGAAGTTACTCCAGCACACTGTGTACTATTTTCATGTGCTGAGGGAATGACTGTGCGAGGATGGTGCTGTCTCAAGCTGTATATGCTCTGGGGGTGGCAAGTGTCTCCTCAATGCCTCCTCTGCTAGCAATCAAGGTAGGGAGGTCCATCTCTACAGAGCCCAGGCCTCAGCATCAATCCATGGTCCTACTATCAACCTACCACCTGCCCTGTGACAAGTGTAGCATAAATAGCAGACATTAAGTATCAGCAGAGGGTGGATAAGAGTATAACTGCTGATCTCTAATCCAGTCGTGCTTCACTAGGTTTTATGGCTCTCGGGGGCTTAAAAAAAGGGAACAGACAGTCTTCTGGCATCTTAAGTAATTTCTAAGGACTAGTCTCTAAATTAAGAAATGGACCTTCGTTAGAAATAATCACTAGAGCTGGAAGGAATCCTTGATTTGAACACAGGTATGACAGTCATTAAATATTGTAGCCTTTGTTTTTCCCCTTGTTGAAATGCAGGTCAACTCTTTGTCCCTACACTTCTAAACCAGAGGCTGTATAATGATTTCTTTTAAGGCTCCTCTTATCCAGTGAAATGTTCTCTGGCTCATTGACATTGTAAAGCTTTCCCCCTCTCTCTTAACATATACTTATTTGAAAAACAAATCTTGAAATTTGGCCATTAGGCTGGCTGCCTATAAACCCGTCAGTTTGCAGAGCCCCTCTCAGGGGTACCTTTGCAGGTGCCAAGGACTAGGCAGCTGTGGCAGTTACACACTGATGAATTTAGGGAATGGATGACCAATGAGATATACTTTACAACGCAAGCCGAAGCTTATGTTAAAAATTAAAAGGCCTTTATAGATGGCTTTTGCTTTCCCCCTGAGTCTTCTAAATCAGGACAATGGCTTGCAGCAGTCCACATATTGGGTATTTTTTGCATGGCCTGGCTCTCTTTGAAAGCAGAGGGCCAACACACTTGCCCCAGCAAGGTTTAAATAAGGAGGGGAGAGGGTTGCTAAGAGGGCTGCACGGGAGGTCAGATTCCTGCAAAAGAAGGTATATATGGCTTTTCCAAGTGGTTTTGGCAGTGTTTGGTGTCAGCTGTATTTTCAAACAAACCTGTTTGTAACTTGTGCTTTGCTAGGGGAGCTTCTCTGACAGATGTAACTGCTGATGAAGTAATAGGGGTCTTGCTGTTGTTCCAAGTAGCATCATCCCCCCACCCAAAAAAAAAAAACATATAAACAAACAGTTCCCTTGTACTGTAGATGATCTGTATGTGGATGAGGAAACCTGATAAGGGGATTGATTGAATGTGTAGTGCCATTACAAGTGGGAGCCTGGATTTGTAGCAATAATGAAAAAGCAGTGACACTTTATCACTTATTAGACCTGTCCATGGACACTCCTCTGTGTTAAAAGAAACATAACAAGCAACTTAAAATGCTCTCTTTTTCCAAATAGAAGCAACTATCTTGTCTCCTTTATTTCAAATAAGTTAACCCTTTACGATAACCTTATTGAAAAAAATTAACCTTGTCATTGATTCATCATGTGGCCGGAAATGCAGAACCCATACTCAATGTTCTAATATTATCCTTCCAGGATTCATTACAGCACTTTATAAACATACATCAGTGTAGAACATGTGGGGTGGGTGTTACCAGAGCTCACAGTGCATTTGGAACCCTCCCTGTATAGCAGCCTTGCTGGAGAAGGTCAGTAGGGGAGCAGACTCCCTCCACCAGCACATCTCCTGAAGAGCCTAGGCAAGGTCTTTGAAGATTTGCATGTTTACCATCAGCAGTAAAATACAGAGAAGTGGAAATGTTAAAGAAGCGCTACATGGCTAAACTCCCAGGAACAAGCAAGTCTGGATATTGAGCATAAATTTTCCTCTGAAAAGGACTTTGAAGTTTGTTTCAATCTGTGAAATTCTAGTAACGGTCTAAATTTGCTCCTCAACATCTGGTAGAAATAATTAGAACAACAAATGGTATGGATATGTCCATTTGTGCAATTATTTGTTCATTAATTCAAGATAGTTTTATTGAAAACTCCATAAGTGTAAGAAAAGGGTCTCAGCATTCCAGTAAATAGGGAAGTGAATAATGAAGTCTTGTTCTCAGACTTCATTATGTATTTGGGAGAGGAGATCCCTAGGTTAATAATCATCATGTGTGTGTAGAACATTGAGATAAACAACAAAATCTGTATTCCATTTACATGTGAAAATATAGGGGATGATGTATGATTGAGGCTGATCTGATGAAAAGATTCATAAGAAGGCTTACATTAGGCATGAGGAATATGTTGGGGTACCATAGCTGATTAGGTTGTAATGTATATGAGGGTATTCCTGGCAAAAATACAACTCAAAAGGATAAGGACAAGGAAATGCAAGGCAGTTTTGAGAACAGTGAGTATTTTAATGGATTCAAATCACACAATGTCTGTAGGAGAGTAGTAATTGATGAAATTATAAAGGTGATTTTGTGCTGAGATTATAGAAAATATTAAATGTCAAGCAGAAATAGCCAAACTGGTTTAATTCCTCAGCCAAAAACAGAACAGACATCTTTTTTCACAAGTGTATGCTGAACGTTTATTAATAAGGGCCAAAAATGGGCAACAACCCATGCATCCCTTAGTGGGTGAATGGTTAAAATGTAGTACATCAATACCTGCAATACTAGTCAGTAACAAAAAGGAAGAAAGTTTTGGTGCCTGAAACAATTTGGATGGATTTCAAAGAAATTAGACCAGATGAAAAAAATTTGTCTCAAAAGATTACATTCTATATAATGCCATATAGAACATTCTTTTTTAATTTTTAATTTTTTTTATTTGACAGAGTTAGATAGTGAGAGAGACAGAGAGAAAGGTCTTCCTTCTGTTGGTTCACCCTCCAAATGGCCACCATGGCCGGCACGCTGCACTGATCTGAAGGCAGGAGCCAGGTACTTCTTCCTGGTCTCCCATGTGGGTACAGGGGCCCAAGCACTTGGGCCATTCTCCTCTGCCCTCCCGGCCACAGTGGAGAGCTGGACTGGAAGAGGAGCAACTGGGACTAGAACCTGGTGCCAATATAGGATGCTGGCCCCACAGGTGGAGGATTAACCAAGTGGCGCTGGCCCCAGAACATTCTGGTAGCCAGAGGCTGGAGTGATGATTTGAGGAAGGGAAATGGCTGTGTCTCTGAAAGGGATACATGAAGGATCTGTGTGATGAAAGTAATCTGTATGATCACATGAGTCTGCACATGGGACAAAATTATACAGAATCCAATACACACACACACACACACACACACACACAAAGAAAAGGTTAAAGCAGTTGAACACAAATATTTAATTGTATGAAATTTTTCTTTAAGAACCATCTGTAGTTCAAAGCTCATTTTTTTGAGGTGTCACATTCATGACCCTTTTAAAAGACATCAAATAATGAAGGGGTATTATCAAAAATTACACAACCATTTCACCCAATACAAAATTAAGGATAGTTTCACAAGGAGAATAATCAGAATGAAATAAATCTCACAGGGTAAAATAAATCTTGGTGAAAGAACTAGAGAGGTAACTGGTCAGCACATGAGAGATGGATAGAAAAAGGGTCCAAAAGATCACAGGAGGAAACTCAGTACAAATGCTGTCTTTTGCATTTTCTAGGTAGCCCTCATTTTTTGCCATAGGTGACTCTGATAGTTCTGTTGTTGCAAAACCAGGTCAGATCCCACTAAGTTGAAAAGGAGTTCCTCATTGACTTGTTGAGTGCAGGGTGCAGCTGGTCATCCCACACCAAGAGATCAGTACTGGCAAGATGTCTCCAACGTGCAGTGATACTGCTGTTGGTAGGATGTCTTCAGCCAGGCACATCCCAGAAACGTTCTGTTGGCTGAGATTCAAGGTGGGAGGAGACTGAATCATGTTATTTCAGCAACTTCTTGGCCTTGAAAAACTGGCAAGTGGCTAGACCAGAGAGACAGACCATGGAAAAGATGCTGAGATACAGAATCTGAGTGTTTGCTGACTCACTGGTATAATCTCCTTCTCACTTCTTCATGTAGGCAAAATTATTAATGATAGATTCTGATAGGTTTTCTAAGCACCATCACTTTACCTCTAATGGTTTGAGCTTCTCAACTTTTGCAACCTCTTTGTTAATTTTTTTTATTTCTACTCCATGCTTCATGTCTGGGATCACCAGTTGGTTACCATCCCCCATGGCCGTTGGTCTCAAAACACACTTAAGATATGTCATAATCTCTATTGGTAAAGACAAATTTCCTCATGGTTGCATCCTCCTTGTAGTATGGAATATGGTCAGCAAGATCTGTGATCTTGAACTGGGTATGCAGAACCCCTGTACCCTAGACTGGACAATGATCTTGTGTGGGTTTGTCACTAGCAGATCCCTGTGTAACTTCTTGCAGAGAAATTTGCAAAGGTTAGTTGACAGATGGAAAAAGGTGGTAAGGACAGAGTTTAGGATGAACAGGAACAAAAGCAGCAATACCAGTGGACAAGGATCGTGCCAGGCTAGGAGATTAAGCAAATAAGACCTGCTACCAGAGACTCCTTCACCACTCTGGGCATCAGAAACATTTTTAGGACTGCAAGAACAGGCATCAAATGGTGAACTCGTGTATCAAAAGGAAGTTCTTATTCCAGGATCAACTTCTATACTATTACTTCATATAGTTGGGTCACTCTGTTAATTAAACCAGTTGGATTGTCCAGCTATGCTACTTTTATTGAGAACATTAATTTTTGCAGGATGAATGGTACTTTAGCTCTCACACTGAAAGAGGCCATGTCCCTCTTTTCTTTTATTTCATTTATTCATGATTCTCTAGCAACCAGCATAAATCATGATTTAGTTATCATGTAGTTTCTGATGATAGTCCACCTGTCCACTATCCGATCCAATGTCATGAATGTCACAGTACTGACTTGTCCTAGGATACACAGCTAATACTTGTTATAGCTGAGGAACACTCAGATTGGGAAATTATAGTTTGCCTTTTGGAATACCCAGTAAATTCATACTCCCAATTGCCCAACAATATGTATTCTTTGATTAATTGCTTCAAATTATTAATTTAATAAGTTTTTATTGAGCATTTGATATGTTTAAATACTGACTTAAGTGCTGAGGATTTTTGTTTTTTTGACAGGCAGAGTTAGTGAGAGAGAGAGACAGAGAGAAAGGTCTTCCTTCCATTGGTTCACCCCGCAATGGCCCCCACGGCCGGCGCTGCGCTGATCCGAAGCCAGGAGCTTCCTCCTGGTCTCCCATGCGGGTGCAGGGCCCAAGGACTTGGACCATTCTCCGCTGCCTTTCTGGGCAACAGCAGAGAGCTGGACTGGAAGAGGAGCAACCGGGACAAGAACCCGGGGTGCTGGTGCCGCAGGTGGAGGATTAGCCTAGTGAGCTGTGGTGCCAGCCTAGTGCTGAGGATTTAGCAATCAAATAGGTAGATTTAGTTTTTTCTCCTTTGAGTATATTAGTATTTGGAGAAACAGGAGAACAATTACATGGTTAAAAGAGTACTCACTTTTGGTCCCCAGTTGTCAAAGATCCAAAGTACACTTAAGAGCAAGCATTTCAGGCTAGCTTTCTCCATTTTTCTCCTTCCACTAACAGTCACTCTCATTGGAATCTCCTTATAGAAATTTCTTTAGTTTCTGATTCCTTCTCATAGAACTGGTTGCTCTGTACCTTGCTATATAGAGCACTTAATTCCCATAAAACACAAATATTGATAATAAGAATATGGAAGAAGCAGTAAATGTGTTTATCTGGATATTTCAAGATGACAAAAGTGAATTTTTAAGGATGACAACTTCAGGATTCAGGTGTATAGAAAATAATTCAAAAAGACAAAGCAGAGTTTCAATTACAATGCTTTTTCAGGCCTGATTTGGAGTTGAGTCTACTGAACATAAAACTTGGGGTAACATAAGGAGACTCTTCTGGGTCCAGAGAGTATCCCCACAAGATCTGCTGGAGGTTCTGTAATTACTGACCCCTGGGGAAAAGACAGTTAAGTATGCAAATTCATAGCCTGGGTACATTGGGTTTGAGCTGAATCAGAGGATAAGTAGGGTTATCTATTCAGATGATCATTTTAACCACAAGAAGCTAGGAATGTGGCTCTTAACATAGAGTTAATAGGTGATTTAGAAATGGAAAGGGGTACTTGAAACATTATTGTGATAGGGAATGGCAGCAATAAACAAGAGCTAGATCTGGTCCATGGAAAGAACAAATAAAGTAGGATGCAGTATTGTTGCAAGTACTACATTGTGCTTTGTGGTAAGTGTTTGGGGAGAAAGAATTCTGCACCAATATTGAGAGCAATTTGTCCACATGTGGTGAGCGGGAACAGAGTCAGGGGATTGTATTCGCAAAGAGGAATAATTAACTGGGCACATATGACAAACAGATTTCTGAGTTAGACATATAATAAGCTAAATGTGGAACATATTACATGATTATATTTTTATTATACAAAAGAACTAACAAAGTGCTGCCATGGTCCATAAATAAAGGAATTATGTGAAGGTGATAATAAATACCTATATCTCTCCAGCATTTTGTACTTTCACATGAATTTTCTCATTAATAACACCTAGATACATGCATTACTATTTCTTATTTAGAATGGGAAGATGAAGCTTAGGAAGTAATGAGTGGCACAGGCAGCGCTTTACAGGATTCCTCTGACTTTAATCAAATCACGTCCCTGTCTTCTGGACCATGACCCAGTCCAATGAGGCTGCCCCAGTCTGACCTCAGAGTTCTGTGTGGAACAAGATGCCAGGAAATATCTCGGGGGCCAAAACAGAAAAACAATACCACAAAGTCCAGGAGATCTGTGATTATTTCCTTTAGAGATCTGAAAGCTGAGACATTGTGGGGATCAGCATGGCTAAAATGCTGAATGCAAGGTAGTGACCAGCAGGATCCCATGATGAGAAATGCAAAAAAGAAAATAATAAGCTTCTTGGGAGGACTGACTGTGTGCCAGGCATTGGCCATGTAAGCTACATTGGCTTTCGTTCATTCAGCACAAGAAGCCTCTGAGGTAGGTGTTGCCATATCTTCATATTTTAGATATGAAAATGGAGGCACAAAAATGTTAAATGAGTCCTCAAGGTTCACGCCTTGTTATAAAAGAACTGTAACTGGAACCTAGTTCTGTTTACTTTAAATCCTCCACTATTCGTTCTGCCTCATATGCATACACATGTTGTTGTAAATGTGATGATGGTTAATTATGTCTCATCGGATTTGGATGAAGTATTTCAGATGACTTTGACAAAATCCTGCTTTGGGAGTAAAGTCAATAATTATGTCCTATAAGATGAAATTAATAATATTCATGAAGTGTACAATTAAAGGTTAAAACAAAATTATAAGCTACTGTCTTAAAAGAAAATTCCAAGTGTTCTGCAGTTGCAACTGTGGTTGCCAGGGGAGATTGAGGTACCAGTTGGAGAGTGAATGGAGTGATTTAGTGGAAAGTCTCATATAAGGTTTTGAAATAAATTGAGTATTATTCTAGTTTAATCATCATTAGGTCAGTTATAAATAGATACTGATATGGATACTAATTAGTAAAATAAAAATGAAATTACTATTCACAATAAACATGTCATGAAAAATGTATGGAAAGCATTCTTGATTTCTGAACAACCAATTTTAGCAGCACTCTGCCTTTTAATGAGACACCAATTAAATATAGAGGTGATCCAAAGATTTGCCAAGTACTATCTTTAATCATTACGTTGGCTTTCAGTTACTATTCATTCTGAGCCAATGGCATCTGCATTGGGGAGATATTACCATTCTCCAACAAATTGCCTCAGATGAAAATCTAATACAATTAAGAAGATAAAGTCCAGAACAACCATGATGTCAGATATCCCAAGCTGTCAGGAATTGCTTCTATTTTCTTGGACTTCTTTTGTTTGATCCTTGTCCCAGTTAGCTCTCTGGGCTTGTTCAAATCTCTGTCGTCTTTCCACCTCTGTATCAACACTGACTTTCAGTACAGCTCCATTCCTCAGATCTGCTTAATACCATGCTGGGATTTGGGTTCCCAGATGTGCTCTACCAAAACAGCAGACCTCCTGCTAACACTGTGGGGTGAGTGTTCTCTGGAGCCCCTCCTGCCTCTGTAGCACATTATTAAACAAAACACAACCTCATCATAGGAAAAATTTGCATCTGGATTACTTTATTGAAGCCCGGTGGCAATACCAAGGATAATGAGAATTTAATTGACCAAGAGGACACACTGAAGCAGCCAGAGAGGCTGCCCTAACAGAGGATTCCTGTTTATACCTTCAGAGTCACAGGGGTGAGAGGGGAAATTTTCCTGTCAATTCTTGAACATTCCTTTTGTCTTTCCCTTCAGTCATCAGAAATATTGAGGTTTAAGCTCACAGCTCCTGACTATAAAACATTCATTTAGAAATTATTTTTAAAAATAATTATAAGATCTGTCTTCATAGACTGAAAGTCAAAATTTCACTCTGCCCAACTCAATCGAAAGCTATGGCTGCTCTGGTGACAACTGGCCTGCAGTCCCCAATCAAGAAGCTTCCTTCACTGGCTCTGCTCTGGAGAAAAATGTCTGCTCTTCTGGTGGACCATCCCAGGGTGACTGTGCCCTAGCTAGTACTAGTTGGGAGCTCAGTCTCTTTTGAAAATTTGGTTATTTCTGCAGGCAGGGAGATGAATCAGAAGATCTTGTATCATCTTGTCCTGATGCGAGGTTCTCTGCTTCTCTTCAAGGTTGGCTCATTCTTGCTGTTTCTTCAGTACTCCCTGCTTCCCCTAGCGACTGATTAATGTTCTGGAATTTTGCCTTCTGAATTTTCTGAGAGCTTGTCATGGCTCAAAGCAGTGGTAACTATTTTATTTCATTTTCTAAACCATTTATGAGGACAGTGAATGGTTTTAATTTGACTCATCTGAACTTTATTATTTCCCAGTAGACGATTTTTTTTCCATTGCCTTTTTTGGCAAAATCCTTGATTTGCCTTTGGCTAATTCAAAGAACAAGCCAAAGAGATGTTTTCAGGTGTCCTTAATCTCAAAGCTGATAATAAATTATGTCATTATTAAATAAACTTGTCTTGCTGCCAAGAGCTAAATAAATAAAGATGTTTGCTTCAATGAAGAACTCTATATTTCTAGCCTTTTCTAAATCTTGCCTGGATCTGTGGGGCATTAGCACATTAAAGGAAATTTTCACAGTGACTAAGGGCCTCTATTCCCAAGACCATTCTCATCCTACTGCTTAATCAGAGAAGATCCCTGGGTCAGGGCTTGGAGGAGAAGCATATTTAGGGAAGGAATTATGGATGGAAAACAGCTGAAGACAAGTGGATGGAATGAGTCAAATGATCTTGAAGTAAAATAAAGTCTGAGGGAAGAAGCAAATTAGTTCAGAGACTTATTTTTATTGTTTTGGAGAGCTAGAGAGAAAAGAGGAAGAGAGATGTCTTCTATCCACTGGTTCAGTCCCCAAATGCTTGCAGCAGTAGGCCAGGGTGAAGTCAGAAGTCTAGAACTCAATCCAGGTATCCACACAGGTGACTAGTACTTGTGCACTTGTGCTATCATTGGCTACCTCCTAAGTACATTAACAGGAGGCTAGATTGGAAGTGAAGACAGGCTCAACCTCAAGCACTGCTGGATCTGAGCATCCCACGCATGGCTTAATTCTTTGTACCTCAAAGCCTGATCCTGTTTGGCTTCACTTAGGACAAACATATTACTGAAAATAACAGTGGTTCACATCCTTTTTCTTGCGGAGACTTCTTGTGTTGATTGATCTCATTCTCCATGTCTGCCTCTCTTGATTTAGAAAAACTCTCTTCTCTTGCCATCTCCAGGCTCTCTTGATGAAACTGCTGTGTTGGGTGCTTCAAAACTAAATCTATAAACATTACAAACCAAGAGAGACTGTTTTCATAGATTTTTGGTTCCCTCTCTCAATGTGCAGTGTTAACAATGACCCAAACTTGCTGACAATGTTATACAATCTTGTGGAATTTGTGTAACTTTCCTGGAAAGAACGTTATGAATATGCATCAATAGATTTATTGCATTTAAACACTTTGAAAAGATAATTCCAACTTTGAGAATGGGAATATTTTTCTAGGAAAATAATGTAAAATATAGCAAAAGTTTTATATCTGTCATTAAGATGTCAATTTCATCATTGTTTATATTAGTACAAAATTGAGAAAATCTAAGTAACAATTATCTGTAAATTATATGTCCATACGATGGAATATTATGTATCCATTATATAGGGTAATGTGTATTAGAAGGTTACATACTATTACATTCATTAAAATATGCAATATGAGCACAACACAAAATATATGTAGAAAAATGAAGTACAGAAATACATAGCTGGAGAATAACGACTTTCTGAGTGATTTGTGTTGAGTGAAGTTGTTTCTTTGCATTACTCTGCATTTTCCAGTTTTGGCATAGTGAGCATTTGCAAATTTAAAAATCACCTCACAGAGAACATTGGGTTTTCACCACTGGAAGAAGAGCTGGTAGCAAAGCTTATGAGCCCTCCTGGGAAGGTGAGGGGGTGAGGAAGTTATCCTCCTTGATATAGCTCATGGAGCTTCCATTTAAACGTGGTCTCCTGGCCTGTTCTTGAAGGGTCTTGTACTCTGATGAAAGGGAATCCACTGAGATCTTGAGATTTGCCAGGTTTAGATTTAACCTCACCTGAAAAAAATGGTTTGAGTAGATTAGTAGGAGAGAAGGATTACCTTGAGTGTACAGTTGCTAAGACAGGCACTGATTGACACTGTAAAAGCCCAAAGCATCTGTGTTGTCTGCCATAATTCATTGAGGTCAATGAGGCAGTTCCAATGTGTCATCTCACATCTAATGCTTCTCCATCTGATTGGCCAGGGAGAGATGGTCCAGAGTAAGACTGCCTGCTCTTAGATACTAATCTCCACAGTGAGCAGGTGTGAGAGCTTGGGAGAATTTTCTTAACTGGCTTGAGCTTTTGTTTCCTCACCTGTAAAATGAGGATCATTGTTTCTATTTCATAAGGTTCTGAAGATTAAATGACATAATCCATAAAGTGTTTTGGACAGTGCACAATGAAAATATTCAATTGATAGAGATTCTTATTAGTTGTCATTTATTCATAACAGTTTTTTGTGTTGTAACATTTTGAACTTATTTAATTTATTAAGAGCTTAATTTTTTATTATGTTTTTCACTTATATGATCTCTATAAAGGAAAGAACCTTGCTTGTTAGCTGAAATCCCAATGCATAGTGAAGAATCAGTAAGTAATTGATTACAAAATGAACACATAGGGTCATTTGATAAGGAGCAAACTTCATCCCTGGTTATTAGGACACAGGTGAGGCCAGCCCATCCAGTATGGATCCTTTGGGAAACAGAGTGGATCCATTAAGCAAGGAGAACACAATGGTGTGAGTATGGTGAAGATAGATATAAGAAAAGGCTGAGAATCACCAAGGTAGTAGACTCAAAGCTTGAATCCAGAGCTTATTTGAAGCCAGGGCATGAAAGTGGCAAGAAGACAAAATGTGTGGTTATATGGAGCAGGGATGTGGCTCTAATTAGTGGCTCTAATGTGGCTCTAATAGTAAGGCATCTGGGCATGTTGTGAAATAGATTCTGTGCATGAGAAGCAGACAGTATAGGACTCTCTAGCAAGGTCACACACTGAGTTCTTGCAAGGAAGTATGGATAAGACTTTGGTTATAGAAGTTAATCAAAGAAGACCAAAATTTGAAAGAGTAGAGCAAGGAAACAATCCCAGAAAAATGGCTCCCAGGCATACATCAAATACAACTTCCATTAAAAGCATTCCTTGATCACTCCGGCTAGCCATTTACATGGCATTGAGCTCTCATCGCCTTGTGTTTTGATTAGTTTGTGTTTTGCACTTACTGGATGGTAAACAGAACATGCTTCCAACAGGATGGCTTTGCCTAATTTTGTGAGACCAATACCATGAAAGAAAAGGAAGACTGATTAAATCCTACCTCAAATGTCATTTGCAAAACAATTTTCAAGAATTGGAAGTTGATGTATCCCTAAAACATTCACAATTCCAACTCTCTTTACTCTTATGACTTCCTTCCTTCCTTCCTTATTCTTTTATTTCCTTTGTCTCGTCTTGCTTTCATTACACATCATTACTGACTTTTGTCCTAGTTATTTCAGCCATGTTTGTTGTCTTAATCTCGGGACTGTTCACATGTTTATGCAGATTGCTGGTGTCTAGCATTGTAAATTCTTAGAAGATAGGCCCTGTGTTTGTTAGGATATTTGTTACCTCTTTCCCTTGGGTTAGAACTGTGGTCCTAATCTCTAACTGTGTAATATTCCAGTAATATTTTATTGATTGTACTTTTTCTTCCCTGTCAGTTATATCTCTATGACTAATTCTTAAAATTCTTTTCAGTTAACTTTGATTTAAAGGTATTATGTGTCAAAAGATATTTCTAAGAGGTTGTTGGGAAGCAATATAAACATTTGACTTTACTCTCCCACAGTTTGAAATCAAATAACGAGAGGATAACTAAGATAATAGTGTTACGATCCACGCGTGTGGAAGTGACTTCATTGATGACGTTCAGGAGCAGGACATAATTCTTCCTTTGATGAATGTTGTTGTTTCCTGATGTGCCTAGGTTCTAAGAAGTTAGTCAGACTAGGAGTTGCATTGTGACTTCATCATCTGTGACTCATGTGGAATGCACCCTTTCAATCCAAACCTTTTGTTCTAGTAAGAGTTTGACTTCCCAACTCCTGGCAGTAATGAGTCAAACACAAGCATGTAGCATGTGCCAGGCATCACAGTGTGTCATACTTTTTTTCCCAAACAAAAGTTATTTGAGACAAAATTTGACTTTGATTAAGAATGACACTGTTTTAAAAAATTTTAGAGTTGTGGAAACAGAAAATTTTCAGCTGAAGTAAGTTAGTGCTAAATAGTACTCATTTGGCAAAATAGCATAAATTAGCGATCCTAATATGGAGATAATGTTTCTTATCTCTAATCAATATGTAAGCATAGAAATGCCAAAGCAAGCTTTGCCTGCTATAATATTATTTGTTCTCTCAACCCCAGCTGAAAGGGTAACCAAATGTCCCCTGAGGTCTTGAAGAGGCTGACTGTGGTAACAAGGTCAATACAACTTCAGACTCAGACTATGTTCTCTAGCATACAGAGCGCTTTCTCTACCTGTGATGCACAGAGCTGGTATTTTTTTTTTTTTTTGCCATGTCTAGGTCTAGCTCAGAAGCTTACTGCACGCGTGGTTGATATTAACAACTTGTAGAACTGAGCTTATCAAATTCATATTTTTTGGATTAGGAAAAAATAGTTAATGATTTATCCAAACTCAACCATACCAGGTGAAACTGCTAAGACTTGACAATATAGCTTATGTCCTGTGTCCATTGGTCTTGTCATTGGCACCTGTGAAAACATGTTTTCCCTAAATTAACTATTGATATCAAATCAAGTGGCTATCTTCATAGGTATCCTTCATGCATTGGGCTGCATGGATTTGGATAATCTTGAGAACAGATTTAAATGTAAATACAAAGAAGAAAAAGACAAGGGAGAGGGAAGGAGTAGGAAGCAAAAAGATGATTAAGGCTTTGGGTGTGGGTCAGAAGGGTATTTAAAATAAATACAATAAAAGTTATCCTGTAATCAGTAAACAGCAATATAATTAGAATTTTTTTCCCTATTTACTTCCTTTAACATGCAATGGGGGGAAATGGGAAAAAAAATGTCAAGGACTCAATCAAACAGATGGTTCTCAAGTTATTTTCCCCTTGCTGTTGTTTGCAAAAAGAGCCTCCTTTAACAAAATGTGACTTGCAGATTCCAGTGAGACCAGCAGCTCTCTGTGGGAAGGAGAGAGGAAAAACCGGGAAGGGAACTCAGATCATAAGCCTTTATTATGAACATTATTATGCCTCATTAATTAACCTAAACACTGTCCTAGTGACGTTCTGGGCTCACTTCACAGGAAAAAATCAGTCTGGATTGCCAAGTTAGATAGACAATTACAGGAAGATCAAATTATGCCTACATTGCATTCTGTCAGGGCACCCAGCCAACTTCATGTCAAGTTCATAAGACTGGAATATCCTCACTAAAAACAGCCCTGAAGAACCAACGTCACCAGGCATTTGACGTCCACACAGAGGATGTATTGATCTTGCCTGAGCTTCCTTTCTCAGAATCTCATAATAGGCCAAAAGAAGGATTTCTGAGCATCTTACCCTACACCACACACCAGCTGGCTAGAGCCTTTGTTATGTCCTGTAAAGTACAATAATCAGGGGAAAACACCCGCCTTTGGAGCTCCCATTCCTCATCCTGGTTGGCAGCTATCAGACCTGTCGAAACAGCTTGGATATTTAATGAGAACGATGAGAACTCAGGTAGATTTTTTAATGGTGGAATCCTTGGTGCTGTCCACTATCTTGAGGAGACTTTCCAATGGAAGAGTGGCCAAAAAGTAAACAAGCCCACAACAGATTTTCAGTATCCAGTGTGTAATACTGGGATACTGAGCACTAAAGACAACCATACGCTGCAGAGAATAAGAATAACATATTGCAATACTTGTGAGTTGATATTTACCAGTAGTCCACGATCAGGGAAAGCAAAATGTTCATTGAACCTACTAAGGAGTGCAAAGTTTAAAGATTTAAGTTTGAGAGCCTGAATGCAAGTTGGAAAGAAAGCATCCCCCTGATTACCAACAGGGAATTCTTCCTTTGTAATTGAAGGTGTCTAACCAAAGTCTTTCTCCATATTCCCTATTAGTTAGAAATTCCCCATTCTGCAAGAGGTGGAGTCTCTTTGCTCTCCTATTATGACTTTCTATGGATCAGAATGGATGTTCTGACCCAAAAGTGATCTGGCATGTGCCACATTCTATCTCTGAAAAATCCACCTGGCATATGATTTAGTTCCCTGGAAACTACCACATTGTAAAGAATCGCAAGCAAACTCAAGGGAGGACCACCTGGAGAGGAGCCAAGAAAGCCAGAGGACTGTGAGAGCTTAGGTTTCAGCCACGTAATTGCTTCAAAATTGTCCCAGCCAGCTCTCCTGAGATGAGTTACTGTCACTGTGCTTTGCCTGAATTGTTGATCCACAGAAAAGTAAGCAAATAAATGTCTTGTTTTCCTGGAGTGTGTTTGGAGCAGTCCATTTCTGTATTGATAACTGAAACGTGCTCTGAAGCTGGCATAGATATTCCTCCTGTCATACTTTAAGTGCCATGGTGGACCTCCAGCTAAAATCTCCAGAATAAAGATTTCCTTCTTTATCTTCCTCATTTGTGCCAATTTCTTCTCTATAAGGATGGGAAAACTGATTATGGTCATGGCTGGTAGAATTCTACTTAGCAATAGAATTGCCTTTGTAAAAGTCAGTTTTTGCTCAATCGGACTTGCCCCAAACGATGGAGTTAGAAATGTGCCAGGGGAACCTAATACAACCCCAGCAAGGTGGCATGTACCAAGCCATCTCACTGGCCCAAGTGATCAATTTCAGTTCACAATTGATCACACTGATAGGTCTAGGAGTCAAAGGGATCACACAAGCAAGACTAGTAACTGCTATTACTAACAGATAGAACTAAAAAAGGGAGAGACTGATCCAACATGGGAAGTAGGATACACAGCAGACTCATAGAATAGCAGATATCCTAATAAATCACTCTGGCCTCAGAATCAGCCCTAAGGCATCAGGATCTGGCTCAAGAACCCATGAGAGTATTTTTGGCATGGAAAGCCAAGACACTCTGGGAAAAAAAAAGAAGAAGACATAAATGAAAGATCTCTGCGAGTAAGATCCCAACGGAAGGAACAGGGCCACCAGAGAAGGAGGTGCCTTTCTCCGAAGGGAGGAGAGAACCTCCACTTTGACTATGACCCTGTCAGAACAAGATCCAAGTCGGCGAACACTAAAGGCTTCCATAGCCTCAGCAACTCATGACTACAGCCTAGGGAGATTGCTGACGCCATAAACAAGAGTGGCAAATTGTTAAATCAACAACAGTAGTCACTGTGTACTTATGACCCATGTATGATCTGTCCTTAATGTGTTGTCCAAGGTGAAGTAATGCAATAACTAGGACTGAAACAGTATTTCTGCATTTTGTGTCTCTACGCGGATGCAAACTGACAAAATCTTTGCTTAATATATACTGAATCAATCTTCCGTATGGAAAGACAATTGGAAATGATAAAAAAAATGGAAGTTACATAAAAATCAATCAATTAAAAAAAAATAATATCATGTAGGATCTCTGTCCCTAATGTGCTGTACAACGTGATTTAAAGCTACAACTAGTACTCAAAGAGTATGCTTCACTCTAGGATGCTATGTGAGGGCAAATGGTTTAAAATCTTTTCTTAACATATACTAAACTGAACTCCTGTATACAAAGAGAATTGAAAATGAATCTGAATGGGAATGAAAGGGGAGAGGGAGTGGGTAAGGGGGAAGGGTAGCGGGGGGGGAGGGGAGGTATGGGTGGGGAAGTCATTGCAATCCACAAGTTGTACCTTGGAAATTTATATTCTAAATAAGAAAAAAAAATCAAAAAAAAAAATCAGTTTTTGAATCTCTGCAAATTGAAGGGTCAAGGCAAAAGCCAAGGTTTCTGAGGAAAGTGTCCTAGCTGGTGCATGTGTATGTGTGTGACAGAGACAAACAAAAGCATGTTATCAAGTACTATTTTTTTAAAATATAATTTAGCAATCTCTGACTGTTAACTGAAAAATTTAGACCATTTATACTTAATATGATTAATTATGTAGTTAGGTTTATGACTACCATCTTGCTATTTATTTTATATTCATTCTTTGTTTTCCTCTTTTTATTTTTATGAATTGAGTATTTCCCATGAATTCCATTTTATCTGTTTTTTTTACTCAGTTCCATAACTCTTATTGTTGCTTTAAGTAATTTCTTATGATTTAGAATATGCATCTTTATCAAAGTTAATGGAAAATATAATTTGATTATATGAACTTATTTTGGTATAACATAGTATGGAGAATATAAAATATTGGTGTTTATATAACTGTTTTTTGTATCTTTAGTTTATTCAAATAACTGAATTGAAAATTTCTAGAGATCATTATGAATTCCTGAGTTCATGGGGACTTTGGATACTCCAAAGGGCGAGATTGATACTATAAGATTTCTAGGACAGGCCAAAAGAAGGCAATGAGTAAATCAGGCTGTGAAACTTGGACCAGAGGAGAAAAAAGCAAAATAAATCCTATTTTTTTCCCAGGCAGAGTTAGACAGTGAGAGTTATAGACAGTGAGAGAGAGACGGAGAGAAAGGTCTTCCTCCCATTGGTTCACCCCCCCCCCCCCAAATGGCCACTATAGCTGGCGTGCTATACCGATCCGAAACCAGGAGCCAGATGCTTCCTCCTGGTCTCCATTGCAGGTTCAGGGGTCCAAGCACTTGGGCCATTCTCCACTGCCCTCCCGGGCCACAGCCGGAGGCTGGACTGGAAGAGGAGCAACTAAGACAGAATTTGGCGCCCCAACCAGGACTAGAACCCGGGGTGCCGGCACCACAGGCAGAGGATTAGCCAAGTGCACCATGGCGCTGGCCAATAAATCCTATCTTTTAGAGCATGTTCAGCTGAAATCCATTTCCTGGGTGACCAATACCTACCAAATGGTTGTCCAAATTCATTTTCCCAGAGATGTTTGCTTTTGACTAAGAAAAAATAACAAGCATTTATCCTTCTACCTTATGCAAACTAAATAAAGGAATGTATGTATATATATATATATATATATGTACACAGACATATATATAATATACACTGTCACATGGGCATATGAATATGTTAAATTTTATATAATTTAAGATATAACTTTAAAGATAACTGATTATTTAAGGAAAACATAACAAGAATATATTGGATTATGAAGTATCTAACAGGAAAAACTATAATAACAATAGCATAAAGACTACATTGATTAAAGAGATGGTTGGCAGAGATATATAAATGCCTAAAAGCTGAGATGATCCAGCCATATATAGGATTAAAATCCAGTCTTCTTTTAAGAATTGCTTTTCAGAGCCTTTGTTATAGTCTGAGATTATTTTTTCAAGAAAATTGTGTCCTGCTGGGTGGCTGGATTAAGGGAAGATATTTATAAGGCTGCTGTGAAGGGATTGGGTGAAAGTGGTGCTGCGATTTCATAGCATCCCTCTGTGAGCACACTTGTAAAAGCCATTATGGTGCCTGGCACAGGACTGGGGGAAGAGGCAGTGTCAGAGAAATGATGAAGATGCTGTCTGGAATAAGGGCTTGCCAACAAGCCAAGAACATCTGTCACCAATATTTCTACTTCTTGTGGCATCTGCAGCTTTCTTACTCTTAGTGTATACTTTCTGCAGACTGGGTTTCACTTTTTCCCTCACCTGCTTAAAATATAGACATTCTGCAAGAGGATTAGGGCATGTCTAAGTGTGCTGCCATATGATTTAAACCTTTGGTCCCACCATCTTAGTCCACATTCTAACAGAGACAATCAAACCGCATAACTTTTCATATCACTTCCAAAAACACATCCTCTTCTCCCCCTTTTTTAAAACTTGTCCTTAAACTCCTGGTCTTCTCCTTCCTAAATTCCATATTTTGAGCTTTGAACTGTTTGGTATCAATGGAAAATTAACAGGTATGAAATCACATTATAAATGACTTTCAATAGCCAAAGAAAACTCTTTTTTATTTTTTTATTTTTTATTTTTTTTTTACTTTTATTTACATTATAAGTTTCCAAGGTACAACTTATGGATAAAGAAAACTCTTTATTGGGATTATTAAGCTAATACAAGGAACTTTGGTTCAATAGTCATTTTACCCATCAACGTTAAAAGAGGCATAGGATAGACAGATTTAAAAAGCAATTAAAAAGCCTAGGGATTTTCTTTTTCTTTGAAAGTAACGTATGTTTCTTTTAGATGCAACTGGTTTTTATTTTAATTAAGGTAACCTTAAATTCCAACAAATCTCCTATCTTGAGCTCTCAAAAATGAATTACTTAAACAATGTTGTGAAGTGGGTTTCCTTGGGATGCATCCTGCAATAAAGAGGTAGATAAGATTGTGGCCTCGATCCTTTTGCTTCAGACCTGAGATTTGTACCTCTGTGATATTTACTTCTAAATACTTGGATAATGAATGATAGACAGTGAGAAGAAGGAACTTTCTCTAGTCATCAATCTCTTCCTTGTGCTTAGAATCCGTCCACCCTGCGATGCTCAGGACAGTAGGGCAGCCAGTGTCAGCTTCTGTTTGCTCTGAGACTTACATTGCTGCCCATAGATAACTCTGCTCTTTCCTGGAAAGGAAATGGGAGTTACAGAGAATGAGGAGCAAAGCGGGTTAGTGTAGGAGTTAAGAATACTCTCCAGAATCAGATGAAATTCTGTCCCTATCACTTCCCAATTGCATGATCCTGGGTGGAAGTGGGGAACACTTCTTTCCTGCTCATGAGGTTTCCTTCCATGTGGAGAGAATTTATCACAAAAAATGGACACAGGTGCTTTCCTTCCCTGTAGGCACAAGCCTTGAAATGTACCCTTTCTTTCATTTTTTCCCCATTCATATACAGTAAATTTAATAATAGTCACAGAGCATTGCAACTATACTAGTATATGATTCTTAACAATTTGACAAATATTAAAAACAAAGTTTGACAAAATACTGTATTTGCAGCAAAACATACACATAGACATTTTTCTTTTTGCATTTTTAAAAAGATTATTTATTTATCTGAAAGAGAAGGAGAGAATATCAACCTTGCATCCACTGGCTCACTCCCCAAATGGCCATGATGACCAAGCTGAAGGCAGGAACCAGGAGCATCATTGGGGTCTCTCATGTGGGTGGTAGGGTCCCAAACACTCAGGCCATCTTCTGCTGCTTTGCCAAGGCACATTAGCAGGGAGCTGGACTGGATGTAGAGCAACTGGGACATGGATTGGGGATGCAATTGTTACAAATTTTTTGAATTCACGATGGATAAAATTTCTTAAATATCATTTGAGGAGAAAGGGTAAAGATTTTCTCCCCATTTGATAAATGCATTATGCCTATATTAACTTGACTAGGCAATTTCTTGCAATTGACATTGGGTTAACCATTTTGAATTCTGGCAACTGAATTGTACCTTGGTGTAACCTAAGAAAATGAAATCTCTGTCTATCTTAATTCTACTATTTTAGGTGCTTTTTGGCAATACAGGTCTACAATTCCTTCTCTAAAACCCTTGACGTCATGTGTGTTTCTAAATTGAAAGTGATTCCTGTAACTCTAAGTATCATATGATATCTCTAACAGGATCTTCTAGTGCACCACACAATCTAACATTCATATTTATCTAGCAGAGTACATGAATATTTATATTAGGTATGCTACATAAAAAATATAAATCACACTGGTGATTTGAGGTAAATATTTTCCACCAAATGATTTATGGATTTTGGAAATGAAGTTAAAAGACTATGGATCAATATATACTGTTAGAGTCTAGGAATAAAAGTTTCCCTAGAATAATGCTTTAGCACTGAAGACATTATTTTCTGAATATTGTATGTTTTGGGCCAGTGTTACATAACTTTTCCAGCTCTACTCACTCCTGAGGCTCTTAAAAAAGTGGGACAGGTTAGAGATGTTATGAAGGCTTAGTGTTTACACACATTGTATTTACATCAGACTTAAGCCAGACTTAAGCCTGGCTAAACAAGGGTCACTGAATGAAGGAACTTCATTCTACCTAGGCAGTAAGAACCCTTCTAATTGAGACTCAAGCAAAGAAACTGTGACAAACTTAAACTTCCTTGGACTTTTGACTCACATTTGAGTCACCCATACTCAATGATAATTTATGGAGAAAAGGGGAAGGAATGAGGAAGAGAAGGAAGGAAGAAAGGAGAAAGAGGTGGAGGTAGGGAGGGAGAATGGATCTAGTTAACTGGCCTGGAGAGAGAGGACTGAACTAGAAATGCAGAAAACAAGGCTGAACCATCATGAGAAATGGGCATACATGGTGGAAGGAAGATTGGTTTGGGGGGCTATGGTTCAGTGCTCACAGAGGAGGATGATGGTCTCTAGTACATCTAGCACAATGGAGTTAGGACATCAGATCCATATTCATCGATCACCCTTAGTGCAGAAGGCAATCTTTCTTTTTTTTTTTTCTTTTTGACAGGCAGAGTTAGACAGTGAGAGAGACAGAGAGAAAGGTCTTCCTTCCATTGGTTCACCCTCCAAATGGCCGCTATGGCCGGCGTACTGCGCTGATCCAAAGCCAGGAGCCAGGAGCTTCCTCATGGTCTCCCATATGGGTACAGGGCCCAAGCACTTGGGCCATCCTCCACTGCCTTCCTGGGCCACAGCAGAGAGCTGGCCTGGAAGAGGAGCAACCGGGACAGAATCTGCCACCCCGACCAGGACTAGAACCTGGGGTACCGGCGCCATAGGCAGAGGATTAGCCTATTGAGCCGCGGCGCCAGCCAGAAGGCTTTCTTATATGTCAAGAAGCCTGGGTTTCAGAAAGCTTAAGGCTGGGGTAGATTAAGCCTCTTCATAGGAGATTGTTAGTACTTACAGTGAATGGATCCAGGGCATACTGGGATTGATAGTTATATGACTACTGCCAAGTTGACCAAGTGTTTCTTAAGGTAAAGAAAGGAATTAGTGAATATGGAAGTTAATTTCTCTGAAGAAAACTACTAGATAACTCTAGGTATCTATTTTTAATAAAAGTTGACAATTCATAGTATGTTGTTACTGTCTGGTAATATTTTATACTGGGCACATGGTGTGCCTATTTTTGTTGAAAGCACTATAACTAGAGGTCCCAGGCACCTCATGAAATATATGTAATTTGACTTCCTTTGAAAGTTGGTCTGTTATTTTGACTACTGATGATAAAAATAAGAATCACAAGAAGACGATTAACCTAGTCTTTTTCATTTTCCACTAGAAAATGATTTTTTTTCACAATTTAATGGATTATATGGGGACACGAAGGTGGTTTGGTGGAGAAGCCAGCACAGGAATCCGTACAGTTGCACTGTGGATTCCTCCTCCGGGCCTTCCTATCTCTTTGGACAGCAGCAAGGTCCCGGCATGTGTCTAAAAGTGGCATGTCAACAGTCATCTTTGTTTTGTTTTACTTTGTCATCAGTGGTTAATACTTCCTGGCACATAAGAAAAGGATTACATCTCGATGCACAGATTTCCTTCTCCTATTGATAGCCTTAGCAATTTGTTGGGAGCTGAGGTTCATTAAATAAGCTTGCCTTTTAATCACGACCGGCCTGGAAACAGTTTAGACTAGCAAGCCTAAGAAAAATCCACCGCTCTTTCCTAAGTCAGGTTCCTTTCTGTGTGACTGTATTATGTTGGCCTTTGTTGTACTTCCTGCTTTGGGCCAATAATGGGGCATTACTGACCCTTGTTTGTTTTTAAGAATGATGACAGATTTCCTGCAGCTCTTTCTGCAACCAGACAGCTGTGGAAACATCACAGAAACGAAGCAAACATCTCCTGGACACCTAGGAAAGCTCCTAAACATTCACTATCATTTTATTCCTCGCTTTGGGGAGTCTTTGCTGGGTACCATCTTGGGAACCAGGACAGTTTCTCACTCAAGTCCTTGCCTCCGGAATCAATTAATCATGGTCATTCCCCTTTCTCAGCCCTTGTGTAGCTGCTGGGTATTGTCCATGCAGCTGTTGATTATTCTGGCCTAGCCAACCTTTTAGAGTATACAGATTTGATTATAAAAAGGGAAACTTAAGGGTACACATTATATGTAGCTTAGATTTTAGACATGGCACTGTGTCACTTAAGTTGTAGTAGGTAAAACTATGGGTCAGATTTTAAATTTTTCTATCAATTACCACTTAAAATACCTCTTCTGGACAGTTAGGAAAAATGAGCTATACGTTGAAAAGTCTACTTTTGTGATTGACAGGCTATCTCCCCATCTGCTTATTTTCCCTTTAAGAATAAACTGACAGGAGTGGCCCTTTAGCCCATGGACCACACTGGAGTATGTAATACAGTTCTTGGTTCTGGTTCCAATGCCAGCTTCCTGGTAATGCCAACTGTGAGAGGCGGTGGTGATGACTCAGGTAACCGGAATCCTGCCATCTACATGAGAGGCCAGGATTGCATTCTCAATCCCTCACTTTGGCTCCCCAGTTTTTGTGGAAATTTCAGAAGAGAACCAGAAGATGGGAGCACTTTTTTTGAGTCTTTGTTTATCTCTGTTTCTCTGTCTCTCTGCCTCTCAAGTAAGCAGATAAGTAATTTTAAAAAGGAATACATTGAAGCCTATCCAAAAAATTGAATTTCCCCTTTTCCAGTTTCTCCAGGATCATTTTCATCTTCTCTCTCTCCCTCTCCCACACTTACCCATGCCAATACCTACCACAGATTCTAAATGAGAGGACCTGACAAACGTCTCTTGAATTTACTCCCTTTTCTCTACCTCCATCACCACCACCACCACCACCACACATCCTCTTTAATGCACAGTGTCATTTTCTGCTGGGCCCAGTTAGAGTCTCCCACATTACCTGCCAGCACCCTCTATGACACCTCCACATTCATTCTTTAAATTCAGACAAGTAATCTCAAAACACATTTTTCTCAACTGTTTGTTTAAATCAGACTGATTATCTCAATTTCTAACTCAAAATTTTTATTTAAATTTTAATTTCAGAAGTTTTAAATTTACAAAACAAAAGTTATAGAGTTATAGGAAGAGTTCCCCATACCTCACACTCAGATTTCCCTCTTATTAGCATCTTCACTTTCTTCTCATTTCTTAGAAAATTTAAGAAAAACTCATTGAACTGAAAGGTCTGGCCCCTGACCAACTCTCACATTTCCTCACATCACTGTATTTGTTTACCCTCTCTATTTTAGGCACAGTGGCCTGGTCGCATCACCAGAACTAGGCTCATGCAATGCCCCCATCTTGAAATGCTTTCCCCTCTTTTCCTCGCTGAATTAGCTCCCAGTGCTCCTCCAGCTCTCGTGTGAAGCATCAGCCCCCAGGAAAGCCTCCACTGATCCCATAGCAGCACAGATCTCACAGCACCAAATCCTCTGCTTCAGAATGTAAACAGGTATTCATATCAGTATGGCATTAATGTTTATCTACTCCACTAGACCCTCAACTCCAGCAAGGGCTGGAAGGTTATTTTGTTCACCACTGCATCCCCAGCATATCCGTGGTTTATAGTATTTAGAAAATTCATAGTAAATAAATGAGTAGATTATTTTTAGCTTGTTATAAGCATAGAAAATCTGTGGCAAAATGACTTTGGCCATTTAGTTTCACACAATCGTTAAGTTCTTCTAAGAAGCATCTCAGTAGCCACCAAGTTGCTTGAGTTAGAAGGGTTGTGACTTCTTCCCAATATCACTTAAAGTTTATAGTAAGCCAAACCTTTTCACATTACATTTTGCCACACACACAAAACCACACCATCAGCTCTTATAGCCCTCTGTGCTGCTCACCTTCCAAGAAACTGCTTGAAACTTATGACTGAGGAGTAGGCATTTGGAGTTCTGGTATGATGCTGTTCAGGATGCCTATGTCCCATATTGGAGTGCCTAGTTTTGAGTCCTGGACCTGCTCTCAATTCTGACTTCCTGTTAATCCACTCCCTTGGAGGCAGCTCAAGTTATTGGGCCCCTGCTACCCACATGGAAGATCCAGATTGAGTTCCTGGCTACTGGTTTTGGACTGGCCCAGTCCTTTCTGTTGCAAGCATTTGCAAAATGAATCAGTAGATAGTTTCTGTCTCTGTCTCTTGCTATCTGTGCCTCTCTATGCCTTTCAAATAAAGATTTTTTTTAAAAAAAACTATTTATTTGAAAGAGTTGCAAAAAAAATAAAGAGGGAGGGAGGGAGAGAGAGAGATTGATTGATCGATTCCATCTGCTGGTTCACTACCCAGAAGGCTGCAATGGCCGGGGTTGGGTCAGGCCAAAGCCAGAAGCCATGAGTTCTTTTGGATTCTCATATGGCTGACAGGAGTCAAAGAGTTGGTACAGTTTTTGTTGCTTTTCCCAGGCCATTATCAAGGGAGCTAAATCAGAAGTGGAGCAGCCAGGACTCAAACTGGCACACATTTGGGATGCAAGTATTGCAGGTGGTGGCTTTACTCACTATACCATAGTGCTGGTCCCAAAATAAATGAAATTTTTCAGAAGTTATAACTGAGAATTACTCCTTGTATGATGTTAGGAAAAATATTCTTCAGGTTGTAATAACTGGGGTGTTTAGAATTCCAGAGAACTCTGGGCTCTTCAAACTCAGAATGATGACTTTAAACCATCAAAGCCTACGAGTTTTTGTGCTCCTGACATATTCATTTATCCTGGATTATCACTTTCATAAAAGTCCGGAATTCTAAGATGAAGAAGTGCAATAAATAGAAACAGTTCCTGCGTGTCTGTGATTACTGTAGGAATAAAGCAAATGGATAGAAAGGAACTGCCCTCATTTAAAAAAAATTCTAAGTCATTGTTCCTTAGCCATGCTAGAGTAGCTCCAAACAGCTCAGATAATGATGATTTATTAGGAACATTCCCTGAGCACCTGAAGGCTGAAGGTCCTTGTCCCTACAGTGAATGAGTCATCATAATGTGTTTGTGCAATACAGAGAGGAAAACAACAAGCTCATATCTCCCTCTCGCACTAATGATAAGGTGGCACACACTTCATCAACATAAGGGGCACTGACATAATTCAGAGGTCAGTTTTCAAAGGAACTATTGAGATGTATCCTTTTAAGTTACGAGAAAAACAAATTTCAGGAAAAGGATAGAATAATCATTGAGATTAGATTAGATTCATGGCTCAGCACTGGGGTAATTGTGCCTCTTAAGGGCTATTTGAAATGTCTGAGGACATTTTTGTAGTCTCTACTGGGTGGGGTACTGATGGCATCTAATAAGTAGAAGCCAGAGATGTGGTGGCTGAACACCTGCATCGTACAGCACTGCACCTGCCCAACCCCATCAAGGAATGACCTGGTTCCTCATGTCAATAGTGATGCTCTGGCGACTCCCTGTGTTAGATTCCAGATGATGAAATGTGAGAGTTGTTGACATTCAAGGGGAAGTGATTTGTGCAGGCACCACGTAGCTGGTAGCCGAGCTTAGACCAGGTTGTCTCTGCTCTATCACACTCTTATTGTCAAACGCATAATCTAGTGAAGAGAAGTACTGAATGGATTTCACAGTGATGTAAAACTTCCAAAAAAAAAAAAAAACGAAGATTGAGAACATAGTTTGAATTTTTGCGGTAGGTATTGTTTTTATACTTTAATACAATCTGATTTTTTTCTTCTTTTATGTGATTCTCTCTTCCATCCTTCTCTTTGCTTACCTCCTCTTGAGTATATGACCTTTGATGTTTTTCTGTGTATGTAGATGTAGAGACATAACCATATATCTATAAATATTCATACCTACTTTTGTTTATTTTGCGGATATGGTTTCATACTATTTATAATTTCCCACAGCTTGCTTTTCTCTTTCAAAAATATTTCACAGGAGATCTAGCAAATACTAGTAAAACAGCAAAAATCAGAGCCAGAAATTAGCTTCTACCATTATGCATGTGTCAGCTCCCAGTGGAAAATTCTAACATCACAGTACTGAGGACAGATATTCAGCTGTGTTCTCTGTCTTTCCTGAATTGCTGAATGGTAGGCTAGCATCTAGTCCTGGGGAAATCACAGTTAGGGGCAGGTGTCTGACACACCCACACATACACTGTGATTCAGTGAATTCCAGACACAAAAGGATTCAATGCTGCCAGAGAAGGGACAGAGCTGTCAAGTGTTTGAGAATTCTAGCTGTGGGCAAATCTGAAATCATCACCAGCTGGTATCTGAAGACAAGGCATCTGAAACAGCAGGGGATGAATGACCGTAGAGCAGTTCACATGTCCAGAATGCATCCTGGAAGCCGAGTGACCTGGCCCAGCACAGGCAGGCCGTGCTCATCCCGGGAAGGTGCCCTGGGTGAGATAAAATGAAGCCACAGGCTGAGAAGAGACCCTTCTCTTGATTCTCATTTCATTTGGTCCCTATAAGCGGTTGACTCACCACCTGAAACCAAGTTTCTGAAAATAATATCAGAAGAGTAGTCAGCTGAGGGAGGGCCAGGATGTGTATAAACCGGGACTCTGCGTGGTCGCTCATATCTGCTTGGGTGAAGACAAATGGCAGTAGAAATGATCTGCTGAGGCCATAGCAGAGTGATACTATTCTGAAAATAATTTCCAGCCCCTCAGTTTAGGACACAGGGACTTTTGAGTTCACTTATTCTCTTAGGAACAACAGAATTGGCTATTTTCCATCGGAATTATTTCAGAACGTCTGAGGTATATAATCACTATGACTAAGTGGGGAAATGTGATGGCCCATTAAGTTTTAGGTCAGCTCTGGAGGGGGGTATGCTCGTCCTAAGTCCTTTCTCATTTGTTACTTCCAGGTCCATTTCAGCCCTCCTATCTGATGGGTAGCACAGGGGATAGTGCAGGTTACAGAACTGGAAGGAAGTGAGAGCCTGGTTTCTGTTTCCCTCATTCTTCTTCCCAGTTACTGCTGACCAGTCAATACACTTGCCAAAATAACTTGAAAACTGGCCAACATTATGGCAAAGCACAAACTAGCAATGAGGCTCCAAATATACAAGACTGTCTCAGCAGTCACTGAGATTTATGGTATTAATACCCCCAATTTCCAGCAAAAGTAGCAGAATCTGTGTTTCCTATAGGTCAGAGTAGAACTTGGCCCAGAGTCCCAGCATTGGCTCTTGTAACCAAAGCCATGGGACAGTCTCCCATAGGCAGAGATGAACAGAAGTACAATGGCCACATCTTGGGAAGTAACAGGGTACTCCTTCTTCCCCATGCCACTCTGCAGTTATCCAGGCTCTGTCACTTTTGGTTAGGGTCCCATTCAAAATGAAGATGTTAAGAATAATACTTCATGAGTCTTAGAGATCAGCAAAAATTTGGCTGAGAGTCTGGGTTTTTAGGACATTGGATTGAGAATGGGTATACTGACAGATTGCATTCAGCTAAGAATAAACGTTCTCATTCACAGCTGAGTCACAAGACCTTTTGGTGCAATCATCAATAACAAAAACCCAGTACTAAGTTCCATATTGCACAAGTGGGGTCCCGCACTAGAGATATTTTTCCATCAGCTTGTACATGCTTTTATATAGTCTTTGCGATGGTGGCAGGTTCATTTTGAGTTCTCCATGCTTTTTTAGGGACCAGATGTGTCTGCTACAGATAAGGCACAGATGTTCCATGTCTAGAGGGTGGAGTATGATTTGATTCTTTCCTACTACAAAACACAGATTTCAAGTGGAATTAATGTATAAAAAGCCAGGTTGTACAAATGAATAGTTACAAGCCAAAGGCCACTAAAACGCGTTTCTTGGTGAAGATGACAGTGGGCAGGAAGAATATCATTAGCATAATGAATAAGAGAAAATAATTAAGTCTTGAACTAAACAAACAAAATAGACTTCAGAAAGCTACAAGGATTTACTCTACTGCAAAACCAACATTCTAAACTTTTGTTCATGGTGGCTCACTCCTGTCAAGGGACTCTTGTTAAAGGAGAAGAGAATTAATATGCTCATGTCCCAGTCATGTGATGGGTAGGAACTGTGAAAGCCATGCCTGTAACAATTTTAAGGAGTTTTCTGGAAAATTAAAAATCTATGGTAAGAACTCCATTTATAGTGATTTATGGAGTAACATATGATCAAGAGAAAAAAAGTACAGAATAAATCGTGTGTCAAAAAACTTTAGAATGTATATTTGAGTCCAATTCATGAGACTGAAAATAGAATAGTAATATGTAGTAATATATGAAATAAAGGGATAATCTAATATTTTCTAAGCTCCTTATTCTATTTTGCGTTAGGGAGATACCACAAATTAATAATAGATGCTGGTAAGTTATGCACTAAATTTATAGGGAAATCACTAAAAATATCAGAAATATGCCTTCCAAAGATTAGGGATTAAAGAAAACGGAACATTCCAAAATAATTGAGAAAAGGAAAAAAGAAACAATAGAACTATTGGGAAGCTTAGATGAGAAATACATCTACATATTTCTTTGTTATCATAAAAGTAAATTAAGTTTTTCAATTCAAAAACAAAAATTGTGTATCATTTTAATCCAGGAACTTGCAACTTACAATCAACACCTCTAAAACATAAGAACACAGAAAGAAAGTACTTTAATGGAAAAACAATATACTAGACAAGTGAAAACCAGGAGAAACCTATTTAATTTTATTATGAGAAAAATGTTAATAAAGTATTATTAAAGATACAAAAGCTTATTACACAAAATATTAGCTTTAATTCATCAGAGAAATAAATTTATGGTTTTCTGATTATTTAGGTGCAAAATATATAAGAAAAATGGAAGAAATATAAAGAGAAATTAAACATTTTTGCCATCACAATGGTGGAGTTTTACATGTATTTCAGATTGTATGCACACACACAAAGTTTTTCAATATATTATGCAGGCCAAAAAAATCCAATAAAGTTATTATCTAATGACATATACAAGAGACTAGTCTCAATAACTGAAAAATTAAAATTTTTTTAAATACTTTAGCTAATTATAAAACTTAACATTTAGCATGCTGTAAAGAAAAACTAATAAATTTTAAAGTTATAGCATAAAATATAAAATAAATATCCATGTATTCATATTAATATGAGTAAATAATAGACAAACATGGGAGAAAACTATACCATTCAGAGAAATTCCAAATAATTTCTGTAGATACCCACATGCCCCCTCTGCCAAAGAAGAGGAACCCAACTCCAAACACTGTAAGTGTGAACAGTGCACAGTACTTCCTTCCAGAAAGTAAAGTGTGAAAAGAGGAGGGAAGCAAACTCTATACTGTGAAAACTCAGAACCACTAAGAAACTGATCAAGGTTAGCATCATCAGTGAGGACTGACAATAACACATATCCTTCATGTGATGTGATGAAATGGTATTCTTGGGACCACTGTTGTGGCATCATGGGTTAAGCCACTGCCTGCAGTACCAGCATCATGGGTGCTGTTTTGAGTCCTGGCTGCTCCACCTGCTCCACTTTCTTTTTTTTTTTTTTAATTTTATTTATTTATTTCAGAAGTAGAGTTACAGACAGTGAGAGGATCACTCCCCAAATGGCCACAACAGGCAGAGCTATGCCGATCCTAAGCCTGGAGCCAGAAGCCTCCTCCTGGTCTCCCACGCAAGTGCAGGGGCCCAAGGGCTTGGGCCATCTTCTGCTTTCCCAGGCCATAGCAGAGAGCTGGATTATTGGAAGAGGAGCAGCCGGGACTAGAATTGGTGCCCATGTGGGATGCCAGTGCTGCAGGAGGAGAATTAACCTGTGCCACAGCACTGATGCAGCTCCACTTCCTATCCAGCTTCCTGCTAATGCATCTGGGAAAGCAACAGAGGTTGGTCCAAGTCCTTCAGCCTGTGCACCACATGAGAGATCCAGATGGAGCTCCTTGCTATGGCCTGTCCCAGCCCTGGCCATTGTGGCCATTTGGGGAGTGAGCCAGCTCGTGGAAGATCTATCTCCCTGTCGCGCTCTCTCTAACTGTGCCTTTCAAATAAATAAATTTTTTTTTAAATAACATACTCTGTTGCCTCTCAAAAGCTTATAAACCCCGTCCAGTCATGAGAACAATATCAACAAATCCTAATTGAAGAACATTCTGAAAAAATAATTAGTACCCCTCAAAACTATTGAAATCATAAACATATGGAAAGTTTAACAAACTAACAATGTAAGGAAACCTAAGGAGATAAGAAAGACAAATATGATGATATATTCTAGAACAGGAAATAAACACTAAAAACTAAGGAAATATAAATAAAGAAATAATTTTAAATGATAATATATTAATACTGTTTTATCAAATATATCACACTAATGTAATGTTAATAATAGAGGAATTAAACTGGATATAAAAGTACTCTGTATGTTCCATATCTATGAAATTCTGTAAATCTATGACAATTCTAATATACAACTTTATTTTTAAAAATTCTCAAGTTTGGAAATAAATAAATTTCTCATAAAAACTCATAAAAATTTTAGTGGAAATTAGTACTTGGGACAGGGATTGTGAAAATGCTATTTTTCCAAAATTGGTAAATTTAACTAAAGGAATAAAATATAATACCTTAAATATTTACATTAGAAAAGAAGAAACTCAAATATTAAGGATCTAATTAACAAATTTAAGAAAAAATCATCATAATAAATGTAAGTAAAAGGGAATAGAAAAAATAATAAGTATAAAAAATGGCAGTTAAACTGCAAAAATAATATAAGGAAGGATAGACATAAACATTCATCTGAGTAAAAGGTGAGAGGTTCAATTTTGGGAGGAAAAAGATGTGAGCAACCAAATATTTTTTAAAAGATCAGACATAATAAAGTTTCGCAATTATCTTTTAAATCCTAGAAAATATAAATTATAAAAATGATTCAATGGTATCATGTGCCACAAAATGATTTTAGATATGAATTATTCAAAGTTTGAGGAATAAATAATTCCATTCTTATAACAAATCTCCCAAAGAATGGAAAAGGTGAGTCTTCTGCTTAATCATTTGATGAAAATCATTTAATATGAATAATAAACAAAATACAAGGATATTTTGAGAAGATAATAAATAATAATCGCTTATACAAATAGCAAGTCATCAATACTAAGGAAAATGTTGGTATGCAGATTCCTATTTTGTATAAAATAATTATTTGAAATGATATTAGAAGCAATATTATTCCAGGAACATAAATGTTAGTTCAGTTTAGAAAATCTATTAATGTGATTCACCACATGACAAATAATAAAACAATCATGTGTTTCTTCAGTATGTGCAGAAATAGTGTAATAATATTCAACATTCATTTTTTGTATTTGAAAATTTCTTAGTAAAATGAGTGGATGGCACTTCTTCAACCTGAAAAAAAGCCAGGAAAAATCTGTTATTATACTTGGTAGTAAAGCACTAAAGGCGTTCCCTTTTAAATTAGGAAGTCACAGTTCTTTCTACTATTTCAATCCTATTCAACAACCTATTAGATTTTCTGCTCAATACAGTAGGCCAAGACATATGTTGGAAAAGAAGAAAAATATATTACTGTTTTCATATTATATCATATCATATTTTATATAAAAATGCAAGAAAAATTTTCAGATACTTATTTTTAGACTTATAGGTATGTATGCAAGCTACAGTTAGAAAATATGATGTGATGTCTTTTACAATATCAATTAAAAGCTAAAATACTCATGAATGAAGATAACATATATAAAATATTTATAAAAGTTTACAGAATAACTTTAAATACCAGATTAATCAAGTTATATAATGTATGTCCATTGTTAATAATGCCTAATATTACAACTGACAATCACCCATAAATTTCATTGATTGGTTTAATGATATACCTATCAATAACTCAATAGGGTTTTTCATAGAATTGAATAGACTGATCCTAAAATTTATATAAAAAAGCAAAGGCCCAAGGATAGCTAAGAAACTCCTGTAGAAAGTGGGGTAGGAGGACTTTTTCTCCAAGATATAATGATATTTATATAAAGATTTAGTAATGATTCTTACTTTTGTTAGCACCAGGATAGAAAAATCAATAGAGAGTAGCAGATATCCCAGATTTGGCTACTTGCATATGTGGAAGCAATAATAAAGCAAATGTGATATTGCACATGGTTAATAGTAACTGGTATTGGAAAATTGACTCTCAATATAAAAAAAATTAAAGTGAATATCTACTTTACATCACACAAAAAACTGAAGTTTAAATGAATTAAAGACTTACTTTTAAAAAGCCGAATTTTGACATCTGTATAACAAAATTTAAGAAAATATTCTTATGGCTTTGGAAGGAGAGAAAGATATCTTAAAATTATACTTACACACACATTATCACAAAGGAAATACTGACAAAGTTGAATATGTTGAAATTAAGAACATGTGCTTATCAAAAGATTTCAAGAAGAGAATAAGAAAACCAAAAACACAGAGAAGAGATTTGTAACATATGTAATTAGCAATGCATTGGTATTAAGAAAACTTAAATAGCTTCCAGAAATTAATTAGAAACACACACATCCATAGGAAAATTAAAACCACAAAGGGCATTTCACAAATGAGAAAACAAATTCCACACAGTATACACACACACACACACACACACACACACACACAATAATCTACCTAAATATATTTTACTTGACACTCACTAGATGACAAAAACTTTAAAGTCTGATAATACTACATGCTGGCTAGAATGTAACAAACAGGGCTATTACATTGTGAAGCTAAGCATATCGGCAGTGTGTTCTTAAAACAATTTGTCGTCCTTTGGTAAAGTATAGGGTTCATCTAATCAACCATTGAGTGTTTTGTTCTTGGGCATGATTCTAGAAAAGCCTCTGCCCATATGAACCAGAAGATATGTGCAGGAACATGTCTGCAACATCCTTCCCTTGACATGAAGATAGGTAATAATGTATTCCTATAGGGAAACTCTGGACCTCAAGAAAGATAAATGAACTTCACTGCAAGCATTTGCAGGAATGGGTGGCACAAATGAGGGACACGAGTTTCTTGATACAAACCTAAAAATATAAAACAAAACATTAAGGTTACCTACTCTTCAAAGAAAAACAAGAATGAGGAACTCAATATTCCAGACAATCATTCCTAATGTATGTATTCACACTATGCAGTCTGTATTGTGTCACAGACACTGACCATTTCAGGATGGATTCTCCCTCCTGCTCTGCCATCCAGCTCTCCTATAAGTTGTTAGGTGATGGAATTGTCCAGAGGGTTCCAGGAATGGTGTTTGAGTGGCTGGGGCACTTTGAGACAATGGTTTGTAAACAACACAGAACAGTTTCATATGTGGTCATCTCAGTGTATACTCACTGTATCAGGCCCAGAAAGAAGCATGAAGGGGAGGAGGGTGGGAGAGCCTCAGAAACAGGCACACAGGGAAATTCAGAGCTCTTGGTAATATTCTCCAAAGATGGGAAAATCGTTCATTTAATGGCATTATTATTAAATATACATATACTATTTTGCATGATTGATACCGTTCATAGTCATATAATTGAAAACATTCACATTAAAGCCAATAGTTTTACTCAGAATAAAAATCTTTCACTAAAAGCTCATGAATACTTAGTAGAGGGTTCAAAAGGACTGTAGTTACGTGTGGGTTAGCAGAGAGCCCTTCCTTGTTCAATTTTTAATCTCCTTCTTCCCTTGCTTGAATTGATCAAATTCCAAGCTTTTCCATCACTATCTATTGATGACTCACAAGTCTGCATTCTCAGCTACAACATGAGCTCCACATCCAAGTAATGCTTACCTACTTGATATGTATTTAGGCTTCCTGAAGGCAATTCACACCTACCATGCCCTGCCCATTGTCCTTGGTCAGTACTCTGAGAAGAAGGCATGCATGCAGGACGTGTACTAGGCACAAAGCTTGCAATCAATAGCAACTGGAGAAAGAAGCAAGTATGATGAGGCCAAGGGAAGGGAAGCAGTAGGAACAAAGACTCCAGTTGGTTCCCTGGAGGATTTGTAGCTGGATGGCCTTTTAGTGCTTTCCTGCCTGAGACACTGGAATTGGACACTTACTCCTGAAACTGGCCAGTCACTGTGCGAACTTCCCACCCATCCAGGGCTCATGTGCTGTAGTGAGCTGACTGTCTTCAGCTGAGGGTAGTGCTTGGAGCAAGACTCAACTGAGAGCTGTCAGCCCCCAACATTCCTAGCAATGGTGAAATAATGGATGCTTCAGACTTGAAGAGGGAATCTGGGAGTCCCACAAGCTTCCACTCTATCCATCCTCAACATTTCTTCTAACATTTCTCATCCTGCATTCCTGCTTTACTAAACAGCATCACCATAACTAAGTTTCTTGTGATGGACTTTTGGTCCATAACTAAGTTTCTTGTGATGGACTCAATGTTAGCAAGTTCATTTAAACTCTGAGAAAATTGAGTTTTCTTGTTGAGTATTTGATAATGTGCCTTTAAAAATTGTTATTATTCTAGGCTGGCACTGCGGCTCACTTGGTTAATCCTCTACCTGTGGCACTGGCACCCCGGGTTCTAGTCCTGGTCAGGGCGCCAGATTCTGTCCCGGTTGCTCCTCTTCCAGTCCAGCTCTCTGCTGTGGCCTGGGAGAGCAGTGGAGGATGGCCCTAGTGCTTGAACCATGCACCCTCATGGGAGACCACAAGGAAGCACCTGGCTCCTGGCTTCGGATCAGCGCAGTGCACCGGCTGTAGTGGCCATTTGGGAGGTGAACCAATGGAAGGAAGACCTTTCTCTCTGCCTCTCTGTCTCTGTCACTGTCTAACTCTTCCTGTAAAAAAATAAATAAATAATAAAATTTGTTATTATTAACAGATTTACTCTCACTAGATTTTTAAATAAGGTGCAGTAATAGTGACTATATGCAGATTTCTAGAACATTTTCATCTTGTACAACTGTTCTTTTACCTTTTGTTTTTTAAAATTTATTTAATATATACAAGTTTCATATATTTCATATATACAGGTTTAGGAACATACTGACACTCCCCTCCTACCCCCCCTCCCCACCATGTACCATGTCTTCCTCCTCCTCCCTCTCACATTCCCATTCTTAAATTTTACAAAGATATATTTTCAGTTTACTTAATGATCCTATAGTTAACCCTACACTTAGTAAAAGAGTGCAACAAATGGTATGAAGAAAAAAAAGAACTTAAACAACAAAAGCTGGAGTGAGGTGAAATCTCACCTCACTCACATTGATTTGCATTTCCCTGATGGCTAGTGACCCTGAGCATTTTCTCAAGTGTCTGTTCACCATTTGGATTTCCTTGCTTGAAAAATGTCTGTTCAAATCCTTTGCCCATTTCTTAACTGGGTTGTTTGTTTTGTCATTGTTGAATTTCTTGAGCTCTTTATAGATGCTGGATATTAACCTTTTATCAGTTGTGTAGTTTCCAAATATGTTATCCCATTCTGTCCTTTGCCTCTTCTCTTTGCTGTTTCTTTTGCAGTGCAGAAGCTTTTCAGCTTGATGTAATTCCATTTGTCAATTTTGGCTTTGATTGCCTGTGCTTCTGTTTTTTTTTCCCAAGAAGTCTTTGCCTAGGCCAATGTCTTACAGAATTTCTCCTGTGTTCTCTAGTAATTTGAGGGTATCAGGTAGTAGTCTTTGATCCGTTTTGAGTGGATTTTTGTTTAAGGTGTAAGGTGTGAGTCTAGTTTCATATTTCTGCATTTGGAGATCTAGTTTCCCCAGCACGATTTGTTAAAGAGACTGTCATTCCTACAGGGACTGGCTTCAGCTCCTTTGTCAAAGATAAGTTGGTTGTAGATGCATGGATTGATTTCTGGTGTTTCTATTCTGTTCATTTGCCTACAAGTCTGTTTTTGTGCCATTATCAGGCTGTTTTGATTATCACTGCCCTGTATGTCTTGAAATCAGGTATGCGATGCCTCTGGCTTTGATTTTGCAGTATAACTTGGCTTTAGATATTTGTGGTTGCCTGCGTTTTCATATGAATTTTAGCATTATTTTTTTGTAGATCTCAGAAAAATGCCTTTGATATTTTCATTGGGATTTCATTGAACCTGTAAATTGCTTTTGGTAGTATGGACATTTTGATGATGTTGATTCTTCCAATCTGTGAACATGGAAGATTTTTCCAGTTTTTAGTGTCTTCTTGTATTTCTTTCTTTAGTGTTTTGTAAATTTCAATGTAGAGATATTTGATATCCTTGGTTAAATTTATTCAAAGGTATTTGATTCTTTTTGGAACTATTATGAATGGGACTTATCTTAAAAGTTCTTTCTCAGCTGTGACATTGTTTGTGTATACAAAGGCTGCTGATTTTTCTGTGTTGATTTTATATCCTGCCAATTTACCAAACTCTTCTACGAGTTCCAATAGTTTGTCAGTGGAGTCTTTTGGATCCTCTACATATAGGATCATGTCATCTGCAAATAGGGCTAGTTTGATTTCCTCCTTTCAAATTTGTATCCCCTTGATTTCTTTCTCTTGCCTAATAACTCTGGTTACAATTCCCAGGACTATATTGAATAGCAGTGTTAAGAGTGGGCATCCTTATCTGTTTCCAGATCTTAAGGGGAATGCTTCCAACTTTTCCCCATTCAATAGTATGCTGGCATACCTTGATTATGTTGAGGAATGTTCCTTTTATACCCAATTTGATGAAGGTTTTCATCATGAAAGGGTGTTGTATTTTATCAAATGTTTTCTCTACATCTATTGAGATAACCATATGGTTTTTGTTCTTCTGTTTGTTAATGTGGATGTATCATATTGATTTGCAAATATTGAACCATCTTTGCATACCAGAGGTAAATCCCACTTGGTCCAGGTTAATGATCTTTCTGATGTGTTGTTTGATCTGATTAGGTAATATATTTGTTGAGGATTTTTGCATCTATGTTTTTCAGAGATATTGATCTATAGTTCTCTTTCTCTGTTGTATTTTTTCTGGCTTAAGAATTAAGGAGATGCAGGCTTCCTAGTAGGAGTTTTGGGGGTTTCCTTCCCTTTCAATTGTTTTGAATAGTTTGAGAAGGATTGGGATTAGTTCTTCTTTAAATGTCTAGAAGAATTCAGCAGTGAATTAGCAATTCAGTCACCTGGTCCTGGGCTTTTCTTTGTTGGGAGGGTCTTTATTACTGATTCAATTTCCATCTTGGTCATTGGTCTGTTTAGGTTTTCTATATCTCAAGACTCAATTCTGGTAGATTTTGTGTTCATAAATCTATCTATTTTTTTCTAGATTTTTTAATATGTTGGTGTATGTTTTTGCAGTAATTCTCAATGATTCTTTTTGTGTCTAGGAGTCTATCCATTTCTTCTAGGTTTCCTAATTTGTTGGCATACAGCTCTTTGTAGTAATTCCTTGTGATTTTTTTATTTCTGTGATATTTTTGTTATTTCATTTTTCATTTCTGATTTTATTTATTTAGAGCTTTTTTTCTGGCTAGTTAGGCAATGGTGTATCAATTTTATGTTTTTCAAAAAACCAGCTCTCTATTTTACTGATATTTTGTACTTTTTTGGTTTCAATTGTTTTATTTTCCAATTTTAATTTTAATTATTTCCTCTTAGTCATTTGGGGTTTGATTTGTTGTTGTTTTTCTAGATCCTTGAGATGCATTGATAGTTCATTTATTTGGTACCTTTACAATTTCTTCATGTAGGCACTGACTGCTATAAACTATCCTCTTAATGCTGCTTTTGCTGTATCCCAAAAGTTTTGATATGTTGTATTGTCATCTTCATTCATTTCCAGAATTTTTTTGATTTCTCTTTGTTGAATGACCCTCTGTCACTCAAGAGCATGTTGTTTAGTTTCCGTGTTTTTGCACATGATTTAGAAATTCTTGAGTTGTTGATTTCCAGTTTCATTCCAGAGAAGATGCATGGTATGATTTCAATTTTTTTTTAAATTTGCTGAGACTTGCATTATGGCCTATCACACAGTCTATCCTAGAGGAAGTTTCAAATACTGATGAGAAGAATGTATGTTCTGCAACTGTGGGATGAGAAGTTCTATAGATTTCAGGAAGGTCCATTTGATCCATAGTGTTGATTAGCTCCATTGTTTCTTTGTTGATTTCTCATAGTTGATCTGTTCATTGATGAAAGTGGGGTTTGAAGTCGCCTGTTACTATTACATTGGAGCCTATGTCTCCCTTTAGATCTATTAACATTTCATTTAAATAGCCAGACACCCTTTAATTGGGTGTGTATACATTTGCTATAGTTAAATATTCATATTGAGTTGACCTTTTAATTATTACATAGTAGCCTTCTTAATCTTTTTTAACAGTTTTTATGTTAAAGTCTATTTTGTCTGATATTAGGATGGCAACACTTTCCCTTTTTTGCTTTCTGTTAGCGTGAACTATCTTTTTCATCCTTTCACTTTCACTCTGTATCTTTGTTGATGAGATGTGTTTCTTGCAGGCCACCAAATAGATTGGTCTTGTTTTTCAATCCATTCAGCCAGCCTGTATCTTTTAACTGGAAAGTTGAGGCCATTGACATTCAAGGTTACTATTGATAAGTAACAACTTGGCCCTGCCACTTTCCCATAAATATTCTTCTTTTTATGTGGATTTCCTTTGTACTTCTACTAGAGAATTTTCTGCCTTCACATTCTTGATAATGATGTTTATCTTTTTGTGTTTCTGCATGTAACACTTACTTAAGCATCTTTTGTAAGGCTGGGAAAGTGGTGACAAATTCTTTCAATTTCTTTTTGTTATGGAAGGTTTTTACTTCACTTTCATTCATAAATGAGAGCTTTGCAGATTTCTGTAAGACTTGGGATATATCTTGTCATTCTTTCCTAGCCTTAAGGCTTCTAATGAGAAGTTAGCTATGTGTCTAATTGGAGATCTTCTAAAAATAATCTGGTGTTTCTTCTGCACATTTTCGAATCTTTTATTTATATTTATGTGGAAAGCATGACTACAGTTTGTCATGGTGAAGATCTTTTCTGGTTGTTTCTATTTTATGTGCCTCTTCTACTTGGGCTTCCCTTTCTTTCTCCAAATTGGGGACGTTTTCTGTTATTATTTCACTAAATAGGCCTTCTAGTCCATTCTCTTTCCACACCTTTAGGAACTCCTAAGATCTATGTATTGGGTCACATGATAGTATCCTATAAATTTCCAACACTGTTTTTTTTTTTCTATTTTCTTTTTTTTTTTTTTTTGGTCTGACTATAAAATTTCCAAAGATTTATCTTCTAGTTCAGATATTCTTTCTTCTGCCTCAGCGAGTCTGCTGTTAAGGCTTTCCATCACATTTTTATTTGATCTATTAAATTCTTAATTTCTAATATTTCATTTTGATATATCTTTAAAATTTCAATTTCATGGGAAAAATTTTCATTCATGTTATATGTGGTTTTCTTTAGTTCATGGATTTGCTTCTGATTGCTTTTGAGTAATGCTATGATTGATTTTTTGAATTCCATTTCTTGCATTTCTGTAGTCTCTTCATCTTCACATTCTCATATTGAAATGTTGTGTTCTTTTTTGGGGGAGGGGTCATGGTGTGTTCCTTATTCTTGTTTCTTGAATTTCTGTATTTTTAGGCATTTGTGGAGTTGATGTTTTTTCCCCTCTGATGATGTTTATCTTTGAACTATGCCTCTGTGGCTTAATGGAATGTCTACACTTTCAGTGAATACCAAGAGCTATGTGTTGGGTATGGCAAGGGAGCTCTGATTAGTACTTGGGGCCAGTATTGAGGGTAACACCCAAGTTGGGTGTAGTAGATCTCAATTTCCAGGTGTTAGCCCACATTGTGTTCTGTACCACCATATGAACTGCACAAATATTCTGTTCAGTCTTCACTGAGCAGTTTCTGCTGCAAGGACCTGATGTAGGCAGCCAAGGAGACCTGAGCATGTGGAGCTGCACTCGGTGATTGCCCAGAGACCCCACTACAGCCTGTACCTTTTTATGTAACCACTGAATCTCCATAGTCTCAGTACATAAGGTTCCTACAGTTGCTGGGTAACAAGTTTCTCTATACCCTGCCAGGCTATCCAGTCAATAAAGAGGCAAATGTTCTCCTAGATAGCTGCAACTAGGCGTCTTGCTCCTGGGAGGCTGTGCGTGCCTCACCATCTTACGTGGTTGCCCAGCCACCTCCCAGCTAGGCTCAAAGTCAGTGGGGACTGCAGATTGTTCCCTCTGCTAGAATCACTTGATCACACACACACACACACACACACATACACACACAAACACGAGACTCTTGCCAATTGTTGCTGTCTTGCTGACATTACGATCCTATTGCTGAGAAAATGACATCCTGTCTTAGCCAGTTGCTGTTGTGAGCACAAAGACATCTGCAGCTCTGGCCCTAACCCTCTGGTCCTGCCCTCTCTCCTCTGGGCAGCAGGCACTGTTGTGGGGACATTGGGGTGAGATAAACATGCTCCTCTACTTCCACTGGGTTCACAGGCAACTGCTGGCCCCCCAGGACTCTAGTCTGGACTCACACCATGTTCTCCCTCTGGCTGTATCACCATGGGTTGTACAGTCTGATCTCACTTCTGTCTCCAAGCTGCCTCCCACTCTGGCTCTTGGCTGCTTCTGTTGTGCTTGTGATTGTGTTTGGGCTGAGCATCTGCACGTTCCACACAGGTCCACAGCATTCCTCTTCCATTTATAGGATTTCCAGTGTAGTTTCCTCTCCAGTTCTGCCTTGAGAGTTCACTTCCATACCCCTCCCTTTTTTTTTCATCTCTAGCCTAGTGCAGTATGTCATTCCCTAATCTGCCATTTTCGAATCTCCTTTTTTACCTTTATTTTGTTTTCTTACCATCTTCCTTTGTGACTCACTGATTTGGAGCCATTTCTCATACTCTATTGTGTGTGTTCTATAGAGGTTTTCTTTGCAGATATTATTGGCCTTACATGAAATATCTTATGATAAGAACCTAGTTTAAGCTGATAGCAACTTAAGTTCAATTGCACACTTAGAAATATTAGTTCTCATATATATACTCTGTTTTTACCATAATAAATTATATTTTATTATATCATTGACATACTTTAAAGTTTTGAACTTTTGCATTTTGACTTCTATGTCAAAATTAAAAATAATTTATACATTATTGTTATAGTTTTTTTTTACAGGCAGAGTGGACAGTGAGACAGAGAGAGACAGAGAGAAAGGTCTTCCTTTTGCCATTGGTTCACCCTCCAATGGCCGCTGCAGCCAGCACACTGCGGCCGGTGCACTGTGCTGATCCAAAGCCAGGAGCCAGGAGCTTATCCTGGTCTCCCTTGGGGGTGCAGGGCCCAAGCACTTGGGCCATCCTCTACTGCACTCCCGGGCCATAGCAGAGAGCTGGCCTGGAAGAGGGGCAACCAGGACAGAATCCGGCGCCCCGACCGGGATTGGAACCCGGTGTGCCAGTGCCGCAGGCGGAGGATTAGCCTATTGAGCCACAGCACCAGCCATTATAGTGTTTTATATTTGTGTGATCTACCAACAAACTCTGTATTTTCATATGCTTTCATGTTACTGTTTATCATCTTTTTTGTTTGAATTTAAAGGTTTTCTTTAGTGTTTCTTATAAGATAGATTTAGTGGTGATGAGTTCCCTCAATTTGCATTTAACTGGGAAATTCATTTTCTTGCTTTCCTTGTTTCAATTTATTTGAGAGACAGACACAGAGGAAAAAACAGATTACGCTGTCATCCACTGTCCGACTCCTCAAATGCCTGCAATAGCAAGGACAGGATTGGGCCAAAACTGGAGCTGAGAACTCAGTCCAGGTCTCCCAAATGAGTGGCAGGGATGCAGATACTTGAGCCATTACTTGCTGCCTCTCAGGAAGTTAGAGTCTGAAATGAATCCAAACTTGGAACCCAGATACTCTGATGTGGGATGTAGAAATCTTTAACTACAAGGCTAAATGCCTGCCACTCTTCATTTTTGACAAATAGTTTGCCCATTATAGTATTCTCAACTGCAACTTTCCTCTTTTTTATTTAAAAAAATTTAAAATTTGCTCTCATGCTATTTGAAAGGAAGAGAGATACAGAGAGACATGGAAGATGGAGAGAGATCTTCCATATGCTGGTTCACATCCCGAATGTCCACAACAGCCAGGGCTGAGTAAGGCTAAAGTCAGGATACAAGGAACTCATTGTAGGTCTTCTATGTGGTTGGCATGGATACAAGTTCTTCTACTTTGCTACATTCTAGGGTGCCCATTAGCAGGGAGATGCACCAGAAATAGAAGAGCAAGGACCCAAACCAGGCAGTTCAATATGAGATGAGGGGACTTTAAAGGGCTTTTTCACTCATGTGACTAATGCCTTCCCCTCTTTATTTTGCTTAACACTTTTATATCTTCAAACTCCATTCTTCCCGGTTTCTGCTAAAACATCTGTTGATAGTCTCAAGTTACTCTCTTGTATGAGACAAGTTGTTTTTCTCTTGTTTTCAAAATCCCTTATTTGACTTTTGAGAATTTCATTATAACACATCACAGTGTGAACTACTTTAGATTTATCCTTTTTGGATCTGTTGGATTTCTTGAATCTGGATGTCCATTTCTTTCCTAATGTTTGACAAGTGTTGGTCATTATTTCTTTTTTTAACTAATTCATATAAAGTGAAAAAATTTTATGTATTTTATATATACGGTTTTAGGAGCATAGTGATCCTGGTCATTATTTCTTTAAATAGGCTTTCTGCCCCCTTTCTCTTTTCTCCTCCTGGAATTCCTCTAATGGACATATTATTTAGTTATGGTGTTCCCTAAGTCCCTTATTCACTGCTTTTTATCTTTTTCTTTAGACTCTTCTGACTGGATTGTTTCAAATGAACTGTCCTTGAGTGTGGTGCCTCTTTCTTCTGCTTGACCAAGTCTACTGTTGAACAGTTAAAATCTTCTAGTGAATTTTCTATTCACTTATTTCATTCTTCAGCTCTAAATTTTATTATTTTTCTGTACTTCGTATTTCTTTGTTGAAATTCTCTCTTTGTTTTCTCTCATTTTAATGAGATCATTTAGCATCTTTACAAAGGTTACTTTGAATTCCTTTTCAGGTAATCAATATACCACCATTTTCTTAGGATTGTTTTCTAGATATTTATTTTGTTCCCTTTTCAGGTAATGTTTCTTCATTTCTTCATGCCATTTGGAACTTTGTGGTTGTATCCCTGCATTTGAAAGAAAAACAACAACTTCTTCCAGTTTTTATAGAGTAGATTCAAACAAGGAACAACAGTCACAATTAAAACTGGCTAGGGATTCTGGGGGATTCTCAAGCCTTTTTTTATCTTCTCTGGATTTTGTGTATACATACTTAATTATAGATATTTGGGGATTTCTTTTTTATTTTTTTTCAGAAGCTCAAATCTCTTGCTCCCTCTGGTGTCTATTTGCTGCACCATAGGTCCTTTGAAACAGCAACATGTCACCCAGCTGTTTTTTGTTTTCAGTGTCTCCCAGGCCCATAGGGTAGGCTGGATTTCCTTTACATTCTCAGTTCAGCCAGACAGAAACTAATTTCTTGAGAAGCATTTTGAAAAGCCAAATGTCAGATGCACTCTGCACCTTGCTCTCTCTCCCCTGAAAGAGAGAATCCACTGAGCTGTTTCAGCTTCTACCCACTGTACCTGCAGGCACTCTGGAGCAGCAGAGTGCTTGCCCAGCTGTTTTAATTTGGATTTGGTCAGTTCCAGGCATCTAAGTATTCTGGGTCCCATCAAAGTCTGAGACAGAAGCCAGTCCCTCAAGAAGCTACGCAGAAAGTCAGAATATTGGATGTGGTATCCAGACTTCTTTTTCCCTTCTCAGGAGCTAGGACCATCTTCCCAACCATGTAATACTATACCAGAGAAGGAACTATGGGTATAGGGTGCCATGAACTTTCCTACTGGTTTTGAGGTAGCTGATTTTGTGTTCAGTTGGAACACAAGAGACTCTTTTAAAAAAAGATTTATATGTAAGGCAGAGTTACAGAGAGAAAAGAAAAGAGAGAAATTTCCATCTGCTGATTTGCTCCCAAAATGGCTGCAACAGCCAGGGCTGGGCCAATCCAAAGCCAGGAGCCAGGAAATTCGGTTGGGTCTCCCACATGGGTTCAGGGACCCAAACACCTGAGCCATCCCCTACTGCTTTCTCAGGTACATTAGCACAGAGCTAGATTGGAGTGAAGCATCCAGAACCCAAGGCAGTGCCAATATGGGATGCTGGCACTGCAGGAAGAGATTTAACCTATGCCACAGTGCCCACCTCCACCAAAGACTCATTTCTTGTAAGGAGAATTGGTTCATACATTATTGCTTAATCAGCATTCCCATTGGAGGATGAAGAGTTTAAATTTTATATTCTGTCATCTTGCAAATGTCACTTTTAATAATCTACTGTTGAGGTCATGCAACAGGGTGAGATAAGCCATTGCCAGGATCCCAAGAATGGAACAGAGAGATGGAGGACGGTGATGTCACTTTGTCATTGAATTCATATTGTGCCTAAAGTCAACCTGTGGACTTCTTCATTTATTCAAACAAATAGAAGGTTTTTTATTACTTAAGCTATTTGGGCTGGATTCTCCATTTCTTACAGCTTGAAGAGTCTTTGTAGTAAATTACAATGCAGCTTTTTTAACTGTAAAGAATTTTCTGAATGTAGTTATTATTGTTAAGTTCTTTTCCATAGTGTCAAGAACCTTGATAAGGTAGGTTTGATTTACCATTTATACCCTCATCTCTTGGAACTTTTGTGAGATGTGTGCGTACTCCAACCACATTATCCTATGCTTGATCCCAAATCATATAATTACATATTGTTTATTTTTTTCATGGCATTTGAATTTTTCCACCAAATACCTTCTACCACCTAATCGTACTCTAAGGACAAGTCTTAAATGCCCCATCAGTGACAGAATCACTTCACTGCTGGAAGTATGCTCTCATTATAATTCGATTACTTCATATTGTCTTTGGGTTGAGGTATCCATCTGCTGTCCCATTAAATGAGGGGCCCATGTTTGCCATTAATAAACTTCAAGTGAATGAGTACATAAATGACCTCCTTAAGTAGAAATTGGCAAGATGAGTGCACAAGTTTAAAGTGAGAAAAAAATCAGTAAAAACTCTGGAGATACAAGAGACTATAGAGAACTTACCCTTAAATTTATATTGCACAGACTTTACAAGTACTCTTTTTTTGTTTAAATAGACTTTTTATTTTCACAGTTTTATAAATCAGCATGATCCTGCTTGATTTCTTTTCAAAGTATAGTAATTGGGCCAAATTGACATTCTCAGAAAATGGAGATTTTTTCCGCCATTTTATCTTGCCTAGTGAAAACCTTATTTATTTGGCCTGTAACATGCACTGTGGGGATTTTAAGAATGGTTTTCAGAGGAAGCAGAGAAATGGAATCTCTCTGTTTCATTCTAGCCAAGAGTATCCTAAGCATTTAGAGGCTTTCCAGCCAGTTCTGTGCTGCTTTGATTTCTTCTCCTATGTTCATTCATCATCATGGATGCTATGTTTGGAGAGAAAGGGGTTTCAATTGCAAAACTTGCTTCCTGTTAATTCTTCCATTCCAGAACATTTTGAAAACAGATGTAATGACTTAAATACAACTATAATATTAAAAGTAAAATAATTATATCCAGAAAACTCAATTCAAGTAAAAATAACTTTACAAAGTGAATTTCTATTTTCTTTTGAAAGAATGGGTATAACAGTTCTTGTCTCTGTTCTTGTATCCATTAATTTAATGAATTATGTTGGAGAGATAGTTTGTATAAACATGTGAATCACTTATTCTACCTCCACTATGACTCATTATTTGTGTATTTCAGTGACAATACTCTCTAAATACACAATTAAATATTGAAAGCATGTTACATGATTTATAAAACAGGAATTTGTTTTATACCACAAATACCAGCAGCATAGCCTGTTTCCATTTTATTCAAGAAGATCCAGACTGTAGGGGCAGCCACTTAACACAGTGGTTAAGAATGCTACTTAGTACACCTGCATTCCACACTCTGCTTCTGTTTCTAGTTTCCTGGTAATGCAGACCCCAAGAGCCAGCAGGTGATGGTTCAAGTAATTGGGTACCTGCCACACAGCTGGGAGACCCTGATGGCGTTTCACGTGTCTGACCTTGGCCTGGCCCAGCCCTGGCTGTTGTGGACATTTGGAGATTGAGCCAATGAATTCAATATCTCTATCTCTGTTTCTGTTTCTCTCTGTGCATGTTCCAGTAACTAAAAATAAATAATATTTCAAAAATATCCAGAATTCATTTAGGAACTAGTTCACAGAATTCTTTTCTACTGGTGTAATAGATTTATGAGAGGATAGATTGGTTGCTCATCATTTTTATTTTATCTACAAGATGGAGTTTACAGTAGGTAATTTTAAAAGTTGGCCAAATGGATGTATCATAAGAAACAGTTTTTAGGAACACGAAATATGAGAGGAAATTGAGCTTTAATGAATATGTCTACAAATATTTGAGAGAACAGAAAAGGCAAGTCAGTATTGTTGAAAACATCCTCCTGAGAGACCTTTTTCTTTCTACTATAGTAGCTTGATGATTGTGATCACTGGAGAAACTGAGTTTAATGTTCTAATGGTATCAGAAACAATACACAAAACAAAATGAAAATTAATCACAACCAAAAGGAAGGTCTTCAGGCTCAACCCAGTGCTTTGATGTACCTTATGTTTGTCTTCTGTTCCCCTCCAGATTCTAATAAGTTGACTTCATAGGTTAATGCAGTTCTTTCTCTAAAAGTGCATCATCTGAACTAGTTGACTTTTTAAAAAGCCATGTCTATGTATCATTTAATTAAAAATATAAAGAAGAACAGCTAGGGCTCTGGGAATCTTGTGTTTTGGCAACAGGAGAATAAGAAGAGAAGGTTCCTAACTGGGTAGAAACTATCTTCTGTGTAACTTCCAAGAAGAAAACAAAATAAACAAATAAAATGCAAAGCTAGGAGAGAAATATGAATAAGTATCATTTAAACTCCTTGGTTTGCTGTGATTTCTTTGCAGACCTCAAGAATAGAATATTTTCCCTAGCATCAACTCTAATTTCAAGCCTTGATAGAGTTATTAAATGTTATTACATTGTCACTCCCAATTCTAGGAAAAAATTGATATTATCCTTAAAATTCTTGGTAGAGATGCTTTTCAACACTATCAGGGATAATAATTGAGACTAGAAAGCAAACTTGGGTGGAAAATGAATCAGTGCTTTTAACTACAGAGTACAGAAGCCTTGTTAGAATATATTGTCTATTTTTATCAAAAATGTTCCCTGGGAATATAAATCTGTTTGTACTCTAAGAACCTTGGATTCTGAAAAGATAAAGTGACGAGATTTAAGAAGAGACAATTTTTTTCGTTATCATTTCTTGATTCCATTGGCTACCTATTGTCCTAGCTAGTTCTTCCAAACAACTTCAAAAAATCAACATTTTCCAACTGATTACTCGTACTTAGATGAGGAATTTAAATTACTTATTTTGGTTTTGAGGCCTCGTTTTACATTTTCATGTGTTTACCCATTTCCATCACATCCAGAAAACTGCTTTGGTTTTAAAAATAATCCCATATGTCAAGTAGTACACCATCTTCCAAGCAAGGGTGCTGTGTGAAGATAGACACCTGGTGGCCAATATGTGGAACTGCATGCCAGGAAAGCCCTACATTTCTTTGAGGATATGTCTCTGGTTTGATTTTCCTCCCCTATCCCCCCCCCCCCCCCCCCCCCCCCAGCTTTCAGGGTATAGTCTGCTGTTGACAGTGGACAAAATGCAGCTGTGTGGGAGTGATTCGTGAGTTCAAGTCAAGACATTTCCAGAATGGTTACATCAACTCCAGGTCACAAGTTCTCTAAATTATTTAGAATGTCGACCAATGGAGCCTGCTAACAATTTTTAAAAGTTATTAAAATCTCTTAACTGAGAAGCTGAACAGGAGCCTCAGTGTTTGCGAGTAAGGTTTAATCTCCACCTAAAAACTTCTGCACTTCCTCTTTCAGGATAATAAGCTTCTGTTTTCTTTTGGGAAGAAAAAGAAGTGTCGATTCCTTTGGCACCGCCACCACAAGCATTTTGAGCTTCTAAATACGGCTGTGGCCCTGAGCTGACTCTGCCTCACGTCTCAGTGATTTTTCTCCCTGTTGAACTGCACAAGACAAAAGTATGAATCGGAAAGGAACGGAAACCCCAAAATCTCCTCTTGCTTTGTTGTTGCTCTTGGCTCCCAGTTTTGTGCTCTTTAAGTCCTGAGATATGCTTCTGGAAGCCAGTAGAGAATAGTTCCTGAATTTTCTTAGCATGCACTTGGTTTCAGATAGGGAAGGAACCATATCCAAGGTCCTCATAATAAGCAGTGTAGCAGCAAATGAAGAAGAAAAACAAGGTGTTTCCTCCGGTTAGATCCGGTCTCTGATGAAGTGACATCCAATGGGGCTGGAGAGTCCAGGAAAGGCGCAGCTCAATGTGCTGAGTCCCTCCCAGCACAGTTCGAGGCACCGCTGTGCCTGGCCTGCCATGGGAGGGTGCTGAGGCCCTTCCCCCCTGCTGTGGGCCAGGCACTGTGCTTACACTGCCTTAAGTCCTGTCAATGCAGTCCTTTCTGCTTCTGTTTCCAGCTGGCTGTGCTGGGCACATGGAACACCAGTCCTGGCAAGCAGAGGCCCTGGGCTATCGGTGCCTGAATCGACCCTGGGTTCCCTTTCCCTTTCTCACACCCATACTCACATGCAATCTGATATTCAGGGGCTGACTGGTCAGGATTTTCCGTTTGCACCAGGAGGAAGTATGGGGAAAGGTAGGAAAATGCCACTGTTTAGTTCAAGAGAAGCACCTTCACTTAGGTTGAGGGGAGCAGGGTAAGCAACGTCCCCTCCCTCCATCCTCAGTCACATTGCTGAGACATTCGACAACCCCGAGAAGCATCACCTCGCAAGAGGTATTTCAGCTGCACGTTCTCAAGCCTCTCTCTGAAGCCCTTATGCAAATATGGCACAGAGTGTAGCATTTTTTCAGATGGCAAATACCTAACACAAGTCCATGGAGTGAGTATCATGTAATACTTCAGTCAGAGACTTGAGCAGGGCCCCAAAATTCAACATGTGAGAAGTTCCGTCACAGAATGTGTGCTGGGCAAATTAAGAAGATTAAATAAAAATGACAAATATCCTCACATTGCTTCATTAAGTTGTTATCAACAAATGAACCTAACAGATGTGTACAAATTTGCTTATCAGACTTGGAATAAAAATGTAAGCGGTGGAGAATAGATTGTAATCCTGCCTGTATATGATGAAGGAGGCATGCACATGGAGGCATGTGCCTGAAGTCTGCTAGGACTCCCTAGTCAGTAGGGTGAACTTCAGCATCTCCCTTTGCTCCTCAAAAGGCAGTGTATTTGCATGAAACTGTGGGTCTTTTAGAAGACAACACAGGAGACAAGCTTCATGATCTCATGTTTAGGAAAAGATTTAGAAATGATACCCAAAGCAGTGTTCATCAGAGAATAAATGGAATTTTTAAAAAACTGAATTATTGTCAAGAGATTAGAAAGACAGGCCACAGAGAAAATATTTTCAGATTGCATCTTCAGCTGTTAACCTGATATCTAGAATATGAAATGAACTCTCAAAACTCAGCAAGGCAGAATCCAACAACCTAATGAAAAATATGGAAAGGACTTAGGCAGTTACATCACTGAAAAAGATATAGTGGAGAAGCAAAGATATTTGACACCATCAGCCATTCAGGATACCAAATTTAAACCCTAATGCGATGCAACTACCTACCTATTACACCATCTAAAATTAAAAACAAATGCTGACAACACCGAGTGCTGGCAAGGATGCAGAGGACTTCAACTCACAGGCATTGCTTCTGGGATTGGAAAATGGTACAGCCACTTTGAGAAACAGTTTGGCAGTTTCTTTATAAAGTTAAACATAACACCTATTAAATGACCTGGGGGCCCACTCCTGGGTATTTACTCTAGGAAATGAAAGTGTATGTTCACATGAAAACTGATACAAAAATGTTCCAAGCAGATTTATTTGTAGTAATTCTGAATTGGAGACAATTCAAATTCCCTTCAACAAGTGAAAGGGTAAACAAATTGTGGTATACCATATGATAGAACATTAGTCAATAACAACAGAAAAACAGCCTGGATGAATCTCAGCTATTATGCTGAGTGACAGAACCAAGTCTCAACAGACAAAAGCATAATGATGGTGAATAGCAATTGCCAAGGATCATGGGTGGAGAGAGTGTGTGGCTGGGGAAGGGTGGTATAGAAAATGTTAGACCTACTCTGTTTTCTGACTATGCTGGTGATTACACAAATCTTACATGTTGAAATCCACAGAACTACACTTCAAAGAAAAAAATCAGTTTTACTCTGATAATTTTGAAAATAATTTTTTTTTACTAAGATTTATTTATTTACCTGAGAGGCAGAGTTACAAAGAGAGAAAGAGAGACAAAGACATCTTCTATCCTCTGGTTCACTCCCCAAATGGACACAACAGCCAGAGCTGAGCCAATCTGAAACCAGGAACCAGGAGCTTCTTCTGGGTCTCCCGCACAGGTACAGGGCCCCAAGCACTTGGGCCGACTTCAACTGCTTTCCCAGGCCCTCAGCAGGGAGCTGGATCCCAGTGGAGCCCCCTGGAATGAAACAGGTGCCCACATGGGATGCCGGCACCGCAGACAGACGTTTAACCTACTATGCCTCAGTGCCAGCCCCCAAAATAATTTGCTTTTCCAAATTCAAAACATTCATGTTAGGCTTTTATGTTCACACTTTTGTTGTCAGCCTCGTTTTTGTTTAATGTCCTCTTTCTTTAACTAACGTTGCTCTAATGAGCCCATGCTCATTTCCTTTATATATTACAGTGAATAGTACTGTAATGCATAGGAGCCCATCACTTATTTATTGAATAGATGACTAAAAGATGACATCAGAAGCAATATTTTAATCATTGCAGGGCTTTCCCATGTAGCTTTTATTTAGCTGGCCTATTCATTAGTACAACATGGTCATAGCCATTTGGAGAGGAATCACGCACTTTCATTGACATGTGCATAGTCCCTCCTCATGCTGGTTGGTGGCACTCCCCAAGGGAAAGTCCCTCAAGTGAGTCACTGTGATTAGTCACGTCCTGTGGTGTTGTCTTTGAAACCAAAAACCATGGTATGCCCTCCCAGTACCTTCAGGAAATAAATGCCAGGAATGTGCATGCAGATCCTCCGAGTAGACCACTAATCCTGATATGATAAACCACTGGGCAGTTATTCAAGTGGGTATTTGCGGTGCCATGGAAACAGCAGAGTTGGTGTTTTCCAGGGGAAAGTGTTCTAAATCCCAAGTCCTCATCTGGATATAAATACACTGACCATTATGAATCCAGTCCCCGAAAGTGAGCCCTGCCTCAATTTCCTTTCTACTGGACAAAGATCACCCACCACAGCTTGGTGTGAATTCATAATGATTAAGGTCTTTGCTTTTAAAAACTCATTATTTTTATTTCCATCTGGGCATAAGTGAAGTTCAAAGTCAGAGTTCCACCAGGGTTCAGCTTCTGTGATCAGTCAGACCGTTTCTGTTTAGAAGGGAGTTTTCTAAAGTAAGTGCTAAGTATTTTAGGCAAAGAGACCCAGCTGTGAAAATACTGCTAGCCGTTGCACAGTTGTTTTATATGTGGATTTATTTGTACTTGCACTCACTGCAGTCTGATTCTTTGGAGGGAAGTCCCTCTTCCCCTCCTCTCCTTTCCCTGGCTCTGCTCTTGTTGCTCTGCTGGGGTCTTTTGAGAAATGACAGTCTCTCTCTCTAATCTGTTCAGGTCACAAGTGTTCTGCATCACGGCACACCCTTGACTAATTAGCATTAATAAGTGATGTTGGGAGAAAGCACTCCGGAGAGAAAGCAGTAAGCCTGTTTTTGCCAAATTGGAATGGGCCCAAGTAGCAAAATTTTCCAGTGTGCTTTCAGTCTCCTGCGACCATGTGTTCTTGCTGCCTAAACATCTATTTCTGACATGGGGTCTTGGACACTCTCAGAGGTACATGGCCCTGTGGACTTTTTGTTCCGGGAGATATGGGGACTTCATTTATTTAATGAGAGTTTTCTAAATTGTCTACTGTGTGTAGACTATATGGGCAATAAAACTTTATTTCTGCCTCCTGCCACCTCGAGATGTTTTAGCAGAGATACAATGAACATGTATCCAATCATTTGCTTGGTCTGGAGTACCTACTGCACGCAAGGCATCGAGTGAGGTATATATAGTAGAGACTTGCTAAGTGAACAGGGTTCAACAAGCAGAAACCCAAAACAGGACAAGATGGGCAGACTGGGCCTGAAAAGGAAAAAAGCTCAAAGACAAGGACGTAAAGGTCCATTGGAGGACCTTGAGTCACAAGGGAAAGGGCAGTGAAAGTGGAATCCCTGGGTATGTCCCCGAAGAGATTGAAAATATGATCTGGAAGAGAGAAGTGTGCAGCCCTGGTCTTAGTATGACTGTTCATAATAGCTAAGCTATGAAACAGCCCAAGTGTCCACAGAAGGATGATTGAATAAGCAAAATGTGTTATATACATACATGGAATGTCTTCCAGCCTTAAAAGGAACGGAATTCTGCAGTAGACTGCAACATGGGTGAGCCTTGAGGATGTTATGCTAAGTGAAATGAGCCATCATGAACAGACAAATGCTGTGTAATTTTTCTTATATGACATAGTTAGAGTTAAAATCATAGAGACAGAAACTGGAATGGTGTTTCTGGGAAGAAGAAAGAAAGGGAAGTTATTATGTAATGGATATAGACTTTTAGTTTTACAAGATGATAAGTGGATGGTGTTATGGGCTCATAACATTATTAATATAATTAATGCCACCAAATTGTACACATAAAAATGTCCAGTTGATAAATACTATACCATGAATATTCTACTACCGTTAAAAAATTGGCAAAAGGGTGTAAGAAGAAAATATCAGGCTTCAAACCCTGCTTCATTTCCTTATACACTCTGAATCTCAGCTTCCTCATCTACAAAATAAAAATAACAACTATGCTTTGCAGGGTTGTTGTTGCAAGTATTCAAGATCATGTGTGTAATCCTCCAGACATGATAAAACACTGGTAACTGATGGTTATTATTTTGGATTGCATGCAGCAAAGTATTTGCAAAGGAGTACAAGCAAATATGGTTGTCGGGGCAGTTTGCAGCCTCAATTAATGCATCTTGAATGCCCAGCTCATTCATTCTATGAACTTTGAGGCACCGTTGATAGTGAAAACAAGAGTGACATGATCATGGAACTGTTTGCAGAAAAATGAAGAGCAGGTTAGGAGCAGGGAGAGAAAAGACTCAGACCAAATAGAGGGGAAGGAAGGGCTTCATCTGGGATGCCAAGATGCAGTGTTCAGATCACTGTTATTCCACTTGAAATAGAACTGAAATTGATATCAAGGACATTTCAAGGAGGACATAAGCAAATTAATGCTATTTTCCCTCCTTGTTTCATCCCTACTTTTTTAAATCAAATATTTATGTTTGGTGAAAAACCTGAACATGGTATGGTATCCTCTCATCAGAACTGGCCATGTGTGTTCACAAAAAGCAAACCCTGATTTCAAAAATGCCAGACCAGAAAGCATCTCAGGTTCTGGAGCCCCTTCCCTGCCAGAGACTCCACCCCCAACCCCTTGTGCTTCCCAGGGTCACCTGAAGCTGAGTGCAAAAGAAAAGGAATAATCATTTTGGAATCAAGTCACATCAAAGCCTTTCAGATGTTTACTTTGACATTTAAGCACATTTTGAAAGAGTAACCTAAATGCCCAAAGAGATGAGATAGTTAAACAAAGACCTGTGTTAAAAATTTGTGCAGTCACTAAATTCATCTGCTTAAAGATTATTTCATGATTGGAAAAACACTCATGGTATATTAAATGGACTAAACTAGATAAAGATACTTGATTAAGATATCATTTTCTTACAAAATTAAACATTTAACCTAACAGTTATATACATATATATGAATCTGAAAATACACTCGTTAGATTTTTAACAATGTTTGTAACTGAGGGAATTATGCTTATTGTAACCAAAGGTTACTAACAGACAGCCTCAATGGCACTGGCTTTGTAGACATTTTTGTTGAGCCTCCCTGCCTGTTTATATTACCCAACTCTACATGATTTCCCCTATGTGTCTAGGTCACCTGCCTGAGCATTGTGGATGCTTCTGAGTGAGGTTTGCATCTTTGTACTTTTCTCCAACAGCAGATTTTTATAATTATCACCGCAAAAAGTAAATTTTGAATAACATCAGTTTGCAGTCCACAAGTCAGAATTGGCACACATAATTTCTTATATTTTTTTAAATTTTAGTTACATCCTGTTACTCCTGGTATCTGTAGCCTACAGTACAAGAAACAGCAGCCAGCCTCCTCACGCCCTAGCTCTGGGGAAGAGCCCTCAGATCTGGCATTACCAGCTACAGAAGGTACTGGCTACTCTAGTCTTAACACTTAGGGGTGAAAACTGGAGTAAAAGATTTATGGATGTGTACTTGTCAGTCATTAATTTGAAGTGGGAGATATAATGCAATTATTATTCAATAAATACAATTTTTGCACAGTTTTTTAAAATATCAATTATTTGCATAGAGGACATCAAAGAAGATTATGGCCTTGGCATCTTCAGTATCACTTTTTTAATCCAAGCATGTTGTTTAATGAACGATCTGGTACAGTGGTGTACACTCTGCCTGGAACACCTGTATCCCATATCTGAGTGCCTGGGTTCAAGTCCTGGCTCCATTTCTAATCCAGCTTCCTGCTAATGTGTACTCTGAGAGGCAGCAAATGATAGATCAAATACTGAAATCCCTGCCACCTATGGGGAGACCCACTAGGAGTTTTCATCTCCAGGCTTTGGCCTAGCTCAGCCCTGGCTGTTGGAGGCACTAGGGGAGTGAACCAGCAGATAGACTCAATCTCTCTCTTTCTGTCTCTTTCTCTGCCTTTCAAATAAAAATAAACAAAAGGGAAAGGGAAATTGATGATCAAATAAACAAACAAATCACACAAGACTTGGCCCAATAAAATACTGGACAGAATTCTAGGAAGCACTTTCCCAGTGGTTACTGAGGGCCAGATCCTAGTCCTGAGCCGCGGACTCATCCAGCCCTCTCAGCAGCTCACAGGGTCCATGCATAGTTGATGACTTGCCCAATACCACCCAACTCCTCAGAATCAAGCCTGAGCCCCTGGCGTTTATTCCCGGTGTTCTTTCATTGCATCATGCTCTTTTCATGTGTAAACTGAAATATACATAAGATAAATAGCTAAACTTTTGATTCAGTGAATTATAAAAATATTAAGAACTTTTTTTAAATTAAGAAGTCAGGAAAAGCTGACATTGAAATACTAAAGAGCACATTTTAAAATTTTATATCAAGGATTTCTGGTTGATATAAATAATGGATGACATTTTAATTCTATTCCTCAGAAAAAACAAATTTTTAAATCTTGTTCAAAAATAATTAGGCAATCTGAATTACCCTGTGTCTATCAATAATTGAGTGTAAGTAGAGAAATATTTCTGCAAGGGAACCTCAGACCCAGAATGGTTTCATCAGTGAGTACCAGGGTTTGACGGACTGTGGGCCATATCTGGCCCCAAATTTGTTTTTCAACAGCTGGTGACAGTGTGGTCAAGGCATAAGGATAGACCCATACATCAGTAAAACAGAAGAGAATCCTGAACTGGTTGCACACACATTTGAATGGTTGTTGTTCAATAAGTGACCCAAGGAAATGCAATAGGAAAATGGCAACTTTTAATAAATTGCTGGCCGGGATCAGTGTTGTAGCATAGTGGGTAAAGCTGCCATCTGCCACTCTGACATCTCATGTGGATACTAGTTTAAGTTCCAGCTGTTCCACTTCTCATCTAGTTCCCTGCTGGTGTGCCTGGTAAAGCAGAAGAAGATGAGGAAGCCCCTGGCTGTGGACCGGCCTATCTCCCTCTGGCTGTTGCAGCCATCTGGGGTGTGGACCAGCAGATAGAAGACATTCTCTCTCTCTGTCTCTCACCCCACCCCCGTGTGTGTGTGTGTGTGTGTGTGTGTGTGTGTGTGTGAAAGAGAGAGATAGAGAGAGAGAGAGAGAGAGAGAGACCACCTTTCAAATAAATAAATCTTTAAAAAATGGCTGGAACCATTGGATGTGTATATAAAGGAGGAAGGAATAAAGGAAACACCCTTCAGAAGATGATTTTGAATGATGAACAGGTTACAAGGCAGGAGAGGACAGTGGTTATCATAGACAGGGTAGAAATTAATGCGAGACAAAGGTTTTGTCTTTAGTATAAATACAATGGGATACACTGTAAAAGTTTTAAATAGAAATTTAATGTAACTGGAAGGGCATTTTTAGAATGTGTATTTACACTGAAATGTGCAGCATGGATTTAAGTATAAGGAGACAAAAAATCCAAGAAGGCAGTAGTATTCCTTTAAATTAGTCCTCTCCTGGCACAGAAAAGGTACTCAGAGCTATTGAGAAATGAAGAGTGTGTGAAAAAGTATTTAATTTATACTCAGAAGAAAAAATACACAATGTGCTATAAAAATAAAAATATTCAAATGAATGAAGTGCTCAGTTAAACTTATAAGCATGATTTTCATTTAGGGATTCTGTCCAAACCAAACCCAGAATATTGCCATTTGAACCAGGTAATGAGTGACACCTCTTCATTCCTGGCATATCCTAGTTATATGTCTTAATTATCATTACCAAGGCAGCTGAGTTCTTGCATCATGCTATATAATCATGTGTGTTCCTTCAGCACTTCTTAATACACTCAACACAGCATGACAGACAGCAGCTCAAAGGGCATGCTTGTCTGGCTTTTTTTTATCAGAAAAAATGACTTGTGTTAGGATATTTTTAGGATATTTCAAATAAAATATTTTATTCAAACCTTTGGAAATAGTGTTCATCTCCAGGTTTCAAACAGGAATCTTCAGAAGCTTTTAATTGTCACATGGTATTTCCTCTCTAAGGCCCTGAGCTCATAAGGAAAAAGAAAAAAAGGAGCAGGTTTACCACAGTGGTGGACACATTAGTGATGCTCGCTGTGAATTCCTGAGTATAATATAAATCTCCACTGAACACCTAAGATTCCTGGCTTCTAAGAAGAGTCTTGAAAGAGCTCCATTTGCTTCCAGTGCAATTACTCTGTTTGGAATTCTTAAGTCCCAAGTCAGACTTAAAAGTCTAAAGGAAGTTAACAAGCTCACATTTTTTGAGTTAACGAACAATGTTTACTCTTTTTATAATTGACAGGAGTATTGTAATGCTGTCTATTAGTAGTGAATGGTTTTAGAATGTATACACAGTTCACATTACCAAAGTCTTCTAGATGATGGTGCTGGATCAAGATGGAAATCCAAAGACTTGAGGCAACTAATCTGCTCATCTTAGATGAGCCATCACCCAGTGCAGGTGGAGAGAATTGGGTCACAAAATTTTTTTGACACCTGAGAAAAGTATGGAGCTAATCAGTGTGGTGAATTCTTTTGAGAGTAAAAGGTTGAGAGTATGGTCTCTGGTATCAGAATTCATGACAATTTCAGCTCTGCCCTTAGTAAGATGTATGGAAGACAAGAATTGAAAGGGTTATCATTAAACATCAACTATTGGGAAACTGTACATGGTACAAAGCACCCCCCCCAAAAAAAAAATCCTGAGAAACAAAAGAAATCAGGTTGTTTATGATTTTCTCCATTTCATTTGCACAGACTCTCAGACTACTCTTCTAAATCTTAATTTAAGTAGATTATATTGAAACATTGAATTAGAAAAGCAAAGGAAAAAAAGTAAGTTTACCTCTGATGAGAATATAGTCCAAGAAACACCTTGATGACAAAATGAATATAAAATTTTAAGCTCTTTGAAAGGGATAAGCATATTTTATCTACATGCCATCTTAAACTCACAGATAGGAGAATCTCAGGACTTAGATGTCATGAAATTACTGACGATAAATCAAGAGTTTTGGGGAGAAAGATGTCTTATGCTGTTGATACCCAAGAATACTTATGTTCTTGGGACTTTAGAAGCTTCCTCTTTAATGTTCTTATGATTATGATTATAATTCTTTCCTTCTTCATTGTGAGAATTTCATTCTGGGATTTGTAACACAGATTTTTCCATTAAGTTGTATTAAAGCAAACGAGTTAACAGTGGTGTCATAGGTCACCACAGTCACTATGCTTTGTCCCTTGGGGGCTCCAGGCTGTTCAAGGTGGCAGTTACTTCCTTTTCCACTCCTGTGCTGGAAGATTGCATCTACAGCATTTTTGTTTGTTTTCTGATTGTCATGGGACCTGCCTGTTGGAAGGGGGCGGGGGGCTGAGCTGTCTAACTGCATCACTTGCTGTCACTGCCTTCTGTGTTAGTGTGGAGTAGGGTTGCCTCACAACAAGGGAGGCAGACCAGGAAACCCTGCTCATCAGGGGCAACAGCTGAAGCAGGTGCAGAGGGAGGGGCAGGCATGTCTGAGAACTTGACTGCTGCCTAGAAAGAGCAGTCATAGCTCCCCACCTTAGCACTGAGCTGAGAGACGCTTAGGGTGGGAGAATATCAATACTCTGGCCGGACACTGCTGTGCAGAATGCACTCGGTCTTGTCTGTCTGCAATAGAGTGTGTCTGTGGTCCAGAACAGTTTTGAGTATTTCACTTGAACAATTGTTTCAGGGAGACCCAAACCACATCAACCTTTCTTATTTCTTTCTTAATTAACAGCCTAAATGTACACATACTGGCAACAAACAAAACCTGTTCTTGTTTCTTTTTTATTGCCAAAATAACATATAACACATACACAAATTTAGAGAATACAATAGACAGATAACGATGATAATAGTGATAATAGTAAAGTAGTTGCAGTCCTGTCACTCAAAGATAAGCACTTATAATATTTTTTGTTATGTCCTCTGTTCATGTGAAGCCTTTCTTTCTACCTTTTGGTTTTGCATGTAGATTAAATCGTAAAAGTGCTTTATAACCAGTTTTCTTTTTTTTTTTTTGTTTGTGTTTTGGATAACACTGTCCAGTAAGCTTTTGGCCAGGTCATTGTAGTCTTATACCATCATTGAATCGCTACACATGTTCTCATTATTCAGTGAGGTGAGTTTCACTTCATTCTCAAGTGATTTTAACTGTCAGCTTCAGGTTTCTTTTCCATTTAATGGGCATACTTATTACTGTTATTTTAAAGATTCATTAAAACCAGCAGAAAAGCATTTGCCAAAGTACCACACAGAAGTATAACTTTGTGGTGTTCTTTCTGCTTCTGCCATTTCTAATACTGGAGTTGATTTTAAATGTTCATTAATCTTGTATTTTCATATTATTCCCTTTTATTTCACAGCTAATTTATTAGTACAGATCAATAAAAGTACAAACAATTATCTTCTTAGATTAAATAACTAAAAGTAAACTTTCAGGATCAAGACTTGTAGAATCAAGGATTGTAATGTAAAAACACTCCAGTGTTTTTTATTGTTCAGTGATGATGATCCAAACATTTCCATGCATAAAGCATTGTCACTGATACCTGGTAAGGCTACCTGTCTGAGTCCTTTGTAATGCACACAGAGGACATGGCTGGTACTGGCCATGCAAAAAAGGGAGTAAGTAGGGGTCATAAGTGCCCACATAAGTTGGGGTATAGAGCTATCTATTTTAAAAAGTCCAAGGAGTAATCAAACACACTTCTATAATATTCTAAGGAAGATTTGGCTTTTTATGTTGAACAGCTCAGGAAACTGAGAAAAGGAAGAAAATGAACTCTTAACTGGAGAGCATTAGCGTGAGCATCTGAGTATTCAGCTCCACTCTATTAATCACAAACTATATCATTTCAAGTTCTGCACTCCCTCCCCACACACACATAGATCATGAAGCAGAAGTTAGAGGGAAGAGGCACGGACAGATTTCCTGAGTTGTGCTGTACTCCAAAATGTAGTTATGAGACCCTGGAAGTCATTATGAGTGAATAGATATAAAGATAAATTAGATGTCATCCTGTTCTTAACTTCCAGAATTTAACAAATTGATAAGAAAATGGCAAGAATAATGAAGAATTCTAACTGAAGTGCTGTAGTTATTGAGAGTAGGAATGCTAACACATTTTATCCCCAGGAGAGTAAAGGAAGGCTTAACTGGAGTAGGTCCCAGAAGATGACTAGAATGTGAATTTGGGTAGATGACTGCACTGTACTCTAGGCCAGGAGAGTTAAAAGTGAATAGGCAAAGAGAGATTGGATTAAGATGGTGGAGTAGGGAGGGAGCTTGCTGCTCTAGCTTAGAAGAGGATAGTTTTTAAAAATGTAGAAAAGGTGCAGTCTCGGGGAAGTGTTAGGGAGAAAACAGCAGAGGAAACTCTACACAAGTTGGAGGGACACAGTGAACATACGTGGAAGATGTGGATACATACAACTCAGGACCCATGAGTTGAGAGCCTCAGCACCAGCGTTGTGAGAATGAGGTGAGATCAGACTGCAGCAGCCCAAGCCACTGGCGAAAAAGCTGCAGGAAGATCCCAGAGGAAATATGGCTTGGAGCCCCATGGGGGATAGCGTACCTGACAACTAGAAAAGAAAAAGCCAGGGCACATTTTTGTCTCCCTGACCACCCTGCAACAGCATCCTGTAACAAGCTGATAGAAAGCAGGCACCATTTTGGACATACGTAACAGCTATGCCAGCCCATGTCTGGCCCAGCAACCAGCCAAGTAGAGACTCCTGAGTCTGTTGAGGAGAACAGACAGTGGTCTAGGTGCTTGTGACTGTGAAAATCTTGTGTGCCTGGACTGTGAAAACACTGAGGTTCCATGAGAGGACTCAAGGTGTGACTGGGACTTCCAGTAGTCACTGTGGGAGGCTCCACATGTTCAGGGCTCTCTGGTTACCTGGTGAAGGATATTGCTGGGAATCTGAGCTTACACTGAGGAATGCACAGATTCTTTGTGTGGTCCTTGTGGTAGAGAAGATGAATAATATACCCACTGGGGCTAGCACCCAGGCAATGGTCTTCTTTGAACAGAGGAGCTCAGCTGAGTCTACACCAATTGACATGAACAAACCTCCCCTCTGATAAATAAAAAAAACAGGAAATTTACCATGCCAAACCTGGGTCACCTCAGACATGCCCTTCACCCTGGAGAACTGAACAGAACTTCCTGGCAATACCCCACATGCCTCCAGGTATTCACTGATAGCAGACACTCCACTAATCTACAGAGAAATAGTACAGAGACAAAAGCAAACACAGGAAAAAAGGGAATGCAATAGAAGGCCTTAATAACAAAATGGGGGGGGGGCAGAGCTGTGATGTAGCAGGTAAAGCTGCTTTTTGCAGTGCTGGCATCCCATATGGGTGCTGGTTGGAGTCCCAGCTGCTCTACTTCTGATCCAGCTCTCTGATATGGCCTGGGAAATCAGTAGAAGATGGCCCAAGTCCTTGGGCCCCTGCATCTGTGTGGAAAGACCTGAAGGAAGTTCCTGGCTCCTGGCCTCAGATCAGTACAGCTTTGGCCATTGAAGACAATTGGGGTGTGAACCAGCAGATGGAAGACCTCCCTCTTCCTCTCCTCTCCCTGTGTAGCTCTGACTTTCAAATAAATAAAATAAATCTTTAAAAAAACAACAGAATTGGTGAAGCAGAAAAAAGAATATACAACTTAGAAAACAAAGCATGTGAAATTATACAGTCTGAACAAACACAACAAGAAGAAATTAGAAAACTTAAAAACACTGTTGGTAATCTACAGTACACTATCAAACGACCCAACATACAGATTCTAGGAGTTCCTAAAGGCATGGAAATAGAAAGGATTAGAAAGCCTTTTTAGTGAAATAATAACAGAAAATTCCCCTAAGTTGGAGAAATAAAGGGACATCCAGGTACAGTAAGAACATAGAACTCTTAATAGAAATCACCAGAAAGATCTTCACCATGACACATTGTAATCAAATTCTCCACAGTAAAACATAAGTACATAAGTAAAAGATTCTAAAATGTACACAGGAGAAATGTGAGATTACTCAGGGGATCTCCAGTTAGACTCACAGTGGACGTCTCATCAGAAACCCTACAGACTAGGAGATAATGATGAGATATATTTCAAGTCTTAAGAGAAACACTGTCAGTGCAGAATACTATATCCTGCAAAGCTCTCATTTATGAATAAAAGTGACAAACAGCCATGCAGAAGATGCTTAAGGATTTGTTGCTGGTCATCACTATGAAAGAAAGTAAAGGAAGAAAATCTCTCAGTAAAAGTACAAAGGAAATTTTAAAAAAAGTAGGTATATTTATGGAAAAATGGCAGGGCAAAGTCGTTACTTATCAATAGTCATCTTGAATGCAAATGGCCCCAACTCGCCAGTTAAAAGACACAGACTGGCTGAATAAATTAAAAAACAAAATCCATCTATTTGTTGCCTACAAAAAAAACATTTCATCAACAATGATGCAAGCAGACTGAAACTGAAAGGATGAAAAAAGATTTCATGCCAACAGAAATCAAAAAAAGAGCTGGTGTCACCATCCTAATACCAGATAAAATAGACTTTAACATTAAAAATTTTTAAAAGAGACAAAGAAGAGCACTATGTAATGATTAATGGATCAATTAAACAGGAAGATGTAAATATTATAAACGTAAAGGCACCTAATTACAGGACACCTGGCTATTTAAAAGAAATGTTAAGTGATCTAAAAGGAGACATAGACTCAAATACAATAAGAATGGAGGATTTCAGTACTCCACTTTCATCAATAGACAGATCAACCAAACAGAAAATCAGCCAGGAAACAGCAGAGTTAATCCACACTATAGACCAAATGGACCTAACTGAAATCTATACAAATTTTCATCCTACAGTTACAGAATACACATTCTTCTCACCAGTGTATGGAACTTTCTCTAGGCTTGACCACATGCTAGGCCATAAAGCAAGTCTCAGCAAATTCAAAAAATTTAAACCATGCCATGTATCTTTTTGGACAACAGTGGATCGTGCATCTTTTCAGACCACAATGGAATGAAGCTGGAAATCAGCAACTCAGGAATCTCTAGAATATATGTGCACACATGGAGACTAAACAACATGCTACTGAATGAACACTGAGTCATAGAAGAGATCAATAGAGAATTCAAAAAATTTCTGGAAATAAATGAAGATGACATTACAGTATATCAAAACTTATGGGATATTGCAAAAGCAGTGTTAAGAGGAAAGTTTATAGCAATTGGTGCCTACATCAAGAAATTGGAAAGGCACCAAATAAATGAGCTATCAGTGCATCTCAAGTATCTAGAAAAACAATAGCAAACTAAACCTAAAACTAGTAGGAAAAGAGAAATAATTAAAATTATAGAAGAAATCAACAAAATTGAATAAAAAATACGAAAGAGCAGCAAAATGAAAAGCTTTTTTTAAAAAAATAAAATTGACACACTGTTGGCCCAACTAACCAAAAAAAAAAAAAGGGAGAGAGAAGACCCAAATGAATAAAATTAGTGATGAAAAAGGAAATGTAGCAACAGACACCACAGAAACAAAAAGAATCATCAGAAACTACTATCATACAAACTACTAATCATACAAACAGCTGTATGCCAACAAACTGGGAAACCTAGAAGTAATGGATAGAATCCTGGATACACACAAGCTACCTAAGTGAGCCATGAAGACATAGAGAACCCAAACAGACCCATTACCAAGATGGAAAATGAATCAGTAATAAAGACCCTCTCAGCAAAAAGAAGCCCAGGACCAGATGCCTTCACTACTGAATTCTAGCAGACATTCATAGAACTAACTTCAGTTCTTCTCAAGTTACTAAAAACTTGAAAGGGAGGAAATCCTCCCAAATTCTTTCTATGAAGCCAGCATCACCTTAATTCCTACACTCCGAAAAGACACAACAGAGAAGGTGAACTATAGACCAGTTTCCTTGATGAACATAGACGCAAAGATCCTCAACAAAACCCTAGCCAATTGAATCCAACAACACATCAGAAAGATCATTCACCCAGACCAAGTGGATTTATCCCTGGTATTCAGGGATGGTTCAACATTCGCCAGTAAATTATTGTGATACATCACATTAGCAAACTGAAGAATAAAAACCATATGATTATCTCAATAGATGAAGAGAAAGCATTTAATATACAACACCCTTTCGTGATGAAAATTCTAAGCAAATTGGGTATAAAAGGAACATTCCTCAACACAGTCGAGGCAATTTTTGACAATCCCATGGCCGGCATCCTATTAAATGGGAAAAAGTTGGAAGCATTCCTGTTAAGATCTGGAACCAGAAAACAATGCCTACTCTCAGCATTGTTATTCAACGTAGTCCTGAAAGTTTTGTCCAGAGCCATTAGGTAAGACAAATAAATCAAAGGGTTACAAATTGGGAAGGAGAAAGTCAAACTATCCCTATTTGCTGATGACAGGATTCTATATATAGGGGACCCAAAAGAATCCACTGAGAGATTATTGGAACTCATAGAAGAGTTTGGTAAAATAGCAGGATATAAAATCAATACACAAAAATCAATAGCCTTTGTTTACCCAGACAATGCCATGGCTGAGAAAGAACTTCTAAGATGAACCCCATTCACAATAGCTACAAAAAAAAATCAAATGCCTTGGAGAATATTCAAAGAAGAGGGATTCATGGGTGGCATGAATGAAAAGTAATAAACAGTACAGCTTGGCAAAAATAAAAAGATATTGATGACAGACAATTAACAACTTTTATTGAGCACTGGTGGTCTGATAACTTCAATTTTTATGATTTATTTTATTTATTTCAAAGGTAGAATTACAGAAATAGAGAGGGAATAGGAGGGAGAGAGAGATCTTCCATCTGTTGTTTTACTTCCCTAATGACTTTTAATGGCCAGCATTGTGCTAGGCCAAAAATGGGGGCCTGGAATTTCATCTGGGTCTCCCCACTGCTTTCCAAGGTGCATTAGCAGGGAGCTGAATCAGAAGTAGAGCATCTAGAACTAAAATCATTGATCATATGGGATACCAGCTTGATTGTTGCAGGTTGTGGCTTGACTGGCCGTGTGATGACACTCCCCTGTGTGATAAATTCTAAATAAAGGATTTGATTATTATCTTGTTTGAACTCTACCATTCTGTGATAGATCATCGTATCGTGCTCATTTTACAGGCTGAGACAGTGGAGACACTGAATAATTACGGCAAGAAAAATTGCTCACTTGGAGTTGTTTCTTGGAATATTAATTTGGCATTTGTGTAGAAGATGGAGTACAGGGCAGAATAATGGAGATGGAAAACCTACTCCATGGTTAAGGCCATAGCAACAGTCCAAATGATGATTGATGGAGCTCTGACTTTTAAAACTCTAATGTAAGAGATGAGATGAATGTGAGTGTATTGCAAAGGCTGAATCCAGGGGCTTCTCAAATTGATTATACATGAGAGGTAATCTAAGAAAAAAGAAGAAGAAATGACTGTGAAGATGGTGGTGACTTATCTTCACTGTATTCATGGAGAATAGGAGGGTCTTGGAAGGATTAATGAAGGTTTTGGTTTAGAGCATAGATTATTTTAGAGCAGGCACAGATAGATTTCCAGAAGATAACAGAAAATAGGAGGCTAAACCCAAGTGACAGAAATTTGGGAATAGAGATGCAGTAAGAGTCAGTAATAGTCCAGTAGCCAGACACATTTCACAAAACAGGCCTTTGTATAAGGTTGCTTCACAGAGATGTGAGAGCATAATCAAATCAAAATTCTGTGGTTCTGGGATATTTAAAATTAATTATTTTGTAATTTTAGGTAAATATTATGTCTAGTGAATTTTTAATTAATTAGTTAACTTGTTAATTTTGAAAGGTGGGAGAGGAGAGTGGGAGTGAGAGTGAGCTCCTCCATCTGATGGTTCACTCCCTAGATGCTCTCAACAGCTAGGGCTAGGGAAGGCAGAAGCCAGGAGCCTGAAACTCAATCCAAGTCTCCTACTGGGTGGCAGGGACCCAGGCACTTGATCCATCGCCTGCTTCCTCCCTGTGTGGGCATTATCAGTAAGCTGGATCAGAAGCAAAGTTAGCTGGAGCTCAATTAATCACTCCTGTATGGGATGTGGGCATCCCAATGGTGATTTAACCACTATGCCAAATTCTCACCCTATTAACTGAATTTTAATAAAGCAAATGTAGCTTTTCCAAATATCACTTACCTTACTTTTGGGGGGGAAACTTTTACCTCAGGTCAATGAGGAGGCATGTCTGTATGTGTGTGTTGTGTATATATCACTCACCTGCCGTGGGACCCATCTCTTGTCTCTGTAAATTCTGTGTGTTAAGAAGAAAGAAAACAATAGCTTCTGCATCTGAGGCCTTGAATTGGCTGTGTGTGTCATCTTTTAAAACAGGACCCTAAACTGTAGTTCAGTCAGGCTATCAGAGGCTGGATTATGAAAATTTCCTCTTACGTGGCAGATTCCTAATGAGCTCAAGAAATAAAGTTCACTTTCTGTACAAATGTTTCCACTTCTTGCGTGTTTCCCCTGAGGAGGTGGGTGATAGAATCAAAGCAATTATCATGATGTCCCCTTCAAAACTGCATGGTTGTTATCATTTCTTTTCAAATCCCAAAAGTAAACTATTTCCTTTCAAATCTAAAACATACGTCATAACTGTGCTTGTTTTCGCAGGCTTCTGTCTCTTGTCAAATTAACAGCTCGAGAAAGAAGCACATATTTTCATCTGACCTGTAGATGGACTTCACATTTCTTCTCCAAACTGTTCTTCGACATTTTAGTCATGGAGGAGAGAAGACGCACTTCCAGAATGTGCTGTGTGTGGCCCAAGCCCAGTTTTCGGCCCCCAGAAGTTAATCACTGTACCTTATAAGGAGTCTGCTTGTGGCTAACAAATCCTTAGCTCCAAGTATTTCCCTCTTCCTAATGAGTGCTAATAAAATGCATTTAAATCCACTAATGCAACCAAAACTCAGCATTATTTCATTGTATCTACTTAATAAGGACCTTGTTTAATATCAGATTACAGCTTGTTCAGCCAAAGCATTATACTGGTGGAAGTAGGCTTGTGAGGAGGGAGTATCAAGTGCTCTAATTTGGACATTCCTCCTTAATATGCCCTGCAGTAGTATGCGATTGCTTAATTCATTTAGCCGAGCTAGTCTGATCCTTCTGCCAACTGTTGTGTAAAATTTACTGCAATGCTAGGCAACCGGGTCCACCACACAAGCTAGAAATGTAGTATCGCTTTTCCTGGGACGGAGCTATTAACAGTTGTTTGGGGAGAGGGAACAGGCAATGGAGCAGATACTGTTACAAAAAGGAAGACGTTTTAGATGTGTCTCATTTTATAACATAGTTACAGCAAATCCAATTTTTATTAATCAAAAAAGCTCCAAATTGTTAAATTGTCTAATTTCAGAGGCAACCAATTTGTCTTCAATAGTCAGTGATGCCTCATCTCCCACTTACTTTAGCTATGAACTTCTCTGCCTTTTGTGAGAACCAATCTCTCAAGCAACTATCAGTTAGAAATATGTATTAAAATGTTTCCATTTAAAGAATTTTTATAATTTGATTATTTCTTGAATTAATGTTCATTTATACTAGATTTTCTTTAAGTGAAGAACATCTGTGGCCACATTATGCAAACTAAGTATAAGAATCTTCATTTTTAATTTCTCCATCAAATTGAGGGTTCTAAAAGTATTTCTGGTCCTCTTGTCACTGAGAGGGATCACATTTGGAGATATTTTCATCTGTATTATTACTTTTTTTGACAGGCAGAATTAGAAAGAGAGAGAGAGAGAGAGAGAGAGAGAGAAAGGTCTTCCTTTTTCCATTGGTTCACCCCCCAAGTGGCCGTTATGGCTGGTGTGTTGCGGCTGGCACACTGTGCAGATCCAAAGCCAGGAGCCAGGTGGTTCCTCCTGGTCTCCCAAGCAGGTGCAGGGCCCAAGGACCTGGGCCATCCTCCACTGCACTCCAGGGTCACAGCAGAGAGCTGGACTGGAAGAGGAGCAACCGGGACAGAATCTGGCACCCTGACCGGGACTAGAACCCGGGGTGCCGGCACCGCAGGTGGAGGATTAGCCTAGTGAACCGTGGCACCGGCCCATCTGTATTATTCTTCCAAGTGCAGGATTCTATTTCTCTTTGATGAGTTGCTTCTTTAAAAGCTATATACACTTCTCTTGGATTTTTGATGGAGTTAAAAGAACTGTGGCTTATTCTTGGCTTTATGAAGGGAAGTGCATTGGAGTGGATGCTTCCGTCTTTTAATATTTATTTGGAAATGCCAATTATTCCATATGGATATAAAAATAGCTTACAAAATGTTAAGGAAAATGTCACTAAAGGAGTAACAGCTGTCTCTTAGGACCTAGTAAGTTGGTCATGAGACAAAAAAAAAAAAAGGCAAAGATGGCAGCATTTTATTCAAGACTTATCCTGTAGAGATCATAAAGGAATGCTTATTACCAGAAGATTGTGGTCGTTGAATTTTTAGTAAGTGGCTTGAGTCAAAATTTTGTTATATTCAGTGAAAAGCAGAGTACCTATGTTCTCCGCCTACTCTTATCACACTTTGTTGGGGGAAGTGGAGCTTCTGTATCCCTCCAGGCAAGTCCAAAACTATAACCATATTCCAATTAGACTCCTCTAGCCTTGCCAACTACAATCATAATCACTTAGAATTTTAACATCTCGAAAACCTAAATGTGCATTTCCACTTAAGCATTGAAACTTTGCTCAAAAATGAGTCAGGATGAGAGAAAGGTGGTTTTTAAATGTTTATTTACCAGAGGAAGAGGGAACTCTCATCTCTGGTTCACACCTCAAATACCTGCAACAGCTAGGGCTAGGCCAGGCTGAAGACAGGAGCCAAGAACTCCACCTGTGTCTCCCACATATGTGGCAGGAACCCAAGATCTTGGACCCTCATCTTCGGCCTCACATGTGCATTAGCATGTAGCTGAATGAGAATCAGAGGCAGGACTCAATGCCAAGTACTCTGATATGATGACTGAGATTTCCCAGGCAATGGCTTAGACCACTGTGCCACAATGCTGGCCTCACAAAGACAATTTTGTATGTCTTATAGTAAAAAATTATATTTTATCTTCTTTAAACCCGAGTTGCTGGTGAGAATATAAGATAAATTGCAAAATAAAGTAATGTGTGATGTCTAGGTATTGTCTAACATAAGCTAGTAATAAAAGAGTCAGTAAACAGTGTTTGTATGTGATAGGGGACTATTCACATGACAATATGTTCTGTATAGTCCATTTTTGCTCTATTTTTGAAGCTTGGTATTTGCCATTTTTTATTTATAAACAATGCTAAATAATTTTACATCATATTCCCAGCTAAGTTTAAATTCAATATATTGGTAAAGCAATGCTTCCAATTAGCTTTGTGGTCAGATTACATTTCTTTATAGGCTAATGAAAAATTAAATGGCAGAAGTTTATGATAAAGCAGTTGGGTCCTGGGTTTTCCTTAGACAAATACTCAGAAGAATATCCATTTGGAGAACTAGTTTTTTTTTTTTTTTTTAAATAGGGATGATAGTCTTCGTCCAAATGAAATCACAGTCATAAATGGCTAGGATTAGCTGGTTTATAAGTAGACATTTTCCTCCCTGAGATTTTGTCCTATTTGACTCATGTAACTGTGAGAAAGGAGCTTCAGTTACTTCAGGGAAGAGGCTAAAAAGGGAAGAGGTTTATTATATCCCTGATGGACCAAAGCTGCTGGAGTTATGTTAGCCTCTGTGCTCCTAAAATAAAACACAGCACTTACTAGAACAACCTTGCCTGGGATTGACTATGCCTTCACTCTTATCTGCATCAGACATTCTCAAAGTGCTTCTTTTAAAGAACCAAGGCTGGTGAGAGTGAAGGGGAAAAGAGGCGATTTCTGCTCATTCATCCCTCCCAGCCATTGAGTCTGGAATATTCTCTTCTTCCATAGTTTTTCTCAAATCCATCCCCTTATCTGCTTCTACCTCAGAAACAACTGTTTCTATAATAGCTTTATTGGGATATAATTTTAAAACTATGAAATCTTCCCATTTTAAGTCTCAAGTTGGAAGAGTTTTAAACACATTATATTCTTATGCAATGAGCGCTACAATCCAGTCTTGCTGCATTTCCATAACCTTCCATGTTCCTTTGGGCTCAATGACAGTTGGTAACACTTACTGAGTCTCTTACACCTGATGGTCTACTTCCTGTCTCTATGGATTGCCTTTTCTGCCATTTCACATAAAAAGAACCATGATCTTTTGCACTAGATTCTTTCACTTCATGTGATGTTTTTGAGGTCCTTCCATAGACAGTGATTCAGTATCTTGTTCATTTTTATTGCTGAATAATATTCCATTATATATCTATACCACATTTGTTTTATCCACTTATCAGTTGATGGGCATTTTGGTAGATTCCAGGTTTTAGCTATTTTTAATAGATTCATTTACTTATTTATTTAAAAGTTAGGAAGAGAGATGGAGGAAGGGATGGATCTTCCATCTGTTGGTTTCACTCCCCAAGTGAGTACAACTGCCAGGGATTGGCCAGGCCAAAGCCAGGAGATTCTCCCAGGGCTCCCACCTGAGAGGCAGGGAACCAAACACTTGGACTAATCTCTGATGCTTTTCCCAGGCTATTAGCAGGGAGCTGGATTGGAAGTGGAACAGCTGAGACACGAACTTGCTCCCATATGGGTGCTAGTGTTGCAGGCAGTGGCTCTGCCTGCTTTACCACAGTGCAGGTTTGGGCTATTACAAAAATGTTGTCATAAACATTGGAAGAATTTGTCTTCCAAAGTTAAACGTGCTCTATACAACCCAACAATTCCATTCCTATACCTTTACCAAGAGAAATGACAAAATATACCCACATAGACATCTAAGAATTTGTCTTCCATGCTCAATTGGACTTGCCCCAAATGGTGGAGTTAGAAACATACCAGGGGATTCCAATACAATCACATCAAGGTGGTCTGTACCAATGCCATTTCACTAGTCCAAGCGATCAACTTCAGTTCACAATTGATCACACTGATAGGTCTAAGTCAAAGGGATCACACAAACAAGACTAGTGTCTGCTAATACTAACTGATAGAATAAAAAAGGGAGAGAACGATCCAACATGGGAAGCGGGATACACAGCAGAGTCATAGAATGGCAGATGTCCTAAATAGCACTGTGGCCTCAGAATCAGCCCTTAAGGCATTCAGATCTGGCTGAAGAGCCCATAAGAGTATTTTAGGCATGGAAAGCCAAGACAATCTGGGGAAAAAAAAAAAAGAAGACCTACATGAAGGATCTCTGTGAGTGAGATCCCAGTGGACAGAATGGGGCCATCAAAGAAGGAGGTACCTTTCTGTGAAGGGAGGAGAGAACTTCCACTTTGACTATGACCCTGTCGGAATAAGATGGAGGTCAGTGAACCCCAAAGGCTTCCATAGCCTTGGCAACTCATGATTAGAGCCTAGGGAGATTTCTGACGCCATAAACAAGAGTGCCATAAACAGGAGTTACTGTGTACTTACTTCTCATGTGGGATCTGTCCTTAATGTGTTGTCCAATGTGAAGTAATGCTATTATTAGTACTGAAACAGTATTTTTATACTTTGTGTTTCTGTGTGGGTGCAAAGTGATGAAATCTTTACTTAATATATACTGAATCGATCTTCTGTATAAAAAGATAATTGAAAATGAATCTTGATGTGAATGGAATGGGAGAGGGAGCGGGAGATGGGAGGGGTGCAAGTGGGAGGGATATTATGGGGGGGGGGAGCCAATGTAATCCATAAACTGTACTTTGGAAATTTATATTTACTAAATTAAAAAAAAGAATTTGTCTTCCAAACTATTTGTATCATTTTAAATTCTTTCCAGTAATCTATGAGGCTTAAGATTCTCTAAATCTCAACCAACACTTGCTCTTGTCAGCCTGTTTCATTTTAACTATGTAATGAGCTACAGTTAAAATACTTGCCTTTACTTGATGACTGATGATGCCAATGAGCGTCTCTTCTCCCTGTGTTGATTTCTTAAGATGCTCATCTTTCCTCATCTGGATTGTTAACACATAATTGTATTTAATACATAATAGTATTTACAGCTTTCCTCTACCAGAGACATTTTCCCTCTGTCATTCCTCTGAATTGACTTATAGGCAGTCCAACTTTCTTAGTTTCAAGAAACCTGAACTGAATAACCTAACAACCTTTAAAACTGTGTATGGGTGCATAAATATGTGCACAACAAATTCCATGGCCTCCTTGACCTTGTCAAAACCCAACCATTTATGAGATTCCATTTATGGCCAGGATGGACATGTTCCTTCTTGCTCATATCCCTTCATGAAATTATTTTATTTTATTCTACTTCATATAAGTTTTCAATTTTATGTTTTTTATTGTTTATTATCTTCAAATATACCCCCTTGTACCCCTCCCACACACACCCTTGTTAAAGTTTGCTTTGGAGGGGCAACGAGAAGTTATGATCAAATAGTTATGCTGGCTCTTATTGTGCTTCTAACATGCTTGGAAATTGAGGCTTCCAGAAACATTCAGGTCTTATGTAGTCAAAGTGCTTGGGACTGGTTGCCTTTTATAAGCCTTGTAACTTTCAACAAATTATGTGACCTCTCTATGACTTAGTTTTGGGAATAGTAACATGATGTAGTAATAGTTCCTATTCATATATTTGTGGCAATGATTAAATATGTTATAAATATTAGAAAGTGCTTATACCAGTGTCTTGTGTATAGTAACTGTTCAGTAAATGGTAACTGCTTATTTAATTGTCCAAGTACACACAAGAGTTCCTATTAAGAATTGGTAACAGGCTGAAAGAACTGGCTTTGAAACCTCGGAGAATTCCCTTATCCTACTTGGCAGTAGATTTTTAGTTTATAATTCTGAAACAAGAAAACTTATTGAAAATCTAATACATGGGGCCGGCGCTGTGGTGCAGCAGGTTAATGCCCTAGCCTGAAGTGCCGGCATCCCATATGGGTGCTGGTTCTAGTCCTGGCTGCTCCACTTCCAATCCAGCTCCCTGCTATGGCCTGGGAGAGCAGTAGAAGATAGTCCAAGTCCTTGGGCCTCTGCACTCACATGGGAGGCCTGGAAGAAGCTCCTGGCTCCTGGCTTTGCTTTGGATCGGCGTAGCTCCAGCTGTTGTGGCCATCTGGGGAGTGAACCATCGGTTGGAAGACCTCTCTCTCTCTCTCCCTCTCTCTCTCTCTCTCTCTCTTTCTTTCTGCCTCTCCTCTCTCTGTGTAACTCTGACTTTCAAATAAATAAAACTTAAAAAAAAAAAAAGAAAATCTAATACAATTTCTGGCATCAATCATTTTAAGAATTTCTTCCCATCACTTTCTCTTCCCCATGCTTTTCCTTCCTACATACTGTAACTGCTAAAATAATCAAATTGAGACATAATATGATGAAGAGAATTTATTTACCCTTACCTTATTGTTTAATAGAGTTAGTTGAAAGGCAGAGCAACAGAGAGGGAGGGAGGGAAAAAGAGAGAGAGAAAGAAGAGAGAGAGAGAATGAATGAATGAATGAATGAATGAATCTCTTCCATCTGGGCCAGAGCAAAGCCAGGAGCCAAGGACTATATCCAGGTCTCTCATGTGAATGGCAGGGTCCCAAATATTTAGGGGTATCATCCACTGCATTCACAAGTACATTAGCAAAAAGCTGGATGAGAAGTTGAGCAGATAGGACTCCAGTGTAGGATGCTGGCATAGGAAGGGGAGGCTTACCCACTAGTGGCACAACTCTAGCCCTCTTACCTTGTTTTAAATATCTACCCTACAGCAAGGCCAGAAACTTTATATGGACAAAATAAATTTTATTATATAATCCATTTTTGCAGATTTGTTTCTATTAATGAAATAATATTGATCAGTATTATTTTTATAGAAATGCCTTCATTCCTAATTTTCTCCCTTCCTTCTAGCTACACACACAAACACCAGGCCTTGTGTGCATGAAGGGAGGTGTTTCCAAAATTCATGGAAATGTATATTATGAAAAAACTATGCAGGGATTTGAAAAGGTTTTTTTTGGAATAAGAATAAGCATCTTTTAAAAAATTCCATTTCCCATGAACTTTTTGAAGTAGCCACATGTATATCTAATGCATATTTATAAGCTATGCAACTATAAAGTTTATAATATTTTATAATCTATTATCCTTACTTTTCAAGAGATTTGAATAGGGTAGGGAAATTTGAATACTTACACACACAACTTAAGTGAAATATTATGTCACACAAATGTTGAATGAGTGCTTCAAACAAAATATTGTAGAAATCTAGGGACACACTCCAGTGTGATTATTGGGGAAAGCTTCAGAGAAAGTTCATATAAATAAATTGGATATTTAAAGGGGGCAAGAAGATTTTCAAATGAAGGAAATTGCAGGGCCCAGAAAAATAAAAGCATGCTCAGAAATATTGGGTGAACACATTTTGCCATGGGAATAGAAATGTAGGTTAGGCAACCTGGAAAATATTTCGATAGAATGTCAATGGTTGAACTGGATTTACTCATTATAACAATTGTTTATATAAATAAAAAGATACTGACAAAATATTAACAAAATATGTGATTTGTGCTCATTTTTCTAAGTGCACCCAGACTTTTGTGCTGATTTATACTTGCTATCTCCATCTTGTCCATCATCTATTCCAAAGAATACGCTTACCAACTGGCTAGATGTAGAGCTTTGAAAAAATGGTCCTAAGCAGTCATCAGTTTCTTTGGCTGCTTGCCACCAGTAGCCCTGCGCTCCTTGATTAACGTCCTAATCAAAGAGAAATCTTCCAAGCCCATGGTGGGACTGGGAGTTGTTTGAGGAGAGTTGTTTACTTTTAGTAAAGAAGATGTACCATCGTTGACTCTAGCGGAATTATCCCCAAAGGGTTTTCAGGGCTTAAGGAATAACAGGCAATTTTTACTCCTACGTGGAGACAGTCCCATTGCCCCCAGGGGCTTTGCTGCAGCAATAAGAGCTCTTTGTCTTCTCTGTTTCCAAGATAATTTTCATCTTAAAACAACCCCTTCTTGACTCATTCAGCTTCTAACCACAACAAAACCCACCTATGAGTAGTTTTTCTAAACTAACCCATTTTCTTCTACTCTGCAAAATTGAGTTTCCGAGAGGAAATGTCATGTATGGGTCACCAATAAATACCTTACTGTCAAATTCAATGGCCAAGTATCACTGATCACATCTAAGTTGGCCTATTGGTTGCAGTTGAGGTGATCAATTACTTAGATCATTTGAAAGACTTTCTGTACCTTCTAAATAACACAGGCTTGAACCCCAAACTTCTCAACACTTCTCAGACTCCTTTGATAGTGTCTCATAATTTCTTTTACATCTTTGTGTTACAGTACTTCTGAGACAATTATTGGTGCTTTTTTCCTTTTTATCTTCTTCCACTCCCATGGTGATTTCATAGAGACTCACATTAAACACTATGTGTGCACTGATGACTCCTAAATTTATACCACAAGTCTAGTCTGCATTCCTTCACTAAAGAGTAGAATAGCCAATGACCTATTCCATATCTGCACTGGAAAGTCTGGCATTTCAAACTTAAGATGTCCCACACTGAATTCTAGATCTTTTATCAAAACTTGCTCTTCCTGCAGCCTTCTCCATCCAGTGTCACAGGATAAAATTCTTGACATTATCCTTCACTTGTCTCTTTCTTTCATGCCCTGTCCCTAATTGTCAAAAATTCCTGATGGTTGTACATTCAAAATATAACAAGAATTCAACCACTTCTTACTCCCTCTACTGTTCATTATCTGACTTCAATTGCATCTCTCTGATTACTGCTTTCCGACTTCCTTGTCCCTCTGCAATTCAATGTCTCCACGCTAACCACAGTATCAAAAGACAAGTCATATTATGCCACTCCTCTGCTCAAAACATTTTTGGTTCCAATTTCACCCCAAATAAAAGTTAATCTCCTATTTGGTTCAAAAACACCTTAAAGTGTTTGCTCAAATATCATCCTAATGAGACTCACCTTGAGTACCCTCTTTAAAATTGTACATTTTGGGGGCAGGTGTTTGGTACAGCAGTTGAGATGCCACTTCAGAAGTCCGCATTCCATAAGGAGTATCTGGGTTCAAGTCCTCTGCTTCTCATTCCAGCTTCCTGCTAATGTGCACTCTAAGAAGCAGGTGATGGTTCAAGTATTTGATTTCCTGCCACACACATAGAGACCCAGATTGCTCCATGCTACTGGCTTCAGGCTGGCCCAGCCCTGGGGTTGTGGACACTTGAGGGGTGAATCAGCTGAAGGAAAATTATCTCTTTCTCTCTTTCTGTATTTCAAAATAAAAATAATGACTTTGAAACATTGCAACTGACCCATTAATATTCCTTCTCCTGCCTACCTGATTTTATTTTTTATTATCAAGCTGTGTTTTACCTTCTAATAGACTACATAGAACATTTATATTTTCTGATTATGATTTACTTTCTAAACAGTCTCTAAACTTCATAATTATAGTAGTACTTTTTTTGATAGGGAAGGTATGAGTCAGGGAGGGAAGGAGGCTCTGTGTTGCTTCTTGATCTATTTTAAGTAGCTGTTGCACAGTAAATACTCAATATGTTTGTTGATTGTTAGATCCAGGCCATGTATCAATTCACTTTTGTACTTTGTCTTATTCCATAAGTTGGCTGCTATAAAAATGGCTAACATAGGTTTCTCTGTATGTGTGAACTGGAGTGTGCAACTTGAGAAGAGATTTGAGTGCTTTTTGACACGTCTGCTACGTTTAGCTAATTGCTCTTGTGTTTTCCCCAATTGTAGACCAGTCAAATCAAAGCCATAAAAAGCAACAGAGAGTCCAACAGACACTGTGGATAGGAGGGTTTTTTTAAATGTAATATTTATTGATTTATTTATGTTAATATAAAGAACAAATTTCATGTATTTCATTGATACAGTTCTACAAAGATAACCCTACTTCCCTCTCTCCTGCTTTCCCTCCCCCAAACACCCCCTTTCCCTCCCTCTTTTCATTTCATTAATTTTTGCAGAAATAATTTTAATCCACTCTATAATCAGGTTTAATTTAGCACTAACCATAATATTAACTGATGAATAATACCAGTGGATAAGATTGTTGAGACTACAAAGAAATGATGGGGGAAAGAACGCTTGCTTTTATATATAGATAGATAGATAGATACAGTTAAGTAGCAAATGTTTGATTACAGCAGTTAAACTGCCCTTTGGGAAAACTGCATCCCATGTCAGAGTTCCTGGGTTTCAGTCTTGGCTCTGCTCTTGATGCCAGTCTCCTGATAATGTGTACCCTGGGAGGCAGTAGATGAGGGCTCAAAGTGGTAGGATCCCTGCCATCCATGAGGGATACCTGAATTAAGTTCACAGCTCTTGGCTTTGGCTTGGTCTACCACTGGTGGTTGAGTTGACGCATTTTTAACAATTGTGTTTATTTATTTCCACACTGGGCTAAGGCAATTGTGTTAGACTGTCTCATGTACTAATACATGAGAAAAATCGTATGGAGTGAGTGAGTCAGGAAGAATGGGCATTTTTGATGGACCCTTGCATTATCCTTGAACACTGAAGATTGCTTCCAATGTGATCACTGGCTTCCTGCTTCCAATTTTCCCTCAGTTGTAGGACAGAGTACTTTATTCAATTTTGAATACCTTTAAAATAGATGATGATTTAACATATAACAGCAGGAGACTTTCACTTATTGGCAAGTGCATGAAATACAGTTGTAATGTTGGAAAAGAACATAACCCATTCCTGCTGGCCATGTTCTACTGTTACTCCTAACCTGAGTCATTCTTTTTCTTATTGAGGGGACTGTCAGGAAGATTATTTTAATTTACCCTCTTGCTGACATTCCTATAACTGTATAAAGAAACCTCAGAATGGCAATTCTTGATTTGTCAAATCTTTTTCTAAGGTATTTTCCACTGGTCTCTGTCTTGCTTCTTCTACTCCACCTATATACAAATGCCCATTCTGGATACTTTTAAGCAATGGACGTAATTAACTATCTTTGGCTTAGTCTGATGCTGAAGATATTAAATTCATTCATTCCAACATCAGCTAGCTGATAATCAGAAAACCTACTTATGTTTCTTTATTAACTGACTTTCTTTGAAAAAAAGTCAGGATGTCTTAACATTTATGAATTGCTGCTGTTCTCATACAAGGTAAAAATTTCTTGATCAACCCTCACTAAACCTCAAGCCTTCTCAGGGGTGGGTGTTTTCATATTGTCCTAAGGAGAAGAAATTTGTTAAATATATGCAAAGAAATTATTTCCAACCAACAAAAATATGGTATCTACCAAAAGGCATCAGAATTTCAGGTAATTTCTAAACTCTGTGAAAAGCACTTTTCAAATTCTTTATCAACATGTCCCAAATCACTTATCTATTTTTTGTAATTTATTTGAAAGATAAAGTTAGTGAGAGAGAGAGACAGAGAGAAAGCTGTTCCTTCCGTTGGTTCATCCCACAAATGGCCACTATGGCCGGAACTATACAGACCCGAAGTCAGAAGCCAGGTGCTTCCTCCTGGTCTCCCATGTGGGTGCAGGGACCCTAGTACTTGTGCCATCTTCCACTGCCTTCCCGGGCCACAGCAGAGAAATGGAGTGGAAGAGGAGCAACTGGGACTAGAGCCTAGTGCCCATATGGGATGCCAGTGCCACAGGCGGAGGATTAACCAAGTGAGCCACAGTACAGGCCCCCACTTATCTATTTTTTACTTCTTTTGAAAGTATTTAATTCTTCTTTATGCTCTACCCAATTATTATTTTTTAAAAGATTTATTTATTTGAAAGTCAGTTACACAGAGAGAGAAGAGAGGCAGAGAGAGAGAGACAGAGACAGAGAGAGGTCTGTCTTCTGTTTGCTGGTTCACCCTCAAATGGCCGCAATGGCCAGAGCTGTGGCAATCTGAAGCCAGGAGCCAGGAGCTTCTTCCAGGTCTCCCATGTGGGTGCAGAGGCCCAAGGACTTGGGCCATCTTCTACTGCTTTCTCAGGCCATAGCAGAGAGCTGGATTGGAAGTGGAGCAGCCGGGTCTCGAACCAGCGCCCATATCAGATGCTGGCGCTTCAGGCCAGGGCGTTAACCCGCTGTGCCACAGCACCAGCCCCTCTACCTAATTATTCTAAGGAAGCTTGAAATAACAAGGCTTTTGTCTTTCAAGGCAGTGGTTAATCATGATATTAGACAAACTTGAAAACCAAGATTATAAAAGGAAAACACTTCAAAACTTGAAGTGGACATGTAAGTTCTCATTTGCAAGGGAACTTGCCTTTATATTAGGACTTAAACACTTGAGGGAATGTGGACACCTGCCAAAGAATAGAAGGGGTGATTTCCTAAACTCTGTTTTCAAAGAGCTCTCCTTTCTCTATATAGTAACTCTGCAAATGACTTTAGTTACCCCAGAAAAAAAAAATCAATACTAGTATAGGTTTAAGAGTAGGGGTATCCTTTATATGACAGCACAATCCCCAACCATCAGCTTGTTCCTTCCTCCAAACACAGTATAAGAATGATTCCTGCAGAGTTCCTTTCTGCATGTATTTGTTGTTTTCCCAACATATGCAACACAGAGTGGCCCAAAGCCCACTGCCTTTGAACCTGAAAAATTAGCTCTGTATCATGGATGCTTTGTTTGAAATTATCAACCCCTATACAAATTAGCAACTTATTTTGCTAATACCACACAGTATAGAGAGGATCTGAGGTTTGAATCCATATTCTTCCATTTTCTGTCCCAGTGCTCTATTTGTGACATTGCCTCCATAAATTATTTTCATTATCTATAAACTATAATTATAGTAGTATCCATAGTGGTGTAAGAAGTAAATGAGTAATGCATAAAATGCTTTCATATAATGAGTTCCATAAATGCTAGTTATAACAATTATATAATAATAATTATTATATCATCCTGTTAAGCAAATGCTCCTTCAATTATGAAACACATAGTATGATTAACTTTACAATGGATTTTAGCCCAGTAGGCTGTTAGTATTATAAATGTCTAGAATACTAGTTTACAATTATTTGGATCTCTCATCTAGTGTAATGATTTGTCATTTACTAACATCATTTTCTAATTACATTTTATAGTGTTCAGAATAGCACTAAAGTCTTAGGAAGATAGAAATATTCTTTGTTCCTTAAGTAATTACTATATAATAGGTAGCTTTCATTTGTTCTTGGTTCTGTATTATATAGCTGACTATGTTATCTGACACCATTAAAAAACATTATAGGACTAAATTATAGGGTACATGATAGAGAAATCTCTGATGATTTTAGACAAATAGAGTTGGATAAGATGTAGAAGGTGATTAATTGGTATATAGAGTAAGGGTATTTGTTCATTCATTCCAGAAATATTTCTTGATCTCTTTCTAATACCAGCCGCTGTTCTAGTTCACTAAAATCCTAAGTTCACTACAATCAACAAGAGAAGTCCTTATAAAGAGGAAGTCAGGAAATTAACTAACAAACCAACAAACCAATTAGATAATTCTGGAGAGTAGTCATTTCTATGAAGGAAATAAAACAGGCTAATAGCGTAGAGAGAATTTAAGGTACTATAGGAGGAATATTAAATAGGTTGGTAGTAGGCATTTGTGGAAGGGACTTTTATGGTGAAACCCAACTTTGCATAATTTAAACGTATATTACAAAAGAATACTCTATAAAAGATAGGATCCTGAAAGGATCAAGAGCATACTATGAGGAATTTGCTATGAAATGATGAGAAATAAGATGGAAGCAGTAGAAGGAGTGAGGTCAAGAGAGTGGAAAAATGAAAGTGTGTGATCAACAATAAGGTGTCCCACTTTGGCACACTGGAGCATTGAGTGCCAGACCCATTAGGTGTGAAGTGCCACTGGGGTCCATGGGTATGGCACAGGATTGCCCCCTGAGTACCTTTGTCCCTTTCTTGAAGGATGACCTCATTTTGACATTTCACTTGTCTCCTGATCCTGAGAGGAGCATTTTGCATACAATCAATGCTCAATAAATGTTTGCTAAATCGCTGTGCTCAAGAACTTTACTAAAACATACATTGAATTATTGATCCTTTCAAGGGACAGCATTTAATTAATAATCTGTCTAGCAGCTATGTGACCTGAGTTAATCACCCAACCTCTCAGGACCTTGACTTTGTCATCCGTGAAAAGCAGATGAACACAAAACTGCCTCCCTGTGGCTCCCTTGAAACAAGATGAGCGGGGCTGTGAGAAAGTCCTGAGTCAGGTCTAACCTGCTGCACCCTTGAGGGTTCCAGATTCTCTCTCAAGGAGCTGGGGAGGCAGGGTGGGAGAAAGGTGAAGAGTCCTAGATGAGAAGAAAGGACGGAGAGGAGTCACTGTTCTGTTTTGACAGGTTCTCTCACCACCTCCCTGGACAGGTGTGAGGGCTGGGGGAGGGCATGGAAGAGAAGACGAAGCACATTAGCGATGTGGTGGTTGTTTATTGTTTTCAGCCAGGTGGTCATAAATCAGTTTGCGGTTTGCCATTTTAATTAGTCTTCTTTCAGTCAGGGGAGTCAAGGCTGTTAAATGATAGGGACTAAAATATTACCTGAGAACAAGTGTCCAGAATGAGTCTCATAGTTCTGTCTTCAGTGTGCTGTGGGTCACTGGGGATGGGGAGGGGGTCCCCGGTGAAGATCCCCCCCCACTGCAAAAAGAGGGAATTAGGGTTGAGTATGAGTCTGGGGGAGAAGCTGAGTTATTTTTCCCAGCTTGTCCCACAGTCATCCCCCTGGCGAGCTGTGGGGAAGGTAGGGTGGAGTGGAAGGAGGGTGAGGTGATACATCTCTGGATGTGTCCATATAGTGTCAAGCAGAGACACATAAATAAAACATGCAAATAATCGGGGAGCTACAGCTCCCAAAGTTCTTTGAGGAACGTTGAGAACAGGTGGAAACTAAGTAAAGCGAACTAAAGCTGTATTTTAAAATGTATCAAAGAATATGATGCCAAACAGATTTCTGTTTCCTGAATTGCACTATGGTATCAAACCCCTACCTTCTGATGTCTCACAGGAGATGCAAAGTCAAGTCATTATAATGAGTGTGGTTGATCAAGAATGCTCACTAGCTTGTTGAGAGTGCCTCCTTTTTACATTCCCGCTGGAAAATAAAGAAGAAAGACCCTCTGACCCAAACACAAGACCCTGGTAGCCTTGGTAAAATCTGCTGTTCTTTCCTCTAACAGTCAGTAGGACCATCATTAACATTCTCCTCCTGAGCAGGTGCGGCAGCAACAAGACAACACACAAGCACTTAATTATTTGTCCATGGGAAAATCATTTAGCACTCTGAGCCTCAGTTCCCTATACACACGCAATGGAAACAAAACAGGTGTTTTGCTTGCCCTGGAGAATTGTGTTGAGGACATAATGCAGCATTCTCACCCGCAGAACAGAATAGAAACAGAGGATTACCACCACCCACCATTGTTGTTGTTATACCAGCACTCTTAATAATAAAACCTATTCATTTGGATTTCCTAGAATTTCAGAACTTTATTGCTTTGACCACTTCTCTGTGAAGTGGTTGTCTACTCTTTCCTTGAAACTTGATGAAGATTTATGTCTTCTAACGAAATCTGAGCCATGCTGGGCAGCTCAATAGCTCATGTAATAATGGTCAAGTAGAAACCTTTAACTTCTATTCTGTAGGACTGGTCTACTGTCTAGAAACTTCAAACCTTTTCCATGTTCTCCTGGAGCTCCCCTCTTGCTCCTTTCTCTTTCCCAGTGGAAGAGCTTGAGTATGTGCAGATGTGCAAGTGATAGAGCTTTGAGTCTCTTGGTCATTCTACCAGGCAGCTCTCAGGCCTATTTTCTGTTTCTTTCTTAAAATACATCTGCCTGAGCTGAATGTTCAGGAATGATATGGCCGGTGTGCCTAAACATATGTTTTTGTCAGCATAGTTTGCTTACTTTACCCCAAGTCTTGCTTTTTACTGTGAATGAAATGCTTTATTGACTTTTTGTTCCTTCCTTTCTCTTTTTTTTTCTCTTTCTTTCTGTCTTTCTTTGCTACCTGTCTTCATTTCAAAATCTGCTCTTGCATTAAAACCTTGTTTGTGTAGTTTTACCCATGCTGATTTATTTCTCTAATATCTACAGTCGTCAGACACACAAGACAAGGAATTTTCTAGGGAAATGGGACTGGAAACGTGAGTAGAGCAATGGGCACATTTGGCCTCAAGGAGAGAAGCTGGGAATCTAATTGGAAAGACAGTTCCTTCTAGAAAAGGGGCTACGTTTGTTACCTATTGATCTAAAGAACTGAACTGAGACCAGTAAGGGAGACTTCCTGGGGAAGGTCTCCAGTATTAGCATGAGTGGTATAGAGTATGTGGCTTGGAGCAGGTCAGATCTGAGTCAACTGTGGACTCTGCCACTTTTGGTTCAAGGTCTTCACCAACATTCTGAATCTCTTCCCAGCCTCACAGTCCTCAAAATGGGGTTGATATTGCCAGTAGTAGGGCTCAGTGAGGTTAGGCATTAGTTCTCTGGTTAGCATCCAGGAGGTTCAATGGGCCAGGTCTAGGAACCGCATCTGGGGTCTTCTCACTACACAAACTAACTTGTCCTGCCTCTATTCACTTTATAAGAAAGCTTTGGTTTGGTAGATTCAATTCATGTTCAGAAATATTCATTCCATTCCCATAATCCAAAGGGAAGATTAGAATTTCTGGCTCCATTGATGGTATACTTGGCCATATGGGTTGTTTTGGGCAATGAAATATATGCATCCATCATGCAGCAGTTGGGAGCCATGTCTTCATGTTTGAACCTGCACTCTTGAACTTTTTCTAATGCCATGAAGAGAATATGCCCAGCAAAAAGTTCATCACAGAAGGAGGCTGAACCCTTTCCTCCACCCCTGCAGCTGAGATCATGTCACATCAGCAGTGCCCTGCTCCCCAACCCCGCCTCTGTTGACCCTAGTCTGCTGCAAATGCAATGGAGTGAGCCCAATAGTAGTGCACAGCTAGCTAGCCTACTTGCAAAGTAAATGCATTTTTGTACTTCTAAGATTTTGTGGCTGTTTTATATGCAGCATTAACATGGCCATAGTTTCCTGAAATAACCAGTAACTAAATTTACAAACAGTGGACAAGGTCTAATGTTTCCCTCCCATGAAAGAAATGGGAAGTCCATAATTTTATTTGTTCAATAAGTATTTAAGTATGTCCTATTTTCCAGGTCCCCAGTCACAGTTCATTTTTATTGTTCAGGGGACTCTGCTGTGAAGTTGTGCTAACGCGGTATAGAATTATACTAGAGTCCTGATTCCCTTGCCTTAAATGATTGCACAGAAAGCACAGAGCTATATTCCACATGGGCGGGGCTTGGTCTGGGTTCCTTCCTTTCGATCTCTGCACATCTGTCTGACTTGTGGACTTTGGGCATCACCCCATCCCCCCTTGTTTCCAGGACTGATCAGCCAAACACCCTGGAAAACCCCTGTAATATTGAATAAAGATATAGAATTTTCCTGGGTACAAAGCTCTTCCCTTTCCCTTTTAACAAAGTGTCTTGGACTTTGTTTCCCTGCCTTTTCCACTTTCTTGGGCAATTCCAGAGGAATCCTCAGTTACATGACTCCTGGGAGTGTGGCAGCCAAAAAGGAAATTGGCAAGGACCTTCTGTAGCTTAGCGATGACTCCCTCAGCCCGGGGCTTAACAGTCGGACTCCGCCAGGCCTCTATTCCTGCTCTTGGAAGCCCCACCAGCCGCTGCTGCTCAGAAGAGGGTGCTCTTGTGTTGAGCTGTGGAGGCTTCCTGGGAAGAGGTGCAGTGACCTCCTTCCTTGATGAGCGGACGGTTCATTGCTCAGGATATCTGGTAAGTGTGGTCTGCATTACCACATGTGAATTCTGCGACAGCAGATAGAAACCCTAGCTCAGGAAACTGGTGGGGAGGCTGCTAGCTGTGCAGCCTCCCCTACTGCTCTGACACACGTAGTCAACTTTTATCAGCACCCTCTTGTCTTTCCTATCTGCCAGGGCCCTACACACAAGAACTATCAAGGCATAAAGACAAAAAATAGTATCATCCTTTTTAGAATTTTCAAGTTGTGTTACTGTTTGGGATGTAACTACCCATTAATTCATTTGTCCACAAATATTGATTGATTGTCAGTCATTTGACTTTTCAATGCTTTTAGGGAAAGAATTCAAACTCCTTCCTCTTCAAGTGACCTGGATCCTGCTTCCTTCTGCAACTTAGTGTCATGCTAGCTTCTCTCTTTCTCTTTTTAGCATCAACCATTTACTCCCATATAGCATCTTACCAGAACTGTTTTTTTTTTTTTTCCTGGCTCTTATTATAGTGACTTTTTTCTTCCTTCTAAATTCTCTGGAGCTTAATACAAGTGTTATATTCTCAGAATGACCTTGGCTGACCCAGTGTCTTAACACTTTCCAGAGGAGGGGGGAGGGACCATTAAAAATACATAAATGTAGCTAGAGTGTGATTTTGGAGGCTAAGAAGTCCCAGGATACGCAGCTGTCAGGAGGGAGACCCCAGAGAGCCAATGGTGTAGTTCTAGTTCAATAGTGCAAGGCTAAGTCTGACCAGAAGATGGATTTCCTAGCTTTAGACAGGAAGGCAGAGAGAGAAATTCTCACTTACTCAGCCTTTTTGTTCTATTCAGGCTTTCCATGGATTGGAGGAGGTTATGCTTAGTCTTAACAATTCTACTGTTAGCTCACCAGTAAAACACCCTCATAGACACACCCAGAATAATGTTCCACCAAACACCTGAGCACCCTGTGGCTCAGCCAGATTGCATCATAAGATAATCCATCTCATCCTGCATCTAAATCATCCACCTCACCCTGCTTCTGTTCTCCTGGATGTTTATCATAATTTGCACATCTCTTGTTTACTTTATTAAATACTTTTTATTTGAAAGGCAGAGTTACAGAGGGGCAGAAGTAGAGAGAAAGAGGGAGAGGTCTTCCGGCTGATAATCACTCTCCAGATGGCCGCAATGGCCAGAGCTGTGCTGATCTGAAGCCAGGAGCCAGGTGCTTCCTCCTAGTCTCCCATGTGCGTACAGGGGCCCAAGGACTTGAGCCATCTTCTTCTGCTTTCCTAGGCCATAGCAGAGAGCTGGATCGGAAGTGGAGCAGCTGGGACTCAAACCAGTGCCCGTATGGGATGCCGGTACTGCAGGCAGCAGCTTTACCTTCTATGCCACAGCATTGGCTTCCGATGTTTATTTGCCACATATAACCTATCTATCTCTCCTTCTAGAATGTGAGCTTTGTAGAGGCAGGGACAAAGTCTGTTATGTTTATTTCTCTTTCCCCTGGGATCAGGAGAGTGTCAAGCTCTCAGCAAACATTACGTATTTTTGAATAAGTATAAATAAAAATAAAATAATTTTTTGTACAATGAAATGAGTATTGAAGGGCAGCAATAACAGACTGTTATGAGAATATGGAAGAAGAAAAGTGTATTTCTTTCTGGAAGAGTCAGAAATGGCTTTAAAATGAGAAGATGTTGGAGCTGAGCCCTGAGTGGAAACATGAGGGGTTGGGCATTCTGGACAGTGGGTGCTAAGGTGGGGGCCCTCTGGGATCTGGCAGATCCAGAAATGGTCAGAAAATCATGACAGGCTCTAGAGAGACTGAGAAGCTCTTGCATGCAGCTCAGCATAAGGATTTGGCTTCACAAGAACCAAGAAGCTGGGGAGGCAGAAGGTTTTAAACAGGAACATTTACTCCAGGAACATTTCTGTAGAGCACAGAAAGATTGGGATGGGGGAAACCAATGTCCAGGAAGCCAGTTAGGAAGCAGCCACAGTCATCCGGGAAGAGAAGATGCAGAGCAGTGGAGGCACTAGGTGTGGCTGACTTCCCCGCTGGGCAGGCAAGGGCTGACGTTTTGGCAGTGCCAGATTCCCAAGAGGCAGCTGTGTTTTTTTGTTGTTGTTGTTGTTTTGTTTGTTTGTTTTTGACAGGCAGAGTTAGTGAGAGAGAGAGAGACAGAGAGAAAGGTCTTCCTTTACGTTGGTTCACCCCCCAAATGGCCGCTACACCGATCTGAAGCCAGGAGCCAGGTGCTTCCTCCTGGTCTCCCATGCCGTTGCAGGGCCCAAGCACTTGGGCCATCCTTTCTTCCTGGACCGCAGCAGAGAGCTGGATTGGAAGAGGAGTGACCGGGACAGAATCCGGTGCCCCAACCGGGACTAGAACCCTGGGGTGCCAGCGCTGCAGGTGGAGGATTAGCCTAATGAGCTATAGCGCTGGCTGTTAGGCAAGGGTCAGCTACTGTCTGACAAATTGAGCAGCATCAGATGATGGATTGTGCATAGGTTAGTTGCCTGTTGTGCTCAGGCCCCAATCACTGATATAAGCACAAGAATTCTGTCTCCTTAGTCTCTTCACCTTAGCCCCTTCCCTTGGGTGAACTTGATGCGTTTGGATTGGAGAGATTGGGGTGCTGGGCACCGAATGCACAGACTATGAAATGTGATGGGGAGATCACTAGTTTCCTCATGAATCTGACTGAAAGTTTGTGAGTTGCAGTTTTGGAGGAAGCAAAGGGTTGGGGGAGTCTGTGGAGGAGCAGCTGTTACTCCTCTGGAGTCTTGGTTCCATTCATTTTAGACTGCTAAGTGAGGGAACTACTTGATCTCTGCCCCGAATTTCATTTATATATAGGCTCGGGTCTTAATTTATAAAGGTGGCTTGGTGGTGACATGGAGAGGATAACACCATTGAAAGAAGAATCCATTGCTGTTACTGAAGAAAGGACCCATGCTATGCCATGCAAGGCTGCCTGTAGAAACATGAGGCTGGAGCAAGAGCAGAGGGAATATGCAAGCTACAGCCTTTATTGGGGACTTATGGGGCAGATAAGGCAGAGCAAAGGGAACATCTTAAAATCCACTGGTTTAAATACTTCCAGCAGGATTTGGAGCAGTTCTTATTCATTTTTTGTGTTTTGGTCTTTTCATTTTAAATTACTTTAATTCATACAGAAAATTATATGGAAGATTTCGATAAGCACATACAAATTTAACATTTTTATATTTTGCCATATTTAATTCATATGCAAATGTTATATTTGCACATACATATATGCTGGATATGTTAATATCCCTTAATGTGGGGATTTATAAGTGTCTTTATATCAAATGTTATGGAATCACTCATTTTAACTCCATATGTGGGGTAAAATATATTTGTCTTTCAATGTCTGGCTTATTTCACTTAGCAAAATGATCTACAATTCCATCCATTTTTTTTGCAAATGCCAGAATATCATTTTTTATGGTTGAGTAATATTCCATTGTGGATATATATCCCATTTTATTTATCCATTAATCCATTAATGGCATCTAGATTAATTCCATATCTTTGCTATTGTGAATGGTGCTGCAATAAATATGGGAGTACAGATATTTCTTTCATATGTTGACTTCATTTTCTTTGGATATAGTCCCAGAAGTGTGACAGCTGAGTCATATGGTAGATCTATATTTAGTGCTTTGAGGAATCTCCATATTGTTTTCCATAATGGCTATGCTAGTTTGCATTCCCACGGTGAGTGTATTAGGGTTCCTTTTCTCCACATCTTCACACCTTTTTTTTTTTTTTGATAATAGCCAGTCTAATTGGAGTTAGCTAATACCTCATTGTTTTTATTTTCATTTTCTTAATGACTGCTGAAACTGAGCATTTTATGTGTTTATTTGCCAATTGTATTTATTCTCTTGAAAAATGTCTGTTGAAATCCTTGGCTCATTTCTTAAGTGAATTACTTGTTTTGTTATTGTTAAATTTCTTGAACTCTGTATATATGCTAGATATTAATCCCTTATCAGATGCATAGTTTGCAAATATTTTATCCCAATTCTGTACATTGACCTTCCACTCTGTTGATTGTTTCTTTTTGCTTTGAAGAAGCTGATTAGTTTTACATCATCTTGTTTGTCTATTTTTACTTTTTTTTTTTTTCAAAAAAAGATTTAAAAGATTTATTTAAAAGGCAGGACTACAGAGAGAGGGGCAGGCACTGCACAGAGAGGTATCCCATCTGCTGGCTCACTCACCAAATGACCGCCACATCCAGGGCTGGGCCAGGGTGAAGCCAGGAACCAGGACCTTCATCTGGGTCTCCCAAGTGGGTGCAGGGGCCCAGTGACATTGGTCTCTTTCACTGCCTTACCAAGTACATTAGCAGGGAGCTGGATCAGAAGTGGAGCAGCCAGGACTCAAACTGGTACCCAAATGGGATACCAGTGTTGCAGGCAGAGGCTTAACCTGCAATGTCACAACGCTGGCTCCAGTAAGAACTTTTAAAATGTGTGACACAGAAGGAGTGAGGAACCCCAGCTCACAGTGGTGTCAGAGACACTTTAGGTACAATGTTGGCCCCTATTTTTGCCTTTATTGACTATACTGTTAGCGAATTAATGAAAATATCATTGCCTATGCCAATGTAGAATTTCCTTTATGATTTTCCTCCAGTAGTTTCCTAGTTTTAAGTCTTAATTTTAAGAACTTTGATGTATTTTCAGCTGATTTTTGTTTGAGGTATAAGAGTCTTATTTCAAACTTTTGCATATAGAAATTTAACTTTTCCAACACCATTTATTGAAAAGATTGTCTTTTGTCTTTTCTGCAGAGAGTATTTTTAGTATATTTATCAAAAATAAGTTGATTGTAAGTGTGTGGACGTATTTCCAGGGTTTGTATTCTGTTCAATTGCTCTTTGTATCTAATTTTATGCCAGTACCACGTTGTTTTGGTTGCAATAGCCCTGTAATATGTCTTGAAATATGGTATTTAGATATCCCTGGTTTTGTTTTTGATGTTCAAGATTGCTTTGATGTCTGGGGTCTTTGTGTTTCCATATGAGTTTTTGGATTGTTTTCTCTAATTTTTTAAGAGTCTCATTGATATTTTAATGGTGATTATCCTAAATTTATAAATCACTTTGTATAGTGAGGATAGTTTGATAATTAATTCTTTCAATGCGTAAACATGGGAGATCTCTCCATTTTGTGTATGTGTTCTTCAATTTCTTTTATTAGCATTTTCTAATTGTCATTATAGAGGCCTTGGTTCCTGGCCCTACCATGGTTGATTTGAAGCAAGGGAAATATCGATTTGTTATGTGAAAATTAGGTAGAGAAGGTGATGGGGTATGGATTTGGAGTTGGTTGGTGGGTTTGTAATAAATGTTCATGCAGTTGTGAAAACTGGACCCAGGTAATATACAAATAGGGTTAGCCATTAGTTTGTTGCTATAATTAATTAATCCAAATAGACAAACACAGAATCTAAGGAAACACAATTAGAACTTTACTGCACAAAACCCTAGCACATAATCCTCTCACATTCCTTTCCATCCCGTATCTCTTCTTCCCTCGCTATCACAGGTCATCTTGATGGATGGATGAGTAGTTCATCACAGACTGGTGACCTCTCAGTGTTCATCTCAAGCTGTGCTTGGGCAGTTGTAGGATCTTGGTGGCTTTGGCTTTAAAGTCAATGGATGGCTTTGTCACCACCATTCTATGCAGAGCAGGCTCTCCTGGGCATTGACGATCACCTGACTTGGTGAGTTGTCAGAAGTCTGACCATCTGCCTAAGCACAGTAGTCAGTGTTCACAATGTGGGGAGGGCAATAACCAAGGCACAGTGTTGCTGTCACTGCTCAGAGAAGCTTTGGAAGAGACTAGCTAAGCAGATTTGTAGCATGTCTTCAAAAGAGCCATGAGTATAAACGCGTAAAGTGTAAAGCATAGGCTGATTATTTGGAGATTAGTCAGAACTTAGGATGACTCCAGAATGGCAAATACCCATGTTAATAATTCTCTCACTGGTAGAACCCCAAAGAAATCTACTCTAATCATTGAGATGTGTCAGAACCAATCAGTCTAAGCTGCATATCTGCAGTAAGTCTGAATATCTAAAGCATCATAAAATTCTACAGGAATGGCTGTTGTGGTAAAAGAAATTTAATAAAATATAAACAGGGTGGCATTTAACCTAGTGATTAAAGATGTTCACATCCCAAATTAGAGTACCTGGATTTGATTACTGGATCTGGCTCCTGACTCTAGCTTGATGCTAATGCGGATGCTCTAAGACAGTGGTGATGGCTCAAGTAATTGGGTTTCTGTCCTACATGTGGGAAACCTGGATTGCATTCCCAGCTACTGACTTTGTGCTAGTCCAGCCCCAGACATCATAACCATTTGGAGAATGAGTTAGCAGATCAGAGCTTTCTAGGCCTATCTATATTTCCCTCTTCCTACTTCTCAAGTAAATAAATAAATTTTAAAAATATAAATCATTGAATATAGGGCCTTATAGAGAAGAAGCACATGAAGTGATGGGTTTATATCTCATTCTTTAGGGGAAAGAAGATAACAAAAAATGCAGAATAACCATATATTAAGAATGCATTTACATTTTTAAATAAAGAATATTTATTTATTTATTCACTTATTTATTTATTTGAAAGGCAGAGTTACAGAGAGAGAAGAAGAGACAGAGAGAGATCTTCCATCTACTGGTTCACTCCTCACATGGCCACAACAGCCATGGCTGGGCCAGGCCAAATCCAGGGACCAGGATCTTCATTCAGGTCTCCCACATGGGCGCAGGAAGAACTTGGGCCGTCTTCCATTGCCTTCCCAGGTGCTCTAGCAGGAAGCTGGGTAGGAAGTGGAGCAACTGGTATTCAAACTAGCACCCATGCAGGATTCCAGTGTCACAGGCTGTGGCTTAACCCACTGTGTCACAATGCCCACATTGTTTTAATTCATTTATTTTTCCTTTTGGATTTTCTACTACTAGGAAAATAAAATTGTCTGGAGAGATAGCCCTTCTCTCTGTTCTTCATATTGAATGAGATTGCATTGTATTATTTCTCAGATCTTATTTGGCTCTTGTAAGTATTTTCAGGCTTTATATTCCTTGAGAGAAAATGTTGATATATACAATCTACAGAAGATGGATCAAGAAATTAGGATGTAAGCACATTATATAAGATTACCAGAGAAGAAGAGCTAAACTTTAGAGTTAAAAAAAATAGACTGGGATGGTGGCATAGATTATATAATATTTTACTCTTAACTATATTCTTTAATATTAATGTTGTGATTATATGCATGTGTTATTTAGGAAAGAGAGAGACACACACACATGCACACACAAAGAGATGAAAGTGTGTTGTAGGTGGTAAACTGTCTCCTACTAATGGAACAAGGCAACAAGGCAGTGATAATGCCTCAGTCCCAGCTCGATAGATATATAGCTTGACCTCAAGATGAGTATTAACATCTGTACATATGTTTTGTCATCTATAAAGTGGAGATATAAATATTATCTATTCTATAGTTTTTCTTAAGCTGCATATTAAAATAGGTGTGAAAATGCTACATATGACAATTACAGTGAAATGATTAGTAGAGAAACATCAAATCAAAATAACAGACTAAAAGTTGGCCTGTTTTAACATCTTATCTGTATGCACCATTGAGAAATCATTGACTAAATATCCTGTAAAATTCAATGAAGCCGCTGTACCTACCTATTTCTGATTGGTGAGCTTTTTTTTTTTTTTTGACAGGCAGAGTTAGACAGTGAGAGAGAGAGAGACAGAGAAAAAGGTCTTTCTTTCCGTTGGTTCACCCCCTAAATGGCTACCATGGCTGGTGCGCTGTGCCGATCTGAAGCCAGGAGCCAGGTGCCTCCTCCTGGTCTCCCATGCAGGTGCAGGGCCCAAGCACTTGGGCCATCCTCCACTGCCTTCCTGGGCCACAGCAGGGAGCTGGACTGGAAGAAGAGCAACCGGGACAGAACCCGGTGCCCCAACCGGGACTAGAACCCGGGGTGCTGGCACCACAGGCGGAGGATTAGCCAAGTGAGCCATGGCACCAGTGTGATTGGTGAGCTTTAAGAATGGAGATGCTGTTTGTCTTTCAACCAGGGAGTACAATTCCTGTAATTCATTAGTTCTATCACAATATATCACATTTTCTTCATAGAGGGAGATTATGTTATATAACATTTCTTCAAGATTTAGGAAACAGGAACTCTGTAATTTTTGGACAGAAGGCAGAGGCATAGAAACTCAAAGTCAGATAATAATTGCATTATCTAGCCCAACCCATTCTTGGCTCATCCCAAGGCTGAAGGGCAATCTCTGAGGAACTGAGTGTAAATCCTACAAAGAAACCCCAAGGAGTAAAGTTATAAGCTGTCTCCTCTTTACCCAACCCAACTGAAGGAAAATTGTTCAGCATAAATTTGGAGTGCTGCTGGAAAAAATAAATCTGCCCATTTCTCACCTCACAAGATCTAAAATTTGGACATTTTGAATGCTTACTTTGCTTTTTGTACTACCAACTCACTCCTTTACACTCTCTTTGCTACCAAACACCTTGAACTCCTAACTTGTCTGTCTAATGTCTACTGCATCACTGTACCTCTTCTGTTAGTCTTAATATTCCCTGCTACAGAAATAATGAAGAGCCCCCTTGTTTGAATGCATCACTTTTTGGATAGAATTTCCACATTGGGAAGACCTTTAGCGCTAACACCCTTGCAGGGGTCTGACCATCAGTAGATGGCAATCAGCTGTGTCAGAGGTGAGTGAGGTAAACACCTTCTGAGAGGGACTGCAGGCGTGGCAGGCATATTGAGGCTCCCCAAAGGGGGTTAAGGCTACTGCAGACACTCTGTGGTGCTTCATCCTCATTATCACATTCCTTATTGTTGCATTGCAATAGTCAAACTTGATGTGAACACTCTTCTGTGAAGGAGCATACAATCCTGGAGACTGTTTCTGAGTTGCCACCTGCAGCTTGCCATCTGGATTTCAGACTTGCCAGCCCTGACAAAGAAACATGTGTGTCATTAGAAACCTCACTTGATTGACAAATTCTGCAAAGTGATTCACAATCTGTCTTATTCTAGTTTCCATCTCCTTACTAAATCTATACTTTCATTGAGCATGATCAATCCCATCTCTACCTGATAGGCATCCCTATTATTAAATAGAATTTTCACACAGTTGGCAATCCAGAGGACAGATATAAATATTTCAAGTTGTCTTAACAAGTAGCTGACCTGCTACATCCTTGAGCTCTGGCCCCAACACAAAACTACCCCAGAACAAAATAATGAGTCTAGCATCAGGGTCAAGAACAAAGGCTTTGAGGTCAGCTTGGATCTGTGTTTCAGTCTTCACTTATTAACTCCATGACCTTTGCGGGGGGCAGGGAGTTGTGCTCCAATTGAAAAGGAAACAAAGGTGCTAAGCCTTCGCTCAACAAGGCCTCTAAGCCTTTGCTCAAGTTTGCTGCACTTCCGCATCTCTGTGACTCAGCATTTCCAACAATCTAAGATGGCCCCCGGGGGAGGGACCTAGCCTGACAGGAGACTTCCGTATTCGTGGACAGTATGTGTCCTCGGCTGTGATAGGCCCTAGAGGGCGTGCCTGGCTTGTGTCCTGCCTTACCTTTCAGCTGGTTGGCTCAGTTCCCTTGTGCCCTGGACAGCCCCCTTTCTGTGTCTATAAAAGCTCTTCCCCTCCCAATAAAGTTGAGAACCCGGCTGCGCCCTGGGCGTTGACTGATCTCCTGGCTCTGGTGTGGTTCCTTTGTCACCGACATTCATCATCCTGCTCAGCCCCTGAGCTCCCTAGGCTGGCCCTGAGGAGCTCTATTGGACCTGCTGCCCCGTGATGAGCAGCAGACCTTGAGCAGATTACCTGATTCCTCGAACTTCTGTATCTTTTTTTTTTTTTTTGACAGTGGACAGTGAGAGAGACAGAAAGAAAGGTCTTCCTTTTCTGCTGGTTCACCCCCAATGGCTGCTGCAGCTGGCGCACCGCACTGATCCGAAGCCAGGTGGTTCCTCCTGGTCTCCCATGCAGGTGCAGGGCCCAAGCACTTGGGCCATCCTCCACCGCACTCCTGGGCCACAGCAGAGAGCTGGACTGGAAGAGGAGCAACCAGGACTAGAACTTGGCACCCATATGGGATGCCAGCGCCGCAGGCGGAGGATTAGCCTATTGAGCCAGAATTTCTGTATCTTAACCTGTAAATGAGACCAAAATACCTGCTGGGGTTGCTGTAAGCACTGAGCAATATTATGTGTACAAAGCACTTTGTACACTGCCTACCACAAGGCAAGTGAGGGGCAAGTGGCAGCTGTTGTTACTCTGCTAGCGATAGTAAGAAGGCATTAGTTCATGCTCTAAAAGGGTATTGACAGTCCCTTGTCTGTGGCAACTTGAATGAGGTGGGTGGGTCTTCCTTGAGTAAATAGGGAAGGAGAAATAAAAGATCTCACCACCCTCTCCCTTACTTCCTCTCTCCACCTGCAGCCCTCCTCCCTCCAGGTCTTTACGCGGCTGTTCTCATAAACCTTCTTCTGAATCAGCTTCTGGGGAGGGATTGTTCTTTGGCGAGCCTTTCAGCTGGGCTGATCCATCTTCCTCATGGTTCCACAATGCTCTGAGAATATTTTCACCATTACTTTATTGAACTATCTGTAACTGTTTGTGGATATGAGGCTTGGGCAACAATTTTATTTATCTGTATATTCCTAGTATTGCTTAAGTATCTGGAGCATTTTAAGCATGAAAAAAATTTTATTCAATTAATGAATAAATGAATGTCCTAACCTTTCCTAGTCAGCAGATCATCTTTCTAGAACAACACAATTTCTACCCTTGTTTCCTATGCACTATCCTAGAGCCTTGATGTTATCTTTGTCAGTTACTTGATTGATTCCTCCCGGTGCTTTAGTTTACAAACTCATCTGCTATATCTGCATTTAAAAAAAAAAATCCACCTCCTGAGATATGTTTCTGACTTTGGACATTGGCTATTCAATCACTCTCTCTGCTCCTTCTATTCTGAATGATTTTTAGCAACTCCATGCAATTTCTGAATGCAGGGTCCTAGGAAGCCCGTTTGCACACTTGACATAAAAAAGCGTTGTTTGTTTATACAACTGGCTCAGGGAACGAGGGTGAGAAATTGAGTTATTTATTCAATGACTCAGGCCTTGATAACTAAATTAGAATTTGCCTCTGTACCTTGAGGGAGTAGAGAAAAGAAATCAAGTAGATGAAATGCGACTGCTATGTATCTCTCAGAACCTCTGCTGGGAGCACTATGCATGTGATAATTAAGTCCAGTCAGAGAAAAATTGAACAGAGAATAAAAAAATGCAGGCTTATCAGATACAGGGAGTTGTCAGTTCCGAGCTCACCAAAATGGTCAATGTTAACATACGTATTGTTGTTCAGTCTTGAAATTTCCGGTCACAATGTTCAAGCTCCTTGCAATTAGTCTTCTGATGATTTTGTGATGCACATCCCTCTCTAGATATCACTGTAGTATGTGACCTTACAATGTGAACACCATGTGGCAGGGAATCCATGAAGTACTGCAACATGAAATGTAAAGGAATTCCCATCTTTCAGCAGAATGCGTTAGAAACAATATATTCTTGGGACCGGTGCTGTGGTGCAACAGGTTAAAGTCCTGGCCTGAAGCACTACACCACAGCGCTGGCCCCGGCACATACACATTTCTTCCTGATGGAAGGGTGATATCAAGTACATTTCTTTATTCGTGGTTTCTCTTTACAAATACAAGTGATGGGACACGCGTTTGGCTCACCAACCAAGATGCTGCCTGAGATACCTGTATCTCATATCAGAGTGCCTGGGTTCAAGTCCCTGCTGTACTCTGATCCGACTTCCTGATACTGAGTATCTTGGGAGGCAGCAGACAGTGGCTCAATTAGTTGGATCCTTGCCACCCATGTATGGAACCTGGACTGTGTTCCGGGATCCTGGCTTCTCTCTGGCCCAGCACAGTTGTTACAGACATTTGAAGAGTGAACCAGCAGACGGAAGATCTCTCTATGTCTTCCAGTTCCTCTCTCACTCATGCTCTTGCTCTTTCTCTGTCCCTCTGCCTTTCAAATAAAAGTGAAAATAAATAACCAATAAATACATAATAAATAAATAGATAAGATTTTAAACTACAAATGATGATAGAACTCTAAGTCCACTCAGGTACCGAGTCCATGATTTTCTAAACTGTAAACAAATACCCTAAGGGCAGCCTCTTTTCTGGACAGCAACACACTGCTTCTTCCTTGTCTCACCAACGGAGGGTCTCAAATGCAGATGGGATTCTCCCATCCTGTAGCATCCAAAGGCCAAGAAAGGGACAGAGGGGATGGCAGCACTGTCCTCTCCTGTTACCACCTGTTTATAGAACCGGACTGCAGAGCGCAGGTCTGCAGCATCACCACACAATAAATAGCCCCGCCTCCACCTCCTGTACTGTCAATCAGCCCCCTTAGGTGCTCCCTCCCAGCCTCATCACACCTGTGCCCTGTGAGACAGTGATGTATTTCTCATTTTCTTTCAGGCAAGCTTGGGAAGATTTCATTTTGTTCTCTTTTAACTTCTACCTTAAAAATAAAATAAAATACAAATCAGAGATCTGACGAAACAGCCCACAACTGCCTCCTTTGCTTGCACACACACAATGAAACACATTGCTTTCTAATACAGTGCAGTTGATTTAGAATTGCTTTTACTCCAGCTTGAAGTTTCCTTTTCAATACATAATTCACTTACGCTATGTTGGCTGTTGTGGCAAAGTAAATAATAAAAACTCAAAGGTACTGTGTTAAATATTTATCCTGCCACATTTTCTTTTCTGAATCTCATGCCGATTTGTACACTCACAATCATGCACACATCTATGTTTTCTTCAAGCCAAAGACTTTTACCAGAAGAAGCAAATTTATGTAGTAAATATTTCTTTTTAAAAAAGATTTATTTACTTATTTGAAAGTCAGAGTTACACAGAGAGAAAGCAAGAGAAAGCGAGAGAAAGAGAGGTCTTCCATCCTCTGGAACTCCTCAATTGGCTGCAATGACCAGAGCTGTGCTGATATGAAGCCAGGAGCCAGGAGCTTCCTCTGGGTCTCCCATGTGGATGCAGGGACCCAAGGACTTGAGCCATCTTCTTACTGCTTTCCGAGGCCACAGCAGAGAGCTGGATAGGAAGAGGAGCAGCTAGGACTAGAACCAGCGCCCATATGGGATGCCAGCACTTCAGGCCAGGGCGTTAACCCGCTGAGCCACAGCACCGGCCCCATGTAGTAAATATTTCTAAATATCAATTTAACTTAAATAAATGTGAAATGTAAAGGAGACATAGAAACAAATTTTCTCACAAATGCTCCTCTAAATCCTGTCCCACCTTACTCTGAAAAAGGCATCAGCATCCGCCCTACTTCCCAATCCAGAGGCTTGGAATTCTCCTTCCCCAAATTCCACATCATATCCCTCTCTTGGTCCATTTGATCATTTATTTAACAAACACTTGCCATTTGCCATCTTGGCAGGAACTGTGCTAGACACTGAAAATTATGAAAAACATTGAATCTTTTAAGAAGTCTAGTTTGAAAAATGAGACTTATTATCACTCAGTGATAAAACAGCTGGTAAATGTAGTGAGAGGAAAATATCATCCAGGTGATTTCTTCAAAATGTAAATCAGATCTTGTAATTCTACTACAAAACATTCTCCTAAAATTTTCTCATATCTCTTAGGAAAAGCATTTTTTTAAGATTTATTTTTATTTATTTGACAGAGTTATAGAGAGAGATATAAAGAGATAGAGAAAGAGATCTTCCATTTGCTATTCACTCCCCACATGGCCACAATGCCTGGAGCTGAGTTGATCTGAAGCCAGGAGATAGGAGCATCTTCCGGATCTCCCTTGTGGGTGCAGGGACCCAAAGACTTGGGCCATCCTCCATTTCTTTCCCAAGTGCACTAGCAGGGAGCTGGGTCAGAAGTGGAGCATTCAGGAATCAAACCGGCATCTGCATGGTATGCTCACTCTGCAGGCTAGGGCCTTATCCCTCTGCATCACAGCACTGGCCCCAGGAAAAACTTTTATAAAACCTTGAAATGGCAAAATAATATTACTGAGTGTGCTTTTAATAGAACATTAGAGATTCTCTATTGACCTTTTTGGATTAACTCATTCTATAGGATTTAGGCATATTTTGCAACTTGTAAATTCTAGGAAATGAATAGCAATACAAAGGAGACATGTATTACAGAAGTGCAAGTGCTTTTTTCCTGATAGAAATGCAATTGTTTGCCTTCCTGCGGGGAAGATTTTCATAAGCATTGTGCTGTATTCTCTTGTAGTTAATAGTTTTGCTTCCATTTGCAGTCTTACTTCATCATTCCTGAATTTATGTGCATATTCTTCCAGTTCAGAAGACATATAGAGAGAAATATAGCCTCCATATTCTTCTTAAACTAGTTTAACATCTTACTGGTTTCCTCACTAATTAATGAGTGAAATAAAATCAGTGATGTGTATCCATTTCATATTTATAGGAAAGTCATCATTTCAACCTTTGGAAATTATAGTGTGGGGACATTTTGGAATAAAATCTGGTCTTCCCACACTTTTTTCACTCTCTGTGACCTAAGCTCCTAGAAAGTCTATGGTTGCTCGTACTCTTCCCCTTCATCTCTCATGTCATCTCATCCAGCTGATCTGCCCTCGCTTCCTCTCCTTCACTCAGCTCCAGGTAGTCTCCCATCTGGCTCCTTTTTTCCACTCAAGTCTCATCTCAAATTTCATCTGCTAAGAAAGGCTTTTCCCATCAGACTCAATCAGGTCACCCATTCTAATTTCCTCAAAAATTCTAGAATTATCTGAAAGTATTTGGTTCCTGCATTTATTTTTTTAGTTGTTTGCTTTTATGACTTTGCTTTGTTCACTGTTCTATTCCCAATGCCTAGATTATCTAGCCAATAAATATTTTCCATGAACTGTTTTGGATAAAGGAAGAAACAAAGTAGGAAAAGAGGAAGGACTATGTTCAGGATATTATGGGTGGGGTTCCCTGCCCCTGCCCCTGCCCCTGCCCCTGCCCTGAGGGATTTATCCTCTCTTTCCTCTTACCCTAATCATTTGCTAATGAGTCTGCACTGGCCGTCCTTTTGCTGGCCATCCTCTACCTAGGAGTCCCCAAATCAGCTTTCTTCATTCATATTGTATTAGGCAAGGTTCTCTGGAAAACCAGACCCTATCAGCTGAATGGGAGGATGGATAGATGGGTGGATAGACAGACGTAAAAGTGGGAATCTACTGTAGGAATTGGTGTACACGAGTATAGAGTCCAAAGTCCCATGAGAGGCTGATCACAAGCCAGTGAAGCAAGGAAACCTATAGATGGCTCGGGTTAAGTCCAAAGGCCTGGAAGCCAGGGAAGCCTATGGTGTGATGCTCAGTCTGAGGCCAAGTGAGAACCTAGGAGGCTTCTGGTGCAAGTCTGAGAGCCTAGAGTCCAGAGAACCTGGAGGTCCAATGTTCAAGGGCAGGAGGGGGCGTGTGTCTCAGTACTGAGGCAGAGGGTGCTGGGCAGGGCTGGAGAGAGGAAGAGGCAGTGTGTGAGGGGGTTGCCTTTCCTCTGCCCTTTTGTTGTATCTAAGCCCTCTGGCGATTGGATGATGCCCACTTGCATGGGTAAGGGTGAATCTCCTGTACTGAGTCTACTGATTCAAATGCTAATCTCTTCTGGAACCACCCTCAAGGACATACCCAGGAATAATGCTTTACCAACTATGTCAGTTTCCCTTAATCCAGTCAAGTTGCCACCTATCATTAAACATGACACATGTCTTAGGAAGCTTTTGAAAACAGTGTTTCTATGGCCTGTTGCTGACCCTCAGGAGAGCTGATCTAGTAAATCTGGTAAGCGGAACAGGTGACCTTTGGAAATTTGGGACAGCACTTGGGGAGTAAACCCCAAATGGGGAAGAATACTGCTAAAAACCAAAACTGGTCGCACCTCTCTTGTTTGTATATCTCCATGCTTCCTGACTTTTAGTCCCATACGGTCCCATGTTTTTAGTTGAACATGGAAAGTCAGCTGCATTCTGCCCTAGTGTTCCTCTCCTGCTGGTCTTCTCTCACTACCTGCCTCTCATCACGTGGGCCTTCCATGCAGATGCTGACATTTAGCATAGTACATGTTGCATGAGAAGACACCTTCTCCTGTTATAGCAAACTCTATTCATCTTGAGAGAGAGAGAGAGAGAGCTCTAATATCATATCACCACACCTTCTGCATTGCCCCGTGGCTTCCATCTTTTTAATTCTTTGAAGATTTTTTTGGTTGTTAATATTTCTTTATGTTTGCTAATTTCTCTCCTCCTGTAGACAGTAGGAATCCCTGAGGACATGAATTGTGTCTAATTTATCAATGGCTCCCCAGTACTTGGCAAAACACTTGCAAAGGTTAAAAGTTTGATAAACATAAAAATGATGAGAAAAATGCTATTTTCATTGAACTTTGAAAAACAGTGAGAAGCTAACCAAAATAGAATACAGAAAGTGACATTCCTTCAGGAGTGAGCAGAAAGGCATGGAAGGGGAAGAAGTCCAAGGAGAGATGTTTCAGGAATGGCCAGTTGCCCTGGGAAGGATCTGGGCTCCTGAGGCTACAGAATGGAGGAAGACCGTCTGACAAGGCTAGATGCCAGGAGAGTTGAGAGGGGGCCCGAGAGTTCCGACTGTAGTCTGTAAGCACAGCGATTGCTAAATAGTTAGATTTTGCTCTCTTCAATATTAGCTCCCGCCGTCCACGTCCACTGAAGAATACATAAAAAGGATTGCATGGAAATTTCAGCCTTGTCAGCAGCCAGCGTTCCTTCATACAACAAGTCTGATAAGAACAGTGGAAGTGACATCAACTGTAAATATTGGCAAGAATAATCATCGTTCTGACTTTTCCAACTGCTCTCATCAAGGCTTCAAGGAGAATTGTTCTGCACAGATCGCAGAGTAGAGCAGGATGGGGCAGGGTAGGGAGCCGGGAGTTAATCTCCTGGTGAAAGGACTCAGGGAAGTAAATATGACAAACCCCTGGTGAGGGCGAGGGCATGCGGAAGAAAAGGAATCGGAATCTGCGTTTTCTACCAAAATGCACTTGAATTGATCTGAAAGAAAATCCATGTTCATAACCCCCCCCCCACTTTTTTTTTTTTTTTAAAGCAGAGAAGACTTTATTTTAGGGAGGAGAGAATAGGGTGGGTAAAGAGGGTGGGGTGGAGCCTGGCCAGAGGGCAGGAGTCTGAAGCCAGGCTTCACTCTGTGTCAGCTGCAGAGTCCATTCCCAAGCTGCTTTGCTGGGGGAGGTGCAGAGGGCCACAGGACCCTGAGAAGGTAGGGTGAGGGGTGCATAAGGTTCTTACAGTGCATTGTCTTGTCAGTTTGTCATGTTCCCAGAGAAATAACCTTTTATATAGTGTTGTCTGCGTTAAAACAGCGCCCATGTCCTAATCCCTCTTTTTTAATTAATTAATTAATTTATTTATTTATTTATTGTTTTTGACAAGCAGAGTGGACAGTGAGAGAGAGAGAGAGAGAGAGAGAGAGAGAGAAAGGTCTTCCTTTGCCGTTGGTTCACCCTCCAATGGCCACCGCAGCCGGCACACCGTGCTGATCAGATGGCAGGAGCCAGGTGCTTTTCCTGGTCTCTCATGGGGTGCAGGGCCCAAGCACTTGGGCCATCCTCCACTGCACTCCCTGGCCACAGCAGAGAGCTGGCCTGGAAGAGGGGAAATCGGGACACAATCCGGCGCCCTGACCAGGACTAGAACCCGCTGTACTGGCGTCGCAAGGCGGAGGATTAGCCTGTTGAGCCATGGCGCTGGCCCCTGATCCCTCTTACTTAATATTTCAGGGCTTCCTCATATTGAAGATTCTCAGTTGCTGTATCTCACCAAGCAGAAATCTAGCATTCATGCCAACTTCCAAGTGTTTCAGAGGCATTCCATTACTTGCCTGCACCATAATCCTGTAAGGTAAAAAAGCCAGGCACACCTTGGTTAGGTGAACACAGACTTAGTTTACAGATACCAAAGATGAAGGAAAGACTCAATATTTTAAGATTCCAGGTGCTGGCTGGCGCCATGGCTCACTAGGCTAATCCTCCGCCTTGAGGCGGCGCTGGCACACCGGGTTCTAGTCCCGGTCGGGGCGCCAGATTCTGTCCCGGTTGCCCCTCTTCCAGGCCAGCTCTCTGCTGTGGCCTGGGAGTGCAGTGGAGGATGGCCCAAGTGCTTGGGCCCTGCACCCCATGGGAGACCAGGAAAAAGCACCTGGCTCTTGCCATCGGATCAGCACAGTGCGCCGGCCGCAGTGCGCTGGCCGCAGTGACCATTGGAGGGTGGACCAACGCCAAAAGGAAGACCTTTCTCTCTGTCTCTCTCTCTCTCACTATCCACTCTGCCTGTCCAAAAAAAAAAAAAAAAAAAAAAAAAAAAAAGATTCCAGGTGCTTGGAACATGGTAAGTTTCATCTAATATAAGGTTTTAAGATTGACTATTATTTTATAAACCACTATAAAAAAGGGAGGAAAGCTCTGGCAATTAAATTATAGCCTACTATTGTCAAATAGACACATTCCTATTCAGAAATGTCAAAATCCTGTCAAAAATGCTTACTTTAAAATTAATGTAATAAGAGGTTTGAAGCCGAAGAACTCTTTGAGCCCCTTTGTCTTCAACCACCTGTTGTGAGAACACCACTAGTACCAGCACGGAACAAAACATGTACAAAAGAATATTCCCTAAAGGTGAGCTTGTGTGTCCAGGATTCAAATTATTTTTTAAATTTTTATTTTTATGTATATTTATTTCAGGAGGAGGAGGTGGAGGAGAGAGAGAGAGAGAGAGAGAGGGAGAGAGGGAGGGAGAGAGAGGGAGAGAGGGAGAGAGGGAGAGAGAGAGAGAGAGGGAGAGAGGGAGGGAGGGAGAGAGGGAGAGAGTTAGTTACCTTTTGCTGGTTCACTCCCCAAATGCCCACAACATCTAGAGCTGGGTCAGGTTGAAGTTAGGAGCCTGGAACCCCATCCACGTCTCCCACAAGAGTGGAAGAGATCCAACTACTTTAACCATCAGGAAGAGGCTGAATTGGAAGCTGAGCCAAGACTCAAACCTCAATGTGGGTGTCTCAAGTGGCATTTTAACCGCTAGGTCAAACAACTGTCTCCAGGATGTATATTTTTGAGTCTTTCGAAATAAACTGGAGTTTGGTATGAAGTTTTTTGATGACTGATGTTTCAATATTCCTGAGCTGAAAATCGTTTTTCTTCTCCCTACAAAATTTAGAATACTTGCAATCTTAAGTAAAAATAACACTGAAAATTTGGTTCTGATTTCCCAGACAGTATATCAGCAAAGCAGGGCTTATGTGATAATCTGCATGAAGCAGAATGTGTCTCTGCATCTTAAGTAGGTTTCTGTAAAAAAGAGATTGGTGCAAGTTCAGAAAATTCTAAGAGTGATATACCAACACTGTTCTCTGAGTATAGTACAAACCAACAGACAAAAATACCAAAAAAGAGAGACGGGTGTTGTGGTTAAGCCACAACAGCTCCTCATGCCCTCATCCCATATCAGAGTGCATGTTTGTGTCCCTGCTGCTCTGGGTCCAATCCAGTTTCCTGCTAATGTGCTTGAGAAGACAGAGGATAATGATCCAAGTACTTGGGCTCCTGCCACTGCTATTGGACACCTCGATACAGTTCCTGGCTCTTGGTTTTGGCCTGGCCCAATCCTGGGTGTTGCAGGACTCTCCCACCCTCCTTCTGCCTTTTAAATAAATAAATATTAACAGAATAACATGCAGAACAATCAATGAGACAAAAGAAATCAAATTATGAATTAAAAATAAGTGATCAAATAAACATGTCAAGAATTATGTAATGCACTTAACATGGTATTTGGAGGAAATCTTGAAGACTTGTATGTAAAATTAATTGAAAAAAGAAAGTTGAAAAATTAATGAGTGCATTTTACAAGTCAGTAAGCTAGAAAAGGAACAGAATAAAAAAAAGAAAAGAAAGTGAAGATCAGATATTAAAGGAATAAAATACAAATTTAAAAATAGAATGGGTAAACAAAACAAGTCTTTAAATGCAAAGATTAATAAAATTAACAAAAACTTAGCAATGCTAATCAGAGCTAAAAGAAAAACTACAAAATAAAATGATAAAATAAAAAGGAGACTTAGATAATACTATTTCTTAAAATAATTGTTTCATGTGAGCAGTTTCATCATATGAATTATGAAATATCAGGAAAAACAGTTTTCTGCTTTGTCAAAATATATCCAACAAAAACTAGAAAATTCTAAAAATCTTGTCACAATTAAGTGATAGAATCTGTATTATAAAATCTATTCCCCCAAAAAACAAAGCAAGTAAATTAAACAGTAACAAAAAACACACTGATTTTATGAACAAGTTAATAAGACCTTCAGGAAAAAATGTCTGTATCTTCTACAGGCTCTTTCAGAACCCAGAAAACCCAAGAATATGTTAATGTTTTATAATGCAAGTCTGTCACTCATAAAATCAGCCAAGATCAGTCCTCAAAGGAACAATTTTAACCATTCTCATTCATGCAGATTTACTATAAAGTAAACTGTTAGCAAATTGAATTCCATAGTTAAAAATTGAGAAATTATAGTGTGTGATTACTTTTTATTGAAAATTGAAAAAGTAATCAATTTCCTACCTTAATATATTAAAGAATAAAAATATGAAAGAATCTGAATAGATTTAAAAGAACTTATATGATCAAGTACCTATTTGTAATAATCTCTTATCAACTTTATTTGACTTATAAGTAACTATATGAATTGATAACGTTTGTTTGTTGGATAGAATCTCTTTAAAATTAGAAAACAACAAATGGAGACCTTTTATTGATGTTTCTGTTCAACACTGTATTTGAGATTCTTGCCACTGCAATAAAAAAGAAAATGAAGTGTAGCTATGATAATTTGAGAGAAAATAATACATTTTTACATGCTAAGACTATTTTTGCAAAGAATTCAGCAAGTAAATGTAAGTTGTAAAAAATAATAATATTCTTGTGTAAGAGATTTTTATATAAAATTGAAACACCCTTTTTTGCTAGCAGCAAAAAATATATATTTTACATATAAAACATCAAGGGACATGGGAATACATTTACTAAACATTATTTATTGAACCAGTTAAAAAAGGCCTATAGTAAATGGAAAAATAAACTATATTAAATTATTTATTATTAAATATAAACTATATTATTAATAGGCAGAAATACTCAATTCATATCAATGGAAATGATCTCAATCTAAAATCAAATGTAATTATAACAAAAGTAACAGATTCATGGGCAAAAATTGACAGTATGAACCTAAAATCTATATCAAGAATTAAAGAGTAAAGGAAGACAAAAGAAAGAATAGTAATGGGAGATTGACACTCACTAATATTATATATAAAGTTATCACACTTAACACAGAATTTTACTGGCTCCAGTTGGATCAAGAGAACAATGGATCCTAGATGGAGACTCATGAAGTTATAGGAACCTTCTTTTTAACAGAGATGTCATTAAGGATAGTGTGGAATGAGAGTAGGTATTTATTTGGTGTGCCTAAATTTGAGTCTTGGCTCCACTTCCAATACAGCTGCTTGCTAATACACAGTTTAAGAGGCAGCGAGTGATGGTTCAGGCATCTGGGTTTCCGATGCTCATATGGGATACCCAGATTGAGTTCTGGGCTCCTCAAATATTGCAGGCATTTGCAGACTGAACCAGTGGATGGGAGACTTTTCTTTGTGTATCTTTCTTTGTCTGTCACTTTCTCTCTGCCTTTCAAATAAAAATAAATAAATCATAATAGAGAGGACTAAATTGACTGATAAAAAAAAACAGTCCTGGAGAGTGGGTGTTTAGCCTAGTGTTTAGGACACCAGTACCTCACATTGGAGTACCAGGGTTTGATTCCTGGCTAGCTCTAGCTCCTGATCCAACTTCCTGAAAATTCTGACCTTCAGAAACAGAAGTGATGACTCAAGTACGTAGATTCCTGCCACCCATGGGCGACCTGGGATTGAGTTCATGAGCCATTGTATGCATCATATGCTGTGTGTGTGTGTGTGTGTGTGTGAGAGAGAGAGAGAGAGAGAGAGAGAGAGAGAGAGAGAAGCGGGGGGGGGGGGAGGCAGGAAAGTCAGTAGTATAATTCAGTTAGAGTTCAAATGCATGTGAACCAAGGAAGCCAAGAGAGTACCTCCTAGCTGAGTCAGTAAATTTGAGAACTGGGAGGTGTGTGTATGTGTGTGTGTGTGTGGGGGGGGGGGGGTTGAAATCCCTGAGAACCAGGCAATCTAATATCCAAGTGCAGAGAAGATAGATGCCTTGGCTGAGGCAGAAAATGTAAATGAGAGTTTGGGCCCTCAGTGTATTGGATGATACCACCTTGGGGAAAAGGATGTTCACTCAGCCCACTGAGTCAAATGCTAATCTGTTCTAGAAACACTCTCACAGTCACCCCCAGAAATAATGTTTTACTGTCCACCTATCTGGACATTTTTTAGCTCAGCCAAGTTGATATACAAATTAACCATCACATATAAACAATAACAAATTATTAAAGATTTCTATATACATATTATATACATTAAGGTTTCATATGCATATATAAAAGCTATCTTTAACAAATATATGAAAGTATTTTGAAAAATTCATGGAAAATACAATTAAAAGGTTTCTTTGGAAGCAAACATTTTTTAAATGCATGCATTATTTTTCCATAATACATGATACATGTATACATGAATTTTGAAGACTGTCCTCGTATATGTAAAATGAAAATTTTGAGATCTTCAAGAGAAAATATAGACAAGTATCCTTATCTCATAGAGAAGAATTTATTAAACAATATACAGTCTCCCATCTCAATCTTAAAGAAAACTATTGCTGTACATGAACTCTTTAGAATTTTAAACTTTTGTATGAACAAAGAAATTACAAACAAGAAGAAAATGTTTGCAAAGCATATAGCTAATTTTCTGCAACATCTGTGCATCAGTAAGAAGAAATTCTACCCATTAAAAAAGTGTGTAATGGACACAAACAGGCAATTCAAAATTGAAGAAACTCAAATTACCGTAAATACTAATGGATTTTTAAAAGTTCATGGAAAATTTGCATTATATCTTTAATTCCATTTCTCCACAAAATTTTTGGATCACCCTTGTATAAGAAGCACTAGTGAAATCCATGAAATCCATAAAATATATATTAAAACAATAGAGGTACTATTTTATCTTCCTCCACACAAAGTGGCAAAATTTAAAAGTCTAATAATAGCGAATGTTGGCAAAATGAGGGAAAAGAAAACATTTACTCAGTGCTGGTGGGATTATAAATTGGTTCAGACACTTTGGAGAGCAATTTGGCATATCTAGAAGGCTGAAGACATATTTTTAGGCTTTTTGTTATGGATAACTCTTGCATAAGCAGTAGAAGAGAAGTAAACTATGGTATGTTCATAGCATTTAGTATAAATTAAAGTTTCAAGATATAACATTGAGTGGAAAAAGCAAGTTACAAAAATGTATATGTTGTTAGTGCATTAATGTAAATATAGCATTTTATTGATTAATATATTCCTGTGTAGAAAATTGTTTTTTAAAGAAATGTGGGAATGTTATACGCCAACCTTATAAAGATTTTCCCTAGAGGTGTGGCCATAAAGGCAATGGAAAAAGAAGCTTTGAATTGTATCTGATATTTTATTTCATTTACAAAAAGAAATACACAGGAGATGAAAAAGAAATAGAAGCCAATGTAACTAAATTTTAACACCTATTAAATCTTTATTATGGGCATAAAAGTGAATGTTATATTATTTTTTGGATATTTAAAATAAGTCATATCTAAAATAAAACCAAAAAATCATATGGATACTTTAAGCAAATAGGGGAAGCATTTTTTTTTAAAAAGGTTAGAGTTTCTAATGTCGATTACATGTATGAGAGTAAAAAGAGGAATTATTTCTAAAGACCAACTTTGCCTCTTCCATAATTTTGTTGCTTATATGTGCTAACAAACATCATAAGCTATCTCACCTAGAGACAATCTAGAGAGTTCTCATAAAACTCACCTGCCCAGCAGCACTTACCAAGCTTCAGGACTCCACAGTTAGAAAATGGCTCCCTCTTTGATTCGATTTTGAGCTCTGCAATATTAAAATGTGACTATTCCTGGTATAAACTTCGTGGCTTAGAGTTAAGTTCTTTCTGACCTAGTGAAGAAAGGAACAAGAAGTATTTTCCTATAGATCAGAGGAGACTACAGTTCTGCGTCATCCTTTGCTCTGTGTGCAGAAAGTCCCTGGAATGTTTTGTAAGAAACTGCACCCAGATAAAGATAATAAACAATGACTGTAGCTCTCATTTACTGTGCATATGTACTCCTTGCATTTATTTCCACGTGGGCCTTTAAAGCAAATGCCTTTTTTTTTTTAACCTCTGCTTGATAAATGAAAAAGAAAAAATTTTCAGGTCTCAGTTACAGCCAGAGACTGACATATTTTTTATATTGTTATTGATTGAGAGACAGGGGGCTCTCATCTGCTGGTGCATTCCCCAGTTGCCCCTAGTGGTGGGGGCTGGACCAAGCCAAAATCAAGAGCTGCAAACTGGATCCAGGTCTCCGATGTGGGTGGCAGGGACCCAGCAACTTCAGCTATCACTGCAGCTCCCCAAGTTCTGCATTGATGGGGCACACAAATCAGGAATCAGAGTAGAGAATTAAACTCAGGCACTCCAGTATCGCATTCTGGCTTCTTAATTGCTAGGTCAACACTGGCCCGGAAGGGCTGTCCCTAGCAGCAGATATAAGCCTTTGATTCCAGTTTAGGTTCTGTGATGCAGTTTATATTCCTGACTCCTGAAAGACTACCAGCTTGAGTCTTGTCTTTTGTTCCTTTCTCTAGTGGTGATTTCAGAACTACATAGAATTGAACATATGCAGAGCCCTCCTTTCTACTCCAGCTAATAGGAGCAGCACACAAACTTCTTTTCTTGGTCCTCTTTCTTAGGCAATGTTATTGGCTTCCTTGGGCTTGTTCATGCGGCTGACTTATGCCCAGGGAATCTGCAGTTGTTCAATGTGCCCCACAGGCACAGAGATAATGAGCCAGAGACTACCTGGACTTTGCACTCTTGGCACAGGACAGAGGACTACTACAAGGCTGCCATCCACAGAAACCTCTACTCTTAGATGGTGCAGCCAGAAACCTGGGTGGCTGCATGAATATATTTCCACAGAGAATGGTCCAAGCCCAATGCCACGTTTCTCTTCTTGGGGGAATGAGGCAGGGAGGAGAATACCTCAATATTTGGAATGTGGCGAAGAGCAGATCGAATGGGTGGGATGCTACAGGGATCCACTGCAAGTGAGACTGGCTGCCATCTGGATTTGGACGAGGGCAGAAAGGAGCTGCACTTTGCTCAAATGTCCAGGGACTGAAGTCAGATCCTAGACTCAGAGTAAGAATGCAAGCATAAAATTGAGTAGTGAAAGGAGTGACCTTGAGAGATCCAAAGGCTACTTTGAGTGAAAGGATTTGAAGAAGAGATCAGTGCCTCAGTCAGCCATGGCAGTCTGGTCTGAAAGGGATTGTGATTTCTCTGCACTGTGCACTGGCAGGTGTTCTACAGACCTCTCTCCCTGCCAGGACAACACAGAGCTCTCGAAGCCTTTAACCCCCATTGGTTCCCTCCTTTGACAGGAGAGGGGACAGGAATTAGTCAACTCACACAGATTTATTATGCATTGTCTGTTTTCTGCTGAAAAGTTTCTTTTTTTATTTCTTATTTTTTAAAAATTTTACTTAAGGTATATAAATTTCAAGTATACAGACTCAGGAATATGGTGATACTTTCCATCCTGCTCTCCCTTCTGCCCACGCTCCAACCTTTTTTCCTCCTTCCTCTCCTATTCTCATTCTTACTTTTTACAATGATCTATTTCAGTTAACTCTATACTCATTAAGATTAACCCTACACCAAGTAAAGAGTTCAACAAAAAAAACACTGTTCCCCAGCAGTCGAGATGAGGGCTGTTAAAAATCATCACATCTCAAAGTGTCAATTTTACTCCTATATATTACTTCTTAGGTATTCTATTACTTACCCTAGATCAGGGAGAACATGGTATTTGTTTTTTTGGGTGGAATGGCTTATTTCACTATATATAATGGTTTCCAGTTTCATCAATTTTTTTTTGCAAATGACAGGATTTCATTTTTTTTTTACTGCTGTGTAGTATTCCATAGTGGACATATACCATAATTTCTTTATCCAGTCTTCAGTTGATGGACATCTGGGTTGATTCCATATCTTAGCTATTGTGAACTGAGCTGTAATGAATGTGGAGGTACAGATCACTCTTTCATATGCTGATTTCTTTTCATTTGGGTAAATTCCCAGGAGTGGGATGCCTGAGTCATATGGAAGATCTATATTCAGATTTCTGAGGTATCTCCATACTGTCTACCAAGTGGCTGCTGCAGTTTACATCCCCACCAACAGTGGATTAGGTACCTTTTCTCCCACATCCTTGCCAGCATTTGTTGTTTGTTGTTTTCTGTATGAAAGCCATTCTAATTGGGGTGAGGTGAAACCTCATTGTGGTTTTGATTTGCATTTCCCTGTTGGCTAGTGATCCTGAGCATTTGTCATGTGTCTGTTGGCCATTTCAAGTGGTTGCTTCCTCATGCCAGGCTGCCCATCAATCTGCCTAAAATTTCCTAAGTTCTCTGGGATCAAGAAGCACAGAGTGATGCTTCCCATCAGGCTTTTGCTGTTTGTTTTCTGAAAGGAGGGAATGCTTGACAATCCAGAGGCCATGCATTAGAAAACTGCAATTATTATGATTATGTTTGTGGAAAACTTTCCAAAAGACACTGCACACTTCCCTGTCCCAGTGAAGAAGGAAAGTGAAATTTTTCTGATGATGTAGGCTCATCATAGTAGCAATGGAGCTTAAGATGCAGGTGTAGATGGTATGTCAAATATGGCTGAGTAAGCACTCATGTCGTAATAGTGCTCTGGACCTTGATTTTGTGGAGAAGAGGAAGAAGTCAAGGTTCCAGAAGGGCCCTCCCGTTGATCCTCACCTTTCTGCTGAGCTCCAGGGATGGCTGCGAGGTGTCTACCTGTGTGTTCCTGCCAGCCTTCAAAGGCAAGGTCTTCATCTTTCATCCCAAACATCCTCCCCTACTTCTGTGAAAGGCATCTCCATCACAAGCTGAATTGCCCTATACTGAGCCCATTCCCACCTCTTCCGTGTCCTCCACGCCTCCCCAGCTCTAAGTCTGACAGGTCTGGTAGTGAAATATCTCATCCTTTTTTTCCTTCTGTTTCCATAGTTCCCAGGCTAGCTGGGCCCTCGTGCCCTCTTCTCCAGATTGCACTGCCTCCTAATTGGTCTATCTGCAGCTCATTTCTTCTGCCTAGACAGCTCATCCACTGTTACCACATAGATCTTCCAGGACCCTGGTGGCATCACTTTCCTGCTAGATTCCCCACCCCAGGACCTACAGATCAAACTCTTCTGAAGGTGAGCAAGGCCCTGCAGCTCCAAGACCTCTTCCCTTTGGGCATCTTCAGTTCTCTGTGCTTTGGACTGGCAGGTCTTTGCCTGAGCTTCCTTTGCCCTCCTATGGTGTTTTAGCAACTGTAAGCTTTTAAACCTGACTTATCATTTGAGGCCATCCCTCGTGATCCTCTGTGCCAAAGAATCCTTCTCTGATCCCCTCAACCTAGAACAGAAGATTATCTCTTCGGAACTCCCACATACGGGGGATTTACAGAGTTCACGGAACAATGGAATTCAGACAGGGAACATTTTCTGTGAACTTATTGAAGACCCCTGTTAGTTTATCTTGTGGATTTATTTATGTATTTATTGGTTATTGTGTTAATTCAGCAGCAAATGCCTTAGTAGAAAAAAAATGCTCAATGAATTAGCTTTTGAATGAAAATAAGCTTGCTTTTTGGCCATTCTACCTCTTTCTCTTAATAGTAGATAAGGTGTCCTAAGTCGCGTGACCTTTGTGGGATAATGTAGCTGTTTCTGAAAAATTAATAAAAAAAATCTGAAGTCAAGGGCTCAAACATACTTTTTTCTTTCTTTCAGTTTTTGAGAGGAGTGTGTATTTCATCATTGTCATTGTTTCTTGTGCTAATCATAGAGAAAAACGGATACTTTGAATGCTACTAAGAAATCCCTCCTCTATGACAATATTCTTATGCCTTTGTGCCCCCTTTATTTTTAATTGCGGTTTCTATCTGTAGATGGAGTGTGAAGGAGAAGTGGTGCTTACCGTTCCAAGAATCCAGGCTGGTGTAATTTGGACAAGGCTTACTTCAAAGCCTGCACGTGCTTCATCATCACCAAACACTTCTAAGAACATAACCCAGGTCACAGTTCCCCTAAGCCATTTTTTAAGGTTGGCTTTGATCCTCTGGGCAGGCATTGGGTAACACTTCTAATCTTATTGTAAGAGGAAAGATGCAATAGTATTTGTGATCGTCTTCAAAGCTGCAAAATTACATCATATTTTAGTCACTAAAAATTTGCTTCCTTTGCAGTTCTCCTAAATTTAAAACTGATAAACTGATATCTGATAGAGAAGAGTGTATTTCACAAATGTTACCACAATTCACATCAAAATTGTAAAAATAGTAAATAGACTAAATGCATGAGTGAGTCCTATGAAAAAAAAATCATTGTTTTTTTTCTTATAGTGTCATGATTTTGACAGTAAATTTTCATCAGCCCAATTTTTTTAACCCTTTCATCAATTATAGTGAAACATGTCTCTGAATGGTCACACAATGTATTCAACTTGAAATATTTACCTATTTTATTTAGCTAAGATAGACGGCATGTCTAAGGGCTTTATAGAGGACAAAGTATAAAACTATGCAACATAAGGCAATATAATATTAGTACGTTTTTCTTTTACTTCACATTTGACAGTCTGTAAATTGAGCCTGTGTAACAGAAATCATCTTGTATGGTGCTTATTTGGTGACATTTTCCTGTGCTTGCTATTTTCCCACATGTATAGAACTATTTATTTTAATGTGCACATCAATGTCTTTTTAAATTTTTATTTTATTTTTTTAAAGATTTACAGAGAGGCAGAGGCAGAGAGAGAGAGAGGTCTTTTGGAGCCTGGAGCTTCATTCAGGTCTCCCACGTGGGTACAGGGGCCCAAGTTCTTGGGCCATCTTCTACTGCTTTCCCAGGCCATAGCAGAGAGCTGGATCAGAATAGGAGCAGTTGGGATATGAACTGGCCCCCATATGGGATGCCAGCACTGCAGGTAGCAGCTGCTTTACCTGCTAAACCACAGTGCCAATCCCTAAAATTTCATTTTGCTTTTAATTAACACATAATAATTGCATATATTTATATATTATGGTATGGTATTTATATATATATATAAACATATATGTGTGTGTATATATATACACAGTGTGTAATGGTCAAATAAGAGTAATTAGCATTTCCTTCTCCTTATCATTTTTTACATTTGGCAACTTTAAGCTCATCTCTTCCAATGTTTCTAAAATATTTATAGGTTATTATAAGCTATTGTGCTATAGAACATTAGAACTCATTCTTTCTATCAGATTGTATGTTGGTACTCATTACCTGACTTTCCTCTATTTTCCCCTTCCTTTCCTAGCCTCTAATAGTCACTGTGCTATTCTCTTCTGTTCTGAGAATCAACTTTTCACTTTCCATATCTAAGAGAGAATATGTGCCATTTTTCTTTCTGTGCCTGGCCTATTTCACTGAACATAATGCCCTCCATAAGAATAAACTTATATTTGCTCTCTTTGCCAAAGAAAAAATTTAAAAAGAAACCACAAAATAAAGCTAAATATGATATATAGAAAATAATTTAAACATAAAATTAATTTTATAGATGCATTCAAAAATCAAAATAATTTTCATTTCTACCTGGTATGCGTTTCACTCAATGATAGCATAGAATGAATTGTGTGAACGTCTCTTAGACAATTCTGTTATACTGCTTGTATGGCTACTATATAACAATATCTAAATATAATGGTGCCTTTAGGAGTGCTGAAATGTGTAAAGTTTATATTTTCTCTTCATAGAATGCTTCCAAACCACTCTATATACTTGAGCTTTTCTAGACAGGTGGGATAATTCTTTTAAGATGATTGAAATATGAAGGCTTTCAATTGCTATATTCACCACAATAATCTAATTAGAGATTTTAGCACAACACTACACTTTAGGTAGTAAATAACCTACAAAATTGTATTTATGTCAGTCAACAAATTAAGTAGAAAACAAGTTATGTGGTAATGGATGACAAAATGGTACATTGGCTCTATGGTTTGATGGGGTTTATAACCAATGACGGAGAGAACTGGAGATAAACTTGAGGAGAGGTAGCATTTGAGGGAACATGAAGTAACTCTCAATGTTGGGCACTTTGAGCAAATTATAAAGAATGCGTAAAATAAAGCCAATCTAGAGAGTAGGCATTTGACACAGTAGTTAATGTGCTGCTTGGAATATCTGCATCCCATTTTTGAGTGCCTGTGTTTGAGTTCCATTCCTGCTTCCACTTCCAACTTCCTGCTAATGCACACCCTGGAAGGCAAGAGGTACTGGCTTTGATACCTGAGGCCACCCATGTAGGCCATGTGGGCTGAGTTCCAGGCTCCTGACTTTGTCTTGACCCAGGCCCAGTTCTTGTGGCCATTTAAGTTGTGAGCCTGCAAATGGAAGACCTCTCTCTCTCTCCCCCTCCTTGCTCCTTTAAAAAATGAAAATAAATACATAAAATATCTCTAAAAAGCAATGCCAATTTTAAAATTTTCTTTTTTCTTTCTTTCTTTTTTTTGGACAGGCAGAGTTAGACAGTGAGAGAGAGAGACAGAGAGGAAGGTCTTCCTTCCATTGGTTCACCCCCAAAATGGCCGCTATGGCTGGTGCACTGCGCCAATCCAAAGCCAGGAGCCAGGTGCTTCCTCCTGGTCTCCCATGCAGGTGCAGGGACCAAGCACTTGGGCCATCCTCCACTACCTTCCTGGGCCACAGCAGGGAGCTGGACTGGAAGAGGAGCAACCGGGACAGAATCCAGCACCCTGACAGGACTAGAACCTGGGGTACTGGTGCCACAGGTGGAGGATTAGCCTAGTGAGCTGTAGTGCCAGCCTAAATTTTATTTTTTTTAATTTATTTTAAAGCCAGTGTTACAGAGAGAAGCAGAGAGACAGAGAGAGGCCTTCCATCCACTGGTTCACTCCCCAAATGGCTGCAGCATCCGGAGCTGTGCAGATCTGAAACCAGTAGCCAGGAGCCTCTTCTCAAGGACCTGGGGCATCTTGTACTGCTTTCCCAGGCCATAGCAGAGAGCTGGATGGGAAGTGGAGCAACCAGGACTCAAACTGGTGCCCATATGGGATGCTGCACTACAGGCAGAATTTTTACCCACTATGCCACAGCACTGGCCCCAGCGATGCCAATTTAAAGTATGATTGATGTAATGTTCCCCTGGTGCTCTTTGATTAGATACTATAAATGTTACTGATGATCAGTGGAGTAGTCAAGAAAGACTACCCCAAAGTGTTGACTTTTAGTAGACATCTGAATAAGTAAGGGAAGAACTATGATAGTCTTTAGGGGAATTGTCTGGATTTTTCACAAATACTTACCGACCACATAATCATGGCAGCCTACATTTCATGTTGGTCTCATGGAAAGGGTTCCATCATGGGATATATAATAGGGTGGGTCTACTGGGTTGAATTGTATCTCTCAAGAAGACACATTCAAATCTTAACCCTTTATTTTTAAGAACGTATCTTATTTAGTAATAAGGTCTTTGCCAACATAATGCATTTAGATGAGGATGTAATATATCACAAAAGTCCTATGTATAGTGACTGGCACAGATATAGCAGAAAGGAAAGGAAGACTTGGACACAGAAACACAAGGGAGAGACTGGGTTGATGAAGACAAAAGCTAAGAAATGCCAGGGATTGTCAACAGTCATTGAAGTGAGAAATGGGCAAAGAATGATTCTTCTCAAGGGCATCCAGGGTGGGAGGAGGGGAACACTGTGGCACAGTGGGTTAAAGCTCTGGCCTGTAGTGCCAACATCCCATATGGGCACTGTTTCAAGTCCCAGCTGCTCCACTCCCAATCCAGTTCTCTGCTATGGCCTGGGACAGCAGTAGAAGATGGCCCAAGTGCTTGTGCCCTTGCACCCACGTGGGAGACCTGGAAGAAGCTCCTGGCTCCTAGATTTGGATCAGCCCAGCTCCGGCTGTTGTGGCCATTTGGGGAGTAAACCAGCGGATGGAAGATCTCTCCCTGCTTCTGCGTCTCTGTAACTCTGCCTTTCAAAAAATAAAATAAATCTTTTAAAAAAAAGAGCATTCAGGGGAGCATGGTTTTGTTGAAACCTGATGTCACACTTGTAGCCTCCAGATCTGTGAGAATTCTTTTAAGATTAAGATTGCTGTTTTAAGTCACCAATTTTTGGAAATATGTTGCAGTAGCTTCAGGAAATGAATGTGGGTGTATGGATTAGGGAAAACATTGAATGTGCTGTACTAGATGCTTTTGAAATACATGTATATTCAAACAACCATCACCATACCAGCAATAATTGATTATTTTTAAAATGGATAATTAAGGATGCATGGAAACACAATTGTTTAGGTGAGGAAAACTGGCAACTTAAGCTCACTCTTTTTACTCTCAAGTAGCAGCTGTGTGGGTATTCCCTATCTTGTCTCCTATTGACAAACCCCAAGAGATACTAGGTAGGATAGCTCACTGAATCTCAGTCATAATTTACACCCATCTTTCATTAAATTTCCTGGTCTTTTAAAATGCTTTTATTTGATCCCTTATTTTTATTTGACATGGAGAGAATAAGTGAGAGATGGAGAGAGAGACCAATAAATAGAAACCAGAAGGGAGAGGAAGAGGAAGTGGTGGGGGCAGAGATACAGGTGTGTGTATGGGGGAGAGGATAAGGGGAGGAGAGAGAGAGAGATAAATAGACAGAGCTTCCATCTGCTTGTTTATTCCACGACAGTCCACAGTAGCAGATGACTGGGCCAGGCTGCAGCCAGGAGTAAAGAACCCAATCCTGGGTCTGCCACATGGGTGGCAGGGACCCAACTACTTGAGGTATCATCTGCAGTCTTACAGGGTGCACATTAGCAGGTAACTGGTATCAGAATTGGAACTGGTATTCCAACCCAAGCACTCTAAATGAGATGTGGGTAACCCAAGCAGACACCATCCCTAAATATATGTCTTCAAATTGGTCAAGGAACCAGATATTACCTTCTAGAAGATGTTCTATTTCTGCTATCACCATCTGAAAAGTATCCCAGCTGGTGATGGTTCAAGCTGGATGTGATGAAGATCTGAACACAAACTGCATTTGTTGGATTCCAGCTGAATAGATAGCAGCCTGGAATACTACATTACTGCTAACCCAAAATATATAAATTAGGATAAAAGATTGTTTTAAGTCATTGCATTTTGGGGAGTTTGTTATATAGCATTATTATGGCAATAACTGGCTGATACAGGTAGGTAATGATAAAGAGTGAGATATTTTACAGAAAGTATAGATATTCATCAAAGCCGTATCTACTGATAATTTGAACATAGTAATAGAAAGGGAGTATGATTTTCTAGAAAGAGATAAAGACCAACATGCAGAATTACTGTTCTGTTGGTGATGACATTAGATTATGTATAATCACCCACAATCTCTAAACTTCATTATATTCACCCATTATATACCTCCCCCTCATTCCGGGATGGTTGAGAGAAGGACATGTAAAAATTATTTGAAAAGGACTGAAGTATTCTTGAAATACATATATTAACCATCCTTATCATTGTGCATCAGCATTTTATGTATATATTATACAGTACATTGATATTGTGAAGGGGAAATCAAAATTGTGATAACATTAGGTAGAAGATTAGGTTAAGTGACATCCACTTGAATGATAAGGGAAATTAATACCAATGTTTGGGTTGCATTTTCCCCTAAATTTCTTATTTTTTTGTACTTACATCTTAATTTAATATTTCTTTTCAAGGTCATATCATGCTATTTTTGGAAAGATCTGCATTAGCTGATGAAAGGATGAGTTCACTAAAGAAAGATAAGCATAATTTAGTTCTTATCTGCCAAGCAGCATTATTTCCATATACAGCAATATGAGAGCATTTCAAAGATGTGTTTATTTCTGAAGCAAATGTTTATATTTCAGGCAGTCTGCTTAAAACCATTATTAGATTTGGAATGAAAATCTTCCAGTTGCCTTCAAGATTTTTAAGCCCATAATTCTTAAATGTGATCTTCCAGAAGAATCTTGGAATCTGGCTGTAGTCTAAAGCTGCTAGAGCTACTGCTGTGTTGTGTAGATAGCTGGCCAGGGCTCAGAGGTTTAGACCCTGGTGCTGAGGAAGAATTTGCTACACTTATCCCCTGATGTCATGTGTGCATCTTGTTTATCCAACAGGCTCTTAGCAAGCCTCAAATTTGTTGAAGTTTCTGTACTAGCCTCTGAAAAATGAGTTGCTCTGAATCATTTGCGATAACTCTGTCTCACCTATATCAAATTTGAAGTCATCTTCCTCTTCAAAAATAACCACTCGACAAGGAGACACTTTGCATTTGACTCCTTGAGATTCCCCAGGTTGGCACATTCTTCTCTTCCAATGACAATAAAGGGTTAATGATTATTTTTAGCATCTACCACAATTTCTTTTTATTTATTTATTTATTATTATTATTTTATTTGACAGAGTTAGACAGTGAGAGAGAGAGACAGAGAGAAAGGTCTTTCTTCTGTTGGTTCACCCCCCTCAAATGGCCGCCATGGCCAGCGCTGTGCTGATCTGAAGCCAGGAGCCAGGTGCTTCCTCCTGGTCTCCCATGCAGGTGCAGGGCCCAAGCACTTGGGCCATCCTCCACTGTTTTCCTGGGCCACAGCGGAGAACCTTGTGCCCATATGTGATGCCTGCGCCGCAGGCGGAGAATTAATCAAATGAGCCACGGAGCCAGCCCCCACATCTACCACAATTTCAAAGTAACTCAGGCAGTAAAAAGAGTATTCCACTGGTGTGGGTGGAAGTGTGCAGGCTTTTGGAGACTGTTCACAGGTTGTTTTTTTATTCTCTCTTTCCTCTCCCAACCTTTGCCTGTTGGTGTGAGCGGTGACTTAAATGAACCATAAAGCATCCCTGCAAAAAATCTTCAATGTACAGAAGGAGGCAGCAAAGCACAGTAATGGAGGATTTGGGAACTTCCTTTGAGGGGAGAGATATCACCTAATATTTATGGGACCATTAAACTCCCATGTGCTCTGAACTTACGAATCTGGGGAAGTGTCACCTGCTCATCAAGGCAGGACTCCTCGCTGGTATTTATCAAAGTCATCCTCCCCTCCAAATGCAGATAATGGGACACAGGCAATTCATCTCAAAATGGAATGTCATCTTCATTTTTCTTCCTCTGTGAAAGGATGCATTTCATCTGTGTGGATGGACAGGTGCTTTTTATTTTTCCCCCCTCCCTCCCTCCCTCCCTTTTTCCTTTACATACTTCCCTCTTTCAATCCTTTTTTTCTCTTTAATTCTTTTTTTTTTAATATTTATTTATTTATTTGAAAGTCAGAGTTACAGAGAGAGAGAAGGAGAGGCAGAGAGAGAGGTGTCTTCCATCACCTGGTTCACTCCCCAATTGGCCTCAATGGCCAGAGCTGTGCCAATCCGAAGCCAGGAGCCAGGAGCTTCTTCCGGGTCTCCCATGTGGGTGCAGGGGTTCAAGGACTTAGGCCATCTTCTGCTTTCCCAGGCCATATCAGAGAGCTGGATTGGAAGTGGAGCAGCTGGGACTCTAAGCGGTGCCCGTATGGGTTGCTGGCACTGCAGGCAGCGCCTTTACCTGCTACGCCTAAGCGCCAGCCGCCTGTCTTTCATTCTTAAATAAAACTCTTGCATTTGCTTAATGCCTAAACAACTCCTTTAAGACTTAAAATCTAAGAGGTTGGAGGATCCCCACATAAATTGACAAGGAAACAGCCATACAAGTAGCTTTTACCTACCAGGCTCTTAACATATTCAACAGGAGCAGCTGTTGGAGAAGCAGAATAAGGTTTATTATTTTCCCAAGACTGGAGTGAAAACTCAGCTTTGTCACTTAACTCCACATTGCCTTGGGCTAGCTGTTAATCTTTCGGAGCTGTGCCATTCTCATTTTCCCCCTCTATAAAATCAGCGTGTCAGTGCTTGTTCTTGTTATTTATTCCACAGAGTCTGGGTTCTTCCAGTGAACCCAGTGCTGTGCTCCACACTGAGGATACAAGAGGGGGCCATGTGCTCTGTACCTGCTCGCAGGGAATTTATTTCCCAGCGGGGAAGTGAAACGCTGCATATGTATTATAGGAGTGAACATGGTGAGGGACAGCAGCACATGGCACAAATAGGAAGCAGGGTGCTGCAGCTTATTCTAGAGAGTCAGAGGCATTCTCCCCAAGGAAACACTCTTTGGGGACAATTGCATGGCTTTTAGTTATTGGGATATTAGGAAGATCCTAGGCCTAGGGAAGAGCATGTGCGAAAAGATGGGGTGGAAGGGGGGAGAAGAGGAAGGTGAATGCTGTTTACATCCCAGGGTTGTGAGGAAATTAAAGGAAAAATTACGTTTGCCAAGGACCATCAGGATCTCTACAGAGGCATAAAAGAGCCCCTAGGAGGGGCTGGCGCTGTGGCACAGTGGGTTAAAGCCCTGGCCTGAAGTGCTGGATTTCCCATATGGGTGCTGGTTCTAGACCTGGCTGCTCCTTTTCTGATCCAGCTCTCTGCTATGGCCTGGGATAGCAGTAAAAGATGGCGCAAGTCCTTGGGCCCCTGCACCCTCGTGAGAGACCCGGAGGAAGCTCCTGGCTTTGGATCAATGCAGCTCCACCGCTGTGGCCATCTGGGGAGTGAACCAGCAGATGGAAGAGACCTCTCTCTCTGTCTCTACTTCTCTAACTCTGTCTTTCAAATAAATAAAATAAATCTTTTTTTTTTTTTTAAAAAAAGAGCCCCCAGGAGACCCCCTTAATTCCAATGCACATGCATTTGGAGGGGCGTGGGACCTTTATTCTACCAAGGGCTATTTGGATATTTATAACATCATTCACAGGCTATACAAAATTATCAACTTAAAAATTAGTCAGCTATAGATTTATTGAATTTCGAGCCCTATCTGCAGTTGCCTTGCAGAATGAAACTATTTCATGGGCCTTACAACTCTTCCCCACTCCTGCCTGATGCCGCTAAATTATAGTGAGATTCATTTCTGGGTGAAGGTGCATTGGAAGTCAGAATGGTAACTCACAGCAGGATGAAAACTCCTGTCCTTGCCTGTCTTTGACTTCCTGGTCTGAAGAGGGCAGTCTAGAGTACATGAGTCAAAGCATCAGCTGTCTTAGCAGTTGATGATTCCTTTCTCTTATTCAATGACCAGGGTTCCAATCCCGACACACTGCTCCAGCTGTCTGCTCAGGCACACCCACTAAGTTGGGGAGTGGTCATTATTCTCTACTTTTGATTGTATTAGACCCAGAGTTCAGCCTTCTAGTGCCCTTTGCTGCTTTTCTCTGGTTCTGGTGGATGAATGTAAGTTATACACAAACTCCTGAGCATCAGTCTTAACAAGGGAAAAATGAGCTCACCTTTTCTCAGAGCCTTGCAGAATTACAGGTCACACTTCCTGGATATTACACAAGAGATATTGTTTTCTGATTCTGTGATGTCTAAGAAAGGCTGCAAGTATTTAGAGCATACAATGACAAATATTTTCCATTTTTTATAAATGTCCATATGGTAAATATTTTACAAGTCACAACCAAATATTCTTTATTTGCCTATTATAATTCTTTAGAAATGAAAAGTCTTCTTGAGCTCAGCTGTACAGAAGCTTGTCACAGGCTGGATTTGCTTGTGGGCTGCAGTTTGCCACCCTGACATCTAAAGATGGACCAAAGCCAGGTCACCCAACCTGATGAGTTAGCTGCCTCTTTCCCCGCTCCCTTTAGAATTAATAATCATCAAAAAAAAACAATATGCCTTGCTGACTCCATTAATTTTTCAGTTTTACCTAGGATAATGGGTTCCTATCTGAGATTTTTGCTTATACTTCACTTGAAAGTTAATAAATTATGCTGCCATAGTTTCATGAATGATGGTAGAATTCACAGGACTCCTGGCTTAGGGAGGAAGGACAATTTATTATTCATTGCAAAAGCAATAGCCAAGTATATGCTTTTGTGCTGGTTCTTCAAGTGCCAACTCCCACAAGTGACGTAGACAGCCTGGTGATGCTGCCTATGTAGTAGGCTGAGTTGCAGGAGAGGAGCCCTGAGGTTATAGAATGGAATTTTTTATTTTATTTTTATTTATTTGAGAGGCTCGGCTACAGAGAGAGGGAGACAGAAGGAAATGTCTTCCATCCTTTGGTTAACTCCCCAAATGACCACAGCAGCTGGCACCTGGCCAATCCAAAGCCAGGAGCCAGGAGCTTCCTCTAGGTCTCCCATGTGCGTGCAGGGGCCCAAGCACTTGGATCACCTTCCACTGCTTTCTCAAGCCATAAAAGAGAGCTATATAGGAAGATGAACAGCAGGGACCTGAACCAGTGCCCATAGAGGATGCCAGCACTGTAGGCGGAGGTTTAGCCTACCACACCACAGCACTGAACACAGGACTGGAATTTTTTATAATGGACAGTAACCATGCTTGTCATTTGTTATAGAGAGAGAACTTACAGCATCCCAGGCTATAAGAAAATTATTCTTTTCTTTGGAAGAACATACTATCTCTGTCTTCTTAGACTGTTTGCAAACATCCTTGAAAATACAGTCCAGAGCTGGCTCCGTGGCTCATTTGGTTAATCCTCTGCCTGCGGTGCCAGCATCTCATATGAGCGCCAGATTCTGTTCTGGTTGCTCCCCTTCCAGTCCAGCTCTCTGCTGTGGCCCAGGAGGGCAGTGGAGGATGGCCCAAGTGTTTGGGCACCTGCACCCGCATGGGAGACCAGGAGGAAGCACCTGGCTTCTGGCTTCAGATTGGCGTAGCTCCGGCTATAGTGGCCATTTAGAGAGTGAACCAACGGAAGGAAGACCTTTCTCTCTGTCTCTCTCTCTCTCACTGTCTAACTCTATTTGTCAAATAATAAAAAAAAGAAAGAGAATGCAGTCCAGAAAATAAGAGTAGTTAGGGCCTCAGTCAAATGACATGTAGAAACACAACACATGGGGAGTTGTCTTTTAACGGACAACTAGTATGTGACAGTCTATGAACAGTGAGGAAAGGAAATATCACATAGGTAATTTCTAGTAGAAACTGTCTTTTCCTAGAGTCCTATATTCATTAGTCATCTAGAGACAAATTTAAAATGCAATGTTCAGTTATATGACAACTGAACACTTTGATATAGGCATTTTGCCAAGGGCAAGGAAAGGGAACAAAAACAACAAAAATAATGGCCATTTCGGGGAATTTTCAGGACATTTCAAATTTAAAGTGGAATCATAATTACTCTCTAAAGAAAAGTTAATGATCACTTCCTTCAACAAACAGCCTGTTTTCCCTTCATTGTGCTCCATGTGATATGCAATTTAGTAGGATTCAAACCAGAAATCAGTAGGAGAGGCTTGAATGTGGTCGTGATTTATGGGGCAAGTGCACAGGGGAGAGCCAGACGTGAATACAGTAGGCTTAATGAGAGATACTAGGGGATGTCCATGGCTGGATCAAGAACAGAAGTAAAGAATTAGTGATGAGGAGACCAAATGCAGCTCATTACACTAAGGTGGTCCAAAATAATACTGCTAAAGTAATTTGTGTTAATGACTCTGGTCCAGATAATTTTTCCTTTTCTGTTTTCTTCTAAAAGTGTTGTTGAGTTCATTCCCTAGTTTCCTAGTATAGTTTTCCTAGTAACTCTTGTAATGAAAATTAAAGTGTTGGTTGAAGCATTGAGAATTAAGGATGTTTTCCTCTTGGTCACTTTTCTATTTCAATAATATTTCTTTTTTTTTATAACGCTTTTATTTAAAGAATATAAATTTCCAAAATACAGCTTATAGATTACAATGGCTTCCCCCCCCATAATTCCCTCCCACCCGCAACCCTCCCCTTTCCCACTCCCTCTCCCCTTGCTTCACATCAAGATTCATTTTCAATTCTCTTTATATACAGAAGATCAGTTTAGTATATATTAAGTAAAGATTGCAACAGTTTGCCCTCACATGGCAACACAAAGTGAAAAATACTGTTGGAGTACTAGCTATAGTATTAATTCACAATGTATAGCACATTAAGGACAGAGATCCTACATGATATATTTTTTAATTGATTAATTTTCTATGCAATTTCCAATTTAACACCAAGATTTTTTTTTTCATTTTTAATTATCTACATACAGAAGATTGATTCAGTATATACTAAGTAAAGATTTCATCAGTTTGCACCCACACAGAAACATAAAGTGTAAAATACTGTTTCAGTGCTAGTTATAGCATTACTTCACATTGGACAACACATTAAGGACAGATCCCACATGAGACGTAAGTACACAGTGACTCCTGAAGTTGATTTAACAATTTGACACTCTTGTTTATGGCATCAGTAATCTCCCTAGGCTCTAGTCATGAGTTGCCAAGGCTATGGAAGCCTTTAGGGTTCGCCGACTTCAATCTTATTCTGACAGGGTCATAGTCAAAGTGGAAGTTCTCTCCTCCCTTCAGAGAGAGGTACCTCCTTCTTTGATGGCCCCATTCGTTCCACTGGGATCTCACTCACAGAGATCTTTCATTTAGGTCTTCTTTTTTTTCCAGAGTGTCTTGGCTTTCCATGCCTAGAATATTCTCATGGACTCTTGAGCTAGATCTGAATGCCTTAAGGGCTGATTCTGAGGCCAGAGTGCTATTTAGGACCTCTGCCATTCTATGAGTCTGCTGTGTATCCCGCTTCCCATGTTGGATCATTCTCTCCCTTTTTCATTCTATCAGTTAGTATTAGCAGACACTAGTCTTGTTTGTGTGATCCCTTTGACTCTTAGACCTATCAGTGTGATCAATTGTGAACTGAAATTGATCACTTGGACTAGTGAGATGGCCGTGGTACATGCCATCTTGATGGGATTGTATTGGAATTCCCTGGCACATTTCTAACTCCATCATTTGGGGCACGACTGATTGAGCATTTCCCAAATTGTACATCTTCATTTCTTGAGTCATCGTCATTATTGACTCAACACTTCTGAGACTTCAATTTTCTAAATCCTCACTTGCAAATACATTTGACAAACAAAAAAATAGAATAGCATACAACTTAAACTTATGGAGGAAGACTTATATTTTAAATCAAAGTAATTATTAATGGAACAAAATAAAATTATTTCTCCAATAATCAATTTTTGTACTCAAACTTAGAATAAATAGTGACTATAAAAATGTTAAGTAGAAATATATTTACTATTAAATATGACATAAATTATCTTCTTTCCTCTATTCATGGAGGAATTTGTTTAATTGGAATAACCCAAAGTGGAAAGGCAGGAGTGTTTGCAGTGTAGATTCTAGAACTAAGACAGCTACCTTGACATCCTGGTCCTAAATCACACTAGCTTTTTAAAATTTTTGATTCTTATTTATTTGTTTGTCTGAAAGAGAGACATATATATAAAGAAAAACAGATATCCCATGTGCTTGTTTACTCTCCAAGTCCCCACAACATCTAGGGCTGTACCAGATGAAGTCAAGAGTTGGCAGTTCAATCTAGTTTCTAATGTACATGAGTAGCAGAGATCTAATTACTTAAATCATCATCTACCACATCCCAGAGTACACAAAAGCAGAAAATATGATTGGGAGTGGACTCAGGACTCCAACCCAGTCACTCCAATATGGATTGTGGGCATCCCAAGTGTCATCTTAACAACTACACCAAATGTCCAACCTACCTACTGGTTTTGAGATCAGGTTAAGTTATCTGTTCCCCATAAAGTTATTGGAATGATGACTAAATGGTTATAAAGTGTTGGCAACATTGGCTTATGCATGGAAACTGCTGAAAATTTTGAAATATTTTATTACTATTTTATTACATGCACCAACAATCACAATATAATATTAAATTGAAAAGCAGGAAATAGAATGGTTATAGATCAATTACTCCCTAAACTTCAACGCCCTGGGTGATGTTATCTTCCAGAGAAAAGGCATACTACCCTTGAGCAGACAGCTAAATTAGAGCAGATTATATCATTGCAATCAGGTACTTGGCTAATTTGACTCTGGGCTACAGACTTTTTAACTGCCAGTTATGCTAACCTTGAATTTTAGTTCTTTAGATTCCCAACAAAGAGTCAGAGGTGTTTTTTACCATCAGTCCTCCGAAGCATAACTTAAGCTTCTGAGTGTGTGTGTGTGTGTAATTTCAATTAAGCATGGCTTTTCAGCTTCTTGTCCCAAACAGCTTAAATGTCTTGGTCTTTGCAGCTGACACTTACATAAATCACACTGGCATGCCTGCAAATCGACCCATCCTCTATTGATTCACTTTTGTCTAGGATGCAGAACTGACTCAGGACTCCGGTAGAGGATAACCTGTTTTCTTGGAATACTTCTGTTTCCAGTGCTGTCCAAGGAAATTATCTGCAGTGATAAAAACATGTTGGATAATGTTAACCAATCAGATAGCTGCTAGCCACTTGGCTACTTAAAATGTGATTGGGGCAATTGAGAAAAAGAATTTTTAATGTTATTTAGTAATAATTAATTTTAGTGTTATTTTATTAGTTTATTTGAAAGAGTGACAAAGAAAAAGGGAGAGACAGACATGGAGACACACATACACAAAGATTTTCCATCATCTGGTTCTACTGCCCAGATGCTCAGAACAGCTGGGGCTGGGCTGGGTCAAAACCAAGAGCCAGGAACTCCATCTAGGTCTTCCATGTGAGTGACAGTAACCTAAATATTTGGGGCATCATCTGCTGCTTCTGAGAGATATTATCAGGACAAAGAGACAAAACTCGATCCCAGATACTCCAATATGGGATGCAGGTTCGCAAGTGGTAGCTTAACTTGCAATTCCATGATGTTCGCCTCAGTTCTAATTAATTTAAACATCCAATTGGATAGCACAGCTCTGCAACATTTAGGCATAGGCATCTGGAAAAAATATAATAGACGTGGACTGGATCACTTGAGGATTGATTATCGCTTCTCAAGATCATCTAGATGTGGCAAATCCCCTTGCCTTAGAAAGGACTTAATAAGGAACTGTTACTTTTAACAAAGTGGATACCTCATGCCCATCACAACAAAAGAGACATATATATTTCAGAAGTTGTGCTGTCCCCATGTCCAGGGCCTTCCCTTTAATGTACCTTCTAGTTGATGTGTTACAAGGTACCCTTAGAAATCACAATCCAATGATTGGGGCATTTTGCACAGTGGTTACATCTACATTTACATCTCATATGGGTGTGTTTGGGTTTGGTCCCAGCTCCACTTTTGATTCCAGCTTCTAGCTAATGTGCACCCTGGAAGGCAGCAAGCGATGGTTCAAAATAGTTGGATCTTTGACACACACATGAGAGACCCAGATTGAGTTCCTGGCTCCTGGTTTCTGCCTGGCACAGCCCAGCGTATTGGGGGAATTTAGGGAGTGAACTAGTAGATGTAAGATTTCTGCATCTCTGCCTTTCATATGAATTAAACCAATAAACGTTACAAATAAGAAATCACAAAACAAATAAATGACCATTTAAAAAAGTCACCATCCAATGTTATTAAACCTCATTGCCATTATTTTTGATTTATCAATAGAACTAAGACTTTCATGAGACCCAAGTACTTTTTTTTCTATTTATTTATTTGACAGGTAGAGTTATAGACACACACACACACACACACACACAGAGAGAGAGAGAGAGAGAGAGAGAGAGAGAGAGAGAAAGTCTTCCTTACATTGGTTCACTCCCCAAATGGCTGCTATGGCCAGCACTGGGCCAATCTGAAGCCAGGAGCCAGGTGCTTCCTCCTGGTCTCCCATTTGAGTGCAGGTGCCCAAGCACTTGGGCCATCCTCCACTGCCCTCCTGGGCCACAGCAGAGAGCTGGACTGGAAGAGGAGCAACCAGGACTAGAACTTGGAACCCATATGGGATGCCAGTGTCGCAGGCAGAGGATTAATCCAGTGAGCCACGGTGCTGGCCTCGAAACCCCAGTATTATTAAACAAGTAAAATATGGATGTAGGATTTATAGTCATAACCAACTACATGTACCATTTTCAGATCATCCCTGAGGACCCTGTAGGACCATTTGAAAACCACAATTGCAAAAGATTGCTCTGACTCTACGTGAGTAGATTGGAGCCCAGAGAAATGAAGTAATGACTATAAGGTGTGTGGCTGCTAAAACAAGTAAGATGAGCACTCGAGTTGCTTATCTTTAAGTGCAGTGTTTTCCATGATGTTGCTTCTGCAAGCTTTGATAACTTCATTCATCCTTTTAGTGGTTTCAAAACAAGAGTAGCCTGTACCTTTATAAGGTAGCAGGTCATCCGAGTCCTGTTGGGAGTTGTTCACTATTGTCTGCTGTGCCTTCTCTAATTTCCTAACCCCTGCTGAAAGTTCCCCAAATTAGGAATGGAGACATCCATTCCTGTTATAGCCACATTACATTTGGAACAATGTAAATAGGCTACGGTCAATATCCTTTTGAAAGATTATTCTGGCTACAAGTTACTTTATTGAAAACCCACTGAATACCTAACAGTGCTCTGGTACCTTGGGAAAATACAAACTATGGAAAATAGTTTCTTCACTTAGGAAATGTTGGGTTTAGTTGGAGAAATAAGATAGCACAGGAAAATAACTGCAATACTTTTAAATGAGCCTCATATTAACCTACATCAGAACCATTTCACAGACACTAACAATCCAAATCCCTGAATCTCATATACAGATTCAGATTAAGAAATACTGAGTATTCATCATTTATTATAATACCTCAGTTGGTTGTGTGTACTTATAATCCTAAAACTGAAAAACACAGTTAGTAATCTATCTATAATAGTCTTGAATATTGAGGCCCATGGCAAAATTAGAAAACCTTGATCTAAAAGAGAGGACTTGGGCTGCATTGTGCTGCATTATGGCTGAGAAGTGAAGCAGAGTTAGGGATCTACCCCTGTTTGAAGTCACTTTGCCAACTGCAGGCATCAGTGACACTGATGCCCCAGGTAGAGCACACTGCACCCTGGTGGAGGACGATGACCCGTGCTTCTGTGTTCCTGACCACCTTGCACTCTGGATAGCCTGGCCATTGGCTCAAGGAGATAGAGTTGCAGAAGAAGGCTGTACTTCTGGACAACCACTGTGGAGGAAGGCAGAGGATAAGTCAATGAAAAGGCAAATCTGTCAGCCACTGTATTAGGTGTCAATTTTTACATAGTAAAGCATCTCAAAACTCAAAGCAGTAAGTATTTATTATTTCACACAGAATCTGGGGCAGTAGTTCTGGCCTTGGGTATCTGTGAGGTTGCAGTCAAGATGTTGATCTGGGTGACAGGAATCTGAAGGCCTGGTTGCTAACTGGAGATCAGTTCCTCAGCATGTGGGCCTTCCCTGGTACTATTCAGGACATGCCATCTGGCTTCTACAGAGCGAGTAACAAAGGTGTACCAAGTGGAAGCCATGGTGACTTTTATAATCTCATCTCTGAAGTGATGAATAACATTATTCTGCAATATTGATGAGATTATACAAAGTTGTGAATAAAAGGAGGTATAAGTCAGAGTAAGAAACATGTTCAATCATATCACATGTTATATATCAGAACAGAATAACCTGAGAGTCTTACTTCCTCCAGAATATTGCTCTTTGCAAAGATGTTTAGAGATCAGGTGATGCTAAGAGCATCTAAGGCAAAGTTACTGCCTTAATGCTCAGTTGCTCAGATAGGAAAGCATATAAGAAATCTTTAACAAATTCGTGGAAGATGCATATTATGAAGAAAAACCATGCAGATTTTAATATTTGTCACAAATTAAGCTTATCTTTCAACTGCATTTTCCATAAACATTTTGACATACCCTTGTATATTATTTTCCCCTAAATAGGTTCATGTGACCACCTTCTTGCTACTTCCTTGAGGGGAGAATTGTCAGGAGTAAAGTAGATATCTGTATGAAGATTTTTTGTTAGTGATCTCTTTGATTGTCTGGATAGAATGCGAAGACTCTGAAAGTCTTCCTCCTTCCAGGCAGGCTCTAATTTATGTCACATCCACTCTTCTAAGGAGATTTGGCAAAACCATGTGATGCTAAAGCCTTGATTGGGTTGTGGATGGCGACCCTTCTCCCACCTTCTCAGAATGCGACTTTTCTTCTTGTCTCACCGTGATGGTTATCCTCTGCTTGCCTTCTTCTGCTACCTATGCATTTTAGCCGTTCATCGAACGACAGGCTGCCTTACTGAATCACTTACGTTTGGATTTGGCTAGTGAAGGTGACTGATAGGTGAATACTGTTCCCTGTGGACTTCTGGTTTAGTGCGATCCCTGTTAATATCTGTGGCCCTCCATGACTTCAGCTCCTGCAGAATGGCTCCTTCATTTGCACCATTTCTTCCTCTTCTTCCTTCAATATTCAGGATATAACAGCTTCTAATGACATCAGTCTGTACATACTTCAACATGCCTTATTTATCCCCTTAATTTTATTCCCATGTTCATTTAAAGTGGTGTCACTATTGAGCACTCATGACTTCTTATCAAGATCCTGATGGAGAGATCATCACAGGGTAATTTTCTAGTGTTACATCCTGACCTTATATCAACATATAACAGCTTTCATCCAGTTCATTATTATTCTCCTCTAATGTGAAAATAGTACCCACCTTCCTACTTCTGCCAGGACTCTGGATCACAGACCCACCTGCTCTTTCAAGCATCTTATCTATTTTTTTCTTTTTCTTGTTTTTTTTTTCTTTCAACTTTTATTTAATAAATATAAATTTCCAAAGTGAAACTTTTGAATTATTGTGGCTTTTCTCCCCATTACCTCCCTCCCACCCACAACCATCCCATCTCCCACTCCCTCTCTCATCCCAATCACATCAAGATTCATTTTCAATTATCTTTATATACAGATCAATTTAGTATATACTAAGTAAAGATTTCAACAGACTGCACCCACAAAGACACACAAAGTATAGAGTACTGTTTGAGTAGTAGTTTTACTGTTAATTCGCATAGTAAGACACATTAAGGACAGAGATCCTACATGGGGAGCAGGTGCACAGTGACTCCAGTTGTTGTTTGATAATTGACACTCTTATTTATGATGTCAGTAATGACCCTAGGCTCTTGTCATGAGCTGCCAAGGCTATGGAAGCCTCTTGAGTTTACCAACTCCGATCTTATTTAGACAAGGCCATATTCAAAGTAGAAGTTCTCTCCTTCCTTCAGAGAAAGGTACCTCCTTCTTTGGTGGCCTGTTCTTTCCACTGGGATCTCACTCACAGAGATCTTTCATTTAGGTCATTTTTTTTTTGCCACAGTGTCTTGGTTTTCCACAAGCATCTTATCCTAACAGTCATGCTTTGCCTCTGCTGGTTCTTCAACTCTTTATTTGACTCAGTTTGTCAATATACTCAATGTACCCAAATCTCTCCCACAGGAAAAAAAAAAAAAACTAAAACAAAAAAATTTATCTTCTTCTACTCTATGATCCCTATCCACTCTTCTTCCCCTGTAGAGAGATTTCTTCAATCTATGTTTATTTTACTGTCTCTAAGTCCTAATCTCCAATTCTCTGTTTGTGAAGTGTGGCTTCTGCACCCACCACTCCCCACAACTTCTTTTGACAAAGTTACCAATCACTTCCATGTCCCTGTGCTCAATGAATAATTATTTTCATCGTGACTTTGCTTGCAGAAAGTGATCATTTTCTCTTATCTGAAATCCTTTCTTTTCTGGGCTTCCAAAACCTCACACTTTTCTGATTTTCTTCTTGTTTCTCTGGGCATTCCTTTTTAGATTTTTTTTTTTCTTCCTTTTTGTATTGATTCATTCCTTCAATGTTGATGATTTTTTTATTTCTTTGACATCTTTTCCAACAGTAAATAACCTCATTAAACATCAAACCAGTGCAAAGTCCTTGGAATCATTGTTTATTTCCTCCCTCCAATTAGTTATCAAGTCCCATGGACTCCAGCCCCCCTCTCCTGATGAATCTGCTGTGTTAATCTTGTCACTCTTCCCTGCAGAGTCTTCCCTTACTGTACTGGACTAATTCTAGCTGCTCCAGCCTTTGTCTCCTTCTCCTTTGCTTAGAGAACTTCATTCCTTCTTCTTCTTTTTTTTTTTTTTTTGACAGGCAGAGTGGACAGTGAGAGAGAGAGACAGAGAGAAAGGTCTTCCTTTGCTGTTGGTTCACCCTCCAATGGCCGCCGCGGTTGGCGCGCTGCGGCCGGCGAACCGCGCTCATCCGATGGCAGGAGCCAGGTGCCAGGTGTTTTTTCCTGGTCTCCCTTGGGGTGCAGGGCCCAAGCACTTGGGCCATCCTCCACTGCACTCCTGGGCCACAGCAGAGGGCTGGCCTGGAAGAGGGGCAACCGGGACAGAATCCGGTGCCCCGACCAGGACTAGAACCCGGTGTGCCGGCGCCGCAAGGCAGAGGATTAGCCTGTTGAGCCATGGCGCCGGCCGAGAACTTCATTCCTTCTATCTGGAGAACTGTGTCTTGGGTCTATCCCCTTTAACTATGTAAGATATATATATAGATAGATATCTATATATATCTCTATATATATATTATAAAAGTCTATGTTTTATCTATATATACATATATAGATAAAGTTTTTGTCAGTTTACACTATAAAAGTCATTTCGTCTAGGAGTCTCTTCAGGGTGGATTAAACCAGCTCAAGATGCTCCTCCCGGCTGGCGCTGCGGCTCAATAAGCTAATCCTCTTCCTGCAGCACCATATGCTCATGTCACCCCAGCGTGTTTTAATACTAGCCATGCACAGGACCTGTGATGGGAAAAGACAGGTGGAAAGCAGCATGCAGCCAGGTGGGGCTGGCTCCAGGATCTAAGTGGCTGGGGAGCAGGGAGAAAGAAGCCGGTGCCGCAGCTCAATAGGCTAATCCTCCACCTTGTGGCACCGGCACACAGGGTTCTAGTCCCGGTCAGGGCACCGGATTCTGTCATGGTTGCTCCTTTTCCAGGCCAGCTCTCTGCTATGGCCCAGGAGTGCAGTGGAGGATGGCCCAAGTGCTTGGGCCCTGCACCCCATGGGAGACCAGGAGAAGCACCTGGCTCCTGGCTTCAGATCGGCGCGATGCACAGGCCGCAACACACTAGCCGCGGTGGCCATTGGAGGGTGAACCAATGGCAAAAGGAAGACCTTTCTCTCTGTCTCTCTCTCTCACTGTCCACTCTGCCTGTCAAAAAATAAAAATAAAATAAAAAGGTGCTCCTCCCCCTACTGTCTACACCCTAGGTCTTCTCCTCTGCCTACTAAAATTTAATGTTTATAATTATTTGATGATCCATCCTCTGCTCTAGATATCTAGGATTCCACACGTGCACAATGACCACAACTCCAATTCTAAGTTTGGGCTCATATAATATGTATATTTGATATGTAGTCTGAAACACCCTCTATTTGAAGTCAAGACTGTCCTGGTATTGGCATTTGGTGCAGCAGTTAAGATGTTACTTCGGTTTTTGTTGTTTGTTTTATTTGAAAGATAAAGTTACAGAAAGAGAGAGAGGAGAAGAGACACAGAGAGGAAGATCTTCCATCCTCTGGTTCACTCCCCAAATGGCCTCAGCAGCTGGAGCTGAGCTGATCTGAAGCCAGGAACCAGGAGATTCCTCTGGCTGTCTCACATGGGTACAGGTGCTCAAGCAGTTGGGCTTCTGCTGCATTCCCACGTGAATTAGTAGGGAGCTGGATTGGAAGTGGATTAGCTCAGACTCACTAGATCTGGCACCCATATGGGATGCTGGCACTTCAGGCTGTGGCTTAACCTGATGTGCCACAGACATCAACATCTTAGATTAGGGTGTCTGGGTTGGAGTCCCAGCTCCCCTCCCAATTCCAGCTTCCTGCTAATGCCTGCTATAGAAGGCTCAAGTACTTGGGTCTCCACTCCCCACATGGAAGACCTGGATTCAGTTCCTGGTTCTCTGCTTCAGCCTGGTCTAGCCCCAGCTGTGGCAGGCATATGGGGAATGAAACAACAGATGGTAAGTCTCTATCTCTCTTTTTCTGTCTCTCTTTTAAGTAAGTAAGTAAGTAAATATTTAAAACACTATTGTAACTGTTAAGACAAACAAAAGGCTTTTTTTTTAACCAGGAGGGTGTTTTTAAGGACATGGTATGTCTTTGGAGGGCAAGGGCTCACCAAAGCAGCACATGGATCTTTGTTCCTCTCCTCCTATCTCATCACATCCCCACTTGACAAGATTTTCTGACCTTTAATTCCTAGGATAATTAAACCTAAGGTCATAGATGATAGAACACAGAAAAGCCAAATTCACTGATGACTGGGCCACTGTGGCACCAGTTCATCCCATTCCCATACACCTGCTCAGTCTTCTTTGTTTCTTAAACATTTATTTACTTATTTGAGTGTAAGTTACAGAGAGATGAGAGAGAGAGAGAGAGAGAGAGAGAGAGAGAGAGAGAGAGATTCTTTCTTCACTGGTTCACTCCCCAGATGGCTGCAATGACCAGAGCTGGGCTGGACCAAAGCCAAGAGCTAGGAACTTCATCCGTGTCTCCCAAGTGGATGACAGCAGCCTGAATTATTGGGCTATTTTCTTCTGCTTTTCCCAGGTTATTAGCAGGGAGCTGGATCAAAAGTGGAACTCCAGAACACAAGCTGGCACCCATATGGGATGCTGGCATTGCAGGCAGTGCTTTACCTGCTTGGCCACCACATCAGCCCTCAGCGTTCACTTCTGCAGCTAAGCATCCTCCTTCTCAAGCTCCTCCGAGCCTTCTTATCTCTTAAGTCTGCAGGTGTATTCTCCTGAGTCACTGATCCCTTCACTCCCCTCACTTTCTGTTGCTGGTTCTTTCCATGCCCATTCCTATTTGGAGTGAAGATGATGCTGTAGCCTTTATGTTTAGCCAATAGTAGTTGTGGGAGTATCAGACCAGTGGCCCACTTATCTAGTAAAGATTTTTAGTTGAGCTGCCACAGGCACCAAAATGTATCCCTAAACAAATTCAACATTGGCCTTGCATTCTCTTTTTTCCCCCAAGGAAACCTTTTATTTAATGAGTACAAATTTCATAATTGCAACATTAGGAATATAGTGATTCTTCCCACCAGACCCACCCTCCCACCCCGTCTTCTTCTCCTTTTCCCTCTCCCATTTCCCAATCCCATTCTCCATTAAGAAAAAAAAACCTGTTCCTCAATAGTCAAGACAAAGGCTGTTCAAGTCATTGCTTCTTCAAAGTGTCAATTTCAGTTCTATAGATTTCCTTTTAGGTGCTCTATTAGTTACCACAGATCTGGGAGAGCATATGATATTTGTCCCATTTGGAATAGCTAATTTCATTAAGCATTCTGCTTCCTCTTATGAGAGCCATTGAAAAAGTTCCAGGAAAATGGACTGAAAAGCTTTCACCATTTGGGGAATCAACCAGTGAATGAAGAATGAAAGACCTCTCTCTCTTTCTCTCACTCTCTTGCTCTCCCTAATTCTCCCTTTTCAATAAGATAAATAAATCTTTTTTAAAAATTTGATTTTCCCAGTAGGGGACCAAATAATAGTAATAACATTGTTAGTGAGGTGTGACCAGGTTCTAGCAGTTTCTAAGTCTATGGGTACTATTATGAATTCTCATAAACATGGGGAAGCTGAGGCAAAGAGAATGGTTGAGGACCTTGGTAGGTATGGCAGAGCAAATGAGCAGGTAATAGTGATGTGAGCATAGGTTGCAGGCCTATGGAGTTCTGTCTTTAACTCCCAGTGCTGTATGAGGACAGTAGCTCCCATGAAAATGGACTTCTAAGCAATGCGAGTAGTGATAAATGGATGGTAGGAGATAATGTATCATAGTTTTGTGAGGGGCGATGAGAAGAACTTTTTCTCAATTCCATGGCACAGTATTCCCCATTCATTCTGCATGGGGCTTCATCAGCATGCAACATGGAAAGGCAAGAGAAGGGAACACATCCATAAAAAAATAAGATAAAGACAACTTAAAGCAAAGCCTGTTCAATCAGCTGCAGCTGCCATTAATTTCAATAAATAGCCATTCTGTTCGTTGACAGGCAGGTCATGAATCTTGGAGAGAAATGGATCACTTCAAAGAATCTGGGACTCTGGAGGCTGCTGAGTGATGCAGGTTTTCAGTACTCATGTTTGATATTAATTTTAATTTGCTGAGCATACCCTGGATAATTTTGTGAATCTATGGGATTTAGTTTACAGGTTGCCTGTCCTTTTAGGGAGTCGAAAAATGTGGCAACAGAGTTGATTACAGTATGCATTCATTATGAATATCCTGGCAGATAACTGCTCACTCCTCATGACTCCAAGCATCTGACTATCTTATCTTATAAGCAGTGTTGCTTCTGGTTCAGGTTAGACTGTATGGATGGTTTTTATTAGCCGAGAATAGTCAGTCTACACAAAGCCTGGAAGGAAAGGATACCCATTTCTTTCCAACTTTGATATTAAAGCCATTGCTCAGGATTAAATATACATTTAGTTATTTCACTAACAATGTTTACCTTTGAGTTCAAGTAAGCTGTAAGCGTACAGGAAAAACAAATTCAGTTTTTCTGACTATGTTCTCATAACACACTCCATATTGCTGCCACCAGCTGTGAGTGGGTTTTCCCCAACCATCAAGCAACTTGCTGGTAGAGTGTCCGGCAGACACAGCTGGGTGTCCTCTGATTTAATTCAATTCTGACACATCCATCTGGAGAGCATGAAGCCTCACAGGTTGAGGGGTCAGTCCCACAAGATTGTCCCCAACTCCAAACCAGGTTGTGGAATGTAGTTCTGACAGACTGGCTATACATTGGGGTTCCCATAACTCTATCCTTAGATCTGATTAATTTGCTAGAGTGGCTTATAGAGCTCAGAAAAACAGCTTACTTGTGGTTACTGGTTTATTGTAAAGGACAGTTCAGTGGCTACCAATGAACAGCCTACATAAGGCAAGGCATGTGGGGGCTCCATGCCCCCTCCAGGCACACTACCCTCCAGGAATCTCCACGTGTTCAGCTGTCCAGAAGATCACCCAAACCCTGTCTGTATTTTTTTTTTTTGACAGGCAGAGTGGACAGTGAGAGAGAGAGAGAGAGAGAGAGAGAGGTATTCCTTTACCGTTGGTTCACCCTCCAATGGCTGCTGCGGCCGGCGCGCCACACTGATCTGAAGCCAGGAGCCAGGTGCTTCTCCTGGTCTCCCATGGGGTGCAGGGCCCAAGCACTTGGGACATCCTCCACTGCACTCCCGGGCCACAGCAGAGAGCTGGCCTGGAAGAGGGGCAACCGGGACACAATCCTGCACCCCGACTGGGACTAGTACCTGGTGTGCCGGCGCCACAAGGCAGAGGATTTGCCTACTGAGGCATGGCGCCGGCCCCTGTCTGTATTTTTTAACACTCCTGCTGGGATCTGAGGCAACATTCTAAAGCCATATTGAGTTTTCTACAGTGAAATGTATAATTATTCTAATAAAGTGGAGTTTGCACTAAATGCAATATTAAAAATATTTTTGGTTGCAGAGATTTTGGGGTATTATGCTTGTGGATGAGGGGTTTGAGATCTGTACAACGTATTGCAATGTAATGCAAGAATACAAGAGAGAAGCAAATTGCTTTGGGGCAGTGTGTGTTTGGGGTTGGGGTGGGAGGGTGGTGCCAATATTGGATGTGAAAAAAGGCTTCTCGAGAGGAAAAGGCTTCCCAAGCCCAAAGCTAAGTCGAATTTGGCCAGTTACAGGGATGCGGTTTTCACAGGGTGGAGAAAGATGTTCCTAGCAGAAGTGGCGTGGCATACTAAGCATGTGTTGTGTAAGGTATTATGGACAGCAACAGCACAATGTATCCATGAAACTTCTGAGTGATGTGCAGAAGGAAAAGATGGTGGTGGGGGGTGGGGGGTGGGGGGTGAAGAGATGAGACTACATCCAGCCCAGCTGCGGAAATCAGGGGTGATAAGTGCTGGGCCTCCTTTCTAAGTGAAGTTTTTCCGATTTGGACTTGCTTCATTCTTCAGTAACTGATCATAGTGACTTTTCTGAGTTGCCAACAGGTTTTCTGAGTGGCCTGCAGGTTGGCTTTGCCATAAGTTAGATCATCGCCTCCCCTTACTATGAACTTACTCCACTTTCTCTGAGACCCCTCCCCACCCCGCACCACACACTTTCCCTCTGCCTTTCTGGTACCTGTGGCCACAGTTTCCCAGCAGGTGCGTTACAACCAGACTCTGAGACATTGACATAACATTGTTATGTCCACGTTCTATGCTGAGAGCTCCAACTTACCCATTGCAGTTAGAATCACCAGTGCATGTGGCTCAGCTCTTGAGTCACCTTTGCGGTTTTACACATAGGGTTAGATGACTTGGTTTTTCCATCTGCCCCGTTCACCTTTAATTATGGCAGGAACTACTTGTATCTACTTGCAAATTTGTCTCCACCTCTAATTCTGCTTTATTTTCAACATTGTTCTGCCACCTTTTGAAGTAAGTAGAATGATAACAGCTGATGCTACTTTTGGTGTTTGAACCTGGGATAATCATAAATTTGCCACTTACTAATGTAATGTTAGGTAAATTATTTAGATTGTCAGATGATGTCTTCTTTTGTACAATGAAAATATCAAAGATGAGAGTCTCATTGAGTTTTGTCCATGTGATGCATGTGAAGTGGCTAAAGTATCCTGGGTGCCTGTAGAAGCAGATGCCCTCTAGAACACAATTGCTCCTCTCATTTATTTGCGTTTATGTTTTGTGGTTGTTGGCGCTCATTGGAATCATAGAATAAAGTTTCATCTAAATGGAACATTCCTTGTGTCAAGCAATTTTGGACAAATTAGTTCTTCAGATAGGAAGCTAGAGCTTAAATGTACTACTCTTCTTGGTCCTTATTCTCCAGAATTTGTACCTACTGGAATGCTAATTTCTAAGTGAGGTTGGCTTCAGCCTAATGGGTGGTGTGGTGCCATAGGAAGTCAGGTAGATGAGGCATGCTTAAGAAGAAAATCCATGTCTGGTTTTTAAAGATTTATTTTATTTATTTGAGAGGCAGAGGTGCATAGAGGAGAGAAAATGAAAAGTAGAGAGAGAGAGATCTTCCATCTGCTGGTTCACTCCCCAAATGGCCATGATGGTTAGGCTAGGCCAGGCCAAAGCAGGAGTCAGGAGTTCATCCTGGTCTCCCACATGGGTTGCAGGGGCCCAAGCACTTGGGCCATCTTCTGCTGCCTTCCCAGGCACATTAGCAGGGAGCTGGATCAGAAGCAGTGCATCAGGGACTTGGCCAGGCACTCTGATAGGGGCATCACAGGTTTCACCTGTTGTGCCACATCGCTAGCCTGAAACCATATCTGTTAAAAGAGATTATCTCATTCATAGATATACTCTCGCAGGGCTGCCCCTTTGCACAATTCCAGGGGATACAACTGTCATCTCAGTTGATGTACATGACAGCCTTTAATTTGGAGAATGCATAGCCTGTGCCACCCTGTGTGCACACCCTGTGCCTGTGTGCCACACACACAGGTTTCTTACCTTTATGCTATTCCCAAGCCTTTGAAAGGGTTTATTTTAGTGTCCCAGACTTGGCTTGGCTGTGCTATAGGCAAGAAAAGGAAAATTCAGGACATTGCATGAGAAAGTCTTCAGAAACTACCTTCTGAGGTAGGTACATGAGTGCAGAGGGAGTTACTGAAAGGAAGTGTTGATGGATCTTGGGGGACAAGGAGCAGGATCATGAGCTCTGGCTTTATTTCCTTTGGTTGTTAGAAATTTGAGACAAATTGTTATTATTTTTAAAGATTTATTTATTTATATGTTCATTCATTCATTCATTCAAAATGCAGAAATGGTGGGGGGGGCATCTTCTGGTTCACCCCTCAAATGGCCACAACAGACAGAACCGAGATAGGCTGAAACTAGGAGCCAGTAACTCCTTCCAAGTCTCCCACATGGGGGCAGAGACCCAAATAATTGGCATTTACTTGACTGTTTTCTTGGGCACGTTAGTAGGAAACTGGATTGGAAGCGAGGCAGGCAGGACTCAATACAGCACTCTGATATGGGGTGCTGGTGTCACAAGCAGTGGTTTAATCTGCTGTGCGACGATGCTGGCCCCAGATGTACTATTTTTATTCTACTGATGAAAATAATCTACGTAGTTGATGTATTTATCACATTCTTCTTCTACAATTTACATTTTCTATTTTTAAGTTTTTTTTATATATCTCTTTTTTGTTGTAAGTCACTTCAATCCTTCCTGAAACAAATGGTGTATTCTTAAATAAAAGACAGAGATCAAATACCTACCTGACAAATGTGAAGTAGGTTGGTCATTCCAGGGAATACACAGAAATTTCAAGTGAACTGGGTGATATCATATAAACTTTGATTTTTTTTCCCTAAAAGTTGTAATGAATTTTGCTGATTTTTAGACATCCCCATATACTCTCCCCTGAAATCAATGATAAATGTTTGAGAGAAGTTTATCAAGGGCTGGAGAGCCAGCCTTTAGCCACAGAACACAGGAAAGAATGTGTAGTGCCATAAATGTGCATAGAAATAAAAGTCATAATGTATAAGTTAATCTGGATTTGAAGTCCTAAAATGTGCTAAAGAATCAGTTAATCTGCTTGACACATGCAGCCTTGACTTAATGGAGACAATTCAGTGAGAGTGAGCCTGTGAGTTTGAGAAGGGGATGGTGAGTTCATCTTGACACCCACGACTTAGGGGGTGAGGAAAATAGCATTACCAAGAGAAAGGAGCACGTAAACGGTTGAGGGGGATTGGGTGGGCGGATGTTCCTGAGGAAAAGAAGAAAGCCTAGAAAAACTGGGACTAGGAATTACCTGTGAGGAGATTAAAGCCAAAGGAGCCTGAGAATGGAGTCTATTTTAATTAGAACCTTATACCTTTGCGTGAAGAAAGGCTGGAGGGGAGCATAGGAAACCACTGAACCAGCCCATCGTCTACCACACAAGCATATCTTCATGCATTAAAGGAATTTTTGTGAACTGCCATCAGATCAGCGCGGTGCGCCGGCCGCGGCGGCCATTGGAGGGTGAACCAACGGCAAAGGAAGACCTTTCTCTCTGTCTCTCTCTCTCACTGTCCACTCTGCCTGTCAAAAATAAAATAAAATAAAAGGAATTTTTGTGAAAATACATTTCAGGACTAGGTACTGAGCTGCATTTAAGGTATTTGCACAGAGGGAGAAAATCAATGGTTTGTAAAGGATATGAGACTGCAAGGATGATAACAGTGATGATAGTGTGTATTTTAGGGTCTTCCTAAATGTACACATTAAAACAGAAAAATTCAGATACATGGCAAACAAACAAAGAAGAACAAGGAATGCACTTAGAATATAACCAGGTAACTGAGTATCTCTGTGAATCCTGAAACACAAGCAGTTGGAATAAGTAGTCAAAATTCAGAAGACTGCATGACAGGGAAGCAGCAAAGAATTAGAGAGACCAGCAAAGAAGTGAGCCCCTAAAACTAATAGAAAGCTACATGCCACTCTGAATTTAACAGAGGTTTTACATTTTCAACATTTCACAGAAGCAACAGAAGAGGGAGCTCTCTAAAGTTTAAAAAACTTACCAAAAGTCTGTCAGAAAGTGCAAATAAACTAACTTCTCAGAAAAATAAACAAGAGAAAAGAACCAAAGACAAATATCACACAAAACTAACATAAGAAAAAAGATGATGAGGCAGAATAACACCCCTATAGACAAAGAACGTATACCAGGAAGATTTGTTCTAGAGATGGGCAAAAGTTGTGATTTACTATTTCAAAACAACTAAAGAAAAGCATGTAACATATGAAAGACACGTAAGTCATCTGTAGAAAAACTCATAAACAGATGGCATAACTCAGGAAAAATTTTTAATTAGAAAGTTTTTTCTGAAAATAACTAAGCTAGAAAATATGCAACACCAAGTCAGTACAACAAATAATGCCTTAAATGAAACAGAAAATGAGAAGGAAAAAACAGCTTCATAAGTCTAAACCAATTAAACAAATTTATAAAAAGCTTTTGACAAATACTGAAAAAGAGAAAATATATTAGATATAAATATAAGGGTCTCCAAGAAAGAAAATAAAAACAAGGAAACAGAATAATTAAAAACAATAGTTTAAAATAACTTTCCTAAAATTGGAAAAAAAATGGTAAATTATAAGAGTACACCATATTTCTGAGAATTTTGCCCCAGAAGATAAGTTCTAGTAAAGACTACATATATTATCATTGTCCACTGGTGAGCTGGTTGGGTAGTGAAGAGAATGTGTTAGCAGGAATGTTGTATTTAGGAAATGTAGAGGTATGGAACCAACAGTAGATAAAACGATGGCATTAGATGGCCATTTTTATATACTATTGACATACTAAAAAAATATGAACACTTGTCATTGAGAATGGGGTGACTGACAGTCAGATGAGAAAGGGAAAAGAGCACCGAGAAAGCTATCAATGTCCAAGCATTCAGAAAACAATTTCTGCCATGAGCCCTGCCTAAAGAAATCTGTTAGAGAATAAGCCTCAGATGGCTCAAATGCCTATAAATATATCATATAATCACTTCCACTGATGAAAGACAGGATAGTTTGAGCTCTTTTTAAATAATTTTCTATTTATATATAATGGGAACAATTTTCATATATACAGGTTTTTTTTTTTGGGGGGGGGGGGGAGGGACAGGCCGAGTTAGGTAGAGAGAGAGAGACAGAGAGAAATGTTGCGTTGGTTCACTCTGCAATTGGCAGCCATGGCCAGCACTGTGCCGATCTGAAACCAGGAGCCAGGTGCTTCCTCCTGGTCTTCCATGCAGGTGCAGGGCCCAAGCACTTGGGCAATCTTCCACTGCCCTCCCAGGCCACAGCAGAGAGCTGGACTGGAAGAGGAGCAACTGGGACTAGAACCTGGGGTGCCGGCACCGCAGGTGGGTGATTAGCCTAGTGAGCCATGGCACCAGCCATATATACAGTGTAAACAGCATAGTAATACTTCCCATCCCACCATCCCTTCCTCTCTTGCTCCCATTCTCTCTCCTCTTTCCTTTCTGACTTTCTTCTAAGTTTTACAATGATACACTTTTAATTTGCTTTATAATCACAAGCTTCAATGAACATCAGAAACATAATATGATGAAAATGATAAAATATACTTAAGTATTCAAGTTGACAAAGATGTTTAAAATTATATAAAAATTTAGTCACTTTGAAATCTGGGTAAATAAAGGAAAGAATCAAACATTTAGCTTTTCTTCTAGAAACTGTAATACTCGGTAACAGCCTAGTAACTGATAGGACACATCTTTTAATAAAATATTCAACTAATAAAAAATAGATTAGAACATCACCATTTTGCAATTCTCCCTGAATTTATGTCAGTAACAGCTAATCATATCAAAACCAAAGGCACAAACCAAACATAGTGTGCTTTCTGATGAAAGATCACTCTATACCACCATCCAGAATATTGCTGAAGGCGTTGAACTTGAGGCTAACAAAACCTTTAGATACAGCTGCCTTTTGAAGGCAATAAAAAGGACAAAGTAACACGTTAAACTGCACTATAGTGTGTATCTGGATGAGTCAAGCCATGGGAAATGTTAGAGTTCAAACAACCAAGTCTTCAATAATTGTAGGGCAATGAAAGGTTGTAGGGAAAAACTTTACATTGAAAGAATATCCCTATTTTTATATCAGTGTTATTGACAATAACCAAAACGTGGAAGTGACCTGAATGCCCGTTGATGAAAGACTTGATAAATAAAATTTTATAAATGTATATATTTGTATATACATATACAAATATATACATTTATATATTTATAAATTTATTTATAAATTTATTTATTGTATATATATTTATATATATTTATTTATTGTATATATATTTATACAAATATATGTATGTATATTATATAAATATATGTGTTTATATTTATATATATAAATATATATGTTTGTATGAGTGTGTATTAGTCATCCATAAAATGGAAGAAACTTTTATACATGCTTCATATTTGAACCTTGAAGACATTATGGAGCAGAAACAAACTAGTCAAAAGTGGACAAATACTACATTATTCTATCTACATAAGTTATTAATGAAAGTCAAATTCATAGAGGCAGAAAATGGCTTCCAGAGGTTGGTGTGAAGGGAGAATGGGAAGTTATTCTTTAACTGGTACATAATTTCTAATTTTTCCTGTTCTAAACTTTTTGTGGTACATAATTCAGTTTTGTAAGAAGAAAACATGTGGATGATGGTGATGGTTGTGCAATAATGTATCTGTAATTGAACTACACTCTTGAAATGGAAAAGTTTACTTATATATATTTTACTACAATTTTAAAAATTAATTTAAAAAGACAGGAGACAAAATTAGTTTTTAAAAATAAGTCTAAACTAGTTTTTCAGTAAATAAAACCTAAGGAAAAGCAAGGATATCATTATTATAAGGAAACAAAAATGTGTGGAGAGTGGAAGGGACTGTGGTTGGGATGTGATGGGTAGAAGGGTTTTATGAGGGAGAATGGTAGATAGAGTTCTTACTGACTTACAGCTACATGGGGATTACAAGAGTCTTGACTGTAAAAAAGTTTGCTATACTATATATTTATTTTGTGCAGTTTTCTAGATTTGAGCTTTACTTTAAAACACAAAAATGAGAAGAATAAAAAATGAATGATATAACCATGCATGTGTTTTGGTGCCCAAAATCTAGTAAACTATTTCCATTTGATTTGGTTGCATCTTAGTTAAAGATCTTCACTCAAAAGACACTTAGCTGATTCATGGGTCTCTCATTCAACCTTTCTTTCATTCAACTTGTGAATTAGTGAACTTATGTTCTAGGAAACAAAGATAAAGTAATGAGGAAAGTAGACAGATACTGAGAAAGCCACTCTCTATTCCACAAGCCCTGCCAAGATCCATTCTCTTCTTCTTCTGTTTCTCTATCTGCTCTGTGATGCTGTGGGTAAGCATCACAGAACAGATATTGGACTAAATATTACAGCCCCCAGGTCCTCTGCTTTGCTTGTGAGTTTGGCTGATAGAAGATACCCTTAAAAGCATGTTTCCATCAATGGTATCATCCCTCTGTGGTTACTACTAGAATTTCTCTGCCACCTGGCACCTTCTCACCGTACTCTCAGAAAACTGGTTCTTCCCTTTTCTCTGATAAGCCTAGGGGAGTAATGAGCTAATGCAAGCTCCTGGGTGCCTCAATTTTCCTTAACCACACTGTAAGCGAGTATTTTATGTCTATGTCACAACCTGTATGAAAAAAGAATCTTTTCAGGTGTGGTCTAGAGATGAAATCGTCCTGAATTATCTAGGTATGCCCTAAACCCAATGACAAGTGTCCTTATAAAATAAGAAAACTCGGCCAGTGCCACGGCCCACTAGGCTAATCCTCCACCTGTGGCGCCGGCACCCCAGGTTCTAGCCCTGGTTGGGGCACCGGATTCTGTCCCGGTTGCTCCTCTTCCAGGCCAGCTCTCTGCTGTGGCCTGGGAGTGCAGTGGAGAATGGCCCAGGTCCTTGGGCTCTGCACCCGCATGGGAGACCAGGAGGAGGCACCTGGCTCCTGGCTTACAGATCGGTGCAGCGCGCCTGTCACAACGCGCCGACCATAGCGGACACTTGGGGAGTGAACCAACAGAAAAAGGAAGACCTTTCTCTCTCTCTCTCTGTCTCTCTCTGTCTCTCACTGTCTAACTCTGCCTGTCAAGACAACCAAAAACCAAAAACCAAAAAAAAAAAAAAAAAAACAAAAAAAACCTCACAAACTCAGGAGAAAAGGCCACATGAAAGTATAGGCAGACATATGAGTTATGCATCCATAAGCCACAAAACACCCAGGTACACCAGAAGCTGGAAGAGGCAAAGTAGAATTTTCTCCCAGAAACTTCAGAGGGAGGGGGCTGTGCTCAGATGTCTATTAATTTTTTAGTTTTTATAAGTGATCACAACTATGTAAGATGTTCACCTAAGAATACACTGGGTGAAGCTCTCCTGTCTTTGCAATTCTTGCATAAATTTAAAATTGTTCCAGAACACAAAGTTCGGAAAATCGTGGTTGGCTTAGTATTTATGGATCGAGAATTGAGGTGTGCTGGGAGCTTGCCAAGTGCTTGAGAGTGGTTGAAGATGAGTTTTCCAACTGAGATAATGGTGGAGGGATGAGACTGGAATCACCTAGCTTTAGTGGCAGCATTAACAATACTAGTGATCAATGTTTTTATTCTATCCTTAATAGACAATACTGATATGACAATCTTGTTTAAAATATTCTATGTAATATTTATGATAGTTTGAAGAACTTTATATGTATTTTTGTCCTCACTTTGAAGATGCGGAAGTTCAGGCTGAGAGAAAGGAAGCTTGTGTTGTTTAGGTAGCGAATGGAACTGGGATTTAAACTCAGAAATGTCAGACTCCAAAACACAGACTCTGAAAATGACATTTATTTTCAGTTTCCATTCCAACCAAAGACTGAAAAATGGAAAGGATTTATCATTCCATCGGTTTACTTTTGCTAAATGGTCCTGCCAGCATTTCAACTAGCAGCAAAATGGCAAGTCTTTCTGAAGCCTCTAACTGTATAACAGTTATTAACATTCCAAGGGCCAAGGCAAGTTCCAAAGCCCAGAAGTATTCTTGGAGTAGAGAACCTGACTGAGCTTTTGCTTGGAAGACCCGCAGTATCATTGCTGTAGACTGGAACATGGTGGCATCCAACTGATGACTTCATTGTCCCTCAGACGAAGGGAAGAGATGCAGTGGAAATCGCAAGCCTTTGACTTCCAGCTCAGTAGGTCTCTAATGATCCACGCCTTCTGTAGGTTGAATCTAGAGATGTGTGGGTTTGGAGTGGATGGAAAGATAAGTGTCAGGGGAGTTGTGGCAAAATTAATTGTGAGGCTGCTCAGGTCAGTTCAAGACTGACCCAAGTTGAGCCAGTTGTGGGGAGAAGCCTCAAATCCAGGCTCAGACTCTTGGGTTTGCAAGCTTAGGAAACCACCAGGCCAAGACCAGAGCTAACCCATTCCTGTGCCCAGAATAGAGTGTAACACCAGTTAAGAAGTGTTAAGATTATTTGGTATAGTAACCAAATATGTGAATGTAAGAGAGTACATGGGTGGTTGTAACTCACACCATCATAAAGGGGAGTTAAAAATTTGTGGAAAATGTGCATTAGGACAAAACTATTTGTGAATTTTAAAATCAATTTTAAAATATTTTTATGTACCAAAATAATATTTCCTCTGAATTTTCCATCAACTTGCTGAAATTCTATTGTAGTTTAAAAGAATCATGAACCATTGTGATTTTAATGAAGTATCTTTATGGGCCAGCGCCATGTCTCAACAGGCTAATCCTCTGCCTTGCGGCGCTGGCACACCGGATTCTGTCCCGGTTGCCCCTCTTCCAGGCCAGCTCTCTGCTGTGGCCCGGGAGTGCAGTGGAGGATGGCCCAAGTGCTTGGGCCCTGCACCCCATGGGAGACCAGGATAAGCACCTGGCTCCTGCCATCGGATCAGCGTGGTGCGCTGGCCATTGGAGAGTGAACCAACAGCAAAGGAAGACCTTTCTCTCTGTCTCTCTCTCTCACTGTCCACTCTGCCTGTCAAAAAAAAAAAATCATTATGCTCCTAAAACTGTATATAAGAAATTCATAATTTTTCTCTTTATATAAATAAAAATTACAAAAAGGAGTTAAGAAAATTCTCTAAAAATTAATATCACATTTGTGAATAGAATTTGCTTTCTGTTAAATCTTACCAAAATCCAATAGTTTTTAGAATGTACTTTTTTTGTACTTCTTTGAAAATAATTGGATATTTAACATTTTCTGTATACCTAGGGTGACTTTTTTTTCCATAAAATCCAAGTGAGCACTTTGTACCAATTTATACTTCCTTCCTTCTTGCTGAGTTTAAGATTGATATAAAGAATATTAAATCAAATAAAATGGCAAAACTCTGATTAATTAACAAGTATTTCTAATAAAGCAGGTCAGAGCTTGAAGTGTCCAAACATGTCATAGGTAATCAGGCATGTGTACCTAATAATTCAATAAATTGATTAGTTCACCATGGCAGCCAGTGTTCTAGACACTTCAGGCAAAGCAGTAACTTACCAGAGACCAGATATTCTTCCTCTTCCACATACTGACACAAAGAAGAGAGCAGTGACTAGCAGCACAGCAGAAGGTATTGGTTCCTGCCAGAACTGCAGCTGCATGCACTTTACTTGGAGTGCATACTAGTTGGTTCCTATCCATACTGAAAAAGGGAAATAATGAAAACATGCAAAGCAGCAAACATAATTCCAAGAACACTAAGCTCCATTTCATAGTTAGAATTTGGGATTCCTCTTGAAGTTATAGGAATCAATGTTGAGTTGTTTTCTGGTGGAGAAGGTCTTATTGCAGCTTTCATGGCTACAAGCAGCAGAGTGGCCATGGATTGGCCAGCTGGGGGATGCCTGAGTGTTGTTCTGCAGAGAAAGCTGGGGAGGACTAGGAAGACACAGAGGCTTACAGCCAGTGGCAACGTTGGGAGGGGAGAGACTTTGGGAAACAAAGATGCCCAACTCATGGCAGAGGTATAGCCTAGCCAGGTGGCCAAAAGATACACCAGGGTTAGGCCCAAGTGGGGGCTCCTTTTGTTGAGGAGCATGATGCAGAATGATACCTCAAGTTGAGTGGCAGCCCCATTAATGATACTCCTATTTCCCAGCATGAGAAAGGACCACACTCCTTAGAAGCACACATCTGCACCACCACACCACCCACTCTAATGAGGGACTCTTGAAGACACAAGATTACAATTGGCAATATTGGGGACTTATGGAAGGGCAGGGTAGTCATATGAGTTCACAAGGGATTTGGAATTCCTCCGATTTCTTTGCTTTGTCTAGCATGGTGACCTTTTTCAAAGTAGCAACAGGTGTCCCATGCTAGTGCTTAAAGTGAGAGTAGCAAGATAAGATTTGGTATATTCTACCTGGGAGAATATCCGTTTTCCTTTCAAAAGGATCTTATTCAACCTCTCTCCTAAAAATAATTATGTATTTGAAAGAGAGATAAAAATATGTTGTCTGTCCCTTGGTTTATTCTCCAAATACCTAGAACAGCCAGGGGTTGGCCATGGCAAAGCTAGGAGCCAGAAAATCAATTCAAGTCTTGCACTTAGGTAGGAGGGACCCAAGTACTTGAGCCATCATCACATTGCTTCCTCCTGGAGTGCCCATCAGCAGTGATTGAAAGTGGAGCTGGACCTCAAACCAGGTACTCTAATATGCTATTCGGGCATTCCAAGGATTGCCTTAACCATTGCACAAGATATCTACTCCTAACCTTTCTTTTTGATCTAAATGTTGATATTCTGAAAGTACCATCCCCATGAGAGAACTGGATTCTAAACTCTGAAACCACAGTGATCCAATGGCATGCAGCGGGAAGGGTCTCCTTCCAAAGAGACATAAAATGCAGTTTCGAAGTTCAAATCTGTGAGGTCTCAGCCATATAACTTACACTGGTGGGGCCTCAGCTGCCTCATATGTCAAATGATCACATTAAAATGGTAGCTAGTTCAAATGCTTATGAGAATTAAATGAGCAAAGTTGCTCCCCGTTATGGTGGGTTTCAATTTAATTTCGGTAACTTAACAGTAAATTATTAAATGGGTAAAAAATCCAGAAATAAACAGACCACATCCATATAATTTCTATTAGAGTACATTGGTACATTGATATAATAGTTTTATTTTTCATTAGCAGTCTTACTAAGTTTCACTAATTTATAGGTTATACTTTGTCACAGATAACTATGTCTAAGCAAAAGCATACTGCAAAGATATTTAGGCTTCAGTACTACCTGTGGCTTCAGCTATTGACTGGAAGTCTTGAAACATATCCTCTACTGATTAGGAAAGGGTTGCTATATGAAAACCACACAGGCCATGGTTGGCACATGGCAGGTACTGTTTTGTTACAGGTCATGAGCTATGAACACTCATTTCAGAAGACTCTCTAGAGGCAAGATCATCCTTTCATGTGTTTTCTGAAACTGTTTGCTGTGTCTATCTACATTTCAATTTTAAAAATCTCTGAACTATTATTGATGTAATGTCTTATTTAGATTTATGTCAGGTTTCTGTTTTAATATTAATTTAAAGTATTCTCCAAGAAAAGTTTCTGGTGGCTGTTGGTTAGCTTAGTGATTAAAATGTTACCTAAGACATCCATGCCCTACATTGGAGTAATGTGATTCAATTCTTGGCTCTGGCTTCTGACTTCAGCTTTTTGCTTAATGCAGACCCTGGGAGACAGTGGTGATGGCTCAAGTGGTTAGTTTCCTGCCACTCATGTGGGAGAGCTTGATTAAGTTCCTGGCTCCCTGCTATGGCTGCAGCTCAGTGCTGGCCATTGTAGGCATTTGGGGAGTGAACCACTGGATGGAAAGTTTTCATTCTGTATCTCTCTACCTCTCAAATAAATAAATAAAATTTATTTTAAAAGGAAAGGGAAGTCCTTGGCATAATTCAGAAAGTTTTCTGTTCTATATCTGAATTCAATATGGATTGTATTAAAAAAGTGATTTTCAAACAGGGTTGATTTTGACCGCAGGGACATTTGTCATTGACTATAGCCATTTTTGGTTGTCACCAATGAGGGCACTCTGAGATATCATGGGTAGAGGCCAGAGATGCTGCTGAACACCCCACAGTGCACAGACAGCCCCCTTTCGACAAAGAATCCTCTCACCCAAATGTCACCAGTGCCAACACTGAGAAACTGCCTTCAAGGACCTTGTCAACAGAAACCGCCAGTAAACAAGTGAATTTCCACTAGGCAAGAGACAATTTCTCTTCAAAGGAAGATAAGTAAAGACAAACATGCAGCCTGTAGAAGAAGGGAGTCTTGTTTGTTGCTGATATATGACTCTGAGCTTTCTTTTCTGTGCTGATGTTTCGTGAGGAGCTCCCCAGAAGGCAAGGGAAAGGGAATAGAAGCAGAGACAATAATATATGCTTCTAGGTTGTTATCTCTCCAAACATAAAAGGGTAAAACATTTACTTCCCCAATGGAGAAAAAAGTCACTGATAGATAAGAAAAATCATTTACAGAGCAGTTTTGACAAGTTGACTAGAATTCTCAAAGCCATCTGGGCATATCTCTAAACCTAAGATTGAGTTGAAACAAATATTCCGCTTATCTATTCCTCACTAAATTTTACCTGTATGCACTGAATCATGAAGCAAAGAGCTTTAAGAAGAAAGTTTTAGGTAAACTGGAAAAGTAGCTACTTTACTTAAATATTTTTACTGATTTTTAAAATAAAAAACTATTACTAATACTAGAAAAAATATTTCACCAGAGTCAGATATATCCAAATATTACATTTGGGCTTTTAAATGAGATAAAGACTTTTGGTACAGTTTGGATGATTGTTGAGTAAAAGTGCTCTCCCATCCTTGTCAGGATGGGGTTTGCTTTCTACTCATTAATATTGGACTGTCCACATGACTGGCTTTGACCTATAGAACAGCAGCAGGCATCACCCAAGCAGATGACTGACACGCGCTCCTGCAGTTGTTTTGATCTGTATCCTCTAGTGACTCACCATGAGGATCAGATGCCCTCGTGGCCCCTCAGCCTAGGCCCGAGTAAATACACATAGAGCGTGTTGAACCCAACCTTCAGCATGGAGCAAGCCTGAGGCCTGAAGCAGGGCTACTTGGCTAGACTCACCCTAGATGAGCTGAATCACAATACAGTTGATTCACAATACACCAAGAGCCTGAGAATAAGTACCTGTCATTGAGAGCCGCTAAGGTGTGGATTGGTTTGTTAGACAATATCCTGATACCAATAGCAGTAATTGGTCACAGCTTCATGATTCTGCTTTTAAATGAATTCACTAATTCTAAGTACATATTTGAAAGTCTATTATTTTTTCTATAAATAAAATTATTCTTTATGTTGAGTGCTAATCAGAACATCCGTTTGACAGAGCATGGAATTGGCTAAAAGAGGGCAGAGTTCTATAAGGATTCCTCTCTGCAAGGTGGAGAAATGTCTTTTGAATCACTTTAGATTTTTTCAGACATGTAAATAAAAGGTATCTTTACTAGGCAGTATTACTAAAGTCACTCAGCTTCATGTGGGCTCCAAAATGAAATAAATTCCAAGTTAGAGAACAGTTGGAGAAGCAGTTTATTGCATTACGGACAATAGGTAAATGGTGTTATTAAATTTTTAGATTTCTGGAGACTTTTTTTCCCATTTGGCTTGTAAGATTAGGGACTTAGCAAAGAAGCACAAAACAGTGCTTAGATAGGCAATTGAAGAGCTGCTTAAACAAAGTTTATTGATTAATTGAAATCATAAATCTCATTTGCATAAAATGAGGATTGATTAAATTGCATCTTAATTGTGATCTCTCTCAATTTAATTGAATTTTAACACTTATGTCAGTGGCTGGAGTGCAAGAACAATTTCTTCTAGAAAGATTTTATTATGAAATTTAATTTGCCCCTTTTTCACTGGAGGGTTGCAATGGAACTCAGCAGAAATGAACTCTTGGATGAGTCTTTATTCAATTTTGGATAAGTACATCGACACAGACCCAATAATCTTGGGAAGGATGTTAAGTATACATAGGGTATATTTAGCAGTCACTGGTTAATTTATGTTTGTAAGAAGATGTACATGCAAGGAGGGTTTTGGATATAAACTAAAGACATTCACTTTCATTTATACCTGTTTGTCTCCTGAGGATGGGGTGGGGAAAAATGAGCCCAAAAAACAGTAGCCTGAAGCAGGAGGATGAAGAATGGTGGGATTCCAGAATTCAAAGCCGCTAAGCAGCCAGCCACCCACCTCATAGGAAATGGAAACCCTCAGGAAGCCAATGAGCTAATCAAAGCTACACAGGTTAGTGAATTATGGAGCTTGGTGTTCCAAGTGGATCCTCTGATTCCTAATTCTAAGTACTTCCCAAAGACATCTTAAGAAAGATGGCCCGGTTTTAAATTACTAAACACAGAAATCATTTATTTGTCTTTTCCCTCTTGGAACCCACATTTCCTGCAGAATCTATTCTGACAAAGCTGTCCTGGGTACCCTGCCTCACTCATGTCTGTCAGTATAGTAAGGGTGACCAGGACAAATGGGTATGTCAGTGGTTCCTAGCAGGTGATGGTTACATAAGTGCCTCACGAGCTATGCAAATGGAAACAATGGCCTGGGCACTTCTGAAAGAGAGAACATGCCAGGGGCAGCATGCAGCTGGGGTGCCAATGTAACATGCTCTCTGGCCTGGCAGATATCTTTGCCACTGAAATGAATTTTCACATTGTTGGAGGAAACACGAGAAAAGACTCTTCCATCTGCCACACTCAGGGTGCCCTAAAACACCAAGTGCTTCAGCTTTGTCTGGACTTTAAAGGGGTTGAGACTTGTTTATTTTTATAGTTATTTTATGCTTCACTCTCATTTCAAGTAGCAAGAGCTTTATTCAGTTTTCTCAGTGGAGCAGGAACAGACTGATTGGCCCTCTGGGTGTCCGGGAATGAAAGGTCATCCATCCACTCTGCAAGAACAGCCACTCAGGCAGAGAAAGCCCAGACAGTCTGTGACCTGGAAAAGCTCCTCACGTGGTGCCCTTCAGCAAGGCCAGACCCAGATGCCTTCCTCGGAGGGTAGAGAAGCTAGGAGAGTCACTCATAAGGCAAAGATGGGCACTTGATTCAAACCCAACACAGAGAGGAGAAGGGAGTTGATAAATATAGCAGGAGGGGGACATTCAGAACAAAAAGGCTGTGGAAAGCTGGGGAGCAAGAGGTGGGGCAGAATTGCTTTTCTTCCTTGAAGAAAGGTTTTTACCAGGACAGCAACTAGATCAGAAGAAATCAAGTCTTGGTTCCAGTATATCAGGTTGATGTCCAATACACTTGTTTCCCTCCTGAAGCAGTTTTGTCTATAAATCATTGAACAAGACAACATAGTAATTTGATGCTTAAGCTCCTGAGTCCGATGGACATGGGTTTGAATCTCAGATCAATTACTTCCTACCTGCCCTAGGCCTGTTTTATATTTTCATTATACAAGGAGATTTTCAAAGAATTTATAGTACATACCTATTATGAAAAAACTAAGCCTGGGTTTAAACATTGTTTGCCCCAAAATAAATATCTTTTAACTCCGTTTGCCATGAAATTTTGAAGTCCTTTTTTAACATGACAAAATAACAGTAGCTACTTCATAGAGTTATGGCATGTATTACAGAGATAATGTGTCAAAGTGTGTAAAAACATGTCTAACACATAGTCAGTTCCCAAATATTGGCTGTTAGTATCTGTTGTGTAATACAATGGGCATAGCATCAGCAAGATTTAAACATGCAAAGGACAAAAGTGACTTTTAAGGAGATAAAATGTGAAGGAATTTTGGACAATCCAAGGCAATATAAAATATATGGGTCACACTAAGTTATGAACAGATAAACAAGGTCCATAGCTATGAAAAATTGCATAGTAATTCAAGATGTTCTAGTTAGTGGTCAATTGAGCAACGTGTTTAAGTAGATGCTAGAAGTGGAGATGGCAGATGAGTGTCTTTTAGACCAGTGCTTCTCCAGCTGTAGCATTCATATGGATTATCCAGTGGTGTCCTAGCATGATTCACAGTGCACTTCCTGTGGTGAGGCTTCAGGCACTGGATTTACTGGATTTTTAAGAAGCTCCAAGGTACTAACCATTTTACTGGTCTTCAGATTAGTCATCCAGTAGTAAGGACCAGAGATGTTGGAGCATGTTCCAATAAGCTAATGTGTCTACCCAGTAACAAGTTGCACATTTCACACATATTAAACACAAAAGGACAAATGAAAATGGAAGAGTCAAGAGAAATAGGCTACTAAATCCCTACTTACAAGGAATTATAGGATTTCTCATAAATTCTAAATGATCAGGAAAATATCAACATACTCAACAACAATATTGCCTATCTGAAACAGCTAGTAGAAAAAATACCTGTTGAGAAAGTGTGTGATCATCAGTACCAAATCTTTAGTAAGTGCCAAACAGAACTGGACAGAAGAATAACCTTCATAGAGCAGAATCAGTCAGGGAGGATCTCCAAGACGTGTGGCCTTTAACCCAATGGAGAAGGCAACAAGGAATGAAGAAGCCATATGGTGACAAAACTTAGAAACAAGGCGTCCCATTCTGTACTTGAACTTCTTACTCTTCATTATAGCATAATTAGTTGTGTTGCTCTCTGGTTGCCTTATAGATAATTCATTCAAGCATATTTTTGGCTGCCACCTCCTCCCACAAACACAAACAGATTTCTCTATCTTCCTAAACAGGGATAAAACTGTATCCCTCTGAACCTTCAGTTCATTGTTAGTCTAAATTTAAACTATGCTTACTTTTCCAGAAACAAAGTAAAATCTAGAGAATTCAATTCCCCAGGTTGCAGGTCTTGACAATGTTTTTGATGTTGGAAGCATTACAGAAATGCAGAGATAACTGACATGCTGTCCATGTGGCTTATGTAATTCTAGGTGATAATGTGTGCTTGTTTTGGATTTATAAACTAAGTATATTGGACATGTTTCTTTGTCAAGGAAATGAAATCGACTTTGGTACCTTAAGAAACTGAGCATATCTTTAAAAATGCACCTTGAAATGTTCCATTAACACAGAGACTTTGACATGCCCCTTTTTCTACAATAAGAGTTATAACCCATTTATCTCCAGAAAGCAATAAGTTATATGGAGGGAAAGTATGTAGTGAGTTTATTGCATATGTACATAAATTCTGAAAAAGCACATGTAGAAGCAGAAAGGGTATTCTGTCCCTGGGGCCAGAACGAATAGAGGTTTGGAGACAGATTCCTGACCAACCCACAGCCCTTAGTCGTTGACAGATAGGAGGCTGCCCAAATGAAGTGATTTCAGTAGCCTTAAAATTATTCCTTAGACTACGAAATCTCTTCCATCATTATTACTTATTACAGAAGGGTGTGTGTGTGTGTGTGTTAGATGAATTAAAGACTTTGGTTTCATAATCAGAGAGTTTAAAAGTAATTGCCTGGATTTTGTAGCCTTTTGAATTTCAGTGGTCTCACAAGTGCTATAATACTTTGTCAGTTCTGCAGTCTCATTTGCCCTAATATTAGCTTTTATGTTTTGTCACTGGCTTGTATCATGGACTCTCATTATTTCTACTTTAACAATCAATGTTTCAAAGGTCAGATAGAGAAATAAAGGCATCTGCCTTTTTAAATGAAAATGGCTTGGGTTTTGTTTTCTTTTGTTTTTTGATTCTTTCATCTTACTTACCACGTAAGTTGGAAACTGACATTCCTATAAATGGAAGATTCTACATTCATCAATCAGTACTAGCATTTGATAGGCTGCTGATTGGCCCCATCATAAACAGTTATGGAAACTGGCTTCTCATCTGAGGAAACTCAAAAAAATCTGTCTGTACACAACCAGAAAGATCCTGAATTGCTGATTCTCTTCAAAACATCTGCTTAGGTTGGATCATTTTTTTTTCTTCTGCAGATATGGGAGGGGGATATAAAAAGACTTCTATCCTAAATAACAGAACGATAAAGCTCATCATCTCAAGTAACAATTTTCAAGTAGTTTTGCTGATGAAAACTATTTAAAGGACTGCTACATCCCAGGGCAAAGGAAAGACGTGGATTGCATTGCTCCCCAAGGGCTACAATGACTGAGCTAACAACATGGCCCTCTGCTGGGGTCTCCTTATGATCCTAGTGAGAACTTGGCCAAAGACCAAGAAGGCAAAGAATCATTAGACAGGCTAGTCCAGGGCCACTGACCTCCTTTTTAACTTGCTTTCGTGGCTCATTATATCTGAGAAACACAGACGGGACAAATTCACGCTAATGAGTGGAGTTATGAAGTTAGACTGTATGAAGATAACTATGTAGGGTGGATTTGGAAGTATTTTAAACAAGTGATTGGGTCATCCCTTTCTGGGCAGAAATCGGGAATCCCCACATGTTCCTAGGATCCTTCCCATTTTAGGCATGGTTGGGAGCAGCCCGAGGGAAGCCCAGTCTGTGGTGAACACAGGGGTAGATCTGCAGGCATAGCAACTGGAAGGTTTTCGGTAACTGTGATTCCTACCGTAGGTTCTCCAGGAGGGAGATCTGAGTGACACAGCGCAAAGGGCCAGTACTGGGCTCTTAATTGCATAAAAGCTCATGTCAACAGGAAAAGAAGGAGCTGTTTTATTAGGGAAATCATTGTGACCTCATGCAAACAAAGGTAAGAAGATCATAAAAACAATGGAATTCATATTTTAAAAAGTACAACATGCATGCAGGCATAATGTCAGAAAAAGTGAACCTTAGAAAGAGCTCAGGGAGAAAACAGACACATCTGCAACATGAATAACAATCAGAAAACTAGCTTTTTTTGTGAAAGAAAGACCAATATTAAAGTATTCATTTATTTACTCAACCACAATATATTGAATATCCCACTATATACTGAGAGTTCTGCTAAGGTCCAGGAATAGAGATAGGAGGCATTTTCTCTTTTCCATTAACATGTTAGAGGGTCATAGATACCTTTGAGAATCTGATCATACAAAGGTGACAAAAGGTTTTAAAGAAAGCAAATGGGGAGAATGAGGAGACACTGAGAGATGAATGTGTGAAGAGAAGAGAAGCATATAGAAAAATTTACAAAAATTTGCATGCAAATTCATGAGCCCCCTAAAAAGGGGAGGGCTCTAGGCCCTTTAATTCACAACATTGTAAGTTCATAGCCTTAAACTAGAAATTCACACCTGTCTCTCTGACATAAGAATGACTTTCAGAGAAGAACAAATATATCAAAACTAGGATAAGAAAAAAAAAGTTCAAGCTGCTCCGGGTATGTATATGTCTATTGATTTCTAACAGACTCAGGATTCTTGGAAGTTATATATGACACTTCCAGGTCACCATCTGTGCTAAACAAATGTGGAGAACAGGACACATATGGGATTCATGATGGCGTAATATTTACAAAGAGGAAAAACATAGCTAAACAAGCAAGCATCTTAATATTCTTAACAAGGGTTCTAAAACAGTTAATGTGTGCTGAGACCTGGAGAAGTGGTCCTTAATAACTAGAATAATTTCAGCAAAAGCAGAGAATAATAAACTAATTATATGTCCTTTCATGACAGGCTAGTACTCGATTGTAGGCCAGGGTAATAGGATCATCATGCATCTGTGATTTCGCAGAGTTCAAAGCTGTCTTTTGTTTCAGACAGGGCAGTACAATTGCATTATAATATCGCTGGAAATGATTAATGACAGAACCCAAAGAATATTTAGGACCAGATTGATGTCTTCATTGGAGTGTCTCAGGACTTTATCTGGCCAGGAGCCAATTCAACCTTGTATTTAGGACTGTTTATATATAGCATGTAATTATGTTTGGTGAATTGCACCAAGATAGAGCTTAGTTGATGTTTTAATAAGAAAAAGAATCAGTATCTAAAATGGATGGATTTAAGTTGGGACTTTTTCTTTTCCTAAATTGATGGTGAATGAAAGAACTCAGAACCTAATAGTGCTATTTTATTTCACATGGGTTAAAATATTTGTTTAGTAGTACTAAGCACATTTCTGGGTTCTGTATCTTTAATAGTGTAGTTAAAGACTGAACATATCTTGATGAGAAAGATAGAGTGATAAAGGTCCTTGAAATAATTCAAAATAAGAAATGATTGAAGGAACTGGATAGTGTTCAACAAGGAGAAATAATTTAGGGAGCTCATGCTGTTTAAATTATTCAGAAGCAATACATAAAAGGATAATGACACATGTGCATTGTGGCTCTGGGAGAAAGAACAGAGAAAGTGGATGTACATTATAGGAAAATGTTGACGTAGCTTAAAGAACTTTTTACCACTGATGCCTGGAAAAAGAAAAGGAATATTTAGGAGGGTGATGATTTACGTCACTGGAAGTATCCAAGTAAATATTCATCGGGGTAACTTGAAGACTGCTTGGAAATGTCTTTAAGAGATCTATGCCTAAACTTTAATTGGATTAAATCCCCTCTAGGGATATGAAGGCAGAAAGAACTCTAAGTAGAGATGTCAGCCAGGAAACCTGGTCCTCAGTTTCCTTTATGGAAAATTATCTCCTGGGTTCTTTCTAATATAAATTGCTATCATGCTATGACACTTTTAAATTCATTTCCATGGTGCAGCAACTAACAACTCCACAACTCCAATGGTTTGAAAGAACAAAGGTTAATTTCTTACTCCTACCACCTATAGATCTCAGGTATGTGGGGATCCTTAAAAGTGTCTGGCTTGTGTGGCTGGTACAGAATCAACAATTTGTGCATTGGCTCCTAAAGACTTCTGGCATACCTACAAGTAGTCACAAGGCTCACCGAACCACACTGAGAACAGGAAATGTAGTCTTTTGCATCCTCAGAAGAGGGAAAGTCCTGTTCTTGCATACTGTAACAAATGGCTACCTGAAATGAAAACACATTCAAGCTCACAAAACAAAAGAACCTGAAGAAACAGCACAGCTTTCTCTTCTGATGCCAGGTCATCTCTGTCAGTAACTTTCTCTATAACCTTGACTAGTTCACTTCACCTCCCTATGCCTCAGTTTCTATAAATCAAGAAGAATCCACCTCTCAGGATTCTCATGTCAATATGGTGAGCCAAAAATTATAAATAACCTTGAGACATTTCAATAACCATTCGAGTGGGGTGGATAATGAGTAGATATTCCATGACCCAACTAAAGAGAAACAGCTGTACCACTGAGAGCCCCTATATATTGAATGAGTTTTAAGTAACATTTTTGATGTAGGCAACACTTCTACCTGTGCAATTTAACATCCTGTTTTAACTTTCTCCCCCCACCTTCCAGTGAGGAGGTTAAGAGCAATTGTCCTACACAATTTATAGGGGCCAACAGAGGCATGGCACCTGCAATGACTCTCTGAAGATATCCAGATCTGGGGACCAGGAATAGATAGTCCCAGATAGTCCCAGCCCCTGGCCCTCACCATGCTACTTGTGTACTCTCCCGCCACCCCTTTGGCTACGCTCCCTCTTTCTCTTGTTTCAATCACTCCACAAAGTCTTGGCATGGAGAATGGAGAATGCAGAGTACTCGGGCCTTGGATGAGAACTTCTGCCAGTGACCTTCTCAAAGATAGTTCCAATTCACTGGTGACCTGGCCTGTCCCCACGGTGGGGTCACATGAGGGAGGCTGGGTACATAACCCAGACATTTTGGTCCAAAGGCAGCCCAGATGCCCCAGGCACCCACATTCCCTGTACGGATGGCTGAGTAGTAACTGTGGCATTCGGGAATGGGGCCCAGGTCCATGTGCTTGTAGCTGGGGGAAATTCCCTACTGACTATGACTTGGAAGGTGAATTGGAAAGTTGCAGAAACACACCATGGTCTGGATGGGGTGCACACAGATTTTCAGCCTCTGTTCTCCCAGCAGGGTCACCACTCTGCCGTGGGGTAATGGAGCTGCCACAGGAGAGCTGAGGAAATGTCATGGAAAGGACATAGATGCATGCACATCCTCACATATCATACCTTCAGCATGCACCTGTCAAACAAATCTAAAAAGATTGACAAACAGATAATTATAATGACTGCCCTCAAGAAACTTGACTTTTTTTTGTTTTTTGAGAGACAAGGTATGGACATATGTAACTGCTAGAAAAAACTTGCAAGGCAGAAAAGTGGCAGAATGTGGATGAGACAGAGTTCAAAAGAGGACCTGGGTGGCGCAAGCCTTTGGTGCAGTGATTAAAAGCACTGCTTGAGATACCTGCATCTCCTTTCAGAATGCCTGGATGGAGTCCCAGCTAATGTGCTTCCAATCCAGCTTCCTTCTATTGCGCACCCTGGGAGGCAGCAGATGATACTTCAAGAATTTGGGTGCCTATCACCCATGTTTGAGATCAGGCTCCTAGATTTGATCTGGCGCAGCCTTGGCTGTTGTGAGCATTTAGGGGAGTGTACCAGAAGTGGAAGAGCCCTCTCTCTTACTCTCTCTCTCTCGTCTTTTCCTCACTTTCAAATAAAAATGAAAATAAATAAATTTTTAAAAAGTGCATGTGAGTTATTGAGCAAGTTTTCATATGTAATTTATATGGTAGCTTATGTGTAAAATCTGTCTCACACTATTGGAACTACTCTGACTTCTTCCATTCTAATACTTACAGTTCTTTTCAACTAGTAAGATCACTTCCTGTTTCTAACAAACATGTATGAAGATGCACCCTTTCATAAAGAAACAACTATTCTACAATACCAAGTCACATATATATATATATATATATATATATATACACACACCTAATGCATTTGAAATTATTAGTGACATTTTCCTTTAATATTGATATTCAATCCTTTGCAATTTTCAGTTGATAAGCAAATAGTAAATTATAGTTCTTCCCAACTGCTATGTCTTCCATGCTTTAATATCATATCATTTCTGAATTGGATTATCAAGTCAGGGAGATCTGGAATGTGCCCAAGGGAAGATGGCACCTACATAATCCATTGTGAAGGATCTGAATAACACTCTAAATGAAGACCCTAGCAGACCCTTACTCTGGCAGTGCCTACAGCAAAAGTGTTCAGCTAAATGTTTGCTGAATAAACAACTTTGGCATTAGTTGAGTACTCTGTACTAATGCCTTCCTATTTATCTTACTTCTCTCCTCTCTGTTGTCTATCTATAATCTATCTATCATCTATCTATCTATCTATCTATCTATCTATCTATCATCATCATCCTCATCATCTTTTGTAAGGCTAAGTGACAGAAGGAGAGGAGGAAAGAAAGGGGGAATGGGAGAGGTCTTCTATCTGCTGGATCTCTCTCCAAATGCTTATAACAGCTGGGGCTGGGCTAGGCTGAAGCCAAGAGCCAGGAAATTCATCCCGATCTCCCACATGGGTGGGAGGGGCACAAGTAATTCGGTCATCATCTGGTACTTCCAGGAGCATTAGCAAGATGCTGGATGAAGTGGACAGGACTAGCTCTCAGACACTCCCCCACCATGCCACAACACTCACCTCCTCATGCTTTCCTTGAACAAACCATAATGAGTACTCACCTCGGCCTGGACGGAAAGATGACTTCTCCTTGTTGAGTTGTTCTGGTTTTATAATTCAACTCCCCCAGATCAACTGCTATAGAAGCAGTCTTTTCTTCTCTTTTGTCATGAAAATGAATTCAGGAAGTGAGAGTGTTTTCTTTCACTAGAACTATTAAGATAATAGGCGAAAATCTCTTATATTTGCAGAAGTTTTACAAGTGAAGGAAAAGTCACAGCTAACAAAGACTGACCAAAAGGAAGAGATGACTAGGCAAAATGTACCTCAGAAAATTTAAAGAACCAGATATCATCCAGCCAAATGTATTCATTCTTCTCAACGTTTTCCCTTAAATCTCTTGTGATTAAATTAGCATAACGTTAATTTATCAATTTGAACAAAGTAGAAAGCTGATTTTTCCAAAGAGCTTGGTACAGCTGTCAGCATGGACACAGGTGACATTGTGTTGAAACAGTGTTTTTGCACTAAGTACTCACAGGGTGAACATTTTTTTAGGCCATCCAGAGGGCTGGACGTGAGACCCTTTCTTTCTGGACCCTATTTTTAGAGGGCACATGTGATACACGGCACTTGCACCTGTCAGCAGTAGGATCAGCAGCCAACAGCCCCATTTGCACTGCTACTGTACATGTGGCCACATGGTGAGGCCAGGGCTGGGGCTGAGGGCTGATGCTGTGTGAAGAACTCTATTGCCATGGCCTTTAGACAAGGACATTGATTCTGGTTCCTTCCACTTGCAGACCCTTAGCTCAGACTTAAGCCCTAACATCTCAAGACTGTGATCACAATTATTTTACAGGAGAAAATAGTTTTTCAGTTTATTTGTTAAAAAATAAACACACACACACGCATATAATGCATAATCATATATACATATAACATATATGTACCTGTGAAACTTATAAAATTAAGTGCCAAACTTAACTGTTACATCCCAGACATAGGAAAGAATGAGAATTGAAGACAAAGGATGAAATTAAGAAATAATGTATATTTATATTTAATTTGAGAGGTATAGAGACAGAGAACTTCCATCATCTTTTTCTTTATCCAAATGCCTGCAATGACTGGGAGTAGGCCAGGACTGAGCCAGGCCAAAGCTGGGAGTTGGGTTCTCAACTCAGGTCTTCCACATAGATGACAGGAATCCAAATCACTTGAACCTGCTGTAGCAAGAAGTTGGATTCTGCAGCCAGGACCAGGTGCCAAACCAAGTTAGTTAAAGGATAAATCCACTCAGATGCCTACAATTCTGAGTCATTTCTTTTAGAAGGAAAGATTGTTGTCTGGGGACAGGTTTCAATGGTTGAGAGCATCTCTTACATAGGTTAATCTACTAACAACATCAGTAGCCACATGCGGAAGCAGTCACAATACCAGCAATCATTTATTGAGGGACAGTTATGCTCCTGATTTGCATTATATGCCTTCTTATGTTTAATTCTCAAACTCATCCCAGCATATCTTTAGAGCCACTTCCCCATCTTGTAAAGGAGGAAAGAAGCGACAGGAAAGTTAAGTAGTTTACTTTTTTTTTTTTAAATATTTATTTATTTATTTATTTGAAAATCAGAGTTACACAGAGAGAGGAGAGACAGAAAGAAGCCTTCCATCTGCTGGTTCACTCCCCAATTGGCCACAATGATCAGGAGCCAGGAGCCAGGAGTTTCTTCCAGGTCTCACATGGGTGCAGGGGCCCAAGGACTTTACTGTTTACCCAGGCCATAGCAGAGAGCTGGATCGGAAGAGGAGCAGCCGGGACTAGAACTGGCACCCATATGGAATGCCGGCACTGCAGGCCAGGGCGTTAACCGCTGCACCATAGCACCTCCCAGTTAAGTAGTTTACTAAGCAGTTGGGGGCACAGCCAATTTTAACTCTGCTGGCATGGCTGCACAGCCCAAGCTCTCATCAATTGCAAATATGTAGAGAGAAGGATGAACCCAGGTTCCCATTTGTGATCTGCGATCACAAGGCTGTTTTGGAGATTGGCTGGCACTGTGTGAGGTTTGGCAAAGACTGAGAAGAGGGTATCAACAGAAATCTGACCTCTCTCCCAGGGATGTCGACAGGCTGTTTTCCATCATCCTTCATCCTCCCATCAAAGATGCTGTCCTGTGTGCCTACCATTGGGGGAAATGGGCCCATCCTATTAGAAGTGGCCATGTTATCAATTGAGAAGTTCATTTAAGGTTCTATGAACAAAAACTCTGACTTCAGGATTTGGTGTGTCTGTATGTAGGGGGCAGTTATCATCATTCCCTTCTCTCCTGTAGTGCCCACTGCTCTGTTGGATTTATATTTCTGAGTCATCTCAATTAGAATCAACCGCCCATACCATACTCTTTCAAAAATGAGTCCTCTGATGTTACCCTATAAACATTTTTTTTCTGTTTTTCTATATTGCTTACAATGTTTGTGCAGCTGCTTTGAGAGTTAAATGTGCAATCAGTGTGATGCAATCATGCTCTTTCCTTATCAGGGAAAGGAGAAAATGCCAACTTGAATTTTATGCAATTTTCAAGAGCTCTGTGGTATGAAATGCTAAGTTCACTTAATTGATGTGATCTTAATTGGAATCACAAGGGAAATTGGAAAGCACACTGAGTTCAGTTGTTTGTGTTTTTAATAGCACTGTTTGGCGGAGATTGGACCATTATCTGCCTCTGATTCCCCAAATGATGGAGAGTTTGTATTTCTGAGGTTTGATGAAAATAGATTGTCATGTTACACTATATTTTCCTGGCCTTTTCTGTGGAACTGTCTTGTAAGACTTGGGTTTTATGGGTTATGTATTTAGAATTAAATTTCATAAATAGGTATATATATACATACTTTGATTCATTTTTCAGCAATTAGAAACACACGGATAGTCCTTTATTTTCATTATTATCAACTGATGATATTTATTCAAGCATTCACTGGCTTACCCAAATTTGTATTCAATCAATATATATTTATTGAGCCCAAAGCATCTCTTTGGCTATGTAATAAGCACAGGGAACAAACAAGTAAACAAGACAAAATTTCTGCTCCAGTCCTACCTTATTTGGAGAAATGAGTAAATAAACCATATGACAGGTTCTACAAGTATGAATTAACAGAGTACTGAGGGAATAGACAGGAGATAGACCTAGACTGAGAAGGTCAATAGATTTAAAAGATAAGGCTGACTTTTACCAAAGCATAGAGAAATGATGGCCTCAAAAGTCAAAAGATTTGGGAGATTTTATTTTGCTTTTAATTTCTCTGGATCAAACTGAATAAACTTCAAATATCTCATTCAATTTTCACCATGGATATTTTTATAGTATTATATTGGGAGAACTCAAAGAAGAGGGACCAGACAATTCAGTTTATTGATAAGTATGCATTATCCTACATTTTCAAACACCACGTGCTGCATATTTCTTTTAGAAGCATATTTTACAAAGCATCACATCACATGGACTAAAACTAGGATGTGACTTGGTCCAAAGTAGTACATTCATTCAATCCAGCAAAACTCAGTTAGTATGCATTTTACCTCTTCTCTGCTCTTTAATTAAAATCTAGAAGGAGATAAGATAATCATATATCCAAAATGACTTATTTAACATTACTGGAGATTGTTTTAATGCATTTTTAGAATTATTCATACACAAATAACATGGTAGAAAAGTCCAAAGATGTATAATGGCAAATATTGTACTTTTCCTGTGGAAATAAGCAAGGTGACCCTGGGCATGGAATCCTAATTTTCCTCCTTTAATTAATTAAAAATCAGAGTGAAATAGAGACAGACAGAAACAGACAAATGAACAGAGATCTTCCATCTGCTGATTCACTATCCAAATGTCCACACCAGCTAGAGTTGGACCAGGCCAAAGCCAGGAGGTAGGAACTCAATCCTTGGCCTCCCTGATGGCTGACAGGGATTCAAATTACTTGAGCTATCACCATTGTTTCCTAGTACCCTAATGTTTCTTAATTTCATTTCAGATTCCCATTCACCCTAAAAAGAAAGAAATTTCAAACAGTGACATGATTGGGACTTTCCAGAGAGAAAATGGCACTGTCAGAAGAATAAAGTTGAACATAAAGAGAGATAGAATCTGTTCCTGGCTCATTACTCTCAATATATTTGAAGAATTCCTTAATATATCTAATCCTCAATGCCTCATCTAAAATATAAGAGGGTAGGATGTATGATTCATCAACTCCAAAATCTGAGTTCTACAGAGACAAACCATATGATAAGACTCTTGGTGACTTAATTTGAAATAGTAAAAGAGAATTTAGCTAAAAAGGATTTTTATAGAGAATCAGAAGATCAGATTTCTTGTTCCATATCGCCTGCTAACTTATATGCATGGCCTTGGACCAGTCATTCTCTGCCCATAGTTGTCTTGCCTAAGAAATCATGTAGGATATGTGGTGGGAGGGGGCATTTGGGGACATAGGGTATATGATTGCTATGTGTCTTCCAGTTCTGGCTTTCAATGGTTGCACAAATGGATTAAGCTTTCCTAAGAATGGTTATTAGTTTTTAGTTTGCCTACAAAATAATATACTTAACTTATTCCAGAAGGGGGAAACAAGATGGCTTTCTAATTTTATAAAGTTGAATGAACGTTTCCAACATGGCTTAGATTTTGAAATTCTAATGACACTGATTAACCAAGACTGTTTGATTATCTTACGTCAGACCAAACGCTAAATGCCTTCACCTGAGTTTCTGTCTCCATTTTCTTTTATTATTTCTCAAACTAAAGGGCTTCCTTTCTCCCTGAAGACTGTTCAACTCTAGAAAAAGAGTTAGTGCAGCCTACAGCTTCTCTTGTTTGTAACTGGTTTGGAATAACTGGTATAAGGTCCTCCTGTTTGTAACTGGTATGGAGACAGAAGATCGAGCAGATGTCCTTGAAGGCTGTCTCCAAACTCCAGAAGTCAGTGGTACAAATTGTAAGCCAGTTTGATGGCCTTACTTGAGGCTGCAATCATAAAAGACTTTAAAGAGATTTTAGAAACCTTTGAATGTTCAACTCTATCCTTACTAAATGTTATACTTTCCTGGAGAGAAAGAATAGAACCAGAGAAGAAATGTAGTAATTTAATAAGATTAAGAACTGGTAAAACTTACTGATATTTTTTACAATTTCTCCTTCAAAAGAATATGTATGAGCCTTGAAAACATGCAACTCTGTAACAGTAATCTCATAAGAGAGAAAACTAAGGCACAAACAAGTAAATGATATGATCATAACATAGCTAGAAAGAAATGGAACAGGAGTTGAAACTATGTTTTGTGTTTTTTTTTGTATTTTATTGGTTTTTTTATTTATATGTAAAGAACAGATTTCATGAATTTAAGAGATAGTGATTCTAAGACTATAATGATACTTTCCTCCCTCCCTCTATCCCCCTACCTTTCTTTCCTTGTTCTTCTAATTTTTTGTGATAACATACTTTCATTTCATTCTTTCTCTCTCTCTCTCTCCCTCCCTCTTCCTTCCTTCTTCTTTTTTATTTTTTTATTTCGTGATACAGTGAGACAGAGGGCTCTCATCTGCTAGTTCACTCCTCAAATGCCTGCAATGTCACCAACAGGCGCCAAAACTAGGAACCAAAAACTCAGTCCAGGTCTCTGATACGAATGGTAAGAATCAAACCACTTAAACCAAGGGTGGGTAACCTTTTTTTTTTTTTTGCCAAGGCCATTTGACTATTTATTACATAATTTGAAGGCCATACACAATCATCAAGTCAAAATTAGCTTGCTATAGATCTATTGAATTTCAAGTCCCACCTGCAGTTGCCTTGGCAGCCAGACCAAATGATTTCATGGGTCTTTATGGCCTGTGGGCCAGACTTTCCCCACCTTTGACTTAAGCCATTATTACTGCTCCCCAGAATCCACATTAGCAGAAAGCTGAAGTCAGGAGCCAGACCAGGTATTAAATTCACCTGCTCTGATATGGGGTACACGTGTCAACTGCTAAGGCCAACACCTGCGCCTGATGTTCTGCCCTATGTTCTTTACACTAAATCAACTATATATTTTTTAAAGATATATTTATATATTTGAAAAGCAGAGTTATGGAGAGCAGAGGCAGAGAGAGAGAGAGAGAGAGAGAGAGAGAGAGAGAGAGAGAGAGATCTTCCATCTGCTGTTTCACTCCCCAAATGACTACAATGGCCATAGCTGGGCCAATCGGAAGCTAGGAGCCAGGAGCTTCTTCTGGATCTCCCACGCAGGTGCAGGGGCTCAAGACTTAGGCCATCTTCTATGAATGCTTTCCCAGACCATGGTAGAGAGCTGGCGTCCATACAGGATGCCAGCACTACAAGCAGGGGCTTTACCTGCTATGCCACAGCACTGCCCCACCCCTTCATCTTTAATGAGTTCAATCTCTGCTGTATAGTAGTGATGCTGCCCCAAATGAAATTCACTAATGATTCCTTGGGGAGACTGGAGTGTGGTGTGATAGTAAGAGATTAGCAAATGATTCTCATACAATCATTATCTCCTCCAATTCCCTTTCCTCATTTTTAACATGTACTAGTACCTTGAAAAGAGCCTGAAACTAAAAATCTGGAAGCTACATTTTTTTGTTAATGAGTTGCTTTACAGTATTTCCTGGGAATTCTTGGGTGGAAATATTCCCTTTGTATATTAGGTGATACAACAACTAGTGTGTTTCTTTGGTTCTGGGTTGGAAGGCTTACAGCTGCATAGACAAAGACAGAATTTTCCACATAAGCACACAACTTGGCTGGTTTTATTTCTTTACTGATTCTCCTACCTAGGATCATGTTCAAAGGAAGACTCACATGGAAATAACAAAAGCGTGTGTTAACCATTGATTATATAAATAAAATATGGCATATCCATACAGACAATATTATATTTGATCCTATAAAGAAAGGAAGTAATACTATATATTATAATATGGATGAATCTTGAAAACACTAAGGGGAAAAAGGTAGTCATAAAATATCACAACTTTTTTATTCCATTGACATGAAATGTCTAGATGAGGGAAATCCATGGAGAAAATATATTAGCAATTACTCAGGCCTGGGGGAGTAGGAGAGTTATAGTCACACAGAGTATGTCTCTCTCTCTCTCTCTCACACTTTTTTTGTTTTTGTTTTTGTTTTTTTGACAGGCAGAGTGGACAGTGAGAGAGAAAGACAGAGAGAAAGGTCTTCCTTTGCCGTTGGTTCACCCTCCAATGGCCGCCACGGTCGGCGCTCTGCAGCCAGCACACCGTGCTCATCCGATGGCAGGAGCCAGGTGCCAGGTGCTTTTCCTGGTCTCCCATGGGGTGCAGGGCCCAAGCACTTGGGCCATCCTCCACTGCACTCCCGGGCCACAGCAGAGAGCTGGCCTGGAAGAGGGGCAACCGGGACAGAATCCGGCGCCCCGACCGGGACTAGAACCCGGTGTGCCGGCGCCGCAAGGCGGAGGATTAGCCTGTGGAGCCACGGCGCCGGCCTCTGACACTTTTTTTGAGTTGATGAAAATTATCTAACACTGATGGCGGGAGAGATTGTTTAAACTAAAACCCGTGGAACTAAACTCTTTAAAGAGGTGAATTACATCTCAGTAAGGCTGCCAAAAAAGAGGTAGGTTTATATAATGTATCCACATTTATTTATACCACATTGCAATGAAAGGTGGTTTCCTTGGCACCCTGGGTCATGATAGCTTCGTTGGCCTTTGCCATCCCCTTAGCCAAGGACTAATCTAAGATCATGCTCTCAGTAGAACCCTTTCCCTGAAGACCATAAAGCCTCCTGAGTTTTCCTAAAATAGATAGCTTTTCCCCTGGAACTCCTGAAGTATTCAATTTAAATGTCAGCCCTTCCTGCTTTTATTGCAGTTACGTTTTTACTGATCAGTTTTCTATCCTCAATTATGAGCTCAACCAGTCCAGTGGACATTTCTTCTTTGTCTTTAAATCCCTAGCACCAAACATTATGCCTTATAGCAAGCAGGATATCCACAATAGTGTAAGGCAGGTTGGGGGGGGGGGTGGATTGTCATCTCATTTCACGTGGGGTCACTGAATTCCTGAACACCTGGAAAATAGGAACCAGTTTGTGCACAAGGGCTTGCATCCGACTCCTGCTGGTGATGCCCTCAAGCTGTATGCCATGAGGTGATTGGTTAGACACAGGCAGAATTCTGTGGAGAAAAAAGCAATGCAATTCTATCTGAATGTCTGCATTTATCTAAACTATTCAATCTGATTTTATAATGAATATAATATTACTCTTTAATTATTACATGTTTGTGGTTCACATATATGGTATTAAATTGTATATTTCACTTGGTCTGTGATGGTTATAATTCAAATCCAGGAACCCTAGTTTCCTTATCTTTCCTGTGTCTCAAAGCATAGAATTTAGAGCAATTTATTACTGAATACTTATTCTCTGAATTTATGGCTAAATGACAACATTAAATTAATTTTCCAGGAAATTTGACACTATATGTCAAGCTTTGCTAGTAAAGTTAATATTTTTTTATCTACCATTTATTAAGCAATCTTAATTCTTGATTCAGTAGAATTCCAGTTTCCCAATATCACAGGCTACGTTATCAACATAAAAGAAAATATTTCTGCAGAAGGGCTTTTGTATCACTGATATAAGAAGCTCAAAACATTGCATTCTTAATTCCTGGGATGATTAGTGATCAGAGGCAAGGAGGAATCTTTTTTTCTGTTTGATTTTGTGATTCCCTTTCCGTCCTGGCTGCCAAAGCATTGAGTGTGTGAGTTTCAAGCACTGCTCAGCACTTTTTACAGTAATATTGGTCCATGCCAACATGTAAATAGTGCTAGCCATTAGGCTTGTATTAAATGTCTCCTTATGTGTGATGCCTGAGAGTGGATTTTGTAACTAGAGTCTCATTCTGCTGTGAGTTTACATGCCCTCTAGAAAAGGGAAGCTGAAAACTAAATTTGAAATCTGGTTGTTACCTACATAGATGTATTAGCATGGGCAATAGGAGTAGAATTGGTCACATAGTCTACATATAACTTTTTTAAGGAAAAATAAAGCAAATTATTCAGATAAGGGTGTGGATTTGAAGGCAGGACTTTGAGGGTATTGGAGCTGTCATGTTAGTTTTCTACTGAGAAACTTGATCTAATGGGAAGAGATGGAGATAAACTGAGATCCAAGAATTATGGCTGCTATTTCCAGTACTTCCAACAACTCACCAAGGTTGGCTTCACTGTGCTGGGGGCAGAGCCAATCTCAGGGCTATGTGAGGCCATGCGCAGAGTCCTTAGGTGGCCTTATGTGTAAGGATAACCTCCTGTGAGCTACTACTTTTCTGTCTTGTATGAGTCTTCAATAAACAAGATCCTGCATTGGTGGCAATTGATGGAGACACTGGGGCAAAGAAAGGAAGCCAACACGTGCAGGGTTATTTTGAAACATCCTTAGCTCTGTCTACTTTCTCTGCATTCATTCATTTGGCTTGACAATTACTTAGCAAGAAGATACTCTGTGCTTGGCACTGTTCCAAATCCTGGGCATAGAGTGAAGCATAAAACAGATTGTCTCCTGGTGCAGGAAGTGTACACATGTGGGTGCCCTCACAAAGTACTCATTGAGCTTGCCTGGTTTGCTGCAGCTGCCTATGGAAATCTCTACTTACAGGGCAGTTTCTTGGCCAGAGGAATTCATATGAGAAAGAGAAAACTAAGTCATAAGCCTTATTCCAACTTAGCACAAAGGACTCATCCCGAAAAATAAAATCATATTCTGGCAACTCTTGATGGTGGTTAGAGAGTCTAGTAAATAAGGGTTAAGGCTCCAGAGGCATACTCTTTTAGTTTGAATCCTGGCTCTGTTATCTGTGTCCCAGAAGGCAAGTTACACAAACTACCCACCTCTCATCTTCCTTGATGCCAAAATTGGAATAATAACTACCTCATAGAGAAAATGGGAACATTAAATGAAGCAATTCATGTAAAGGATTTGGCATATTATACACAGTCCCCTTTACTTCAGTATTAAATTGTGATGGTAATTCAAAAAATGAAAATATAAGGTTATTTTGGAAAAATGAAATTTTGGAATCCATTCATATTTTTTCATAACACACATTTTCTATGAAATTTTGAGGCCCCCATGCATATATTTCAAAATATTTTATACCAACATGTTATCTTTTAATTCATTTTCACTGGAAATTTTTGACAGATCTTATTTTATAAATATGCTGGCTTTCAATATACCTAAACAGCCCTACTTGGTTAATATTTTCAACTCTAGTGTAGCTTAGACAGATAGAGGCCTTATTTTGTATATCATTCTGTTTTCTATAGAGATCTTTCTCCTGTGCAACTCTACACACAGTAGGGGAGAGGAAGTGCTTGTCAATTATTAATAAGAAATTTATTTGTATGCAATTTATATAGATTTGGTATTATTGAGAAGAGTGCATAGTGTATAACATTACTTACCTTCCCTCTGCCTCACTTCTATTCAGTTGGTATTTTTATAATCAGCCCAAGTCCATATATTATACATTATTGCCTCTGCCATTTCAGTTTTTCAATATACCCAACTGTACTCCAATGATCAAATCTTGATAAAGTCTTCTTTTCCCTATCTATTCAATTTACTCTTTTGCTTTCATTTTACCACAATCACTCCATTTGATTCTGTAAGCAAGCTGTTCCTATAATTTTACTAAAAATAAGAAATACTTGGAAGCCCTTATAACAACATTCATATTGGACTTCTGGAAAAGATGAGGTAACAGGGATGAATTTATTCCTTTTAAAAAGTAAAAGGTGGAAAAATTATACTAAGCCATGGCATTAAAATATTTTATGTCTGTTAAAAGAAAAACCTTAGACAAGTTAAATTTAGCAGAATTTCATTAAGTGAAACCAATTCATGAATTGGGCATCATTACAAACCCAGATAGAGTCAAAGAACTCCTCCCTAAAACATAGGGAGACAATATCTATAGACAAAAAAAAAAAAAAGAAGTGATATATGGAAACAGCTAAGTTGATCACATCCACACATTTGCCTTATATGTACATGGTATAATCAGCTGAAAGTCTTTGATTGTCTGGGACCCAGATATTTGTTACAAGAATGCAGTTAGTTCCCAAGTTAAAATAGCTTGTGTTATGATTTTTTGACTTTACAATGGTTTGAAAGTGATACACCTTCAGTAGAAACAGAGCTATAAGTTTTGAATTTTGACGTCTTCCTTGGCTAGTGATATATGGTGACATACTCTTCCATGATGCTAAGCTGTGAAGTGAGGCCATAGCTCCTGTCAACCATGGGGTCTTGAGAATCAGCAACCAGCACACTGAAGTGTACTGTGTTGTTAAGCTTTGAGATGTGGTAGATTAGAAGTATTAAGTGCACTTATAACTTATTGACATTTTCAGTTTACAGTGGTGTACCAGCACAGAATGCTAACATAAGTCAAGGATCATTTGTGTACTCTCAGCTTAGGTTGCAGTTTGTTACGTAGGGGGTATTTTTAAAGCAGATTTAATCTAAGTTAATATAACTGATTTGGGAAGTAAATGGCATACACCCTATGAATACTCTGGCTTATTCAGTAAAGAAAGCTTTAGGAAATGGCACAGACAAGGAGAACCTAGGCAGTGCTCTGCAGTCTCCCCGATTGAAGACCTGAAGCTAGAACTTCAGAGATGCCAAGTATGGCTCACAGTTGATAATGCAGTACAAGGAGGAGCTCCAGGCAGAATGAAGTCCAGGGAGCTTGCAAAGGGTATTATTGGAGAATTCAGTATGTTGATGGAAAGAAACCATTCATGACTATGGACAGAATTGCTGAAAATTATAGAAGAAACAGAGTTCAGAGTTTACAAAGCACTGGATATAATTTTTATTCCTAATAATAAGATTTTAAAACCTCATACTATAGGGAAAATTTGTTAGAGGGCTAACAAGATTTTACTTCAGTATGAAAAATTAACCTTAGACTAAAGTGCAGCTCTAGTCTAGTCTTCCAAAGCTTAAAAAAACCCTCAAAATGCTAAATTGTTTGTGACTTTATCACATTCCAGAGTATAATTATCTAGACTATTTATAGGAATATAAAAGTATAAAACAAAATAAAAATTAAAACATCTGGGCCCAATAAATATATCAAGAAAATGATATCAATAATGAACAGAAAAATGAGTTGCTTGAAGCTGAAGCAGTAATGATACAGTTGGTAGGATTAGACAAGTATATTAAAACATTTGATATAATTAAGTCCGTATATTCAAGAAGCTAGATAAAATATTGAACATGTTGGGGCTGGCGCTGTGGTGCAGTGGGTTAACGCCCTGGCCTGAATCGCTGGCATCCCATATGGGCGCTGGTTCGAGACCCGGGTGCTCCACTTCCAATCCAGCTCTCTGCTATGGCCTGGGAAAGCTATAGAAGATGGCCCAAGTCCTTGGGCCCCTGCACCCACATGGGAGACCTGGAAGAAGCTTCTGGCTCCTGGCTTCGGATCAGCACAGCTCCAGCCATTGCAGCCAATTGGGAAGTAAATCATCGGTTGGAAGACCTCTCTCTCTCTGCCTCTCCTCTCTCTGTGTAACTCTGAATTTCAAATAAATAAATAAAAATCTTAAAAATAGGCTGGCGCTACTGCTCAATAGGCTAATCCTCCACCAGCAGCACTGGCACACTGGGTTCTAGTCCTGGTCGGGGCCCCGGATTCTGTCCTGGTTGCCCCTCTTCCAGGCCAGCTCTCTGCTATGGACCGGGAGTGCAGTGGAGGATGGCCCAAGTTCTTGGGCCCTTCACTTGCATGGGAGACCAGGAGAAGCACATGGCCCCTGGCTTTGGATCAGCGTGATGTCCAGCCGCAGCGCGCTGGCCACGGCAGCCATTGGAGGGTGAACCAGCGGCAAAAGGAAGACCTTTCTCTCTCTGTCTCTCTCTCTCTCACTGTCCACTCTGCCTGTCAAATATATATATATTGAACATGTTAACTAGAGACATGAAAATGTATAAAATACCCTGATAGAACTATTAGAGAAAGAAACTCTACAATATCTAAGAAGAAAGATGCACTGGATGGAAATAATGTCAGTTTAGACACTGAAAAAGAAAAGATTAGTGAACTTGAAGGATAGGAATGAAAATTTCCCAAAAGGAAACACACAGAGATGTGATATGTATAGAATGATAGGCAAAACATTCCCAAATTTCATGAAAACCACAAATCAAAAAAAATTAACAATCCCCAAGCAAAGATATATGAATCAAATTACACTAAGGAACACCTTAATAAATTACTGAAAACAAGCAATAAAATGAAAAACTCAAAAGCAACCAGAGAAAGATGATAGACAGGAGAACTAAGACAATGTTGACCACAAATTTTTTATCAAGTAAGAAGTAAGAAGAGGACAGAATAACTTTTTTAAAAATATTAAGAGATAAAAATGTCCAACCAGCACATATTTACCAGAAAAACTGTTTTTCTGAGATGAAGGAAAAGTAAATACTGTTCAGATATAGAAAAGCTGAAATAATAAATCACTATTAGACTCACACTACAGGAAATGTTAAAGGAAGTCCATCAGGCAAAAGTAAATGATACCATAAGAGAATCTGAGCTACACACAAAAAAATTAAGAATATGGTCATATACATATATCTAGCTACATGGTTTTATATACATATATATATATATACATATATATATATATATATAATCTGTTATTTAAGTCCCTTCAAAACATAATGTTTAAAAATGACTGACATATTGTGGGGTTTATAACATATGTAAGAGTGGATGGTGTGGCAACAGTAACTCAAAGGTTAGAATTGGAGAGGTGGATGTATGTTGTTTCAGACTTTCATACTTTATGTGATGCTATACCATTTGAATGTATACCATGAAAAGTTAAATTATGTACACCATAAACCCTAAATCTTCACTAAAATAGCTAATAAGCTAACAGTTGAGAAAAACTATAAAAATATGCAATCTGAAAGGTTTGGAGTGGTAGGCAGCCATTTGGCTCTAGTGGTTAGGATGACCCTATCCTTTATCAGAGTGCTGGGTTTGATGCTTGCCTCCAACTCGTGAGTCTAGCTTCCTGCCACTGCAGATCCTGGGAGGCAGAAGGTGATGCTTCAAGTAATTGAGTTCCCCCCACCCATGTGAGAGAACTTGATTGAATTCCCAGGTCCCAGATTTTGCCTCAGCCCAGCCTCAGTCACTGTGGACATCTGGGGTGAAACAGCAGTTGGGATCTCTCTCTCTCTCTCTCTCTCTCTCTCTCTCTCTCTCTCTCATCCCTCCACTTCTCCCTCTAGGAAGCTTGATTATTTGATTAATTTGAAAGGCAGAGCAACAAACGGTGATAGAGATTATAGGGACAGAATTAGAGTTAGATATAAAGAGATAGAGATCTTCCATCCACTGATTCACTCCCTCAAATAATCACAAATCCAGGGATGAACTAAGCTAAAACCAGGAGTCAGGAACTCTATCCCGATCTTCCAAATAGGTGGCAGTACTTGTAAGGACCTTAAGCTCACCTCCTTTACTGTGTCTAAATATGACCAGTATACTTATCTTCCATCTCTTTGCTTGTTGCAAGAAATGGCTTAAGTAAATATGCTAAACTTAAAAAATATACAATTCACAATATGCTAAAATTAATGGTCACTTCTGAAGATGTGCTGCTAAAATCATACTTAATAGTGAAATTTTGAATGATTTTCTGCTAAGGTTATAAACAAGGCAAGGACATCTGCTCTTACCATCTCCATTTAATTTTATACTGGAGATTCTAGCCAGTGCCTTAAGGGAAATAAGTCAAAATCAAATAAATAGGAAAAGAAGAAATAAAATTATTTTTATTTGCAGATACCATACTCATATATGTAGAAGGTCCTGTGAAATCTGGAAAAAGAGTTACAGGTAAGTAGCAGATGAGCTTTGAAAGGTTTCAGGATATAAGACCAATATATGAATATCAATTTATATTTAAACATATTAGCAACAAAAATTAAAACTAACAATATAATATTTAAAACAGTATAACATGGAATAATTATGAATAAATATGATAACATAATTGTAAATTATGACATTGAAACCAATAAAAAATATTGACAGAAATCTAAAAGCCCTAAGCAAATGGAAAGACATACTATGACTACACATTAGAAGACTTAATGTGCTGCTGTAAATTTCCTCCAAATTGGTCTATAGATTCAAAATTATCTAGCCAGAAGCCCAGCAGACTTTTATAGAAACCAACACATTTTTGAAAATGTAAAATATTCTGTATAAACAACACAATTTTGGAAAATTTTAAAAGTTTGAGGATTAACACTAAATTTCATGATCTATTACAAAAGTTATGAAAATCAAAGCAGTGGAGTAATAGCATCAGTGTTGAGGTGGACATTTGGTGCAGTGGCTAAGACACAATTGTGACATTCACATCTCAGAGTATCTAGATTTGAATCCTGGCTGCATTGCCATTTGAAGATTCCTGCTAACATGCACAGGTCAGGAAGCAAGTGACGGCTCAAGTACTTCGATGCTCTAATGCTCACATGGGAGACCTGGGTTGAGTTCTGGGATCCTGGCTATGGCCTGGCCCAGCCCCACCTATTACAGGCATTTGAGAAGTGAACAAACAGATGGAAGATCTCTCTCTCTCTCTCTCATCTATCTCTGTCATTCAAGTAAAGAAAAAATTAAATCTGTTAATGCAATAAAATGAACACACATTGGTTCTTTTCGATTCAAAAATTAAATTTTTGACAAGATGCAAAAAGTAATTCTGTGAAGAGAGAATAATCTTCTTAGCAAACAGTGCTGGAAAACTTTGATATCCATGTGAAAAAATGTTGACATCCATCCATATCATGTACCACATACAGGAATTAACCCAAAATGTAGAATAAACTTAAATGTAAAACCTATAAGTATTTGTGACTGTGAGTTCAGAAAAAATTTCTTAAATATAAAATCAATATAAGGGCCAGTGCTGTGCCGTAGTGGGTAAAGCTGCCTCCTGTGGCACTGGAATTTCATATGGGTGCAGGTTCAATTCCCAGCTGCTCCTCTTCCATTCTAGCTCTCTGCTATGGCCTGAGAAAGCAGTAGAATATGGTCCCCAAGTACTTGGGCCCCTGCACCCACATGGGAGACCAAGAAGAAGCTCCTCCCCCTGGCCGTTGCAGGAATTTAGACAGTGAACCAACAAATGGAAGACCTTTCTTTATGTCTCTCACTCCCTCTGTCTGTAACTTTACTTCTCAAATAAATAAATAAATAAATCTTTAGAAAATACAATAGAAATACAATCCACAAAGTAAAATAACAGATAAACCTAATGAAGAACTTTTGTTCTTTGAGAGACACTACCAAGAGACAAGCCACACTTTTTGGACTTTCAGATCCCAAGCCCTGCCCCTGCCACCTCATGGATACAGAGATAACTGTTTTCACATCCTGTTTCCTAGCTCAAGATCTTCTCTGCCTTAGTTTCAGCGTCTGTAAAACAGGAACCATACGCACTCTCTTAATATATTCATCTTTACTAGCCAGCAAGACGTGAGTTTCAGTATATTCATGTCTACTTAGTACAGTAGTATAGTTTTTTCTTTAAGATTTATTTATTTATTTGAAAGAGAGAGAGTGTGTGTGTGTGTGTTAGGGAAATAGAGAGATGGAGATCTTCTACCTGCTGGTTCACTCCCCAGATGGCTCCAGACAGAAGCCAGGAGCAAGGGGCTTCTTCCAGGTCTACCGCATGTGTAGCAGGGGCCCAAGCACTCGGTGTATCTTCTGCTGCTTTCCCAGATCATTGGCCGGGAGCTGGATTGAAAATGAAGCAGCCAAGACACAAACTGGTGCCATATGGGATGCTGCATTGCAGGCAGTGGCTTACCCACTGTGCTACAATGCTGATCACAGTAGTATAGTTTTTAAGAATAGATTTTGGATGTTTCCTATTGAGTTTATTCTTTCAATTTTAATTTTTTGTTCCTAGAAATGCAGTTTTCCTTATCTGTTATTTATTATTTTAATATGTAAATATTCTTGATCTTTGCACACTAAGTTAAAAAATCAATAGAAAAGTTATACAAACTTATGGACACTATGTGATGTCTTAATACATGCATATATTGTATGATGTCCAGTCATAATAAGTATATATATCTCCTCAAACACTTAACATTTTCTATATTCCTGCTAGTTTTATATCCTGTTGTTTTGTTTAATTCTTTTATTTCATGTAATCATTTATTGCTATGGTTTTCTAGATGTATTTCTAGATGTTTTCTAGAGGTATTCCTTGTTATCTTTAAACAAAGATTATTTCCCTACTTTTTCAGTCCTAATGTCCCTAATTGTTTTATTTAATTGCACTGGACAATAATTCCAGAGTAATATTAAATTTTACTAGAGATGGTAAGTTTACTTGCCTGTTTTGGCTCTATGGTAAGGTCTCTAGAGTCACTTACTAAGAAAACTTTTTCCCTTTATTTCATAGTAATTCACGTTTTACTGGCACCATACTCAGTTACTGGTGATTTCTAATATGCTCTGACATCTCTAACAGCTGGCAGCGCCCATCTAATTACTCAACATTTCAAAGCAATTCATTCTTTTCCCAAATTAAATCAAGTATTTATCAATATTAAATTTACTGAAGTGGATAACTATTGTGACATTGTAGGAGAATTTCCTAATTCTTGGTATACCATATAACTTATATAGTTATGAATAAATATCCAATATGCATGTAATGACTCTCAAGTAGGTTCCAGAAAAAGAGGGAAAGAGAAGAACAAGAGAGAATGCTAACATACAAATGGGCGAAATGTTAGTGGAAGAATCTGGACAAAGGGTATTTGGTGTTCTTTTTAAAAACTTTTCTTCTTCTTGAGATTTTTCTGTGAAGTTTGAAATCATTCCCAAATAAGAAGTATTTTAAAAGTATTGACTCCCAGGCTGGTGCCATGGCTAACTAGGCTAATCCTCTGCCTGCAGTGCTGGCACCCTGGGTTCTAGTCCCGGTTGGGGCGGCGGATTCTGTCCCGGTTGCTCCTCTTTCAGTCCAGCTCTCTGCTGTGACCCGGGAAGGCAGTGGAGGATGGCCCAAGTGCTTGACCCCTGCACCCACATGGGAACCAAGGAGGAAACACCTGGCTCCTGGCTTCGGATCGGCGCAGTGCGCCAGCTGTAGCAGCCATTTGGGGGGTGAACCAATGGAAAAGGAAGACCTTTCTTTCTGTCTCTCTCACTGTATAACTCTGCAAAAAAAATTGACTCCCCAAATTTAATGCTGAAGTGAATTTAACAAAACAAATTTCAACTAATCAACACGGACACAGACACACACACACACACACACACACACACACACACAGCGTAGATATGAAATAAGGGAAGTGTTCCTTCATGGCAACATATGTGATGAAGTCATTGTAACTTTACCTGACAGTAGAATATGTTCAACTCCTTAGAATGGTTTAAGATGCAAGGTTGGAGAGCACTTTTAGAGCCAACTCAGGATTGTGCAAATGTTAGGAATACTAGCATCCACAATCGAGTTCTCATGTGCTTTCTGATGGCGTCCTTCCCAAGGCATCTCCTTTCTGACAATTTCTGGAGTGTACAATGGGGTGCCCATCTGTCCTTGAGAACTCAGATATATTACTATTACTCCACAGTAGCGGTGGTTTATCCTTTAAAGGATATTTGGCAAGTGGCAGGTTTTGAATATTCCATTTCCAATGTCTTTTTTTTTTTTCAAATAAACTCCTTGTAGAGGGAAGTTAAAGGAGGAAAAAGAATCAGAGCTTCTGATGCCAACATAGTGCTGATGCTGACAACACACACTATGGGTGTATCCACCACCACCCCCAAAACCCAGCTCCAAGGATAGGAGTGCCCTCCTCAAATAATTGATGGGAATTATGACCATGATTAGAAGGACAGCCATTAACCAGGTCTCTGAGTTTCAACCAGGATCTGCCACTTATGAGCTGTTAAGACTGTAAGAAGCCTGCGCCGCAGCTCACTAGGCTAATCCTCCACCTGCAGCGCCGGCACCCCGGGTTCTAGTCCCAATTGGAGCACCAGATTCTGTCCTCCCAGTTGCTCCTCTTCCAGTCCAGCTCTCTGCTGTGGCCTGGGAAGGCAGTGGAGGATGGTCCAAGTGCTTGGGTCCTGTACCCGCATGAGAGACCAGGAGAAGCACCTGGCTCCTGGCTTTGGATCAGCATGGTGTGCCATTGGGGAGTGAACCAAGGGAAAAGGAAGACCTTTCTCTCTGTCTCTCTCTCTCACTGTCCACTCTGCCTGTCAAAAAAAAAAAAAAAAGATTGCAAGAAAAAGAATCACTTAACTTGATGTATATTGCTTTCCTCACTAGTACAGAAGTGTAAATACTGCTTTATGATTTTTGAATGAGTTAATGTAATAAAACACTGAATCTGAGAGAATAGGAAGTGCTTAGTACATTCAGGCACTCTTAAAATCTCCTTAATAAGGTCCTTTCAACAATGAGGTTTTAGGCTCTGTTTCTATTGCTGTATTCTTTTTTTTATATTTATTTCTTTATTTGAAAGTCAGAGTGAGATGAGAGGGAGGGATTGAGGGAGGGATAGAGAGACAAAGAGAGAGACTGAGAGAGAGAGGAGAGGTCTTCCATCCGCTGGTTCACTCCTCAATCGGCCCCAACAGCCGGAGCTGTGCTGATCCGAAGCCAGGAGCTTTTTCTGGGTCTCTTAGGCAGGTGCAAGTGCCCAAGGATTTGTGCCATCTTCCACTGCTTTCCCAGGCTATAGCAGAGAGCTGGATCCGGAGAGGAGCTGCCAGGTCTCGAACAGTGCCCATATGGGATGCCGGCACCTCAGGCCAGCGTGTTAACCCGCTGTGCCACAGCACAGGCCCCTATTGCCATATTCTGTACTGCAGCTGTTTACCTGATCCTGTTTACCTGATCCTTTCTGTCTCTCACAAACCCTACATTGACTAGGCCATATTACTGGAAAAGACTCTCAACTACCATACATCCGCACATACTCAGACACACACATGTACACACACACACACACACACACACACATGTGAACTAGTGTCGAAACCTCACCAGCAAGAGTCCAACGGAATCACGACACAACCGCTGTTGATCGGTTCTTAAGGAACTTTTATTTTTAGTGATAGCAGAAGGAAAGGAGAGAAAGAAAGAGAAGAAAGAGCAGAAGCAGCCGAGAGAAAGAAGGAGAAAGACTGAAGAGGCTGCCGACTTCCCGCCCCTATCCTGGTCTATTATCCATCCCCGGTCCCCTAGGGCAAGCAGTCCATCAATCAGATCAAAAGGCACACATAGCCTCAGGTCAAGGTGTATCTCTTGCATGTCTAACAGTCAGAACTTCCTTGACTTTGTTTTACTCAGCAGGTTAAGGCAGATTGCAATGAGGAGGTCCCCACAGGTGGCTGGCCTGGCCTGCGGTTCCCCACAAACCTGACTGCAAGTAATCTCAAGCACAAAGTGGGAGCTTTTCTCCATTACTCTTTAGCCAACAGGTATATAGGCAGACTAAGCAATGGATTTACAAGGCCCAGAAGACCCTTCTGACCCCAACCAGGGATGACACATCCTGAAATCTTTGTTATAGTAAATGCTTTATTGCAGAGATTGATATTTAATTGAACTATGATAGGAACCTATTAGAGGAGATTTTTATTCACTGCAGTGAGCCCCAATCCTAGTTTTGCTGTACTATCTACAGGTCTCTTAATCTCTTTGTGTCTAGTTTTATCAACAGTAAAATGTCCACATTGTGACATAATAATTATATATGTAAAGTACTTAGAACAACCATATCATTATGGCTAGATAAGTATCACCTATTATCATTATCTATATACTCAATAAATAGTAATTAAGGAAATACATTATGCAAAACACCATGCTATATGCTGGGAATACTGTGATGTATAAAGTGGACTGTAAAATATTGGGGAAAAGCAATGAGAAACAGACATTAAAAATAAATAATACATATATGAGGGGATCTTCGAAAAGATTATGAAAAATGTGTATTAAGGAAAAGCTATTCATGCATTTCAAAATTTTTGCACCAAAATAAACTTTTCTTTTAATTTAATTTTCCACAGCCTCTTTGAAGTCCTCTCATACAATGAAGGGAAAAGATGTAGCAAGACAACAACACAAGGATGCCAGGTGAGGGCAAAGGGACTCGGTTTTGGTCATCAGGAAAGGCCACTCTAAAATGGGAATGTTTGACCTAAGGCCTGAAAAAATAAAGTAAGTAAGGTACTAAATAAAAGGAGGAGTATTCCTCCAGACACGGGTCCAGATTGTGTGAAGGTCTCTAGGGTAGACAAGGCAGTCCAGAGGAGCCTGAGTGTAGAGGGTGCATGAATGAGTGGACTACAGTGAAGGCAGGCATGATAGTTCAGGCTTGATTTTATAATCCCTGTGAAGTCATCATGTTTATGCAAGACAGGAACATGATCTAATTTAGTTTTTCAGTTGATCTCTCTGATTGCTGTATAAAAATGGATTGGCACAGTGGCAAGCCAGGGCATAGGATGACTAAAATCTATTATAGAAGATCTGGCTGTTGTATCCTGAGAACTACACAGACCACCCAGTTAGTGGTCTGTTTGGGTCACATGCAAAATGCGCTTCTCCCTGTATTTCAGGGAACTAGTCCAAAGCCTCGTGTATTCTTTGGGCTTAGATCATGGATGTTCCATTGGGGCTGGGAGGGAGAGCGTATTTTGGCTATTGGATAATGTCTTGCAACTTGTAACATGTGGCTTTGATCTGTTTGAATGGGAACTTCAATATATTTAGCTGACATCATTTGTATAATCTCTTTGGCACTGGAGAGGTAAATTATCTCCCTCCAATTTTTATTTTCATTCTATAATCATCTTGTCTTAATATTTCACTATTAAAAAGAAGATTTTCTCTTCAACTCTACCATAGACATTTGTAGCAGTAAATCCAAGGTTCAAAGTCCTTTTGTACTGTATATACTCGGTCGTTCAGCGGAATTCCTGCGGCTTTGCTTGCTTGCTTGTTTTTGCATAGGTATGTGTGAATGCCTGGAAGTTGGTACCATACTTTGACTATGATTTTCCATTTTTATTCAGGCCTGTCATGTTTCATATAAATAGTGTTGATCTTGAATATCTGTTGATCCCTGTTTTGCTCTTATTGGCTACCTGAATTTGGGTCTCAGAATCTGTGTCTTAGCCTGTGTTTTCTGCTGCTTAATGGACTAGTTGAGCCTGGGGGAATTTATAAAGAAAAACTTACTTAGGTCACAGTTCTTAGAAGTTCAAGATGAGGGGATACACATCTGCTTGGCTTTTTGTAAGGGCCTTGTGCTACTTAGACTCATGGTAAAAAGTGAAAGAGCAAACAGCCACCTGCAAAAGAGAGCAGCGGGCTGAACTCCACAGTAGCTAACCCATCCCAGCAGGAGGCATTGATCCATTCATGACGTTTTGCCCTTTATGACAAACCTAACCCCCTTCCACTGTGCTCTACCTGCATACATCAGCACATTGAGGAATTAAACTACACTGAGAGTTTTGGTGGGTGCAAACCACAGCAGACCATCAGTGATTCTTACTGTGATGTCTTCAATTCTCACATTCTAGGACTTTGGATGGTCTCTGTATCCAGGAAGTAGGGCGTAACATTGTTTCCTTTGCATTGTGGTTTCATAAAATTGGGCTGGTTGACTTCTCTGAGTATTAAATGCTGAAATGGAGTTAGGAGTACAAATCCTTTATTGGTGGAAAAGACTTGTGAAAAGAAAGAGGAAGAATAGACTCGGGCTATAGTGTTGTAAAATTGTGAGACACCTGGAAAAGCTACCGCAGCCAAATTCATGGCTCTGGACCAAAGCTGCCCATTTCAGAAGAGCCCTGCATTGGACAGAAATGGCTATACTATTGTACTGCCATCTGGTCCAGTCATTGGCCGAGAGCCCTCCTCCAAAGGCTGAAGTGGACCCTGGAAGGGCCAACTGTTAGAGGATGGCAGCTAGCTATTCTCCATGCAGCTGGCGCCAGCTCCTCATTTGAAGGGGAAGCAGATCAGCACGTATCTTTATGTTCCTTCAGGAAAGTGTGTGCATTGTGAAATTTACTTGGCTACATGATTAAGAAAACAGCTCCTCCTTTCTTTCTAAAAGCACACTTGGAAATGAGAAGTGAGTGGACAGTACTACAGCTGTGTAGGCGCCCTTGGTTAAGGCCATGACTGGTGCTTATGACTTTCCTCTTCTGTCGTTTTTCTTATGTCACCACCTCTGTTGGTTTTCGTGACTTTCATGATGGCATGAATTCCTAAGGGATCTGGGCTCCTTCTCAGAGTGGGGCACTTATTCACTATCCATCACAACCAGGCAAGGAAGAACCAGGCAGCACCTGTGGGCCTACCTCAGTTCCACATGGAGTCCTTCCTGCCCCTAGGTATAACAGCAGCCTAACCAACCTTGCAGTTTGACCAGTCACACCTGAGATGTCAGTCCTTTTTCCTTCTAGAAACCCAAGAACAAGGGATCCAAGATGCCCAGATAGCAGCTCAGCTTATGGATCAATAGTCGTACATGTTGAATGTCCCTCAAAGGTCCAGACGTTAAAGGTGTGACCAAATAACCTCATTTGGTTATTCCTCCACCTGCGGCACCAGCATCCCGGCATCCCATGTGGGTGCCGGGTTCTAGTCCTGGTTGCTCCTCTTCCAGTCCAGCTCTCTGCTGTGGCCCAGGAGGGCAGTGGAGGATGGCCCAGGTGCTTGGGCCCCTGCACCCGCATTGGAGATCAGGAGGAAGCACCTAGGTCCTGGCTTTGGATTGGCGTAGCTCCGGCCGTGGTGGCCATTTTGGGGGTGAACCAATGGAAGAAAGACCTTTCTCTTTGTCTCTCTCTCTCTCTCTCACTGTCTAACTCTATCTGTCAAATAAATAAATTAATTTTAAAAAGAATATTTTATAAAAGGCATTATTTAGTCACTGAACTGTATTGTGTTACCTTAGGACTAAAGTAATTCACAAAAAAATTCCATAGACACAGTCCAGGTGGCATGAATGAGCTGGGCATCACTCAATAAATTTTCTAGAATCAGATTTACTTAATGAGACATGTTTAAAAACCAAGAACTATCAAAGATAGCTGCATGAAAATAAACACTAATAACTATTCAACTTTTTTTTTTTTTATTTACTTTTTTTTTTTTTTTGACAGGCAGAGTGGACAGTGAGAGAGAGAGACAGAGAGAAAGGTCTTCCTTTGCCGTTGGTTCACCCTCCAATGGCTGCCGCGGATGGCGCGCTGCGGCCGGCCCACCGCGCTCATCTGATGGCAGGAGCCAGGTGCTAGGTGCTTTTTCCTGGTCTCCCATGGGGTGCAGGGCCCAAGCACCTGGGCCATCCTCCACTGCACTCCCGGGCCACAGCAGAGGGCTGGCCTGGAAGAGGGGCAACCGGGACAGAATCCGGTGTGCCCCGACCGGGACTAGAACCCGGTGTGCCGGCGCCGTAAGGCAGAGGATTAGCCTGTTGAGCCACGGCGCCGGCCACTATTCAACTTTTCAATAATTATTATATTGTTATAAATAAAAACCATGGAAAAATATAAATTTGACTATCATTAAGAACTGTGTCAGTCAACAGATATTATTAAGAGACTGAAAGTACAAACTATGGCATTTCTAAAAATATATCTTCAAAAAGAGTATGATCCCAAGAATATAAGGAACTATGAATCAGTAAGACAAGAAAATTGATAGAAAAGTAAGCAGAAGAATTAACTAGCTATTTCACAAAAAAGAAACATAGATGACAGTAAACATGTTAATAAAGGCTTAACATTAGTCAGAAAATCCTAATTGAATCCACAAAGTATGCTGTACTGGCAAAAATGTAAATACTTGACAATACTAAGAGTTGGTGATAATGACAACTCTCTTTTGCTGGTGGGAATATGGATTGCTTCATTCATTTTGGAAAACAGATTGGAACTATTTGGTAAGTTTTCACATGAATATTTCTACCTCTGAGCAATTCCATTTCTAGAAAGATTGTTCATATCGTGATTGGTCGTCATTTACAACACATCCCGAGTGTATACTAGTAACACAATCATTAGTGGTATATTTATTCTTTTTTTTTCTAAAAAAATGACCAAACTATAGCTACATATATGAATACAGACAAATTATAAACAGTAAATGAAAGAAGCAAGGGAAGGTGTCATGACACAGCAGGTTAAGCTGTCATTTGTCCTTCTTGAACCCCATATCCCAATGCTGGCTGAAGTCCAAACTACTTCTCTAACAATCAAGTTTTCTACTAATGCATCCTGAGAGAGAATGGGTATGGCCCAACAAACAATTTATCAGATTCACAGGAAACCTTCCAAATATACTTGCAGGCATTTATCTCCAGGAAATACTGAAAGATCCACACAAACATAGTTGAACAATGTTACCTGCAAGTTGCTAACAGCAGTGCGTAACTGGAGATAACCCAAATACTCAGAGTAGGAAATTGGTTCAATAATTCAAGGGATATTAATTCAATAGAATGTTTTAAATCATTAACATTTTTGGGACAAATATTTAATAACATAGGAATACAGTAATTATTAAGAAAAGGAGGAGATTGCAAGTCAGTGTAACTGATATCCTGGTTTTATAGAAAAAATAATATATGGATATAAAAAGTGCTTAATCTAAGTCCTAGCAGAATGTATGTGAGTATTCTAATTCTTTGGGTGGTAAGATTATGGGTAATTTTATCTTTCTTTTTAAATAAGAAAAAGTAGTAAAGTCAATTAAATTCTAATAAAAGTACATAGAAATATAAAAAAATCAGAAAAATATATAGCAAAAATTATGCAGCCATTATTTCTAATGAATCATGTTACTTTTATTTTCATTTTCTTGAATGTATTTCTAACTTCTCTAAATAATATCACATTACTTTCATAATAAGAAAAAGCCATAAAAGTCTATTAAATTTTAATAAAATATATTTGATGACGAGAAATAAAGGGAAAGATATATAGTAATAATAAATAACAGTTATTCATCTCTGGGTGTAGCATTAAGTGGGTTGCATATTTTCTTCTGCTCCTTTCTTTTACTTTCTAAACTTTAAGAGTGAGTGTGTAATATGCAATGGAAGTGAAGAAAATATTATTTGAAAAAACTTTTTGCCATTGACAAAAACCCTGTTGAATAAAATGCCTTAAGAAAGTGATTTGGAAGGTTCTAAGAGGTTGGTTGAATGGACTGCAAAGACTGGAGCAGCATTTTCCTATTTGCTTATTTGATTAAAGTGCTCTGAAGCTGTTATGACTGTCTCAGACGTTGAAAGATTTCCCAGCATCACACAGAATGGAAATGATAGAGTAAGACCTTCAATTTTGATCATCTGACTTCAAGGCCAATACTGATCACACTGCAAATCTGTCCTGGTTCCAATGGATTGTAGATCCTTGGTAATACACAATGTATTTGCTAAAGCCCATAAAATAATTTCTTTTCTCAGGGCCAACATTGTGGCACAGAGGGTAAAGCTTCTGCCTACAATGCTGGAATCCCACATGGATGCTGGTTCTAGTACTGGCTGCTCTACTTCTGATCTAGCTCCTTGCTAATGGCCTGGAAAAAGCAGCAGAAAATGACCCAAGGGATTGGCCCCTGCCACTCTTGTGGGAAACCCAGATGAAGCTCCTTGCCACAGCCACTGTTACCATCTGGGGAATGAACCAATGGATGGAAGGTCTCTCTGTCTTTTCCTCTTTCTCTGTAGCTCTGACTTTCAAATAAATAAATCTTTAAAAACAATAACTTCTTTTCTTGATTTGTTTAAGCGTGGAATTCAATGTCTTATACTGCATCAATATCTTCTTCCATGCTTCTTCTTAGGCAAAGACTATATGGATGAAACGTGCCGACGCCGCGGCTCACTAGGCTAATCCTCCACCTGCGGCGCTGGCACCCCGGGTTCTAGTCCCGGTTGGGGCGCCAGATTCTGTCCTCCCTGTTGCTCCTCTTCCAGTCCAGCTCTCTGCTGTGGCCCGGGAGTGCAGTGGGGGATGGCCCAAGTGCTTGGGCCCTGCACCTGCATGGGAGACCAGGAGGAAGCACCTGGCTCCTGGCTTTGGATCAGCGCAGCCGCAGCAGCCACTTGGGGTTTGAACTAACAGAAAAAGGAAGACCTTTCTCTCAGTCTCTTTCTCTCTCATTGTCTAACTCTGCCTGTCAAAAAGAAAAAAAGAAAGAAAGAAAGAAATGGATGGAATGTTAATACAATTGATAATAGTTTAGTTTAATTGCAATAAGAAACCAGACAAATGGGAGATCCAAAGTGGAAACAAGTGACTAGGAAAGAAACAGAAATGGAAAATGCGGTTCAGGGACTTTGAATTGGTGGTAGTGGTGATGTGGATATTGACAAGGTGAGAGAAGCTGGAATGAATGGGAATGATTTCTGACTTGAAGAGAGAAAGAAAGACACAGAGTGGCTGATTTTGCTGTGCCACACTAATCTTAGATAGAAGTGCATTAATCCAGTTTTGGGGCACTCCAAGCTACCTACTACCTGTAAGCTTTTAGAAGCTCAAATAACCTAAAAGCTAAAGGAAGTCCCAGGAATAAACAAATCCTATTTTAGGGCAGGACGTGTCGTCCTGGAGGGTCTCTATGGCCGCAGGCAACTTTTCTTAACTGACACAAATGAGCCTAGCTCCTACACCTGCACCTAGGAAACCTGACCCTCCTTCTGATCTGTTTCTCTACCAATGCCCACAGCTTGGAGAAATAAGCCTTATAAAAATTCTATTCATACAGTGACAGCTGTTAATTTCATAGATGAGATTTCTGCTATCCTGCGATTTGTGGATGAGTCAAGAGTGGGTGTGTGAAATCTCAGGCAGTTATGTTTGCAAACATTACTGGGTTAGAGGAGGGAAGCTGTTAGGCACTCTGTAGAGAAGTGTCTTACAACTCCAGAACTGGATAAAAGAATGTGGGAAAACCACGAGATCCAAGCTCTCCTTCTAGCAGATACATAGTTAAATTATATGACAGTGATCTTGATGTCTTCTTATTAAACATGGGATTTTATTTAGTGTGATTTTTATTCATTTATTTGTTTAAAAGGCAGAGGCAGGCGGATAGGCGAAGATCTCCCATCCCTTGTTTCTCTCCTTCAGTATGCCCACTAGAGCTGTGGCTGGGCATGGCTGAAGGCAAGAGTCAGGAAACCATTCTTGGTCTCCCATGTGGGTGGTAGAGACCCATTTGCATGAGCCGTCACCTGCTGCCTCTCAAGAAGCTGGAATCAGGAATGGAGCTGGCACTCAAACCTGAGCACCCTACATGGGATGCACGTGTCCTAAAAAGGCATATTAACCCCTGTGCCAAATACCTACCCCCAAACATGGGATTTTAGAATTAGAATAAACCTATAAATGAGATGGCAGGCATTCATTTCACCTGCTGATGCTGAACCATTTGTGAGTGATCCTGTGAATCATGTTGAGGTAAACACATTGTCTGGGTTGAGAAGGAAAGGGTTTGGAAATGTTGCCATAATGGATGGATTGTTAATGCTGCGCTCCAGTCTCCTATTCTAAATTTTTAAGACAAAAATATTCAAATGCCTGCATATATGCCATTTCAGGTTCTGTTTCTTTGTCTTTATCAGACTGTATCACCATTTTTCCCCAAATCTACTCAGTACTATGGCTTTCCAGGGCTGAGAAACAAACTGCACTCAAAGTGAGAGGCAGTGATTCTGTACCATCGTAGATTTGCTGTCAAAATGAATGCTCCTGAAGGAGTCCACACATGGTCGCCTACTGACTACATAAAAGGGAGTTCTACAAAGAAACATCCACATTACTTCAGAAAACAATACCATGTTCATAAAAGAGAACAATGTTTATAAAAACATAAATAACAAAAAGGAGCTGATTGGAAGCTTACATGTTGTTTATTAAAATACTAACAGCTCAGTTATTTAGAACTTAGAAAAATGTTCAGAGAAGATATGTTCTCACTGAGGCATTTTAGAATTGCCCTTGCACAATGAAAATAAAGGCAGACCAAAATTCAATCTTTTATTATTGTATTGTTATTTTCTACAGACAAACCACCTATCTGTGGACAGACAGCTCCCAACACCCACCCTTGCACACTGCCTACACATCTGCCCAAGCATTTGACACCCTGATACTTTATAATCTTTATTCTATCAGTTTCAGTGAAATGAATCTGCATAAGGTAGCAGAGATTGTTCTTTACAGATCTTGGGTTAACACTTGAATCACTTGACTCAGAGGCTGATCTAATTATTGAATAATCCCAAATTAGAAGGATCTTACCTGCAATGTCACCTCATCAAGTATCAAGATTCCATCTGTCTCATCTGCCTACAGATCTATTTCTGTGCTACCTATTCTGTCCATTGAATCAATGAGCCTATCCATATGGAATGCAACACTAACATAATCAAGAACAACCCTGGATATTGGGTAGGATAGTTGTCTACCACAAATTTTTTTCTTCTTACAATTGTCAAAATCACCCTCGATATTCTTGGCCATCTTTTCTTCATTAAAAATGAAGGATCAGTTCTGTTAATAAACTCATTGAGATTTTGACTGGATTTTGTTTCAATTCCTAGCTCACTTTGATATGACGTACCATCTTTCCAGTATTGTCTTTTTCTTTATACGAATTTGATCTATTATTTTTGTTCCATGAACATTATTCAAAAATGTTTTTATTTTGTCACAAATGTTGGGCTACATATTTCACAGGTTGATTGAGGCAATGTATATTTTTGCAATTCTAAATTTCTAAATACAATTGATTGGGACTGGTGCTGTGGTGTAGCCAGTAAAAGCTCCACCTGCAATGCTAGCATCCCAAACAGGTGCTTGTTTGAGTCCTGGGTGTTCCACTTCTGATCCAGATCCCTCCCTGCTGATATGCCTGGGAAAGCAGTGGAAGATGGCCCAATTGCTTGGGCTCTTGAACCCACATGAGAGACCTGGAAGAATCTCCTGGTTTCTAGCTTTTGATCTGCTCAGGTCCAGCTGTTGTAGCCATTTGGGGGATGCACCAGCAGATGGAAGATCTTGCTCTCTCTCTGTCTCTCTCCCTCTCTCTCTCTCTCTCTGTGTGTGTGTATGTGTGTAACTCTGCCTTTCAAATAAATAAGTGAATCTTTAAAAAATTGACTTAGTTTATCTACAAGCAATATGACTAAACTCTCATGAATTTTAATACCATGTGTGGAAAGTCTTTTGAATTTTCTATGTAACTAATTTTTTTAAAGATCTGTTTATTTAGGTGAAGGGGATAGAGAGAGATTTTTTCATCTGCTGATTTATTCACCAAATGTCCTCAACAGCTGGGGCTGGTCCAGGACAAAGCCAGAAACCCATAGCTCCATCCAGGTTTCCCAGATGGGTGTTGGGGCCCATGTATTTGGACCATCCTCCACTGCTTTCCCAGACACATTTGCAGAGAGCTGGATTGGAAGCAGAGTAGCCAGTACTTGAACCAATGCACAGATATGGGATGTTGGCATTGCAGGTGGCAGCTTAGTTCGCTGTGTCACAACGCCAATATCAATAATTATATAAGAATATATAGGTTTCCCCTTATTATTCAGCTGTTTTTTCTTCGCATCTCTCTTTATGTGTTTATTTGCTTTATTTATTATTTTTTTTGGCAGGCAGAGTTAGACAGTGAGAAAGAGAGAGAGAGAAAGGTCTTCCTTCAGTTGGTTCACTCCCCCAAATGGCTGTTACAGCCAGCACACTGAGCTGATCCAAAGCCAGGAGCCAGGTGCTTCCTCTTGGTCTCCCATGCGGGTGCAGGGGCCCAAGCTCCTGGGCCATCCTCCACTGCCTTCCTGGGCCACAGCAGAGAGCTGGACTGGAAGAGGAGCAACTGGGACAGAATCTGGCACCCCAACCGGGGCTAGATCCCAGGGTGCTGGTGCCACAGGCGGAGGATTAGCCAAGTGAGCCACGGCGCTGCCCTTATTTGCTTATTTTAATACACTAAGACCTCCCAAACAATATTAGACAGAAATAATGATACTGAAACTTCATATCTTGTCCCTGATTTTAAAGGGAATGATTTTGTTTCACCATTAAAGACAGCATGTACTAAAACATTTGTAAAGTCAGGACTAGAGATGTGTTTAATCTGAATCTTTTGAAATCACTGAATTTTTCTTAAAAGATTTATTTATTTATTCAAAAGGCAGAGTTACAGAGAGGCAGAGGCAGAGGCAGAGAGAGAGAGTCTCCCATCCACTGGTTCACTTCCCAAATGGCCTAAATGGCTGGAGCTGGGCCGATCCGAAGCCAGGAGCCAGGAGCTTCCTCAGGGTCTCCCAGGTGGGTGCAGGGGCCCAAGGACTTGGGCCATCTTCTGCTTTTGCAGGCCATAACAGAGAGCTGGATCAGAAGTGGAGCAGCCAGGACTCGAATCAGTGCCCATATGGGATGCTGGCACTACAGGCGGCAGCTTTACCCACTACGCCACAGCACCAGCCCACTTAGTTATTTTTGTCTTCTAATCTCTAAATGATGGATTACAACAATTGATTTTCTAATATTCAATCAACTTTGCATTCCAAGGTGATGAAATATTTATACTTTCCCAGGATGGTTTTGCCAATATTTAAGATGCTTTATCATGAGAGGGATGATTATGTCAATGTCTGTTCCCCTACTGTCTAATTTTAGTATCAAAGCTATGATAGTCATGTAAAGTGATTTGAATCATTTTTTTAAAAAAAATTCTGTATTCCTAAAGAATTTATGTAGGACTTGAAAAAAACTGTTTCTTAAATATTAGCAGAATACCTAAATAAATATAAAACTAATCTGTACCTTCTTATAGCAATACACAGGTTTTATAGCCTATTTATTTGACTAGCAACGTATTCTGAACTTGTACTTGTCCATAATTTTAGTACTTACTGAGATGATTTTTAAACACAGAAATCTGTTGTATCATTATATCTTAGTCAATCTTTCTTTTCCTTTCAAATCCATCATTTTTTTCTAACATTTCCCGTTAGCATTGCTGTTTTTCTTAAAATCATTTTCCTTCTTCCTGAAGTGTATCTTTAAAAATTTATTGAGGATTTCTTAGAGACAAGTTTTTCTTAATATTTTGTGTCAGAATCCATTTTCATTTTGCACTTGCTTTTGAAAGGTAGTTTTTATGAGTAAATAATTTTAGATTTACATTCATTTCATTTGGTGAAGAATCTGTTTCACTGGCTTGATTTACCTGGCTGCTATTAGAAGTGTAAATATTGAGATCCAAGTTGGCTGAATGGGGAAAAGATATGCTGATTTTGACCATGGAAAGCTAAGAAAAGGACAGTAGAGTAACTACACTCCCAGGGGGAGAGTTAGAGTGAAATTTGCAGCGGAAATTCTGCAGATAGAAAACAGATGCCATGGAGTGGTATGGACAGTAAAATGCAGCAGCAAGAGGGAATACCACAGGTGGGTCCTACAACAGGGGGCTGGAGGAGATACCATCTTCTTAGAGCAAGGTGAGAGAAGCCCAAGCAGTCCATATCACTGCTGATATTGCTTGAGGGAGAACCTTGCAGATCACGCAGTCTTTGAGTCCTGCCTGGAGCTCTAGTGGGGCAGCAGGGTGCCCACCCAACCCCTTGAAGTTGGAACACATTACCTGCTTCCCCCTGACATACAGGGGCTCCAGATGACCAGCAGGGAGGAAGCAAGATCTTAATAAGCTGAGCACAGTCTGTGGCAGCTAGAGCACACATAACTAGGGGAATTTATCCGAGGGATAAATCACAGTCCCCACTGCTTGAGTCTAGCCAGGAGGGTTGGCAGCTGTTGGGGCACCCACTTAAGCCTATGAGGTGCTCCCCTCCCCCCCACTGTATCACAGGTTCCCATATTCAAACTGCCAAGGCAGAACACCAAGAGGCAGCCAGCTCTGGGAATGCCTCAGCTCTCTCTGTGGGCCGAAAAGGCTCATGGCCTGATCCCCTCCTCCCTGTGACTGTAGGGGCTCTGCACACTATGACACTGGGAATTCAGTCAGTGCACAATAGGGTGTGGGATGTAGCTGCATCTCTGGGCAATCACTGTGGCTGGATTCGGAGTCTCAGAGTTCCCCTAGTGCCTGGGATGGGTCATTGCAGAGGGATCTCTGCTTACACTAAGTACTGCACAGATCTTGTGTGTGATTTGTGCACCTTAATTTGTAGGGTGTGTAGGCACTATGGGTTCACTCTGGGTGTTGATAACTTTGGGAGAAAAGAAGTGAGGCTGTGATCACAACAGGTAATGTGGTCATACCCTCTCCCCTGAAAATAATAGAGGAAATTTACCATGACCAACTTGGGTGTCACCTTGGAATCTTGCACTATCCCTAAGCACTGACAGGTGCTCCCTAGCCCCATGCAGCACACACCTCTGAGTATCTACTGAAGGAGCAAACACTCCACTAAGCCACATAGAAATATTTAAAAGAAAAAAGCCATCAGAGGAGAAAACCAACAAGTGTTTCCACAAATGCCTAAAAATAAACATAGAAATAAAAGAAATATGAACAAGGGAAATAATACTACTCCCCAAAAGGAACACAACACTTCAGTATTAGAATGCAAAGATGAAGAGATTGATGAAATGCCTGAAAAGGAATTCAAAAGAATGATCATAAGAGTACTCAAAAACAATGAGAAGCAAATTCATGAGTTAAAGAAATCCATACATGACATGGAAGAAAAATTTTGCCGTGAGCTAGAGATATTGAGATAAAATCAAACCAAAATATTAGAAATGAAGAATTCAATATGTCAAATGGAATATACATGTAAAGCCTTAACAACAGCCTTGGTGAGGTAGAAGGAAGAATATCCAAGACAGAAGACAAATCTTTGGAACTATCTCCATATGACCAAAAAAAAAAAAAAAAAGGAGAAAAAATTAGGAAAACTTAAAGTAGTGTTCAAGACTTATGAGATACTGTTAAATAACATAACATGCTTGTCTTAGGAGTTCCTGAAGGTGTAAAATGAGAGAATGGAATAACAGACCTATTCAGTGAGATAATAGCAGAAAACTTACCTAAGTTGGATAAAGAAAGGGACAATCAGGAAAAGAAGCACATAGACTCCTAATAGACATGACCAGAAAAGATATTCACCATGACACATTATAGTCAAACTTTCAACAGGAAAAGATTCTAAAAGGTGTACAAGAGAAAGACCAGATTATCTTCATAGGATCTCCAATTATACTGACAACTGACCTCTCATAACCCTCCAGTGTACGAAAGAATAGATAGACATAGTCCAAGTCCTAAAAGAAAACAAGCCTGTCAACTGAGAACTGTATCCAGTGAAACTCTCCTATATAAGTGAAGGTGAAATAAATGCCTTCAAAAACAAACATAAATTGAAAGAATATGTCACCACTCATCCAGCCTTACAAATGATACTTATAGATGTGCTACACATAGAAACAGAAAAATAGTCACCATTATGAAGAAATGTGAGGGCAGAAAATCTCCCAGTAAAAGTACAAAGGAAATCTGAAGAAAACAATAAGAAGATTTATGGGAAAATGGCAGGACCAAGTGACTACATATCAATAAAAACCTTGAATGTAAGTGGCCTAAATTCTTCAATTAAAAGATATAGACTGGTTGAATGGATTAAAAAACAAAATTCATCTATTTTCTGCCTATAAGAAACATATCCTCTACAAAGATACATACAGACTGAAAGTGGTGATAAAAGATGTCCCACGCTAATAGAAAGCAAAAAACAGATGCAACCATCCTTTATTTATTTTTGACAGGCAGAGTTAGACAGTGAGAGAGAGAGACACAGAGAGAAAGGTTTTCCTTCCATTGGTTCACCCCGTAAATGGCCACTATAGCTGGCATGCTGTGCCAATCCGAAGCCAGAAGCCAGGTGCTTCCTCCTGGTCTTCCATGTGGGTGCAGGGCCCAAGCACCTGGGCCATCCTCCACTGCTTTCCTGGGCCACAGCAGAGAGCTGGACTGGAAGAGGAGCAACCGGGACAGAATCCGGTGCCCCAACTGGGACTAGAATTTGGGGTGCCAGCGCCGCAGGCGGAGGATTAGCCAAGTGAGCCATGGCACTGGCTGCAACCATCCTAATATCAGACAAAACAGACCTGAACACAAAAACTGTTAAAAGAGACAAAGAGGTCAATTCAACCAGAAGATGTGACTATAGTAAACGTATATGCACCCATTAACAAGGTCCCTGGCAATTTAAAACAAATGTTAATGGATTTAAAGGAAGACATAGACTCCAATACAATAATAAGAGAGACTTCAACACTCCACTTTCATTAATAGACAAAAAAATCAACTAAGAAACAACAGAAATAATCTTTACTATGGACCAAATAGACCTATTTATATCCACAGAGCATGTGCACAATTATAGAATACAGGTTCTCCTTATTAGTGCCTGGAACTTTCTCTAGGATGGAATATATGCCAGTCCATAAAGCAAGTCTCAACAAATTGGGAAAAAATGAAATTATACCATGTGTCTTTTCCAACTGTAAAGCAATGAAGCTAGAAATTAATAACTTAAGAAGTGCTAGAAAATGTGCAAACATAGAGAGACTGAATAGCATGCTCCTGAATAAAAAGTGGGTCTTAGAAGAAATACAGAGGGCAATAAAAAGAATTTATTCCAGGAAACAAATGAAGATGACAACAAAACATATCAAAACATTGGATACCGCAAAAGCAATGTTAAGAGGATGGTTTATAGCAATTAGTGCCTACATCAAAAAATTGGAAAGCCATCATATAAATGATTTAACAGTTCATCTCAAGGACTTGGACAAACAAGAATAAATCAAACTCAAAATTAATAGGATGAAATAAAATAACTACAATAAGAGAATAAATAAACAAAACTGAAAAAATACAAAATATCAATGAAATGAACAGCTGGGTTTTTGGAAAAAAAAAAAAGACATAAGCAAAATTGATACACTGTTGGCTCAACTAACCAAAAAAAAAAAAAGGCAGGGGGAGATGACACAAATTAATAAAGTCAGAGATGAAAAAGAGTAGCAAAGAAATAAAAAGAATCATTGGGAATTACTACAAAAAGATATGCCAACACATTAAAAAATCTACAGGAAATGGATAGATTTCTGAACACAAAAAATCTACATGTATATCATGTGAATCCAAGCCCCAAACCTAGAAGAGGAAGAATTTATTGTAAGGTTCCTTAAGAAAGAGTCATAGTCTCTCCTCCAAGAACTAAGTACAAGTCAGACAAGTTTTCTACTTAATCCCATTTTCCCAGCTCCCCTTCACTGGGGCCATAACCTAGTGGTTTATGATAGTAGCCCTTCTATTGCTAGGGAATATTTACAACATTTGTAGAGACATTTGTGATTGTCTCATTAGAATATGCTAGGCATTAACTGGGTAGAATCCAATAACACCAGATGCCATGAAATACACAGAGCACCAGCATACAACAAGAATCCAACTTTCTTATAGATTAAAAGAAAATATTAAGAATAGTCTGATCCTAGCATATAACTTCAAACCTAAGGAGTTTTTACACAGTTTTAAAATATTTTGACATTTTTCCAGGAATACAACTTTCATACTCATTATTATTTCACTTTTCTCAGAATTTTGCCAAGAATTGGCCATCATTCCAGAAACTTATTGTTTATGGAAATTCTACTTATGGACTAGAGTTACAACATGATGTCTGCATCAACATTAGTGACAGTTGCCATTCTCACACTGAGTCTGTGCATAGAGGCAAGTGTCTGATCACTATCATAGGCTTCCTGGCTCCTTTGTAATGCTAATGTATTATAATTCACTTTTATTTTTTTGTTTATGTTTTAGTTAAGGCAATTTTTAAATTCTTTACATTATACTATGAATTTGCTTTGGAATAATAAAGAGGACATTATGAAATAGCTAAAAAGAACATCATTTCTGTAGGTTTGTGAGTCCCAGAATTATACAGCTTATTCAGATTCCACTTCCCACCTGAAAGACCAAGAGCTTAAAACCACAGCTCTAAACCACTAAGAGTAACAGAATTATTGGAATCCTGTTTATGTTTTCATTTTCTTCCCTAAGGATTTTCCATAAATTCTTGCCAAGTCAGCCATGCATTTAAGTAGACTTTCTAAAACAAAAATATTTAATTTAGGATTTACATCTGTAAATGGGGTGTCAATAACATAACTTCCTTGCTTCACAAAGATTTTCCTTAGATCAGTGCAGAATTCATATCAGAACGTGTTATAAAATATAAAGTCCAAAGTAAATGCAAGTAATTGGTAGCCACTGTGTACCCACAGTTGAATTATTTATACAAGGATTGCCTAGACAAGGACTCAAAATGCAAAATTTATAGGCTTCCTAAGCTGGGAGAATGGTCTCATAACTTCCAGCCTGCGCCCTCTCTCCATCAACCCCCAAACCCATGAAAAATAATGGATGTAAGGAAGGCAAACAACTGATCAGTAAAATTTTTAGAGGAAAAACAAATTATATAATAATAGCTAAAAGTTTTTGAATGGACAACAAGATCATTGAGTAGATTTGAGTAAAACCATATTTTTTCAGATTAGCAACAATTCTTCTGCCATACAGACTGGCATCTTCCACCGGGCCCCCTTGCAGATTATGTAATCATTTTCTGCCTCTGGCCTGGCTCCTCATTCCCTGTCTTTCTTGCTGCCCCAAGTGCCAATTACTTGTGTTAATCTCATCAGAAGGATCTTGCAGTGCTGGACCATTGCCAACTTGTGGGTTTGGGGAATGGAGGCCGTTGCAGTGCCTTCCAGGGAAGGATAGAATGAGTCATAATCTGTTCTTTAAAGGTGGAGGAAACCATCGGAGATCATACAGCAAACCTTCTCTAGTCAATCTGTTCATTATATGATATGAGTTATTGTGAATGATTACAGAAGAGTCTCTGGATGGACTAGTCAACTGTGAGAACAGGCATTGAAAAAGTGTGTGCACAGGAAGGGAGGAAAATCTTTCCAAATAACTTTATCAACCAGAGGTAAAGCTACATCAAACAGAGATGCCCATAGCTCTGCATATGAGAGTGTAAATCCTGAAGTGAGGCTAATTCTAAAAGAATTTCTGGAAGAGACTGACTTTACAGAAGAGCCTGTTAGATGGTGGTTAACAGGAAGCTCCACTGGCACCAGATACACAAAGAATGACACTGTTTCTGAGACCATAGCATGCTAATACTACATTCTGAGGTTTTTTTTCAGGAGGAAATTAAACCCCAAGCCATGCAGTAGCTATGCCAAATTTTCAAAGAGAACTGGGAACAAAACTGGTCCAAGCACACAAGGCTCTAGATTCTGTTGTAGGTATTCCGTCTCCCAAAACTTTACCAAGCATGCACTATTCTGAAATAGGAAATTCTGCTGATTTTAGTCATCAAACCAACAGTATCACAGTATCAACCCCTTCCAGTTGACAGCATTCCCACTCCTGGCTTGCCTAGCCAGGCATAACTCCTAGCACTTTCTTCCTGAGTGTGGGTGGGCCAAAAACACTCATGGTGGCTGGAAAGATGCTGCGAATGAAAGAATACCTTTCATTTACTCATCATCACCACTGAGGAGGAGGCTCAGTGTATTGGCTCCTCTCCTGGAAAATTTTGTAACTCATCCTGTAAGCCTGACTTCACTGATTGTGCATCTAATTATTGGCTAATAAACTAGACCACCGTTCTTGAGCTTTCTCAGTGTTCCAAGTTAGCAGCGCATGAAGCCTGAAAAGGAGATTTAAGGTGACTTCATTACTTTCTATTTGAAGGTTCTTAACAGTATAAAAGTAAATTTGAGAAGGTCCATCTCACTGGTTCCAAGTCAACTGCATGAGGATCTAATCACGAGAGAGTTTGAGTCTGGGTCTTTTCTGGCAGATAAAATGGGAAGGAATCTGAACACAATATTCAGACTATGAGTGCATGTCACAAATATAATATTAGCAAAAAGAGGTCAAGTACAAGAGCATATACATTATCCAGCTTGTTTTAAATCAAGTTTTAAAAATGGACAATGTTAGAGAAAGAAATGGACATCTGAGTACAGGAAGCACATAAAACTCCTAATAGACATGACCAGAAAAAAATCTTAATCGCAACACATTGTAGTCCAACTTTCCATGAGAGAAAAGCCAGATTACTTTTAGATTATCTCCAATTAGACCCAAAGCTGACTTCTCATCAGAAACTCTAAAGGCTAGGAAAGAATGATGAAATATAGTCCAAATTTTAAGAAAAACAAACTGTAAGCCCATAATACTGTACCCTGCAAAGCTCTCATTTATGAATGAAAGTGAAATAAAGACCTTTCATAACAAATAGAAACTGAAAGAATTTGTCACCATTTGTTCAGCCTTACAAAAATACTTAAGAATGTGCTACACACAGAAACATGATCATTGCTATGAAAGAAGGTGAAGGCAGAAAATCTCCTAGTAAAAGTACACAGGAAATCCAAAGTAAATGATAGGAATATTTATGGAAAATGGCAGGGCCAAATCATTACTTATCAATAGTCACCTTGAATGTTAAAAGATACAGACTGGCTGAATAAATTATAAAACAAGACCCATCTATTTGCTACCTACAAGAAACACGTCTCACAAAGACTGAAAGTGAAAGGATGGAAAAAGATATTCCATGTTAACAGAAACCAAAAAGGAGCTGGTATAGCCATCCTAATATCACACAAAATAGACTTTAGCATAAAAACTCTTAAAATAGAGAAACAAGCCATGATGTAATGATTACAGGATCAATTCAACAAGAAAATGTGACTATAATAAATGGGCATGCACCCAATTACAGGGCACTTGGCTATTTTAAAGTAATGTTCATGGATCTAAATAGAAACATAGATCCAATACAATAGTAATAAGGGACTTCAACAGACCACTTTCAGCAATGTACAGGTCAACCAGACAGAAAATCAACAAAGAAACAACAAAGTTAATTGACACTATAGACCAAATGGACCCAACAGATATCTACAGAACTTTTCATCCTACAACTAGAGAATACACATTCTTATCACCAGTCCTTGAAACTTTCTCTAGGGTAGGTTACATGCTAAGACATATATCAAGTCTCAGCAAATTCAAAAAATTCAATATCATACCATGTGTCTTCTCTGATCACAATAAAATGAAGGTGGACATCAACAACCAAGAATCTCTAGAACATATGCAAACACATAAAGACTGAACAACATGCTCCTGAGTGAATAGTAGGTCATAGAAAAAATCAAAAAAGAAATAAAAAAATTTTCTGGAAATGAATGAAGACAATACAACATATCAAAACTTATGGGATACATCAAAAGCAGTGTTAAAAGGAAAGTTTATAGTATTTGGTCCCTATATCAAGAAATTGGAAAGGAACCAAATAAATGAGTTATCAATGCACCTCAAGGATCTAGAAAAACAACAGCAAACCAATCCCAAAATAACTAGGGTAAAAGAAATGATTAAGATTAGAGAAGAAATAAACAAAATTGAACCAAAAAATAGAAACAATCAACGAAATAAAGAGCTGATTTTTTGAAAAAATAAAGAGAATCAACACACTTTTAGCCCAACTAACCAAAAAAAAAAAAATAGGGCAAAGACTCAAATCAATAAAATTAGGGATGAAAAAAGGAAATATAACAACAGTCACCACAGAAATAAACAATCATCAGGAATTATTACAAAGAGCTGTATGCCAACAAACTAGGAAACCTAAAGGAAATGGATAGATTCCTAGACTTATACAACCTACCTCAAGTGAGACTTGAAGACATAAAACCTAAACAGACCAATAACCAAGATGGAAATTGAGTAAGTAAAAGACCTTCCCAAGAAAAAAACACCAGGACTGGATGGCTTCACTGCTAATTCTACCAGAAATTAAAAAAATAATAATAAACTAACTCTGGGGCTGCTGCTGTGGCACAGCAGGTTGGCAATCTGGCCTGGAGTGCTGGCTTCCCACATGGGTGCCAGTTCGAGACCTGGCTGCTCCACTTCTGATCCAGCTCTCTGCTGTGGCCTGGGAAAGCAGTGGAAGATGGTCCAAGTGCTTGGGCCCCTGCACTCACATGGGAGACCCAGAAGAAGCTCCTGGCTCCTGGCTTTGGATCGGCACAGCTCTGGCCACTGTGACCAATTGGGGAGTGAACCATCAGATGGAAGAGCTCTCTCTCTGTATCTCTCTCTCTCTCTCTTGCTCTGCCTCTCCTCTCTCTGTGTAACTCTGACTTTCAAATAAATAAATAAATCTTAAAAAAAAGAATTAACTCCAATTTTCTCAAGCTATTTAAAACAATTGAAAAGGAGAGGATTCTCCTAAATTCCTTCTATGATGCTAGCATTACCTTAATTCTCAAATATTTGCCTACGACAGCCAAGAGACCAAGCTAAGAGGCAGGAACTCAACCTCAATCTCCCATGTTAGGAGGCAGAATACCAATTACTTGAGCCATCATCACTGCCTCCCAGGAAGTGTATTAATGGGAAGCTGGAATCAGGAGCCAGAACCAGTGATTGGATCCAGGTACAAGATATGGAATGTGGGTATACTAAACATCATTTTACTGCTAGGTCAATTGCCCACCCCATAACTCTTATTTTTAAGGATTCATTCTTCACGCTAGGTTGAGAATATTTTGTAGATGAGTAAGGACAGTAATAGGGAAATTCATCAAGTATGGTTGTGAAACAGAGAAGAGATAATGGATCATAACTCAGGGTGGTAGCAGTGAAGAAAGTGAGGGCTTATGAGACTCTAGCTATATTTTGAAGGCAGAGTTGACAAGGTATTCTGATGGGTTAAATATGGGATATGAGAAAGAAGAATCATATCCTATGGTTTGGTGACAAATGAACTTTGAAATTCAGCAGCAAGTACTACATTGATGTGAAATGTGTTATGTCAAAATTTGGAATCTCTTGTAAAAGCATGAATCCCAGTAAGATTACTTAAAGAGTTGGTGTAGGTAGAGATGCAATCTGAGGGTAAATGTAACATAATTGAGATCAGGCGGATGAGGAAAAATCACCAGTGTAGTCTGAGGAAGAGTGAGCACTGGGCTCAGAACACCAAGGGACAGCTGGAAGCCACGTCCTGAAAGAGTCTCAAGATGGAGCAGATGGGGAGCTCCATTTCATTCCACTCATAGTTCCACTGAGAGGAGTCGTCAGAGAGGTCCCTGAGATGATCACTGACAACCATGAAGAACAGTCCAGAAGTAGGAACAAATACCTATACGAGTGGTTCAAAAGTGAACAAGAGAACAGAAATTGGAGGCAGAGTTGACTTTATTAGTCTGTTTTTCATTATTCAAACAAAATATCTGAAGCAGGCTAACTTCATAATGAGAAAAAGTTTATTTAGCTCACAAAAGATTCAAAAGCATGAATCTGCCATCACTTTAGCTCTGATTATAATGTCATAGTGGATGTAAACACAAGGGTGGGAACACATGTAGGAGGAAGAGATTACATCACCAGACAGAATGCCAGAGAGAGAGAGAGAGAGATTCAGTGGTCAGGCTTGCTCATAAAACAATATTTGCTCACTATAGTGAACTCAGTGTCCTACAAGAACTACCTTTATTCCCTATCGAGGCCACTCCCCCAAAGACCTAAGTAGTTCCCAATAGGACCCCCTCTTAAAGGCTTCACACTGCAAACTGAGGAACAAACTTTTAACACATGAACCCTGTTGGGAAAACTACATCAACACCATATCAATGAGACACCCTTTTGGAAGAATTTTGGTACAAAGACAATTGGAAGAAGTAAAAAGTTCTTTATCTGAGGTTGATGTAGTGGTCTATAAAATGTATCCCCCAGCTGTCCATCTATAGAGCATGTAATAGATAAGCAGCCATGCTGCTGCCCATTTGCGTAGACCACTGCATTCGCACCAAGTCTATACTCTCCCTAGGACTGGTTCAAACTACGAGGGAGCTCCCTGGGAAGGAGGATGCTCCTCTAACAGGTGCATCTGACTTGTGGCAGACACTTAGAACTGTGCTGCACCTTGGGCCCCTCCTACCCCATCCTCCTTTGCTTCGCTTTTCCATGTGTCATACCTGCGTTATGATCTGAATGTCTCCCTTTGGGTCTTTACATCCTCTCCTCTAATGCAGTCTCAATGTCTGCTCAATTAAGGACTGGGACTAGCACAGTTAGTAAATGGTGAGCTAAGATTTAGTTTTGAACACAGATAGTCTTGCTTCAGAGAAATTTGGGGATTAAACCAACAGATGGAAGATCTGTGTTTTTGTGTCCCTCTCTCTGTCACTCTGCCTTTCAAAGTCATATAGACATATATACATAAATCCTTTTTAAAAAGATAGTATAATTTTAAAATATTTATTTATTTGAAAGTCAGAATTTCAGAGTGATGGAGAGACAGAGATTTTCCATCCACTGGTTTATTCCCCATATGGCAGCAATGTCTGGAGTTGGGCTGATCTGAAGCCAGGAGCTTCTTCTGGGTCTCACACATGGGTTCAGGTGCACCATCTTCTACTTCTTTCCTGGGTGCATTAACAGGAAGCAGGATAGGAAGTAAAGCAGCTGGAACTCGAACTGGTGCCAATATGGGATGCCAGCACAGCAGGCAGCAGCTTTACCTGCCACGTCATAGTCCGGCCTTGTGGGTAGTATGCATTTCACATGAAGTTTTGGAAGCCCCCTTGTATAGCTACAGATATTAAAAGACAGAACATTCTCTTTAACATTGTAAAAGTTTGTCAAAAATAAAAATGGAGTCACTTTTGTTAGACCATAACCAAAATCAAACAAACTGTGGGGATTTGAAGAGGTGACCTCATGCATGTACAGCTGATAACAAGGACAGTCACAAAAGTATCCACCAGAACTAGAACCATGCAACTAAGACACTGAACTGAACACAGAAAAATTCGTCTGCACGGACATCTGCCCCATCGCTCTTTCAGTCTTGAACCCACACCACTCTTGCTAATACTCCTTATAGCCAAGGATTTTTGTTTCAAAATGCAATATGTTTTCCTTCTTATTATTCCTTTAAAAACCTTTTATTGCCATAAGCTCCTGGAATATGCCCATAGCTTACTATGGCACACACATTCCCATCACAGCACTCTGTTATTCCCAAATAAATGTATTGCTATTTAGATATTTTTGATTGTTATTTAGGTCAACCACACACACTCACATCTACACACAACATGCACACAGAGAGAGCAATAAACAAAACAAAAAAAAATCTCTATTTTTATAGAAAACCATTAGAGTAATTCTCTGTTTATATGAATGCTCAAGTTGTATTTTTGTTAGGGTCTGTTGACATCACTTTACTGGAATAACAGTATAAAATATACCTAATTACAGTTTTCATTTCAGAGTACAGCTATAGTAATTCATTTTTCTGTCTCTATAAGTTTCTAAATTTTAGATTCTCCCTAAGCATCATTATATGTGGATGTAAATGAAATAGGTCCTGATTAGAAATGACTCCCAAGATCTGTTCTTCAAGTGTTGTCAAAAGAGAGCATGTATTTAGGCTAGTAATTAAGATGCTTATATCCCATATCAGAGTACTTGGGTTGGATTCCCAGATCCAATCCTGACTCCAGCTTCCTGGTAATGCAGATCCTGTGAGGCAGTTATAATGACTGTGTAATTGTGTCTCTGTCACACATTTGGAAGAACTGGATTGAATCCTGACTCCTGGCTTTGGCTCCAGCCAAGCGCCAGCTGTTGCAAGCATCTAGGGATTGAATCAGCAGATGAGATTTTCTCTCTCTCTCTCTCTCTCTCTCTCTCTCTCTCTCTCTCTCTCTCTCTCCCATTCTTTCTCAAATAAAACTTTAAGTAAAAAATTTAAAAATTATTTTAGCCTAGTAATGATAACAAAAATAACTTTTTCTGAGATTATATCCTCTTTGGAAAGGGGGTTTTTAGGTTATTATGACATAAAACAAGGCACCCCCTGCAACTTATCAACTTATCCTCTTTCTCTTTGGCACTCAAGCCTGCAAAGGCTTATTAATGCAGGAGAGATCATCAGACTGGCAGAAGGTCAAAATATCACATCCATAGATTTTTTAAGCACCTTGGCATACATTTGGCAGCTGTCAATATTGGCATGGGAGAGTGGAAAACATAGGCATATATAAAGAAAGGTTGGAAGGAAAGTACTGTTCACAGAAAATTTGTCATGATATTTGCAAAGACAAGGATATTTCAATCAAGAAGTACTACTGCAATGGGTTTTTTCAAGGAGAGGGAGAGATTTACTCAACTGTGGAAATAAAACAAGGGCAAAGGGGTTTTGAAGCCAAGAGGAAGGGTATGAGCCAGGGCATGGAATGTTACTAAGTGGAAACATTAACTGATTCAACAGAATTCTCAACAAAAGTTGGTCAAGGTGATATGATATCAGGGGGAAGGAATGAAGAATTTGCTGAGATATTGAAGGATGAAAAAATTTTGCTAAACTGACTCAGCAGGATTCTCACTAAAATTTGACTAAGTCCAAGATTACAGCCTAGTGAACAAAGAAGACAGAGAGGAGCCTGACTCAAGTTTGATCAAGGAGGATCTTTTTCAGGAAATACCTGAAATTTTTACACAGAGTTTTCTTAACCTATCAACCTTTTAACTAGGATCTTGACTTTTATCAGATTATAGGATATGCATTTATTTAACAATATATTGCATCCATTCAGTGGATGCATCTATCTTAGCTCCTATAAAAGAGGGATTATTCCATAGCACATGGCTTTGGTTTTTATAATCTCAGATGTCTTTCATTAGATGAAGAATCGCACATCCAACAGTTTGTGATAAGTACGTAAGCACTACACTCAATGAAAATTCTTGCTAAGGTATTCCAGTTCAGTTATAAATATGGTTATTTGAATATTTATAAAGCGTGTGTGTGTGTGTGTGTGTGCATATGTGTGTTTATGAAAGAGAGAGACAGAGAGAAATTGTAATAGAGGGACAAAGCCAGGGAGGGGGAGGGAGGCAGGGAAAAGAGAGATGACATAACCTCAGACCACAGTGGCTTTGTGTGTTAAGATGAAGTAATTTGTTTATAATTGTTCAGAAGAGATGTTTACCAAGGATCTGATAGCAACTTTGAGACGCCAGTCTGACCCTTGGGTTTACATGTCTGCTTAGACAACTGGCAGTGGCCAGATATGAATGGTGCTGGCAAGTGAGTCCACATGATTCCATCGCTCCCACCAGCTGGACTGAGAATCGTCCTGTGCTGGCCACTTGACCCTTCACCATGGCTGCTGCTTCTGGGCCTTGGTGAAGGGAAGCACAAAAAGTCCTTGGCCAGAGTCATTCTAATGCTGGAAAAGGAAATGATACTGAGTTTAGGGTCTCTGGGGCTAAATCGATGACCAGCATTTATAGTTGATGACTACATTCATCTGGAAAACTGAACACCACACATTATTTTTTTAATTTTTTAAACAATTAACATAAAGAGAACAGTTTTCATCTATTTCATAGGTACAGGTCTGAGAATATAGCCATACTTCCCTCACTCTCTCCTCTCTACCCCACCCCAACCTCCCTCCTTCCTTATTTTCTTTTCATTAAATTTTGAAAGACATTTTTACTCTATAATCACAGGCTTAATAAACAACTAACCATACTATTCAAGAAGTAAACAATACACCTTAGGTATTTAATCAAAGGATTGCCTACAACTAAAATTATTTTATGTCTCTTATCTACAATTTCTCCAAAGGAAACTGTTCATACCAACATTCCAATTTTATTTAACAATAAATATTATCTGTCCCTGAATCCAACTTGGAGCTGCCTCAATGGATCTTACCTGGGAATGAAAATGTCTAAGTACAAGGAAGATACCAGGCCAGGGAAAGTCATGGCCATCCTGCCAGCTCTACAGGCTTAGATGGGCTTTTAATTCATAAGACCTTGTGAGAAGACATCAGACCAAGGACCACAGGCTCCACACTGTACACTTCTCCACCAACCTGCCCAAAGCCCTCTGGAGTAGACAACACCAATCCACATGTCTTCAGGCTCTGCCAACAGCATTTTTTCTCCATCCACCATCTGGCTTGATGTGGGGACTGCGTCAGACAGTTCCTAGGCTGGCTCTGTCTCCCTCCTCTGGAGTATGTTACTTTCAAAATTCACTGTGCCTACTCTTTTGTGGGCAGATCAGAACTGATTACGTTCTTTTAACATGAAAAGCTCAGGTACTAACAAAGAAAACACTACCCAAAGGGTCTTATTGCCAGAGCCAGGTAGTATCCTGACTATCCTGACGTTACTTGCTCATCTCCTGCCCTATGCCTGAAGGTGAGGATCCGATATCCTGAGTAGTTTAGTGCCCCAGAACTTGAATAGACCAATTAACTTTGGGGGTAAATAACAAAGAGGATGACCGTGACCTTGAGCAAAGCCCCTGCCAGAGACAGGAACATTTTGATCTTTATTTTAAATTAATTTATTTTGAATAGATACAGCAGTAAGGATGTTCAGCCACAACTCTTCCTCACTTGGATCTCTGAAAGATAGGTCTTTCTTGAGACTTTAATTGAAACGTTACAAAAAATCAAGCTTTCTACACAAAAGGTGCCTCTTAAACGGATTTTTCATATATTCTACACTTTAATACCTTGTTGAAAATATATAACTTATTTTTAGAAAAGAATGTAAGTAATTTCTTGACGTAATAGATGAATAACCATACTCTGTAACTTCCCATGAGAAAGAAAAGGAAAATTATTATGCAATATTGTCAAAGCATACCCCAAAGAGATTATCCCTATATGTTCTCTGTAACAACAGAGTTGGATGTGCAGGACATGGGAAATTGCCCAGATTCTCCCACTCTTCCACTCCCTACAGCCTCGGGGACTCCTATCATATAATCACCATGCCACAAACACCACAGGAGAAAGGTCACAGAAGACGTAAATGTAAATTTCAGAAGAGTGGAAAATGTACTTCCTGGAAGACTGATTAAAATTTTCTCCGTCTTTACTTCACGAAGTGGGCATTTCTTTTTTTTAAGAACCTATATGCTAAATTGTCATTTATTTGAACCTCATGATAGACTGTTTTGTTGCTCCACTTAGTCTTGAGCCAGTTCCTTATTGTCTTCACCACTGGAGCTGTATAATATTTTGCTACTAAGTAGAGCTACTCTCTTTGTTATGGAGTTTGAGGTTGAAGTAGAGGAAACACAAGAATAGAATCCCAAGGATACCAGCCATTATTGGAGCAAGCAAGTTGAATATATTCAGAATATGATGTTAAAATTTAGTGAATATTTATCTTCTTAAATGAAATATGTCCACCTGTATTTAGCTAAATTGATAAGCAACCATGAATGCAGTTAAGCCCATGAATCCAAGGAAGTTGCAATATTAGAAAGTTAATAATAAATGTTGAGAAGAGCTTCCAAAATAGCAGAGTAGGTAGGAAGCTTACTGCATTAGTCCAGAAGATAGTCTAAAAAAAGTGGAGACAGTGAAGCCTCAGGGAAGAGTTAAGGAGAAGATGGCAGAGGAAACTTTATGCAAATTAGAGGGACACACTGACCCGACATGGAGGGCATGGAAGCCCACAACTCAGAAACCCAGCAGCAGATAGCCTATGCACCAGTATTGGAGAGTGATGTGAGACCAGCCTGCAAGAGCCCAAGCCACTGGTGAAAAAGCTTCAGGAAGAGCCTACAGGGAACCCTAGAGGGAGCCCCATGGGGGATAGTGTACCTGCCAAACTAGAGGAGGAAAAAAATGAGGGACATGTTTCTCCCTGATCACCTTACAACAGCATCCTGCAACAAGCCAATAAAATGTGCACATTTTTTACATACATAACAGCTGCAACAACTTGTGTCCATGCCCAACAACCTGCCAAGTGGAAACTCATGACTCTGGTGGAAAGAACTAACAAAGGGCTGGGTGCTCATGACTGTGGGGAGCTTGTGTGCCAGGACTGTGAAAAAAACAGGCTGTGTGGAAAGACTCACAGTGTGGCTGGGACTTTGGGCAGTCACTGTGAGAGACCATATGGTCAGGGTTTCCTGGTTACCTGATGTGGGACATTGCTGGACAATCTGAGCTTACACTGAGGACTGCACAGATCCTTTGAGTGGTCCTTGGGGCATAGCAGATGAATATTGTATCACCTGGGGTTAGCGCTCAGGCACTGGTCTCTTTTGAGAAGAGAAGCTCAGCTGAGGGGCCAGCACTGTGGCTCACTTGGTTATTCCTCCATCTGCAGCACCAGCATCCCATATGGGTGCTGGATTCTAGTCCAGGCTGCCCCTCTTCCAGTCCAGCTCTCTGCTGTGGCCGGGAGGGCAGTGGAGGATGGCCCAAGTGTTTGGGCACCTGCACCCACATAGAAGACCAGGAAGAAGCAATTGGCTCCTGGCACTGACCATAGAGACCATTTGGGGAGTGAACCAATGGAAGGAAGACCTTTCTCTCTGTCTCTCTCTGTCTATAACTCTACCTGTCAAATAAAAAAAAGAGAGAGAGAGAGAAGCTCAGATGAACAGAATAAACCTCTCTTCTGATAAAAAAGGAGATTTTTGAATATGATACTTTAGACTTGCACTTCACCCTGGACCACTGAACAGAGCTCCCTGGCCACACCCACCACATGCCTCTAGATATTCACTGAAAGCAGAAACTCTGCTTATCTATAGAGGGATAGGACAAAAAAAGCTGCCACAGAAGAGAAGACAAAGTGCTGAAATCCATACATGACATGGAAGAAAATTTCTCCCATGAAATTGAGATCTTAAAGAGAAATCAAAGTGAATGAAGAATTCAATAGAACATATAAAAAATGCAGCAGAAAGCCTTAACAACAGAATCATTCAAGCAGAAGCAAGAATATCCAACTTAGAAGACAAAGCACAAGAAATCATACAGTAAAACCAAATATAAGAAGAGGAAATTAAGGGGCCAGTGCCGTGGCTCACTTGGTTAATCCTCTGCGTGTGGCACTGGCATCCCATATGGGCACCAAGTTATAATCCTGGTTGCCCCTCTTCCAGTCCAGCTCTCTGCTGTGGCCTGGGAGGGCAATGGAGGATGGCCCAAGTGCTTGGGCACCGTAAATGCATGGGAGACCAGCAAGAAGCACCTGGCTCCTGGCTTTGGGCCGGTGCAGCGCCAGCTGTAGCAGCCATTTGGGGAGTGAACCAATGGAAGGAAGACCTCTCTCTCTCTCTCTCTCTCTCTCACTGTCTATAACTCTACCTGTCAAAATAAAATAAATAAAAAGAAGAGTAAATTAGAAAACTAAAAAGCACTGTTGAAAATCTACAGGATACTATCAAATGACCCAACATACGGGTTCTAGGAGTTCCTGAAGGTGTGAAAGAGAGAAAGGGTTGGAAGTCCTTTTTAGTGAAATAATAACAGAAAACTTCTCTAATTTGGGGAAAGAAAGTGACATCCAAGTACAAGAAGCACATAGAACTAAAAGACATGACCAGAAAAGATCTTCACCATGATGCATTTTAATCAAAATCACCACAGTAAATCACAAAGAAGAAACTCAAAAATGTACATGAAAGAAAAGCCAGATTACTTTCAGAGGATTTACAATTAGAATCACAGCTGACTTCTCATCAGAAACCATACAGGCTAAGAGAGAATGGCGAGATATATTCCAAGTCTTAAAACTAAAAGAACTGTCAACTCACAATACTATATCCTGCAAAGCTCTCATTTTTGAATGAAGGTGAAATAAAGATGTTGCATAACAGAAATTGAAAGAATTTGTCACCACCTGTTTAGCTCTACAAAAGGTGCTTAAGGAAGTGCTGCACATAGAAACACAGAAACATGGTCATCACTATGAAAAAAAGTAAAGAAAGAAAATCTCCCAGTAAAAGTTTAAAGGAAATTCAAAGTAAAAAATATGATTTTTTTTAAAAAACAGTAGGGAAATAGTCACCGTGAATGTAAATGGCCTTAATTCTCCAGTTAAAAGACACAGACTGGCTGACTGGATTAAAAAACAAGACCCATCTATTTTCTGCTTACAAGAAACATATCTTACCAATAAGGATGAACAACAAATGAAAGTGAATGAGTGGAAAAATATATTCCATGCCAACAGAAATAAAAAAAAAACTGGTGTAGCCATCCTAATATCAGACAAAATAGACTTTAACACGAAAACTGTTAAAAGAAGGAAAAAAAAAAAAAGAAAAAGAAAAAAAAGAAGGACACTATGTATTGATTAAGGGATCAATTCAACAGAAAGATGTAACTATTATAAATGTGTACGCACCTAACTACAGGACACTTGGCCATTTAAAAGAAATGTTAAAGCACCTAAGGGAGACATATACACCAAAACAATAGTAATGAGGGACTTCAGTCCCAAGATATTGAAATTGTAAAGGAGGAAGTCAAACTATCCCTATTTGCAGATGACATGATTCTATATATAGGGGATCTAAAAGATTCCACCAAGAGAATATTAGAATCATATAAGAGTTTGTGTAAAATAGCATGATATAAGATCAATACACAAAAATCAGCAGCCTTTGTATACACAGACAATGCCATGGCTAAGGTTCAGCTTCTAAGATCAATCCCATTCACAATAGCTACAGACAAAATCAAATACCTTGGAATAAATTTAACCAGGGATGTCAAAGATCTCTATAATGAGAACTACAAAACATTAGAAAAAGACACCAAAAAATGAGGAATCTTCCATATTCATGAACTGGAAAAGTTGATATTATCAAAATGTCCATTCTTCTGAAAGCAGTTTACAATCAATGTGATACCAATCAAAATACCAGACATTCTTCTCAGATCTAGAAAAATTATGCTGAAAATCATATGGAAACACAGGAGACCTTGAACAGCTAAAGCAATCTTACACAACAAAAACAAAACCAGAGAACTCATAATACCATATTTCAAGACATACTACAGGGGCCGGCACCATGGCTCACTTGGTTACTCCTCAGCCTGCAGCAGTGGCATCCCATATGGGTGTCAAGTTCTAGTCCCAGTTGCTCCTCTTCCAGTCCAGTTCTCTGCTGTGGCCTGGGAAGGCAGTGGAGGATGGCCCAAATGCTTGGGCCCCTGCACCTGCATGGGAGACCAGGAGGAAGCACCTGGCTCCTGGCTTTGGATCAGTGTAGCTCTGGGCATAGCAACCATTTGCAGGGTAAACCAACAGAAGGAAGGCCTTTCTCTCTGTCTCTCTTTCTCACTGTCTATCTGTCAAATAAAAAAACACACATACTACAAAACAGTTATAATTAAAACCACCTGGTACTGCTACAAAAACAGATGAATAGACCAATCAAACAGAATAGAAATGCCAGAACTCAATCCAAGCATCTACAACCAACTTATCTTTGGCCAAGGAGCTAAACTAAAACTAAAACTTGGAGCAAGGACAGTCTCTTCAACAAATGGTGCTGGGAATACTGAATTTCCATATACAGAGGTATGAAGCAAGACCCCTACCTTACATCTTACACAAAAATCCACTCAACATGGATTAAAGATTTAAATCTATGGCCTAACACCATCAAATTATTAGAGAACAATGGGAAAACCCGCAAGACGTTGGCACAGGCAAAGTGTTCTTGGAAAAGACCCCAGAGGCACAGGCAGTCAAAGCCAAAATTAACAAATGGGATTACATCAAATTGAGAAGTTTCTGTACTGCAAAAGAAAGACTTAGGAAAGTGAAGAGGCAACCAACAGAAGGGGATAAAATAATTGCAAACTATGCAACTAATAAAGCATTAATAACCAGAATATAAAAAGAGATCAAGAAACTCCACAACAACAAAGCAAACAACCCAGTTAAGAGATGTGCAAAGGACTTAAACAGACATTTTTCAAAAGAGGATATCCAAAAGGCCAACAGACACATGAAAAAATGTTGAGGATCACTAGCCATCAGGGAAATGCAAATCAAAACCACAATAAGGTTTCACTTCACCCTGGTTAGAATGGCTTTCATGTGGAAATCAACAAACAACAAATGCTGATGAGGATGTGGGGGAAAAATGTACCCTTATTCACTATTGGTGGTAATTTACATGGGTAAAATCACTATGAAAAGCAGTATGGAGATTCCTCAAAAATCTGCATATATACCTACGATATGACCAGCCATCTCATCCTTGGGAATTTACCCAAGAGAAATAAAATCAGTAAATAAAAGAGTTATCTGTACCACCATGTTTATTACAGCTCAATTTACAATAGCTAAGACATGGAATCAACCTAAATGCCTGTCAATGGAAGATTGGATAAAGAAATTGTGGGATATGTACACTATGGAATACTGCACAGCAGTAAAAAAATGAAATCCAGTGATTTGCAACAAAATGGACGACTCTGGAAAACATCATACTTAGTGAAATAAGCCAGTTCCAAAGTGATAAATACCATATGTTCTCCCTGATCTGTGAGAACTAATAGAGCGCCTAAAATGAAATCTGTAGACATGAAATTGACACTTTGAGAAGAGATGATGTGAGCTACCCTTGTCTTGACTGTCCAGGAACAGTTTCTTTTTGTTTTTTCATTTTTTTTCTTCATACTATTTATTGAACTATTTACTAAACATAGAGTATCATGTATATACAGTCATTGAAGATAGATCACAGTAAATAATAAGAGTTGGAATAAGAGAGAGAGGAGGAAGTTTTTAACTGTAAAGCTGTATCGTTCTGCATACATTCCCATGGACTTACTTCTAACAATACAGTTTAAAAACTTCTCATGGGATTCCAAATCCCATTAAGCTGGGTGATAAAAGTGCCATCTTAAGTGTTAGAGTGATCATATTAAGTGTTAAAGTGAACATATAGATAGGATTAAGTGTTAAAGTGATCATATAAATAGGATCAAGTGCCTGATAATAATAATACAATTAAAAAGGAGAGAATGTTCCAACATGGGAAGCAGTCCGCACAGCAGACTCAAAGAATGACAGTCAGTTTAAATAACACTCTGATCTCAGAATCAGCCCTTAAGGATTCTGCTATGGCTGAAAATCCCATGAGAACATTTCAGGCATGGAAAACCAAGACACTGTGGCAAAAATTGTTCTACATGAAGGGTCTCTGTGAGTGAGACCCCAGTGGAAAGAAGTGGCCATTAAAGAAGGATATACTTTTCTATAAAGGGAGGTGAGAATTCCACTTTGCTAATGGCCTTGTCAAAATACTGATGGAGTTTGTGAGTTCAAACGGTTTCCATAGCCATGGAAGCTCATGTCAAGAGCCTTAGATGATCACTGACATCATACATAAGAATGTTAATTATTAAATTAACAACAGAAGTCACTGTGCACTAACTCCCCATGCAGGACCTTTGTCCTTAATGAGTTGTATTATGAGAGTTACCCAAAAAACTGGTTCTTAAACAGTTTTTGTGTGTTCAAGATGCAATGATTTTGAATAGCCCTTGTCTCAACTGTTGAGGAACAGGGTTGTTTTTTGTGCAAAGTATTGAAATCTTTACTTAGTATAGAGTTGGTCTTATGTATACAAAGTTAATTGAAAATAAATCTTAATGGAGAATGGGACTGGGAAGGGGAGAGGGAGGAGGAGGTATTGTACTTATGTAGTTTGTATCACTTAAAATTAATTAATTAAACAAAAAAAGAAGAAAATGCATAGTGAAAAAAAATAAATATTCCATGACTTTGTCAAAGAAAAGAACCATGTGATCATTTTAATAGATGATGAAAGTGTGTTTGATTAAATTCCACATTTGCTTCAAACTTTTCAAAATTCATTAGCAAACTAGGATAAATGAACACACAAATGGCACACATCACAAACCAAAAGCCATTATTTTGCCAGCCAATTCAATTGACCAAGAAAAAAGTTAGATAAAAGTCACAGATATCCAAGTGAAAAGAGTATGTATTTGGGGCAGTGGGAAAATAAGAAGGGGAGAATAATTTTTTTGCCAATGATCTTTTCCTAGAAAATCCAAGAAAAAATGATAATCAAACATTCAAAATTGTTAAAAATAATCCTTTGTTTTGGGTTTTGTATTACGCAACTGTCATAACTATAACAAAATATCTGAAGCAGGCTACTTTATGAAAGAAAAAGGCTTAGCTCATGGTTTTGGAGATTCACAGACCAAGGTCATGCAAACTGATTGGTTTAGCTTTCTGGTGACACTTTTGAGTCCAGGAGAGACACAAGGCATCACATGGCAAAAGAAGGGGAGCACCCACATCCGTACATATCTACATGTTTCCTGGACTTTTAAAATTACAGGATTTAATCAGGGAGCCCCACCACAAGTTATGATGTGATCTAATAAATTCTCAAAGGCCCAGCCTCTAAATACTATGATTTGATTAAATTTACACCCTGTTAGTGTCACTGATATAAAGCTTTGCCACTTAAAATACTGATTGACAAATAGTCAAAGCATAAATTTCTAACCCACTGACAGCTCTGTTTATCTTCCCCTGGCTTTCATTATGTTTGTTATGTTTTTCAAACCTCTTAAGTGTTTACTTTATTGTTCCCTAATCAGTATTTGAGTGATGACTCCAGATACCTGCATCCCATTTCAGAGCTCCTGAGTTCAATGCCTGGCTCTGCATCCTGACTTTAGGTTCTTCCAAATACAGACTCTGAAAGGCAGAGTGGTGGCTCAAGTACTTGCGTTACTGCCACTCATACCCAGCCAAGCCATTGTGAGCCTTTGGGGAGTCTGTGATGTGAACTTTATGTGTGTGTGTGTGTGTGTGTGTGTGTGTGTGTGTGTGTGTGGTATGTGAGTATGTATGTTTATGTGCGTCTCTGTCTTTATATTATCTCTGTTTCTCAAACTTTTAAAGTTTTTTTTTTAAAGAAAAGATATACATGTATTCCATGTCTTTACCACATGTTATCAAATCTATGATGGGCTTTTTATTTTTGCACATTTGGACATGCATGAGATATAACTTTATCTGGCAGTAGTCTATAGCATCTTACCATCACAGTAGCCAGGGAGCAATGATGAAATAGCATTATTTCACAAACATGACTGTAGCTGTTTGTATTTTTACTACTTCATTTGAGATATAAGCAGTGTTGGTCATTGTCGCTTAAAATGTCTTCAGAAAGATCTCCCTATGATGTTGGTAATGAAATAAATTTATTGTAGCTGCAAAATACTTGGAAATAGATCATCATGGCACACATTTCCTCATTACCAAAAGAACTACAGTTCCACATTTTCTTGCAAAACAGTTGCCAAATGCTTTACTGAACCTAAGAAAGAAATATATCCCCAGGTAGATGAAGCTGTTACATTCTGTTTGTGCAATGCATGAAAGAGGATTGTCCATCACACACTAATAAATGCAACTGAAGTAAAAAGGAATTGCCAAATATCTTGGAACAGATAGAAGAAATTTCAAAGCAATGGAAGCTGATATGTCTCATCCATGCATAATGCAGGACTATTGTCAAAGCATCAAATATCAATTTGACCAAAAAATCCTGCTGATTTGGAACAGAAGCTTCTTAAAACCTAGTTACATATGACTCAGTTGAGAGGAAAAAATTAAACACAACATTGATCCAATAATACTGATGAAGTATAAATATTTTTAATACCTTTAAATTATGCTGAAAGTTAAAGGTGATAAAGAGATTAAGATCATGAGCACAGAATACAAATGTAGCAATCAGTGTTTTTTATTGCTTTGCATAATAGTGATTAGCCAAATTTGCTATGCTGTTTGATTCTAAACCACAAAACAATGCCTAGGAATAATATGTACCTCTGAGATGTTATTAGGCATGCACAGAGAAATGGGTGAATCCTGGTATAGTAACAGAGAACTGACTGTGACCTGGAAAATAAGTGCACGTGAGTGTTAAAAAGAGTGTTCCAGGAGGAGAAATAGGGGAAATCATTGCTCTCCAAGGGGAGCGTGCAACAGAGAAGCAGAAGAGCATAAGCTCATCTGGAGAAAGAAGGATTCTGTTTAGACGAGAGCTTCTGTATGGCAAGGGGTAGGTAAATTTGGCCACACTCTTGAAGTGTGACTGGCTAGCGACTGGAGATAGTACAGAGATCTTGGTAGCTGGGCCTTTTAGTAATGACACAGCCTAAATAACACTGTTCAATGCACTGCCCACTTCCTCTTTGGGTTCCCAGCATCTGGCAAAGACCTTAGTGTCTTTTGAACATTGAAGAAATACTTTTAACTTGAAAATGTGGTATCAGTTTTGTAGCTTCAACAGTATACTGCAAGATAGATGTGCTGAGCACATAGAAAGCCTCAGTAAATATATTGAATAGTGGCTCAACCTGCCAAAAATATTCATTAGCTTAGCTGGAAGGATTCACTGCCAAAACTCATAGGTAATATTTTTTTTCTTCTTCATGCTGCTTGTTTTATCTGCCATAGTGGTTTGTTCCTTCCAGGTCTGTCTGTGGTGCTGTGCCCAGAATATTCCATGCTGCCTTAACCTCAGTTTGTCCCCCTTTCTACTGTTACACCCAATCTATGCCGTGGTGAGTGGCCAAAGCAGCATTGTCAAACGTAGTATGGCATTTCCTTCCAGCAACAGCTCTTTGGCATCAGCTCACTTAACTCAGTTGTTAAAAAAATTTATCATTTAAATAATTGAAAAATGATTACTATGTGGTAGAATCATAGTTTTGGTGTTTAATTTCTCTCCATCATCACCAAATAAAAGAAAACCAACAAAACACTATTCAGTGTCTGGCTCAGGGATTATGTTGATAATCTTCCCATCACAGGAAATATTTGAGACGCATATTTAAAGTATGTAAGATTGGATGACTTATTTCTTGAGCCAGGACTTTTCAGGATATCCAACACAAGATTGCAAATCTGACACTAGATGCAGAGAAGGTAATGTGGAGAGATACAGACCCTAGCTACTTCATAAGACACATTCTTCCTTAAGCATCAAACGGAAACCTTGCTTATTTAACAACAATTATAGGCAAAAAAGGAAACTTCTCCCATCTTTCTGGGATGTACTTTAATATCTACATTGCTGGTAGCATTTTTTTTTTTATTTTATAGAGAACGTTCTGTTTTACAGAGCTAGGATTGATTACTAGCTTCTGCCAGCCAAGGAGAGAAATGAAATACCTTAACCCCAACTTACCATGTCACTAATTTAGGACTAAATGAGTATTCTTAACTCAGTGAAAGAAAGATACATTTTTTCTGTGTCCCTAAAGCCAATATTTTATAATTCTTGAAGAACAAGTAGTGTCACATTTTTTTTTTATTTGACAGGTAGAGTTGTAGACAGTGAGAGAGAGAGAGAGAGAGACAGAGAGAAAGGTCTTCCTTCCGTTGGTTCACTCCCCAAATGCCCGCTACGGTCAGCACTGTACCAATCCAAAGCCAGGAGCCAGGTGCTTCTTCCTGGTCTCCCACGTGGGTGCAGGCACCCAAGCACTTGGGTCATCCTCCACTGCCCTCCCAGGCCACAGCAGAGAGCTGGACTGGAAGAGGAGCAACCAGGACTAGAACCTGGCACTCATATGGGATGCCGGCATGCAGGTAGAGCTTAACCAAGTGAGCCATGGCACTGGCCCCAGTGTCACATATTTTAAAACTATAATATCACAGATTGTATGAGCTCACAGGGACATTAAAAGTTACTTCATTCAATACCTTACTCTTACAGATAAGAAAAATAAATACATTGATTCGTTTTAGAGTTTGTATCAAGCTGGTGACAGGGCCAAGACTACAGCCTAAATTCTGATTTTACAAAGCTAATCTGCTCAGGACATATTATGGACCAAGTGGTCTCTCTCAGAGAAACCTGGGTTATCTGTGCAGGCGCAGGCCAGTTACAGTGAAGCTCAAGGATGCTTAGAATGTTGCTCTATTTTTGTAACTTCAAGACATATGGGCTAGAAGTGAAATATATTAAGGTAAGATTACTTGGAGGAATTCACAATTAAATATGAGTGATCAAAGTCTGAATCAGTGCACCATGGCTGCTTAGTAACTGCAGTTCTGGGTAAGAGAGGAGAAATGACTGGGTGCTACTCTTCATTTCCCAGATAGGAAAGGTGAGGCATGAGAAAGAAAAGAAGACCATATAGCTGAAGAATTAACTCCAGAGCAAAGCCTTCCTGTTCCTGGGCTGCCTTCTGCAACCCAAAGCTTATACAAATCTATAAAGCACTCAAGATTCAGCAAGGACTCCAGCCCAATCAATAAATAATATATGGAGTTGAGAGATTGCGGTCTCTCAGCAGCTTTACCAAGATCTATTAAAAGTAATTTGAGTTCCCTTTTGAATTGCAGTCCTTTTTCTCGTAGTTCTGCCAAAAGAATTTTATTTTATTTGTTCTGGCATTTTGGATGGCCTCCTTTGTTGGCTATGGTATAGATTTGATTATCTCATTTTAGTTGGTCCTGTCTAGCCTGTTTTCACTGATTGGAGTGGGCTAGAAATGGATTCCAAACTTGTTGCCTGAATGTGATAAAGGAAGACTTTCACTATGGTGTTGCTTCCCATCTTCCCAATGAACGAAGTCCTGCATCTCTGCTCTGGAGAATCCCCAGAGCCCAGGACTCCCTTCTTCAGTTCTTGCTCCAACCAAGCTCACTCGATTATTTGATGTAAAGTCATAGCATAGCCTCAAATTTGGGACACACTTTTCAGACTTGACTTTTGAGGAAAGAAAGTACCTGTTTTTTACCTGGTTCCAAGTCAGCTTAGAAGCCCCCAAATAAGTAAGCAAATAAAACAGCAATACTTTCACAAATAGCTTCTGTGCATTTGGCATAATGAAGAGCCAAATAATAACCAGACCTGAAGTATGGCTCTGAAGGACTGCAGATTTTACTGCAGATTTCACTCATTAATATCTACTTCCCTGTTCATACAAAGGTGGGAAAGATTCTTTCTCAGACTAACACAATAATTTTATCAAGGTCATAAAACCATTTTTGCAAGAAAAGTTGAAATCAAAGCAAGGTATGTCTATGAAACCATCGCATTTTTTGCTCTCACAATTTTCCAGAACATTGCAATGTTAATCCCCAAAATAACATGCTATGATTTGCACAATTCTCTATGAAACAGCACCTAATTACAGTAATTTCCTGCAGGCTGCTTCCCAGAATTCAGGACAGCCTGCCCTTTGCAGGAGAAAACAACCATGATTCCAGTGATGAGAAGGGAGGAGAAAGTCTCTCTTCATAACCTCTGTGAAATGCACCACTCACACTTCATTTCATTGAGTGAAATATGGGTAACACACCTGTTTCTGGCAGGTTCAACACTGCTTACATTTCCTCCCTCACCACAGAGTCGTGTGAATTGTGTTGCTCTAGTCTTTCAGAGGGCATATCCTTTTCCAGCAAAAATTCTGGAAACATTCTGGCTGGTCTTCAAATGGGGCCTTGTAAGTCTATAAGGCTGTCTGCTGGATTCTCAGATGTGGCTCTGTATAGAGGCAGAACACACTGCACCTTAGCCAGAGCTCTGGGAGAAGCCGAGGTCAGAGGACATGCATAGTCTGGTTTGATTCATGTAGTCTAATTGGGATGCTGATGAGGTTCCAGAAAGAACTCAAAGAATAGCCTGGTACCTTTCTCTGAAGGGAGAACTTCCACTTTGACTATGGCCTTGTCTAATAAGGTCGGAGTTGGCGAACTCAAGAGGCTTCCATAGCCTTGGCAGCTCATGACAAAAGCCTTGGGTCATTACTGACATCATAAATAAGAGTGTCAATTGTTAAATCAACAACAGGAGTCACTGTGCACTTACTCCCCATGTAGGATCTCTGTCCTTAATGTGTTGTACTATGCAAATTAACAGTAAAACTAGTATTCAAACAGTACTTTATACTTTGTGTGTCTGTGTGGGTGCAAACTGTTGAAATCTTTACTTAGTATATACTAACTTGATCTTCTGTATATAAAGATATTTTAAAATGAATCTTAATGAAGAATGGGATGGGAGAGGGGTAAGAGATAGGCTGGTTTGTGGGTGGGAGGGAGGTTATGGGGGGAAAAACTTCTATAATCCAAAAGTTGTACTTTCAAAATTTGTATTTATTAAACAAAAGTTAAAAAAAAGAGTACCCTGGGCTCTTTGACACATCTACCATATTTTAGATTTCCTCAAACATTCAGAGATATTCTTAGACCAAGTCCCGATTTATTTTTGAATGGGTAGAAAATCAAATTGAGTACATTACTGCAGTGTTCATGTACAACTTCCTTTAAGCTCAATGTCTTTCTGAAAGTTGTTTACTTTGGGGTCCTATAAGTCTTATTCTGGAATAAAGATTTATAATATCATGAACAATAACAAAGGATAGAATATTGGACCAAAGGCTAAGTGGAAAGATTCCAACAATACACACTTACATGATTTTGGAAAAGAAACACCCTATGTGGATTATTTAGGGTGTATTATTCTTATCAAAGCTTTATAGAGAAAAAGAAACTTGAACCAGGTCTTATAATGTGAGCTAAGCAGTGCAGAGGAGTGGAGAATGGGCATCTCTGGCCTGTGGGATTGGCTACATGAGGATGTCAGAAGCAGTGCTCCCAAAGTTGCAGGAAACTGCTCAGAAATCAGCCAACACAGTCTGGGGTTAGTATCCTGCAAGAGACTTTTGAGGCAATTGCATTTACTTTTTGTCTGTAATAGGACTTCCTGGGGAAGCTAAAAAGCCAATTTAGGCCAATTGAAAGAATTGCATTACATGACAAAGGAAAGGGAGCAGCATGTTCACATAAAGATGTACTGTAGCCACCGCCTCCCCCTGCCACCCCGTGCATTAATCTTGTAATTCCAAGAAAGCAGCACTGATTATCTTTGCTCAGCACTATTCCTAAACACAACATTATTCATATAGTTCATAGCTGGTTATTTTTTAGTTTAACATGGAATTTTTTCTCTTTAAATGTGAATTGTATCGTAGATGAGATGGGTTACTGTATCAACTTCAGAGGGAGACAGAGATATCAATATCAACCTGCTGATCACCAGTTGTGAGCTATTGAGGAAGAAACTGATATATTCTGAGTCTTGATTCCCCACACAGTTTTGTAGAATCCAATACTTGCCCCATACAGAAGATGGGGCATTAAAAAAAAGGATGTATAAAAATATTCTGGCATGTAGTAGTTAATAAATGGGAACTAGTGTTACAATTTTATTCTGTAATACCTAGGAGTTTGTTCCTGTGATGGGAGAAGGTGAGGACTATTACAGCAAAATCATGAACTTTTTTCAACTTATTTTTCATTTTTTCAATTTTTTTATTCTAATGAGCCCAAACAATTATTGAAACTAATCTCTAACAGTCTATATGATGTTCAATAATCTCAAAGAATTGTGATGATATCAAGCACAAATCATACAGAATATTCAGGTTATACAAATGCAAGGCCTAACAATAATTAGCAGAATTGGACTAATGTTTCAACTAACCAATAAGTTGAATTGAAATCACATTATTACCGACTCACATGGGATGACCAGAAATCTACATGTTGTAAAATCATGAGTCAAGAATAATAGATTTCTTTCCTTTGCACCCTTCTGAACTGCTTGCTAACTAGCTAGTAGTCAAATATATGAAACAAAAACAAGAGTAGTTTTAGGCACAATTGGAGTAGGCAACTTCTTGTGATTATGACTAGAGAGTCAGCTCATCTAATGGCCTGGAAGAGTCCAGTGAACTTTTATCTTCCATAGCTTGTATAACAGATTTTAAAATCTCCCATGCTTACAATATTGAGAATGTGTAGTCAATTTTATATGCTATGCCAACATTTTGATAGGCACCTCTTACTTTTTTACAAACAATTTATTTAAAAGAGAGAGAGAGATAGAGATAGGAAGAGATACAAGAACAGATAGACAGAGCTCCTATATTTTCATTGACTTCCCAATGCCCACAGTGACCAGGTCTGGGCTGCAGCAAGAACCAGAAGCCAATAACTCAGTCTGGGTCTCCTACATGAGTGGTAGGAACCGACCTACTTGAGCCATCACTCCCAGAGTGTACATTAGTGTGAAGCTGGACTCAGGAGCTGGAGCCGAGAATCAAACTTGGGCACACTGATGTAGGACATGAGTGTCTTAAATGCTATCACTTCACTCTCTCTATATTAAGAGTCAGTGATATACACTATAATGTGCTTATCACAAAACCTGATCTCGAGCGTCTAGAAATGTAGCGTCTAGAATGAAGAGTATGTTGGTTCTGCTTTACACTTGTTTTGCTGGGCTACATCTAATCTACTACATTTAAAAGGATTGCTGGCAAAGCTGAAAAAGGAAAAAGAGTCAAAGTCTTATTATATGACAAATGATTGAAGAAACAAAGTTGTTTATCTGTGAGAAGAGAGGACTTAATTCCTACTGTCACTATTTGAGTCAGTCATGCCTCTACTAGAATAAAGCTAAAAATACTGATAATGAGAATGGCTAACTTATACTGAGCACTTACTGTGTTATCCACCAGATCCTAAACTATTAAGTTCCATATGATTCAATCCACGCAAAATTATGAGGCTTATAATACTATTGTATCTTTTTTATAGATGAAGAAAGAAAAGCACAAAAAGATTAATTCTCCATAACCAAACAGTAAGTAAAGATTAAATAATGTCTACATGGCTGTCACTTAACTCCAGAGTTCATACTCCTAGTGTTATTTGGTGTAGCTCTGGCAGGTAAGACGTGGTAACCATTTGGTGGGAACAACCATTTGGTGATTTAAGCAGGTGGATATTGGAATACATAGGAAAAGTAATGACTATTCCAGTTAGATGAAATGAGGCTATTAGAGTTTCCTCCTCTCGTTTCCCCTGTCTTCCCTGTAAGGGTTGATGGACCTCTCTTTGACCTTTAGAATAGAAGCAATGTGGTAAGATGCAAATTTGTGCTGACTGGTTTTTCTGTAGCTATGTATAATTGAGGAAAAAATTATTTCACATATTATGCCTCCTCTATAATATGTGCTTTAAAATATCAACTATAATAAGATAATAAACTCAATAAATATTACTAGAAGGTTAATAACCATTATCTGTTCTTATTGTCATTAAGTTGATTTTGCTATCCAGGACATAGCGGGTTAAGGGAGAAATGTACTTTCAAGAATAACATGGGGAGATCAAAATGGTTCTACTATGCATGGAATATGAGAGCTTCTCTCTGGATTGTTAATCTTTACCCATGAAAAAGCTAAAGACCAGAGTGTCATGTACAGCATATACAGATGGAAGGAATTCTTACTAACAGCAATGTTTCTCAGTGCTACACTTCTCAAAGCGCTTTCTGAGAAATGCTAACAGGTTCTTCATAAGAAAAGTGTCTCATCAAATTCACTTGAGTTAAAAGGTACAAAGTTTCGGGGCCAGTGCTGTGGAGTAATGGGTTAAACTGCCACCTGTAATGCTGGCATTCCATATGGGCACCAGCATGAGTCCCAGCTGCTCTCCTTCCATTCCAGCTCTCCTCCAGGGAAAGCAGTGGAAAATGGCCAAAGTCCTTAGACCCCTACACCCACCTGGGAAACCTGGAAGAAGCTCCTGGATCCTAGCTTTGTGGTGGGCCAGCTCTGGCTGTTGTGGTCATTCAGGGAATGAGCCAGCAGATGGAAGATCTCTCTCTACCTTTCTATTTCTCCCTCCCTCTCTCTCTAACTCTGCCTGTCAAATAAATAAAATAAATCCTAAAAAGGGTACAAATTTCAGCTATCATATAAGATAAGTAAGTTTGGGACGTCTTTTTTTTATTTATTTATTTATTTTGACAGGCAGAGTGGACAGTGAGAGAGAGACAGAGAGAAAGGTCTTCCTTTTTCCATTGGTTCACCCCACAAAGGCCGCTGCAGCCGGCGTGCTGCAGCCAGCGCACCACGCTAATCTGAAGCCAGGAGTCGGGTGCTTCTCCTGGTCTCCCATGCGGGTGCAGGGCCCAAGCAATTGGGCCATCCTCCACTGCACTCCCAGGCCATAGCAGAGAGCTGGACAGGAAGAGGAACAACCAGGACAAAATCCAGTGCCCCGACCTGGGGTGCCGGCACCACAGGCAGAGGATTAGCCTATTAAGCTGCGGCGCCAGCTGGGAGGTCTATTATACAGTGTAGTGCCTATAGTTAACAGTATAGATGGTATAGTTACAATTTCTAAGAAGATAGATTGTGTGTGAAGTGTACTCACCACAAACACACATATGCACACACACAAATAATAAAGAGGGTGGATAAACAGTTGGTGATAATGAAGAGGTTTTTGAAATACTTTACGGCGATGATTTCACAGGTATATACTTATCTCCAAACTCATCAATTGTAAACATTAATTATATTCAGCTTTTTTACATGTCAATTACACTTAAGTAATGATTTAAAAATAATTTGGAAAATGTTCCTATTCAGTGTCCTCCTTAGAGGGTAAAGAGTATTAGTTTATGAAAGATTCTAATAGTCATCCATAAGGAAACCTAATTCACCTTCTAATCATGAGATACGATTTATTCCAGGAAATCAGGAAGGTTCACTACCAAGAAATGTATCAATGTACACAGCTCATCAATATGTTATGATGGGAATATCATGCCAATTAATTCAGAAAAGGAATTTAAAATGCATAAGCCATTCTTACTAAAACATCATATAAGATAGTAATAAAAAGTATTTTAAACAGAACAAATATAAATAATATTATTTATAATAAATAAATAATATTATTTATAATAAAACACTATAATAACATACAAAAGAATAATATGCTTTAAATTAAAAGTAGGACCTAGGGGGCAGTGCTGTAGTGCAGTAGGTTAATCCTCCACCTGCAGCGCCAGCATGCTATATGGGTGCTGGTCCTAGTCCCAGCTGCTTCTCTTCTGATCCAGCTCTCTGCTATGGCCTGGGAAAGCAGTAGAGGATGGCCCAAGTGCTTGGACCCCTGCACACACATGAGAGACCCAGAAGAAGCCCCTGGCTCCAGGTTTCGGATCAGCTCAGCTCTGGCTGTTGTGGCCATTTGGAGAGTGAACCAGCAGATAGAAGACCTTTCTCTCTGTCTCTCCCTCACACTGTCTATAACTCTGCCTTTCAAATAAATAAATAAAATATTTAAAAACAAATAAAAGTAGGACCTGGACAGAGAAGATTTCTATTGTTAATGTTTACATATTAATTGAGGTGTTGATAATGTACAACAAGAATAATAAAACAATCACTTAAAATTACTAATATGAACTCTAAGAAAAAAGAAAATGTTTTTCTCTTTTGACCAATCAAAATCTAAGAAATTCTGATAAAAACTACCAGAAAATTTTCAGGAAAGTAAGTACAAGATGAAATAAAAGCATGAAGAAATTTCTGTATGAAAACCATTCTAACTAGGATGAGGTAAAACCTCATTGTGGTTTTGATTTGCATTTCCCTGATTGCTGATTAGAATGGCCCTCACACAGAAATCAACAAATAACAAATGGTGGCAAGGATGTGGGGAAACAGGTACCCTAACCCACTGTTGTTGGGAAGGTAAACTGGTACAGCCAGTGTGCAAGATGGTATGGAGATATCTCAGAAATCTGAATAAAGGGCTACTATATGACCCAGACATACCACCCATGGGAATTTACCCCAAAGAAATTAAACCAGCATATGTAAATGTTATCTGTACCTCCATGTTTGTGGGGAAATTAGTTACATGAAGCAATTCAAAGATGGCACCCGAAGGAAGTAAGGTGGGTAGAATCCAAAGTTGTTTACCACTAAAGCTAATTGGCCATGCAACATCAGGGGAGGTAACAAAACTAGTAACAAGTGTATAGACATATGGCTAGTCCTATAGAAATCACCCCGTAAAGTGATCTTTTAAGTGATTGGTTGGTCCTTAGCCCTTCCCCAATGACTCTGCAGTTTTGTGCTATAAAAGGCTCTGTTACACGTGAAATAAACAAGTTCTTGCTAGACTTGGCTCCCCGCTGCATCTGATTCTCTGCGGAATTAGGAGGCTGAGGAATGGGTGAGCAGAGCACTTACCTTTCCTCGGACCCAGTCCATCCTTGTACAGGTGGACTAAGACCCTGCACATGTTCATTGTAGCACAATTCATAATAGCTAAGATATGGAATCAACCCAGATGTCCATCAAACTGAAATCTGGTTAAAGAAATTATGGTATATGTACACTATGGAATACTACACAGTAGTAAAAAATGAAATCCTGTCATTTGCAACAAACTGGATGCAGCTAGAAACCATTATGCTTAGTAAAATAAGCTAGTCCCCAAAAGACAAATACCATATGTTCTCTCTGATCTGTGATAACTAATAGAATACCTAAAATGAAATCTGTAGAAGTGAAATTAACACTTTGAGATGCAATGATTTTGCCTAGCCTTTGTCTTGAATATTGAGAAACAGTGTTTTGTTTTGTTTTGGTTTTGTTTTGTTTTTTTTTTTTCCATTCTATTTGTTGAATTCTTTACTTAGCTAGGATAATCTTATGAGTATAAAGTTAACTGATAATAGATCTGTGGGGAAAAAATAAGAATAAGAGAGGGAGGAAAAAGAAGGATGGAAATGCAGGCGGGAGGAGGATAGAGTGGGAAGAATCACTATGTTCCTAAATTTGTATATATGAAATGCATGAAGTTTCTATACCTTAGAGACAAGGTTTCTGAGGAAAAAAAAAATTCACCTAATAGTACAATCTAGAAGTGGAAATGAGAAATTAGTACACTGAAAATTGCAAAAAAATCAATAAAATGCTACTAATAAATTTAACAAGAAAGGTACAATATCCATTTAGAAAGAGCTACAAAATGTTATTTAAATTACCAAGAGATTTAAATAAAAGAAAAAGCTTACCATATTCTTAAAGGGAAATAATTGATATCAATTCTCTCAGAATTAACATATTAAGTTAATCCAATACCAATTGGAATTCCTATTTTTAAAATTAGAGTAGATAATCCTTAAGTCAATATGGGTTAATAAATATCCAACAAGCACCAACACAACTGCAAAAGAACAATGAGGGAGGACTTGACCAACCAGATTAACAAGACATCCCCAAAGTATAATGAGATGGATGTGGTATAGCTGTTAGAACAGACTTATAACTAGAATAAATAATTCAAAAATAGAGCATATATATGTGTATATATATATATATATATATATATATGACACTGGGTATTCATTTCAGTTCAGTAAGAAAAGAATCACATAGTTAGGAAACCAGTGAGTATCATTGACTCTTCATGTAGAAAAAAAAATGGAACTGTATAATATAAAATCAATTTCAGATAAAGATTTAAATGTAATAAATTAAATAAGGCTTTACCAGCCATATTTCAAAAACTGTAACCAAATCTTATCATTTGAAAACTGTAATATGACAATGGAAATAGCTAACTATATTAAAATAAAAAGAATAATCATGTAACAAAAGATGCTTCACTCAAAGTCAATAGACACCTGATAGACTTAGATAAAACGATATGTAGCAGACCGAAAGCTATTAATATTCATTTGAACAAGATAAATATTTAGAACAGACAAAATATATAAAAATAGATAACGTAAGAATGCAAATAAAGTTGTCAAAATCATAAGGGAAAAGATGATCAAATTCCATTGTAGTCAGAAAAAAATGCAAACCAAAAGAATAATATATTACTTTGTGTCTATCACAATGACATGTTTAAATTTGTAAACATGATAGTTTCCACCAAAATGAAAGCTCCACTGGGAGGGTGATATTTTTGTGTTTTATTTGCTGATGTGTCCTTGCAGTTAAAAATTTTTTCTAAAAAAAAACGAAATAGGTACTTATTCAATGTTTGTGCGATGAGCAAAGGGCAATCAACAATTCTACAGCATTTACTACGTTCTGGGCACTAACTGCTCTGCAGGTAGTAGTTCTCACTTTCCCACATTCCTAGTAGGTACTAACTATTATTACCATTTTACGGATGTGGAGTCTGAGGTACAGGCTGGCACAGCTAACAAGTAGCAAAGCTAGGTCCTGAGCCCAGGCAGTCTGAAACCAGATTGTCTGTGCCCTAAGGAAAAGCACTCTCCCCACATGCACAACATTGGTGGAGTATAGGAAAAAGCAAAGCCTTTATACGGACTGCAGTGCAGCAGGAACTCCACTCCTAAAATTGAAAATAGCAGCAAGTAAGGAAATGTGAAAGGATGCTTATTGCACCATTGTTCAAAATGGAGAAAAGAAAAGAAAATGGCTAAATAATCTGTGGTAAATACATACCATGGAATAGGCTACTATAAAAATGGAAAAATTGGAGTTATAACAGCTGCCTTGGATCAGTGTTACTGATGACTGCTTGTCAAAACAAGATGTAGGAATGTAAATGTAAATATATATTCTCATTTGGCAAAAAAAAAAAAAGAAATAACAAAAACCGTCTGTGTGTGTGTGTGTGTGTGTGTGTGTGTGTGTGTGATTGCATTAGCAGAGAAATACTTCTAGTTTTTTACCATGAGCTTGCAGGAAATTCAGGCTGGGTGTTAACGTGAGTGGATTCAGTAGAACGAAGTGGAAACTAAACACAAATTGGAAAATTAAAGACTATTTTTAGCATGTATATGAGGTTTTAGAGAGGGCTCCTCCTTTATTTTTAGGAGAAGCCTCTGCCTCTTTTTGAATATCCAATAGACAAGACTTGCAGGTCAAGGACACATAGAGAAGAATGAAGCAACTTGCCCTGACCTTCAACAGCCTGCCGGAACCTCTGAGGTCGTACCTCCCTCATAGTCAAGTAATCTGCACATTTTGTGCTCTGGGGGAAAAAGAAGGCTTTCTTTCTTGGCTTATTTTCTTTATTTTTCCTTGTTATCTTGTTTTTGAATGCAGTGTACAACCAAAATTGCATATTGATGACCAAACTTGCCCATAAACTTTAATAAATAATAAGGATGCAGAATTAAAGCCTAATCAGAACTACTGTTTGAAAATTAATTGGTTCATAAAGATGTACCATTTGCAGACATTCTCTTATATTAGAGTAGAAGTTAGGGTTTTACATACAGATAGTGGAGTGGCCAAGGTGTCAATTGATTAGGTTGTCCCTGCTGACTGGATATTCTCTGGCCAACTGTTCTCATTAATATGCACATCCCATGTGCCACCAGCAAGCGAAAGCATAGCACTGCCTCCAAGTCAATTACCAGAGAAATAGTTGCATGTCTCTTCCTGAACCTCAAACTCTCCCCATACATGGATACATGCTATTTATGTGAGAGTAGGAATGCACTTTCCCTGGCTGCTCACCCTTACCATACACTAAGAACTAAGGTAGGACATGGGAAACATGATGAACAGTAAGCATGTGAGACTATCACCCAGGTAAGTTTGTTCCAGAAGACGGAATGCGGAACCATCTATTCCTGAAAATGGCCCCAAGATCATCTGCAACAATAGCTAGATAGTTACGTTGGTGAATATTTGTGAAAAATTTGTGAGCCAGTTCAGAGGATGATTGATGTGTGGATATCTTTTATATTTTTTCAAAATAGGAAAAATGTTGCAGAATAGGAGTTAGGGAATTCTGTACTCTCAGCAACCCTTTGATTTGTGAAATGTTTGTTCCAAACTCTGCTTGAATCTCTTTGCTCTTTCCCCCTTTTTGATGGCTTCTGTCCATCAATCTCTCTGCCTTTATTTCACATCAGCGCTACTCTGTGCAACTGCTAAAAACTCTGGATGTTACCTTTGGACAGCTCAGGCTTCCTGGTGCTGAGGAAATCCACCACCAAACATAGTTTCTGAAACTTAACCAGATCTGCAAGGATGGAGAGGGTATGCAGTGAGGTCATGCGGTTGAGTCCCACTTAATGTTGAGATAATTTTACACCATCCTGCGACCATTTATTCTGTGTGTGGAAAACTGTGTTGTGGAAATTTCACCCCACTTCTAACTCCCCCAGTGAGAATAACAGGGAAAATATTTTACACCTCTCAATGTCAGTTCAAACAAGGAAAACGGGGTGACATGGGAGAAAGATGTTTGGGTCACAGATGATGCATAATTTTTTTGCAAATTGTACTGCCAAACTTGTCTACTGTCAGTAACAATTGAGAGCAAAACCAATAAGCTATGAGGAGCTTTCCTCAAGCAGACTTTGCTTGAAAGAGAGGCTGTAGATTCTTGCCATTTGCAGTGTGCTGCATATGACACTGGGGATTTAAATCCTTACTGTCCTTACACTGCCATTCTTTAGATATAGAAATGGCTTCTGATGCTTGTTTCTTAAATCAATTGTGGCCCAAATGTCCCCAATGCACAATGAACAACTTGAGGTACCATGTCTTCTATATCTTTATATTTCTTATGTGTAGCATTAGTGTCTTGGACGTAATAAATATGCAATACATGTCATTAAATGTAATAAAATGTAAATGTTCTGATGGAGCCAATACTGAACCTCAGATATAGAATGCTGCTTTCTCTAAATGATCTCATGTATTACTTAGAGTGATTCTGCATACAAGCTACTATTACCTTCATTTTATAGATGAGGAAATAAAGGGTCAGGGAACTCAGCACAAAAAGCTCAACTAGTTAGCAATAAAGCTAGAATTTAGGTGGACAGCTTTGGCTGCCACAATCACATAACCCCTGATATCCAGAGCTAAATGGAAAATGGAAGTTACCTTGTTCCAGTGTCCATTTATTTACAAATCCTCACTTAACTGACTTTAACTTTCTTTTTTAAGAATGTATTGGGATTTTTTTTAAGATTTTTTTTGACAGGCAGAGTTAGACAGTGAGAGAGAGAGAGACAGAGAGAAAGGTCTTCCTTCCGTTGGTTCACCCCCAAAATGGCTGCTACGGCCGGTGCACTGCGCGGATCTGAAGCCAGGAGCCAAGTGCTTCCTCCTGGTCTCCCATGCGAGTGCAGGGCCCAAGGACTTGGGCCATCCTCCACTGCCTTCCCGGGCCACAGCAGAGAGCTGGACTGGAAGAGGAGCAACTGGGACAGAATCTGGTGCCCCGACTGGGACTAGAACCCGGGGTGCTGATGCCATAGGCGGAGGATTAGCCTAGTGAGCTGTGGCACTGGCTATTGTATTGAGATGTTACTACCAAGACAATTATAGCATTTATAGATATAAATGTCATCTATCATCTGAATCGAGAAGTGTTCAAAGGGAGAATGCAAATCAAATTACAACTAAAACATACATGGATTTAGACGAAGTTGTAATATTAAAACTGACTAAGGATATTGGAAATTAACACTATGAAGAAAAAAGTGCAAATTTTGGTTGGATTGTATAAACATTGTCCTAATTATATTATTTGCATGAACTGCTCAGCATTCAGTCTTTCTACTAAGCATTAAAGTAATTTTTAAGTAAGTGTTTAAATGAGGTTTTGAATAGTTGGTGTAGGCTTCTGTGTAACCTTGACCAGAGGCTGCTCAGTCTATGGCTGTGTCATTCATAGAGCATGGATGAAAAGGCACAGAGTCTGGGGCCTTGTTCAGAAAGGACAGATTCGCCGGCGCCATGCCTCAATAGGCTAATCCTCCACCTGTAGTGCTGACACACCAGGTTCTAGTCCTGGTCGGGGTGCCGGATTCTGTCCCGGTTGCCCGTCTTTCAGTCCAACTCTCAGCTATGGACTGGGAGTGCAGTGGAGGATGGCCCAAGTGCTTGGGCCCTGCACCCCATGGGAGACCAGGAGAAGCACCTGGCTCCTGGCTTCAGATCAGTGTGATGTGCCGGCCACAGCACGCCAGCCGTGGCAGCCATTGGAGGGTGAACCAATGGCAAAGGAAGACCTTTCTCTCTGTTTCTCTCTTTCACTGTCCACTCTGCCTGTCCAAAAAAAAAAAAAAAAAAAAGGACAGATTCATTTGTGCCATCAAATCAGATATCACAAAAACCACCCTTCTCTTCAATCCTTGATCAGCTCTTCCTTTCCTACTCTTAGTTTAATGTTTTTGTTCAAAAAGAAAAATAAAACTCTAACATATGTCTTGTAACAATGCTGTCGATGGAATTCTGCTTTAATTTGGAGGAGCCATCTATCCTTCCTTTCTGTTTCTGCTAATTGGACTTGATGTCGTCTCCTTCAGATTCTAAACCAATTTCATGAGATTTCATGGATATGTTTTCAACTCTCTGATTACCTTTTAAAAAATCTAGTTATAAAAGCAAAAACAACTCAAATATAAGAGGAAAATACTCAAAGGAAAACCTTATTTCAAGAATTAATGTAAAAGTCTTACAGCAGAAATGTGTGTATTGAGTTACTTCTTCGTAAAGTATCTGTTGAAATACCCGCTACATAACACATCATAAAGATACGGTATTGGTGGGGCTGGTGCTGTGGCATAGAAGGTTAAGCCTCCGCCAGCAGTGCTGGTATCCCACATGGGTGCCAGTTCAAGTCCTGGCTGCTTCACTTCCAACCTCGCCCCCTGCTAAGGCACCTGGGAAAGCAATGGAAGATGGCCCAAGTACTTGGGAGATCCGGAAGAAGCTCCTGCTCCTGGCTTTGGCCTGGCCCAGCCCTAGTTGTTGTGCCTACTTAGGGAGTGAACCAGTGGATGGAAGACCTCTCTCTCTCTCTCTCTCTCTCTCTCTCTCTCTCTCTCTCTCTCTTTTATTCTCTCTGTACCCTTGCCATTCAAATAAATAGAAAATTCCTTCATAAAAAATTGTAAGATACTGTATTGGTAAACTTCCATAGTTTGTCACTTCACTGATCCTCAATATGGGCTCAATAGTGCAGCAAATGCTTTGGTGGGAATCACATGATAAAATAATCAAGCAAATCCACATGCAAATAAATGCCAGATAACATGACAGCAGTGTTCCAGATAACATGACAGCAGTGTTCCAGATGAGAATTGAGGGATTATGAAGACAGTTAACTCAAAAGAGACAAAATTGTTATAGTCTTCACGGATGGTTAACCAATAGTGAGATAAAAATGACTTGAAGTACACAGCAGATGTGGGTTAGTAAGAAAAGAATGAAAAAATTGTACAGCCAGAGCAGAGTCATCTTCAAGTCCTTATGGGCATATATTGTGTCCTTAATTTGAAAGATACCATGAAGATGTTCATAGTTATAAAATTAACACAGAAACATCCTTAATATATAGCAATACATTGCATATTGGAAAACAGATTAAAAGTTAACAGGATGGTATAATATGCAATTATTGAAAAAGATTGTTAAGACTAAGTAACAGCTCAAGAAACACTTCATGTGAACCAGAAAGAATAATGATAAAATTATACATATGACATGGTCACAACAATGGAGTAGAAAAATGTGTTATTAAATAAAATATGTACACTAAAATAATGGGTAAATATTTTGTCTTTTTAGAAAACCATGCTTAATAGTAAATATCATACTTGTAATTAATACTTTGGAGAAATACAGGCTGCTCATGGAGGGTGTTACTCAGTATTATTCTCCTAAAAAATCTCAAACACGACTCACTACGCGACCCATTACAGCTTCACTGGGTGGCTGTCAGGGCAGATGAGATGAACAAAGTAACACAAGCGCAAGCGTCTTAGTTACTGAAAAGTCCTAGGCTCACTTCCAGACATATACTTATAACACATGTTCAGTTGTGCTTCGGCCTTCTGTCTCACGATACACCACAACTGTGAATAAATTCTTATAGTCTAGAGTTGAATTATTAATATATCATGGGGATGTGTCAAAATCTTCTTCAACCTCCACACTCTAAAATCTTTACTGAGCTATTTGTAAATGATTACCAACAAAGCCTATGGAAATTTAAAGAAAACACTGCAAAATTCAACAGAGACATGAGTGAACATGTTATGATGTGGATCTATTTTTAACATTCCAGGTGTTTAAATTTCTTGGGATTATAAACAGCATATCTATTCAACTTCCAAGGTTAATACTCTGAAAGCTGCAAATAACAAGAAACATGTTAGCTATCTTGAAGTAATACAAGTGGAAAAAATTCTATTGGATGCAGTCAGTTACCTCAGAGAAGCCAAGAAAAGACAATCCCTTAGGAAAAGGATGAGAATCAGGAACTGAAAAGCAAGACATTCAGGCAGATATCTTTTTAACATCCATTGGCTTTGTTCTTGCATAAGTAGCTGTTTCATTTGCTTTTTCATGCACAGGCCACCATCATCTTCTAAATTTACATGGTACATACCCAATTCTCCAGGGAGAAACTGAACTCTCATCTTTTGTGTAATTCCAAATTCTTGGAGATATGACTCTAAATCGCCCAACTTACTCAGGTTCCCACTCCCAAGCCAGTGAACAGTGACCCAAAGTAGAGACTGGGGTGGGGAGGCACAATTGCAAGTTTCAGACAGCTACTGGGCTCACAATGCTGTTACATGATTTGGGAAAAGAGTCACTCCCCAGAAAACCATGTGTGTTGTGAAGCAGAGGAGCAACCCCACAGAGGACAACCACAGCTTTAAACTCTGAATCTACTGTGTGTATGTAGCATACCACATACCCCAGTGCAAATATGTTTTGTTAAAATAGCATGGGTTAGAAAGCCACTTAGCTGGTTTGCCTAATCTATATATAATCTATAATCTCAACCGCAGTTGTCCATGAAGTCCACCTGGATCAATAGTCTATCCATTTCTGTATTGCCAACGTGCTTCTTATGATCAGGAATATATCAAGGCAACAGAAAGGTATTTTTGAAAATAACTAAAAATACACTAAAGCATTAGAAAAGTGATTTGGAAAATCTTTCAAGATGCCTAGTCATAAGCTTCAGCTCGTACACATGACATTCTAAATAGATGCACAGTCAAAACAAAGCCTTATACTTGCTAATCAAATACACCTTCAAATTAAGTGACCCAGCCACTCATGTCCATTGAGATTGTCAGTACTAACACCATTGATATCTAACTTTTCTGGTCACTTTTGCACACTACACAGTTTATCATATAAGTAACTCTAGTATAATTACAGTCACCCAATAATACTATAGCTACTAGTTTGATATCAGTTGTCAATGGTATCTCACTAAAGAACATGTAAAGATCTTCAGCCAGATCAGTCAGGCAAACCTGTCCTGCTGTCATCAAGATTTCACAGCACTGAGGGCCTGTTACTTATTTCCTAGGTGTCCCTCTGCACTTCCATCCAGAGTACTTGCTTGCATGTATCTATTCATCACACTAAAGCTCTGAACTCAATGTGCCCCTTCAGTAAGCACAGCAAGAGCCTTTCCAGCAAAGGAGCGGCCAATGGAATGGAGGTTGCTTTATCCAACTTGGCAAATCAAGAGTTGCCAGGTCTTTATTCTTGGATAATGCCTTTCTTCCCCTCTGTTTGGGTCTCTCTCTCTCTCTCTCTCTCCCTCCCTTCCTCCTTCCCTCCCTCCCTCTCTCTCTCCTTCTCTCCCTTTCTCCCTGCATCCCTCTCTCTCTCCTTCTCTCTCTCCCTCCCTCCCTCCTTTCTCCTCCTACTCCTTCTCTCTCTCCCTCCCTTTCTCCTTCCCCTTCTTTGGGAATATGTTATGATTTCCAGATGGCTGCTTCAACCATCTTTTGCTCTGGTGACAGCAACGATGTTTTATCACTCTTCCTATAATGGAAACAGAAACTCAAATTTGTAAAAATCCAGCTCGCCACCCTTAAACAGAAGCATTGAATTGTGGAAAGTTCCTGTATCTTTCTATTGTGTACCCTCTTTGAATCCCAGCAGTCTGGTAGTTTACCCTGTAAGTAATTCATGCCCATTCACATGTAACCTACACTTTGATTTCCCAATTTCTCACCAAACACTCTTTTCCCCATTAAGCTGGGAAAACATTGGCAGTGAAGTAATAGGTGAATGTCAATCACTTACAGTACTTTGGACATTCAGTATCCAGAACACAGGCTGCTGGGTCATCTGCTTCTTTCCTCTCTGAGTTTCCCATTTTTAACTTGTCTGCATTGAACCAGTACCTTCCATCCTCTGTGCACAAACACATATCAAAAGGGAAGATAAAATGGGCTGTTTTCCTTCAGAATGCCCGAAGAGCTCTCAACCTCCTTCTTCCAGAATATCTCAAGGTCTTTTGGCAAAGGGAGTTTTATTTGCAAAACTCTGGCATGATGGTATCCTATAGTCTTGGATCCCAACAGTTGTCAGTGTCCTTCTTCCCCATTTCTGGTTGGGAACAGCTGTGAGATGCTCTTTATTAAATAACTACCTCAACTCTGCAGCCCACTGCTTACCCTGCCTCTAGGAAATCACTGGTATTTCAAGGATGGAAATCTGTTCTTTGTCAGATTTATAGAAAAACCTAGGGTTACTTGCAAGGAAAAGTAACTTTGCTTCTGTATTCCTATATGATCAAAAGCATTGTTTAAAAGTTGACTATGGGTCTCAAATGACAAGATAGTTGACAGCAACCCTTAAGTTTTATAGATTGATTTTAGTGTCGTCTCTTAGGTCTGATGTATACTGGGCAAAGAGAGGTTGATGGGAGATTCTGAGGGGCAAAGTTAAAATAACATTCAACTTCTCTTTCCTTACTCTTTTCAGAGGATAATGTCTCAGAAATTTAAAACAAATCCAGGATCTAATTTGATACAGAGTATGACTCAACCCAATATCCCCCCAGGGACACGGGCAACTTCACACATGTCTCTGTGATGGCTTTATTAGCTCCATCTTTTGCCAATGAATTTAAGAGTCCATTTGAGGACAATAGGCTCTGATTGCTCCAAGGAACATGGCCTGTGCTGTTTTCTGGAAGTATTTCCCCCACACAAAATCCACAAGGCTGCTCCAGGTTGAATAAATGACTTCTCTCTGAAGTAGGGCTATTGTCTCTGACATGGAAATTGACCCAGTTGTGGGGGTTCATGGATGTGATGTGCACTTTTGCCATTTCCTTGTGTGAGAACAGCAGACAAAAGGAGAGAAGAGCAAGAGTTTAAAATCAGGAAAATGAAAAGCAGTGGTTTAAACGAATCATATTGTGTCAATGTAATATATTCTACTCATTTCATAGTCCTAGGGCAGGTCCTGGCACATTGTGGCCACTAAGTAAACATGTGTTAGATGAATAAATGAGATTCTTAAATGATCAATAATTAGGGAGGTCAATTTAGCTTTATTTAACATCCAGCAGAGAGAAGCCATGGAGACAGAAATGAACTATGAAGTACAATCTCACATTTCAAAAAGAAATAGAAAATTCTTTAATTTTTAAATGCTATTTATCATTCCACAGAGGTCGTGAAAATATGAGAATACAGTACCCTGGAATGCAACCCTCTTTCAGTTTATGTTCACATGGATGGCTTGCTGATGTTAAAATATCAATTTAGAGAAAAAATGCCAAATCATCTGCCCTTTCATTTCCACAACACAAATAATTAGTTGCAATCTGTGCCTGCTGCCTTTTTTGTCTCATAGGTGGAGCAACTTGCACAAATCAGGTTAACCAAACATTCAGCTTACTAAGTTACCAGGCAGGGTTCAAGGTTGTGACCTCACTTACTTTCTCTATCTGCTATAGTCTGAATGTGGTTTGTCCCTTAAAGGTTCTTGTGCTGGAAGTGTGTCCCCATTGTGGCAGTGTTAAGGTAAAGGAAGATTTAAGAGATGGGGCTCAGTGGAAGGCAGTGAAGTCATGGGGGCTCCATCCTCATGGATGTGTTAGTACTACCTCTCATGAATGTCAGATCTCACATGACTGGATTAGTTCCCCCCAAAGAGTCGTTGTTTTAAAAGAGTGATGTGGTCTCTTCTCTGGCATCTTGCTTCTTGTCTTTCCATATAACATCTCTCTGTCACACACACACTTCTGCCATGGGATGCTATTCCCCATGAGGCCTTTGCCAGAAGCTGAGAGCAGGGCCATGGTCTTGGACCTCCAGAACTTTGAGCCAAAATAAGCCTTTTTCCTTTATAAACTTACCTAGCTTCTGGTATTTTGTTATGGCTGCCCAAAATATATGAAGTTACTATACAATTTCAACTTTTCAGATTAGCTTAAAGAGAGCTAGGAACCTGCTGGTAGATTTCAAGTTCAATGAGGTTTTCCAGCATCATCAGGAAGCTTTCTCAGAGCCTTGGCCAAATGGTGTGCGGTAGTTAATGAGAGCAGAGTGTTGGGTGATAGGAAAGGAGAGCCAAGAAAATCAAAGCAAGACTAGACCATGGACCTTTAAACTCAGCATCATTAGCAAATGGCTCTCCATTCCTCTTCTAACAACCATGCCTCTATAGGCAGCCAAAGAGCTCCCCTTGGAGATTTTGCAAAGGTGCTCCACTATGAGATCTATGCTTTTTCCATTGTCACCTGCAGTTTTATTTACTCCATATAGCCATCCACTGAAGTATTCATCTGTATTGCTCTTCCTCATTCCATTTGTCAATGTCTGTAAAAGACTTGGGTATATTTTGTATGATGGATGGTGGCATGTTTAAATTGTTTAATTATTTGAGCTTGATTTATTCCAAAGGAATCTTATCTTCTTTACATCCTATTGATGTCAAGGTGTCATCCTATAGCAGGAGATGCCAGCTAGTCCCTTTCTAGATGGCCTTCTTTACCCTGCTGACCCATGATGAATGGATGTGAGGGATTCTTACCACACTTCTGTGCAATTGGTCCCACAGGGACATATTCATGCCTCCTTCCCGCTCACTCCATGCTCACATTTTAGTTATTCACATAATATACATACAGACTCTAAGTAGTATTCACTTTCTTTGTGTTGCAGGACATGATGGTTCTCTTTGTTTTGTAGTCACATAGAAAGAATAATAACCCTAATCCAACTTATAATTCATTAATACAAGTATTATATCTGCAAGAGTATTTCTAAAGGAACACCAGTGGAAAACTGCAGCTCATCTGCAGCACATCAGAGATAAAGTTTTAGTCAGAATTCATACCATCCAGAATACTTGAATTATTTATCTCTGCTTATTTCTTCATAGAGCAGTAAGTTTCCAAATTTATCACTTTGTTTAATTATGTTCAAATTACATTCTAGTATGTTCTCTGAATCCTTTGAATAATGTTGCTGTAGACAAGCGGTTCTCAAAATGATTTAAGGAATATGGTGTCCCTGGGACCCTTTAAGAGAACCCATTAGGGGACCAGCAATGTGGCATGGTAAAGCCACTGCCTGCAACACCAGCACCCCAGATGGGTGTTGATTTATGTCCTGGCTGCTCCCCTTCTGAACCAGCTCTTTGCTGATGGCCTGGGAAATGCAGCATAAGATGGCCCAAGTACTTGGCCCCTGCCACCCATGTGGGTGACCAGATGAAGTGCCTGGCTCCTGGCTTTAGCCCTGGCCACTGTGCCCACTTGGGAAGTGAGCCATTGGATGGAAGATCTCTCTCTCTCTCTCTCTCTCTCTCTCTCTCTCTCTCTCTCTCTCCCCTCTCACCTTCTAACACTGACTTTCAAGTAAATAAATAAATGAATCTTTAAGAACAAGAGAGGCAGAGAATTCATTAGGTGAAAATTATATTCATCATAACTATTTGCCGTTTTTACCATGCTGACATTTGCAATGATAATGCAAAATCAGTGAGGTAAAACTGCTGGTGTTTTAGCACAAGTGAAGACAAAGTCACTGCACTGTATGAATTGTCATAGTTTTCTTCACTTCCACACACCGCACATTAAGAAAAAGGTACCTGTTTCACCTAAGAGTGTTCTTGATGAGTCAGGAAAAACTATTACTGTTCTTAAATTTCAGCCTTTGAGTACACATCTTTAGTGATAAATTGAGTAACCATAAGCAATTCTACTACCTACTAAAGTATTTGGATTGGTTCTAGGAAAAGTCCTTTAGATTGTTCCAGTTGCAAGCTAAACTTGCCAGTCATTTCATGGAGCAATATCTCTACTTGAATGATTGACAGATGAACTGTGGTAATTCAGGCTTTGTTGTTTGTTAATTATTTTATCAGCAATGAAGTGAGCAAGACACTAAAGAAATGCAACTGAGAGTGTATGTTGGTAATGGTAAATTCTGAGATTTCAAGTGAAAATGATAATCTTGGAATATATTTATCCTGATATTAGCTTTCTATAGTGACATTTGGCTTGACAACATCTCAATATTTAAGGATTTTTCTAATAGCATTGGTGATTTTCCAATATGGTATAATGAAATGTATCAACATTTGGAAGAACTATATCTAGTCCTTCATAACTAGACACAAAACTTTCCCTATTGCTCATAAGAGCTTCTAATTTCCCTCATGTTCAACAGTTTATCTGATGTATCTGAGAATCAATTTGTTCTTATTTGCACTGCTTGGTATTCATTGCTCTTTTTCAATCTGCATCAAATATGTCCTTTTAATTCCTGAACTCTGAACTCCCCACTGCCATCTTTTTGAATGTTAGTGATCTCCATTGTCTCTAGTTTCCCTTTCTGGAATTTATCTTAGACATCTGTTGGAGACTTTCCAGTCTTACACAACTTTCCCCCAAATTTTCTATTTATTTATTCTTTGTATTGGTTTATTTATTTATTTAAAAGGCAGAGTTACAGAAAGACAGAGGCAGAGGCAGAGTGAAAGAGAGAGAGACAGAGAGAGAGAGAGAGAGAGAGAGAGAGAGAGAGAGGCTTCCATCTGCTGGTTCGCTCCCCAAATGACCACAATGGCCGAAGCTGGGCTGATCTGAAGCCAAGAGTCTGGAGCTTTTTCAGATTCTCCCAAGCGGGTGCAGGGATGCAAGGACTTGGACAATTTCCCACTGCTTTCCCAGGCCATAGCAAAGAGCTGGATTGGAAGTGGAGCTGTTGGGACTTGAACAGGTGCCCATATGGGATGCTGACACTGCAGGCAGCAGTTTTATCCGTTACGCCAAGGTGCCAGACCCAGTATTTAGTTATTCTTGTCTAGTACACTGTAAGTGGTTTCATCAGAATTATTTCAATTGATTAATCTTTCTTCTAGTAAACACAATCTACTGTTCAATTGCTGATTGTGTTGAAAATTCTACTTATTTGCTTTATTTGAAAGGCAGAGAGACACAGAGAGAGTACCCTTCTGCTAGTTTACTTTCCAAATGCCTGTAACAGCTAGGGCTAGGGCTGGCCCAAGCGAAGAAGGGAGCAGGGAAACTTATCTATATCTCCACGTAGGTGGCATGACCCCGAGTACTTGAGCCACCTTCTGCTGCTTCCTGGAGTACACACAGTTAGGAGCTGGAACGAGGAGCACAGTTGGAACCCAGGCTCTCAGAAATGGGTGTGGGTAGCATCTTAACCACCGCACCAAACCCCTGCCCTACTCCTTGTGTTCCTATTTTAATGGTGCATCTTCCATTTTTTTGAGACTTATTTTTTCCAGATGTATATTTTTTGGATTCATAACTTCTCATTATTGTATTCTGGATTATTTGTTTCCCTTATGACTTGAGCATCTCTAACAAGTTAATTATAAAGTCTTTTCAGGTTCAAAACAATGAAATAATCATGGGACTGCTTTCCACACTGGTCTATTGTTGAGAATGTATTCCTAATGTCATTGTGTGTTGTTCCTGCTGTGGACATTTTGATAACACTATTCTGAACTAGCTGTACGTTAGTCATGTCTCTGAATTTCTTCACTGAAGAGGTAATGTAAGTGTTTTATCTCATAAGAGAGAATGATAAAGGCCAAGCGTTCTTACCTGTTATGGCTGACTCTGCTTCCATCATAGTTAGAAGAACATCCTACTTTTCTTTTGTATCCTTGAGAAGTATGCAGAGTTTTATCTGGAGTCAGGTTGTCTTGCAAATAATCCATTTTCATCTCCTTCCAAGTGCAAAGCTTGATGCTGGTCTCCTGTTCTCATTTGGGTATTCAAATCCTACATCTACCATTCAGCTGTGTTAGCCTCTGAGTCATAGGGCTTCAAATCTCATACCTTCATATCTGATCTCTGGAAAATTTACTTGCTTTCAAAATTGACAATCAATTTTAAAATTATTTTATTTTTGAAATGTTTTTCTTTTGGTTTGAGAGAGAGAGAAGAGACAGAAAAAGAGAGAACCTGTTCCAATTCACTTGTTTACTCACCAAAATGCCTATTAAACTAGGATTGGGCCATGCTGAAGCCAGGAGCTGGAACCAGTTAAGATTTCCCATGTGAGTGGCAGAAACTTAGCTACTTGACCCATTGTCTATTGCCTCCGAGGGTGAACATTAACAGTAAGCTGGAACTGAGAGCTGAGCCAGAATTACAACACAGGCAATCTGACATGGGATGTGAGTGTCTCAACTGGAAGCTTAATCTGCCCATAATATTTAAAACTGTTATCCTATATTTCTGTGTATTTGGAGTAGAGGTTGTATTAGTACTTTCAGAATTTGCTCAGTCCATCAACATGAAAAGGAGCCAGAATATTATTATTATTTTCATGCTGTTTCAAAGGCAGAAATATAAAGAAAGACACAGAAAGAAGAGATATCATCTATCCATGGTTCATTCCTCAAATCCCTGCAACAAGGAGGGTTAGGTCAGGCCGATGCTTTGAGCCCAAAACCTAATCTATGTCTCCCATGTGGTGGAAGGGAGCAAGCATTTGAACCATCATTTTATGCTTTCCAAGGTGCATATTAGTAGGGATGTGGATCAGAAGCAGAGTAGCCAGGACTCAAACCAGACATCGAAATATGGGATGCAGGTATCCCAACAACTGCATCGAACACCTGCCCTCGGAATTTTTTTAAGCTTTTAAATGCACCCATATTTGTCAGGAAAAAAAATACCTCTGCTGGAAACTTATAATAATTCTAACCCCTTTGTTTTCTTTTGGGAAAATAAGTAAATATTTTCGATCAATCATCTGAACCCAGGCTCAAGTTACATGCATTATAAAAATGTATATATAAATCAAAATATCATATTATATGCCATAAACATATACAAATTTTATAAGTATACTTACTATAGCTGGGAAATAAAATAAGTACACACAGATAAGTGTGATCCATTATGGGAGGATAATATTTTGTACCCTTCAATTTTACCCACAGTTTTGCCTCTAGTAGATGGGAGTATACTCATTATTGGGATTTATTTTTAATATTTTTCTCAGCACTGCCTTGCTGTAATATACCAACACAAATGATGGATTGTGACAGAGGCTTTTTTTAAACTAAATGCACTCTACAAAAAGTTATTAAAAAATTGTGTGCACTCCTATTGCAAAATGTATTTAGTGGTGTTGGTTGCAGACAAATAGCCTGTCTTGAACCTCATTTCCAAAGATATTTATTTTGAAGTGTTCAACAGACTCCATTATCAAGCAGTGTGTTCTGTCTTTCCATTTTTGTGGTGCTTCCATGGACTGTAGCCTGGGTTCAGAAGGTGTTTGACAAGAGATGAAGCTAAAAACAGGAGGGGGACTCAGGGACCAGATGATGAATATTGATGTCAGCAAAAACCACCCCTGTAAGCATTTGTATAGGCTCATCCAGGGTTTTGTGTATTCTCTTGTGTACCCAGCTGAGTTTGCAGGGGTGGACTTTGCCAGGAATGGTTGTTCACTCCAGAGGCAATGAGCAAAGCACAGAGTGAGGTCACACTCTTTTCCTGAGTTTCTTTCCCTACATTAGATTTGGGCCTCTGGCTAAAGCTCTAGAGAAGGGAATGGAATAGGACTTCTCAGCTCAGCCTTACTATGAAGCAACAGCTCCAGAGACAGTGTGTTTCCTGAACTAAACAGATGGCTCAGGCAAGGACTGTCAACTGGGATGTTCCAATGAGGGAACAGAATTGCATCACCCTTCCAGCCACCTCTTTGAGTTATCAGAGGATATACAGATTTCTGCCTTACTTTTCCACGTTATGACTTTGTTGAGATATTTTATGATTTTATTGAGATTTAAAACTCATAGAAAAGTTTTAAGTATTTCCACATAGACTTTAGTCATCCACCATTTAATAAAAATTTTCTATATAATGTCCAGCATTATATAAAATATATATTATATATAAAGTATATATATTATATTATATATAATAAGAGTACTTTGAAAAGTTCATGAAAAATGGAATTAAAAGATAAGTTGATTTTGTTGCAAAAACTTTGAAATTCATGCATAGTTTTTCCACAATACACATTTGAAGACTATTGTGAAAGTATGATATATATATGAAATTTTCAAAATTGTTTGAGAGTAGTTACATAAAATATTTATGTATGTTACTAAGAATATTCACACATAACCTGTTATCAAAATTTAAAATAATTAGGATAATTGCAAAAACAGTTATTAAGAGTCCACAACCAAATGTTGATGACTATTCTCATAATATTTTTTACTGCTTTTCTCTGTTAAAGGGTCTAACCCACAAATGCACATTGCATTCATTTGCCATATTTCTCATCAGAAAGTTTTTCAGTCTTTATTTTGTTTTTTCAAATATGACTTGGCATATTGAAGCTTTTAAAGGATGATTATTTTGTAGGATGGTCCTCAGTTTGGATATATGCTACCTTTACATGGCTTTGATTGTGAATACACATTTTTAGTAGCTATAACATGAAAGAGGCTGAGTGCTTCTTGGTGCATTTTATCAGGAGGCACATGGGTACAGTCAGTGTGCCCCGTTATTTGTGATCCTAAGAATCTCTTTAAATAAAATCTTGAAAGACTTACTTCACCATTACTGATCAAATTTCCTAAACCCAAAATCTAAAACCACAATATAAAGGGTCTTCATGGGGTCAGAATCAAGTGGAAACCCAGCATCTGTGGTGTATGTCGCATGTGTCTTGCATTCCATACACAATGATGTATGTCAACTTAGTCTTCATAGCAGCTCCCTCTGATAGGTCGTGGTCCCCCTACTTCAGCACGTGAGAAAGAAACACTGAGTCATCTGGCGGAAGAAACACAAACTGATGGAATTGAAATCTGCTGTATTTTACTTTAGATTATATCTCATAATCACCTATTACACAGCTCAGTTTAGACTTTCATGTGATCAAAAAGAGATAGGCAAATTGGTTTGTTCATAATCAACCCATTCACCCCACATACTTTCTCTCCTCCCATGCTGAGCATCTTACCCTTTCCTCTAGCTGGTGGCCTCTAGCTGGCCAGTCCCCCTCCATAACTCCTCTCCTCCAACATACAGAGAGCTTGAAATACAACCAAGAACCCCTTCAACTTTATCAATGCTTACTATTTTCACACTCTGGGAAGCTTCGGAAACCTAGGTTGTGATTTCAAAAGCATAGACCACTCATTATCTTAAATTCTTAGGAGAGACACTGTTCAGTTGCCTCTTCTCATAGGTGACTCCCTATGGTGGAGCCAAATGATACTTCCCTCTCACCTCCCAGAGATATCAGGCCTGAATCCCTAGAATCTGTGAATGTTACCGTATATGGTAAAGTGTTTGCAGATGTGATTAGAGGAAGACACTTGACATTAGGAGACTATTTTTTATTAACAGGTGGGACCTAAATCCCACACAAGTGTCCTTACCTGAGGGAGGCAAAGGAGATTGGGCACACACAGAAGTATGGTGATGAGAGAACAGAGAAGGGACTGATGGAGTCACAAGCCTGGAATGCCACGGAACGTGGCAGCCGCCAGAAGCTGGAAGAAACAAGGAACGTAAGCTCCTTCAGGGACTGCAGAGGTTGTGTGGCCCAGTGGACATCTTGATATTTGACCTTCTGGTCTCCAAAATTATGAGAGAATAAATTCCTGTTGCTACGAGGGTTACAGTAATTGTTACAGCAGTCACAGGAAACTAGCACTCTCGCTAAACATCTATAGAAGTAAAAGGCTGAGGAGTTGAGTGACCAACAATAAGTGAACATACAAAATATACAACTGCTTCCATAGGAATTTGAATTTTATGGTCCCCATCCAACAAAATCTTGGCCACCACAGAATGTCATCGTTGGGTCTCATCATAGAGGTTCATAGTTTGAGAATGTCAGCTTTTAGGCGGTACATGTGTTTCCATGACCATTGCTCCAGAGGGACCATGTCAAAACCACATCAGCCCCAGCTGATGATGGAATTCAGAGTGGTGAACTGGACCAACAGTTGAGTTGCAAGGCAGGTTACCATTTCCTTCCTCAACACAATTATTCACCTTTCCTCTACCACTTTGTTTCTGCCCTTACTCATTCATCTAATTAAGCAGCAAAGGAAATCAACATCTTTTTCCATAGGAAAAAGTTTAACATTATAATTAAAGAGCAAGGACTTTAGGTTAGATAGACTTTGCTTCCAATCCTGTCCATGTATGACTCACAAGAAGATCCTGGGCCGGCGCAGTGACTTACTAGGCTAATCCTCTTCCTGTGGTGCCAGCACCCCGGGTTCTAGTCCCAGTTGGGGCACCGGATTCTGTCCCAGTTGCTGCTCTTCCAGTTCAACTCTCTGCTGTGGCCTGGGAAGGCAGTGGAGGATAGCCCAAGTCCTTGGGCCCTGCACCCACATGGGAGACCAGGAGGAAGCACTTGGCTCCTGGCTTTGGATCGGCTCAGTGTGCCGGCCATAGCAGCCATTTGTGGGGTGAACCAATGGATGGAAGGAAGACCTTTCTCTCTGTCTCTCTCACTGTCTAACTCTGCCTGTCAACAAAAAAAAAAAAAGAAGAAGAAGAAGAAGAAGAAGAAGAAGATCCTGAATGAGGTGGGTATTAGACTTTGCAAAATCTCCATTTGTCACCCATAAAATCATTATAATAACATCTATGAGTTATTCTACTAAACTTCCAGCGAGGTTAGTAGAACCAGATGCGATCAATTATGTCAAGACTTGAGTCTATGTCTGGAGAGTACTGAGTAACTTCCAGCTATTACTGTAGAATTCCTAGTCTCACCTGAAATTGGACTAGGCTCTTTCCCTTTATTTCTTAGTTGACTGATCAGGCTGCAGATATCATCCCTCTGAAGGAGTTCACAATAGGTGCATATGAGATTTGTGAACTGATAAATTACAATGTGATGATAGAGCATAGGGTATGCAGAGTGCTATGGGAGCACAAAGGTAAAGTCCAGTATGCTTGGGAAAGGAGTGTGGGATAAGATAAGTAGGGTCTGGGAAAGTCTCCAAGGCTTAGTGATTTGTAAATTGGGTCTATAACGCTGTGTCTTGAGAAAGAGAAAATAGCTGTTTGTGTCCCTAAAGGACTTTGATTATAGATTCTGTGTCTATGTTTGCATCAATTTATTTGTTCTTGGGCAAGTCTGTTGTCTGTTTTTCATCTGTATTTTTTCCTTCCTGATATCGAATGGTTGAGATAGCAACCAATCTTATTTTAGTAAGCCATTCATATTTTCTTAAATTTTCTTGTCTTCTACCATGTGAAGGAAACCTTGTGTGTGTGTGTGTGTGTGTGTGTGAGAGAGAGAGAGAGAGAGAGAGAGAGAGAGAGAAATGAACACACATGGACAGTGCCTGGAATCAAATAGCTGCTCAACAAATCACTTTTCCTGCATTCTTCTATTATGCTCTTTATCCTCTGTCTCTAAACCAAAGAAGCAGTTGGATAAAAGGGATATTTGAGTGAGTTAATGGGTTTGAAGCTCAACGGCAGGTTTACCTCCAAATCATGGTATCTCACACATAGCCTACACCATACCTAACTTAGCTTCATGAGTAGTTAAGGAAGAAAGGGAAGGAGGAAGAAGGAAGAAAGACTAGTCCATATATCACATTTTAAACTTTTATTTAATAAATATAAATTTCGAAAGTACAACTTTTGGATAATAGTGGCTTTTCCCCCCATAACCTCCCTTCCACCCACAACCATCCCATCTCCCATTCTTCATCAAGATTCATTTTGAATTATCTTTATATATATAGAAGATCAACTTAGTATAAACTAAGTAAGATTTTAACAGTTTGCATCCACAGAGATACACTAAGTATAAAGTACTGTTTGAGTACTAGTTTTACTGTTAATTCGCATAGTACAACACATTAAGGACAGAGATACTACATGAGAAGTAAGTGCACAGTGGCTCCTGTTGTTGATTTAACAATTGACACTCTTATTTATGACATCAGTAATGACCCAAGGCTTTTGTCACGAGCTGCCAAGGCTATGGAAGGCTCTTGAGTTCACCAACTCCGACCTTATTTAGACAAGGCCATAATGAAAGTGGAAGTTCTCTCCTCCCTTCAGAGAAAGGTACCTCTTTCTTTGATGGCCCGTTCATTCCGCTAGGATCTCACTCACAGAGATCTTTCATTTAGGTCATCTTTTTTTGCCAAAGTGTCTTGGCTTTCCATGCATGAGAAAGCTCTCATGGGCTTTTTAGCCAGATCCTTAAGGGCTGATTCTGAGGCCAGAGTGCTGTTCAGGGCATCTGCCATTCTATGAGTCTGCTGTGTATCTTGCTTCCCATGTTGGATTGTTTTCTCCTTTTTAATTCTATCAGTTATTATTAGCATACACTAGTCTCATTTATGTGATCCCTTTGACACTCAATCCTATCATTATGGTCAATTATGAACTTAAACTAATCATTTTTACTAGTAAGATGGCATTGGTACCTGCCACACTGATGGGATTCATTTGGAATCCCCTGGCAGGTTTCTTGCTCTACCATTAGGGGTAAGTCCAAGTGAGCATGTGCCAAACTGCACATCTCCTCCATCTCTTATTCCCACTCTTATATTTAACAGGGATCACTTTTCAGTTAAATTTCAACACCTAAGAAATTCTGTGTTAATTAAAGCGTTCAACCAATGGTATTAAGTAGAACAAAAAATAATAAAAGGAATAAAATAGTAAGTTGTTCCTCAACAGACTGGACAAAGGCTGATCAAGTCACTGTTTCTCATAGTGTCCATTTCACTTCTACAGGTTTCCTTTTACGTGTTCAGTTAGTTGTCACAAATCAGGGAGAACATAAGATATTTGTCCCCTTGAGACTGGCTTATTTCACTCAGCATGATGTTTTCCAGATTCCTCCATTTTGTTGCAAATGACCGGATTTCATTGTTTTTTACTGCTGTATAGTATTCTATAGAGTACATATCACATAATTTATTTATCCAGTCTACTGTTGATGGACATTTAGGTTGATTCCATGTCTTAACTATTGTGAATTGAGCTGCAATAAACATTCAGGTGGAGACAACTTTTTTATTTGTCAATTTAATTTCCTTTGGGTAAATTCCAAGGAGTGCGATGGCTGGGTTGTATGGTAGGGTTATATTCAGGTTTCTGAGGAATCTCCAGACTGACTTCCATAGTGGCTTAACCAGTTTGCATTCCCACCAACAGTGGGTTAGTGTCCCTTTTCCCCCACATCCTCGCCAGCATCTGTTGTTGGGTAGATTTCTGTATGTAAGCCATTCTAACCGGGGTGAGGTGACACATCCTTGTGTTTTTGATTTGCATTTCCCTGATGGCTAGTGATCCTGAACATTTTTTCATGTGTCTGTTGGCCATTTGGATTTCCTCTTTTGAAAAATGTCTATTGAGGTCCTTGGCCCATCTCTTAAGTAGGTTGTTTGTTTTGCTGTTGTGGAGTTTCTTGATCTCTTTGTAGATTCTGGTTATTAACCCTTTATAGGTTGCACAATTTGCAAATATTTTTCTCATTCTGTCGGTTGCCTCTTCACTTTCCTGTTTCTTTTGCCATACAGAAACTTCTCAATTTTAGTCCATATATTACTTTAGTAGTCCTATGCTCTGGAAAACTTATATCCTCACCACAGAAAGGTACAAAACTGCTTAGCTATTGTGGAATCATAGGCCTTTTTCTTTCTTACACTTTGGTGATCAGGAGTTCTCTAGTTTTCTACATGTGTTATTTTATTTAATCCTCACTACTGAGGCTCAGAGATATTTAAGCAATGTGCCAAAGCCAGAGATTAAAATCCAACCTCTGGGGCCAGCATAGTGGGTAAAGCCACCGCCTAGAGTGCCAGCATCCCATATGGGCACCAGTTCATGTCTTGGCTGCTCCACTTCAGATCCAACTCTCTGCTATGGCCTGGGAAAGCAGTGGAAGATGGCACAAGTCCTTGGGCCCTGCACCCAGGTGGGAGACCCAGAAGTAGTGCCTGGCTCCTGGCTTCGGATCAGCTCAGCTCTGACTGTTGCAGCCATCTGAGGAGTGAACCAGCAGATGGAAGATTCTCTCTCTCTCTCTCTCTCTTCCTCTCTAACTCTGCCTTTCAAATAAATAATTACATATTTTTAAAAATCCCAATCTGTTTAAATCTTAGGAGTTTTTCTTCCCATAGTATCACCTGACTATACTAACATTAAATTTCTCTAAAAAAGAGCCAAGTATCTCCCAAAACTATCTGAATAAATATTTGGTTTCTTGCCCAAGCTTTGTCATTTGCTAACTGTGTGATCTGTGTAATACCTGCCATCATTAACCTCACAGTACTACTGTGAGGATCTATTAGAAAATGTAAATCTAAAAACTGGTTAGTGGCACATTCATACTAAAGTGTAAAAGATTGCTATCAGATTCTACAGTAAGTAGAGACAGAAAGAACAGGACAAGAATTGAAAAGAATAAGATATTCACACAGAAAAATATAAGGGCATAAGAACAGGTTAAGGACATTTGAAGAACATGATTTAGCTACTTTATAACTTCTCAGTACCAAATTTTTCCAGACCCAGTGTGGCATTCTTCACTTTTCTACCTTCTGTTTCTGTGCTTATCTAAGATTCCAGAATCTGTAGATTGCTCCTCGCCCCCCAAATACACACACACACACACACACACACACACTCCCCCATCCTTGGGGAAGAGAGCCTTCCCTCTCCAAATATGTACAAAACTACCGGCCCAAAGCGGGCTGTGGGCTGGCTGAGATCAGGGCTATTCTGAGGCAGCCCATTTGCACGTTGATAGAGAAGGATTAATGAGACAGTCATTGCAATTAGGAACAACACAAGAACTATTCTGGGGCTTTTTTCTCTGCAAGGGACTTGAACTGCTCATCAGCCCTCCTCACTCAGAGACCTGTGGGTAATTAGGGCTATGTTAAATATAGGCAAATCAACCCAGAGCAGCCCCATCTGCACCGGTGCCTTTGGCTCTGAGGGTACACTGTGCCCTCAGCTAGCACTCCAAGAGCAGTAAAAAGGGGATTTAGCTTCAACCTGGAGGATTTGGGTGTTGCTTAACTAAAGCTAAAAATGCCCTGGCCTTTAAGTCTCACAGGGGCTGTCAGATGCAATTCAGGAATGAAAAGTACATCAGACCCAGAAGGCATCCTGACATTTATGGGCCCTGATTAGCCAATCCACAGGTTTGCCACCAGCCCATTGGAAAGGACAGTTCGGGCATGGAGGGAGTCCAGAATGTCTGTAAATCTTATATTTGAGCAAGAAAAATTAAGAATAAGAAAACACAAACCAAAACAAAATAGCAGTGAAGGAGGGATGCCATAGCACATGTCTATAACACCTTCCAGCTCTGAACTATTGTGTTGACACTGGGTCATGAGGAAGCACTTTTTCTCCTTGTTAAAAGATACTCTTAAGCATCATAAACTCTGGATTTGAAAATACTTGGTGGCCATCAAGTTGATTTTTCATGATATTGTTGGGACCTGAGAAAGAACATGGTATCCTTAGCCCCATTATACAGATATTATTACCATCTCTGCTTTCTAGAAGGTTGGGAGTTGGACAGTAACTTGGGCCTACAGCCAGCAGCTACAGTGGGTCACAGGAAGTCATACAGAGAGTCATATACAGTTTCTGGAATTATGTAGTACCCATGAGAATTGTATTTTTGTGGAGCGTGTTCCTTGAGGCCTGCTACTCAAAGTATGGTCCTCAGATAGACAGCTTTGGCCCCTCCTCAAAATGTGGGATAATTGCAGTGTCCAGGGTGTCGCCTACTTAACCAGAACCTGCCTGATCCGTATGAACGTCAAGTACTGAGAAATACTCTTTAGGAGAGCCATTGCTTTGAATCTGGGAAGAAAGTAGACCAAGTAGGCTTTCCAGATAAACTCGGACAATTTAAGCATGCTATGAATCCATTTGTTGCAATGATCTATTTAGTGTTTGATTGTTGGTTGGTAGTTTGATTTGAATTTCACTATAATAAGAAAATTTTCCAACTTCTGAGCCTCCCAGGATGGAATGTGGAAACTAGTTCATCTGATATCCAGTCTGGGAGCCCTTGACCATCTGCAACTCGACTTTAGATATTACCTTGAGTTCTGTCCATTTGGTGATCCTGAGTTGAGTTTGGGGGCCAAGTTCTATCCACCCAGCCAGCATAGCTTGAAACATCCTAGACTGGAAGGCCCTCTCGCCTAATTGCTCTAGGATATTCATCTGTAGTTGTGGTTATTGAGTGGTATAGAGGCTCCTCCTCCACTTACCTATATCTCAGTGACTGGTATCATCAAGAAGGATGAATTCCTGGAACTGAACACTTTGTCTCCATTGAACCCATGTTTCATTCATGCTAAGTCTTCCTGGACTTGCCTACTATCTGGGTAATAGCAAGAGTCATTCTATCCTAAAGAGATCTGTAGGTGTCTATTTTTGGTGGAAACTGGCTCTGGAAGAGTTAACGTGCCCATATAGAAAAGGAAATTGCTTTTTTTCTAGGTACTGGGAGCAGGGCAAGGCGTGCTGGACATGAAGTTTACTCTCAGGGTTTGAAACACTTAAAACCAGGAACTCAGACCACTGAAACTCAGCTGTAGAGACAGGCCCAGACTCTCCATCTCCAACAAGCCACTGGGGCTGTCTTTTTGAATTCTTTAGATTTTACCAAGTCATAGGCCTCAGGCAACCATAGTCACCCAGGTGACATCCTCTCTGAGTTGCAGAGTACCAAGGGGTGGGAGAAGTTGCACCACCCTCGAGATATCATTCCACATGCAGTTTTACAGCCACTTCGCTTCATCTGAAGCTGGCTGCAGCAGAACAGTGCAGGCACCGAGGTGCACAGATGGAGGCATCTCTGACAGCTCTAAGGCTGCGCCATCCACTAAGGGATCTAAATCTAGGACTGTTTCTCTAAAGTCCGGGGTATCATCATGACTTTCTACTGCTCTCAGCTGAGACTGGAGGGGGAGGAAAGGGCCAAACCATGCAGAAGCTAGTGCATTGTGCGACCAACTGCTAGGAACAGTATCAAATTCATTCTCATGATATCTAACTAGTCTGTCAATTCCCAACCTCTTTGGTGAAAAGAACATAGGGAAATTTGATGGAACTTATGGACAATCTCACCATAGTAAATGTGTCCAAACATAGGCACAAATTTACATATGATTTCAGAGACTTTACAAGAACTCTGAAGTCCCTTTAAATCTCCCCAGTGGTCCAAAGATTGCAGGAAAAGAACCTACGTGGCTACATCTTCCCTTTCTCTTGCCTCTCACCTACGGGCTATCTTAGATACTTGACTCTCTATCTACCTGTCATGTTAACAAAAAACTTCCCGGCTTTGCCTGCTATCCCAGGAACCAAAGGTTTTGTCTTTCGGTGTCATTCAGAGGCCAGGTTGTTTAGAAAACTTCTAATAAGAGTGTAAGGGCAGGGTCAGGAGATGTTGGTTTTCATCTTAACCTTCTCTCTGATGAATGACTTTATCATCGGTTTCTCTATTCACGACATGGAAATATGTTAGCATCTATTGTTTTTTTAATATTTATTTATTTATTTGAAAGTCAGAGTTACACAGAGAGGAGAGGCAGAGAGAGAGAGAGAGAGAGAGAGAGAGAGAGAGGTCTTCCATCTGCTGGTTCACTTCCCAATGGGCCGCAAAGGCTGGAGCTGCGCTGATTGGAAGAGAGGAGCCAAGAGCGTCTTCTGGGTCTCCCACACAGGTGCAGGGGCTCAAGGACTTGGGCCACCTTCCACTGCTTTCCCAGGCCATAGCAGAGAGCTGGATAGGAAGTGGAGCAGCTGGGTCTTAAAGCAGCATCCATATAGGATATAGGCACTGAAGGTTGTGACCTTACCCACTGGACCATAGCATCAGCCCCCAAGGATATAGTCTTAATAAGTACTTGCCATCCACTGCAGGACTACAAGACATAAATTAAGCAAATGTTTGTTGAATGAATAAAGAAATAAATAAGTGTTAATGTATGGTGCTGTTTAGCATTGTAAGGTAAGTTTTGTGAGAATTCCAGCCACTCATGTCCAGATTAGGAGGAGGGCAATGTCTTTCTGATGATCCTCTTGGAACAGACACATATAAAGAGCAATAACTGGGACCAGCGCTGTGGCATAGTGGATAAAGCCGCCGCCTAAAGTACTGGCATCCCATACGGGCGCCCGTTTGAGTCCCGGCTGCTCCACTTCCTATCTGGCTCTCTGCTATGGCCTGGGAAAGCAGTAGAGGATGGCCCAAGTCCTAGGGCCCATGCACCTGCATGGGAGACCAGGAAGAAGCTCCTGACTCCTGGCTTCCGAATGGCACCATTTCAGCCATTGCAGCCAAGTGGGGAGTGAACCAGTGGATGGAAGACCTCTCCCTCTCTCTCCCTGTCTCTCGCGCTCTCTCCCTCCCTCTCCCCCCCCACCTCTCCTTCTCTATCTGTGTAACTCTGACTTTCAAATAAATAAAATAAATCTTTAAAAAAAGAGCAATAACTAAGGATGAATGTTTGTATTCTTTTCTTCAGCTCTTCACCTCTGTCTCTCTAGCTTCACTGGGTAGAGCATAAGCCGTGAAATACTGTTCCTAGGATCCCCAGTGATTTAATAGGTCTGTGATATTTTACATTATTTTCTCAAAAAACTTTCACCTGGGAGAAGTAACATTTTCAGTCTTCTAGTTTTGTGTTAATCATATTATAGATGCTTTTGCCATATTAGTTCATTTAATGCTCATAACAACCAAGTGAAGTAGAAAAATAAAACTCAGAAAAGTTAAATGGCTTGGTCATTTCCACACAGGACTTGACACCTATCTGTGGATTTTTGTTACACAAAAGAAGAGTGTGGTGTTTTATCTTTGAGGACACTTCAATTGACATTATCCCCATGGAGACAAAGATACTTGTCCTGGGGTGAAAATGGTAATGAAGAAAAAAATTACTGATTCAAGCACTTTCTCCTTACAGTGAACTACAGCCATGATATGAGTCAGAAGAAAATAATTACAACAATGATTGCATAGAGTTATTATATGTCATAAATACCCAGGAAGCTATGCAGTCTCATGATAAAGACTTCAACTTCATCCTGGCACCAGGTTTGTGGCATCTGGTGTTTAGGGGATTGTCTTTAATCACATCTCCCCAATATATTTCACCTTCCCCACATACACACTCTATTACAATTAATGCTTGTATGCATGAATAAACACCAAAATGCCGACCACTCAGGTGCTGACTGAATGAATGGTGTCCATGTGTAGGGAAAAATTGCAGTGTCCAGAGCCTTGGACCTCAATGTGTACAAAGCCAATCATCAGAAAATTAATGTTCTTTGGAAGTAGACCAATTTAGTGAAATTTAACTCTTTCTTAGTAAAAATGATAAATGTTAAATGAGATAGGAAATGGAAGAATGAAGGTTTGGGTGTCCTGTTAGTAAGAAATAATGTCAATGAGAAGAATAAGCCAGGAAAGGAGCAGATGTTCTGGGCTTTCTGAGTGAGGAGAAGCTCTCATTCTTCTCCCACGTGTCTTTACCCTGGGACTCAATAAAAAGGATCAGGGACTCCAGGGAGCCATTGTTCTTCTCCACTGGCTGAGGAGCAGCTTAGGGAAAGTAGTTTAGGGAAAGAAGCCAATAAAGAATGAATTATCAACAAGTCCCCATTAAGAAAAACATGAGTTTAACTCCACTGTAGCACACTGGGGCCTATAACTCATAAGAGCCTGTGTCTGCCTTAGTCCTTGTTACTTGACATTCCCAAGACATGCCTGTCTTCTGTTAGGAACCGTGATCCTCTGCTTGAGGACTTCCTCGGGCCGTTCTGCCTGCCGTCTGTGAAAACTGGAATTGCCCGGGAATGGATGCTCCCTCCTCTACCCAAGTAACCCTCATCTAATGATTAATGGGAATTTATGCATACATATGGAAGCCCTGTCACCATCATGGGAGGGTAATTCTTAATTTCGTGCTCTATATTGGAACTAAACTCACGTTTTCCACAATGAGAACTTGTTGATAACTTCTTCTTTGTTAGTTTCTTTCCCTAAACTCTCTGAATTCCCTTCTACCTTATCATTTTTTATCAGAGATCACCTCGTCGGCTGCTTATTTTTAAATCCCTGTCTCAAGATCTGCTTCTGAGAAAACCAAACACAAGGTGGAATCTATTCCCGGGATTCCACAGTTGACTAATAGGAAGTGAAGGCCATCCAGAAGGCACGAGTCTGAAGCTAATTCTGTGTGTAACCAAGGGGATGCCCATGCCCAGTGGGGAGGCATCATTCCAAATACCAGCATCAGGCCAGCATTTGGTTTCTGATTCTTCAGATATCATCTCGTAGCACATAGACATAGGATACATCTGGAGAGCTTTTTTCTTCCTCCAGAAGCATTTGGGGTTCTTTTTATACTATATCAAGCCAAAGGAAGAAAGGTGATGAAGAGAATTTACCATAAATTATGGAATGTAAAATGTTTCTTAAACGAGTCACCTTAAAAATCTATTACCTTATTGAAATCTGATCTGAGTGAAATAAGATGAGGGGGTGACATGATTCTTAGGAAACTGACACTCAGAATAAAGAGTGCAAGCATCATCAAATAGGTATAACTCTCACCTGGTATCTTGTACCCCTATACTTCAGGGCTCGACTTGGAAGGATGGAGGAAGATTAGCCTTTAACTTCAGAATACAATTTGTTAGGTTTGAACTACACTATTTGAAGTCTTTTATGGAGGAAATTATTGTCATTGCCTTCATTACTGTCACCCCAACACTACGACCTCCTGTAGACCATCTTCCATATATTGGCTGAGTTATGCAAAGCTGTGGTGGTAGATTAAAGACTGTCATTGGGGATGGCATTGTGTTCTAGTAGGTAAGGCTGCCATCTGCAATGCCAGCATCTCATATGGGTGCCAGTTCGAGTCCCCGCTGCCCCACTTCCATTCCAGCTCTCTGCTCATGGCCTTGGGAAAGCAGCAGAAAAAGGCCCAAGTACTTGGACCCCTGCCACCCATGTGGAAGTCCCAGGTGAAGTTCCTTGCTCCTAGTTTCAGCCTGACTCTGCCCTAGTTATTGTGGCCATCTGGGGAGGAGACCAGTGGATGGAACACCTCCCTCTCTCTATCTCTTCTTCTCTCTGTAACCCCAATTTTCAAATAAATAAATAAATCTTTAAAATAAAGATGGTTATATCACTCACTGCTCTTCCTATTGAGAGGTGGAGTCTAATACCCTCCTCTTGAACCTGGCTTGCATTAGTGATTCACTTAATAAATTGAAGTAGAATTTGGCATAAGTGATACAGTACTTCTAAGTTTAAGTGATTTAAAATCTTGCAGCTTGCATCCAGGTCCTTGGAATACTTGCTGTTAGACACTAGTTGCCATGCTTTGAGGAAGCCCAGCCATCCCTGTGAGGGGCCATGTGGAAAGGAGCCAAGGTTTAAAATTGACAACAATGGCTGAGTTCTAGGTCCACTGCAAGAATCACCTGCCAATCAGTTGAGCAAGTCGTCTTGCAGGTGATGATATTTCATATTCTATCTCTTCTGGACCTGCTTGAGGCAAATTAATGAACAAAACAATGTTTATTATTTTAAGTCACTAAGCATTGGGGTGCTTTGTTACACAGCAGCAAGCTATCTGTCAAAATAGAAAATATAAAGCAGTATTGAATTCCTAAAGATTTGGAGATTAGGCCTGCCAACAGGGACTGAAACAAAATGCAAAGATGGTGATCCTTACCACATTCCACATTTATTTCGTTTATTTGTTCTATGGGGAGCACAGATGAGTTTTGAATAATGACAGTGGGTTTTTAAGATCTCAATCAGGTGTTGGCTGTTTACAGCTGCTATTCCAATCATGCTTCCATTGATGGAGCAACTTACACGGCTCCTGGCACCTAGTAAGTAGCTATTTGTCTTGTAAATTCTTATTTTTCTACACCTATTAGCACAAACCAGGAGTTAGCAAAATACAGTCCTTGGACCAAATCAAGACTGGTAGATTTTTGTAATTGAAGTTTTATTAGAACACAGCCACATGTATCCAGATCGTTTATGGCATCTTATGTGCTGAACAACAGAGTTCTGTAGTTACAATGGAGCCAAGTCCTTCAAAGCCTAAAATATTTATTATCTGCATCTTTGCAAAAAAAAAAAAAAAAAAAAACACAAAAATCTTGCTGGCCCCTGGTAAAGACTATCAGAAACAATCGCCTTTCAGCTTGCAGGGGCAGTGATATACCTTCCCTATCCCAGTACAGGGCTACTTCATAACCTAATCCACAGGGATCATAATTGTCTATCCATCCCACCAGACATCATGCAGATTATTATGTTAATGATATCATGCTGACTATCTGGTGAGTAGGGTGAGGTAACTATTCTGGAAATCTTATTAAGATGCTTGCATGTAGAGGATGGAAAATAAAACAGAGTTGAAGGACTTACATCCACTGAAACTTATAGAAGTCTAGTGATTGAGAGCATGCAAATTACCCCTTGCATGGACATATGAAAAAACAAGTTGCTGCATCTGACCCCTCCCACCACTGAAAAACAGACACAATGTTGAATGAGACGTTTGAATTTTTCAGGGAACATAGATCTCATTGTGCATGCTATTCCAATCCACTTGCCAAGTAAGGTGTAAGTTCACTAGTTTGAATGGGGTCCAGAATGAAAGAAGTTTCTAAATAATCCAGGTAGTTCAAGCCTGCAATGCAAGATGCTCTTACATCTAGATTCAACAGATCTCATGATGCTGAATGTTTCTGTCCTGTGTGGGAATCCTGTGTAGAGCCTTCACAGAATAGATGAGTCACAGAGCAGACTTTTAAGATTTTGGAACAGAAGTATGACAGCATCTTCAGAAAAGCTACGCTTCTTTTGAATAGCAGTTTGTTTGAAACTAGAAGCTTGATCAGGGGCCAGCAAGTTATAATGCAACCTGAAATTCTCACAGTAAATTGAATGTTGCCAATCCATCAAGTCTCTAAGTTGGCCATGAATGACAGTATCTTATTATCAGGTGGAAGTGAAACATGGAATCAAGCACAAGTACATGGAATAAACAAGTGAACACATACCTGTGGTCTCTACCCCTGCTGCAGTACTTCCTAGAACTTCAATCAATGGCTTCATGGTGAAATCACAGTGGATAGAAAAGATATTTTCCTAATTTATAGAAAATTTTACATCATATCCGGGTATCGTCCAAGAATGGATGGCTAGATCATTGTAGTCCCACTTTGGGGTGGCTCAGGAGGATAATGATGAAGGAGAAGTTTCAGAGCACACAGAACAGATTTTTCACTTTCCTGAAAGGAGAGCCAGAAGTATGATTCTACGTTGCATCGTGGGGATGGCTGTGTTTGGGTGGATAATCAAGGACTCAAAGGAAATATAACTGGAAAATTGGTGACAGGGACGTCTAGGGAAGAAGTAACTGGATGGATCTTTCTGAATGGACACAGTATATTCCACATGAATGCTCACCAAAGCCAACCTCAGGATCTTAATTATGGGCAAGATGACACAGTGTGTGAATTCCTGTCCTTGACCAATGAGTTCATGAATAAATTAGCCATGGTAGTGAACATGGAGGGTATGCATGGGTTTGGAATAAACTTCTGCTCACCAAAGTTAATACATATCTAGTGGGGCTGGCGCTGTGGTATAGAGGGTAAAGCTGCCACCTGCAGTGCCGGCATTCGATATGGGTGCCAGTTTGAGTCTTGGCTACTCCAAGTCTGATCCAGCACTCTGCTATGGCCTAGGAAAGCAGTAGAAGATGTCCCAGGCCCTTGGCTCCCTGAACCTGCGGGGGAGACCCAGAGGAAGCTCCTGGCTCCTGACTTTGGATCAGCTCAGCTCTGACTATTGCGGCCAATTGGGGAGTGAACCAGCAGATGGAAAACCTCCTTCTCTCCCTGCCTCTCCTCTCTGTAATTCTGACTTTCAAATAAATAAATACATCTTTAAAGAAAAAAAAGTATATAGCTGCTGCCAAGCATACAACTCATGAAAAACCAAGACCAATACTGAACCCTTGAAATAGCACCATCCCCTGGGGAAAGAGCCAGCTCTGGGACAGCGAGATAATAACCCTGGACCCCTTCTGTGATGGAAGAAAAGCACTTTGTTCTCACTTCCTACTCTTCACATGTGTTTGCCTTCCTTACCCGCAGTACTTTGGAAAAATCAGCGTTTGTGGACTTACAGAACTCTTATATGTCTAATTCACCATCATAGTGTTCAATAATACTTTGCTTCTGAACAAGGAACTGAACTTTGCACAAAATGAATGGTGGGAATAGGCTCATGGCCATGATATTCAATAGTCTTACCATATTATCTATCACTCTGAAGCAGTTAAAAGGTGTGAAGACTTTTTAAAAAATTATTTATTTATTTATTTTAAAGGCAGAGTTACAGAGAGGCAGAGAGAGAGAGAGAGAGAGAGAGAGAGAGAGGTCTTCCATCTGTTGGTTCACTTCCCAGATGGCTGGAAGGCCTGAGCTCTAGGTCTCCCACGTGGGTGCAGGGGCCCAAGGACTTGGGCCATCTTCCACTGCTTTCCCAGGCCATAGCAGAGAGCTGGATCAGAAGAGGTGTAGCCGGGACTCAAACTGGTGCCCACTTGGGCAGCACATATACTAAAATGTTACACTGCCTCAGGTATTTTGCTGCAGTGGCAAAAAGCTAATAGAGTTTAGATACTTCAAACATGAAGATTTAGGTCACTGCCACAGGCAAGGGACCATGACAAGGTGACACACTTGCTGAGGAAAAAGGGTATGTGGAATGGACAATGAAAGAAGACTGTTACCAATACGAATCATATGAATTTATTTATTTATTGACAGGCAGAGTTAGTGAGAGAGAGAGGCAGAGAGAATGGTCTTCCTTCCGTTGGTTCACCCCCCAAATGGCCGCTATAGCCGGCCGCTGCACCGATCCGAAGCCAGGAGCCAGGTGCTTCCTCCTGATCTCCCATGCGGGTGCAGGGCCCAAGGACTTGGACCATCCACCACTGTACTCCCAGGCCACAGCAGAGAGCTGGACTGGAAGAGGAGCAACCGGGACAGAACAGGCGCCCCAAGCAGGACTAGAACTCGGAATGCTGGCGCCGCAGGCAGAGGATTAGCCAAGTGAGCCACGGCACTGGCCAATCCTATGGATTTAATCACAAGATCAGTGCTAGAAATTAGTATGTTACAAAAGTTTATTTTATATAAATATTAGTTTTATACCAACCAATTATTTTTTATCTCCTCTCTTCCATTTAATATAAAATGCCATAAAAGTGATTATCCTGTGTATTAACTTCCTAAGGCTGCAGTAACAAAATACAACAAGCTGGTACAGAAATTTATTCTCTTGCAGTTTAGAGTCCAGAAGTTGAAAATCAAGGTGTCAGCAGGGTCAGATCCTTTCTGGAAGCTTGGAGAGAGAATATATCCCATGCCTCTCACTGTTTCTGGTGGTTGTATGACCTCTTCTGAACTTAATTATATCTGTAAAGATCCTGTTTCCAAATAAGATCATATTTACAGTGGTCCAGAGTTAAGGATTTCAACACACCTTTTTGGAAGACACAATTCAAAACAGGAAATCTTTATATCTCAATATTTAAATTATAAGACATCAAAGGAAACCATTATCAACTAGAAGAAAAACTATCAAAAGGGGCTATGTGTCTTCTTTGGGGGAGAGAGTAAATGTGTTATCATCTATAGAAGTGGTACTTGCATCTTACTAACTGACAGTATCATTTGCTCATGCTCTTATTTAGAAGCTATGTATGGTTTAACAAAATATACATGGATGCCAAGTTGGCAAGTGATGAGCTACATTGGTTTTGTACAGTATCGACTTAGCTAAATCAGTAGCAACTATATTTCCCAGGATTCCCATTCCTGTTTCACACTGGATCAATTTATCCTAAGGGAAATTTCCATGGAGTTGGAAAGTCAGAAGTGACGCAGGAGCATCAGACTTTGAAGGGGGCACTGGGAACCCATATAATTAGCCTACATTTTCACTGATTCAGTCACTCACCTTGACCTAGAGTAGTGGCTGTGGTTGTAGCTCTCAAAGCGTTCTTTGGACCTCTACCTTCACTTTGCTGAATCTTAGATGCTAGGGACATGGGCAACTCCACACAAGGACCCTAGACCCTTCTCCAAGTCTTCCAGTGAAGTTGGCAAAAGGCTGATGTGGGTTCTAGTTTGTCCCAGTTTTTTCTTCTTTGTTCTCTTCTACTTCATGCCCAGCTTTTCTCTCTGCTGGTCTGCTGACCCACAGAGCCTTCACCCATATCATGAGATGCAAGATTTCCTTGTGACTTCACAAGGTCTCATAATTGCCTGAGTTCTAATTCCCAGAATAAACCCTTCGTTCTCTGTCAGTGTTTCTGCCTCTGATCAAATCCTGATTCATGTATCTTGCACCACACACTGACAAAGGTAGAATAATCTCTTCATTCAGTATCATCCAGGGTTTCTTCCTCTGATCAAATCGTGATTGACATATCTTACACCTAATATCAGCAAAAGGTTATCACAGAGACAGAAATCAGGAACCATGGAAAGCATTGGCATTCACAGTCTATCACCTCCAAAGGGTAGGAAGCTCCACAGACAGGTGCGATTTGGGCCACTTCTTCCTAAACACTTTGTTGCTCATCTTCTGGTCACGACTTCATAGTTTGCCACACTCTCCCCACTAACCTGCCATCCACTCAACAATGACTGTCTCCAGCTACGGCTTAAAGCAAAACCTGTATTTCCTGAGATCAGATGTGATATGTTTAGGAAAAAAATAAAACACAAATGTGCTTATTTAGAGGACCCCATCCACAAGCAAGCTGAAAGCCATTATGCTTCATCTTTATTCAGTTTAGCTTGCCAAAAGGTCAGACTGAGTTAGAGCACTTTGTTATCACTCTCAGTCAACTTTTCAAGTCAGAATCAGGTCCTAGTTCTGTATTTCCCCTCTTCTGTTGACGCTAACCTCCTATTTTGTCCTTTCTCATATTTCATTCATGTTTTTAAAATTTATCCTTCCCCATTTCCCACCAATGTATGACTGCTGGGCTGCATGCATTTCTTCTTTTGTATCTTCGCTGGTACATGTCCTCCATTTGCCACTTTCCTTTCCCGGCTTCTCACCTCGCCTGCTTTTTCTGTAAGTAGCCAGCATAAGCTCATCCATAAAATGGAAAACATCCATCCTAGTTAACATGCATTGAATAAAAAAGTATTGGCTATTGAAATAAACGTATTCAGAGAGGCTACAGCTGTTGTTCTGTCAAAATAAAGGTAACAATGCCTGCTCTTTGTCTTTTAAGTTAGCAATATTACAGGCATTTTATTAAATCATCACATTCATTCAGCATAAATGATTCCTTGCTGAATTCCAAGAAGCATCCATGCATTGGTCAGAAACTCTGCTTTCTCAGAAAGATGCACGATTGTTTCCTAGCTCAGCCCTGAAGCTCCCATGCATCCGAAGAGGCCCAGAAATCCGGGGGGAATCTGGTTTCTGGAGCAATGACTTGGATAATCCATATTATTCTCATGGAGTGGTTAACATTCCTCATGAAGAAATGGAGGCCGAGTGACTCAAAGCAGATTAGTGAAAAAGGCCCAAGTCCCTCTCACAATTCATGGTATGCTGGCTGGCAGGATCTCTGTCTGCCCCAGGATAGGCTGTCTGTGAACATCATAAATGTCTAAAACCATAAATCATTTCTGTATAGTCAAAAAGAGAAACTGGATTGATTCTTCTTATTGTTTTGTTAAGAAAGAGAGAGGGGGAGAGGAAAGAAATGTTTGCACTTGAAAATTTAACATTTGGACTTAAAAAAGAAATGTTTGGCAAATTGCTATATATTTAAATTATATATTTAAATTAAGTTAAATTTTATATCATCCTAACTCCTTAAATATGATTTAGCTCCAAGGAAATTTTTAGTTGGCTGAGTAGAGAACACAAGAGAGATTATTGCTCACTTCTTTTACTCCTTGCACTAACATAACCCCAAACTCTCAGGTAATGCCTGTTGAATTCAATCTCCACTTTTCTAACAAAAGAAATTTTAAATCACTTTGGAAGGAGAACTATTTAAAAAATAAGTGTCAAAAATATTTTGTTTTACCATTTGTAAGCAAATGTTCACAAAACTATTTATGTCAAATAAAGCAACATATCTACAGACATGCCAGGATCCTTCAACTCTTCCACTCACACCAGATAGACTTCAGTTTTCTGGTACATCTTCCTTATGGCCAAGTCCCTGTAAACACCTATGTGTATGTTAATAAAACATAGAAAATACTTGGGGCCAGCGCCGTGGCTCAACAGGCTAATCCTCCGCCTTGCGGCGCTGGCACACCGGGTTCTAGTCCCGGTCGGGGCGCCGGATTCTGTCCCGGTTGCCCCTCTTCCAGGCCAGCCCTCTGCTGTGGCCCAGGAGTGCAGTGGAGGATGGCCCAGGTGCTTGGGTCCTGCACCCCATGGGGAGACCAGGAAAAGCACCTGGCTCCTGGCTCCTGCCATCGGATGAGCGCGGTGCGCCGGCCACAGCGCGCCGTCCGCGGCGGCCATTGGAGGGTGAACCAACGGCAAAAGGAAGACCTTTCTCTCTGTCTCTCTCTCTCACTGTCCACTCTGCCTGTCAAAAAAAAAAAAAAAATACTTGGAATGTATTCTTCCCCAACCTCAATTATTTGTGGAGAAGAATCCAGCTATGTATTAACCAGGTATTATCGCAAACACATTGTACTTGTGAAACTGAATTCAGTCTGCTGGGAAAAGAGCAAGGAATTGCAATTAACCAATAATTGACATGGTTAATGTCACCAAAGATGTTAAGGAAGCAAGTGGTAATGGAGGCAAGTAGGGCCCATCAAGACCCCTAAATGGCAGAATGTCACAAATATTTATCAAATAGCCCCCTGGTGGAAACAATCCAGTTGATAGCCTGGTCTCAAAGGCTCATGGGAACTCCCCCCCCCCCCCCCCGCCCGCCCCTCCATAGCTTCAGGCTTTCTGTAGCTGAGGCTTTCCAGTGTAACCAGGTTGTGGGAACAAAGAGAACACGACTACACACGTCAGTCCTAGAGTTCTGTGCCTTCTGCTCTCTGCTTTGTACTGAGAACAGAGAATATTTTCTCTTCCTCATGTCTCTTCCTCTATACACAAATGTATGCTTCATTTCCAGTTATGCAATCTGTACAAGTTACCAAAGTAAAAGAGGCTTAAACTTGAATTGACGTAAAAGAGGGGAATAAAAAGACACATCCCAAAATGAATTTTGTTTATATAATGAAAATAAATTTTTACACAATCAACAGAAACACACCTTTTTTTTTTGCGAAAAATATTTTTAAATAAATTTTTCTTTTTTTTTACATTCTGATATACATATGTAACAAGGTTTATGGCACTGTAATCAGAATCAAATCAAAAAAAAAAGGGGGGGAGGAGAAAGGTGGGAAGGAAAGTAATTGATATTATTGAATTCCTTTCTATCTCCAAGCTGGCAAATTTGCACTATTTTTCTATCATTGAGCTGCCAGCTCTAACTTGTTTGCACACTCAAAACACCATATTATTGCACAAAAAGCCAGTGAAGGCATGTGGTATAATGGTCAGTTCCTTGCTATTTCAAAAACTCTCTTAAACTCAGACAAAGGAAAAATAAATCCAGAGCATGAAACGCACAAAATCAACAGTATCCTTTGTCTCTTTAAAGAATGTGTGAAGGGTTCTTCGACCATGTAAATTGCCCTGATCCTCTCCTTGCACCAGTGAGCACTGCAGGGCTTCGTTTGGTTGGGTTTTTGTTTTCCATATGGATGACCCAGGCAGACTCCAGGCCTTCATGATTCAATGTCGCTGCTATTGACTTTTGGTTCTTTTAATTGGTTTAAAGTATAGTATCTTAGGTCTATGAACCTGCACAGACTATTTAGTCATAAACTCTACAAATAGCTTAAAAGGAAAGGGGGAAAAGAAGTTTTCTTATATATTTATTGTTGGCTTTAAAAAATGACCTCTGTAGCCTCCCTGCTTTCAGTTTGTGGGTAGTGAATCTCAAGGGCATGAAAAGTTATAGTCTTCTCACACTTGTTAAAAATAAAAAGTCCTTAAACAAGGAGTTTGTTTCCATTCATAAACTTTACCCCCAACTAAAAAAAAAAAAAAAAAAAAAAGAGGAAAAAAGAAAGAAACCGAATCCATCCCCCTTCGTCTCCATCTCCTGATGGAGAGCAGTAATCCCTATCATCCAACTGTTGTCACACAACTGTCTCCACGCCCATCAGCTTTGGCGTAAGGATTCGTGGTGTCACACCGTTGTTTAGGTCTTCCTCAAACTCCAGCAACTGCCCCATGAAGTTGAGATTTGGGGAAATAATTGGTCGTTTGCCTTTGACAAATTTATAAGCATCAGTCATGGTCATCCGAGTGTGCTTCATCAAGTAAGCGATGACGATGGTGGCAGAACGTGACACCCCAGCCTGGCAATGAATTAGAAGTCCCTTCCCGCACTGGTGAGCTTCCTCTGAAGAAAGAGAGAGAGAGAGGAGGTTAGAGGAGGACAAAGAGATGGATGGACAAATATTAACTTGTTTCTCCATTTGACAATTCCTTCTTTTGTACAGAAAGAATGAAGTAACATTATTTTAAAGCTAAGGATAATCTACTAATTACCTATGTTAACATTACAACTTCCAGAACCGGCTAAAATCAGTGTTAGCATGAGTAAGAAGTTATACATATGTCTACATTTGAAGAGAAGACACAGTAAAGGAATCATTCACAGGAATGGTTTACACAAAAGTGGTAACAGTGAGCTAAGGCTAGACCCACAGCACAATGCACTTACATGTTAGGCTACAGATCTAGTAGACCTTAAAAGCCATTGGGCCTCTCTCTCAAATGTCTTTGTCCCTTGCTATATTATTTCTTGGAATCATAATATTGAAAATACAGAAGAGAGGGAGAAAATATACACACATACACACAAGGGTACTTCAAAAAGTTCATGGAAAATGGAATTAAAAGATAAATTATTTTGGCATAAAACTTTGAAATCCACATAAAGCTTTTTCATAATATGTATTTTCCATAAACTTTCTAAGTATTTTCATATATGCATAATCTTCTGATTAAAGAGGTTAATTTCAATTGTCAAGTTGTGCGACCTATTGAAATTAGTGCTCTTAACAATGCTTCTCCTACTTGTGATAGAGGAAAAAAAACCACATTTCTTTCTTTATTCTAAGGAATTGCTCAGTACAGGAACTGGCAATATATATGTAAGAGTTTCAGTCTCACCAAACCCTGATCCAAGGCTGAGAGATTAAAATTCAACTAGAAAGTTGTTTTGTTCAGTGTCTCAATGTAAAGCCAATTTTTTAACTTAGCTAGAGGTTTGTAGCACACAGTCCCAGGGTTTCACTTTCTCTTTTGCATCTTTAACCCACTGTGCCTCATGTATGGTGTTCTAGCATGACCATGATGTAGATAATGGAGGAATTCAAGCAACGGCTCCGAGACCACATACAACTGATGGCAACAGAGCTTGCTAAGGGTTCAGATACATTAAAAGCTCAGGAGAAAAGCTTGTGGGCACTGCATGAACAGATTCTTAAATGATATTTGTAGACTAAAAGATATATCCAAAAAAGCCTCCCTGAAGGAATATTAATTAAACAGTTTGAGAAAGAGGGATAAACAAAAAAATAGGGATTTAACTCAAACTGCTTTCCAGGTGTCCCACCAGTGGATCAAGAAAAAAAATAAAAGGTAACCTTCCATCTTAAAAATCGATAAATGAAACTTCCCATAGATAAAAGTGTTTCAAGAAAAATAAGCATTTCCCCATTTTCCTGTTAAAATTCTTATTAGCACATACTATTAATTAACCCCAAACCAAGACCAGAAAAGAAGGTGCTAAGGAAGTCAGCTGCCAAGTGGTAGGTTTGACCACTGGTCCCACTACACATGGAGTTGAGTGATGCTGTATGGGTATAACTTTGTGAAGTATAACTTCACAGAATCTCAATGTTCCTGTCTGAATATTAGCACTGACACCAGACAACCAGCCTCACAGAATATCAAAATAATTATAATTGGACTTAGGAAAAATTAAATAGCCAGTTTATTAGCACTGACACCAGACAACCAGCCTCACAGAATATCAAAATAATTATAATTGGACTTAGGAAAAATTAAATAGCCAGTTAAACCCTAAACCCAAGCTCTGCTTAATTTATATTAGATTCTTGGTGAATGCTATTATTCTTATAAACTTGCTATGTTCTCCATAAAATTAGACTATAAGATTTCAGTTTATACAATAAGATAACAATGAAAATAAAATTGTACCCATGTAGTATGTGGTTCTGAATTGTTCTTTAGGCTAAATCTGCTTGTTGATGCTTCTGTTGTCCTTATTAAAAACAACAACAACAACAACAACAGGTAAGCCTGAATAATCCAAAAGGAATGTGAGTGCTTCAGTTGAAATCCTCTTAGAACAAGCTTATCTAATGCAACTGGGTAAATGCAAAGCGATTTCCTAACTTCCCCAACTGGACTGAGGCAGATGCAATCACAGTCATAGTATCACGTATCATGCAGGAAGTTCCTCATTGACTTGCTGACAAATACTACTTCCTCGGGGCCCAGGGTTTGGTTCAGATTTTATTAATACAGAAGCCGAGGTACCTTTGTATCCAATGTTGCCAACTGAGAAAGGGATGGTGTAGAAAGATCCCTTGCCTGGGAGTAAAGAAGCCCGCATTCAGGTCTCTTGTTTGACACTAGAATCCCTACAGCCTTGGAGAAGTCACTTTGCTTCATTACGTTCAGTGCCCATTCATAATTTCCTTCCAGACTGAATATCCCATGGCCCTATACTGAAAGCACAATTAGGAAAGAAAACAGCTGGGAAAATTAACCAGAGCTGCCAACTGCACAGCAAATCCATCAGATTTGACGGCTGTTAGACCTGACGCTTTTTCTGATAAGAAAAAAAAAGTACCAAAGTGTTTTCCTCCCCTGACAGAGGCCCCTAAACAATCTGTTACAATATTGAGGAAAAGTACAGGGCCATCCCTTTATAGTTATAAAGGTTGGAGTCACTTGAAAAAAAAATGTGGAGTATCTGCTAGGTGCTGTTATTTTCCAAATCATATTTTGAGCCTTAAAACAGTTTGAAACTATAGAAGCAGCAAACATTGTGATCAGAATTAGGATTAAGTTGTTAACTGATTTCTTCTGGAGATCAAAGTCTGCTGTTACTAGAATTTTCCTCCTTGAGAACTACTCAGGCTTTGCAACCTGATCTTTCCCCCTTCCACGAGTTTTGGGGCAAACTAAAAAGGGAAATCTAGTACCATCTCACTAGCACTAATATTTATGAGCTTTGGCTAGCCACTGTTTAAAAACCGAGACAACGCAAATAAGAAGAAAACACGTCACCACTCTACCCTGCTCCTCTCCCTGCTCTGCAATGATGCACTGCAGAAAGATGTCCACTACAGAGCCAACCCCTCAGCAAATGCTACCATTGCTTCAGCCTCATGCCAAGAGGTCATGCCAATGGCAATTTTAGATTAAATTCGAGGTCAGGAAATGGAATCACTTCCTATGCTGTATGAATAAGACTTAGTAGGGCAAAAGGAAGGTTTAGGTGTGTTTGGAAGTGGTATCATATGTGAGGCCTTCAAAAAGTTCATGGAAAATGCATATTATGAAAAAAAAAAAACTCTGAATTTCAAAAACGTTCAAGCTAAGATAAACTTTTAATTGCACTCTGCCATGACCCTTTGAAATACCCCTGCGTTTTATTTCCTGCAAGGCTTTGAGGAGCACTATGTAGGAGCAGGCCACTGCAGGTCCAGCTCTGGCCTCCAATGTCTTACTTCCCAGCAATTCTGTTACAGAGCACAGAGTGCTAAGCCGCACCACTTTTGCATTCAGAAGGCGAGGAATGAAACTCTCTAGTTGAACAGATCCAAAACCAATGGTATGATGTGTTTGATTGCCTCTGATGGCCCCATGCAACTCCCAGGTGACAGGTTAGGAGAACATTTTGGCTGCATTAGGGGTCACAGCCTGTGACACCTCAGAGCAGCTTTTATTTTTGCAAGACAGGAATAGACCTTGCAGTTGATATCAAAGCGAGAGCCAGAGGGAAAGGAAGGCAGTGGCTGAGAATTCCCACCGGAGATAGTTACCAATGAACTCAAACGCCTCTTCAAAGTATTGCCGCAGGTTCTGCTTGTTGCTGTCGGTGGCCGGCAGCCGCTTGTAGTTGAAGAGGCCTTTCTCGTAGTGGTAGAGGGGAAGGTGAGTGGTGACGTTAATGACATAGCCAATGTTCAGCCGCTGCATGGTGTCCAGGTCCTGAGCGTCCTGCTCGTTGCCGAGGAAGAGGAAGGGCAGGATGGGCGTGAGCTCCGCGTTCTCGATGTCGGGGGTGGAGGGGAGGGACTGAGGTAGCACACTTGAGGCCGCAGACGCGCCGCCCCCCACCTCCCGGCACTCTTGGAGCTGGAGGGAGTTGTCACAGAGGTTCTCATGGTTCTGCTTAAAACTACTAAGTCCACCTGGAACACAAACACAGAAATCCAGAGTGACCATTCCTAGCACCAGAGCTGGCCCAAAAGGCCACCTCCCCCGCAGGAACAGGTGCACTTTGTTGCTTACATGCTCAAGGGAGGTATGTAGGCAGGTAGGCAGATAAACAGACAGAAAAAACAACAGGAAGTCCATCTGGAGACCCAGGACAAGCTTCAGGGGTATCACTAATGGGGGATGTCTCCCAAGAAAAGGTTCTGTGTAGCAAGGCAATTGATTGCCTCTGATGGCCCCGTGCAAATGTGATCTGCCTCTGTGCTCAGTGGCCTACCTAGCACCCTGCACTTTGAGAGCTGAGGAAGGAAGGGACAGCCTCCTCGGGCAGAGAACTCTGGCTGAATCTTGCACCCTTCACAGTTCATCTCACCCACAAGGCCAAGTGTGGTCCCAATACAGCAGAGTGGTCACAAGCAGAGACTTTGAAACAGCCAAATCACCTTGGCTATCTTCCTAGTACCACCGCTTCCTGGCTCTGTAACTTAGCTAAGCTCATTTCTCTGCCTCTGCCTCGGTTTCCCCATCTGTCAAATGAGGGTAATGGCATCCAACTCTAAGTGTCATTAAGAGATGAATGACTACATGTAAAGTGTTTGGCACACTGCCTGGTACACGATATTGCTCAGCAAGTATTAGCTATTTTGAGTACTGTTTGTGTTGAGTGGGCCCAGAGGTGGAGAAGCAGAGAAATGCTCAAAATAAACAAGACAGGGCAGAGTGACATGAGATATCCTTATGATCCCTTTCTGACATTTTTCAGGTCGGTTCCTGATGTGTCAACTCTGACTTCAAGCAAAACAGAATCAGAGCACCTCGATCCCTTGTATTCAACTTTCAGAGACTCGTGCATATACACACACTCTAGGAAGCCATGAACAGATGCATGAATACACAGATTTGAGCTGGAGGCTTTGTTCTGCGCCTCTCAAGAGTTATGGGCCTTGTACAAAAAGTTTAAACTGTGCCGGTTTCCACATTTTTAAGATACAAATATCTCCCAATCAAGTACAGTCTCATTTATGGGGGTATATCTCATGTACCTCATTTATTCAAATATAATCAGATAGGTACATAAAGGTGTTCACTACAACATTATCTGTGTCATGGAAAAGACCAAATAATAAATAGAAATAAAAGAAAGCAAGACATTAAACTTTAAATCAAAAATTAAAAATAAATTAAAGCCTTCATTCCATGGAATAGTATATAGCAATTAAAAGAGATGAAAACAGTGACAATATTTCTGTTTAATATTAAATGAAAAACATTTCAAAAATATTCACGAAAAGTTGAAGGACTATGCAAAAAAGACAATGAAGTTGGAGCATGTAGGGATCATTATTGATTATTTACATTTTCCCTTAAGATTTGTTGCACACTGTTTGACACACTGATGAGCCCAAAGCGTTCTTCTGAGGCTCCGATCACACAACAGAGGAGGACGTGTCAAGCCTGAGACAAGGGGTTGCCATCATTACCACCAGCTAACCTTGAACTCTAAGGAGGCAGAACTGACCTCTGGTCTTCCATTTGAAAAGACGGAGAACATAGAGGACCCTTTGCAGCTGAATGTCACAGGACACATCAGCCCCAAGAGAATGCCTGCTTGTCTTGATACTTTAGGAGGGAAGGCCGAAAACACAGTGTGTGCAGGGTTTAGTCGTGGAAGGAAGACAAGTCCCTCTGTCCGCGAGTCCTTGAGCGCGACATGTTCGTCTCCATTCTGAGTCACACCTTTGGTAACCAGAGCAGGAAGCTCCGGATGTGATCAGGACAGAGTCTCATGAGTTTCTCAGCTGACAGACACAGTCAGCTGAGTGAAACAAGGAAGTCACATTTTTAGTAAGGTAAGGTGATGTCACAAAGAAAATTCAAAGGGGCAATACTATGATCATTTACTCACCAGAAACCAGTCAAAACCTTTGTTTTTTAAAGGAAAAAAAAAAAATAGCCGGCTGGCACTGCGGCTCACTAGGCTAATCCTCCGCCTAGCGGTGCTGGCACACCGGGTTCTAGTCCTGGACGGGGCGCCAGATTCTGTCCCGGTTGCCCCTCTTCCAGGCCAGCTCTCTGCTGTGGCCGGGAGTGCAGTGGAGGATGGCCCAAGTGCTTGGGCCCTGCACCCCACGGGAGACCAGGAGAAGCACCTGGCTCCTGGCTTCAGATCAGCGCAGTGCGCCAGCCGCGGCGGCCATTGGAGGGTGAACCAATGGCAAAAGGAAGACCTTTCTCTCTGTCTCTCTCTCTCTCTCTCTCTCACTGTCCACTCTGTCTGTTTTAAAAAAAAAAATAGCCCTAAACTCATTGTAATTGATTTTCCGAATTAAGCTCTGCCCATATATATTTTGAGTTTTTTCTGCTATGAAATCTTAACAATAAAGTTTAAGCCCAAAGAAACATTTTTCAAAGTAGAAAGAAAAAATAGAAAAACAGAAAAACTTCACCCTTCACCACTAAATACATTTTAAAAATGCAAAACTTGTCATCATCACAGGGACTCTAAAGAGTTATTGAAAATCTGCTCAGTTTTGCCTCCATGAGAACCCAAGGAAGCCATTTCATACAGATTCTGTGATGGGAACCTAATTCACTTTTTCTTAAGAAAAAGGCATTTGTTACATTTTTCCATATAAGATGAAAGAACAAAACAACAAACTCAAAAGAAATGATGGGGAGGGGGGACTCTCTGTTCTTATTTAGGGTACTCAAGCTGTAACTTGTCTTAAAAGCAACTATTTTTTTTTAAATGCAAGCCAGAAAACCCCACACACAGAAAAAAGCAGCGTAGAGCTTTTTAAAATTCTGTCTCTACACCTCCTTTCCCAATGACATCAGCTGGAGGCTCCCCACCTGCCCAGTTGCCATAGCAGTTACACAAAGACATACAATGACATCAGTTGGCATGATATCAGCTCTTTGAGAGCAAACAATACAAGAAGAACTACTTTGTTTAAGGCCTTTGGTGCAACTGTGTTCTGGGGAGCCAATGATGTAATGCTAACAGGTGGCATGGGCCTTCCATTTGCCTAATGGGGGAAAAAACCCATGGGGGTGGGGGCCAAGGAGGGAATCTGAGACAAACACACACAGAATGCGCCGAATCACAGGGCGTGCTTATGTGCAAATTTATGTGTGTATTGCATGTATAAATCATGTGGGAACTCTGCTCATATTTGCAAGAGAGGCTAGAAAGGGAGTTATTATAATTCAAATACATTAGCCAGACAAGCACATTGTTATGGAGGGTCCGAGAAACAGTCTGTTCAGTTGCCAGTAGGCTGATCAACTTGGGCATCAATTCTCATTAAGGGTTATGCACGTCTATGTACTGTGGTTAAAAACTCCCTCTGTGCCTGGTGCTTAAAGCCAAAGGAACTAGTGGAGGCTCACAGTGGAGGGTTTTCAGAGAGAAGTCTGCAGGAAGCAGTGTTTTCTTCCTTTGCGGTGTGGAGCAGTTAGTGCTGGAGGCTGCAGGGGGAGGGGGACACTAAACGAATAGGGTGTTTTCTCCCATTCCTTTTCCCCAGTCCTCCCTCACCACGTAGCACCATAGGCCAAATTACTGATCACTTAATGAGGAGCTTTTATGATATTTGTTATGAAAAGAAGAAAAATATTGCATGATAATTCACAAAGCAGAGACAGTGCCGAATGGTGTTTGAAATCAGGGTTAGAGGTAGACAGATCCAGGATGCAGTTATGAGTCCGTCCTTTGTAGGAGCTGGGAGATGTGGTATAGATCACACTCACTCATGAAGCCTCAGTTTACCAATCTATAAAGTGGTCATAACATCATCTGCTTACAGAGTGGATGCTCAGGAAATCTAGTAAAAGTTTTGATATAAACCAGGTATTTGACAACTAATGTTGTATCACCCTAGTATCCTGTCGCCCTCACTTCCAGGTGATGCCTTCATCCCCTGAGAGCCCTGTGTGCAAGCAGTGGTTCACAACAGGGGCATCAGGCCAGGCTGTTTGAGTCTAGATCCCAATAATGGCAAACCTGAAAGATCAGATCTGGCCCACGTTGCTCCCCTCTCTGTTCCTCAGTTTCCCTATGTATAAAACAGGTATCCATGGGATGGGCATTTGGTTTAGCAGTTGGACTACTGAATATCACACTTGAGTCCCATGTCAGAGAGCCTGGGTTTGACTCGAGGCCACAGTTCCCCATTCCAGCTTCCTGCTCGTGCAGCCAACCTGGGAATTACCAGGTGGTGGAACAAGGCGTTGGGTCCTTGCCATCCGTGTGGGCTACCTGGATTTAGTCCCTGGCTCCCACCTGCCGCTCAGCCGAGTCCCAGTCCTTGTGGGTGTTTAGGGGAGCGAATGAGTAGACAGGAGGATCAGATATCTCTTCCCTCTCTACCCCCACTCTTACTCTCACTCTCTGTAAAGCAAACAGGGATCATAGTTGTACCTACATTGTGGGACTGCTGTAGGTGTTACACTGGTTAAGAGAGTACTGTGAGACAATGTCTAGCACATGGTATACACTTGAAAAAAATCACTCTGGGAAACGATCATTTTAAAGATCTAAAAAATACTGCTTAACATAAAGTCTCCAAGTGGTAAGCAAGCTCAGATTTCAGAGATTTTACTTGGAAAATTTTATTTTAAAAAACCTAGGAACAAAGATCAGAACAATTTTAAAGTTTGAATAATATACTTTTTTCATAAGGAAAACAACAGCTCTGTAATCCCTCCTGGACAAATATATCTGATTTCATTTTGTTTGGTCTCATTTTCCCATAAAGACTGTATGCCTGGATTCCTGATTTGTCCGGAGGATGACAGGATTTTTAAAACAAAAGTGCTCAGGGTAGAAGCTGTGGTGCAGCAGGTTAAGCTGCTGCTGGTGACTCTCATCCCTTATAGGAACACCTGGAGCTGAGTTCCACCTCCCCTTCCAATCCAGCTTCCTGCTAATGCAGCCGAGAGGCAACAGATGATGGCCCAAGAGCTTGGGTTCTTGCCACCCACTCTTGCACGGCTGAATTTCCTAGCTCCTGGCCTTAGCTTGGTCCAGCTCCAGCTGTTGTGGGTATTTGGGGATTGAACCAGACGATGGAAGATTTCTCCCTCCCACTCTATCACTCTGCCTTCTTACAAATAAATGAATCTTTTTTAAAAAAATCACCACTGCTCTTCTCCCCTCCCTCTCTGATCTCCCTAATCTCTACCACACTGGCTAACCTCCCTATGCACACAGAACTTGTAGTTACCAGTGCAAATATTTTTCAAGGCATGAGCACCAATGCTGAGGGGCAAACATTTCCAAACCTTATCTCCAGACTAGGTTCCCTGCCAAAATGAGTCTGGTCAGTGCATCGATTCTGAATGGCGACAGTAAAGAATACCCAGCACCCTTAGAGTAAAATATGTGGGAATACCGCCCAGTGGTTTCTTCCAAGAAAAGCTCAGATAAGTGACAGTCTCACTGAAGCAATGGAGTCCAGCTTTCGTGGGAAGCCTCCCTTTATAGTCCATTTCAGCTCCCGTTGCTGTTTTGTCTCTTGCACTCCTAGAAACCAAAGAGGCCTCTATATTGTGATTCAGAAGCAATGTGCTGGGTAGGGAGTTAAAGAAGCCACATCCAAATGCAGAATTGACAAGCAAGAGATTTCCATATTCTAGAGAGGGACAGCACTTTTACACACAAGCTTTTTGGTTTTCTGCTAAGCTGCCAGGTGAGAACTTTCCAGAAATTTAAAGAAAATTCCCACTAAAGGGCAGCAGACTTAATTAATGTCCAAGAAAAGTGTGTGTGTGTGTGTGTGTGTGTGTGTGTGTAAACACGTGCATGCATGCTAACATTAGACTCTACTGCAAGTTTGCTGCAGGCATATTGATCACCCCTGGTTGTAGCCTGGTTTTTCTTACTGGGTGACCAGACTTTTAAAGTAAAATAGCACATTGATGATAGTGGTGAGGAATAGAGATCAGACCGAGCTGTTTGAGTCAGAATCCTTGTTCATCTCACTCATCACCTGTGTTACCTTGGGCAAGCTATTTGTCGTCTCTGCGCCTCAGTTCCTACTTCTCTCATTTGTATATAATTGTATCTATCACATAGGGCTCTTAATAAGGAACAAACGCTATTTAGAAGTTAGATATCATTTTTATAAGAGGAAGAAAGACTGATATCACAGAGATACTATCATAGGGGCTTCCCTAAAAGCAATGGTACTTTTTTTTTTTTTTTTTGACAGGCAGAGTGGACAGTGAGAGAGAGACAGAGAGAAAGGTCTTCTTTGCCGTTGGTTCACCCTCCAATGGCCGCCGCGGTCGGCGCACTTTTCCGATCCGAAGCCAGGAGCCAGGTGCTTCTCCTGGTCTCCCATGGGGTGCAGGGCTCAAGCACTTGGGCCATCCTCCACTGCACTCCCAGGCCACAGCAGAGAGCTGGCCTGGAAGAGGAGCAACCGGAACAGAATCTGGCACCCTAACCGGGACTAGAACCCGGGGTGCCAGCGCCACAGGCGGAGGATTAGCCAAGTGAGCTGCAGCGCCAGCCAATGGTACTTCTTTTGACCTGTCCCCAGGGAACATAAACTTCTTTCTCAGGGAGCGTGAAGGGACGCTGCATCAGACAGAATTTGTGTGAGTGCTGTCTCCATAGGTGTCATGGACCAAATAAAGGGATAAAGAAACAGCTTTGCCACCCAGGGAAGAGACAGATTGTGCTGCTGAGGACTGTGAGTAAGGGAGGGTTCCTATGATCTGGTTGCTTGACTGCTTCCCTCCAGCCAGTGTGGCTGGCTCGCAGGTGAAATGTCCAATGTGTGAGCATACATAAGCAAGGAGGCAGCGCAAACTCCTCAAAACCTCCTAAGACTAAACAGCTCTCGTGATCTTGACTTCAACGTGTGGGTTATTTGGCATGATATGTCATCACGTCTTGTAGGAAACTCTACCTGTGGGCGAAGGAGCCCCTCACCTCATGGGGTTTTACTGTCTGGGCTCTGTGGGAGGAGATGTAAATTCTCACTGAATGTATCTTAAAAACCCACTCTAGAAGGCAGGCTGTGATATAGAAGGGAGCAGAGAGAGAGTTTACCCAGGAGTTAGAATAGAGGGCCTGCCCCATGAGAGTTATATAACTTGCTGAAGAGTGTTCTGGGATAGCTTCCTTAACTCTCAGTGAGGATACTACTGCCCAGATCTGCTGTAATTATTCAAGAAGGTTGGATATAAAGCACCCATCCTGATACTTTTAATAAGGCAAGCATTTGGATAAAAGCCGTCAGTGGAATAAAAATCTAATAAGCAGGGGTCAGTACTGTGTGTGGTGCAGCGGATTAAACCAGTGCCTGTGACACAGGCATCCTGTATGGGCAACAAGTTCAAGTCCCGACTGCTCCACTTCTGATCCTTCTCCCTGCTCACATGCCTGGGAAAGCAGCAGCAGATGACCTAAGTCCCTGAGACCCTGCCACCAATGTGGGAGACCCACCCAGAAGCAGCTTCCAGCTCTTGGCTTTAGTCTGGCCCACCCTGGTAATCGCAGCCATTTGGGGAGTGAACCAGTGGGTGGCAGATCTATCTATCTCTCCTCTCTGTCTTTCATATAAATAAATAAATCTTTAAAGAGAGAGAGAGTGAGAGAAGCTAACAAGCACGGGAGGTGGCCAGATGCAGGAGTGTTGCTGGAGAGCAGTCATAGTAGGCATTGCCAGAGGGAGATACTGAAAGATGGTATTGCTGGTCAGAGAAGTAAAGACTAGACCGTCTCCCGGAGATAGTCCCAAAGGCATAACCCGGGAAGGGATGGCAATGCAGAGACCACGAGGGCAGCTCACTGCAGCTCTGCTTTCGTACAGGCTGGACTCAGTGCTGTTGGGTATGTTTGGACTCCCACAAACTTAGGGCAAAATGGGTCACAGAATGGTGCTGGGTCTTGAGGTTGATGCTTGGAAACCTTGTTCCATTTACTTCTTTATGTCTTAAGATTTCAGTAGAAAATCTAACTTTATCAGTGGTCAGATGCATCCTTGACAAGTAAATAAGTAAATAAATTTTTTTTAAAGTTTTTTTTTAATGTATTTATTTGACAGGTAGAGTTACAGACAGTGAGAGACAGAGAGAAAGGTCTTCCTTCTATTGGTTCACCCCTCAAATGGCCACTACAGCCAGTGCTGCACCGATCCGAAGCCAGGAGCCAGGTGCTTCCTCGTGGTCTCCCATGCACTTGGGCCATCCTCCACTGCACTCCCAGGCCACAGCAGAGAGCTAGACTGGAAGAAGAGCAACTGGGACTAGAACCTGGTGCCCACATGGGATGCCGGCATCGCAGGCAGAGGATTAGCCAAGTGAGCCACGGCACCAGGCCCTAAATAAATATTTCTAAAAATGTTTCAAATAGAGGCATAGAAAGGTTATATACATGACATAGAGGTATAGAAAACCTTCATATATCTGTAATATTATATATTACTATATGAACACAACAATGTATTAAAAAATAATGGTATAGAAAGTTATATAAATATATAACAGTATATATAATTGTATTGGCTTAAATATAAAATTTTAGTATTTTTATGTATAAATATTTGAATAAATATCCTATACTCTATTTCCTCAATAAGTTTAAGTGTTCATAATTTTTCTCAGGGTCACTTTATAAAAAATAGGCTTTGGTAAGTTAATATATGTATACATCATCCTCACTGTATGAGTAAAACTGAACTACTGACACTTATTTCCTTATTTTCTTTTCTATGTATATCCAAATCAACAGCTTTAATGGAAGCAAAGCTCTTGAAGAGCAACAACACCCTTATTGTAATTTCTTTTGTATACAGGACTTAGAGACCTTTCCCATAAAGACAGGAGATTTGCTGATATGCTAGATACCAAGAGGTGTTCTCAAGAAAAGTTATTGTGATAGGCGGTCAGTCTCTTTCCACACATAACTGAAAAAGAAAAATAATGTACAAAGAGCTCCCTGATGTCTATTCTGCCTAGGGACAAATGATAGGAAGAAATCACTCCACGAATCCTTCACAAAACTATCTTCTCAGGCAAAAAGTTACTCTTGTCATAAATATCAACAAAATTGTGATTAACGTTTTAAGAGAAAAAAATTAAAGTCCTGAAAAGAATTTGCCTGAATTTGTAGTTAATTATAGTTTCATTGGATTTTCTGCTGGAATTAGAATTTAGGCCACTGAGACTTACAGAAAATCAGCATTACTTATGTAGTTATCTGGTATCGTGGTTACTTTTTGTCCCTCAAATTAAGTGATATCCCTTTCACCTCAACAGATTGGTGGGTTCTAAAATCCATCAGCTTAAAATAAGCTAACAGTATTGACTATGACACTAGCAAGAACTAAAAACCATCACCTCCACTTCTTCCTAATCTTTATATAATTAGCAATATACTTTCTTCACAAATTTTGGTTTCCTATACTTTCACAACTACTTTTAATAATTACCTTGTTTGCAGGGTTCCTGCATTTTTCTTGGGTTTTCAAATACATTGCTTCCTTTGTTGATTAATGGAATTTTTGCAATGTCTTCAATACAGAGAATGTTTTTAAAATTCTTTCCTAAATGGCAAAATATGTATATGTATATATACACATATATTTATATAAAGAGGGATCTAATTTCATTCTTCTGCATATATATATATATGTATATGAAATTAGATTCCTACCTCTAACCATATATAAATATCAAGATGGATCAAACACCTAAATTTTAAGACTTGAGACTATTGTTGCCAGAGGAAATGTAGGGGAAACACTCCAAGACATTGGACAAGACCCCCAAAGTACAGGTAACAAAACAAAAACAAAACTAAACTAATGCAACTATATCAAACTCAGAAGCTTTTGCACAGCAAATGAAACACTCAATAGAGCGAAGAGACATCCAACAGAATGGAAAAATATATTTGAAAACCACCTATTTGACAAAGGATTAATATCCCGAATATATCAAGAACTTAAAAAAATTCAACAACAGCAACAACAACAACCAACGCAGTTGAAAAGTGGCTAAAGGACTTCAACAGGTAGTTCTTAAAAGAAGAAATACAAATGGCCAACAACTATATGAAAAAAATGCTGAACATCGCTAGACACCAGGGAAATGCAAATCTGAACAGTGAGTTATCACCTCACCCCTGTCAGAATGGCTAAATTGCAAAACACAAGAGAATAACAAATGCTGAGGATCTGGAGAAAGGGGAAAACTACACACTGTTACAGGAATATAAATTAGTGCAGCCACTGTGGAAAACAGTGTGGAGATTTCTAAAAAACTAAAAATAGACTTGTCATATGATCCACAAATCCCACTGCTGGGCATGTACCCCAAAGACTTGAACAAATCAATCAAAGAGATACCTGCACCACCATGTTTACAGCAGCACTGTTCACAATAGCCAAAGCTTCCAATCAACCAAGGTGTCTATCATCAGATGAATGGGGCCAGCACCGTGGTATGGTAGGCTAAGCCTCTGCCTGTGGCACCAGCATCCCATATTGGTGCCAGTTTGAGTCCCAGCTGCTCCTCTTCTGATCCAGCTCTCTGCCTATAGTCTAGGAAAGCAGTACAAGATGGCCCAAGTACTTGGGTCCCTGCACCCATATGAGAGACCTGATAGAAGCTCCTGGCTCCTGGCTTTGGATAGGCCTTTGTGGCCATTTGAGGAGTGAACCAGCGGATGGAAGACCTCTCTCTGTCTCTCCCACTCTCTCTAACTCTGCCTCTCAAATAAATAAATACATTATTAAAAAAAGAAAATGTGGTATATACACACAATGGAATATTACTTGGCTATAAAAAACAATCCTGTCATTTGCAGCAAAATGGATGCAACTGGAGGACGTCATGTTGAGTGAGATGAGCCAGACAGAGGCAAATATTGCATGTTCTCTCTTAGATGTGGAAGCTAAAATTAACAGAAGAAAAGAAAAAAAGAAATATCTGTGTCAGTATTGCTGCAAATATAGTTTTGTAAAACTGTGCTTTATGCCTTCATCAAATCAATAGTAAAAATGTTATACCTACTATATTTGTAATGATCTGTGATTAAAATTCACTGTATATGGGTGAAATGGTCATTTTTCCATTCAATTACTGCTTATCATTGTCCATATTTCCACTAAACAAGGGTTTTTTTTTTTTTTTTTTGCTTTTTTCTTGTTAAACTCTGTATTCAGTGAAGTATTAAGCCTTTTTACTGTGATGTAAATTTAACATATGTTATCTCAAAAACTAAAAATAGGCAGGAGGGTAGAGGGGAGAGAAGAACAGGGTGGGAGAAATGGAATATCATTATGTTCTTAGAATTGTATCCACAAATCACATTGTATCTGTTAAAAACTAAATTAAAAATAAATGAAAATATAAAAAATTTTAAAATGGGTAATCAAATGAATACAAATTAATTATATTAAAAAATTAATGGAGAATTGTAAAGGAAAGTAACATCTAAAACTTCAAATATGTGTACAAAAATAAAAAAAAATTCTTCCTTAAATTGTGTCTCAACAAAGAGAGCTGGGGGTGGGAATTAGCTCAGCCATTAGGATACTAGTAAAGATCCTCTTTGAAATGCCCCTGTCACAAGCTGGATGCTTGTGTTGTGTTCAACTCCGGATTCAAGCTTCCTGCCATTGCAGACCTTGGGAGCCAGCATAGCTATGAACAACTTAGTTGGGTTCTTGCCACCCACCTGTGAGATCTAGAGATAGATTTCTGACTCTGGCTTTTAGCTGCCAGGCATTGCAGGCATTTGGGGAGTGAACCCACAGGTGGGAGCTCACTCTCTCTCTGTCTCTCTCTTCTGTATCTCTCTTTCTCTATCTCTGCTTCTCAAATAATTTTTGTAAAGTGGGGGTGGGGGGGCACTGAGTCAGAAAGAGGCAATGATTTAAGAACTGTGGTTTATGAAAATTGAAGACAAAGCTTACAACAAATTCAGATTTGGCCCTGGAATGTGTCCTCACAGTTTAAAAGCTTCTGCCCCTACCACCCAACCCTCTCGGTTCAGCAGAGGCCTCTGGTGTCTAGAGTCCCAGCCCTCTCTTCTAAGGAATGTGTACAGAAAGGGCTGGGGATCACATGCAGAGCCCGCTGAAGCTGCTCCAGAAGGCAGCTTCCTGTCACTCTCCCATGAAGAGAGCTGCACTCCCAAAGCCTCCGTCCTACCCTCTCTACTTTAAGGCTTTCAAGAGTAACCAGTGTTTGGGATACCACAAGTTTAATTTGTGTGTATTTGAATAACATGGGCAGATTGTTTAAGAGGATACTTCACAAGTATGTAAATACAGTCTGTTTCTTTAAATCTGTTACCTCATTTATTTACATTAGAACAGAAAGCACTGCCAGAAGCAACAGCTGATGACAGTCATGCAATTTTCCACAAAGACAACAATTAAACAGCTTTGTGTTACTTTAATGAGCAGATGACTTTTATGTGAGCAGGATTCAAACTGTGAGATCTTGGAGTTCCCAGAGCCAGCAGCCCCCTCAGTGTGACACTAAGAGCAGCACCCCTTGGCTCTCCCCTCCCCGCTCTCCTCTCCACTCCCACTCTCATAAACCCATCAGGAGTCACAGCATGGAAACAAGAGAGGGAGAGATGTTTGAATGTCCAATTAATTCACAGAGAATCTGTTCAAACTTTTTATAAAAGTTGAGAGTGCGGTGGAAAGAATGGCTGAGCCCCTCCTCCATCTCTCTCTCTGTCTCTCTCTCACATACACACACACACACACACACACACACACACACACACACACACACACACAGGAACTGTTATGGCAAAGAATCCCATCTTTACAACCACCCTCTCCATTCTGTCTCAACAAGGCTTCAGCAAGAATCACCCAGTAACCCCAGTGGGTCTCACTGACTTCCCCAAGGCCCTCACTCTGCCAGAGGACAGGAAGGTGACTTCCAGAATGGAAGGGTCAGAGCAAATCACCTTTCTGATGGATCTTGCTGTGCCCTCCATTCTCCCACTCCCCACCCCGCAGGCCCTGCCTATGCGGCCTCACTTTTTCCAAGACTTCTTCAGCCTCTAGACCATGTTCGACTTCCACCAATAAAAATGCCAATAAAAGAAAGCAAAATTAATTATCTTTAACTTTCAGGACAGGGCTTTGGGATTCAGTAAATGAGCAGCTATCTGTTCAGAAGTGTGTCTATCAAAATATAAACCAGTGTCTGGGAAGAAGAGTGGGGTTTGAAGGACTGTGAAGTCCAATGCCCTATGTTCCTGGAACCTCGCAAGTTCACGTTTCCTTCCAGCTTTTCCACTCTTCTACGTGTAAAGCTTACCTGTTCTAGGACAGACCAGCCAGTCCAGAGGGAGAAGGGCACACCAAAAACACATGGCTCCGCCTCTGGGTTTTCTTAGCAGACCCACTGCCAATCACATTAAGTTACTTCTCACTTTTAGTCACATAATCTCTTATATCTAAGAGCAAACCCTCCCCAACATTTCTAGGGCTCGTGGAGGTGATCTACTTGCTAAAGATGTCCATGCTCTGGGCCAGCTCTGTGGCATAGCCGGTAAAGCCACCGCCTGCAGTGCCAGCATCCCATATGGTTAGAGTCCTGATTGCTCCATTTCCCATCTAGCTCTGTGCTCTGGGAAAGCAGTAGAAGATGGCCCAAGTCCTTGGACCCCTGCGCCCACATGGGAGACCTGGAAGAATCTCCTGTCTCTTGGCTTCAGATCAGCACAGCTCCAGCCATTATAGCCAGCAGGGAGTGAACCAGAAGATGGAATTCTCTCTCTCTCTCTGTCTCTCTGTCTCTCCTTTTCTCTGTATGTGTAACTCTGACTTTTAAATAAATAAATAAATCTTAAAAAAAAAAAAAAGATGTCCAGCCCATTTCCCCCTCCATGCCCCTATCATTCAGGGTCCAGTGGGAGGAGACAGATGATAAATATTCAAACACAGAAATTCTAAGAACTGTGAGGCTGCCCTCCAACTCCTGGGTGCTAGCAGAACCTTAACTGCATGAAACAGTGACAAGGACAGAATCCCATCCCTCTCCTAGACACAGTCCTCCTCCTTAGGTACACCCTCCTGGTGGGTGAGCATTGACCCAAGCTCTCCCTGCAGCATGCTTCTGATGCTAAGAACATTTTAGCTGGAAGCATTCCAGGTCTCCGGGAGGCTACTCTGTATCATGTTAGGGCTCCACCTTCTCTGCTTATTAAAAAGCTCAATACTTGTTAATCCATCAAGATGGATTAAAGGACAGGAAAAAAAAAAATCCATGAGATCATGCTGGAAGGCTGAGGAGGGAAGAATGTTAACAGAATAAGAGTGCTACAAAACACAAAGCCATATTTTCCCAAGAGCTCCACCAGATCCTCTGCATTGTTGTTTAATGCCCTGAAGAGAGGAAAAACATTCTTGGCTTTTCAGTACAGGAGAAGTTTAAATAATCAAGCATCGCTAAACAAACAAACAGAGGAAAGCCCAGTAAAGCTCTTCATTAAACCAGACCCCAGTACAAAAGGAAAACAATTGTTTAACAATTCACTCCTCTCCCGGAGAACTACATTTATTTTAGACCCCAAATTAAACATATCATAACTTCACAGCAAGCAAAAGTATGTTTCCCAATGGGATTTAAGTGAAGTCCAATTAAATAAATCTCTAGAAATGCCAAGAGCAAGCCTCAAGGGAGAGCATACTTTACTTTGAAACATTCCGCATTGGAAATTACATTCACAAAAGGTCATCTAGAAACTTCCATGGCACAAGTTACGGAGGAAAAGCAGGGAGCAAGGCAAGGTTACACAAGGGAAGCCCAGGCTGGGCTCTGCTACTACCATTGGATGTAAAAGTGCCCAGTCAAAAATGTGTGTGCATCTTAGCCTGCTTTGAATAAAACCACTTGGGGAAACACACACCTTTGATGACCTCATAGATTTTAATATGATCTGTAGGTCAAAGGTCTGTGGCTTAGGAAATTCAGGAAGTAGAAGAGGAAAGGATCAAAGGTCAGCATCCAAATTTAAAGTGTTTTCCTGAACCAGTGTTTGCAGTTGATGGAAAACATAGCAACAACTTCCTCAAGTCACTGAGTTGAATTCTGTATTTGGCAAGAAAACTAAATAAGACTGAACATTAGCAATCAACTGTCAGATTCACCTTGCTAGCCATGCCCAACAGTCAGACCACCCCACAAGGGCTGAGCTTGGGAAGATCAACTGTCCAGGAAAGGTCTCTGGGCACTGGACATGTACAAGTCTCCATCATGTAAAAAGCTAGAATGTCCCAGCCGGGCAGACCAGTACTGGAATGAAGGCGAAGATGAAACCTCAGAGTCCGCCCTTGGAGGAGGTGGCTAGAAGTATTTACTGTCAACATGGACTCGAGGCTAAGTGGACCACCACACAAACCATGGTCAGTTCAACCCGGATGTGTAGAATGGAAAGCAGACAGAGCCTGCTCCTCACTGGGGCACTGTTAGACTTTCCAGCCACATGCCCCTGCAGCCACACGTAACTGTACACAGGCTGAGAGAGGCCTGGAAGCAAGAACTTGGAAGGAAGCCCTTTTTCTACACTGACGTGACGCTGGCTTCTAGCTCTCTGACCTCTTTTGCCACCTCTATAAATAAAATCAGGACACTGGATCATCTTGAAGTTTCTCCTCATTGCTGCATTCAGTAACTTCAAGGCAACTTTGCTCAACCAGATGTGGATGAACAATGGCAAGAATGAGGTCAGCTGCTGGAGGATGTGTGAGGCCTGAGTAACTGGATTCATCTTCAGGGCCTTTGCCCTTGCTGTTTCCTCTTCCTGGAACTCCCTTCCCATAGCTCCTCACCGTGATGTAGTGATAAAATGAGAAATGCATGCTTGGTCTCTGCCCCTGCTTCCAGGCACACATATCCTCTACCCTTGGAAGCTCCAGAGAGGTGATGGTATCTTTGGTATGATGAGATAATTGGTGGCTGAGAGCCCCTAGATAGCTTAAATGGGGGGCTGGTTACCAGAAAGACCAAATCATAGTTAAAGGGTCTGGGCTTTCAGCCCACTTTACAACCTTCAGGGAGGAGAGAGGGCTGCTGGTCAATGATCTACTCAATCATCCTACTTAATGAAGCCTCCCTTGATACCCACAACTGGGAGGTGCCTGGAGGGGGAGCACAGTAAGAAAGGGCATGGAAGCTCTGTGCCCCTTCCCCAGAACTTGCCCTAAGCACCTCTTCCGTCTTGCTGTTCTTGTGTAACATTCTAATAATAAAAAAAAGTAACTGTTTTCTTGAGTTTGATGAGCTGTCTCAGCCAAGTCATCAAACCCAAAGATGGGGTTGTAGGAACCCCAATTACTGCCGGTGACTGTTTTCTGAAGTAGGGGGCTATCTTGTAGGACTGAGCCCTCAATCTATGGGTTGTGATGCTAATTCCAGGAATTCAGGCAATTCCAGACCTGAGTTAAGTTGTAGGGCAAGCACTCTGTGTCAGCCTGGCAACTGCTTGGTGTGCAGGGAAGTGCTCCCAGAGTGTTCCGTGTTGTGAGAGCACAGAAGAGAAAAGTTCTCTTAAGACCCTTTAGACTCACATCAGTGACTCAGACCTCAGAACAAAAGTTGTCTTCTCAGGAGGATCTTCCCTGTCATTCAATTTATCGCCATCCTCTCGTCCATATCTCTCTCTCTTTCTCTCTCTCCCTCACTCCCCTTCTCCCTCTATCTCACCCTAACATGAAGCCTTATTTTCTTCAGAACACTTAGAAGTCTCTGAAATAACTAATTTCTTCCTTACTTAGTATCTTTAAAGCATGGGTCACAAGAAAGCCTAGGTGTTGTCTTAGAAGAAATATGGCATAAGTGCTCAGGGTATCAAGGGCAGGCTGCTTCTACAACTTTACAGTATAATCTTGACAAAGCTGTTTAACATTTTGTACACTACTTTCTTTTCTATACAATCAAATTAGTAATAGTATCAGCATGCCACAATGGAGTGACTGTGAGAATTCAATGAGCTACTACATGGTAGCTATTAATGGAAATTGTGGGTATTCAGTGTTTAGCATATTAAATATCTTAGACTATGTGAACATTGGGCCATGATGAGAGATGACCAGTTCACTGTAAATTACCTAATATGTGCTATCAAGCATTATACTAGGAATTTGGGAGATCTTTAAATGGCAAACCAAAAAACTTCCAAAGATAAATCTAATGAGAGAAAGGAGGGATGAAGGAGCACTAGAGGAAATTCAACAAAAGGAATATTTTAAAAACACACTGAAGATTGAACTGAGTGATGTTATCACACCATGACTCATGCAAGCAGGTGCAGGACCAGTCAGGTAAGTTCAGCACAGCAAGTTAGAAATCTTGACACTCCCCTGGCTGGGTGGGAGGGCTGTCCAGACACAAGAGGAAGAGGCAAACTACAGGAGTAGTTCTGAGTCTTAAACATGACAAGTGGGTACCCCCTGGGGAAGACTGACATCCAAGAAAAATTACACTTGGTGACCTCTAACCCTTTCTCCCATCCTCATGTCCCATTCTGTTGGACATTCTGCATAAGCAATGAAAGGTGGAGACAAATGGAAAGTAGTCCAGAAAAAGAAAAGAAGAAGGCTTAAGAGGGATCATGCAGCCTCGGGGTGTCAGTGAACAGTAGGAGGTGGCTGCAGTCCTGCTCAACATGCACTTCTTAAGCACTAACCAAGGGCTGAGGGCATAGTGCCCATCAATAGGGTATAAAACTGAGCCAGTTCATGCTGGGCCCTCTCAGAGGCAGGTGGCCCTCCCGCTGAGACGTGGGGAGCAGTAGCAGATGGTTCCCCATCTTCTCCACTCCCTAGTGGCCCTCTATCTTTTGCCTCCTGCTCAAGGGATCTAACATTGGATCCACGATCAAGAACTCTGGCTTCCTCTTGCCCCACTTATTAACTCTTGGGAAAACTTTGTAACCATAAGGTCATATCAAATCATAAGAGCTTTATTAAAATCAATTATAAGCGTTACCTCATATGCATAAAAGAGCTGCTATAGCCCTGGCTCTCTCACAGGGCACACATTCTGGTGCTCCTCAAGGGTAGACAAGAAATCCCAAAGCCTTTGGCTCTCTGAAAGATGAGCGTGCCTAATGTCTGTGCCTGAGTCTGTTCTACCCTTCTTAAACGCTGGGCCTGACTCCCACCATCACTGAGAGCAACAAAGAGAGCTGCCTCATGGCACCCTGCTGTGGCCTGTGGCCAAACTTCAACTGAACACCTGTGTACAGCAAGCCTGGCAGAGTGGCCAGGTGAGAGGTGCCTGGCGCCAGACCTCCTTAGAAAGAAACCAAGTCATCACAGGAGGTTCCAGAACCTATCGTACAACCCCGCAGCCTTTGTTTGTCTCATTTCTGTTTTTCCTAGTGCAGGAAACTTTCCTTGCAAGAGCCACAGCACTAACCTTCCAGGGTGGCCCCAAGATGTCCTCACAGGAGTAAACTTGCTGTCAACTGGTGATCTACTAGAGCCTCACAGGACAAGGGCTGGGACTGAACAGGAATAGCAGGCTAATGTTTAATCTGATCACAGACAAAAGACATTGAAGCAGGAAAGGAGACACCAAACTAACAAAGAATAATAAAAACATATGGGGGATCATGGCTAAACATTGCAAGCACAAAGGCCCAAAGAAAAGGCAACCATTGATTCGAACTCCTTGTTTATGAGATGTGTGGGATATGCTACAGAAGAATGATTCCAGATAATGGAAAAGACTAAAGAACCAAAGAAAAATAGAATGCCCTGTGCCCATATAATGATCATCCTACATTTTTCCCCATAAGGAATTCAATCCCAACATCAATAATTAAGAGTCCCTGGTATCCAAGAGGGGCCGGCACATTGTGTATGTCACAACCATGCACATGATGTTATCTGGGTGATGAAATAGACACGGCCCAAAATGTTGCAGCCTAGAGGGACTGAGCATGAAGTGTCAGTGGCCTGCCTGCCTCCAGGCTGAGCCTAGTGGTCAGAAACAATTGCTCAAAGACTGAGTCATTTTACAAGTCTAAAGTGTAACTGGCTGGTCATTGTCACTAAGGAAATGCGGTCTGAGAGACCAGCAAGCATGTAGCTCTCTCTCGACCATTGTGCCCTTAATACCAATACCCAGATGCAAGGCAGTCAGTCTATATTGTCATGCGGCAGTGCAGTTCGAACACTGACCTAAGTCGACACAGACTGCACAAGCCAGGGCCACGGTCCCCAGCATGACTGTCCTCACCTCCAGACCCCAACTGCAAGTTCAGGGGTTCCCAGGCCACTCATGGTTCTGACTAACTGGTTAAAAATCCTGTGGTTCCCACAACACTTCAGGTTCAATAATTCACTAGAATGACTCATAGAACTCAGGAAAGCACACTGCTTGTGATGACAAGTTTATCATAAATGGTACAAACCAGAAATAGCAAAATGAAGACACAGCACAAGGGTGAGGAGGGTCTGGAACATGGAGTTTCTGGATCTCTCCCTGTGGAATCAGGGCGCATCACTCTACTGGCACAGCCACATGTTCACCGAGCAGGAAGCACAACTGAGCTTCACGACCCAGAGTTTTTATTGGGGCCTCATTCCTTAGGCATAATTGATTAAATCATCGGCCTTGTGCAGTCTGACTTCATCTGCAGTCCCACTCTCTTCTGTGGAGGTGGCTGGATTAATATGCAGTCCTAATCCTCTGATCACATGTTTGGTCTTTCTGATGACCAACTCCTATTATAACTAGGTGCGACCTAAGAGAGCCATCACAGATAATAGTGATACACTTATTCTCTGGACATTTTGAGGTTATCTTCCAGATCTGGAGGACAAAGGCCAAATTCTCCAATTTTCCATTATACAACAATTTCATAGTGATCAAGAGTGCAGGATCCAGAGTCCAGTAAACCTGACTTTGACCTCCTGTTGTAACTTTGGGCAACTTACCTAACTTACCTCAGCCTCAGTTTCCACATCTAAAAAGCGGGGGTAATAATATTGTTATTACTATACAGAGATCAGCAGCAACTGGTCAAAATGTAAAGCAAGCTATTATGTCATGAGAATTTTTTTCTAGTAGCTGCATTCAAAAATGGAAACAGGTAAAATTAACAATAACATATTTTACTGAATATGTTAAAGATAATCATTTTATGTAAAATATCATTTTAATATGTAATCAATATTAAAACAACTAAGAAAAAATTTTACATTGTTTTTATGTGAAGTCTTTGAAATCCAGGATGTTTGTACACACATAGCATGTCTCATTTCAAGTGCTCAAGAGCCACAACTGGCACGTGGCCGCCATGAGACAGCAGAGATGGAGATAATAAGAGTGTTACTATCTCCACTAAATGAACTCATGCTGATGTCATGTTCATCCTCCATTGTGGATGTGTCCGTGGATGTGTGTATGCATACACATTTGGGTAACATGATCAATGACTAAAAGGTAAGGTATTGTCAGCCACGCTGCACCAGGAAGTCAGCTCCCACAGGACATCAGATAGCCACTATCTGCTCAGGAGAAGAAGAGCTTCAACTCAGAGTATGGAGAATCCAGAGGATTGTCCACAGCCTGCCCTTTTGTTCCCATACGCTCATGTCGCCCCAGCGTGTTTTAATACTAGCCATGCACAGGACCTGTGATGGGAAAAGACAGGTGGAAAGCAGCATGCAGCCAGGTGGGGCTGTCTCCAGGATCTGAGTGGCTGGGGAGCAGGGAGAAAGAAGCTGGTGCCGCGGCTCAATAGGCTAATCCTCCTCCTTGTGGCACCAGCACACAGGGTTCTAGTCCTGGTGGGGCACCGGATTCTGTCCCGGTTGCCCCCTTCCATGCCAGCTCTCTGCTATGGCCAGGGAGTGCAGTGGAGGATGGCCCAAGTCCTTGGGCCCTGCACCTGCATGGGAGACCAGGAGAAGCACCTGGCTCCTGGCTTCAGATCAGCGTGGTGCGCTGGCGGCTGCGGCCATTGGAGGGTGAACCAACGGCAAAAGAAGACCTTTCTCTCTGTCTCTCTCTCTCACTGTCCACTCTGCCTGTCAAAAAAAAAAATTAAAAAAAAGAAAGAAAAACTGCAGGGAAGAGCTTGGGCTCCTACCCCCTCCTAGGCCAATTCCCAAAACCTATGCAGCCACCAACCAATCACCTTCTCCACTCCCTGGGAAGACCCCTGCGCCATGAACTCATTTGAGTGTTGTTAGGAAAAGACTGAGTTCAAGCTATTTATTAGGCAGCTTTGTAGCATATTATTCTCGGGCCCAATGCATTTTTAAAGTATTTTTTAAAAAGATGTAATATCAACATGAAATCTGCATGCCTTTTTAAAATTTTCAGTCATCTACTTTCATTTTATTTGAAAGGCAGAGAGAAACAGAGAAGGGGGTGGGGGAGACAGAGAGAGAGTGACAGAAAGAGACAAGATCTTCTATCCTCTGGTTCACTCTCCGAATGCTTGCGACAGCCAGGCTGAGCCATCCAGGCCAAAGCCTGGAGCCAGGAGCTTCATCCGGGTCTCCCACGGAAGTAGCAGGGGTCCAAGCACTTGAGCCATCATCTGCTGCCTCCCTGGGTGTGCACTGGAAGGACAGTGGCTCAGAAGCAGAGGAGCTGGGACTACAAGCAGCCGGCACCAGAACCAGACACTCCGGGCACCCTAAGCAGCAATCTAAGTGCTGTGCCAAGTGCCCACCCCAGATCTGTGGCTTCCGACGGCAGCATCTTACTCTCAGCTTCTCCCAATTTTTGTAAGTGAGAGCTGCAGGGCAACATCCCTCTCACATACATCCACTTCCTTAGATTCTCACTGGGATGGGGAAGGCCATCCTAGCTACTCTCACAGTAGGAGTGAAGAGATTCACCTAATAAGGGCAGACAATGCATTTGTATAGAATGTGTGAAATTAATTATAATAAATCCAATCCATTCACGTACTATCAAGGAAGACAAGCTAATTGTCAGAGAATTATCTCCTATTAAAAGGGCACTTTACCTCAATTTGCTAAAAAGAACAAATGGGAATTGTCTTTCCATGCTGATGTATTCTTGCTGCCTGTGTTTGCTCGAGCACTCAGCAGACTTTGGGACCGCACTACAACCCCAGGAGTTAAATAAAGAGAACAAGGGTGATGTTGACATGTGCACAGGTCACTGCGCATCACACAAAGCCTGACTTACTGTTTTTATTGTCTGTGCAAAGTGTTTTATCAACAGCTGAAGACTGGGAGTGACGCTATTTATGAAGCTTGACTTCCACACTGGCTTCTGGTTTGCAGCAGCACAGAGCTGGCCTCCCAACCTCCTCACTCTGCCCTCCAAAGGGGAGTCCAAGGTCTGCAGCACGAGCCTTAGAGAATGTGCTGTGTATGTGTGCACATACATTTGTGTGAAGGTGCATATGTGTGTGCTCAAGGTCAAAGACTTCCCTAAACACTAGCAATTTTTTTATTTATTTATTTTAAAGCAGAAATAGAGAAAGGGAGCCCATCCTCTAATGCCCACAATGAACCAGAACTCAATCCAGATTGGGAGTGTCTTAATCTGCATTTAAACCACTAGGCCAAACACTGACCCAGAAAAACTAACAGCTTTGATAGGTAGATAGTTCTTGTATTACAGAGACAAAAGCAGGAATGAAAAAGTGAAGAAAATAAACCTGAACTGGCTGGCAGCTGGCACCCATTCCTCTAAAAGAGTGGGATGGGAAGAGGTTAGAAATGAGGGATTCCCTCAACAGGTTTCTCTTATCAAATCAAAAAACAGAAAACAATCTCTATTCCATTAAATAGACAAATTAGGCAAGTACAATGTGGTAATAAAACAAGTACAGGGTTAATGAAGAAAAGCCTAGGATGACAATACAGGAAGCAAAAGTACATGCAGTATAAAGTGAAAATGAGTTTCAGTTTCTATATGAGAAACTCTGCAAAACCTGCACTTATATGGGTAAAGAATGAAGAGAATATGTAAAAATGAAACCAGGCCAGTGAGGGTGGGATGAGCATATTATTTCTTTCTTTCTAAAATCTCCTTAATATTCCAACAATGTGTATGCATGAAGAGTTTTTGCTAAGACTTAATTTTACACGATCTTCTTACCTGGAACCAGCATGCAGTGTTCCAGTATGGCACTGATTCAGAAAGGCAAACAGAATACCAATGTTGTTATCTATCTGCCCCACAAGAAACACTGGGTTTTTCCAAGATCTACCAAGCCCAAAAAGTCTTCTCTTATACTGACCTAGTGAAGATGTCAAATAATTTTACTGACCTATGTCCCTCATATATCCCCTGAACATAAGTAGATGAGGGATTATTATTTTTGTAAATATTCAACATTATAATTATGAAAAAATTCAAGTAAATGTTAAATATTATATATTATTGTCTGAAGCACTTGCACATACATTATCTAATTTAATTTGCAAGGGACTCCATAAAAAATAGTGATGTGACCCTTCTAATTTTATAGGTACAAATAAGCTAATTTGCCCAAGTTCTTTATTATAGTAAGAGCTAATGTCAAATTCAAATGCAGCAGTCTGACTCCAGAATTATACTTCCTCAGCAAGAAAAGATATAAATTCCTACTAGGAAGGCTGAATACAAATGGGAGAGCACCATCGGCTCATTCCATGAGAAGTCACTTAATAAGCTCATCAGAAAAAGAAAGGAATCATGGAATGAACTGGCTGAAACATTTGGACCTACAAGATTTGCTAACAATACCAACTCAGATACAAATCAAAGGAGGATAGGCCTGCTGGAATTAAAACAAAACAAAGAATCTGAACTGAGAGTTAAGAAACCTGAATTATATGCCAGTCTGCTACTGAATACATATATCCTCTTGGGTAAGTAGTCAGTTTCCGTTATCTGTAAAATGGAACAATTTGACCAAATGCTCAATTGTCTCTTCAGGTTGTATGATAGTCCACTCCGTGAAAAATTTCCTTTTTTAAAACAAATTCAGTTAATACAGAGTGGGTGTTTGTTATGCAAGAAACTCTTATCAGTATGGTCTCTCAACATCTCCAATGTCATCCTGGGGTGGCTGCAATCCAGAAAATTCACTTTGTCATGTGAATATCAGAATTTATGAGCACCAAAATTAATACTCTTAAATTTAAAATTTAATACTCTTGAATTTAATACTCTTAAATTTAAATTTAATTTTGAAAGTTCCTGGCATTAAAGATACACCATCCAGGGGCCGACACTGTGGTGTAGCAGGTAAAGCCCACTTAAAATCAGCTACTTTTATTTTCCAGACTAAAGAATTCTCCTATTTTTTTAAAGATTTTATTTATTTATTTGACAAGTAGAATTACAGACAGTGAGAGAGAGAGAGAGAGACAGAAAGGTCTTCCTTCCGTTGGTTCACTCCCCAAATGGCCAAACGGCCAGAGCTACGCCAATCCGAAGCCAGGAGCCAAGTGCTTCTTCCTGGTCTTCCAATGTGGGTACAGGGGCCCGAGGACTTGGGCCATCTTCTACTGCTTTCCCAGGCCACAGCAGAGAGCTGGACTGGAAGAGGAGCAACTGGGACTAGAACCGGTACCCATATGGGATGCCAGAGCCGCAGGCGGAGGATTAACCAAGTGTGCCACAGCACCAGCCCCTCTCCTATTTTTTGACTGTCTTCTCTAGTCACTAATTCTACCACCTTGCTCATGCACACACTGCTCCCCCGACCCTACCACTGGAGGACCTGGGGCGTCTGGGGTGATGTGGTCTAACTTTCCAGTTGGCATCTGAGAGGACAGTCACACCTTTTCACTGTGAGAAGCTGGGAGCATGGACAGGAGACAAAATCCACCTGAACAAATACTGCTTTCAAAGCAGCGTTCCCAAGGGGCCAGTCCTTCACCTGTCAGAGGTGTTCATTCTGTTGTTTTCCAGAGTCTGCCCTGCCACACCCCCAGACTGCCTGAGCTGTATTTGTAGGCTTAGGCTGTAAAGGGAAAAACAGAGATAAGAAGGGCAAAGAAGGCAGAGAGGCAAAACAACAAATAGTCAGTGCTCTGATAGGATCTCTGCTCACTTATCCCAGAGAATTCACTTTCCCAAAGGGTAATGAAAATCTACTAGAGATTCTTTCTTCATATGCTTGAGGGGGAAAAAACAATGACAGTTCACATATCAGTCACACTAACGGGAGATATAAGGACGACAAAGCATAAGGGCTGGAATACTATTGGGCATTGGGGTCTTCAGGATGAAGTCACATGTATTTTCCCTACTCACTCTAACTTTGCATCTATCCCTCTGCCCACTCACCTACTTCCCACTCTAGAAGGTAAAGGAATATACGAATATGTGAAGAAAGATACATCATCCTCATCCACAGAATACCAGCACAATGATTTTGAAAGTTCCTGGCATTAAAGATACACCATCCAGGGGCCGATACTGTGTTGTAGCGGGTAAAGCCGCCGCCTGCAGTGTTGGCATCCCATCTGGGCACAAGTTTGAGTTCTGGTTGCTGTACTTATGACCCAGCTCTCTGCAATGGCCTGGGAAAGTGGTAGAAGATGGCCCAAGTCCTTGGGCCCCTGCACCTATGTGGGAGACCCAGAAGAAGCTCCTGCCTCTTGGCTTTGGATCAGCACAGCTCCAGCCATTGCGGCCCATTGGGGAGTGAACCAGCAGATGGAAGAGCTCTCTCTCTCTCTCTCTTTCTCTGACTCTCCTTTTCTCCCTGACTTTCAAATAAAATAAATAAATCTTTAAAAAAAAAAAGATATACTATCCAGAAGCATAGCCATGTCTACCCAGGCTCTACCATGTACCAACTGAGCCATGTTAGATAAGTGTTAGATCTCTGTGAGTCACAGATATTCATATGGAAAGTCAGTTGATAGCATGAGACACTGAATCTCTTCACAAGTGGTAGAGATGATTATGGCAGTTTGCAAATATTTCTTCAATCAATTTGTTACTCCTTAAAAAAATTCTGCCATGACCAAAATATAGGTTTTCCAAAGGCTTGGATACAATTTAGGGCTAGGTCACTGGAAGCCAGTTCTCTCCTCTAAGGACAAAGAATAGGCCCCTCTTGTTACCCTTGGAATGTTCGCTTGAGGATCTATAAGATAATGGGGGAAGAAAGACGGTATTAAAACTAAAGCACAACCAAGACAACCATAAGGACAGCTCTACAGCTTACAGACGCATGGCCAGCGTGAAAAGAGCCTGGCACTGATGTGTTAAGAACTTGATTCATTCTTGTTCTCCCACTCACTAGTGGACAACAAGAGAAAACATTTAATCTGTGCTTCATATTCCTTATACTTAAAACTGAGAATATAAACCCAGTCACTGAGCTGTTCTTAGAACTAAAGACACATATAGGATAGCCAAATGCTCACAGAAAGCATTCAATCGCAGGGTTTTTTTTTCCCTCAAAACTAACTAGAAAATAAGCTTCTAATTTCAGGGATGATGGGTTGGTCAGATTCAGAGTAGTTGCATATGGCTAAATAATATTCTGCAGGAAGACTAAAATATCACTTCATAAGAACAAAATTTATCTTTTAAAAAACTAGTAACTTAAAACTTATACTTTTTTTTTTTTTTGACAGGTAGAGTTATAGACAGTGAGAGAGAGAGAGACAGAGAGAAAGGTCTTCCTTCTGTTGGTTCACTCCCCAAATGGCCGCTACAGCCGGTGCTGCATGGATCTGAAGCCAGGAGCCAGGTACTTCCCCCTGGTCTCCCATGGAGGTGCAGGGCCCAAGCACTTGGGCCATCCCGCACTGCACTCTTGGGCCACAGCAGAGAGCTGGACTGGAAGAGGGGCAACCGGGACTAGAACCAGCGCCCAAATGGGATGCTGGCGCGGCAGGTAGAGGATTAACCAAGTGAGCCATGGCACCGGTCCCAAAACTTATACTTGTTTTCATTTTATTTGAAAGACAGAGAGTCAGAGATGGAGATAGAGATAAAGATCTCTCATCCACTAGTTCACTCCCCAAATACCCTCAACAGCCAGGACTGTGCCAAGCCAAAGTCAGGAACCAGGAACTCCATCCAGGTCTCCCACCTGGGTGGCAGGGACCCAAGTACTTGAGCCATCATCTCTTGCCTCCCCAGGTTGTGCATTAGCAGGAAGCTGCATCAGAAGTGGAGCTGGGACTCCCAGCAGACACTACAATGTGCTAAGTGGCCATCCCAAGTGGTGTTCTAACCACTGACCAAATGTCCACAAAGAAAATGTACTACCTTGGCCGGCACTGTGGCTCACTTGGCTAATTCTCCGCCTGCGGCGCCAGCACCCCGTGTTCTAGTCCCAGTTGGGGTGCCAGGTATTAGTCCCGGTTGCTCCTCTTCCAATCCAGCTCTCTGCTGTGGTCCAGGAGGGCAGTGGAGGATGGCCCAAGTGCTTGGGTCCCTGTACCCGCCAGGGAGACCAGGAAGAAGCACCCGGCTCCTGGCTTTGGATGGGTGCAGTGCCAGCCATAGCGGCCATTAGGGGAATGAACCAATGGAAGGAAGACCTTTCTCTCTGTCTCTCTCTCACTGTCTATAACTCTACCTGTCTAATAAAAAAAAATAAAAGAAAGAAAGAAAGAAAGAAAGAAAGAAAGAAAGAAAGAAAGAAAGAAAGAAAGAAAGAAAATGTACTACCTTAATAAGTAGAAATCTACGAAATTAAGAAAGTGTCCCCTACCCCCCTACCCCCATGGGAATACCTCTTAGAAGTTTGTATCTAGTTGTATTAAGCAGAGATTCTGTGATGACTAACGACAATAATACAGCCTTGAACCCTAGAGCCCAGAGCATGAGGAACCGGTAGCCGTGTTATTGCCATCCTGGCAGTACCCACTGCCCTGGGGCTCTTCTTTCTCTATTCCCTCTGCCCTTCTTCTCTCACTTCCCAATCTGTGTATTCTTCTCCTTTGCCAGGAGCAACAGCTGGTAATATTTAGCCCAGTGGTAGTAGATTGCAGGGCTATGATTCAAAGACTGTGAGATAATTTCTTCTGTAGAATAAATGTAACATATTAAAGACCCAGAAACGATGCTCTGACGTACAGTAGTGACTGCCTCCTTATCTCAGACATGAGATTAGTTAGCCAAGCTCCTATTATAACATGATAGACTTAAGCTCCTTAAAGGGAGGACCGGCCTGATGCTACTCTGGAATCAGGCAATTTCATCTTTTATTTGATATTAGAATGGGCAAAAATGCCCAGTGGGCCCCTATGTGGAGTACTAAGACAAGAAAGTGAAAGCTTTGTGGAAGCCCTCAGAAAGAATTGGGCTTTGTTTTGTCTTCCAGAAATTATAACCTGGGGGTGGAGAACATGAGTAGGCCTTCACCACGAATAAAACAGTAAGGAAAAGACAAATAGTGTGACGACTGCACAGACCCTTCCCTTCCTGTAAGTGACCTTCCACATTGCCAGAACCAGAGCACGGAGTGACAGCCTTTATCTTGTATGAAAGTGTCAGCCCAGCACAGCTCATTTCCTTCTCCAAAACCATAGGTTCAATGTTCCTTTTCCCTTAAGTTACACTAATATGGGTCTTGCAAAGGGCAGGGAACATACACGTGACACGGTACTTCACAAAGTGTGTGCCTGCAAGGGGTCTTCAGAAGGGTCAGGGGAAATCATATGATGAAAAACTAGGCATAACTTCCACAAAATGTTTGCAGCAAACACACTTCTCTTAATTCCATTGTCCAGTGACTGTAATCCTCCTAGATTCTCCAACTTTTAAGTAATCATAGTACTAACAAATGATACAGAAATCACCTGGAAAGCAATGATGTCTAGATTTGGCTCTTCAGTATGGGTGAAAACATCTAAGGAGTCTAAAACTTAATAATTAGAAGACTACAACAATGCGAATATTATATATAGTTTTAAATAGTTTGCAAAGAAATGCAAGCTATGATTCATATTCACTGTTTTCCCTTCATCTAGTTTTTGAGTGAGTAGGAATCTACTCTATGAACGTAGAATAGATGGTACATAAAAACATAACCAATGAAAATTTGCTGAAGACAGGTTCAGATGGTTTAGGGGTATAACACAGGTTTTGTTTTTATCCTAGCTCTTTTCCTTAGAGAGGTATTTAATTGTACTTACAAACTTTTTTTTTAAGCAGGCCAAAACCTGAAATATTGTTTACAACACTTCTTTGCTTACAGAGTCCTCTCTTCATTGATGGCATTCAGGGAAAATAAACACAGTCCTGGCTCCTACCAGCAACATATCCAAAATTACTAGGGTCCAAATTACAAAGTTCCACTCTGTTGAACAGAGGCCTGTCAGCCCTGAGCCGTGAGGCAGCAAGAACACATATATTTCTTTTTCCATTAAAAACCAGCAAATCATTTCTTTTTGAACCAACACACTGGAAAGAAATTCTGTTGGCACACACTGCACTTAGAAAAGACGAGGCTCTTTCTTGAAAGAGAAGAAAGGAGAAAAAATGTACAAATATGTACATCCCAAGAGAACAACATTATTGAAGACGAACAGCTCACTAACTAAGACTGTGAGGCAGAAAAGGATGGAGAACACACACACACACTCACAGCACACTTTCTAGGCAGGGAAGAGTTGGAAGTTGGGTCTCATCCATTTGTGCCGTCACTCCAGCATCTGGACTGTCAGCACTATGATGGCAGATTCCCTGGCCCACAGGCTGATGCCTAGCACACAGAAATCACTCAGTAGTATCTATGGAACAAATGGATGAATTTCCTCTACCCACAAGTTGGACAATCATAAAGACCACCTACCTAAAAGTCCCTAGATGACTGAGACATTTGGGGACATTTTGATAGGTATTTTTCAGCTGTTCCTAAATAATTAAATTCCTTAAAAGGTAGGATTAAACTAATGTTAATATTTGGTCCAAATCTCTAGGCTCTAGGTAAAAAACTAGCATGTCAGCTGCTGGATCAAAAGTCTTTTTTTTTTTTAATAAGTTCATTCATTTACTTGTGAGGCAGAGTTACAGAGAGAAAGGTCTTCCTTCTGCTGGCTCACTCTTCAGATGGCCGCAACGGCAAGAGCTGGGCTGATCCAAAGCCAGGAGCCAGAAGCTTTTATCGGGTCTCCTACATAGGTGCAGGAGCCCAAGCACTTGGGCCATCTTCCACTGCTTTCCCAGGCCACTTGCAGGAAGCTGGATTGGAAGTGGAGCAGATGGGACTTGGGATACTGGCACCAAAAGCAAAGGATCAAACTGCTACCCACAGTGCTGGCCCCTTGGATCAAAAAATCTTAAACTTGAGTCCTTTCAGTTCTAGACTTGAATTGTAAAATTAAAGAAAAAAAGGTAGAGTACTCAAAATTATTTAGACATATACATCAGATTATATTATATATCAGATACTGCAATTAGCTAACAATTCGCATACATGAGGGAAGGCATTGTGGTACAGAGGGCTAAGCTGATGCCTCGGATGCCATATGAGTGCTTATTCAAGTTCCAGTTTCTCCACTTCCAGTCTAGTGCCACGCTAATGCACCTGGGAAATCAACAGGAGATGGCCTGTATAATTTGTCCCCTGCCCCACCTGGAGGATCCCCATGGAGTTCCTGCCTCCTGGCTTTGGCCTGGCCCAGCCCCAGCTGTTATGGCCATTTGGGAAATGAACCAAAGGATTGGAGCTCTCTGTCTCTGTGTGTATCTCACTTTAACTCAACCTTTCCAATAAATAAATCTTTTTTAAACACACACACACACACACACACACACATCAATCTATTGAGCTGGCAAGACCAACTTTCACATTAAGGATCAAGGCTCTAAAATTAATCATGCATGTGACCTTGGACAAGCAATAAACCTCTCTAGGCCTCATTTCCATAACTGCATAATGAGAAGACAGGACTAGATCAGTGGTTCTTAAATTTGGATGCACATTAGAATCACCTGGAGAGCGTTTAAACATCTTGACATGCAGCCTGCACCCCAGACCAATTTAATCAGAATCTCTGGAGGTGCAACTGAGCATCATAGATGTTAAATCTCCCCCAGGTGATACCAATGCACAGCTGAAAGTGAAAACTACTAGATTAGCGGACTCCAAAAGTTTGCTGTTGTTCTAAACACTGAGATTCTTTGACTCAAGAAAAAGGCGAGATGAGTTCGCCTGGGATGAGAATTTCTGTCCTTAGCATGTATCTTTTTCTCCCAACTTGGTTGTGATTGCCTGGGCAACGCAACAGAACCCATTTGTATGCTGAGGCTGCTCTCAGAGGCTGCAATGCCAAGGCACGGAGACTCTGGCTGCTGAAAGCACAGTGAACGCAAGGAGGATCTGCTCCGGCCAAAGGCACCTGCCCTGGACATACAGGAACCGAAAGGCTGTGGCAGTTTCTGTGCCCGTGACTTTGTTATACCCCAGATGCTTTTGCCTAAAGGTACAAGTAGAACATTGCCCATTCTCCCTCTCCTCTCTCCTGTACATATATATTTTGAAAACAGAATTAGACAAACTGCTTTACTTAGCTTTCTTTCCCAATCTGTTTCTCTAATAGAAGATAATCATCTACCACTGCAAGGAGAGGAGCTTCTCGCAGTTGTCCTTGACAGGCCGGAAGATGAACTCAACGAGTTCTGAACTGCTGAGGACAGGAGGGTTCATTGTTAACACCCGTCGGTGCTTAGAACAACCTGCCGTTTCCCTCCCTCTCCTGGAAGGCTCGTTAAAGGCACGCGTCGTGGAGGGGAGCCAGGGTCATGACTTGACCCAGAGCTTTCTATGTGCCAGGCACTTTACTTACATCATCTCCTCTCATTCTGTCACGTTGGCATTGTCCCTAGGTCACAATGGTGAACACCTGGGCCTTGGAGAGGTCATCTGGGTTGCCGAAGGACACACACGCACACAGCTGCTCGGTGGAAAAGCCTAGATCTGAACCCAAGTGTAAGTAAGCAAAACTCCCCTCTGCTTAGCACGTAGTGAATAAGGAGTCAGAGCAAGAACCTGAATGGGGAAGGAGCTCACGTCCCTCCTCTCTTCACATCCATTTTAATTAAGAAGCAGGAGAGGAGACATCCGAGCTCCGAGGGAGTGCAGGCAACTGTGCAGCAGTTGAGGGAAAGGGCTCAGGATCTGCTGAAAGAAACTGGCAGGCCACTCAACTCCCTTCGTCCTGTTCCTTCACACCCTGTCTCATCACCACCAAAGCTTCTGGAACCCAGTCCCCTCCTTCCACCCTTTTATAGTCACACTACAATCCTCATTCCAAAAATAAATCGGCCTAGTGAGAGGCCAGCAAAAACAGAGCCTAAAAGTTTTATACTTTCATCATTTAGTTGGGGCCATGCTACTGGGACAGATTCATCATCACCTTTTAACAAATGCCCCTACAAATAAATAATTCTAGAATATGCCCAAATTACTCTGGCCTCTTGACCCAACATGTTTTTGCAATTACTTGGCGCTCCCAACTGTATGCTACTTAAATTAGGTAACAGTCACCAAGTTATTTTTAGGCCATAGCAACACACACACACAGAGACACGCATGCATACTCCACTATACCTAGCTTGTTATTTGCACTCCTTTGGAAGAGCAGCCAAAATTAGCTTTTTACAGGCACTATCATTTCTGTTTAATCAACAGTAATAATAACAGTGAGCTACATTTATGGAGTGTTTACTGCTGAAGACAAACTGTACTAAACACACTACACACATTAGTGCATTTGGTTCCTAAACTAACACTATGAGATGGCTGCTGATACATCCTCTTTTTGTAAATGAGGAAACTAAGGAACTAAGGGATAAAGCAACTTGCCCAAGGGCTACAGCTGGGAAGGGGGAACCGAGAGCTCAGGCCCATGAGATCCCAAGTCCTGCCTTCACTTCTCCCACTTCTATAAGGCTAGCATTTGGCATCAACCTTGGATGTTAATCAAACACTCAGAATAGCAATGGTAAGTAAGTGAATGTGGATATGTCTGTATTTCACATATCTCCAAACCCCTCTTGATATCCCTGAGAGACAGTGAAGCAAGAACAGAAAGAATATGTTCCCAAGGTTTCTAAACACAGCCATCCACTTTGTCACTGAACTCCATACTGCTTACGAGTGTCTATTTCAGAATCCTATTTGACTTAGGGAAAATGTGTCATCAATGTTTTCCATTGTTCAGGAGTTATGCCTTATGTTTTACAGTATAAAAAGCTAACTCCAGGGGCTGGTATTACAGTGCAGTAGGTTAATCTACCACCTGCAATGCTGGCAATCCCATACAAGTGCCATTTATTTTTAAAAGATTTATTTATTTATTTTAAAGGCATAGTTTACTGAGAGGCAGAGGCAGAGAGAGAGAGAGAGAGAGAGGTCTTCCATCCATTGGTTTACTCCCCAAATGGCTGCAATAACTGGAGTTGAGCTGATCCAAAGCCAGGAGCCTGGAGCTTATTCCAGGTCTCCCACGTAGGTCTAGGGGCCCAAGGACTTGGGCCATCTTCTACTGCTTTTCCAGGCCACAGCAGAGAGCTGGATCAGAAGTGGAGCAGCATGGACTCTAATGGGCACCGCACAGGATGCCAGCACAGCAGGCAGTGGCTTTACCTACTATGCACAGCACCGGCCCCATAGCTGCCATTTTGAGTCCCAGCTGTGCCACTTCGAATCCAGCTCCCTTAGGACACCCAGAAGGAGTTCCAGGCTTCTGGCTCTGGCAGCCATTTGAGGAGTGAACCACTGGATGAAGATTCTCTGTTTCTCCCTCTCTCTCCTCTCTGTAACACTACCTTTCAAATGAATAAAATTAAATCCTTAAGGAGAAAGCCAAGGTAACTCCCTCTAGGTTTGAATCTTCCCTATGCATCAGCCTCTGAAACTACCGTTCTCACCTTCCTTTGTCCCTCCCAGATGCCTTTGGTGCAGAGCAGGCCAGCCAGCCAGTGGTCACTCAGCCGCCAGTCAGTCAGGCATTGTTCTTAAAAGCACCAAGCAAGTGCAGGCCTGGGCTCTGCCATCCCACTGTGCAAGGAGAAGATACGGACCCCAGAGAAGCTCTGGAGAGGCATGAAGGACCCTTCATCCCTCCCACTCTGAGTGAGGGAAGCGCCTTCACAGGCCTGTCAGCCAGTCAGTCACAGCGGGATTCTAAGTTTGGCAAAGACTCAAAAAGCTGTACATGATACTTAAGTATTTAAGAGTGAAAATGTCATTTATACCATACCACAAAATATTCTCCATTTTGTTAAATTCAAAATATTAACTAAGTACATGAAAATACTGCCTTTATTTCAACAAAAAAGAAGAAAAAGCAAACAGGGAAAATAACGATAATTATTTAACCTGGCTGAGAGGTATACATGGTATTATTTGCTTTTCTTTATTTTGAAAATTTTTATAATAAAATGTTTCAAGGCACATAATATCTGTAGGGAGGAGGTGGTGGTAGGCAGCCCCTCCTGACACAGGTAAGTGACAAAATATTTCATTGACCCCAACCCTGCTGGAAAGAAAGGAGTCTTACAAACATGGCAAAAGCAGCAACTTTCATTAAAGAAGGTTGAGAACTGCCGAGCCGCCTTACTCATTTTGGCTAGAGACCAGGTTTTAGTTGATTAAAAATAAACTGGGTAAAATAGATTGTAATTCTTTCAAAGACTTTGCAAATCCCTAAATATTTGTTCACTGGGATCATTCTCAGCAGACTGAACAGAGGCACGAGTCTGATGGCCATTTACTCTTCAGAGAAGGAGGATAAAACACGCCTTCCGACCTAGGTCGCTGCAGGGAGGGGAATGTAAAGTAGAACAGTGACTTAATCCCAGGGGCTTCCGCGCCTCCGATCAGTTTCTTCCCGCCTGACACAGCATTACTAAAATGGCAACCCAGCAGCCACACAACTTGACAGGCGGCACCAAAAATGGAGAGCGTGGCAAGGAAACAGGAGCATAAACCCGGACAGGGAGGGTAGCAACCAGTGTTTACAAACACAAGCCAGAGGCTCGGCCATAAAGTACCCGCGACTGCACTGAAATCTCTGAAAATACATTTCCAGGCCTTAGGAGTTTCTATTTTATATGCTATCTAACCCCGCCAGCAACTCTTTCCTGCAAAATTCACTCATTCCAAAATGGTACCACGACAACTCCTGCTGAAATACAATCTCAGACTCTCAAGGGAGGGAAAGACCAAAATAGCCCTCAAGGGAGAGCCAGACCAGCATGGTCTGCTTGAAGCACTCAAGAAGTCACTGGGAGAAGTCGCTGACCAGGCCTTTCCAGAGATGCCCACCCCATCCTTCACCTCCATGGCACTGCACTAGCGAGGTCTCCTCAACCCCAAGGGAAGCTTACAGAGGGACATTCCAATATGGATCCATACCTTTCCCATCTTGGTTCCAATTTTAGGCCATTCTTCCAAAAGATACTAACACAACAACGCTAGTAAATAATGCAGATTGCACTCCGAATTCTCAGACATGAGAAGAAAAAGTCCCCAAACTACAAATAATCCAACCTCTACCACCAGTGCGTCTTCCAAGCCCAACCTCCTCAGCGGTGCCTCACCAACTCCGAAAATGAAGAGCGCCTGCTGCGGCCGCCCAGGGCGCCCAGTGGTGAGGTCAGCAGCATGTCCGGCCCCGCCCCACTGAGGCAATCTTACTCTCTGACACAGAGGAGCAAGGCCCAGCTGCCCGCGATCCCAGCTGCATCCACCAGAGGTGAGAGGACCCCACTTTCATCGGTAGCATCCAGGAGACCCCTTTCTCAGTGACCCACAGGCCACCTCTAGACTCAACACCCACTGCCAAACAGACAGAAGGATCTGCCACCCCTCCCGAGCACCCACATGCTCAAGTCCATGTGCTGTCTGATACCTCTCCCCAGATTACGCAGACATAAACCTTCTGATTTTTATCAAGAACAAAATATTCTACAGTACGTGAGCAAAGAGAACACCAACAAGATGATTTGCAACCCTTTTCTTTGTTCCCCAAGACAAACTATTAAATATGGAAAACTTGTCCGTGGTACTTTCTCACCTGAAAAAGACAAGCCAAGATTATGATGAGAGAAGAATAGCAGGAAGAACCTACAGGGAATTACTACAAGTCAACCCAACAAGAATACAGAAGAAAATATTGAGCTACGTGGAGGAAATCTGAACAGATTTGTGACTCCAAGAAAACCCATCACCACCAGAAATTATCCAGAGCTCCCAAAAGTCTCTGCAAAGAATTCTATTATATTCTCCTTGCATCAGAGCCTTCTGGTCAGGCAAGCTTGAGGAGGGGAGAGAAGAATAGAAGTGGAGAGAGTATATCAGAGAAATTCAGAGCCATATTTCCCAGAACACTGATTACCACAAGGCAGAATGTTCACTGGAAAGACAAGGAGAATGGCAGAGCTGTCACAAGAAGACTAAACCATTAACTTGCTCAAGATAAATAGCCTGTTGCAACATATATATGCAGTGCCTAATACATGTTCAGAGACTGGCTGAGGATGCCACCGAGAAGCTATGTACATTGTCTCAACATACAGGAGGAGACAAGAAAGAAGATGGCTCTCTCTCATTCCCACAACCAAGTAGAAGATGCCAATGAGGAGTGATGTACAGTGCCCCAAAGGACACAGTCTGAAGCTAAACAGGCCCAACTGGGATGGGCACAAGAGTTGCCTAACGTGCTGGCAAAGCCGAATGGAAGGGGTTCATAGATGTGAGGTGTAGGTAATTAGTTCCTCCTTCCAGGGTTCAGTTGTACTAACCTCAGAGTTAGTCTGATACATACTGGGGAGAGTGGCCCATCACTCTCTATTGGGAGGAACCATGATGCCAGCTGTCTCCAGGTGAGGCCAGAAAGAACAATGGGTTAGGGAATGTCTAATAGTAAGGTCCCCATTGCCTTGGATATATCTAGAGAAATTACACTTTCCATGGGACCTAGTAACAAGATCACTGCCCTTCTTGAAGGTCACTTGATAAACTGTATAAAAGTCAAGCTGGTGAAAAAAAATGAGAAAGAGGAGGAATTTCCCATGAAAAGAACTGGTACCTGTAGGCTTACTTGTAATGCACCATAGTTGCTGCTTCCTCTTTTCCAGCGGCACAGAGGTTAAGTCTGAGAGACAATAACTTTCCAACTAGTTAGTGATTCGAACAGTGAGCCACCAGAGCAAGCATGACTTGAGACACCGTCTGGTGATATAAAGCCCCCTTTTAGAAAGATGAGAAAACATTCTCGGAGAGGTGAAATGACTTGCAAAATGCAAATCAGAAGCCAAGTAAAGGCTAGTACCCAGACCTTTAGCTTCTAGTTCAATGCTGCTGAGTCTATCTCACCATAGAAAAAATAATAAAGAAAGGGCATGGAGGGCAAGGCAAGAAGAAGGTTTCTTTTGGCTGTTGGCATCCAGGGAAAGGAGAATGGGGTCACCTCTAAGAGAAAACCCAAGAGAGCTCAGCTAATCAGGACTGTGCTGAGGAAGGAAGCAGGGGCAGTCATTACCTTTCAACACCAGAGGTTCTTTGCCTTCTCTCTTCAGGGACTCGAGGACTATGTGAAGTGGCTGGGAGGGCATCACTCGGCTCGGCTCATTGGTATTCTCATCATAAACTATAATTTCTTTGGAAAAGATCCTCTTGAAGGAGTCCTTGCCTTCCCTACAGGAGATCAAATCTAGGACCGTGATCTTGCCCTGCTGCAGTCTCCGCCGGCTGATCTTATCGGCACAGTTAATGTGGACAGCTCCTTGGATGTGGCTCTTGTTGTACTCCATGAAGGGCCTGCAGTCAATGATGACGGGGCCCTGGCTGGGCAGGTGACTCTTGCTGCATTTGGTCATCTTCTTCGCCAAGTCATTAGGGTAGATAATTTTGATGCTGGCTAGCTGCTTGGGGGTCCCTGACACAGGGCTGCCCACCCCACCCGATGGACTTAAAGAGCCTGTGTTCTCATTGTTGTTGACCATCTGGTTAGTAGGGCAGGTGGTAGAGGTTCCGATGGCGGTGGTGGCAGTGCCCGAGGCGATGGCTTGGGTTTGGGCCTGACTGTCCTTGTCGTAGGTTGCCACAGTGCAGCAGCTGGCACTGCTGCATCCACAATTCAGGGAGCGGGCAGAGCCGCTGGATGAGGGCATATACGTCAGATTCGCAGCCTTGAGGGACACAACGGTGGTGGCAATGACAGGAGTGTGGCAGTTACTGCCCGGAGTGGCAGAGCCAAGGTAGCTAGAGTCTAAACAAAGGTTGAGATCCTGAGGTCGGACGGGCCTAGACAGTGCCACTACTACCCTGTCGTCTAAAGGAGACGGAGGCATGAGGAGGCTGAAAACTGGCAATTCAAGAAGAACTCAAGATAGTCTGTAAAGAAGGGGGAGGGGAAAGAAAGAATAAAAACACGTGATACAAAAGGCAGTCTCATCCAATCCCTAGGAAAGGCCTTTGCATCCCTCGGAGCAGAGTAGTCCCAAGTGCCCTTTATCTTGCCGCTATCAAAGCTTGGATGTATTCATAGGAGGATGCAAATCTGAGGGCCCCCATCAGTTTTGCTGTGAAGTCTAGGGTTCGATTCAGACTTAATGTTGTAAATGTTAATGAGCAACCTGTCATGGACTGACATCAAAGTTCAGTCTCGGAGAAGGTACAAGCACCAAGAATTAGGAAAGCTGAAGACAGAAAGGAAGGTTCCTAAGAGGCATCTATTTTGAGCCTCACGCCCTGAGCAGAGGATTCTGCAACTGAGAAAGCCCTGATTGCCCACCTTCGAACGCTTCCCACTTCATCCCTTCACTCCCTGCAAAGCCAGAGGGATGACCAAGAGCACTGCCAAGGCTCATGGAAATATACAGCAGCTAAATACACATTAGGGCGGATGTCAACTTTCTGCACCTGAGAGGGAAAGGATCCCCCTAAGTGAACCTCTTTTGCCAGGAGCGAGTCTTGCTTTCCATTCTGTTGGGTCCTTTGAAACGCACAACATAGTCATATTAAAACCTCACAGGCTTTCTGGTAGCCTTATTAATTAATCTGCATCCCCCCCCCCTTTGCACTAAACACTGGTGTCCTAAAACAAAATCTGAAGCCAAGGAGTTATCTATGGAAACCCCCCCCCCCATTCCTGCACTCCTGCCCTCTTCATCTCCCCTGCTATGCATCCTGGAGCTTTTCTCAGTGGGTAGCAGCTGCTTTGTATAGGATTTTAATCCCATACAGATATCTGCCCCTTGGAGAGTAGGGATGGGATAAAGACTTCCCTTTTAGCCTGTCCCTGTTGAAGGGAGGCAGGGAAGTGGGGACCAGGAGTCTACCCCTGATGTCTTCAGAGACCACCTGAACAGGAATGGTCCCTTCCTACCTGTGGGCTCAGGGACACCCTACAACTCGACCCGCTGACTCCTCTATCAGACATGCACACAGCAAAGAAACCAAACCCCGAGCAAGAGCCGCTCACCCAAACGAACTTCAAGAGCTGTCCGGGAAAAATGTCATCTATCATCCGTCTACACACGATCGTCACCATTCTCTGACACAAAGCCAAAGTGTTCACAGGCGGAATCCGCACACACAGGCGCGCGCACACAGGGGCAAGCACCCACCACCAGGTCCGCAGGTCCCCACTGACTCGGGTGTAGCTCTCTCACACACACTGCTCCCTTGCGTATGCGTAGTATTTTTTTTTTTTTTTTTTGGAGGAGCGAGTACTATTCCATATTCCAAAAGCTGTAACTGTGTCCCAGAGGGACCAAGCAGCCAAAGTCTTTGCTATTGTGTTACCTGGTGGGGCACGTCCAGGATCCACAGTCTGCTTCCTCAGAGAGGGGCGCGCCAGCGCTTCTGCAGGCACGCGCGCCGGGACCCCCGCCTCCACACGGGGTGCGTGGCCCGCACACACGCACCGGGCGTGCGGACAGATCTGCAGCCCTGCAGCAGACGGTCGGGCGTCTGTGCTGCGCGTGAAGCCATCCAGTCTGGCCCAGGAAACCTCCCGGAGAAACCTCGAGCTGAGCCCCCCTGCCCTGGCCAGCCGCCCTTCCGCCGCTAGGCAGGGGCTGGAAAGAAAAACTAAGTGATTAGCCCGTGCTCCTTGCCCGCTCCGGGGGCACGGAACGTGGCCCCCTCCTCGCCGCCGCACGGCGCGTGGAGAAGCCCCGGGCATTTAGTAGAACTGCCGCAAAGCATCCCAACAAACCTCGCTTTTGCTTCGCCCCCGACCCGAGTAGGCTGCAGGGCGAGTAATCGCACCGGGCAGCGGGGCCAGGAGCCCCAAGCTCGGGAGCGTACCTGCTGGGGCTCCTCTGTCAGCATCGCGCCTCCCTCTCCCCTCTCTCTCGCTCTCTCTCTCACACGCACACTCACACGCACAGACACGCACCTCCACTCCCGGGCTCTCCGGAGTGGCCCCGGCGACTTGCACTTACTTCATCAATAAGTGTAGCCTTCCACCCCCCGGCGCTCGGTTTCAGCTAAGAATTCGCACCTTCAGCCCCCATTCACTTGGCTTCATTGATCTCCAGCAGCAACATAGTTACTTTCTCTTTTGCTACACTGTAAATGTAAGATTCTGAGGGGGCGGGCCGGCCTGCGACCGACGGCGCATTGGGCCAGTGGGAATCCGGAGAAAACCGACCGCTACCTCATAGAGGCCCGCGGCCAATGGGCGGCCGAGGGGGGCGGAGCTGTGGGCGTGGCCTCGCCTCGTCAGGGCGGGTTTATCCGACGCGGCTCCCGGTCCTCTGTGTTAGAACACGGGCGGTGATGTCATTGGCAACCAATCAAAAACTTAAAAGAGCCAGCCGGGGCCCGCGCGGAGCAGCTGCTCTCTATTTACATGTAAGCCGGCGCGGCCCGCCGCCTTAACCCTTTCCGGGGCTGAATTGTCAATGGGCGGCTCGGGCTAAACCGGGCTCTTTCTCCCCTCGACGGGATCCTCCGGCCACACGCCCACCGCGCGGCCTCCTCCTCTCTCCTCCCTCCTCTGGACCGATGACCCAAAGTGCCGGAGTAACTTTCTGAAGGCCGGGAACCACGGACAACCTCCGGCTCCACCTGGGAGAGCTGTGACCTGACAGACCCTCCCCGGGATTCGCCCACTTTTGCCAAGACTACCCCCCCTGGGACGCCTCGGAGCCCGCCCGCGAGCGGCGCCCCCTCCCCGCCCGCCCGCCCAGGGCCCCGACTCCGGAGCCGCCGCGGGCCGGCGGCCACTCGGCCCTTCCTCCTCCGGGCGGCCCGCAGATGTCGCTGCCCCACCGGCGGCCCCACTGGTACCTCGCGCAGCAGCAGCGCGCCTCCTTCTTGTTCTCGGGTATCCGCGACCCGGTCACGCCCCCGCCGTCGCCAGCCTGGGCCCCCGGGCTCGACCCTGAGCACACAGGTGGCGCGGCGGAGGGCTGCTCGGAGGAGGCAGAGGCCTGGGGCCACGTCCGCTGCGGCCGCGGGCGGGCGCTGAGCCGCTGCGCCGCTGCGGTTCCCCAGGGCCCGGCGCTCCGCGCCCCGCCGCGCACAGCCCAGGGCCCCCGAACCTCGTCCCAGTCGGCGCCCACCCCGTCTCCCCCGCGGCGCGTCGGGTCTCCGCAGCCCGCCTGCCGTGCTGGCCTCGGCCGCCGCCCCTCCACCCAGCACGGTCCCCGGCGAGCGGAGGGCCGCCAGCCCGGTGCTTCGGGAACAGCGGCCGCGGGCGGCAAAGAGCCGGAGCCCAGCGTCCACAGCCTGGCTGCACGGAGCCGGAGGAGCGCCGAGGAGCCCGCGCCGCCGCTCGCCGTGCCCCCGACTTGGGCCGGCAGAAGGGTCCCCTGCCGGTGCGCAGGGGACAAGAGTCGGGGCCAGGACAAGCTGCTGGTCGCCGCCTCAGGAAAATGCCAGGAGAATTTCAGGAAAGTTGCCCTGGAAAACAAAAAGGATTGGAAAAACCCAGATGAACTGTGGAGATATTACAACAAAGAATCCTGAAGAAAGAGAGCTTTTTCCGCCTCCCCTGCACCCCTGTCTCAGGGAGGAGGGGGCACAAAGCGAAATAATGACGATGCAGTAAAACAGGATGAACCCTATGGAAATATATGGCTGTGATTTTTTTTTTCTCCCCTTCTCTGTCTCTTCATTACCTGATTGGAGGTATTTAGAGAAAGGCTTCAGTCTCCAGGCCTAATACATAGACTAAGTGGTAGGGCATATTTATATAATTGCTTGCAGTGTGGGTCCGAAACCAGGAGGGGTCAAGCCATGGCTAGCTGGCCAACTGTGCCCACTGAGCTGTTGAGAGAAATGCCCCTGGACACCTCTGCATAAGTACAGGCCCATACACAGTCCAACTTCTCACACTAAAGTTTGAATAAGCATCAGGTGCGACTTAAATGGGAAAAAACTGGGTAGGCCCACTGCATGCATTCAGGCCTTCGGTAACAAATGAGCTTCGCACAGCTTTGAGGATCAGCAGGTGTAGGCCAGGAATGCAGGTTTGTAGGTAATCACAGTCCTCTGAGAACTTCCTTGAGGGGCTACCCTGAATCTACTTGGAACTGAAAGGCTGCACGCAGGCAACTATTGAGAAACAGCGTTTGCTAACGCAAAGTCTGAGAGGTCGAAGTCCTGATGCTGACCCCCAGTGTTCTCCCAGAGTCAGGGTTGGTTTATTTAGCAGGAGCAGTAATGCCCTCGCTCAGAAGGAAAGAGGAAAAGTGCCCCGCAAGTGCTCAGGGGAAGACAAGACTGCTGAGAAAGGGCGCTTAGTAGGGACTCCTTGAACTTGCTTCAGGAAATGGGGTGCCTCTGCGTCAAGGTGCTTATGATCTATAAATTATGAATTCACTGCTAATGCCTCAGTATCTAAGGCCAAAGTGGGGATTTATACAATTGCCAAAAAAGTTCTTAACAGCTTTTCCCACAGGCCCAAAAGAAGAAAGTAACTTCAAAAAGAAATGTAATTAATTCATTTAATGAGATGATTATTATAGTTGCAAACCAGTGAATTATTATAATCTAGTTGAGAATCTAAACCATTCAGGCTGGAAAATTGGGAAAGATGGCAAAATTCCTTATCAAATCTAAAACATGGAGTAATCACCAAATCATTTACAGAAACAAAGTATTTTTCTAAAATTAAGCATCTCTAAGAGTATAATCTATATTCAGATTATAGAGTGGTAGGAAAATAGAAAAAAAAATACAGGTTTGCCCAGTTACTACTACGTAGGGGTGATTTTGTTCCTGTTTTTCAGTCATAACGTAAGAACACCATATGAAACACTGCCCTGAGATTGAAATTTGTAATGCCAGTCAGCCAGTGGCTATGAGTCTGATCTGTCTACAAATAACCAGAAGAACCTTGATGTTCAGCCGTAATGAAGCATCCTCCTTATATCTCGGTGTTGTAGCATGATGTACTGAGTCATAGCTTTGTTCCTACAAACATCATAAAAAAGAATTGATTGTTTCAGTGCAAAGTGCTATGTGTCAAAGCCTAAAAAATGAAGCTAACTTAGACCAACATAAAAGATATAATACGGAGTATTTTAGACAAAACTGTTCATTAAATTCTTTTTTGTGCAATCTATTGGTTAAGCATGCGGGGTAACGGAAGAAGAGGTCTGGTCTTCCAAATAATCTTTACAATAAAGGTGAATTCCTGGAGGTATCAGACTTTAGGCACAGAATAAACTTGGAAATAATAAATCCCATGATAAAAATGATATTGAGTGGGAAGTGGGGAATGAGCGGAGGAACAGAAAAGTGGAGTGGTAAGCCATTGAGATCTTTGAGGCCAGCTGAATGAAATACCTTGCAATGTACCTTTCCAGGCCCAGGGAGCAGCTGAGGAGGACAGCCTGAAGGAGGCGGCAGCTAGGATGTGAACGTCTCCTAAAAATCGTATGTTGCAAATTGTCAACGTGACAATATCAGGAGGTAGGGCTTTTAGGAAGTGACAAAGTCATGAGGGTGGAACCTTCATGCACAAGATGAGAGTGTTCATTGGAGACTTGGGGAAGTAGGTGTGTTCCTTCCATCCCTTCGAGCACATGAAGACCCAGTACCCATGCCAAGGCACCATCGTGGAAGTAGAGACTGGGCCCTAGCCATACGCCAAATCTACCAGTGCTCTCTTATCAACCTCCAGAGCTGTTTGACATTTCTGTTCTTTATAGATCACCTAATGCCAGTCTTTGGTTATAGCAGCACAGATGGACAAAGACAGTGACCACTGCAGCGGCGGACACATAGCAGGCCCAGAGGATGTCACTACTCACGAGTTTGGACACAGGAGGCCTGCAGATCTTTCCCATTGCATTCACAGCAGAATGCATCTGTGACTCAGGAAACATCCCAGAACCACTTAATGTTCCATAGCTGTGTTTTCTAGTGTGGGTGCCATTTGCAACATATAACTATTGAACACTTGAAATGTGGCTTGTCTGAATCCAGAGGTGCTATAAGCTAATAGTACACATTGAATTTTGAAAAATTCTTGTCAAAATGTAAAATGCATTCATCTTCACGTATTGGTAGGTTATATGTTCCAAAATGTTCTGCAGCCCCCTGAAACAGTACATATAGTACCCAAACCCACACGCACTATATTTTTTCCTATACATGCATATCTCCTATAAAGTTTAATTATAAATTAGGCACAGTAAGAAATTAACAGTTCATAATGACAATGAACAATTACAATGGCATACTGTCATAGAAATTATTTAAAACTTATGAATCGTTTATTTCTGGAATTTTCCATTTAATATTCTCACACCATGATTGACCACAAATAACTGAAACCACAGAAACTGAAACAATGGATAAGGAGGAACTACTCTACCTTGGTTATTTTAATATCAGTTACATGTTGAATGGCTCATATTTTGGGTTAAATAAAATGCTATTAAAATTACATTTACATACTTTGTTTTTTACTTAGAATATGGCTACTAGAAAATTGTAAATGACTCATGCAGTTCACATATTTCCACTGGACAGTGCTGTTCTAGATCCTATAGATCCTAGATCCTCTGATTTGAGGTCACTGGGATGCTAAAGGCCCCACAGCCACGCTAGCTCTAGAAGGAATTTCAGAGCCCATCTAGGAGCTGAGTGGTTGGGAAGGGCCGCACAGCAGCTGGGACCCCACTTGGGGCGTCTGCCTCCCATATCAGAGTGCATGATTCAAGTCTCACCTCCTCTGCTTCTGATCCAGCTTCCTGCTGATGTGAACCATGTGAAGCCGTGAATGATGGCTCCAGTACTTGCGTCCCTGTCACCCTGTTTGGGGAGCCAGGTTGAATTCTTGACTCCTGGCTTTGGCCTGGCCCAGCCCTAATTATTGCAAGCATTTGTGGAGTGAAAGAGCCCATGAAAAATCTCTCTGTGTCTATGTGTTGCTGTCTCTCTGCCTATCAAATAAAATGAAAATAAATAAAAATGTATAGCCTTTCTAGGCTAGTGGTTTTATACTATGTTAGGGTGAAAGAGGAAGATAGGATAGCAGTGTAAATACAAGCAATTGAGGTGGAGCAGGGAAGAGCTGGTGGAGCTGTGTGACCACATTCCCACCCCACCCCCACCACCTTCCACACTTGATAGATATATAGAAATATATGCAATGTTTTATTCATGAGAATCCAAAGGAAAATTTCCTTTGAAGAAATAATCCAATTTTTGTTGTTGCTGTTGTTACTCTGTTTTGTTGTTTTAATCCTGGTTCATCATTTTCCCTACAGGGCAGTTTGAGACACAAAACAACAGAGATAGCATGCGTGTGGACTCAGGACTGGGCCTCTGACCTTATTTACATATTTTTTAAAGACATATTTGTATTTACTTGAAAAGGCAGAGCGATGGAGTTGGGGGCAGTGACAGACAGAAAGATCTTCCATTCACTGGTTCACTCCCCAAATAACCTCAACATTTAGGACTGCGAAAGGCTGAAGCCAGGAGTCAGGAACTCCTTCCAGGTCTCCCATGTGGGTAGCGGCTGCTTCCCCAGGTGTGTTAGCAGATGCACTGGAGCCAGCACTCTGATATGAGAGGGAGGCGCCTCGTCAGCAGCTCAAGCTGCTGCACCACAATGCTGCCCCTTTCAGACTTCTCTTCTTTCTAAAAAGATTTATTTTTATTTATTTGAAAGGCAGAGCTACACACGGAGAGAAGAAGAGGCAGAGAGAGAGGTCTTCCATTCACTGGTTCACTCCCCAGTTGGTCTCAATGGCTGGAGATGTGCCAATCTGAAACCAGGAGCCAGGAGCTTCTTCTGGGTCTCCCATGTGGGTGCAGGGGCCCAAGGACTTGGGCCATCCTCCACTGCTTTCCCAGGCCATAGCAGAGAGCGGATTGGAAGTGGAGCAGACGGGACTCGAATCGACCTTATGGGATGCCAGCAGTGCAGGCAGCAGCTTTACCTGCTACGCCACAATGCCGGCCGCTGACTTCTTTTCAAAGTCCAGCCTGGTTCTCTCTGGCCATACAGGTCAGCTCAGCTCTGGCCATTGCAGTCATTTGGGAAGTGAACCAGCAGAATGGAAGACTCTCTCTCTCTCTCTCTCTCTGGCTCTACCTCTCTCTGTAACTCTGTCTTTCAAATAAAAAATAATAATAATAAAAGAAGTGATGGACTGGCTAGTGGAATGAATAATTTCCCCACCCCCTTATAGGAAGACAAAACCCCATTTCCATGGAGCCAAGCTTTTCTCCTTGTCCCTTTGTGCCCTCACACACAACTACTGCTCTTTGTCACATGAAGATTCAGGCTGGGTCCACGTGTGTAGACATAACACTTATTTTCTTTATGAAAATAACAAAAAGCCAACTCCCTGGCCTGGGTCTCCAGCAACACCTTCCTGTATGACAAATACCTATTCTTGTCTTTCTACATCGGGCACTGTTAACATTTTCCCCTTGGCCAAGATGAGCCATCAGGGAATGCTGTCAGAGCCACAGTCAGAGCCACAAGTGCTCTGTGCAGCCCTCAGCCCCAGAGGCTGTGTGACTGATGTGTGCTGTGCATGCGCATGGTAGACACGCACCGCCTCAGGACTTGCTTCAGTCTCACACGAAGCACCAATCAAACCTCAGCCTCTCCTGGCGGGGAAGACTGCACTGCTTCTATGGAAAGCAAGCTCCTTTAGATAACCGATGGTTTCACAATGCACTTTTTTTTATCTTGATAATTCAATATAGTCTGATCTGAAGATGTAAAATTTGGAGAAAGGAAGTGACAGGTAAGAAGCAGTGCTCTGTGCGAAGCGCTGTTGTGATCTTCCTTCATTAAGCCATTTAAACCTTCCCATCAACATAGACGCTCCAACTGTGTGCTTTTATTAGCATCTTTATTAAAGATGAAGGAACAGAAACACAGACAGGTTCAGTAATTTGTCCAAGGTCACACAGCTAGAAAGCAGCAGAGTCAGCCTTTGGTCCCAGACAATCTGGTGCCGGAGCATCTGCTTTTAACTATTGTGGGTTATTTAATTGACTTTCTTTGTGATTTTATAAACTTCTATCACATCCCCCTCAGGCTCCAGACGGCCAGGATATTTTTAATTGCATTTTCATAAGAATTTATAATTTTCCCCTTTGTTTTTTCTGAACTTCTGAGAGTCCATTATGTCTTCATGCATTTTCAGTCTCCCAACTGCACCCTCTATGTCAGGGACTGAGTGGAACCTTGACTTTAGTTTCAGAATCATCCCAAATATTGCTCTCAATGTTGTCAGTAGTTTGGTGACTGCTGCAGGCTGGACCAATAGATTTACAGAGACCGGATGACAGCTGTACTACCAAGTCCACGTCTCATTTGCCTGTCTACCCCTAGCACCTGGCACAGGAACTAGCCTTTAGTGGCAACTCAATAAGTTGCATTTGGGTGAATGAATGAATGAATGGATAAATCAACACTTTCCTTAAACATACCATCTTAGTCTGTCCCAGCTACTGTAAAAGAAAAAAAAATACCCTAAATAGATGGCTTACAAGAAACAGGAACGTATTTCTCACCGTTCGGGAGGCTGGGGTCCAAGACCAGGGCCCAGCACACTGAAGTCCTCTTCTGCTTTGCAGATTGCCAAGTCCTCACTCTGTCCTCTTTATCCAAGACACTAATCTCCTTTATGAGGTCCTCTGTCCTCATGACCAAATCAGCTCCTGGAGGATCTGGGGCTGCTCTCCTGGTCTCCTAGTGTCACCCTCGGGGGGCCTTAGGGTTTCTTTTATTTTTTTAAAGATTTTATTTATTTTATTTGAGAGTTAGAGTTACAGACAGTGAGGGAGAGATAGAGAGAAAGGTCTTCCTTCCATTCGTTCACTCTCCAAATGGCCACAACGGCCGGAGCTGTGCCTATCCGAAGCCAGGAGCCAGGCACTTCTTCCTGGTCTCCCAGGCGGGTTCAGGAGCCCAAGGACTTGGGCCATCTTCTGCTGCTTTTTCAGAGAGGCCATTGCAGAGAGGGGGACTGGAAGAGGAGCAACTGGGACTAGAACCGGCGCCCATATGGGATGCCGGCGCTACAGGCAGAGGATTAGCCTACTGCACCACAGCACCGGCCCCATGCCTTAAGGTTTTAACAGGTGAGAATTAGGGACTCCTAACCATTCACACCATAATATGGGCATGCCGTTGAGTCATTGGTTTTCTGGATGCATGCCTTTGGCTCACCTCACACCTTCTCAGCTACTGATTTGACCTTTTGTGTTAGCTGTCTAATTCAAAATCTTCTGAATTATTTGTACTTAGAAATATATTAACCAAAAATCTATTGTGGGAAGCTCTATGGTTTTCAAAGCACTTGTTTTGTATTTTACTTAACATATTGTCCTTTTGACAAATCAACTCCAATTACTTTTTCCCTTTCATCTATGAAAATATCAACATATTCTGATTATAATCCATTCCATTCTTGATTTTTGTATCTGCCAGCACTTTTGAAAATTTAGATTATCTTTGATTCAAGGTGGATTATTTGGCACAGAGGTTAAATTGCCAGCTAGGACATCTGCACCCCATATCCGAGTGCCTGGGCTTGAGCCCTGGTTCTGCTCCTGATTCCAACTTCGTCCTAAGGTGCACCCTCGGAAGCAGCATGTGATGGCTTAAGTATTTTGGTCCCTGCTACCCATGTGGGAGACACGGATTGAATTCTTGGCTTTCAGGTATTTTGGATAGAAGACTCTCTCTCTCTCTCTCTCTCTCTGCCTCTTAAATAAAATAATTTTTAAAAATTTAGACAAAATTATGTTTAACATTATCTCCCATATTTAGAAAATTCCCTCTTCTTAGTTACTTCCTTTTCTCTTTCAACTTCTTCCTTCTTAGAATACTAAGACAGATACTTCCTGGTGTTAATCTCTTTGGCAGGTTGACCAGTGTTTATTTTCTAGCATGTGACTGAGGCTGATAAACATGTCTTCAGAAAGGCATTTTATCAAAGGCCTCTGCTTGAAAGTCAAAGAATTCTTTATGTTCCTGGTGGATATGCTCTGTCCTGATTCTGGATTAGATGGGGAGCAGCAGTCCAAAAAGGGCTGTCTCAAGTGCTCTGTGAAGGTGGCACAAGTCCTCCCAGATTTTTCATCCTGGGGGAGTTTTCAGAATTGTCTCTGGTTTATGTGGTGAATAAATAACCATTTCATAATCACATTCTTTGCCAGTCAATCTGTGTTTGGATGAATTGAAGTGTCTACTCTGTGCTAAGTAATCAACTGTATTTGTACGTTCTTGGCCCTTGCAGATAATGAGTGCTAAGGCAACAGTGCCACCCTGGCACACAGTAGGTGCTCAAATGAATTCAGGTCAAGTCAGGTGAGGTCAAGTCGATTCAAGATGTTCATCATATAAGACAAAAACCCCTATCAGAATTGAATAACATTTTAGTTTTGGTAGGAGTGGCTATTGATGACATACATATCCAGCTCACAAAAAGTCAGGATGTAAAGAAGAGAAATAGATTGGATCTGGGAGTGGTCAAACAGAGAGCAGTAGCCCTATTTCATTCACCTGCCAATGCAGGTGTAGCAGGTATAGTTGATGAGCAGTTGTGTCACCTTTCTGCAGGAATACTCTAATTCACAGGAAATTCCTAGCCACTTGCATGTTCTATTTGCAATTCCTGTTCCCAAGGACTAGAAAAACTGAGCTGCGACTCTCAACTTGAAATTGGATTTGTAGGAGAATCCAAGATGGCTGAGTAGCGTGTAGCCACACTAATGCTGCTCTGGGATATGAAAAGAACAACGGAAGGACTACATTTCCAGGGGTCTGACTGGTGGAAATTTTGGAAAAGAAGTGAAAAAACAATGAAGACTCTGTGGAACTAAAGGAGAGAAGACAGAGACACGGCTGCTGCCAGCCACCAGCACAGTCAGCTGCTGGCTGCGAGCTGCCATCTTACATCTTCAACAGGAAGAAATCGCTGCACACCCTGCCGCTGGCAGATTTAGCTGACAGGAATTCCACAGTCACCCACTGGCTTTTACTTCAAACTGGAGAGCGGACTGGGGTCTGAGCAACTGCCGGATATGGAGCAGGAAAGCTGTGTTGCTTTCTTCCCCTTCCCCACCCGCAAAGGGTGCCACACTTGGCAGTGAAAAGTTGCGGGCCTCTATTCAGCTCCTACCGGCATTGTAGTCAGAGTCAGGGCAATGTGTGGGGCACAGGACGGAGCCCTTGCATCCTGCAACTCTGGGAGTTTTGTGGCATTAGCCCCAGAGCTATGCTTACACACTCTATGTGAGACAGCTGAGCTTAGCTTCTGGAAGTTCACAGCACAAGCAGCCCATGGGAGAATCTGCTCCCACCCTGGGAGATCTGGGTAATGACCTGACTATTCCCTGTAACACCAGGACTGTAACAATTCATTCTAAATTTCTCAGTGCCACTGGAATCTACCTGGTGCTCATAGGGAAGGACCTATCACATTCAAACTCTCTGGACACTCTTACTCTCTCCCGAGGAAAATTTCCTGTATACCTTGTAGTCACCCTATAGGCCTGAAACAGGGTCAGGTTCACATCCTCTAGTCCTAAGGCTAGGGCTGTTGGTATTATTAGCCACAGTTCCAGATGGACTCTCCTAGTAGGGTCTGAGGAAGGATCCATCCATATCACACAGTCCTAAAGCCACAGCAATTGGTGCCACAAGCCCTGACATCATTCAGGCTTGGCAGTGGGACAAGAGAACAACTACCTTTGTTTCCATCAGCATCAAGAACAAGGCCCTGCCTATCACATTCATCAAGAAGACCAACACTGACCGCTCTGTGGGACAAAGATACACATCCAAGGAAACCCTTATTCATTCCAAAGCCACACTTCTATCCTTATGAACTGCAGTCTGTACCACTGTGTCCCTTATGGACACAGCTGATATTGAATAAGACAAAATAAATCTCTCAGAGATTACACTACTGAGCTCAGTTAGAAACCAATGCCAAAACAACAAGCCAAGTGATACCCTGCTAAACCCTAAACTCTTGTTCCAATAAAGCCTACTCCATAAAGAGCAGACATCAATGTAGGGACACAGGAGACATGAAGAAGTAAGGTACCAAAGAACAAGATTAATTCTTCAAAATTAAATGCTAAAATTAAGGAAATCTATGAAACGACAGCTATAGAATTCAGAATAATGATTGTAAGGAAACTCAATGAGATGCAGGAGAATACAGATAGACTGATTAAAGAAATGAGGAAATTAATGAGTAACATGAATAAAAATATCCTAAAGAGATAGAGCTCACTAAGAAGAACTAAATAGAAATTTTTGAGATGAAATTCTCAGTGCAATAAAAAATATGATTTAAAGCTCTAATAGCAGAATAGCCCACGCAGAAAAAAGAATTTCAAATCTCAAAGATAAGAATTTTGAAACAACCCAATCAGATTAAAAGGAAGAGAAAAGAATTTTAAAAAGGAAGCGAAAAGAATTTTAAAAAGGAAGAACGTTTATGCAAAATATGGGACACCATTAAACAACCAAATACTCATATTATAGGTATTCCTGAAGAGAAGAAAAGGAAAAAGGCATTGAGAACCTGCTAACTGAAATAGCAATCGAAAATTTTCTAGCACTTGAAAGAGATACGGACACCCAGATACAAGAAGCTCAAAGAACCCCAAGCAGACTCAACCAAAAAAGGTCTTCTCTAAGGCATATTGCTGTCAATTTGTCAAAAGTTAAAGAGGAGAATCCTAAAGACAGTAAGAGAAAAACATCAAGTTATGCATAAAGGAAAACCAATTAGATTAGCATCAGACTATTCAGTAGAAACCCTACAGGCCATAAGACAGTGGGATGATATGTTCAAGGTCTTAAGAGGAAAAAAACTTCTGGGCTGGCGCCACGGCTCAATAGAGTAATCCTCCACCTACGGCGCCAGCAGCCGGGTTCTAGTCCCGGTCGCTCCTCTTCCTGTCCAGCTCTCTGCTGTGGCCAGGAGTGCGGTGGAGGATGGCCCATGTCCTTGGGTCCTGCACCCACATAGGAGACCAGGAGACATACCTGGCTCCTGGCTTCGGATCAGTGCAGTGCGCCGGCCACAGGGGCCATTGAGGGGTGACCCAACTGAAAAGGAAGACCTTTCTGTCTCTCTCTCTCACTGTCCACTCTGCCTGTCAAAAAAAGAAAAGAAAAAAAAGGAAAAAAACTTCTAACCAAGAATATTATATCCACTAAAACTATCCTTTAAAAGTGAGGGAAAAATATTTTCCAGGTAAGCAAAAACAGAGAATTCACCACCACCAGATCAGCCTTACAAGAAATTCCTAAGGGTGCCCTGGATTAGTAGCAAACATCATGAAAATACATGTCACCACTAAACAGAGCAAGTGGAATCATTACCAAATCAACAAAATTCCAAGTCTTAGTTCTTATCTATCAGTACTTACCTTAACTGTAAATAGATTAAATTCACCAGCCAAAAGACTTAGATTGGCTGAATGGATAAAAAAACCACAACCCCACTATATGCTGCCTACAAGAAACTCACTTTATAAATCAAGACACACTTAATCTGAAAGTGAAATGTTGGAAAGAGTTATACCAAGCAAGTGGAAACCAAAAGCAAACAGACATAGCTATTCTGATATCAGATAAAACATACTTTAAGTCAAAAACTTTAAAAAGAGATAAATAACATTATATTTTGACAAAAGCAAGAAGACATAACAATCAAATATATGTATATGCACCAAATACAAGACCATTCAGCTATATACAGCAAATACTATTAGGCCTAAAAGAAGAGATAGACTCCAATAAAATAATAGCAGGTGACTTCAACACCCCACTCTCATCAAGGGACATATCATCCAGAAAGAAAATCAATAAAGATACATTAGAGTTGAAACATACTATTGAGCAAATGGACCTAACAGACACTAATAGAACATTTCACCAAATAGCTACATAATACACATTATTTTCATTACACATGGAGTATTTTCTAGGATAGACCATGTATTAGGCAACAAATCAAGCCTTAGAAAATTTTAAAAAGATTGAAAGCATATCATATATCTTCTTAGACCATAAAGTAATAAGTAATAAAACTAGAAGTCAACAAGAATACTAGAACACTCATAAATACTTAGAAATTAAACAATATGCTACTGAATGATCAATGGGTCACTGAAGAAATTAAAAAGGAAATAAAAATGTTCTTTAAAATAATGCAAATGAAAACACTACATATCAAAACCTGTGTGATACAGCAAAAGTAGTATTAATATGGAAATTTATAGCATTAAGTGAATACATTAAAAAAGAGAAATGCATCTTGAAGACTTAGAAAAACATGAACAAATCAAACCCAAACTTAGTAGGGGGTGAGAAATAATAAGGATCAGAGCAGATGAATGAAATTGAAACTGAAAAAACAATACAAAAGATCAATGAAACAAGTTGCTTTTTTGAGAAGTTAAACAAAATGAGTAAGACTCTTGTCAGACTAGGAAAGAAAAAAGAGAACTCAAAAAAATAAAATTAGATGGCCAGCGCCGCCACTCAATAGGCTAATCCTCCACCTTGCGGTGCTGGCCCACCGGGTTCTAGTCCCATTCGGGGTGCCAGATTCTGTCCCGGTTGCCCCTCTTCCAGGCCAGCTCTCTGCTGTGGCCAGGGAGTGCAGTGGAGGGTGGTCCAAGTGCTTGGGCCCTGTATCCCATGGGAGACCAGGAAAAGCACCTGGCACCTGGCCCCTGCCATCAGATGAGTGCAGTGTGCCGGCCGCAGCGCGCCAACTGCGGCGGCCATTCGGCAAAGGAAGACCTTTCTCTCTGTCTCTCTCTCTCACTGTCCACTCTGCCTGTCAAAACTAAACTAAACTAAACTAAAATAAAATAAAATAAAATAAGAGATGAAAAAGGAGTCATTACAACTGACACCAATGAAATACAAAGGATCATAAGAAACTACTATGAAGAATTATAAGCTAAACTGGAAAACCTTGAAGAAATGGATAAATTCCTGGATTCACATAACCTACCAAGATTAAATCAAGAAGATATAGACAATCTAAACAGACTCCAAAATGAGATTAAAGCAGTAATACAAGGTCTTCCAACAAGGAAGATCCAAGACCTGATAGCATTACTACTGAATCTACAAATAGAAAGTAACTCCAATGCTCTTGAAATTATTCCAAATTATTGAATTGGATGCAACTCTGCTAAATTCTTTTTATGAGGCCAGCATTACTTTGATACCCAAACCAATGACATGACATGAAAAGAAAACTACAGACCTGTATCCTTAATGAACCTAGATGCAAAGATTCTCAACAAGATACTAGCCGATTGAATCCAAAAAGATCATGCAACATGATCAAGTGGGATTTATCCTGCAAATGCAAGGATGTTTCAACATATGCTAATCAATAAACACCATAAATCACATCAATAGAATGAAGAACAACAACAAAAAATATGGTCATCTCAATAGATGCAGAGAAAGCATTTGGTAAGATTCAGCACCTCTTCATGATAAAAAACCTTCACAAATTAGATATAGAAATAACATTAGTCATATCACAAGCCAATAACCAATACCATACCAAAATGTGAAAAACTGAAAGCATTTCCTCTCAGATCCAGAACAGGTCAAGAATGTCCACCTTCACCACTCTTATACAATATTATACTATAAGGGTTAGCAAGGGCAAATAGGGAGGAAAAAGAAATAAAGGACATCAAAACTGGAAAAGAGGAAGTCAAATCATCCATGTTTGCAGATAACATGATATATATGGAAAAACCTAAACTCACCACCCAAAAGCTATTAGAATTGTTAAGCCAATTCAGTACAATTGCAGGTTACAAAGTAAACATACAAAAAATGAGCTTTTTAGTATGCTAAAAATAAACTCACAGAAAGAGAAATCAAGAAAGAAATCCCATTCATAATAGCCACAAAAAATCAAATAAATTTAACCAAAGAAGTGTAAGATCTTTACATTGAAAGTTATCAGATGTTGATGAAAGAAATCATCAAGGACACACAAATAATGGAAAGATATTCCTTGCTCGTGGATTGGAAGAATCAATATCATTAAATGTCTACACTACCTAAAACAGTCTACAGATTCAATACAATCTCTATCAAAATATCAAAGATATTCTTTACAGATTAGAAAAAGCGATCCTAATAGGAAAATCACAAAAGACACAGAATATTCAAAGCAATCCTGAACAAGAAAAATCAAGCTGGAGGCATCACAATACCTGACTTCAAAGCATACTACAAAGTTATAGTAATCAAAACACTATGGTACTGCTCACACTCTCTGGTTTCCAGTACACCAAAAGCTCCCTGCCTGATACCTAGCCAAGCATTTTTCCAACTCAAAATGCACACAGAGCACCTAGGACCCCATTCAGTAAGTCTTAGGGTAAGATCAGATTCTGCATTTGCTAGCATGTTTTCTAGTGATTTTCGTGCAGCTTGTCCACATACCAGATTTTGCCTCTCTAAACCCACACTATTCACTGCTATAGCCATTAACTGTGAGTGCCTTGAACTGTAGCCAATCTGCATTTTAAGATCTAACCTAAGTGTGTGAATACACAAGAGACTTTGAAGGTTCAATAGGAAAAAAGAACTCAGCATATTCATAATTTTATATTGATTTATTTGTTGAAGTAATATTGTAGATATATTGTTAAATAAAACATTATTTTAAATTGTTATCTCTTTGATTTAATTTGAAAAACAAGAGAAGAGAGAGAGATGGCGCATCCACTAGTCCATTCCCCAAATGTTTGTAACAGCAAAGACTGGGCTGTGTCAAAGTCAGGAGCTAGGAACTCAGTCCAGGACTCCCACGTGAGTGGCAGAGACTCAAGTACTAGAGCCATTATCTACTACCTCCCAGAGTGTACATTAACAGGCAGCTGGAAGTGAGAGCCAGAGCCATATTTCAAATCCATGCCAATATGAGAAATGAGTGCCCATAATGGTGGTAAACACTGTGACAAACACTTGCCCCAAAGTCTAATTTTCACATTTAAAAAAAAAATTATTACAAGGAGAGAGAGAGAGAGAGAGAGAGAGAGAGAGAGAGAGAGAGAAATGAATCTGTCTTCCATCCACTGGTCCATTTTCCAAATGCCTATAAAGGCTGGAGTAGGGCCAGACTGAAGCTAAAAACCAGGAACTCTATCTGGGTCTCCCACATGGGTGTCAGGGACCCAAGTACTGGAGCCATAATCTACTCCCGCTGAGGCATAAGCAAGAAGCTGGATTAGAAGCAGAGGCAGAGGCAGGATTTGCTCCTAGGCACTCCATGATCGTCCCAAGTGGGGTCTTGACCTGCAGCACAGCACCACAACTGCCACCAAATCATATTATAAAGGTCAATTTCACCAGCTTCTGCTGACTTTTAAAAAGTACATTTCAAAAGAATATTTGGAATAACATGTGGTGACTACATAATCTTTGTCCTCTCACTCCTCTCCCTGGTCCCCTCCACAGTTGTTCCAAATGATACTTGGACATCCTGGCCCTATTTGTCAGGATATATACTCTTTAGCAAGACCTAGCCAAAAATGACAGAGAGCCATTTCAAAAAATCATTAATGTGACACTCATTTATGTCTCCTCCAAAATTTTCTGACACAAGCATAGAAATTATCAAGGACAAAATCTCTTAACAAAAAGGGTCTTTAGAATCAAGAGACCCTGGAGTTTAATTTGATCAGATGATTGGCATGTTAACCCAATTACCTACTCTGTTTACCTTTAAGGTGTCTGGGGTTCATTGGTGGGCAAAATTAACACATTCCCTGCCACTTTAAGCCTTACCATCTAGAAAGGAAACAGACTTTAAAACAAATAGAACATGAACAGATAATCACAAAATGTAACCCCAACGTTTTTCTTTTCTTGCATGAAAGTTCCCTATCTTTTCTACATGTCAATTTAATTCTTGGTAAAATGCAAACAATAACACTGCCTTCCAGAGTTTTGTGAGGATTAGTATTGAGTGACAGCATGCACATAGCTAGCACAGTGTCTGACACAGAGAGCAGATACTCAATGACCAGTTCTCGGCTGGCTAAATAAAAATGAGCAACTCTAATCTTATTTACTTGCTCACTTAGTTATGTGCTGCCTGATTCTAGAAAGTGATTGCAATTGCTGGTTAAGTGATTGATGCATTGCAGATAGTCTGTGAACTTTGACTATTGATGTAATTATCCTTCCTAAATACATTTCCTTAATCTATTGATAATACCTACCATGCATGCAATAGAGATTGTTCTTGACTCAGATTATATCTGTAACAGACTTTTGAAGTGTTTTATTTCAAACCTCACTTTGCAGAAGAAAATAAAAAAACAGAGTTGAAGTGAACCATTGAGGAATATACTTCTGATAATAGTTCTAGAAAATAATACTTGATCACATATTCCTTCTTATGGAAGGAAAATTTGTAAAACAAGTGGTCAGAGAAGTGAGGAGAGAACTGGGAAGAAGAACGTTAGAAACTGAGCAGGTTTTAAGAAGAGAGAGTAACTGACAGTGCCAAACATTAGAGCATTTTAGTAGGCTGAGGATGGGCAAGCCAGTGGAGCATAACTGTAAACCTTAATAAGAACTGGATGCAGGGAGGAGGCGGTCAAGTGGCAGTGGCAGTGAGGAAGTGGCAAGGACTATTTTTTGAAGAAGTTTGGTGACAAAGAGAAGGAGAACTAAAGAGCTCAAGGTGGAGGTGCCAATAATCTGAGTATATTTCACTTGTTTTGTTTTGTCATGGGGAGCTTGGGTGCACTGGAGGCAGAGTTTAGGGGCTGGCTGCAGTGAGCTGTAGAAAGCATACATAAGCCGCAGGCAGTTGTCAGCACCATGCAAGTCCTGGAAGAAGGAAGGTGGAAGAATGAGAGCAGGACCAGGGGATTTACTATTTTTAGAAAGTTAGGGGGCATTTATAGTTCTGAGACGAGAAGAAAATGTGGATCAACATTCAGTTGTGTGTTGAAAGGATAAGAGGGCAGCTAAATAAATGAAGAAAGAGACAAGATAACTGCAAACAGTGAGGAGGGCATCATTTGCTGATGGTCCTTCCAGTCCCACCCTCTCCTGAACTCCTAACCAAGACCTGGGTCTTGTGACCCTTGGAGCAGGAGGGGACCACAAATTGCTGGTCCAAATTTAAAAGAGCCTGCATCAGAATAAATAATAAACAAGGTTATAAGCAAGTCAACAATATGACTAAGCAAGTCAAAACTGGAAATTTTGCTTTCTCTGAAAGAAGCACCTTTGGGAAGAGCTGTTTCTCATCACACTGTGCAGAGAAGGCACATTTGGGAAACACTGATTCATGCAATTTCCTCCTGACATATCAATCTCAACAACCCATAGACATCTCTAATCAACCTGAACTCATCACCTTACCGCCTATACTTGTTTCTGCTTCTTTACTGCATTGCTTAGTGAATTGCTGTCTCCCCATCAGGGCACCAAGTTAGAAACAGAGGAGAGGAGTTTGTCTTAATACCTCCTTGTTCACTTCTCATAACCGGTTTTTCACAGTTGATGCTCTCTCCTATTTAGTTCTCAAATCTGCTCTCTTTCTCCTCCCTCATCAATACCAACCTAGTCTCTACCAATTTGAAATCTTGCTTGGATATTGCCACAGGCTGCAGGCAACCTTTGCTGCATGCTGCTGTAATAGTGAGTTGTCAAAAGCACAAATATAGGGCGATCCAGTTCCTGCCATCCATCCATGTGGGAGACCTGGATTGAGTTCTCGGATTCTGATTTTGGCCTCAGTACTGTTCCTGCCATTTTGGTCACCTGGGGGAAGTGAGCCAGCAGATGGGAACTCTGACTCTGTCTCTGTCTCTGTCTTTCTCCCTCTGTGTCTCTTAACAAAAAACCCAGATTTAAGCATTTCACTCCCCAGTTAACCCTTCAGCTGTTCTTCATAGTCCATATGAACACCCTAGAATGGCTCACAGACGACTCCTCACAAGCCGGGCACTGTGAACTACTAGTATTTACCATTTACTATCTTTCAGTTTTTACCCATGTTGTTCCCTTCATATGTGACCTTTGCTTACATTTCTGCTGACTCAGCTCTTTACACCTAATAATAGAATCTTTGTACCCTTAAGCCCAGCATAATGCCTATAAAATAGTGGGCCTTCTAGTATGTGTGTGTGTTGAATGAAAAAATGAAGCCAAGGCAGAAAGGGACAATTTAGTTAACCTTACATTGGGCAGAGCTGATGAAAGTAGAATCATTAAATGTTGCCTAACTATGGTCTCTGATCCTGGAGCTGAGCTGCACCTGTAGATAGAGACACAGAACTCCAGCAACACAGACAGAATGTACTAGAGGCTAAAATTCAGTCAGCTATTATTGAAATGCATCCACAGGTTGGCTTTTTTTTCCAAAAGAAACCTTTTATTTAATGAGTACAAATTTCATAAGTACAACTTTAGGAATATAGTGATTCTTAACACCATGCCCGCCCTCCCAGCCCCAACTCCCATACCACCTCCTCTACTCTCTTCCATTCTCTGTCTCATTCTCCATAAAGATTAATTTTCAACTAACTTTATACACAGAAGCCCACTTCTATACTAAGTAAAAGTTTCAACGATTTGCACACCCACACACATACATACACCCACACCCACATATACATACACACACTCACTGTTTGAGAAGAAGTTTTACAGTTAACTCTCATAATAAAACTCATTGAGGACAAAGGTCCTGATGGGAAGTAAGCGCACAGTGACTCCTGTTGATTTAACAATTAACACTCTTATGTATGACATCAGTGATCCCTGAGGCTCCTGACATGAGCTGTCACAGCTATGGAAGCCTTTTGAATCCACAATCTCCATCAGTATTTAGACAGGGCCATAAGCAAAGTGTAAGTTCTCTTCTCCCTTCAGAGAAAAGTACAGGCTTCTTTGACAGCCATTACTTTCCACTGGGGTCTCACAGAGATCTTTCATATAGGGCATTATTTTGCCACAGTGTCTTGGCTTCCCATGCCTGAAATGTTCTCATGGGCTTTTTAACCAGACAAAAATGCCTTAAAGGTTGATTTTGAGGTCAGAATGCTGTTTACAGAATTCTATGAGTCTTCTATGTGGACTGCTACTGATATTGGAACATTCTCTCCTTTTTAATTTCATCTATTATTATTACGACTTCCCTGATCTTAATTATATGATCCCTTTAACGCTTAATCCCATCTACATGATAACTTAACACTTAATATTATCATTTTAACATATAAGATGACATTTTTACCACTGAGCTTAATAGGATTTGGGCTCATGGCAAATTTTTAAACTACATCCTTAGAAGTAAGTCCATAGGAATGTGTGCAGAACTATACAGCTTTACAGTCACAAACTTCCTCCTTCCTCTCCTATTCCCACTCTTATTTTTTACTGAGCTCTATTTGCAGTTGACTTTATACACATATGATTAACTGTATGTTAAGTAAAGACTTTAAAAAATACTATGAAAAAGAGAAAAAAACTGTACTGTTCCTCAACAGTCAAGACAAGGGCTGTTCAAGTCATTGCTTCTCAAAGGGTCAATTTCACTTCTACAGATTTCCTTTTAGGTGCTATATTAGTTATCAAAGATCAGGGAGAGCATATTGCATTTGTCCCTTTGTGAATGGCTTACTTCACTAAGTATGATGTTTTCCAGATTCATCCATTTTGTTGCAAATGACTGGATTTCATTTTTTTTTTTACCACTGTGTAGTATTCCATAGAGTATACATCCCATAAAGTCTTTTTCCAATCTTCAGTTGACAGGCATTTAGGTTGATTCCATGTCTTAGCTATTGTGAATTGAGCTGCAATAAACAGAGAGGTGCAGATAACTATTTTATTTGATGATTTCATTTCTCTTGGGTAACTTCCCAGGAGTGGGATGGTTGGGTATATGGTATTTCTGAGGTATCTCCAAACTGTTTTCAATAGTGGTTTTACAAGTTTACATTCTAACCTACAGTGGATTAGGGTACCTTTTTCCCCATATCCTTGCCAGCATTTGTTGTTTGTTGATTTCTCTATGAAAGCCATTCTAACTGGGATGAGGTGAAACCTTACTGTGGTTTTGAGCTGCATTCCCCAGGCAGTTAGTGATCCTGAACATTTTTTCATGTGCATGTTGGACAGTTGGATTTCCTCTTTTGAAAAAAGTCTGTTTAAGTCCTTGGCCTATCTCTTAAGGAGGTTGTTTGTCTTGTTGTTGTGGAGTTTCTTGATCTCTTTATATATTAAGGTTACTAATCCTTTATCAGTTGCATAGTTTGCAGATAATTTCTCCCATTCTGTCAGTTGCCTCTTCACTTTCCTGAGTGTATTTTTGGCCATACAGAAGCATCTCAATTTGATATAATCCTGTTTGTGAATTTTGGCTTTGATTGCCTGTGCCTCTGGGAAATTTTCCAAGAACTCTTTGTGCCAATGTCTTTCAGGGTTTCTCAAATGCTCTATAATAATTTGATGGTACCAGGTTGTAGATTTATGTATTTGATCCATTTTGAATGGATTTTTGTGTAAGGTGTAAGGTAGGGGTCCTACTTCATTCTTCTGCATATGGAAATCCAATTTTCCCAGCACCATTTGTTGAAGACTGTCCTAGATCCAAGGATTGGTTTTAGCTCCTTGGTCAAATATAAGTTGGGAGTTAGTGCTGTGGTACAGTGGGTTAAAACCTCAGCCTGCAGTGCTGGCATCACATATGGGTGCCAGTTCTAGTCCTGGCTGCTCCTCTTCTGATCCAGCTCTCTGATATGGCCTGGGAAAGCAGTAGAAGGTGGCCCAAGTCCTTGGGCCCCTACATCCCTGTGGGAGATCCAGAAGAAGCTCCTGGCTCCTGGCTTCGGATTGGCACAGCTCCAGCTGTTGTGGTCACCTGGGGAGTGAACCAGCGGATGGAAGACTTCTCTCTCTCTCTGTCTACCTCTCTCTGTAACTCTGTCTTTCAAATAAATAAAAAAATCTTAAAAAAAAATAAGTTGGTTATAGATTCTTGGATTGATTTCTGGCATTTCTATTCTGTTCCATTCGTCTATCCATCTGTTTTTCCACCAGTACCTGGCTATTTTGTTTATAACTGTCTTGTAGTTTGTCTTGAAATCTGATATTGTGATACCTCCAGCTTTGTTTTTGTTGTCTAAGATTGCTTTAGCTATTTGAGGTCTCTTGTGTTTACATATGAATTTCAGCATCATTTTTTCTAGATCTGAGAAGAAAATTCTTTGGTATTTTTATTGGTACGCATTGAATCTGTAAATTGCTTTTGGGAGAATGGACATTTTGATGATATTGATTATTCCTGTCCATGAACATTGGAGACTTTTCCATTTTTTTGTATATTCTTCTATTTCTTCTTTAATGTTTTGTAGTTCTCCTTGTAAAGATCTTTGACATCCTTGGTTAAATTTATTTCAAGGTATTTGATTTATTTGTAGCTGTTGTGAGTGGGATTGATCTTAGAAGTTCTTTCTCAGCTGTGGAATTATTTGTGTATACAAAGGCTGTTGACATTTGTGTATTGATTTTTATATTCTGCTACTTTACCAAAGTCTTCTACAAGCTTCTGATGTGTTGTTGGATTCAATGGCCAGAATTTTGTTGAGGATTTTTGCATCTATTTTATCAGGGAAATTGTTCTGTAGTTCTTGTTCTCTGCTGCATCTTTTTCAGGTTTAAGAATTAAGGTGATGCTGGCTTCATAGAAAGAAATTGGGAGGATTCCTTCCCTTTCAATTATTTTAAATCACTTAAGCATTTGAATTAGTTCTTCTTTAAATATCTGGTGGAATTCAGCATCGAAGCCTATTGTTCCTTTGCTTTTCTTTGTTGGAGGGGCTCTATTACTGATTCAATTTCTGTCTTGGTAATGGGTCTGCTTAGGTTTTCTATGTCTTCAAGGCTCAATTTAATTAGGGTGTATGTGTTCAGGAATCTATCTATTTCTTTCAGGTTCCATAATTTGCTGGAATACAGCTCTTTGTAATAGTTTCTGATGATTCTTCTTATTTCTGTGGTGTCTGTTGTTACATTTTCTTTTTATCTCTAATTTTATTGATTTGGGTCTTCCCTCCCCTTTTTTTGTTAGTTGGGCGAATGGTGTGTCGATTTTGTTTATATTTTCAAAAAAACAACTCTTCATTTTGCTGATCTTTTGTATTGTTTTTCTGGTTTCAATTTTGTTGATTTCTTCTCTAATTTCAAATATTTATTTTTTTCCTACTAGTTTTGGGTTTAGTTTGCTACTGTTTTTCTAGATCCTTGAGATGCATTAATAGCTCATTTATTTGGTGTCTTTCCAATTTCTAGATGTAGTCATCAGTTGCTGTATACTTTCTTTTTAACACCTCTTTTGCTGTATCCCATATGTTTTGATATGTTATAGTCATCTTCATTAATTTCCAGAAATTTTTTGATTTCCCTTTTGAATTCTTCTATGACACGAGCATGTTGTTCAGTACCAACATGTTCTGGAGTTTCCTGAGTTGCTGATTTCCAGCTTCATTGCATTGTGGTCTGAGAAAATGCATGGTACAATTTCATTTTTTTTTTTTTTAATTTGCTAAGACTTGCCTTACAACCTAGCCTGTGATGAATCCTAAAGAAAGTTCCATGCACTGGTGAGAAAAATGTGTATTCTGTGCTTGTAGGGTGAAAGACTCTGTAGACATCTGTTAGGTACAGTTGGTCTATAGTGTCAATTAAATCTGTTGTTTCCTTATTGATTTTCTGTCTGGTTGATCTGCCCATTGCTGAATATGGGGTATTGAAGTTTCACATTACTATTGTTTTTGAGTCTATATCTCCTTTAAATCCATTAACATTTCTTCTAGATAGCCAGGTCCCTTGTTATTAGGTGCACATACATTTATAATAGTTATATCTTCCTGTTGAATCAATCCTTTAATCATTATATAGTGTCCTTTATCTCTTTTAATACTTTTTGTGTTAAAGTCTATTTTGTCTGACATTAGTATGGCTATACCATCTCTTTTTCAGTTTCTGTTAGTATGAATTAACTTTTTCCATCCTTTCACTTTCAGTCTGCATGCATCTTTGTTGGTCGTATGTGTTTGTTGTAGGCTGCAAATAGATAGGTTTTCTTTTTTAATCCATTCTGTGGATTAAAATTCAACCAGTCTGTGTCTTTTGAATGGAGAATTGAGACTATTTACATTCAGGGCAACTATCATTAGGTATTAATTTTGCCCTGCCATATTTCTGTTAATAGTCCTAATTTTTTACTTTGTGATTCCTTTGTTCTTTTAAGACGTAATTTTCTGAGTTCATCTTCTTTCATAGTGATGTTCCTGTCTCTGTGCTTCACACATCTTTGAGCATCTTTGGTAGGGCTAGGCAGGTAGTTTCAAAATCATTCAATTTTTGTTTGTTGTATTACATCTTTATTTCTTCTTTCATAAGTGAGAACTTTGCAGGGTACAATATTCTGGGTTGAGTTTTGTTCTCTTAGGACTTGGAATGTATCTCACTATTCTCTTTTTGCCTGTAGAGATTCTGATGAGAATTCTGCAGTCAGTTTAATTGGGGTTCCTCTGAATGTGATTTAGCATTTCCCTCATGCACATTTTAAGATCTTTTCGTTATGTTTTACTGTGGGGAGTTTTATTACAATGTGTCATGGTGAAGATTTTTTTCTGGTCATGTCTATTGGGAGTTCTGTGTAATTCCTGTACTTGGATGCCTCTTTCTTTCTCCACATTGGGGAAGTTCTCTGTTATTATTTCATTAAGAAGGCCTTCTTATTCTTTCACTGTTTCCACACCTTCTGAAACTCTTAGAATCTGTATGTTGGGTCATTTGATAGCATCTTATAGATCTCCAAGTTTTCTAATTTCTACTTCTTTTTTTTTTTGGTCTGACTGTAATATTTCCAGAAATTTGTCTTCTGGTTCTGATATTCTTTCTTCTGTCTCACCTATTCCGTTGTTCAGGCTTTCCACTACATTTTTTATTTAAGCTACTGAATTCGTCATTTCTAGAATTTCATTCTGACTTCTCTTTATTATCTCAATTTCTTGGGAGAACTTCTCATTTAGATCGTGGATTTGCTTCTGATTGCTTCTAAGTAATCTGATGATTAATTTTCTGATTTCCATTTCTGGCATATCCTGATATCTTCATCTTCATCTTACATTATTGAAGAGTTGTAGTGTTTGTTTGGGGGGCTCAGAGTGTGTTCCTTATTTTTATTTAAGGTTTTTCCCTTTTTTTGGCATTTGTGTATTTTTTCTTTCTTTTTTCTATTTTTTTTTTTGGGGGGGGGTCTGGTTGCTTTTTTCTTTAATTTGTGTCTTTGTTATTCAGTGGGATGTCTATACTTTTAGTGAGTTCCAAGAGGTGTGTGCTGGATGTGGCCTGGGTGCTCTATTCAGTATTACAGGCTGGAGGGAGTATCCAATATAAGGTTCCTGTGGGGCTTTGTAGTTTTCCTCTGGTTTTTTGGTTAGAGGATTTTGTACTTCTGTTGGTATGACCCGTCCTTTTCCTCACAGTCGCAGGATGCCCTAGTGTTAGTCTCTGGTGTATTCAGGTGTATATTGCCCTACTTAATGAACTGCACCTATAATCTGTGGAGATTTTATTGAGATGAGGTTTCCCTCTGTTATGAACTGCTGTGTGTCTGTGCATTGCAAGTGGAAGCACGGAGCCCTGAACACTGGAACCCAGGCAGGTATGAGCTCTTGTGCTTGGAGCCCCACCTACTGTAGCCTGGCTGGCTTCTCAATGGTGGATGGATCGGGCTCGAGTTTTTTGATATTCAGGACTTCTCTTTGTTGTACAGCTTGTGTGGTAGGGAAGAAATCTTTCTTGTGTGGTGGGGGTGTGGTGAGGTGGCCCCTACAATTGATGAGAGTGTGTGTGGAAGGCAAAGGTGGCATTCCTGGCAGGCGGCTTCCATTTGAAAACATAAACAAACCTAATGGCTTTTCCCAGCTGGCTGCAGGTCCAGGTGGGGAGGGCAGGAGGGAGATGGGCAGGGGAGTGCCTGACTCTCTGTTTGTTACTCTATACCTTCTTTTTTTCCTTGCATAGAACTTCAAAAGCATTTCGTCAAACTCTTCCTTCTGCTATTATTTGCAGCTCTGTGCACCCACGATTTCCCATCTCACCTGATCCACTGGGGGCTGGCGCCAATCTCTCCAGCCTGAGTGTCCCCCACTTCTCTTTTTATTTGCTCTTTCGGAATGGACCTTCCCAGTCTCTGTTGTTTTCCTGTGCTTCCCAGAGAGAATTTCCCGTGGCTCTATCTCTGGTGGGTATCTTCCTTCCTTTTAAATATCTCTTTTTTCCCACATGACTTGGATCATCCTGTTGATATACTGCTATCTTGGGAATAATGCCCATTGGTTGGCATTTTAAACTGAATCTGCTACATTTCTGGAGGCTTTCCTGGATCACATCAAAGCATCCATGGGTGAGTTCATTTTTCAAAATAAAGTTCTACCACTTAGGCACTTTGTCAACTGCTCCCCATTTCTAGGATTCCCTGGTTTCTCTTTCATCCAACTCTAATATTATCACATCCCTAGCCCCCTGCCCACCCTAGAGCCACTTTGGCTTCTGCCCTTGACTCAGACCCTCTTACTGTCTCAATTTTGTTTTTTCATACTTTTAAGATATTACTTGTAGAATCTGGCCACAGAAACCAATAGAGCAATACAGGGGAACAACAGACCCAGTCTGATTTTCTGCTCTGTTCTTTAGGACTCACTTGCTGTAGGACAGAGATGGGCTAGTAGAGGTGGGGAAACTAGCACAAGACTTGGGAGTCAAATAAGAGATTATGACTGGAAACTCCCGTCTTGATTTGGTCCAAGGGCCACAGCTATATTTGGCTGGCCCCTGATTGACATAATTATTATTGCCAGAAAGTAATTTTAGAAATAACTTAAAAGGAGGACATGGGTGATTAAAGTTCTAATAATAACATTTCTAAAAAGTCTGGGTTAATGAATCTGTAGCTCAGGTAAAAGAAAGGAGGCTTCAGGCATTCAGGGACTGGTACCCGGAGCTAAGCTTGGAAAACATGTTCTGCTGAGGAGTCAAGTAGGGCAGAGATAGATCATGTGCCTCTAAGAAATCTTGAGGAAGCTGAGATACAGCTCACTTGACGTTGAAATTTCTCAAAAAATTTTTAACATAAAGTTACACAACACAGATACTGCTTTGAATCCAATCACTGAGCTTCTTTTATATGCAAAACACTCTCCTACTCTCTTTAAAAGATTTCCATGGGGGTGAACAGGCTAATGTGGGCACTGGTTTGGGCATCCTAGCTGTTTATAGCCAGGATCTTCTTTGAGGCCAGTATTCATTCAGAATTGGCCAGTTCCCCACTAGTGGGTAAATATACTGAATTTCATTATTAGATGCAAAGTTATTAGATGCAAACTTTCTGTTCAAAATAGCTTTTACTTTAGAGGATGTGATATGCTTCCAAAGAAGCACAGTGCCATGTTATATCATAACAATTGATTTTCACAGTGCTTTCATACACCTTATTTCACAAGTTTAGGATGCACGTACTTATTTTCATTTTATAGATAAGAAAACCTGAAGTTTAAGGGGGAAGCAGTCCTTCCCTTTTCAAAGAGCAAGCGCTTGTTGCAAATTGTCAACATCCGATTTCCTCTTCAGAGCTCACCCCACGTGCCTATGCCTTCTGATTTAAAACAACAGATTCTTTAAAACCAATAATTAATGTGTGAATTATTTCTTTTGGAAATATTTTGAGAAATTTGTGTAAGAGGCAGAAGTCAGAGAGAGAGGAAGAGTGAACTCCCATCTATTGGTTCATTCTCTAAATTCTTACAATGAATGATGAGCTGGGGCCAGAGCCAGGAATTACAAACTCCATTTGTCTCCAACATGAGTGGTAGGAACCCAATCACTCGAGCTACCACCCCTGCCGACTTGGATCTGCATTAATAGGAAGCTGGAGTCAGGATCCAGAGTGGGTATAGAACTCAAATGCTTTAATATGGGATAAAGTGGCTTAACCATGATGCTAGATGCCGACGCTCTAACTCTTGCTTTCTAAATACAGATTTCTGTAACCAAGTGGCCACATGAAGGTTAGACTCACATTGATAAGAAGTTTAAACAGCATCATTGTGAGAAAGAAACAATGAGTCACAAAGCTCAGGTAATGTTCATTTCAGAAAGCGTGGAGTTGCCTGTGAGCCTTCTCCTAGGCGGTTAGTGTAGAACAAACAAATGCAAACAGAACAAAAACATCAAGGGCAATGAGAGTCGACTGTAGAAGAAAAAACAAAGATGAACAAACAGGCACGCAAGTAAGGAATAAATAAAAGTTTTAAAAATAAAAAGCATCTAGTTATCTGGGGTCAGACCTACACTTCAGAACAAGCCAGGGCACATTCTCATAGCTCAGCACAGCATAATAATAGATATTAGAAGCTGCTGGAAAGAATGTTGATATTTACTGAAATAAATTTGAATTCCTTGGAAATTCATTAATGCAGAGAATGTTGTTCTCCAAGGGGCCACAAACACATGAGGTTGCTTTTAAAGCACCTCAAATCGTTTTTTTTTTTTTTAAGATTTATTTACTTCAAAAGAGTTACAGAGGGAGAGGGAGAGGGAGAGGGAGAGGGAGAGGGAGAGGGAGAGGGAGAGGCAGAGGCAGAGGCAGAGGCAGAGGCAGAGGCAGAGGCAGAGGCAGAGGCAGAGGCAGAGGCAGAGGGAGAGGGAGAGGGAGAGGGAGAGGGAGAGGGAGAGGCAGAGGGAGAGGGAGAGAAATCTTCCATCTACTGGGTTACTCCCCAAAAGGCCACAATGGCCGGTACTGGGCCAGGCCGAAGCCAGGAGCCAGGAACCAGGAGCTTCTTGTGGATCTCCCACGTGGGTAGCAGGAGCCCAGCCACTTGCATTATCTTCCTTTGCTTTTTCCAGGCCATTAGCAGGGAGCTGGACTGGAGGTGGAGCAACTGGGATATGAACCAGTGCCTGTATGGGATGCTGGAGTTACAGGCAGTGGCTTTCCCTCTACACCACAATGCTGACCCTGAAAGCACCTCACGTCTTGATGTGCAGGGCCAAGGACAGCATTTGGATAGGCCACAGGGAGGAGCATGAACTACCTCCCAAGTGAACAATGTCTGGGATCTCTATAATAATGCGTCCCATCCTCCTAATACAGGAATACTGAGTGAGAATGGAAGAGCTGAGGTCTCCTGGTTAATTTGGTGGCTTTTCCTCCAACTCTGGCATGCATTTAGCCACATTCCATCCATTCCATTCTCCCAGAACTGTTTCCTACAGGGAACCTTACAGTCAGACCGTGTCATATGGGAATGGAACTTAGACATATTTTTCTGTTTCCAGAAGAGGAAACTGAACCTTACAAAAGTGAACTGACTTGTTCAAGGTGACAGAAAGATTACTAATAAAATCAATACTGTTGACTCTAGTTTCTGGCTGTTGTTATGAACTTTTCTCAGTTCATGTGTTTGCCATGCTTGGAATAACCTTGTCGAATTAGTAACTCCACTAGGTATTATATTGTCAGTCACAGAAATTAGGCCATCTTATTAATACCTACCATCAGAACACCCTGCTCTCTGTATGAGGCAAATTTCTGAAAAATCGGAAAACTGAGACATCTTGATTATTTAGATTTCATTTTGTATGTACTCAGGGATCTCTCAGATGCAGCTCTGAAACGTGCATCCAGAATAAACCGCTCCGTTGTGAAGCAAATAAGCTTGCTAGCGTGAATATCTGCTATCTGATTAGCTCCTTGGACAGCTCTAACTGTGCTTTTCTTCAAGGTGGCACACCCAAGTCGCAACATCACGTGGTTTGTTCTGGTTACTGAATCATTCACAAAAATGCTGCAAGAGGTGCACAAGTTAAACTCCACAAGGGCAGAGATATTGCTCTATTTTTTCAACTCTGACTGCCTGATACTTAGACAAAAGCCTGAAACATGAGAGATACACAAGAAGTATGTGTTGACTAAATCAATGAATGGATTTTCAAGAAGGGGCTGCCAGGCTTGGCTCACCTTTGCCACCAAAACCAGCTTCCGAGATGGCCCTCTTGTCTGAGACTGCTCCCGGTAAGGGGTGTGGCTGCATAGCTGCACAGACACAGGCAGTCACTGCCACTTGGGGCAGCCTGGACCTTACCTTCCCCTCCTGGACACGGAGCCATCAGTCCACCACCCCAATAAGGCGTATTCCTCCTATGGTGGCTCCCTATCTTCTGTCATTGTTCCTGGAAACATCTGAGCCTCTATGGGCTGTGTTTTTTCTCTTCTGCTGGAAGCTGCCCTACTCAGACCCACGCAGTGTGAGCATGTTCTCGACCTTTCGTCTTGAGGAGCTCCTCCAATACGCAGGAGTCGGGGCCTCACTTCCACAGCAGGGATCGGCTTCTGCCAATACCCTCTGCACCCCAGTGGACAGAGCCATTGCTGCCCTCATTATGGACAGGGGCAATGTACTTTCCCATGAAAATGAAACGATCCCCACATGAAGGGCACCCACAGGTGATGGGATGTGTCGTAATCATGTGAAGACAGGATGGCATCATGGTTAAGGCCCTGGGCTTTGGAATCAACCAACTGGAGGTGAAGTCTGGCAACTTCCATTTCCGGTGCAACCTGAGGCATATTATTTAATTTCCCTACAACTCAGTTTTCTTACTTATAAAATGAGGAAAATATCACAATTTATCTCAGAGGGTAAAAGAGACCATTACACTTAAAAAGCTGCTCAAGGCCTGGAATATGTTATAAATGATTAAAACTTTTTATTTGTATAAGAGGCAAAAAAAGATGATATTCATAAAATGACAATGCAAATGAAAGAAGGTATGCTATGCCATTCAAGAAGCCAACAGGCTTTGAGGGAATGATTAGGAATGGGGTCAAACACAAGGAGATCTGGGCTATGGGAAGAATGGGAAAGGTCAATTAGGTTTGGAGGAAAAGAAAATGAGGCATTAGATAAAGAAGAAGGAGGAAGAGGAAGAAAGTAAATGTTAAGTTTCTAAGGGAATTTGGGGGAAGAGTCTGAGTGTCACCTCCTCTGTCCCAGTCAGCCTTTCCTCACTATAACAAATACCCAGAGAAGATTGGCATTATGAAGGCTTATTTCAGCCCAGAGTTTTGTAGGTTCATAGCCCAAAACAGCCAGCTCCATTGGTCTGGCAGCTGATAAGGCTGCTGCATGGTTGGATGAGAGAGGACGAATCACAAGGCGAGCCAGGGAGCAAAGACAGGAATATCTTCATTGTCTGTGTCCATGTAGTTTCTTTTTAAACAGTTACCATGATCCAACCATGGGGCTCCATGCTGGTGACTCAATTCAGTCCTATCTCTTCTCAAGGCATCCACTTTTAGATACCATAATAGGATCAAACTTCACCTTCTTCAGTACTGTTAACTTAAGACTTTAGGGTACAAATATTTGCATGGTTTGGGGAGCCAGTTCACATTCACCTACAGCATCCCCTTAGACCATGAGAACATACAGTCTTTATTTTATAATTTTACAACCTTCTACCTCTAGACTATAAGTACTATAACAGCAGCAGCTCTAGTAGTTTTACTCATTTCCTGTCCCATTGTTTACCACTGAATCTCTGTCTCTATTTTTTTCACAAAGCTTGAACTTCAGAAGACCGACTTGAAAGTCGTTATTGCAAAGGTACAGCTAGCTTGTTGCCCTTCTGGGGGCTCTTGGTACTGGCACAACAATGATGCCAAAAATTAAGTGAAAGTTTAAATGTTTATTCTTCAGTCCATTTTGAGATTTAACCACCAGTACATTTATTCCACCCAATAGTATGCCTGACTCAGTAAGAGAAAACCATGAGAAGAAAGAACGAGAATGAGAGCGAGAGTGGGGTGGGGGGGGGAGAGAAAGAGAGAAACCCTGTCTTGTTTGATCAGTCTCAGCCAATCTTGTCCTCAAAGGCAGGATGTGTGTCATTAGGAGACTCCCTGGGCAGAGAAGTGGACTCAGCCCCTGGGCCTTTTGCCCACGTTCCTTCCAGTTTCCAGCATAACTGATGCTGGGTGGGAAGAACTGCATCCAAGTACACATGGCCCAGGTCTTCTGTGTTCTCAGAATGTGGCTCTGAGTCTCCTCCTCCAGCCTGCTCCCTACTATGGCTGTGTTCTTACCACTGGGTGTTACCTTTGGCCACTTACCTTTAAGCCCTTTCTCTGTTAACTTTCAGTTCTCTCCTAGGACTGTGTGCTGCTTTGCTCCTAAAAACAGTCACAATGGCAATAATAGCTAACAAATTTGAGTATTTATGGTGTGCCAGCCATGATGTAAAACACATTATTTGCATAGTCTCATTCAATCTTCACAGTAATCCTGCAAAGTATTAAAACTGCTTATTACTGCTGTACAGATTAGGACACTGAACCTTAGAGGTTAAATAACTTGCCCAAGGACACATTATCTGGAAATGTCAAAGTGAGCTCTTGACCCAAGATTGTTGCTCTCCAACTCATTCCTCTCACAGAATTCTATAAAAGAGGAAAAACCTGAATTGTACTTCCTTGTTTAAAATGCGCCACAGCTGGAGCTGGCATTAGTGGTGTAGCAGTTAAAGCCAGTGCCTGCAGTGCCAGCATCCCATATGGGCACTGGTTTGAGACCTGGCTGTTCCACTTCCGATCCAACTCTCTGCTATGCCCTGGGAAAGTAGTATAAGATGACCCAAGTGCTTGGGCTCCTGCACCCGTGTGGAGGATCCAGAAGAAGCTCCTGGCTCCTGGCTTCGGATGGGCCCAGCTCCAGCCATTGCAGTCATTTGGAAGGTGAACCAACAAATGGAAAACCTCCCTCTCTGTCTCTCCCTCTCTCTGTCTGTAACTCTACCTCTCAAATAAATGAATATAATCTTTAAAAAAATTTAAAAATTTAAAAATTCATTCTTTACCAGGAGGGTCTGTAGGCTCTGACTTCTACCTCATTCCCATTCTCATCTCATGTCCCTCTATCCTTCCCTCACAAAATTCCAGCCCCATCAATTCCTGGAGTGGACTGAACTCTTTTGAGTCTCAGCACATTTGTGCATGCCATTCCCTCCCAGAAGGCTCTGTGCCAAGCTCCTGGAATATCTGGCTCCTTTTCTTCCTTTAAGTCCGAGCTTCAGTGCCACCTCTCTAGGACTTTTCTAAACTGTGTCCTTGTCTTATTCTGTGATATGGTATCCTGCCTATTTTCTTCACCATTTTGACACTTTGTATTTATTTATTTGTTGGTAATCTGTATTGTTTTCTTTCTGTTGGAATGGATTTTTGATGGGGGGTAGAGACTTCTCACTTCTCAGTGGGTACCCTGTTGTTTTACATATGCAGATGGTCAATAAATATTTATTGAATGAAAGATGGAATGGTCTATCTGACTCAAGGGTAGATTTGTCATGAAGCCAATATGTTTAAGCTTCAGGATCCATTAACTGCTGAAGGGTTGAACAATGGAGCCTCATGATTACAAATTTTTGGAAAATTGTCTAAAATGAGATAGCTAAGCTTAAATTGTTTAAAACTATTGGAGTATTGATATGGTTAAGACATCTCCACGTACAGTTAGGTTGCTATTATTCCAAAGCAAAGTTTGTCCCCAGGAGTACTTCACTGTCCACTGCAGGGACTCATTTGGTGACACAAAGGTGCAGGGCCATGACATCAGAAGTGTGTGGACTGTGCAGGAAAACCAAGGTTTGAAGCCTGTGGCACCAGATGCTAGTCTATTGAAAGTTCTTACAAATCTCAGAGCTCGTGTATAAAATCTCAGCAGAATTTTCCCAACCTTTAGAATTTTCCAACAATCCTAAAATTGTATTTGATGTCACTAATAGTGAGTAACAAATCTGAATGAAACTTCTTTAAACTATCATTAGAAAAAGAAAATCCTATAATCGTAGATCCATGGCACTGTGTATTTTACAGCAAAAAGACTATTGTAGGCGAATTAAAAATATTTAAGAAGGCAGAGGAACCTAGAATTGAGTACAGAATATGAATAAAAAAGTCTAACTGTATAACAGATGCATGAAACAACCTCACTGAAGAGGATGATGGAACAACAAGAGCTGACCCAAAAGTAACTTTGGAATGACTTTAAGACTTAAGGCAAAACAAACTGTATAAGCATTGAGCCCCAGCTGATGGAGTTGTGATGCATGGAAGTAAGACTTAAAAATTCTGAAAACACTATCCATGTATACTGGCAGTAAATAATTAACTAAACACATGGTGAATGGTGGGAACCAGGTTTTTCATTGTTGGAGTTGAAGGCTACGGATAAGCAAGGGGAGAAAGTTTGGATGATCTATGAGATAGAGGATTGGAGCTGGTGACGTTACTATGAACTGGCTTAATGTAGATATAGATGGTTACATATGGCATTATCTATATGGCATATAGCATGATGTGCCCATATTTCTTTGGTTTGTTAGCTGAGTAGGCCTAGAAAAAAATTACACAGTAATAGCAATGAGCATACCCAGTACTAGGTTTTGATTTTTCATATTATTCTCTAATAAAGTGTGCCAGAGATCCTTGGAGAAATGACTGATTTTAGGTTTGGGACAGGAAATTCACAAGGTATGTCTAGAGTATTCTATACTGTCAGAAAATAAGGGAGTATTGTTTTAAACTACAGGAATAGGTCAAAGGGGGCACAGGAGCCAATTGAAATAGTTTCCAGTGGATCACATGGGAAGAATTTGGGCAACAAATATCAATAAAATACTATTGGATTATAACTCAAAGTATAAGACAACTGTCACACATTCCTAGTAATCTAAATAAATAATTAAACACATCAATAGTAGTGAAAAAGAAACAAATCTTTCATGATGAAAAATTCCATATAATTGATGTAGATATTCTACCTCCAAGGAGGGGGAGTACTACACTGCTTAAATATAGGTTGTGTTGGGTGCTTCCTCTCAAAGAGTACAGCTTAGAACGAGTGATGGGGATGTGGGGGCTGGGTGGAGAATAACTTTACAGTGGAGAAAGCTGATAACCAGATGTCAGAGGAGGGCAGCATCAACAGGAGTAAGTCATGCTGATAATATGTACCATTGATGAGGTGAGATGAAAATGACTGGACCTCAGGGGCTCTCCTTTCCAAAACCCATCATCTCAGTCTAATCATGAGGAAAACATCATACAAACTCTCCTAAAGAGCAGCTGAGAACTTGCCATTCTTCAAAAATGGTCTTCAAAAGCAAAGAAAATCTGAAAAACTGTCAAATCCAAGAGGAATGTAAGGAAATGTAATAATTGGTGCCATGTGATATTTTGGTTGGATTTGGGAATAGGAAAAAAGATATCTGACTAAAATCTGAATATAGATTTTAATGAAAACAATAAATGAACATTGCTTCGCTAATTGTAATAAATATACTGTATTAATGTAAGATGCTAGTAAGTGGGGCATAAGCAGTGGAACATATAGGGACTCCCTGAACAATATCATCAGGATATTTTTGGAAATCTACAACTGCCTTAAAAATAAAAGAGTATTTAAAATTTTTCAGTTTTACAGAAAAAAACTGAACCTATCTTTCTCCTCTTTGTAAAGAAAATGATACGACAAAATCATTGGTGTGTGAAAACAAGGTCAACGAATATGCTGTCAAAACACATAACAAGAAGGGAATTCTACAGGGGAGTTAGGCAGGTGCATTATGGAGGCCTTACAGTTCAGTCAAGGAGTTCAGTTATGTTTTTTACATTAGTTCCCTCTATTTTGAAAAAAAAATTTGTAAACACTCAGCTTTCGGATCTGTTTGTATAAGGGAACTTTAAAGAGTTCACAGAAAATGGAATTAAAACTTTTCTTAAAAAATGCATGCATTTATTTGAAAGGCAGAGAGAGGTACCTTCCAACTGCTGGTTTGTTCCCCACATGGCCACAACAGCTGTGTCTGGTCCTGGTAGAAGCCAGGAGCCAGGACTTCCCTCTGGGTCTGCCGCATGGTGACAGGAACTCACGCACTTGGGCCACCTTCTGCGGCCTTCGCAGACACCTTTGCAGAAAGTTTGATCAGAAGGGGCGCAGGCAGGATCTGAACTGGCACTCCGATAGGAGAAGCCAGGTTCACAAGTGCTGGTCTAACCAGCTGCGCCACAATTCTGGCCCCAAGAGATAAGCCTGTTTAGGTCAAAACAAAACAAACCCTGAAATCCATGCAGTTTTTCATAACATGCATTTCCATGAAGTTTTTGAAAATCCCACTGTACATGTAAATTGTTTAGTATTGTTTTCATTACCTTGAACCCCTACTCCAACTGTACAAGACCCCAGTGTCTCCAGACCTGGAGGTGCTCCTGACCCCAAAATTAGTTTTCCTGAACATTGTGTGAGGTCAGTGGCCCTGCCTGTAGCCCTGGCCCAGGAGTCTGGAGACTTTCAGAAAACTCTACTTACTCACCACCTCCTTGCTTTCTGGAATCTCCCTATCTCTTCCTACTGACATCTCTATCTATTAATCATATTTACTCCAATAATAGCATTTCTTACACTCTTTACTGATGCCAGATAATAGTATTCTTAAAACTTGTAGCAACATAAGCCGGTGCCGTGGCTCAACAGGCTAATCCTCCGCCTTGCGGCGCTGGCACACCGGGTTCTAGTCCCGGTCGGGGCGCCGGATTCTGTCCCGGTTGCCCCTCTTCCAGGCCAGCTCTCTGCTGTGGCCCGGGAATGCAGTGGAGGATGGCCCAAGTGCTTGGGCCCTGCACCCCATGGGAGACCAGGAAAAGCACCTGGCACCTGGCTCCTGCCATCGGATGAGCGTGGTGCGCCGGCCGCGGCGGCCATTGGAGGGTGACCTTTCTCTCTGTCTCTCTCTCTCACTGTCCACTCTGCCTGTCAAAACAAAAACAAAAACAAAAAACTCATAGCAACTTCAGTTCCCCCATTCTGGGTGGCTTCCGTGGCTTCATCTCCAACCAGACACATCTTAACCTCTCCCAGTGGCCACTGTACCTTGACAGGTAACTGTCATGCTATGACCTACCCTTAGGGCACACTTGGCACTCTAAACATGCTTTTCTTAAAAATATTAACAGAGAGAGAGGGGAAAAGAAGGAGAGAGAGAGAGAGAGAGAGAGAGAGATTATCTTCTATCTGCAGGTTTATTCCCTCAAAGACAATAATAGTTATGGTTGGGCTAGGCCAAAGCTAGGAGTCAGGAAATCCATCCAGGTCTCCCACATGGGTGGCAGGGACTCAAACACGTGGGCCATCATTTGCTGCTTTTTCAGGTGCATGAGTAGGATATGGGACAGAGATGGAGCACCTGGGAGTTGAACCCTATGCTCATATGGGATGCCAGCATCACAGGTGCCAGCTTAATCCACTGTACCACAACACGGGCCCCAGCATTCTTAACACTTTGCACGTATTCTACGTCATCAGGATTCTTTGGCATTGTCCAAGTTAAGCCTCACATCCTGGTGATTTCCCTTTTAGTTTCCCTGCAATACATCATAATTGTCTTTCTGTGAACTTCTTGAAACCTGATTTCCAAAAATCAAGTGTTGGTATATGGCATATGGTAGCATTTCCCTTGTCAGCCTTCGCAAATTGGAAATGGCAGGGTTACTTTTTCCCACTATCATGTTCTTCCTTTCAGAACAGAATTAGATCTACAGCATGTTCTACGTCATGTTCTTATCCTCCTAAAAGATTCAAATAGTAAAAAACAACAGCAATGCTTTTTCTAATAGAGTAGGATAGCAGCCCTTTCTCACCATCTAGATGCTGGCCCTGTCATGGTCACTTTTCTTTTGCGTCTGATATTATCTATATATATTCTTTTGATCTGATATTACCTATAAACTTGATTGGAACAGGCAGTGTGAAGTGCATTCTCATAAAAATATTATCTTAATTTTTATTTTCACCCACATGATCTCCTCCACACTTCAAGACTCGTGTGTGGGGTGGGTGTGTGTGCACGTGTGCGCACAAGGTGCTTCCAACACCTTTCCAAAATGAGGCAAGAGATATTTACTTCACTTTTTTTGTACTGCTCATGAGGAAAAAAATAAAATCATACTGTGAGGATACTGGAAGAATTTTCTAAGATGAAATAGGGTATTCAGTTTGGGTTGTTGTCTACCAGGCAGAAGCATTGTTACTGGCTGTGAACCCAGAGCAGATATGAAGCTGATTTCCCCATTTGAGACAGCCGGGATCTGGTCCAATCATCAAATATTCTGCTAAACTTTGTGTGCATGTGTGTGTTTGTGTGCACATGCATATGTGTGAACTCATTCCTCCCTGAGTGATCCTTTACATGTTGCACCAGAAAAACCCACAATCACGTGGTTAATTAAATCTAGCTGTAGGGAAATCATGGTCTATTCCTAAGCACAGTGAGTCAAACCAAGTGTTCTAGTCAATGGTCCATATAGAAGGTGACGTGAGATGCTGTCAGTGAAGCACTCGGCACCAGGCCTGGCTCAGAGGCTGCAGCCCAGCCACTGCACTTCATCACCACTCACCACGCCTCACTGCTCCGCCTCCGGCACACCAGTCTCCCCCGCCATCAAAGGGGCCTGCACACATTCTGTTCTGCGGCCTGGAACTTGCCTTTCCCCAACCTACATCAGGTTCATTCTTATAAGCGCTTGGAGATCCATGACCTTTCCATCTCACCACTCCTCTCAAAGTGATGATTGGATTAATACAGCCCCTCACTAGGTGGTAAACCTCATGAAAGCAGGGACAGTGGCTGCTTTTATCACTGTTGTTTTTCTCATACAGAGAGCTTGGCATATGCTCAGGCTTGAATTGTATTTACTGAATGGATGAATAATTGCTACAATTAACAAGCAACTATCGCTAGCTTTACCGAAGTGCATGTTTAATTTTGGCCAATTCTTCATCTCTTTCAGCTTCTACTTCTCATCCCGCCTCTTCTTCCTCCTTCATCATCATCACCACCACCATCATCATCACCATCGTAATCATCATTGTACTGTTATTTATGGAACTTTTCCTGGGTACTATGCAAAGGGCTTTTCATAAACAAACTCTATTAATCCTTACAGAAACCTCATAAGAACGCAACAAAAAGGTAGTTTATTATCATTTCCATTTTGTACAGGGGGAAAATTGAGTTAGCCCAAGATCATTCAGTTGATAGTAGGTAAGCCAGGATTTAGTCATTTGAAACATACTGGAATTTATTTTATAGCCCAGCACATGGTCTATTTAGGTAACTGTTCCATGTAGACTTGAAAAGAATTTGTATTCTGAAGTTGTTTACTGTAGAGTTTTGTGAAAGCCAGTTAGCTCATGTTGATTTACAGTGTTTTTTGCATCTTCTGTATTTTTACTGAATTTGTGTGTATATGTTCTAGCAATTACTGAGAGGTATTAGTCTAATGTGTCAACTTGATTAGGCTGTGGTATCTAGCTCTATAAACAAACACAAATTTAGATGTTACTGTGAGGGCACTTTGTAGGATTGGCTAACATTGACACATAATTGTAAGTGAATCAGCATCTCCTCATTAATGTAGGTGGGCCTCATCCAGTCAGTTGGAAGGCTTCAAGAGCAATATTCCACATCAGCTCCTGCAGGAGATTCCAGCCTGCTGGACCACCCTACAGATTTCAGATTTGGCAGTCTCCACAATCACAATGAGCCAATTCCTTGAAATTTATCTATACCTGTATAAAAATCCACATTTTGCATATAATGATTATATGTCATCGTATATAACTATACAAGAAGTCTTTAAAAAGTTCATGGAGAATGTAGATTATGAAAATACTACGTGGGGCTGCCGCTGTGGCATAGCAGGTAAAGCCACCACCTGCAGTGCCAGCATCCCATATGGGCACTGGTTCGAGTCCCGGGTGTTCCACTTCTTATCCAACTCTCTGCTATGGACTGAAAAAGTAGTAAAAGATGGCCCAAGTCCTTGGGCCCCTGCATCTGCATGGAAGACGCAGAAGAAGCTCCTGGCTCCTAGCTTCGGATCAGTGCAGCTCCAGCCATTGTGGCCATCTGGGGAGTGAACCAGCATATGGAAGACCTGTCTCTCTGCCTCTCCTTCTTTCTGTGTGTAACTCTGACTTTCAAATAAATAATTAAATCTTTTTTAAAAAAGAAGAAAATACTATGCATGGATTTTCACTTAAATGTTTGTTTATATATAGATAGATAGATAGATAGATAGATTGATTTAATTTGAAAGGTAGTGAGAAAGATCTTTTATTTACTGGTTTATTCCCTAAATACCCATAACAGCTGGAGTTTGGCCAGGCCAAAACCAGGAGCCAAGAACTCATTCCAGGTCTCCCATGTAAGTGATACAAGATGCTAAAATTTCTATTATAATGAATTTGCCTCTTTCTTCTTTAATTCTGTTAGCTTTTGCTTCATATAACTTTAAGTTCTGCTATTAATTATAGTCACATTTAGATTATTACATATTCCTAATGATTTTCCCTTTTAAGAATTCTATGATAGCCCCTTTGATAGGAATGTTTTGCCTTGAAGTCTGCATCGTTTGATTAATAATGTAGACATGCAATTTATTTTATTGCATTTCTATACTACATACTTCTTTTCATCTTTTCCTTTCTATTATTTTTACTATCTTAGGCAGCAAATAATTGGATGTTGCTTTCCTGAAATTACTCCTTTTCAACTGTAGTGATCAGTTCTTTTCCATTTAATAAAATATTGATAGCTACCCTTTTGCTTTTGCCCCTTACATTTTTTGTTTCTGTGTTGCCTCTGTATTTAAAAAGAAAACTTATTTTTGATTAATTGAATAATTTTAGTGTTATATTTCATTTCCTATATTATCTCATTTGAATGTTTATTTCCATAAAAAATAGCTATTTTATTTTTAGTGAAAGGTGCTTTTCCTCAGCAAATAGAAATAATTATGTTGACAGATTTCCCCATTTTGTCTCCTTAAAGGCATTGCTTCAGTGTCTTTTCGCCTATATGGTTTTTAATAAGAAGTACTAAAAACTTGTTTTCATCTTCCCGTATATGTAACTTGTCTTTTTCTTTTTAGTTGATAGGTTTCATTTATTACAGTAATTTTAGGTTTGCAGAAAATTGATCAGATAGTACAGATAGTTGTCACTCCCCATCGTATGCCATTCAGTTTTACCTATTATTAACATTTTATGTTGATGTGTGTGGGGAATCCCACAGGAGTCCCAAAAGAGTTACAGAGCAGCACTAACCCAAAAAGAAAGAGAAAAAGCAAAACCAAAATGGAGTTACTTAAGCTAAGCAAAGCCAAAATGGAGTTACATAAGCTAAGGCCACTAAGCACCAGGAACTTCCTAGACCATCTTCTGGAGCCCACCTGGACATCCCAGCTGCTTCCAGACCTGACATCAGAGCCGGACCAGACCTCTCATCAGGTGACCTCTCCAACCCTTCACCTTGCTGTCCGTCTGGGAACTTCGAGCCTACTGCCCAGAGTGCCAGTCATCCCACGACTCCTGCCTATAAGTGACTGTTCTGAGCTCCATCTCTCCGAGTGGTAACAGAGACTTTGTACTCTGGACTTTGTACTTTGACTTTTCGTGACCACAATACTAACCTTGAGAATGCAGCATTCATATTACACCCTTATCCATGAGTGTTTGGATTGGTTATGCTTTTATGCTTTTATGGGTTACACTATTGCTGGATATCTCTGGAAGTTGCCTTACTCCTAGATGTGGGTTATGACCTGTGGACTAATGACATATTGAGTGATATTGACCTTTAGATGTGTGCATTGAATGTGTATATATATATATATATATATATATATATATATATATATATGTATGTATTGAGTGGTATTGATCATTGAATAATAAATTATATTGAAAAGACCATCATGATTCTGTGTGATTCTTCCCCATGCTCCAACATGTTGCATTAGCCTTGTGGAGCTGCATGACAAGTGACACTCACGACAGTGTGAAACATTTATTACTATTGATGAGCCAATATTAATTGTTATTATTAACTGAAGTCCACAGTTTACACTAGGGCTCCCTCTTTGTGTTGCACAGTTCTACAAATGCAGTGTCATGGCTCCTCCATTACAGCATCATACAGAACAGTCTCACTGCTCGAAACCTTGAAACTTTTCTGTCCTGTGTGTCCATCCCTCCACGTCTCCCGTCAACTCCCTGGCAACCACTGATCTTTATCACTGTCTTTATTGCTTTTGCTTTTCCTGGAATATTTTATAGTTGGAATCATGCACTACTCCCTTGTAGCCCTTCAGACCGGCTACTTTCTCTAAGCAATAAACATTTAAGCTTCCACCACATGTTTTCATGAATGGATAGCTTTTATTTTAATTTGTTTTCCTGCTTGCTTTAAAGATGTTTTTGTTAGCTTTTGGCTGTCAACAGTTTGATGTGCCTGGTGTGGCTTTCACTGCTTTAATTTTGCTTATGATTTCCCAAAACACTTAGATTTTTAATGTTTTCTTGCAAATATGGGAGTATTTTCAGTGGCTATCTCTTAACATATATTTTTCCTCCTCTCTATTCTCACTCTCTTCTCCTTTCACAGCTCTGATAATTACATACATGTTGCACAATTTAAGTTCCTGAGGATCTGTTTATCTTTTAGCTTTCTCCCAACCCCGCTGTTTTCTGCTGATTGGATAATTAAGATTGATATTCCTTCAATCCATTATTTTGTTACCTCAGGTTTCCTGTTAAGTCCTCTGAGTAAATTTTTCATATCAATTGTCCTACTTCTTCATTTCTAAAATGTCATTTGGATCAATCTTGTAGTTCTTTCCCACCTTTGTCAAGATGTTTTATTGCTTACTACTGTTGAAATATATTCATCAAGAGCTGGTGCTGTGGTGCTATGGTGTTGTGGTGCAGTGGGTTAAGGCCCTGGCCTGTGGTGCTGTGGCGCAGTGGGTTAAGGCCCTGGCCTGTGGTGCCGGCATTCCATATGGATGCCGGTTCGAGTCCTGGCTGCTCTGCTTGCTTCCAGTCCGGCTCTCTGCTGTGGCCTGGGAAAACAACGGAGGTTGGCCCAAGTCCTTGGGCCCCTGCACCTACATGGGAGACCACGGGGGAGGCTCCTGGCTTCAAATCAGCTCAGCTCTGGCCATTGTGGCCATTTGGAGAGTGAACCGGTGGATGGAGGACCTCTCTCTCTCTCTCTCCCTGGCTCTGCTTCTCTCTGTGGCTTTCAATGAAATAAAATTGGTTTGAGCCAACTACTTGAGCCATCACCATTGTCTCCTAGAATGCACCTTGTCAGGAAGCTGAAATCAGAAGCAGAGCTAGTAGTCAAATTCAGAAACTCTAATATGGAATATGGACATTCCAAGCAGTATCTTATTTCCTAGCCCAAATTCTCATCCCATATGTTTTGTGTTTTGGTGTAAACTGCATGCTATAAGTTCTACATTGTAGAGATCCCGGATTTTGTTATCATTCTGTGACATGTGATGCAGTGAAGGTGTTTTGGCTTTGTTTCATTCTCTGTTAGAAAAGGTATGTGGAAAGGCCAAGTGTTGTCTAAGGATTTTTATTTCAATGGATTTCAAACTCTTAACTCTGTCTGCCTTGCTGATCTTGTCAAGACTTGGTTTTAGGATTTGATAAGGTGAATATAAAATGTGTCTTACTCTAGATCAAGTCTGTCACCTCCAGCCTATGACTTTCTTCACATCCCAGCAGGATATCTGGGCAGTTAACAAGACCTAAACTGGTACTCCAAAGCATTCTGGGCCGGTAGACCTCAAGAATCTCTGTACTGCTCACACCTCTGTAGCAGCTACTGTCTGATAACCCTCCTTTTGTCTCTCTGTGTGCACTCACAGTCCAGCAAGCACAGAGAGGCAAGAGCTTGCGGAGGGGCTGTCGCTACGGCACAGTGGGAAAAGCCGTCACCTGCAGTGCCAGTATCCCGTATGGCACCAATTCTAGTCATGCTGCTCCACTTCCCATCCAGTTCTCTGCTATGGCCTAGGGGAACAGTGGAAGATGGCACCCATGTGGGGGACCCAGAGGAAGCTCTTGGCTCCTGGCTTTGGAATGGCTCAGCTCCAGCTGTTGCAGCCAATTGGGGAGTGAACCAGGAGATGTAAGACCTCTCTCTCTCTCTCTCTCTCTCTCTCTGCCTTTGCCTCTCTGTAACTCTGCCTTTCAGATAAATAAATAAAGCTTTAAAAAATAAAAAAGAGCTTGTGGAGAACCCCCAAAGAGAGGTACAGCTCCTGTTTCTCCTGTGTTCTGTCCCACAGATTCTAGCCAATTTAACCGCCTCAAGTGTTGATCCTTTCATTTATTTATTTAAAAAAATTTTTTAAAAAGATGTATTTATTTATCTTAAAGGCAGAGTTACACAGAGAGGAGAGGCAGAGAGAGAGGTCTTCCATCTGCTGGTTCACTCCCCAGATGGCCACAATGGCCCAAGCTGCGCCAATCCAAAGTCAGGAGCCAGGAGTTTCTTCTGGGTCTCTCAGGTGGATGCAGAGGCCCAAGGAGTTGGACTATCTTGTATTGCTTTCCCAGGCCATAGCAGAGAGCTGGATCAGAAGTGGAGCAGCTGGGTCTCAAACGGGCGCCCATATGGGATGCCAGTACCATAGGCAGCAGCTTTACCTGATAGGCCACAGCACTGGCCCCTCGAATGCTGATCCTTAGAGTAATCTGTGTGATCAGCTTTTGTTCCAGTTCTCTATGCTATTTTGGAGAAATTTCCCACAAGAAGAGAGTTGAGACAAGTACTTCATTTTATGAGTTTCCCTTCTCTCAGGGATCATGATCCAGTGCTATCTATTGTTCAATCGCTGAAAAAATGGCTCATATCTTCTGTATAGTTTACATTTATCTATAGTATGAAGGCTAATCCAGTCATAGTGGCTTCATTATAACCAGAGGTGGATGTCCTGATTAAGCTAAGATTTAAATCTTTGCCCATCTCAATTCAGAATTAATTATTCCATACACCATGCTCTCTTGCCTTTCATATAAAGAAACACAGGGTAGAGGCAAAACAAAGTGCAGAGTTAGAATCTATATGGGAATAACAACCAAGATATTTCCTTTTCTAGATTGGAGAGGGTAGAAAGAAGGTGTTTGAGTGAATAACACTAGTATCACATCACCTTACAAAACTTGCACATCTTTAAAGTGATTTGGAGCCCATTGTTTTATTCTCACAGCAACCACTTTTATGTCTGCTAACATTAGATGTTGTCATCCAAGGATGACCAGTAAAGAACTCAGAGACCATGAATAGGAAAGTGGCTTGACTAAAATTACGCAGTAAGTTAATAAGGGATGGATCCAGAACCTAGATGTCCTCACAGCTCAGCCTTTAAAAAAAAAAAAAATGAAGGACATCCTCATAGGAAAAAAGAGGAGTGGTTACAGCCTTATTGTCAAGAAAGAGGACCTTGGTCACAACTACATGTGAAAAGCCATCATTCATTTGCCCTACCTGCTCTGTGGATGCTTGGTCAGCGGTACAAAATGGGGAGTGGCTCTACAGAAGTCTACATCTCTGATGGGAGGAGCTGGAGTCACTCAGACCATGCACCCTAAGATGGCAAAGGCATCTTTCTGGACCTTTATTACAGTGCATTTCTGCATTCCCTCCTTCCCCTCATCTAGGGAGGATGCTGTTCAATGTACAATAACAGTGTAATAAATAACTGCAAGTCATTTTGCAAATACCAAGCACTATATAAGCTATTATTAATGTCTCATCATCCTGCAGGTAGGTTTATAGCCTACAATCTATCAAATAAGTCTTGGAAAGGATTTACCTAGCACATAGATATGCCCCCATATTGGGTAATACATACTTGTCTCATCTTCGGGAGGCTAGAATTTATATAGCGAGTTTGGGATGGAATTAATTATGGTTGACTTAAAAAAAAACACTACTCAACAGCAGTCCTGATAGACATGCTCACTGGCTTTTATCAGTAAAAGTTCGCTGGCTCAGCTATTATTTATCAATCATATTTAAAAGTAATTTTTTTTTCTGTCAAGAGTTTGTCTGTCGTGTGTCTGGCTTATCCTTCAGATTGGGATAACAGGAATTAAGAAATCTGAAGTTGATTAGTTTGAAAAGCAACAAAGCTGAGGCTGATAAGTGGCTCCTGCTTCTCTCAGGAGAGTCGGGAGGCTGTGCAATGCATTCCCACTCCCATGCTCAATGGCAGTAAGGCAAAGGTGATGGGAACTAATTAAGCAAATTCATCATAGTATTTCCACTCTTATCTTTTCCTGACTAAAGAGAAATACAAGTTTAGAGGCAAAAACCCAGGGAAGAAAAACTGAACTGAATGTAGGCATGCTTCCTCCTGCAGGAGACAAATACTGTGCCCCAAATATCTCTTATGGCTGCTCTTGGGTGAGAAGCTCTACAGCAAAAAAGAATTTCAAAATGACTTTGTTCTAGAGCTGAAGACACTGAGTCTCAGAGAATTCACAGAGGACTTGAATCTAAACTTCCTCTGACTGCCATCACAATGCGGACCAAAACTCATTCTCTCCACCTGCAGTACAGCTCCCTTTCCCTTTTTCTTGCTTTTTTTTTTTTTTTTTTTTTTTTTTTGGTGAGCTAGCTCTCTCTCTTCCCAGCCAGGGCAAAAGCCCCTAGGTGGGCACAGTTGGTGTCTTAATCATCTTTATAAATCTCTTCCTTAGGTAAAGACACAGTGTGTTGTATGTTGCAGACATGTGCCTCATGCTCATTAAATAAAAACTAAGTTGTAGGGAAGGAATCTGGCACATTTTGGGATGCCCACATCATATATGCAAGTCCCTCCTTCTGAAGTGTTTTTAATCTCTTCCCCATTCCTCAAAATCACAAGATATTTGATGTTTTGAAAACAGAAATTAATCTTGTGCCTTTAGAATATATACTCATTATTAAGGAAGCTCAGACTTAGCACAAATCTGGATTTTCCCTACAATGCTAAAATAAATGGCCAATTCAGTCAGTTCAAAGAAAAAAAAAACATTCAAACAAGTTGTTGGGTGCTTTCCGCAAAGATTACTTCACAACAAATGGTTTCATCAAATGGGTGGAAGCAATGGTTAATAATTTTCCATTACTAGTACCTAACAATTTGGATAGAAATGGGGAAATGACACTTGATTGCTTGTGTTTAAAAAAATCCTGCCACTTGATTGAATTGTCCCAGCTGGCCCTGAGAATCCAAAGACTGCAGGCTTACATAGCAAAGTTATCAGCTGGGAAGTGAGCTGATATTGGCATTTCTGATACTGGCATTTCAGTTCAGTAACTTGTTATGTGGTTTACACCTGGATTCCTAAAGTGTGGGCAACAGCAGTTTTAACAACAGTTGGGAACTTACTTATTTGTTCAAAACACAGAATCTTGGACTGTCTCATAAATCCTGTAAATCATAACCTTAATTTTAGTAAGATTTCCAGGTAACTGGAATGCATATTGACATCTGTGCTTAATCTCTAGCTTGTATTTGAGAATATGGAGGCACCTGAGTTTGCGTCTCAGTTTAGAGCATGCATAGCTGTATGCATAGTTGTAGAAACATTTCACCCTAAGACAAGGTCAGAGTAGCTGGTATTAGAGCCTTGGGGGAAGCCACAGCAAGAGGAGGTTATGATAAGCCACAGCTCAAAGTCATTCTTCTGTTAAATAACAGCTTGATTGATACATAGTTTACATATCATGTGATTCATCCCTTCAAAGTGCACAATTCAGTAGATTTTTGTATATTCACAGAGTTGTGCAACCATCACCACAATCAATTTTAAAACACTGTCATCATCCCTAAGAAATCAGTACCCACTAGCCAAGAGTTTCCAATCCCTCATTCCAGCCCTCTGCTCCAGGCAACCACTAATCCACTTTCTGTCTCTATAGATATGCCTGTTCTAGACATCCTGTGGTCATTTGTAACGGCTCCTTTCACTTGACATAATGGTTTCAGAGTTTATCCAGGTTGTAGTATGTATTGGTTCTTTATTCCTTGTGATGGCCTGATAGTATTCCATGGTGTGGATATACCACGTTTTGCTTACCCACCCATCTCTTGATGGACATTTGAATCATTTCCAGTTCTCAGCTATCACAAATACAGATGGAAGAAACATTCATTTCCAATTTTTGTATGAACATAGATTTTCAGGAGAACCAGTTTTAAGTTTTAAACAAAGTGACGATGTGGCTGGTAGCAATAGAAAGGTAAATAGATAGGACTCTTGCGAGAAATGCCAGCCTACTAAGGAAGAAAACCTTGTGCCCAGCCTGCTTCTTTCATCTACATGACACTAGCAAATCATGTAACATCACAGAAAACACATAAATAATTGCCATATCAACCTCATATTCTTTTTTGGTGTGTGTCAAATGAGATAAACATGCAACCATCTTATAAGTCAAAATGTTATACAAAGCCTCAACAGGATGAATGTTCTTATCATGTAACTATTTTGGCAATCCATAAAACTGCCTATAGCTAGTGGATTAATGACATTTTCTCTCAGGGCCTGGGGTGCTGAATCCCACCCTGAGACTCCTTCTACAAAGATCTCAGTTAAAGAGAGAGATGAGATCCTTAGAACTCTTTGAAGTTATCTGTCTTCAATTAATAGACAACTTCTTTGGGGAGCAAATTGGAAACATAATGTAATTCTAGAGACCCATCTGGAAAAAGAAGTCCAGGGAAGACTCTAGTTCTTTGAATAAGGGCAAAACAACAAAGAAAGAAAAGAGAAAAGATGGAGAGAGGGAGAACGAGAGGGAGGGGGGAGAGAGAGAGAGTGAGAGAGAGAGAGAGAGAATGAATTTATGGCTTCATTCACTTTAAGGAGGTAAGGGAGCCCACATGTAGCTAAGGGTTGTTTTGAGCTAAACGTGAGTCCTGTGGATTTCCCCCAGTACCAAATTTGGTTCCCAGGGCAGAAGGGAACGAGTACAGTGGCCACAAAATCAGAGAATCTGAATTAGAGAAGAAGGAGAGAATGTTGGGTGTGTGGGAGGAGGGGATTTACTTTCTTCCTGTTCTAGCCCTTTGTGCTAAGTTGAAATGCTAGGGTTTCATGGGTTAATAGAGCTCCCTGCCTTACAGGATATGTGTGTGGTAAGGGCACCATCTGGGTGAGTGAAATAGATACTCACAGGTATAACATACTCAACACAGCAGGATGTCCATAAAATTCTTAATCAAGGCCCTTTGGACCACCAAGAGGAGGCATAAGAGGTTATACAAGCAAACCACTAAGTCAGGTTGAAACCAGACATACAAACATTTTCATAAATATTTAAACATTTCTCCCATAGCACAAAAGGCCAACTCTCAGACCACTCTGAGAAATATAGATCTCCCTGAGGTGCCAGTACTTTAAGCAAACATTGTCTCTTTCTACCTGTGTGGTCACTGTCACCAGGAGACCCATCTATCTTTGCCATAGCCATCTGGGACAACTTGGCTAGACAAAATTTTCCTTCCAGAACCTTCAATTATTACATTCATATTCAAGGAGAAACTTCTTTGAAGACTTCAGAGTTTCCTCCCTGGGTGATACCACAGTGAGGAGGAAGCGTACACTAAGGCATATATCAAGAATTGCACTCAAACCCCAGTTCCAACAGCTGGGAGCAATGGGACAAACAACTTTTCCTGCAGAGATGTTGTTTCTTCCTCTTTGATGGAATGACATCCCACAGAAGTGTTTGAAGAAAAGCACCTGCTTCCATATCTTGTACACTGTAAGCTTTCCAAGAAGGCTATCTTTTCCCATGCCCCCACGAGGGGGCTTTTGCAACTGAACTAGAAGGAAGTCATGAAGTTCACCATCCTTGCATGGAGAGGAGGCATCTAGGAGTTCTCTCCCTCCAACTCTCACTGTGTGGTAGAGGAGCCAGTCTCATCTGACAGCATCCACCTCCACTCCAAAACGTATATCCCAAAGAAAGCTGTTCTACTGGGTTTCCAGAGGCACTGCCACTCCTACTAACCTGTCTGTTTGCACTGAGTTCTAGCCAGAGGGCCTGGATAGAGTCATCACCTGGCTTGCTCAGTAGCTTGGACTGCAATAAAACATCTAGAATGGAAAACACTTACTACTCTGTATTTGTGACTTTTGGGAAAGTCAAGTGCAGATGATAGGCAAATGATTTGCTAGCAAGGAATCATGAATTCTGGAGACTAAAAAGGAGCCCATCCAAGAGATCCTGTGTTCTCAGTGCCAAGAATGGTGTCTGCTTGTATGTAAGATGTGTGTTGAGGATATGTATAGGAGGGTAGGTTACATTATTGTTAAAGCACCATAAAAATGTGCAGATTTAGGGCTGGAAAGCTTTATGGTGGTCCTGCAAAAGATACAGTTTGAGTTCCAGGTTTGTCCAGAGGAATGTGACATACGGCACTTCAATGGGATAATTTTGAGGATCTTAAGGTCCATGGTCATGGACCATGGGAAGGGTGCTGGCCTCAGCCATGTGGTTCTTGGTAGGTCTTCTTGACTCTTATTGCCTTAGTGTTCTCAGATGCCCAGTGATTTTAATTAATTATGTCAACTCATCTACAACTTCTGATTATGGTAGGAGGATTAAAGGGGATGATTCTGTTGAAAGGACTTCAGAAAGTTGAGATTTGGGTAGAAATGTAAGAGAGCACTTTTTGAAATTAGTTTCCTGTGTTGGTGGGTAGAGGTGCATAAGGTGCATAAGAGGTACATTGGGCAACTAGTTACAAGCTTGCTTGCATACATTCAATGTTTTCTCTAGAGAATATTTACACAGCTGGCAAGCAAAGTCAGTCCCAGGCAGCAGAGTCTCACCTGAGTACATAAGGCAGAGCCCACACCCAGCCATAGAAGAGGTGTGTTGAGAGCCTCTACTTCCCCAGCCTCTATGTGCTATATCCATAAATGGCCATTCTACTTACAAGACCAACCCTGCGTTGAAGGACACTCTGAGCAGTCTTAGCTCTACCCAGTGGGCCCAGATTAAGCCATAGCCTCTATAAGTCTGCCTGGAAAATCCAGGTCCAGAAATGAACACTAGAATACTACCTGGCTCACCAGTTCCCCCAGAGTTAACCCACAGGGCTCAAGACAATGGCCCACCTCCTGACTCACATCACATCACCTCCCTTGCAGGCTCCATTGTGGGTATGAGCCTCCTGTGTGTGGATTCACACTCCAGGTTCCAGTGTAAGTAAGCTTACTCCTGACTGAGGTAAGGAGTTCCTATACTGGTACCTGTCTGGAATTCTTTGTTCTTCCCTGTGCCACTTCCACACTCAAATCCAGTTTCCTGGAATTTCTTTTTCTTTTTTTTTTTTTTTGACAGGCAGAGTTAGACAGTGAGAGAGAGAGAGAGAGAGAGAGAGAGAGAGAGAGACAGAGAGAAAGGTTTTCCTTTTTCTGTTGGTTCACCCCCCAAGTGGCTGCTATGGCCGGCACGTTGCGGCTAGTGCACTGGGCCAATCTGAAGCCAGGAGCCAGGTGCTTCCTCCTGGTCTCCCATGCAGGTGCAGGGCCCAAGCACTTGGGCCATCCTCCACTGCCTTCCTGGGACATAGCAGAGAGCTGGACTGGAAGAGTTTCCTGGGATTTCTAAAGAGCATCTTCCCGCTTTGGGACAGCCAGCTTTTCAGATGATTCTCCACTGTTCTCATTTCACAGTGGTTGCGCCCTTGAGCAGGTTGCCTCCACATTGATCCTGGGGTGACCTATCCTACAATGCAGCACAGTGGATGTGACAGTGCGCAGCTTCTGAGTGTGTTCCTAAAAGCACTGGAGCTTTCATCTTGCACTCTTGGCTCAACCACTGGGGAGAAAGCTGGTAACTTTTCCAAGAGGACACTCAAGCAGCTTCAGGAAAGGCCCAGGTAGGGAAGGACCAGAGCTGTCACGGGGGAGGAGGCCTCCTTGAAGGCAGATTTCAGGGACTTTTCAATCCTTTCCATCACCATGGTCTGGCCTACAGCCTCATGAGAGGCTTTAGTCAGAACTACCCATCAAGCTGCTCCTGGAGTCTTGATGCACAGGAGCCATTAAAGAATAATTATTTTGCCCTAAGTTATCAAGTTATGGGTGTAGTTGTTACACAGCAATAGACAACTAATCCACTGGTTTCCCTAGTTTCTCTGAACCAATGCTGCAAGTATCCACCAAACACCTTAGCACCTCCCACACTCATCCCAGCCATGTGCTGGTCAGCAGTGCGCCAGTCATTGCAAACACTAATCTATCCCTCTCACCCTCTCTTGCTGTGAACACAAAAGCTAGCCTTTCCCATGAGATCTTTTGAAAAAAAAATTATTCATTTGAAAGGTAGAGAGACACAGACACAGAGATAGAGAGATAGATAGACATCTTCCACCTGCGGATTCACTCCCCAAATGTCATCAATAACCAGGGCTAGGTGAGGCTGAAGCCAAGAGCCAGGAACTCCATCCAGGTCAACCATGTGGGTGACAAGGACCTAAATACTCGAGCCATCACCTACTCTTTTCCAGTGTGTACATTAGCAGGAAGCTGAATCGGAAGCAGAGCCAAGACGCAAACCCAGGGACTCCAATATGAAATGCATTTTACCTGTCGCCCCCTTTTGTATGAGTTCTGAAATGAAACTGTAACTAGGCAGGCTTCCCACTGCCAAATCAAAACTGACATGAAGAATATTAAGGGTGAAACTGTTAGGATCCAAGCAACTTTCTAGATTGCATTGTTTTAATTTTTATTCTATTTGCAAATACATTTTATAGGTAGAGAGCTAAATGCCTTTTCCAAAAGGGCCTGTGTCCATTTTACAGAGAGGGAATTGAGCCTGCTGTGGATGCCCACTGGAGCTGGTTTATCTGAGTGCTTGCTCAGCTCCTATGTGATCTGCTCTGCTTTTCAGCCTCTCTCTTGACCATGGGTCAGACTTTCTGCTTCCAGACCCACAGCCTGATATTGAGCCACATGTGGCCTTTTTGCCTCCAAACACTTGACCTAGTTCAGTTTGGGGAAACAGTGAAGTAAAACTGCATGATGTCATCTGGCCGCTGCCCGGCTGCAGACTGCCCCGCCCCTCACAGCTGCTCAGCAGCAGAGGGAGCACCCCCTGATGCCAGCTGGAGCCCCCAGGGCAGGAAGAGGAGACTGGGGGAAAGGTGAGCCAACAGCAGAGTGCGTGGTCCTGCCACGTGCCCTGACATCAGCTGCCAGGGTGGAATAAATCGATAGGATTAATCGTTCTCCTAGCCGTCTTGTGAAAGGGCTTCAGAAATGCAGTGTCACCATCAATTCCCTTGCTGGTGTCATCACAGACACATTTTAAAATGTCAACCTGAAAGGAAAGCTCCAAAGCACCCAACATTACAGAAAAGGGGATTTTCTCTCAAGACATTTTCTCCTTTGGGCTCCTTCTCCCTACCCATTGCCACAATGAACTGACTCCAATCTACAGTGAAGCCATAGCCAGGCAAAGGAGAAACTGAAGCCAGGAAAGACCTGGACAAGGTGCTACTGCAGAACGAATGGAGGTCACACTCAGGAAGGAAGAGGGCCTTGGTGGTAGACGTGAGCAAGCCCAGGAGGGCAGGGGTTTTTCCTAGGGTGATGGTGGCGATGGCAAGGAGCACAGGAAGTGCCCACCTGCCTGTCCCACCCCTGCCACTAGTCACTTCTCCAGAACCAATTTTCCTCTCTCCCCATGGTTTGAGTGAGACACTCAGGGTGTCAAGTGCATCCAGGAAAGCTCAAGAATGCATGATCATCATTTTGGAGTTTGAGTTGGGAGCTGCTCTAAGTGCAGTGACATCCTTGAGAACCGTTCCACTCTGTGGGAAGAGACCTTTGGAGAACCTTCTCTGGTGGGTCCAGCATTTGTAGAGTCTGGTGCATTGCCCGGTAGTCGAACTCGCCTGAGCCACACTGGTCACTGTTGACCCATGGACATTGTTAGGTACGGAATAGCTTTGGGTTCTGGCCTTTTGTACCCCCAGATAGGAGAAATGGAAAAAAAGAGACAGAGACTGACCTCAGCAGAGACAGGTTGCTTTATTTGAAGCAAAGAGGTTGGCGACAGTCTGTTTTTGTGAAGAGAATACATGCTGGGCACATTTAGAACTCAGGTTTTTATCCAGTTGAGAAAGGAAGTTGCCACTGGGGGCTGGGGGGTAGAAGGCTCTTTGAAGCCTCAGGGAACCTTTTAGCTGTTTCATAGCTGCCCTGTGCAGCTTATCTGCTTTGCCATTTTCAATGCAAGGAGTTGAGAAGGGTCTGGTTAGGCACCAGACATAAGGGAGGAAATGGGGGGCGGGAGAGGAGGGGAAAGAATGACATGTCCTTTAGGCAGGATTTTGAAAGATTCACTTCTTGTCACAAGAGAAGGCATCTGTGCTTTCCAGTGTGATAAAAAATGGCAAGAGGGGCTGGCCCTGTGGCTCAGTGGGTTAATGTCCCGGCCTATAGCAGCGGCATCCAAATGGGCACTGGTTCAAGTCCTGGCTGCTCCACTTACAATCCAGCTCCCTGCTACTGTGCCTGGGAAAGCAGCAGGTGGCTCCAGTGCTTGTGCCCCTGCACCCACGTGGAAGACTCAGAAGAAGCTCTTAGCTTCCTGGCTTTTGCCTGGCTCAGTCCAGGCTGTTGAGGCAATTTGGGGAGTCAACCAGCAGAAGGAAGATCTCTCTCTCTCTCTCTCTAATTTTCTCTCTCTGTGTAACTCTGCCTTTTAAATAAATAAATAAATGTTTCAAAAATAAATAAGTGACAAGAAAAGCAACTAAGCAGGTAAAACCTAAAGAGCATTAATGGCATAGGCCGTATTCTACGTGTTTTAGTAACATGACTTAATCCACACAAAAAATCTCGGAGAAAAATTACTGGTACCCCATTTACAGACAAGAAAACTGAGGCTCTGAGAGTTTAGATAACTAGTCTCATTTCCCCTGCCAGTGCTGCATCTGAGAGCTCATGCTTCTACATGACACTGGATTGCCAGCAGCTCAGGCTCACCAGAGATGGCCACTCCTGTCTCCTTGGACATGGAGGGAACGTGGAGTGAACCACAAAAGGAAAGGAGCAGAGGTGGGCGGCTCCAAAGCCACGGGAGACTCTACAGACTTGTTCTGCTGCTCACTGCTTATGTTGTCTTTTCCAGCACTGATTTTCCCTTTTCTCATTCTTTTTGGCTACTGCACCATGAGCGTGAACTAGCCTGATTTCCAGACCCGCTGTGGGTAAGTGACCCAGAAACCCAGGAGGCTAAGTTAACATTCAAGTTTTCCTGAAAGACAGCCTGGTTAGGAGTCATGGAAAGACCTGCAGCTTGAGAAACAACAGGCTCAGGTGTAGGACCCAGCTCTGCCACTTAAGAGCTATTGGTCAGATTACAGAAATGTCCCCGGGCTTAGACTCTTCATCTGCACATTGGGTTCATGAAAGCCTGCATTGTAGGGACACAGCAAAACCATGTGTGTGAAGCTCCTGACAGAGTTCTGGCTTCATGAAGGGTATTTGGTAAACAGCAGCAATTATTAGTTCTAAAATGAAGAGGATTCTGCTTCTCCGGGGAGGTGTGTTTTTTTTTTCTTGTCTACTTCATGTTCAGAAATGGGAATTTCTAAAACCTTCTTTTTCTGCATCACAACTGACTTTCTCATGTGCTGAGGTCTGAAGAGATCGCACTGATTGACTTAAGAAGGCTCTGTTTTGATAATAGAGTGGAATCCTTTTTCAGCAGACAGGATGTGGAATTCTATTTTCTTCCCCAACGCTGTGCCAGAGTGCCTTTTTAAACAATCTACCGGGCCCCCAAGTAGAGCACTTTGCCCCTTGTACTCAACTACCTGGGAACCTTGGCAAGGAGATCGCTGGCTTGAGACCTGCCGACTCCAGTTCCTGCATTACTCACACCTCTCCTCACAGCTGGGGTGAGAAACTTTGATATTGGACTCAACGAAGGCCTCCATGCTTTTTATAGTCCATGTCCTGCTTCTCTCCAAATGGGTCTTTAAAAAATGTTGTCTGGGGCTGGTGCTGTGGTCTGGAGGGTTAGACCCCCACCTGCAGCATCAGCATCCCATTTGGGTACCAGTTCAAGTCCCAGCTGCTCCACTTACTCTAGCTTCCTGCTAACATACGTGGGAAAGCAGCAGAATCCTAGTACTTGGACTCCTGCACCCACTTGGGAGACCTGGAAGAAGCTCCTGGCTCCTGGTTTTGGCCTGGCCCAGCCCTGGCTATTGTGGCCATCTGGGGAGGAACCAGCGGATGGAAATATTTCTCTGTGTGTCTCCTTCTCTCTCTGCAACTTTGACTTTCAAATAAATAAAAATAAATCTTTAAAAATATTTTCTGCAGACTAAGTATTCTCTAAACTATGCTGAGAGAATGAATGACCCAATCTGGGATGAAATATGGAGTCAGGATAGATGGATGCCAGGCTTCTCAAAGTTCCACATGGCTTAGTTGGTCACAGAGTTCTTGAATTGGATTTGAACCACTCAGATTCCATCTGCATATTCTGCACTGATCTATTTGCAAGCAGGAGAGGTAAGCTGCACAAAGCAGGGATTGAATTCACATTGATAGATTTCCAGGCTTTTTGGAGAAGCCAGGGTCTAGCCAGGAAAACAGAACCTATTCCACATATTTAAAACAGAGGGAATTCAAATTTGAGAAATTAGTCACACCAGCTTGAGGGAGGAAAAGCCGGGGTGGGGAGGGAGGAGGTCTAAGAGGGAATTTGTTTTATTCAATTCAGAATGGCTTGAGGGGTGGGTACTGTGGATGGCAGGTAAAGCCACCGTCTACAGTGCCAGCATCCCATATGGACACCAGTTCGAGTCCCAGCTGCTCCACTTTTGATCTAGCTCTCTGCTGTGGCCTGGGAAAGCAGTGGAAGATGGGCCATAGACTTTGGGCCCCTGAACCCGTGTGGGAGACCCAGAAGAAGTCCCTGGCTCCTGGCTTTGGATAGGCTGACCTCAGGCCATTGTGGCCATCTGGGGAGTGAACCAGCAGAGGTAAGACCTCCCCCCACCTCTGCCTCTGCCTCTCTGTAACTCTGCTTTTCAAATAAATAAATCTATATATTTAAAAAATGGCTTGTCATCACATTTAGGTCACTTAGAAAGACCTGGGACGTTAGGGGCTACCCTGAGCAGCTATGGCAAAGCCAGACTGGCTGTTCCTCGGATTATGGGTGACTAACTTAAGAAGAGGTATCCTGTGGATGTGACAGGGTGGTGGTAATCACAAAAAAGCTTTGAGATACAGCATTGTCCTCCACCATGCAGGACCCCAGGCCTGAAATGCAGGCCCTACCAAATCCTGATTTCCTCCAGCAGGTAGTGGTGGCTGAGTAGGCCCAAGGTCCCATGTGCATGGATCACCCAGATAACCCACTCGTGGGCTTTGCCAGGCCTCAACCATGTTGAAAAATCTATTCACATTTTACAACTGGATCCTGCAAGCCAAATCATTAAGTAGAAATGAGTGGAGCTGTTTTGATTAAATTGACCAGAAAAAAAGTGGAATCCAAGATCTCATTTGCAAGGGAGCTTTGATAATCCTGTGAATTGAGTATTCAGAATGTTCTTCTTTTTTGAGTATTTTCATTCAGCATCAGGACTGCCTTTGTGGCATGCACAGAAGTATTGCTTGAGAGGCAGGCTTGTCCAGATGAAAACTGCTGGGAAGGAAGCCACGTCAGAGCTCAGTCAGTCCTATGGTCCTGGCTCTAGCTGGGGTTTTGAGTGTGCACAGTGACTGGCATCTCATTCCAGCTTCACCTCCACGGTTGCTGCTCCTAATGAGGTCACTAATAAAGCCCCAGTATTATTTGGAATCAAAGGGGAAGGCAACTAAAATGAAAACACATATGAATATCTTTGTACCTCACAGATTAATGAATATCACGAGAAGAAAACATACAATAATTATGAGCAGAAAGAGTTTCAGAGAACAAAAACTGTCACTTGTTAGCCTGAATGGACGGTAAGAAATGGAAGATGAGGCCAGGGGTTGCCATGATCCAATCACTGATTTGCAGCTAACACCAGGGTGTGATCTGTTTAAGATCTGGAAATGTACTTGATTTGGCCATATCTGAATAGTGCCAAAATGTATTTCTTAAAATAAATGCCTAATGTATACATCATGATGTTACAAGATATATATAGTAAAATGATTACCATAAAGGAAAAACTTAATCATCCCACGTAGTTCTCCATCCATCCCCACTGTGGGAAGAACTGCTATCATCTCAGCCAAAATCCTGAATAAAGCACATTGTTATCAGCTATAAACTTCCTGTTGTCCATTCACTCTTTAGACTTGCTCATCCTAAATATTTGCTACCTTGTTTTTTAAAGTGACAAATGTGAAATGATATGAAGTCTTGTGATGGGGGAAATATTGCTATGAAAACTTCATTTCACAAATATATCCTATGGAACATGAATCCTGTAAGCAGCTCCATCTTAAAAAGCACCTACAGTAAGGTTGGGAGTGCCTCTAATGCATACGTATAACCTCCTTGCACGGTTCTAGCACATGTGGGCATGCCCAAGTCTCTGAGCTTCAGTAAAGTAAGGAAGCCTTCTCAGCTTTGTTCAACCCAGGGCTTCACAGAATTATTTGATTATGGGAATTACTCTCCCATTAATTGCCACTGCATCTCAGGTGGAAGGAAAAAATATCCTTTATTTGGAATGAAATTCCATTTAAATAGTACTAGTCCTAAGAAAGATTCATCTTTTTAAAAAAGATTTATCCATTTATATATTTGAGAGAGAGAGAGAGTGAGAGAGAGAGAAAGAGAGAGAGAGAGAGAGATGGAGAAATGGAGAGAGACAGAGAGAGGAGAGAGAAAGCTCTATCTTCTATTCATTGGTTCACTCCCCAAATGGCCAAAAGATGAGGACTGGGCCAGCTTGAAACCAGGAGCCAGGAGCTCCACTTTTGTCTCCCATATGAGGGGCAGGGAACTGGGTACTTGGGCTGTAATCCATTGCCATCCCAGGCACATAAGCAGGAAGCTGGATAGGAAGTGGAAAATCCAGGACTTGAGCAAGTAGGTCTGTATAGGATGCTGATATTGCCAAGTGGAGGATTAACCCACTGCACTACAATGCCAGCCCCATGGATTAGTTATGGTGATGGTTCCCAGGCCTATCTTTCTGCAAGATGTGTGATGGTGGACAGCTCCATCTAAGCACCCAAGTATTTCTGGCAAGACCAGAAAATTAATAAGGAAGGTTGTGTTGACTCAGCATCCTGGTCTCCCCCATCATCTCTATTAGGGACCCACATCTAGATAATTACATGTTACACTAGGGTTATTTCCTCTGTCCAGCTGAATAGTTCTAAAGATTAGGGAACATTCTTCTCAACATAATAAGCCATCAAAATGCATTTGTAACAAATACCAGGTACATCAAGGGATCTCTGCTGCTGACAATGGCCTTTCTTCCCGCTTGTCTCTTCCATTATGTTCCCAACAAAGGAGCTCTGCTGTTACTCTCACCCTGGCAAGATAGTATTGCAGGCTCTGGAGCTCTGACAATGTGCTCAGCCCATTTAATTACTTCCAGCACAGACCCACACTTTATTAACAGAGGCAGGATCAGCAGGGGCTTCCTTTAGGTCACAAGAACAAAGGTTAATTGAGGCTTATTTATAAGAAGTTAGGCACACAACAAGGAGACGGAAGTAGGGTAGCAGTGGACCCTCTTTGTGCGAGAGTCTCTAGAGTTGGCAATTCAAAAAGCAAGATAACAAAATAGAAATCAAAATAATGAGCTTTCAATGCATTTTTTTACATATCAAGATAATTAAATATCCCCCAGATCTAGATGTGCAGCCTGCTTGTGCTGTCAAACCTACCCATTTCCTTCCCCGGCTACTGCCATCCAGCCTAATCCATGTCTCGACACCACTCTCAAAAACAAAATCCCCAAAACAGCAACAAAACCCCAAACTACACCCCCTCCTAAAATGGACTCTTCTCGTGTTGAAATGAACCCTGAACTGTCTCCACTGGTCTGCATTTATGCTGAAGTGTATCTTTTGGATGAGTGACTGATCCTCAACTCTTAACCGGTTTGTAAGCCTCACTAGGAACTCACACCTTCGCATATCTCTGGCACATTCAGGGCCGCTTTGAGCTCGTCCCACCTATGTAGACAGATTGTAAACAGGGAGCCCTCAGAGCACCTTGCACCTTGAAACACTGTAAGAGAAGGAAGCCCTAGCAGAATTTAAGGCATTGCCTTCAACGTTTCTGAATACACCCTGTGCACCTCTTTTGTGGTGAAGGGGCTGGCACCATACTCCCAGATACACTGCAAGGAGAATCCCCTGGGGTCCATTCATCTTTAAGACTTTGAACTTCATCCAGGCCATTTGAACGGTAGGTAAACCAATGGGACCAGAGGAAGGACAGAGAAGGAAGTATGATGGCTAACTATGACATGGTTTCCATATTAAACAAAGACATCTATTTACAAATAGGATGAAGAATAGGGAAATCACAACCATTAAATTCAAAATTTTTAAGTATTTTAAATAATTATTTGATTAAAACAAGTTTTAAGATGAACAATTGCCATGCATTTTATATATACAGATTTAGAAGCATGGTGATACTTTCCATCCTCCCCTCTCTCCCGCCCTTGTTCCTACCATTCCTCCTCCTTTTCTTATCCTTTCTCTTACTTTTTACAATGATCTACTTTTAGTTGATTTTATAGTCATAAATTTAACCCTACATTACATAATTAGTTCAACAAATAGCAAGAAAAAAAAAACATGGTTCCTCAACAGTAGAGACAAGGGCTGTAACCATCATCGAATCTCAAAATGTCAATTTCACTCATATATATTTCATTTTTGGTGCTTTGTTAGTTACCACAGATCAGGGAAAACATATGGTATTTGTCTTTTGGGGACTGGCTTATTTCACTGAGTATAATGGATTCCAGTTGCTTCATACTTTCCTTTTACATACATATATACATTTATGTATAATATACATATAATACACATATATATTATACACATATATTATACATTACACACATATATATTATACATGTATGTATAATATACATATATGTATTTTTCCATGGTAAGTTGTAATGAAAAGATCTAGTACTTCAGAGGTCTGGACAAACATTCAAAAAAGTTCAAATGTTACCCAAATGTTACCTCATGACTTAATCAAGACACCCATCTTCTGTTCTAATGAGAATGGAGACTCAGACATAAATTACAAAGAATACTATTTTTCTTTAGCAGTAGCCATTCACCCACTTCACAACATGCCAGGGAATTAGAGCAAAAGGAAGTCTGGAAATTTCAGAAAACCTTTCTCCCAGTATGTAGAGAGATAGGAGTACAAGTTATGCTGGGAACTTAAATGTTGCTCCCACAGTCTAGGGAAAGGCAAAGGTAGAGATTTGAACCCAGATTATAGAGTCTTGCTTCTCCTGCATGCAGGAACCCCTTCACTCCACCCTTATGGGCCTTCTGAAATGAGAACTGCCATGTAGCACCATACTTTGGGCCTCTGATGGATCCCATAGCTGGGGAGAGATCATATGTGAAAGAAATAAAAGTCAGAAAAAGGATGGAGATTGGTGGAGTGCAGATCCATTCATTCAGAAAGTATAGGAATCCCTACCACATACAAGGTACTGGATTAGATATCAATGAGACACAGACATCCTTACAAGGTCACTGCCTGTAAGGAGCTTACAATCTGTGAGGAGTGACTTAATACCAACAAAAATTTGTAGTATTAAGTCATATACATAAATAATTAGAGTTGCACGTTATGGCAGGGGAAAAAGAAGAAACCTCTTCTGTGCAGACCTTGGTTTGGTCATAGAACAGACTTCAAAAGTGAGGATATGTACAGTTCAGCACATGCTCATTCAGACTTACCCCTAATGGTAGAGTTGAAACATGCCAGGGGATTCCAATTCAATTTCATCAAGGTGGCATGTACCAATGCCATCTCACTAGTCAAAGTGATCAGTGTCAGTTCATAATTGATCATAATGATAGGACTAAGAGTCAAAGGGATCACATAAACAAGACTAGTGTCTGCTAATACTAACTGATAGAATTAAAAAAGGAGAGAACAATTCAACATGGGAAGTGGGATACACAGTAGACTCATGGAAGGACAGATGTCCTAAACAGCACTCCGGTCTCAGAATCAGCCCTTAAGGCATTCAGATCTGGCTGAAGAGTCCATGAGAGTATTTCAGGCATGGAAAGCCAAGACACTCTGGGGAAAAAAAAGTGACCTAAATAAAAGATCTCTGTGAGTGAGATCCCAGCAGGAAGAACGGGCCATCAAAGAGGGAGGTACCTTTCTCTGAAGGGAGGAGAGAACTTTGACTATGGCCTTATCTAAATAAGATTGGAGTTGGCGAAGTCAAGAGGCTTCCATAGCCCTGGCAGTTCATGACAAGAGCCTCGGGTGATTACTGATATCATAAATAAGAGTGTCAATTGTTAAATCAACAACAGGAGTCACTGTACACTTACTCCCCATGTAAGATCTCTGTCCTTAATGTGTTGTACTATGTGAATTAATGGTATAACTAGTACTCAAACAGTACTTTATACTTTGTGTTTCTGTGTGGGTGCAAACTTTTGAAATCTTTACTTAGTGTAGAGTTGATCTTCTGTATATAAAGATAATTGAAAATGAATCTTGATGTGAATGGGATGAGAAGAGGGAGTGGGAGATGGGATGGTTGCAGGTGGGAGGGAGGTTATGGGGGGAAAAACAATTATAATCCAAAAGTTGTGCTTTGGAAATTTATATTTATTAAATAAAAGTTTTAAAAAAAGTTGTATCACAACAGGCAAGGTCCCCAGCTACCTTAGCCTGGGGTTTCTTATAAGTAGGAAAAAAAAGCATCTTTTTCATGATTTTGCTGGATATTAAATGATAATGAGGAAAAGTATATAAAGTGAATGGCCCCAAGACTGACACAATCAGGTAATTTTTTGATACTGATATTAGACTATATGAATGAATTCATCAATATGCCTCTGAAATCATTCATGGTCCCTCAGAAAGACAACATCCCAATTTACCCACATGGCCCAAAGAACTCCTAAACTAGGTATAAATGTTAAAAATACAAAAACTAATTCCTCATGTTTATGAAGTACTAAGTAACTGAGTATATGCTTGATTCTGTATTTGAAGATTATCAAATATTATGCAATTTAATTTTTATAACACAATAGGAACATACTTTAAAACTTTTCAATTTATAAGTGAAACTCTTGAAGATCACAGAGGTTAAACAACTCCCCTTAACCTGATGTTGGATCTACTCCAGGGTCTTTCTGACTCAGGTGCATCTGCTGTCTACTTGTATCTCTGAGGTTTCAACCTCAGAAGGATGTAGCTGGACAGCCACAGGTCTCATGGGTATAACCCTATTGCTGGTCTCCCTCAGACATCCCTGAGAAGGCCAGAAGCCCTGGAAGTATGCATGGTGGGACTGGCAAAGGGATGGTTTGAAGGCTTGAGATTGTTGCCACCGTGAGGAGCTGTGAGTGGCTCTAAGACGTACAAAGGACTCTGCCTTTCTCCCTGTGCCCTCTACAAGTGTGTGAGAATTCAGCACATTCCCTACGAGTTTTCTTTTTCAGAAACCACAATTCAGTGGAAATTTCATTCCAATTGCTTTGAAGAACCCCAACCATTGGGTGGAAACTAATTTTCTTCTTTATAAACCCAGTGTTTTTCAATTTTTATTTAATTGAAAAGCAGAGAGATGCCCTACCCCCTGGCTCACACCAATGACTGAAGCAGCTGGACCTGGCCAGGCTGATCCTCGGAGGCTGGAATTCAATCCTGGTCTCCCATGTGGGCAAGGATACAGCTGCCAAGTCATCACCTGCTAGGGTGCATGTGAGCAGGAAGGAGAATAAGCTAGGACTTGAACCCTCTCTAGTATGGGATGTGGGCATCCCAAGAATGTCTTAACCACTACCCCAGATGCCCACCCCCATAAACTCAGAGTTTTTCGTTTGAGTGTCGGCTCATATTGCTGGTCTTACTGTTTTGGTTTACAGGTTCAACTTGCATTTATTCTTGATGCATTCTTTTCAGTCTGCTTCATGGTCATAGAACTGTGCTCATTGCATTGTAAATGTGTTCCTTTGGCTCGGAAAAGAAAGGCCAGAAGAGAAAAGAGCATAATATCTCTCTCCTGGTTGTGGAGAGCGTTCCAAGCACCACACTGCAGTCTAAACACACACACACACACACACACACACACACACATACACACATGGAAGCACTCATCAGTCTTCATTGTTCTATTCCTCTAATTCAGGGGCTAGCAAACTGGGGCCTGTGGGCCCAATCCAGACTGCAACATATTTTGTGAATAGAGTTTCACTGGAACACAACCATGCTCATTTGTTTAGTATTGTCCTTGGCTATCATGTTACAATGGCAAAGATGAATAATGACAGAGACCATATGGCCTGAAAAGCTTAGAACTCTTACTCTCTGGCCCTTCATAGGAAAAAGTTGCCCACCCCTGCTTAAACTTATTCTTTACATTTTCATTGCTCGGGCTGTTATGAATTCCTGATTTGAGATTTCCTTATGTTACCATGTACTATTTTTTTAATTCTTCAGTGACTCTCATTCTCTCTAGCACAAATCCCAACCACATTTAGTGTGCAAGACTTTTCACAACTTGGCCCCTACCTAAAATTTCTACTGTCCTCTCGTCAATCTCCCATCACCTGTACACATACTCCTGGGCTACAATCACAGTTAAATTACCCCTCATTCATCAATAGCCCAGGCTCTTCTATCTTCTTTATGTTGTACACTGTTTCCTTCATTCTTGCTGAGAGATACTCTTCCTTTAAGGCACAGGTCCTGTATCAGCATTCACAATTTGTCACTTTCATCTCCATTATATTTTAATTATTTGTTTTCACTTTTATCTATTCCACAAGCCTATGTATTTTTTGAGTGCAGGGGTCTGTGTCAATTAACCTTTATACTCAATATGTCTGACATGTATTTTGGTTAAAGTAGATACTCAGTGGATTACTTGACAAATGAATGATCCAATAAAGAACTGCATGCATGTATCAGTGCCTCTATTAGTCAAGCACTTGCTCTCCCTGAAATCACTCTCCCCATCTACCATTTCCACTAATATTCTCTGCCAGGAGTCCTATTTCTGCAGGACAAACATAGACAGCAATGAACATGGAAATGGATGGACACCTCTTGCCTGAAACTTGTTGCTTGCTACCCCAGGTGTCACCAGTTGCGGCCTATAACTTTTAGCCATGACAGAAGAATTGTGGCTTTTCTTTTGTGAACTATTGTGAGAATAGAGAACTATATCAGAAGAAGGTCAAGAAATGACAAGGGGGCTATATTGGAATTTCTCAAGGAGAAGCCATGCTCAGGGCTGCCTGGGAGACAGGGGCAAGTGAGCATGCACCTGTGTATACTTGGTAAGGTCAAGGCTGATCTGATGGCAGGAAGGTTAGACCCCAGCCACAGGGCTCAGGGAAACTATACACAGCAGAGCCAGTATTTGGGAAAAGGCAATGATGGGGGTGGGGGATATGAGGAGAGAGGGAGAAGAGGACTGGGGCATATTTTGGGGGCACATTCATTGGCTCAGTGATCAGCAGCACTTTTGGTCAAACCTCAAGTCATAAAACAAGGAGTAAGAGCCTGGAATTCACAGAACTAAGTAAAGAAGAAGAGCAGAAAAGGGAAAGGGAAGTGTAAGGAGAAGGAAGAATGGAACAGAGTGGCCAGGGTGAAGAAATACAAATAAAAGCACAGAGGTGACACCAAGCGAGCACAGGTGGAAGGGTATGAGCACGCACCATTCATCAGATCATTGCTATTTCCTGAGCACCTTCCATCCACCTTACACATGGTCAGTCCCACCACCTGGTAAAGCCTTCTCCAGCTTGCCTCTGCTCTCTCCTCCCCCCTCCCACTCCCTCTCATTTCCTCTGCCCCTCTTCCTGGGCCGCCTCAGCCTCTTCTCCCCCTCTTCTTCACTTCCTCATTTCTCTTGTTGCTCCATTTTCTATGCCCCTTTCCAGTATTAATTTAATTCACAAATGACCTGTGTCTCAGGGATAGAGCTCAGAGGCAGTGAGGAGAGGCTCCTTTCTTTCTAGTGTGGACGGTCATGGAACGAGTGCCGGGAAGCATGGATTCTCCCTGCCCCTGGGAAAAGTAAGTGCGCTTTCCTTAGAGAGGACCATTTACACACACGCTCACATATACACTCAGCTGCAGAAAGGACACTCAGTCTGCCCGTCTCTTCCAACCCTCTTCTTGGACATCGAGGTGTCTGGCTCAAAGGAAACAATGCTAGGGCTCAGGGTGTTTCACATGATTCGCTTTGGGGAGTTCCAAACTATCACAAGCAAGTTTAGAAAAGTCTTATGTCAAGCCAGTGGTGGGGGAATAACCCATATGCTGTGGGCTACCCATGTTACATCAAGTTTTCATGGCACGTAATTATACTGCTGGGAGAGAGAAGGGGATGACTCGACCTGAAGCCCCATCAGTAATAACAGGCTGTTCTACAAGGGGGTTTTGCTGGAGAAATTAATGGGTGCTCTTGCATGGATGATGCAAGTACATACTCTACAGAATGAATCAGTTGGCAAATTTTGTTGTTTCCTCCTCAGTGATGTTTGAAATGATCCATCCTTGTGTTTCCTTTCCATTCCACTGCTAGTGCCCCTTTTCAACTTCCATGACCTCAATCTGTGACTATTACCAGTCTTCCAAATAGTTTCCACCACTCCTGGAGCTTTCCTTTCCAACCCAAATTGCCTGCTAAGGCTAGATTGATGGTTGTAAGGAAAAATTCTCATCACGTAACCCCTCCACTCACCCACAGTAAACAGCAGCTTTTCCTGCTGCTGGCATTCCTGTTATGGCAGCCTGCCCCCAGTCACCTCCCACTACTCTCACACACAGATCTTGTACTCTGCCCTTACCTGACCTTTCATTATTGTCTGCACAAGTCTCGTGTTTGGTTTTCATTGTGACTTTTTTAAAAATCCAACTAGGCATGTGGCCCAGGCATTAGGTCACCACTTGGGACAGCCACATCCCATATCAGAATGCCTATTACGCTTCTGATACAGCGTCCTGCTAGCGTGCGTCCAGTTTCTATGCCCAGCTGACTCTGGTTTACTCCTTTCTGACAGGAAGCATATCCTCCAGGGCCGTCTAGGAAAGATGCTTGAGAGGTAGAAGCTTGAGCCTTGGCGCATCTGACAACGTCTTTGTTTTCACACAACCTTAGCAGCTGATGAAGTTTCACTGAGATTTGAGTCTCAAAAATCCTTCAGAACCAGAAAGACATTAGATCGTCCAAAGACATTCTACATCCAGATCCAAATTGTGTTATTTATTTTCCCTCTGGAAGCTTTTAGAATCTTTTTATTTGGTGGTATTTTGAAATTTCACAAGGACCAACCTTGCGGACTTTATTTATTTGATCATTTATTCAGCTAGGCACTTGGAGAGCCCTGTAATTATGGAAAATTCTTCTATCTGAATACTTTTTGTCAGTTTCAACAATGAAATTTCATCTATTTTAATTCAACTTTTTGATAATTAGTTATTTTAATTTTGAAATCTATAGCCAATTAAAAATATTTGATACACACACACACAGAGAGAACAAGAGACAGAGAGAAAGAAAGAAAGAGAGAGAAAATGAGAGAATTTCCATCTAATGGTTCATTCCCAAAATGTCCACAATTGAATAGAGGGCTCTGTTGAAGCCAAAGCCCAGAGTAATTTCTCAGTCCGGGTCTCCAACATGGATGGTAGGAAGGCAACTTCTTGAGGCATTATCCCAGCCTTCTAGGATCTGTATTAGAAGGAAGCTGGAATCAGGAGTCAAAGGTGGATTTTAAATGCAGGCACTCCAATGTGAGATGTAGGCATCCTAGCCTGTGTCTTAATTGCTAGGCCAAATATACCTGCTTCTGATTTTTTATTACACAAATAATAAATGCATTTTTCCAAGTTGTACATGATTCAAACAATACATAGATATGAACAATCTATGAAAGTCTTCCTCTTTCCCTAGGTTACCTCCCTAGGTAACCATGACTAAAAGGGTGCAGTGCATCTTTCCAGACATAGTTTTTTTTTTATTATTTTTTACATATATGTAGGCATATACACATGTATGTAGGCATATGTATTTTTAAAAAAGATTTATTTTATTTATTTGAAAGACAGAGTTACAGAGAGAGGTAGAGACAGAAAGAGAGGTCTTCCATTTACTGGTTCACTCCCTAGATGGCTGCAACGGCCAGAGCTGTGCTGATCTGAAGCCAGGAGCCAGAAGCCTCCTCCAGGTCTCTCACATGGGTGAAGGGGCCCAAGGACTTGGGTCATCTTATACTGCTATCCCAGGCCATGGCAGAGAGATAGATCAGAAGAGGAGCAGCGGGCACTAGAACTGGTGTCCATATGGGATGCCGGCACTTCAGGCCAGGGCTTTAATCTGCTGTGCCATAGTGCCGGCCTGGTAGGCATATATTTGTGAAATACATTAATGGAATTCCACTACACCTCTAATACTGCATTTGATTTTTTAAAAATTATCAGTGAGTCCTGGATAATTTTCCATATCTGTATGTTTACATTTCTTGGTATATCCAACACCACACTGATTAATTCAACTATATATCCATGAAGATGTTTCTGCTTTTCTTAATGATATTTAAGAGCTTGCTACATCTTGAAATTTTAAACTTTTAAAGTGCTGTTTTTTCATGAACTGTCATAGACTTTGATGACATGTAGCCCTAAAGCTGGTCTAAACTACCACTTAGGATACCTGAATCCCATAGCAGAGAGCCAACATGAATGCTGGCTCCTCCACTTCTAATCTAGCTTCACACTGATGCATCTTGGAAGGCAGCAGATAATAGTCAAGCACTTGGATCCCTGCCAGCACTTGGGGGACCTGGATGGAATTCTGGCTCCTGGTCTCAGCCTGGCCCAGTCCTGGCTATTGTAGGCATCTGGTGTGTGGGAGGGTGACTTGTTATTCTGAACTATAGGTCAAATTCATTAGCCCTCTCTCCCCTACAGCTGAAAAGGAGACAGAAGGGGAAATCGAAGATGAGAAAGACAGAAGAAGACAAATGTGCTTTCCATGAGGCTCAGCCCTCTCTTCAGGAAGCTCCTGGGCACCGGGGATGCATCTTTGCTTGCTGGAGAAGCCGGCTCCTTGCAACAGTCAGCATGCTCCGCTGAGGATTGCTGATTCTGAATATTTGCCCAGTGTATGATGTGTGCAGTCTTACCCCGAGGAAAAAGGCAATAAATATGGCATAATAATGACCATAACATTTGTATAGTACTTTATGATTATACTGCCTTTCAAATGTATTACCTCATTTGCCATGAATGATGTATAATAACAACTATACAAGTCGTCCTCATGGCTCCCATCAGCCACACATTGGTAAGTGCTCCTAGTTCGGGATTGTGTGGGCTAGCTTCCCAATCAGGCAGACCTGGATTAACAAATTCAGTCTCAGTCATTGCCTTTCTCTATGACTTTGGGCCACAACTATGCCTACCTTAGATTCCTCAGTTAGCACTCATGCCATGTAGTAATGTTGTTTCCATTAAATGCTTTATAAAGTAAAACACTCTGTACAGAATTCAAATGTTTTAAGCCTGCAAAAAGTTAGGGCTCCATTTTCTTTTTACTCCATTCAAATATCTGCAGAAAATAGACACTTTCTATTTTTTCCTAGTTGTTTCAGGGGTTTGCTTTTTTTCAAGAATGGTAACAATGTCTAAAGGCCTAAACTCATCCACCAGACCACATAGAGAGCAGTGGCAGAAGATAGCAAGGCAGGAGGGTTGGGTGGGGAACAACTATTGGCCAAGGGAAAAGTAAACAGGGCCCATTTCTACTCAGACTCCACTGCGTTCAGGTGTTAAGGCTGCTCACTCTCAGACCTGACTCAGCAAGTAATGAACATAGACTCCTAAGAGCTCCCAGATTGGAGAGTTCCAGGATTCAACCACAGGCACTCATAATTAGGGGTTCGGACGACACAGGTTCTGACATAGCCTGTACAGTAGCTGCCTGGCTGTGAGTTGTCTTTGGGTTCTGGGCCAGGAACTCAGAGAGCTTCTTCCCATGAGGGAGGAGTGATTCAGAAGAGATGACTCACTCAGTAATTGGTATTAGTACCTACAATGTACCTACAATGCTTGGATGTGTTTCCCTGACCTCTCAACCCCCTTTCTGCTACTACTTTCCTATGTTCTCTGCTTTTCTTTCAAAGTATTCTAAGATTTGGCTCCACGAGGGGAAATAAACACAGACTAGTTGAGATAACTTCTCTGGGGTAACCCAATATACAATATACTGAAAGGTTATTGTCGGGGTCTGCTTGTTTTGGGATCCATTTCTGTTAGTGTGAGCTATTCTTTAACATTATTCAAGAATGCTGATGCATGATTATTTCTATCTGGAGAGTCAGATGCGAAGTCCAGTTATGGTCTCACTAAAAAGGCCTCCCCCACCCCAAAAAGCCATTTTAACTGACTTTATTGGTCTTCATTGACAAAGGCCAAGTGTGTACATTTTAAACGATCTATAGACATGCTCAAAAGATAAAAAGATAATTCCTTTTAGTATTACAGACTCAGAGAAACATCTTCAATATTATTTAGGTTTTATTGTTTATTAGGTATGTTAGATGTCATTAAATAATAAATTTTCCACATCTTGCTCTAGAAAAATTGCCATAAATAAATTGAATCAAATTTCTTTCAAATCAAAGATTGTCTATCAGTATGAGATACATAATGATTAAGTGAGTTAATAATCTTCAGTGGTTATAGATCTGGACTTTTCTATGTAAAATAGCATGGTTGATAAGATCTTACTTAATAAACTCATCAATCAGCCATTCTGTAGACTTTTAAAAAGGCTTTATTGTCAGAGACTACAAAGTAGTGCCCAAGGCATTTTCATTGTTGTTTGTTAATTTTGTATTGAACTAATATTAGCTTAATCTTTAAAACTATAGTATAAAAATTCATTTTAAGATAGTTTCTAGTTCACTAGATTTCCACTTATCTTGAAAAATGTAGACAAACCTACTCCTCTAAGCTATTCCCTCACTTCCTTCCTATTTTGCACTTTCCTCTATGACTCGGGGAAAAACATCCCAATTTCCTAGTACCATTAAAATATAGTCACTCTTACCTTAACAGAGATGCATGAAACTAAAACAAAGAGAAGCTCATTTTATGTTTTCCCAATCACATGTACTGTGTTTGCTTTAAACATGTGAAGTGTTGTAGGTTTTGGTTTTTTCTTGTCATAACTGGTAAAAAGAAAAATCCCTCAGAAACAACTGGGTAGTTAGACTGAGGATGGCTCTCAAACTATGAGACGAAAGAGAAAACTTTTGATGGAAAATGTTTGATGTAGATGAGTTTAGCCCATAAAGAGCCATGTCCTCTCCTCTTAGTGCCAACATCCAGTTCCAGACATAGAGCTTCCTACTCCAGTAAAGAAAGACCCGGTGGTTTTTTCCCACTGCAAATTAACGACTCATTTACTGACTGTAGTCTTAGAGATGATAACATGTAGTTAATCAACAGGCAGGCGTGTCTCTGATGTCTGGGCTCTTGGCAGGGCCTTTTGATCTCAAGTAATCTAAGGTGTCTTTTGTTGTTTTTTCTGTTTTTTTTTTTTTCTTTGATCATTTACTCCCATATTTCTTCTCTGATCTCTTTTTCTGGAACTCCTGCTAAATTTTCTGCTTTTTCTCTCCTATTTTCCTTTGTCTTCAGTTTCTGGTATTCTTGTTAGCATTATCTTTCAACTGCTCTATTGAACATGTAAGGTTTTCATGTTCTCTTTCTATTCCTTTTTCAGTGATATCTTTTCTTTAAATTTTTTTATTAGAGCAGCAGCAGAGAGATGTAGAAATACAAATTCAAAAAGGATAGAGCTCTCTTGTTGAAAATTATGCTTTTGTGGCAATTGAAGCCTGTGAATATAGAGTAGATTAAAATTATATCTTTGCAAGAACTGAGGAAGAGAGGAGGAGGGAGGGGATTGGAGGTAGCAGAGGAGTGGTGATGTACCTATGGAATGCATAAGATCTATTCTTTCTATATTCATAAAAAATAGAAAAAAGCAGAGCCCCTATCCACTAGTTCACTCCTCAAATGTGCACAATGACTGGATTGAAAGCTGGCAGCAGGAATGCAATCCAGGTCTCCCATCTTGGTGTCGGGAACCCAATGCCTTGAGCCATCATCACTACCTCTCAAGGCCTGCACTGGCAGGCAGCTGGAGCCAGGAACCACAGGCAGACATCATCAAACCCTGATACTCCAGTGTGGGAGGTGGGCATTTAACCAGTAGGCAAGTGCCCAGTCTAGCATTTCTTTATTCATGAGTGCATGATCTTAGCTCCCTGAGACACCATTTCTTGAGATTTTCTCTCCTTTGTTTTCTTAGTTTTTCCAGTTTTGACTCAGGCTGTTTTCACAAAGCATCGTAGATTGGGTGTCTCCTAAACAATGTAGCTTACTTCTCACGCTGTTGAGGCTGAAGTTGTAACCCTTGCAGTCAGCAAGGCCAGGTTCTGCTGAGGACCCTCCTCCAGGCTGCAGACGCCATTGTCTCATTGCGTCCTCACACGGCCGGCAAAGGGCCAGAGAGTTTTCTCTGGTCTCATTTTTTTTTAAGATTTATTTATTTATCTGAAAGGTAGAGTTACAAAGAGGGCGAAGCATAGAAGGAAATCTTACTTCTGCTGGTTCACTCCCCAAATGGCTGCAACAGCCAGGGCTGGGCCAGGATGAAGGCAGGAGCCAGGAGTTTCATCCGGGACTCCCACGTGGGTGCAGGGGCCCAGACACTTGGGCCATCTTTCACTGCTTTCCCAGGCGTATTAGTAGGGAGCTGGATTGGAAGTGGAGCATCCTAGAGTAGAACTGGCACCTACATAAGATGCCAGCACTGGAGGCTGTAGCTTCATCTGCTGTGCCACAGTGCTGGTCCTCTGTGGGCTCATTTAACAGGCCACCAATTCCCACTCATGTCCCATCTCCTGATGCCATCAAATCGAGAGTTAGCATTTCAACACGAGTTTGAGCAGGACACACATAGTAGACGATACATAGCGCAGTTTCTTTCTTTCTTTTTCCTGTTTGTTTTGCTGTTTCACATGATGTTGCTTCATTCCTTAACATTTCTGATGATTCCCACTTCTCTGTTCATATTCAAGAAGGAGCACATGAGTAGGAATATGGTGCAGAGGTTAAGATATGGGATGCACACATCCCACGTCAGAGTTCCTGGGTTCAAATGCTGGTTCTGTTCCTGATGTTAACTTCCTGCTGATGCACACCCTGGATGGCAGCAGATAATGGCTCCTGTCACCCACGTGGGAGGTCTGGATGGAGTTCCCCACTCTGAGCTTCAGCCTGGTGTAGCCCCAGTGGCAGCAAGCATTTGGGTGGCGAACAAGCAGATAAAAAGAGTCTCTTTCGTTCACACATGTATACACACAAACACACACACACAAGAATAGGAAACTAAAATTATATGAGAGCCAGAAAAAGGTTAAAAGGAAAATTGCAAACCAAAGAAAATATTTGATACATGTGACAGAAAAATGGGCAGTGTTTCTATATCTATAAATCATAAACAAATCATAAGATAATTATGCCAATAAAATGTATAAATACCATGGATAACAAATTTGAAAAACAAACTGTTAACTATTTCAAAATGCTAAAGTAGTAATGAATTTAAACAGCCATGAGGTACTATCAAATTGTTAAGTTCTGTTATTCTGTTTGCTTGGTTTGGGCAAGAATGGAGAAAAGATTTTCTCATATATTCCTGGTAGGACTATATTTCAGTGAAAATTTTCAAGAGAATAATAATTCAACTATATGCATTAAAGCTGTGAAAAGAGTATATACTTTGATAAAGCAAGTCTATTCCTGATAATCTTAAGATAGTCAAGTTTACAAAGATATATGTTCACTTCAATACTGTTTATTTTACTGAAAATTGGACACAATACAAATATCAAACATTAGGGATTATCACGATAAATGATGATTATACTCATCTTGGGAATACTATTCAGCTATAAGGAATAATTTATTGCAATTTATTTGTTGGCAAGGTAAGATTGTATTGATACACTATCAAGTCAAAATAGTGCAATAAGAGAGTGTTTAAGAATACAGATACATGGGGCTAGTGCTGTGGCTCACTTGGTTAATCCTCCACCTGAAATGCCTGCATCCCATATGGGAGCCAGGTTCTAGTCCCAGTTGCTCCTCTTCCAGTCCAGCTTTCTGCTGTGGCTTGGGAGGGCAGTGGAGGATGGCCCAAGTGCTTGGGCCCTGCACCAGCATGGGAGACCAGGAAGAAGCACCTGGCTCCTGGCTTTGGATCGGCACGGTCCAGGCCATAGCAGCCATTAGGGGAGTGAACTAATGGAAGGAAGACCTTTCCCTCTGTCTCTCTCTCACTGTCTGTAACTCTACCTGTCAAATAAATTTAAAAAAAAAGAATACACATACATTGAAAGTAATATTTGTGATATACACAAAAGCAGAAAAAAAGCCTAGATGATATATGTAAACCATGATTATTATTAGAAGATGATGAAAATATATATTATTTTAATTCTTTTTAGTATGTTCAACCATATGTTTCAGATTACCTATAATAAATATAATACTGTGCATGAAAAGCATTTCTAGAGAAAAGAAGTAACTATAAAAGTGGATTTCGAATCCCTGAGAACATGCACAGGTGGGGTGGCTGTGCCTTGCTTGTTCATCAACAGGTTTTAGCATCCAGTGCTAAGATGAGGACCCAGTCATTTCGTGGGGTAAACACACTTTTCAGTATATGTTAGCATTCTTTGTCCATGTGTCTCTTTCTACAAGGAGCAATCTTACAATCTCTCACTAGGGAAAACAGATTAGCCTCCAGTACACTGGGAGCCAGGTGGGCCACCATGATTACTTGGCCCTGCTTGCAGGTTGCCATTCTCCACCCGCCCTCTGCTGCAGGTGGGTACTCAGGCAGAGCCTTGCAGGTGACTTACCCCAGAAGAAAAGCCTTCAGTTGCATGACCAGGGGTAGGTGACTGGTGGTGAAAGATAGGAAGAGGATGGGAAGTTTCACTGTTCTTTGTTTGGGTTTTTAACTATTCTTCTTGTTTGAACCCCTGCCCTTTCTCAACTCAAAGTACCTACTATCTCTAATTTCTAAATCATTCCAGGGTGTTTCAATAGAAACTGATTTATTTTTTGTGCCTCCCCCTCCAACATTCTTTCTGGGCTCTGATATATCGTTACATCTCAATCATCTGTCTCCAGATTCCAAAATTTTGTTGACATTTCTTATTTGATGAGATGTCTTTGCTCTTCTACCTCATTGACTCGTACCATTTTTCTGCATATTCTCATATTAATACAATTTCAGAAGGAGAAGAGATTAAATATTTACATTCAATCCAATATATTTAACAGGAAGTCCCAAGGATGTTTATACATTTTGCCGCTATTCATAAATAACATTGAGCACAGATGTCTCACATCAGAGGCTTCAAGGGTTTGGCAAGGCAAGTTAGTGCTAATTTAGTGAAGAGAGTGCACATGATGTCACTTGTATTCACCTGACCTACTCAACAGCCAGGACATAGAGATACTTCTCCTCTGATTAGTCTATCCATAAGCAGGGATATGAAAAAAGCAAATGGCAATTACAATATGCCAATTTCCCTATAATAAAATGCTGTGCTTGGATGGGAAGGAAACTGCAGCTGTTCAGTACAGATGGCAAATAGCTGACTGCTTTTTAGTAGGATTAAATGAAATATCAAAAGTGAATAGTCACATTGAGAGAAAGATGTGTGAGCTAAGTTCCTATGTCTCATCTTTAAAAAAAAAAGCCCCTGGATAGTTAACATTTATTCCGATTTTTTTTTTAAAGGAAAATCTCACCCAAGTCACTGACCCATGTAAAGAATTCCCTAAAGGATAGATTGATATATTTTGTGTGTCACCACTTGCACTTGGACTTGCTCAAGATAGATTTTTCAGGTATTATCTTTGTACCGTCTATTCCAAAGTCTTCATTAGCACATAGCTATGACAAGGTCAGAGCCCTACCTGTGAGTAGGAGTGTATCTGTCTGCATATTTGTGTTAATATACTATTTACTACCATTATATGTGTATTCACTAAGCTTCTACCTCTACAAATTTAGAAGTTTTTTAAGGCAAGATATAATTTTCAAAATTCTTATTTTCTCATAGCACCCAATCCTCCGCTAAATACAACGTAGGGACTCAATAAATCCTAACTGATTTACTGATGGACTATGTTATTGCAAGGGGTGTTTGAACCTTCAATAACACCAAAAGTTCATGTGGACCCATGTGACATAAATAAGTTGCCAAATCATGGCTCTGCTCCAATCCAGCTTTCTGCTCATGCATATTCTGGGAGGCAGCAGATGATGGCTCAATTACCTGGGTCATGTGGGAAACTGGGTTCGAGTTACTGGCTCCTGGCTTCAGCTTGGTCCAGCTTTGACAGTTGTGAGCATTTGGGGAGTAGATCAACAAATACAAGATTCATATTCTCTCTCTCTCTCATCATTCTCCCCTTCAAATAAACAAATAAATAAAATGGCCACAATGGCTGGGGCTGGGACAAGCCAAAGCCAGAAGATGGAAGCGTCTTCCAGGTCTTTCACATGGATGCAGGGACCCAGGGACTTGGGCCATCTTCTGCTGCTTTCCAAAGCACATCTGTAGGGAACCAGTTGGAAGTGGAGTGGCTAGATCTCCAACCAGTGCACATATGGGATACCAGCGTCACAGGCAGTGATTTTTACTCACTTTTACTGGGGCCGTAATGCCAGCCCCTGAAAAGTGTTTTTTTTTTTTTTAAGATTTATTTATTTATTTGAAAGGCAAAGTTACAGAGAGGCAGAGGTGGAAAGAGAGAGATCTTCCATTCAGTGGTTCACTCCCCAGATGGCTGCAATGGCTGGAGTTGGGCTGATCCGAAGCCAGGAGCCAGGAGCCAGGAGCCAGGAGCTTCTTCTGAGTCTCCAATGTGGGTTCAGGGGCCCAAGGATTTGGGCCATCTTCTCTGCTTTCCCAGGCCATAGCAGAGAGCTGGATCAGAAGTGGAGCAGTCAGATCTCTAACCAGCAGCCATAAGGGATGATGGCACTGCAGGCAGTGACTTTACCCACTGTGCCACAGCGCCAGATGCGGAAAAAAATGTTTTTAAAAAAGAGAACATTAGAGTGGTCATTTAAGCTAAGGATCAAAATGTTTTCATCCTGTGCTAGAGTACTGGATTTGATTCCTGACCCCAGCTTCCTGCCAGCTTAGAGTCAGGGAAGCAGCCAATGATGGCTCAGGCAATTGGGTTCTTGCTGCCTATGTGGGAAGACTTGGGTTGCATTTTACCTCCTGGCTCTGGCCTGGCCTAAAGTTAGCTATTGCAGGCTGGGTTAGTGAACCATCAGATAGGAGATCTCTTTCTTTCTGTCTGTTTCTATCAGTCTTCCTCTCAAAAAAAATATAAAAAATTTTAGAAGGGAGAAAAGTCACTTATCTAAACCAGATGTTTTATCTATATGGTATAAAGACTTCTGCTTGCATGAAAATGCTTAAGTCGTTAATTAAATGTTTCACTTTCCTTTAGCTGTATTCAGTGATACAGAGAAACAGCCTGAGAGATAAGATGATAAAAGAGAACAGGAAATAGAATTTCCCTCCTTGGGATAATTTTTGTCACTCATTATTTTCCTGAGTCTCATCTCTGTTTACTCCCCTTCAGGATGTGATTAACTGTAGGGTGCCCCCTGGCTCCACATTGCCAAATCTCTCACTGCACTTCCTCCAAGATCTGACCTCTTTGTGCTCCCTGTCCAATTGAATCTCTCCCAACACAGTCTCCCTACCCTACTATGTTGATGACTTGACTTCTGTTGGTTTTCTTGCTCTCAAAGAATTCTCCAAAGCTTTCATGCCCATGAAACTTTCTGAGAACCTGAGCCTAAGGCCCACCCCAGCAGGCTCTTCCTTCCACAGCAGGCATAGGAGAGGGGTGGGAGCATTGAAAGAATATATCCTATTTGCAGATAATAAAAGAACAGGAAGTCATTTCTGAAATGTTCACTTGGGAACCAAAAATTAGCTATCTCATAGCTGAAGGTTAAAGGACTCAAATGTCTCATCCTTCATAAGCCTTTGTTTGAAGTTAGTTTGGAGGTAGGGAAAGGAAAAAATATATGAAGAATATCTAATTTTGTGAATCTCATTTTCAAATTCAAATCTCAAATGCTCCCTGAGGCAGTGGCTTGCAAAGGCAGCACAGTGATGAAAACTTAATGAAAGACTCAGAAAGATCATAGATCATGCTGACCCATCAGCTGTCATAAGTAAGAGAATCATAATGACATTATTCTAGTATTTGGGATGCTCTTGGCTGTGTTTCTCTCTCTGCAGCTACAGCTACCCTGGCTTCAAGCTTCATCGTTGTCTACGATGAGCTCATTCGTGGTCTCTGCTCATTTCTACCAAACACTTCCTTTTTTTGTCACTGTTAAAAATATGTTTCGCCACAACCTCTTTGCATGGTGATGTTTTTATGGCATGTCTGTACTTACTTCCCAGCCTGGGCTCTCCCCTTTTCCAGTCCATTTACTCTGCCATTAGTTATCTTTTTATAACAGAAATGTGGATCATAGAAACTCTGGTTTTGCCATTCCTTCAAGTCAGGCAAAAGCCTTTTGAATGGGATGTAAGAGCTTTGCAATAGAAAACCTGACTCATTTTGCGTCCTCATTTCCTGTCGCTGTGGACCTGCTCTTCCTTGCCCCCCAGTCCCTACCTCCTCCGTAGTCTCTGCTGCTGCTATACCAAACACGTGGGGTTCACTGGCTTCATGCGTTGGCATGTGCTTTTCTGGAATGCTCTCTTTTTCTGTTTGGATCATGATGATTTGGTTTCCAAATATTTCAAACATCCTCCTCTGTAAAATCTGTCCTGAATTTATGCTAGGATAACTGTTCTACTCTCCAGAGTGATGATGCCATCCTGGAGCCATCTGAGATCTGCTGCCATGCCTGTGACCTCCCTAGACTTGGGAATCTCGCCTTTGCACCTCCTTTCCTTTACAGCGCCTGACATCGCGTGTTCAACTGATGCTAAATGAAGGAAACAGTGATTGAATGAAGGGATGGAGACGATCTACACAAGAGGAGCGAAGAGCCGTGTATCTTCGCCTGAGCAAAAGTTGCCTGTCCCTGTTATTACCCGCAGGAATTGTGGATCCACCCTTTCTGTGCCCCTCTGGGAGCTCCCAGAACAGCACACTTTGGGAAATTAGTCCACCATTGGATTCTTTCCTGATTGATTTCTAGCTTGAGGTTCATTTCCTTATGCCTTCAGAGGAAAAGAAGTACTTTCTCTGTGTACATCTAAGATGGATTCAATTTCCCTTTTTCACTTTGTAGGTAACAACCTCTCTAGAGGAGGCAAAGTGCTCCCCCGCCTCATTCCCCGTAGATCCAGGGTCAGCAAGGATTACCCCTCCACCAGACTCCACATTCTGAGAAACTCACAAGAACCAACTTACCACTTCTCTCCTGTTTGCTGCTGTGAGTGTTAATTAGCAAAATTATCTAAAAATAAATTAGGAAAAAATATATGAAGTCTTTCATCCTTTGATCCAGCATTCACTTTAGTGATGGGGGAAAACACACACACGCACACACATGTACACAAACAGGTGTTTATCTCAGAATTATTTATAATACATGTATTTATAAACATTTTAGAGGCTGGTGTTGTGACACAGTGGGTTAAGCTGCTGTCTACAATGTTGGCATCCCATATGAGTGCCGCTTCGAGTCTCAGCTGCTCCACTTGCAATCCAGCTCCCTGCTCATGTGCCTGGGAAAGCAGTGAAAGATGGCCCAAGTACTTGGATCCCTGCACCCATGTGGGAGACTTGGATAAATTTCCTGATTCCTATCCAAACCCTGGCTGTTGCAGACACATGGGGGAATGAACCAACAGATGTGAGATCTCTGTTTCTTCCCCTCTCTCTATAATTCTTTCAAATAAAATAAATAAATCTTTTTTAAAAAGCAACAACAAAGAACACAGAGGCTTGGGAGATACTTCTGATGCAAGAAATACTGTGTGTTAGGGCAATCACTCCTCTGGCTTAATGACCTCCATCATCACTTTAGCTGGCCTCTCTCATCCTCTTTTAAAAAAATTAAAGGGAGTATATTAAATTAGTTTGGGAACGTGTGTTAGTAAAAATTATATCTGAGAAACATATTTAAAATGATGTTTCCAAACAGTCATGTTAACTTGCTAATGAAAAATAAACAATACCTACCAAATTTTCATTCTAACAGATGGAGAGAAAACATTATTCTTTGTAGAGGATCCAAATACTACTTGGAAACCCCATTAGAGGACTTCTAGTTAAGACTGGGTTGTAATTGAAAATCTAAGCCAGGGGCCAGCGCTGTGGCACAGCGGGTTAACGCACTGGCCTGAAGCACTGGCATCCCATATGGGTGCCGGTTCAAGTCCCGACTGCTCCACTTCCAATCCAGTTCTCTGCTGTTGCCTGGGAAAGCAGAAGATGGCCCAAGTCCTTGGGCTCCTGCACCCATGTGGGAGACCTGGAAGAAGCTCCTGGCTCCTAGCTTCGGATCAGTGCAGCTCCAGTCATTGCGGCCAGTTGGGGAGTGAACCACTGCGTGGAAGACCTCTCTCTCTCTGCCTCTCCTCTCTCTGTGTAACTCTGACTTTCAAATAAATAAATAAAAAATATAAAACAAAAAAAAAGAAAATCTAAGCCAAAGAATTGGAGAGATACCAGCATTACATATAACTGAGATCAGATACATACTCAGAATTTACAAAGAAATCCCACAAATCATTAAGAAAGGATAAATAAACAATAGAAAAATGGAAAATTGTTCTTTTTTTTTTACAGGCAGAGTTAGACAGTGAGAGAGAGAGAGGGAGAGAAAAGTCTTCCTTTTTCTGTTGCTTCACCCACCCCCCAGGTGGCTGCTACAGCCAGTGCACTGCGCCGATCTGAAGCCAGGAGCCAGGTGCTTCCTCCTGGTCCCCCATGCAGGTGCAGGGCCCAAGCACTTGGGCCATCCCGCACTGCACTCCCTGGCCACAGCAGAGAGCTGGACTGGAAGAGGAGCAATCAGGACAGAATCCGGTGCCCTGACCGGGACTAGAACCTGGGGTGCTGGCATCGCAGGTGGAGGATTAGCCTAGTGAGCCACGGTGCTGGCTGGAAAATGGATTTTTAAAAACAAGAAAAACTGAATGGTCTATGAACATCTGAAAAGCAGTTCAGCCTTACTGATTCCCAAGGAAAAGATGGGCATGCAGGCCAAATCCAACCAGGAGTTATGTACAAATAAGCAACAATCTCCAAGAAGACTCTAAGATAGAGGCCATCTGATCCACAAACCATACAAATTTACTGTTTAGGCCTCAACAAAAAGTTTGTCAGCCCTTCTTGTAAAGCAATAGTCAAATGAAATAAGACACCTTTTAAGGGCTGTTGATGTGGCATAGCAGGTAAAGCCGATGCCTGCAGAGCTGACATCCATTTGAGCATTGGTTTAAGACCATGTGCTCCACTTCTGATCCAGCTCCTGCTGATGCACCTGGGACAGCAGTGGAAGATGGCCCAAGTGCATGAGCCCCTGCACCCATGTGTAAGACCCAGAAGAAGCTCCAGGCTCCTGCCTTGGGTAAGCCCAGCTCTGGACTTTGAAGCCATCTGGGGAGTGAACCAGTGGATCAGTGGATGGAAGATCTTCCCCCTCCTCTGTAACTCTGCCTTTCAAATAAATAAATGAATCTTTAAAAAAGACACCATTTCACATCTTTCAGATTGGTAAACATTAAACTGTTTTACTGTACCACATGCAGAGCAGGATGCAGAAGAAGAGAGCTAGCTTGGATAGCCACCAGAGACTGCATTGGTATAAGCACTAAAAATAACAACTTGGCAGTATTTATAACATGTGGGTGGTTTTGACTATGGTGACATGGCACAGTGTGGCTGAGACGTGGCTGTTACTTGGCTGGCTGGCAGGCTAGATGTGTTTTGACTACAGGTGTTCTGGGGCTGAGGCTATTTGGCATACTCTCTGGTAGGTGTAGCAATCACTTGGCTGTCTGACTGTTGAGCTAAGTTCAGGTGTGTAAAGTGCTTTGAACTCATCAGCTGTGTGGTCGGCTATCCAGGAAGAAAAGCCTGCTGTCTAGATGACTGTTGGGCTGGTATCAGGCACGTAGGAGGATGTCTATCTGGCTGGTTGTATGCCAAGTTCTCACTGAGAAATGGGGAGAATATCTGAATGGTTGTTGGATTAGGTGCAGGTACATATAGGCTGCTGCCTGTGTGTCAGCTTCCTTTCTGTGCAAGTCTACAAGTTCCTTGGGGTATGGAGTGCAAATCAGTTTCAAAGCTGGGCTCTTGGCCTTTCTGCTAGGGCTAGGCTCTTAGCAGTCAAGGTTTTAAAGCTTCAGCCTGGGGCCGGCTCGCGACCCAGCTGCTCCACTTCTGATCCAGCTCTCTGCTCTGGCCTGCGAAAGCAGTGGAAGATGGCCCAAGCCCTTGGGCCCCTACACCCTAATGGGAGTCCAACTGGGGAGGGAACTAGCAAGTGGCTCTCTGCCTCTCCTTCTCTGTGTCTAAGTCTGACCTTCAAATAAATAAATAAGTAAATCTTTAAAAAAAAAAAGCTTCAGCCACCCATGTGAGTATGGCAGAATGAAGGCAAAGTCTCAACAAGGGAAAGTTTAGTGGCTACTAGTTCCCAGGGCAGAAGGCACTGTAGCCTTTCTAGCTTCCACGTGGCACGGGGCTGTAGCAGCTTAGTTCATGGGCAGGAGCTTCACATAATGTGGGTTCCTACTGTGTGACAATACAGCCACAAAAACCCTGGGAAATTCTGTAAACTGTGCTCAGAGCCTGTGATGGCTGCAGGAATCTCCCATGCAGTCATTTGTAGTAGCAGTGGGGCTTTCCAGGTCTCCACCTACTGTTTCCTTGTAAGGAGAAGCCCAGCTTGGCGTGGGGCCAATCCAGACAGAGTGGGAGAGGCAAGGTAATCTTGCTCCCTTTTCTATGCTGTTATCCTGGGCTTCCGCACTCCACACCTTCCCTGCTACACTTCAGTGTACTTTTTCAGTCATTCTAGTTGAGTTACAGTTTTTAATTATTTGTTTGGGTCCTTGTTTATGAGGAAAATGAGCAACAGGTAACTATTTGGTTATCTTGCTGATGTCATTCTGCAAATGTGATATTTTATATAGGATTGATTATAATTATGTATACACATGTATACAGATGGGAACATGTGATGGGAAGAATGTTTCAAAAATTAATAGTAATTAGTTTCATGTTGTGAGGTTATGGATTATTTTGTTTCTTTAACTTCTTTATTTTCCCTATTTTCAAGGTCTTAAAGCAAGTGCATTAACTTTATGATCATATATTAAAACTAACAACTTCCACTAATTTATTGTCAATGATTAACCAATAATCTATTAATGTTCCGACTGATGAACACTTACCAAATTATTTCCGTATGGCAGGCAAAGAATCACATTTTGTGAAAATAAAGTGATTATTGAGCTGATATGCTGGCTTTCAATGACAGCAATCTATAATTCCCACTCAGAAGGAAATGGAATAAAATCAAGTGTATTTAATATTGCGTAACTAGGCCATCAGCATAACTGGAAAACAGATATATTTGTTTTCAGGAGTGAAAAGATTTATTTTTCTGGATACAGAAAATTGAAAAGCCAGAAAGTCAGTAGACACATCTGACCTCTGTAAGAGGTCAGATCTAAGGCTTCATTAATTTCCATATTTGGGGAGGTTCTCAAAATTTAAATTGCATTTTTCATCTCTGGAGACTTGTTTTTCTCTTACACAGTAAAGGTACCTGGTAATGAGCTAGTAGTTAAAAGCTGATTTGAAATGGAATTTTTATAGAGTCAATTTTTTGGTTGCTTAAAGTTAATTGCTTTGTACCTAATTTAGGTCCCATAGGGAGCAATTTTGACCTCCCCCAGCAAACCTTCTCTTAAGTGAGGCGGATCTATAATTCTATTACATGTGTCTGGTGTCTATCTGTAAATACCATGAGCTGCAGTCCGTTTCTACAGGGTACTATGTGGTTTTAATACCTTCAAAGGACTTCGATTTTAGCAAAGGAGCAATTTATTTTCCTGAAGCCAGGTCAGTCACTGTATCAAACAGAAGTTATGTGAAGATAGTGAGGTTTGTACCACTTTGGCTGCCCAAGAAGTAAATATAGTTACCTGGCAACTTGCAAGAGATATGGCGTTGAAATGGGAAAGAATGAAATAAGAGAGTATGTGAAACACAGGGTTGAGAATACAAGGACATGAGGTCTTCAACAATCAGAAACAATCCAAAGATTGACCTTAGCCAGTCTACAGCAGTGGTTTTCAAAGTGTGAGCTCTTGGTCAGTAAAATCACTCTGCTCTCTGAACTTTTAGAAATGCAAATTCTTGGGTCCCAGCCCAAAACTTCTGAATTAGCAACTCAGGTGGTGGAGCCCAGCAAGCTGCAACTGCATCTAGCCCTTCTGCTGATGAAGACACACTGAAGTTTAAGAAATGCAAGGCTAGAATAGGGGGATTTTGCTGGCACACAATCAGGAAGTGAGTGTGATCAGAAACAGTGGCACCCTCCTGCACACACACTGTGTCAGGTTTTGCCTGAGGTGTGGAATTAGAGATGTACAACACTGGCAAGTCAGCTGCCATCAAAGTTCATACAAAAGAGCGCTGATGGGGACTTCCCATCGAAAGAGTAGAATCTTAAGCCAAGCCAGGAACCAGGAGAGAAAAATAGGATGGTAGGTAAAATCTTGAGGCCAGGCACAGTTTTCTGCTCTCTGCCTGGTTTTTACTTACATCTCTTACTTGGAGACACGTTCAAGTTACCGGGGTTCTCTCACATGGGAGGGAACTCATGTAAGACAGATCATAAAGGAATAAACCTTTCATTCATCTAATTCCACTTGTAAGACAACACACCCAGAGCTAATATAACTGAGGTCACGTACAAATCAGTGAGCTCTGGGTAGCTCATAAGGGGAACAAAGAAACCTTTCAAGAAGGTTGATGACTCTCTTTCACACCATACGAATTTGGGGGGAGATTGGGGGTTTTATTAGTGCGAATAGAATAGATCTTAACAAACCATTATGATGCCTCTCTCAATGGATCTGTTTATAGAAAAAAACAGTACAGAGCTATTCCAGAAAGAAAACAACGCCAAGGATACCAAATCACTTTGTAGAATCCACAGCATATGAAGATGGTGAATAGAGCTGTGAGAGCTTGTGACAAATACATTTCCAGAAAACTGCTTTAGCCATGGGTTCTAACTGAGTGGCCTCCATAAATGACTTCAATAGTACCTGTGTATTGATTAAATAATTAACATGGAACATGCTTTGGCCTCTGGCCCAGATTATCAGTGGTAGGAGTTGATCAGAAGAATCAGTTGACCTAGAACAGTGGTTTTCAAACTGGGCTCCCATCAGAATCCCCCTGGTGAGCTTAATAAACAGAGTTCTGAATTCTGCCCCCAATGTTTCTGATTCAGCAGGTCTTGGATTTTGCATTTCCAGACAGTTTTAGGTAGTGGTCCAGGGGCTACCCCTTGAGAACCACAGGAGGACACAGAGCCCTGAAGAGTTACAGATACATTTCTGGAATTAAACCATAGGGTGGAGGAAGCAAGTAAAAGCACTCTACTGCATGAAGCTGAAAGAGACTACCCCTGTGGTCAGGTTCTAACAGGTGGGAATCAGAGGTCTTGGGCAAGCTTCGGATGTTACGGTACATCAGTTCAGGCAGGGTGGAAACAAAGTCAGACTTCCACGCATCTGTATAACTTATAATTCTCACCAAGAATCCAAACAATGGCCCTAAAAGTAATTGTCCTTGGGGCTGCGTGACATTCTTGCTGTGCTCCTGCCCTGTGAACTCAGCCTACCCGGATGCTTATTTCCAGAAGGTTAGCCATGAACTGAGGAAATGCATGGGAAATTGTCCTTTGCTGAAGCTGACCCTTGCATAGTCTCTGGGGTTTGGATGCAAGGAAAGGGTGACGGGAACATGTGTCTTTTACAAAGTTCTCCACCATCCATCTATGAAAGCTCCCCGTAACCCATGTCGCCACCTTCTTTACCCCAGAACATCACCACCGTCTTTTCCTCAAAAACTTTGGCATATACCAGGTCCCTCTGGTTGCAGGATGGAGCATTAGATGCTGTCTGAATGCTGGAGAAAGCTCTCTAACAAAAAAAGGATTTGTGAGTAGAGAAAAGCACTAGCTTATCAGACTTGTGTGGAAATTGCTGTTCTGTGCCTGCATTTAGCTGAGTCAATTACCATCAGTAGTCCCCTGACTACCCTGCCTCCAGTGAGCCATGTGGTAATTGTGACTTGTGCAGGGTAGAGGATGGAAGGGTGTGGCCAGCAGAGGTGTTCTGTTTGCCTCAGCCTCCAACAGGGGTATCTGGCCACATTCGGTGAAAGTGAAATGTGAGGAAGACTTCCTTGGAGAAGCTTGTCTATGGGAATTCTGTAATTACGCTGTGGCTATTATGAGCTCAGAGACTGGCAATCTGGGGAAGGAGGAAGTCCTTTAGGGTACACTAGGGCTAATAAAAAGTGAGAGTGACTCAGGTACCAGGGAGCCAAGGGTCAGCTGGTTCAACCTAATCCAGAGAATGATTCAATACTGAGGCGCCACTTCTGGAAGGGAGGAGAGTGGGGAAGCACTGAGCCTATTTCAGCATTTTCTGTCTCAAGCCCACACAGGTCTGGGGACTCCGGCCTCAACTGGAAGTTGGGAGTGTTAGGGCCTCTGGCCGTAGACATCTCAGATTTACAGAGGGAGAGCATAAGACAGGTTGAACCTCTGTGACTTACCAGGACAGCCTGCAGAGCACTGACTCTGACCTAGAGACCCAGACTATTACCTAAGTGTGCTTCTCCAGGGCCTTCAGACATGCCATGACACCCTGTCATGACACCCTTGGCAGCAGCCGGCATCACTGTGATGGCACAACCTCAAACTCCCTCCAAGATTCAGTTCCAGGTTTTGGTCTCATTCTTAGAAGAGTTTTCTTGGATGAGTTAAACTGGAATCATCTTGCTTTCCTGGGAAACTGCTGTTACTTTTGTCTGCTCTGCCTCTGGGCAAAATCTGTAGTCCTCATTTGCTGCTATTTCTACCATGCTAATAATAGCTCATTCCAAAGCACACAGTATGCAAATGTGCGTCTCACAACCCTGGGACTTGGGAGTATCTTCCAATTTAAGTTCTATGTTTTTATCTTTTGATTTATTTTCTGTTTGCCCCCAGTTTGGTAGATAGATAGGCTACTGATGAAAGAAATGAGAAAGTATCAGTACATTTTTATTTACTCTGGTGAGTTGCTTTTTCCGTAATCTTCTGACCCCACACCTTCTGTCCCTACACCTGCTGCAGAAAGTACTTCATGCAATGAAACTGATCTTAACGTGTGTCATAAGTGAGTAAACTAAATTTGGTGTGAGCCATCAACAGTCTCACTTGACCATTTGGGCTGGTATCAATTATTACCTGTTTCTCATTTTGTACTTTAAAAGTGGGAATCAGGTACACCCAATGCCTGACCTTCCCCTTGGAGCACTTTTCATTTAGGATATTTTCAGTTATCTGCTTGTAAGAGTTTATTTGTTTGAAAGGCAAAGTTACTGAGAGAGAGGAGAGATGGAGAGAGAGAGAGAGAGAGAGAGAGGGAGGGAGGGAGGGAGAGAGAGAGGGAGAGAGAGAGAGAGAGAGAGAGAGAGAAAGTCTTCTATCCTCTGATTCATTCCTGAAATGGCTGCAACAGCAGGGGTGAGCCAGGCCAAAGCCAGGAGCCAGGAACTTCTTCGGGGTATCCCATGTGGGTGGCAGGGACCCAGGCACTTGGACCATCTTCTGCTGCTCTCCCAGGTGCATTAGCAGGGAGAAGGATTGGAAGTGGAACAGCAGGGACTTGAATCGGTGGCCACATGGGATGCTGGAACTCCAGATGGTGGCTTAACTCTCCGCACCATAGCAATGCCCCTAAGCTTTCTTTTCAAACCTCCCCTCAACCTCCAGTGACCACTGATCCTCATCCATCTTGTTTTTCAGCCACTGGCAAAGGAGGCAGAAGGGCAAAATAGTTTGCCACTGAAGAAAGGAAAGCTGACAATCTTGGGATCAGAGAAAGCCAAGGAAATAGAGGGGAAGCTCGCAAGAGTTTCAGGAAGTTCTAAGAACCTCAGACCCCAGGCTCCTTTTAAAAGATGGCATCTTAATAATTGTATCTTGGATTGAAAATGGGTGCATTTCCTTGCTACTTCAACCTTTCTTCAACACCATTTTTGCAGCCACCCATAGCTGTTTTGTGGGCACAAACGAAGACCCACTACTTCCCAGGCTGGTGGTCAAAGATCCTTTCCCACTGGTCACTGAGGCTGTCCATTCGGCCATCAGGCACAAAGCGGCTTCGTTCCAGATAGGACTGCCATCTTCCTCGCGTGTGAACCTCCACACCCTTCCTCTCAAGAGTGTTTGCTACTCAGCAGGTGTGCTTCACTCTGCTTTGCAACTCCCTCTCTTTATAAACTTTTAAAAAATCTATTTCTTTTTAATTGACAAAATTTTACACATTTGGTTTACAATATGATGCTTTGAGATTATATATATACATTGTGGAATGGTTAAATCAAACTAGTTAACATATTCATTACCCCATATAGTTTCCATTTACTCTGAGTAATTTTAAAGTGCATGATAAATTGTTATCAACTATAGTCACCATGGTGTGCAAAAGATTTCTTGTATTTGTTTCTCCTAATGGAAAATTTCTATCTTTTGACTAAAATATCTAATCCACTCCTCTCAATTTCCACTTTTTTTTCCCCGCAATCTCCACTACTCCTTTTCCAGCTGGGAAACTCTCCTCACTTTGTTCACAATGGGCCCACATTTCCCTCCCAGCCAGAAGGCTCTCCTCTCTCCATCACAGCCCATCCATCCAAATCATCTTTGTGATTCAGGGTTCAAAGTAAGTTCCAATTGTGCCATAGGATTTCTCCCCCCATTATGATAGTTTCTGGTATCTTTAAAGTTATTTTCTCTAGCACTTGTTCCAGTGATTCATACCCCGAATGCTGGCTCAGTTGGGGCTATTTTAAAAATACACACCCTGATCAGATAGACCTAATCAGAGTCTCTGTGGGTGAGCTCTGGGCATCTATGACTTAATAAAGCAACAGCAGTGATCCTAATGCGCACCTAGGGATGAGAAGCACAGATAATATGCAGATGATTAATTTTAAATTTAAGCACTCCATGTCTATAGCCACTAATTTATCCCATGAATATATGCTCTGTTTGCAAACCCTGGAGGACAGAACACATATCTTACTTCTTGTTTCTACCTTTCAATTGCAGACTGTATCTAGGCAATGGTAGGTACAGAGCTCAGATTTTCTGTGAATAGGAAAATCACCTAATGTTTCAGCAAACTTTTTCAAATACTTTCACTGTATTGGACACTGAAGCTGGGAAAATGAAGGCAGAATTAGCCCCTTTAGACTACAGGCATTGGCTAGCAGGCTAAGGTCATTGTCTCTGCTATTTGGTTGTTGAAGCAGTGTGGGACTAAAAAGTTTAGGATGACTGACTGCTGAAAGAGGATAGTGGAAGATGGCAGAGGTCTCCAGTTTTGCTAAAGGCAGAGTTTCTGAGGACCTTGAGGTTCAAATATTTGTGCCTTCACACATCCCACACCTTCCCATGCTATTCAACAGACAGTGAGAGGTTGAAAACCAAATGCACCTACCTCCACCCCCAAATGGCCACTCACAGGAAGCATCATGTTTAACTTTCCCACTAAAGGCATGTAGGGCACTGCATGGGGCACATTTAGCTGAGTGAGAGCACATGTGTTTGCTATGACATATACAGGGGCGTGTCCAGGTGCCCCTGGAGGGAGTGTGTGCACAAGGTCAAGTCTGCAGCTTTCTGCAGGCTTCTGGCACCTCTTTACCTGAGACCCTCCCCCAGATGATACTGGGAAGATTGTGTGTGGCTTCTCTTAGGTGTCCCACTCTGTCTCCCCATATTCTTCACCTTCTCTTAGTTATTTGTTTCTTCTACTCCCAGGTACCTTGTGTACCCAGAATCTCTCTTCCCTTCCCTTTAGCAAAAATAATTCTTTTTATTTGTATTTATTTGAAAGTCAGAGGAACATACACACACACACACAACACACACACACACACACACATCGAAAGAGAGAGAAAGGGGGAAGAGAAAGAGAGAAAGAGAGAGAATCTTCCATCCACTAGGTCACTTCACAAATGGCCATAACAGCCAGAGTTGTGCCAGGCCAAGACCAGGAACCAGGAACTCTATCCTGGTCCCCTACAAAGGTGACAGGAGCCCAAGTACTTGGACCATATTCCACTGCCTTCCCAGGTGCATTATCAGGAAGCTGGATTGGAAAAAGGAGTAATCAGGACTGGAACTTGCATTCTAACATGGAATGTTAGCAATACAAGAGGTGACTTAACCTGCTACATGACAACACAGGCCCCACAAAACTAATTCTTTTTTTTTTTTGAAGATTTTATTTATTTATTTGAGAGGTAGAGTTACAGACAGAGAGACAGAGAGAAAGGTCTTCCATCCATTTGTTCACCCCCAAATGGCCGCCATGGCTGGAGCTATGCCAATCTGAAACCAGGAGCCAGGTGCTTCCTCCCGGTCTCCCATGCAGGTGCAGGGGCCCAAGCACTTGGGCCATCCTCCACTGCTTTCCCAGGCCACAGTAGAGAGCTGGATTGGAAAAAGAGCATCCGGGACTAGCACTGGCGCCCATATGGGATGCTGGTGCTTCAGGCGGAGGATTAACCTACTGAGCCACAGCGCTGGCCCCCAAAACTAATTCTGAAGAATTGATCTCATAAAATAATTTCAGAGGAAGGTGAAGTTCACTGAGAAAATATTTTCATCTTACCAAATAAAGCAGGAAGCTAACACTAAGTGCAGCGCCTAATATTTGCAAGCCTCTGCTATATGGAAAGACTACTAGCTGATCAAAAGAAGGTGCTTGCAGAGCTGGGGTCTCCATACCTCAGTACTTGTGACACACGGATGGCTCTTCTCCCTCCTCTTAACATGAGCCCTATCTGTTGCTTCCTAGAGGTCCACTCAGTCTCCATTCAGATCCCATTTTGAGCAGGTATCAGAACCTCTCTGCAGGTTTTTTTTTTCTCCTATGAGCATATAATTTCTTTTGTTCCCAACTCCTATTCCCAGATGCACAAAATTACTTTCTAAACAGTGAACCCTGGGGAAGATAATTTTTCAGGTAGGGCTGCCATCTTTACAAATGGCCCAGTTTGAGCCTAATGTAATTTCTGTATGCAATCTACATACATGTGGTATCAGTTGTTATCAGTTTATATGTAATATAAATCTATATGCATTGTCACTTTCTATGCATGATACCAACACTCTCTAGGCAAAGTGACAGCAATTAATTGGCCCCAAGAGATCATAATCATTGCTACCTCATCGAGTTGTGGGGAGGATTCATTGAAATATGCAGGTAAAGGACCTAGGTCAGTGCCCACCACGTAGCAAGCACTTCACAAAGTCTGCTCTATTGCCATCACTTCCCCTTCTGAAGAGACAGGCGATGATCTGGTGTTCCTCAGCCTACGTCCCTTAGTTTCAACTCACCTAGTCTCTTCTGTCCCTCACTCCACTCAAAGCTATCCCTGCTCCCTTCTTCCATAGAGCCTCCATTAATTGCAATAGTACAAGTAGGAACAGGATTTAAGAACTAATAGGAAGTGACTTCCTATAGCCTACAGTCATCAGCAGCTACTGTCATTTCCTCAACATAATAAACACGGAGGAGCTCTGCAGGAAAGGCTTTTTAGGCACCGCCCAGTTGGAGCCTCTAGCCCTTTCCTTGTCTCCTGTCACTCATAGCTCTGTAAGTGGCCACTATACACTGTAGCTTCTTGTTAGATCTGCTCTGTTTGAACTTTGTCATTAGGAATTTAATCACATCCCCGAAGCAGGTTCTGTTGCTTTGCTAATGCCCCAACTCAGTTGTGGTGTCAGGAAGAAAATTGGCAAAATTTAGGCTCCAATGTTCAAAACAGCTATTTAAGATGCCCTTTCAATGCAAGCGTAGTTATTGTCTTTGAGGTCCTAAAAGTAAGTCATTTATCACAACGTGAAAAGAAGTAAAGAAAAACTGAGTTTGCAACATAAAACAACAGTGACACATAAATCTGCAGAAAGAGTAGAAAAGGCATTCAGGGTAAAATTATGGGCTTAGGGGAGGTCCATGGAGTGAATTTAAAACATATCATTACAGTAGGAGCTGACAACCTCTCAGGTACTTTAGCCTCCAGATAGCTTTTGCCATGTGATGAGCTGTTTATCTACACTTAAACAAAAGCAAATACTGCCACAGAAAGACAAGGGAGGCCACTGGCTGCCCTCCCACATCCAAGCCTTATCATTTGTTAAGATTTTAACTCATTTTCCTCCAAAAATAACATGGCAGGTCCACTGCCAGTTTCTGTCTGTATAGTGCAGGCATTTGGTGCCACTGGCAGCATAGCCAGGGTTCTGAGTGCCTATTAAATATGTATAAATTTTCCTGCAAGGAGCTTAAAAACAGTGTGCAGCTTCATTTGAATAACAACAGAAACTATGAATGTTTAAACGTCAATATGGGGGCATTATTTGATTTTCAAAGGATCACTGGCAAGCAACCTTGCAACCTAGTGAGAAGGAAGGAGCTATCCTATTTAGGCTTAGAATTAGGTGGTGTGATTCTGTTCAGTGAGACTCCTCCCCAGGTTGTTAGTACCTGTGACAGAAAGGCAGAGGCTCTTCTGAGATAATTCCAGCCTTGTGCATTGAGATACCAGGCTGGGGAAAGGTCCAAGGAGATACTTGGTACCACCAGTGGGAACAAGAGATACATTTCCGATGTTTGATTTAGGATTAGACTGATTTACATTCCATAGGGACACTAACTATTTGGGGACAGATAGTAGGCTACCAAAAGCAAGTGCTTCATCCCTAATCTTAAGCTTTAATATTTCATTCAGCAGATCAATTTTCTTCTTCCTTATCAAGATATCTTTGACTTTAGGCGGCCACTCTCATTCAATGAGAACTTAATAAGTATATTAGAGATGGGAGGATGGTAGAATATCAGTGTAATAGTAGGATATAGACACTTGGTTAGTATAGAATGAGGAGAGATTCAAAATTATGAGTGTTGAATGGGCCAGATAGTGGTTTAGGATAGGTTATGGATAAAATGGCAGACTTTAGGGATTGAGTCTGGTAGATTGAGAATGTTTTCATATATATTAAGAAAATACATACAAGAGCACCAGGGATGATTCTAAGAGTTACACAAGCACCAGCACCCAAGTAAATATAGAATTAATAATTTTATTTTGTTTTTAATTTCTATTTAGTTGAGAGAGAGCACTCACCTGCTGATTTATAAATGCCCACGATATCTGGGGGCTGGGCCAGGGCCAAAACCACCAGGAGCTTGGAACTCAATACAGGTCTCTGGCATGAATGATAGGAAACTAACCATTGAGCCATCATGGCTGCCTCTTACAGTCTATATTAGCAGGAAACTGAAGTCAGGAGGTAATCAGAGCTAGGAATTGATCACAGGCAGTCCTTGGTGGGTGGCAGGTGTCTTAACCATTGTCTTAACTGTTAAGCTAAATGCCGGCACTAAAATTTGTCATTTTAATCCCCCTCCCCCCACGCACTTATACACACACAAATTTCATGCAATGGAGTCCCATGTTGTCAGGAGCTGCCTGGTTTCACTTGCAGCAAGGAACATGCTAAGACAGTTACTGAGTTTTAATGGATTGCATCTATGGCAGCTGACCTGATACTCCTCAGAGGAAGCAGAAGCCTTTGGTATCCTGGAAAATTGAAGAATTGTCAGTGGGGAGTGGTGCACTAGTCATTGTTGAGATTGTTTCCTGTGTGGGCATCAAATTACCCTAAACCTGGGTGCATCAGAGTGGGTTGTTCTGAACCTCCAGCCAAGTGGGTGAGCTTTACATGAATTTTCCCAGAAGCAAGATGATCACTCTTGCTGCTGTGTCTCTGACCTGGGGCTCTGACCAACAAGAATGAAAAAAAGCAAGAGAGGGCTTTATGAGCACTTCTAGGAGAGTAGCAAGAATGAACACTCTCATTTATCAAGAACCTTCTACTCTATTAATGCTGCTTTGCTGAGATTAGATATATGAACACGATTGATGATTACATCCTCTTACAAGGTTCCTGGTCTTCATTCATTTTATCAATAAGGAAATAAAGGCCAGAATCATTCATTTTCTTAAAATAAGTGACAATGTCTTGATTTCATCCTTTATTGTATTCTGCTTTTCTAACATGACCATGGATTCAATCCCATAGCTTACTCTGGTGCACTATGGAGGGACACACAATGCCACAAGAACATTTGCTTCATTTACGTCTTTGTGAGAATTCTTTCATTTATTCAGATGAACTTTTCTGGCACAGTATTTGGCAAGAACAGAGGATTTAGTCTGATTATCATTAACAGGTGTCCATATCAGCTATCACAAAGTAACATGTACACAGATATTTACACTATTCTTTCCAAAATAAAATGTGTTTTGTGTCTTTCGGACCTAGTACAGCATGCTGGTTCAGTGATCAAAATTTGAAATAAGTCTTCCTGGATTCAAGCCCACTCTCCGAGCTGGGAAAGTTGGTTGAAGTGTCCCAATATTTTTTATTGCTACTTCTTTCCTCAAAGGGTTATGAGGAGAGAATGCATAGACAGCTTCCTTATAGGATTGTTATGTAGTAACACACAGCACTTACAACAAGTGCTTTTCTATAACTGATACTAGGTGAATATTAGTTATCCTCAGTATTAATTAAAGGAGATGGGGGGGGAGAATGGACAAAAGTATTTTGTAGACAATGTTGAATGAATAAAGCAGAAAAATTAAAAAAAAGAGGTGTCCATATATCCAGGTTCATGCTTTGCATACTTTTAAGGCAGGCTCCAGGGGCAGGGCTCAAATTCCACAGTATGTCTGGTGAAGAACAAGTGCATGTCCCCTCTACTTTCTGAGTTACTGTCCTACAAAAGGCCTTGAACAAACAACAGGAGGTTGCAGTTCCCACAGAGGCATTGCTCTTTTCCAATAGCCCCCTGTAGTCTGTCTTGCTGCCTAAAAAAAAAAAAAAATTATACTAAATATCTGAAATAGCCATCTTCTGAGAATGCACTTGGAACATTCAAAATGGGAAATTGTAAGTCCACAGAACTTCAAGTTCCAAACAGGTTTTGGATTTTTTTTCTTCATGCCTGGCTGGTCCTCCTTGGTATTTCTCTGACATCATTTCATTTTCTGATTTTTCTCCTTGGCTGGGTACCTCCTTTTAACACTGTGCAAATAATAACTCTTGGGTAGACTAGGGGCATGCAAGGCTGTCTTGCAGGGACCCCATTATGTAATTTAAGGTTTGGGCATCCGCCATCTATTACATCTCTCTATCTTGTCCATGATGTTGCAATCAATATAAATAAGCTTCAAGGGCCCTTGGCTATAGGTAAACTGTGCCAGCATAAATCAATGGGATGTTGAAAAGCTTTATGTCACATAATCTAGTACTCTGTAATTCTATTTGTCTCATTACAGAACCTCCCACAGACTCCAGGACTTGGTTTAGAAATCTCCCTGCCTTCCCTAACTTAGCTCATAATGATCTCATCCAAACATTTGGACTTCTCAGAAAAGACAACTGAACAATGGGAACTATGGGGGCTGTGCCATTCTCACTATTTGACTATATCTGGACTACATGCAGTGTGACAGAATATAGTCAAGTCTCTCTCAGAATCATCTCTGGACCACCAACATCAGAATCAAGTGTTCGTCAGCAATGTAGATGCCCTGTTAGACCTGCTCCTCATTCAGGATTTCTTCAGTACGTAGCCATAGCTCTAAATTGTAAACAAACTGCCTGCTATATAATGTAGTCAAGGCCCCTACAGGAAACTGCTCACACTCAAATTAGGATACTTTGTGGAAAGCTTAACAAAGGGCTCATTTTCAAAGAGGTGGTCAAGGTAAGCAGAAGCCACAGTGCAGTGCTCTGGTTAAAGAAGATCTAGGCTCAGGTATGAAGTGGAACCGAGACTGTGTAGTTACAGGAATTTGGTGCAGAAGGCCTTTAGGGAAAAGGCCACCAGACAGGACCTGCATGGGACTCACCTGGTGGAGGGACTCAATAAACACTTGGTGGCCCCAAGAGGAATAAATGCCCCAAACTCACTTGGCTCCACACTGCTTATCTCCTGGTAGGGCACTGTATCAATTGAACCTAATAAGAATTCAGAGGCAAGGATCTCAATGTTTTGAGACACACACATGAGCCCCTCAAGGGCCTGGGGCAAAATGGAGAAGGATGATGAGTGGATCTTCGAGGGTAGGAAGAGTGCACCAGACCCTAAAGACCCTGCATGGATTCTGGCCCTGGCAGCGGCAAAGCAAGGCCAGTCTCAGGTCACGAGAAAGTCAGAGAGGGTGAAAGGACACAGAAGAGGTAGAAACTGAAAATCCAATCAGAGACAGACATTTGGGAAAAGAGAATTCTGCAGTGGAGGGGTATGAGCAAGTCGAGACTTCACTTCCCCGAAACACTCCCAATTCTGCTCATGCTGCTCTGCACGTCTCCTTCCCTAGCGCCTTCTCCACCCACCTCTTTATACAGAGCACTTTCCCGCCAACTTCCTTCCAAGTGTGAAGTTCCTCTTGTCCATGTACTAGCAGTTGGGGACAGCGTTTTAGGTGTGTCTGACTCATTCTCTCATCTCCAGGATCTGCTTCAAGTAGTTCTCATGGCTTTTCTGGTTTTTAAAAATTAATCAAATAATTTGAAGGGCAGAGAAAAAGAGGGGAAGAGAGAGAATGAGCTGTCATGCACTGCTTGACTTTCCAAATGTTGGCAAGCTAGGAATGAGCCAGTCCAAAGCCAGGAACCCAGAACTCAATCCAGGTCTCTGATGTGGGTGGTAGCAACCCAAATGCTGGAACCCTTACAGCTGCCTCCCAGTGTGTGCATTAGCAGTAAGCCAGGATTGACAATGGAGCTAGGACTTGAACGAGGCACTCCAATATGGGATGCAGGCATTCCAAGCACCTTCTTAACTGCTCTTTCAAATGCCCATTCTGGTTTCCATGTTTACAAGCACTTTTCCAATGCTTCATTTGTTCCAAGAGGATCCCATGACTACTTTGAAAAGTGTGACATTGAACAGGGAGAGAAAGTTCCAGGAAGAGATGTAAGACCAGAGAGGGGGGATCTTTAGACAAAGCTGTTTTGACATTTTTAATCACTTAATTTTGGAGTTTGGTCAAATTTAAGATTGCTTAAATGTTCTTAAAGTTATGTCTCTAAGCAGAAATTGCTGCTGACTTCTGAACGGTGACCGTTTATCTCTTAGATGTCTTTGAATCTCATGTAGTAAAACCTATCTGAAATCTACCCTTTTATTTATGAAATAAGAAAAGCATAGATTTTTTTCTGGTTTGGTGACACATTTTGCCTTCTAACTATATTTTCATGGTTACATACAGCTACACTTAGCTATATTCCAGCATCCTTCTTGTTACATCAAATTCCATAAAAAGCAAAGGGAGTAAAAATCAGGGGACAAGTAAAGACAGAGTATAAAAGTCATTAACGTCTCCTCTCTACTTTTCACTAAAAATGGGATCTGAATTTATTTCTCTTCTCTAACCCTAAACCCATCCAAATGCACAACTATTTTATCAAAAACAATCAGCTCCATCCACAGGGAAAGATGAATAACAGAAGTAGTTTGCACATACTGGGCACTTACTATGTACCTTGCATTATTCTAGGCACTGACTCTAGATGGTTTTATTTAACCCTTACTAGGACGCTTTGGTATGAGACTGTTGTCACTATTATCATTTTTCAGTGTGGAAAGTAAGACGTTGAGCTGTTCAGGAACTTGCCTAGGATCAGACACCTGGTCAGTTTTAGAGATAGAATTAAAACCAAAGCAGTCTGACTTCTCAGCTTGTGGCCTTAACCACAAAACCACACTGCCTCCCTGGGCATTAAGAGCTCCTGTACTTAAGAATGCCCTTCTGTTTTCATTCATTATTAATTATTCAATAACAGACATTCATAGCGTACCAGGCACTGGTCATAAAATGCTGAATAGGACTGGTTCTCTCTTCAAGCAGGAACACCAGAAGTCTACAGAGTAGAAGAGGAGAGGAGGATACCATTGCAATAACATGTGAGATGTAACAAGAGGTAGAAAGTCTCCTGCAACGATACAGGAGAAAGTGACTCTTTGGGAAAATCATAGAAAACTTCACAGAGGGGACTGACATTTCAGTCTGTCAAATAACAGCCCTTATTTGAGTGAACGTATGAATGAAATTTAATAGCCCTGCACCAGGAAGACAAGAGCATGATGAACAAAGAAAGCACCAAGGGCAGTGGGTGGCTTGACCTTGGCCTTTTAATTTAGGGACCCAGTAAATGTGAGTCCCAGGTGCACAGCAGAATGGAAGATCCTGAGATGTAACTCCCTGAGCTGCCCTCAGTCCCTGTGGACTGAGGTGAGGACCTGGATGTGGCTGAGAGTCTGGCACACCAGCAAGGGTGAGACAGGGCTGAGTCGACAGCCAGGGCAAAAGATGAGTCACCAAAGGTGAAAAGGCAGTCACAGCCACGTGAGGTATCTTCTGTGACAGCAGGAGCTGAAGGGAGATCAGGTCAGCTGGAAACCCCCATGAGCCCAGACAGGAAGGTGATGAGTAGCAAGAAGACCATTTGGGTCACAGGTAAGATGGGAGTGGTGTTTTCCCTGCGCACGCCAGGTATAAGGACAGTTGAATTTGTACCCATGCTACTCCTAGAGACATTAAGATAATGTTGTGAAAGTTAACCCTTTCAGAGCATGGAAGACTCATCTCATGTAGACCTGCCAAATCTATCTTGAAGACTTTGTTTTGATATAAAAAGTGATCCCTTCTCATTTTATTTTCTCTTTCAATGAAAGCCACTATGAATTTCTAGCATGGATGTTCTGGTGTGAATTCTACCCATTGGTAGTGGTAGGAAGAACCACATGTGTCTCTAGAGACCTCCCAGCCTTGCAATCTGTGACTCCATGAGGATGCCTATGAGTCACGGCCATCATCCAGACTCAGCTGTGCAGCACTGAGGCCTGGGTCTGAACCAGCTGAGTTCCTGGGTCTTTCCTGTCTGTGTTTCCAATGAGTCACTCATAATAGATAATAACAGTAAGGCTGGGTATGCCACTTGTCTGGTAACAGCCATGATGGGTAATACTGTTAGCCCCTGGAACTCACGACATCAGGGGTTGATTCACAGGCCTGTTACTGGGGCTGTGTCACACTCCACTCACATCTTGTTTCTTTCTCCATAGGATCCTCAGGCCTCCAGCTATAGAAATATGACTTCTGTTTGTAAAAGATCTTGAACCTGAAGTAGTGACTGGTGGAGACTGAATCCAGAGCTTTCCCCCAGGATGAACCCATCATCCTGAACAAAGCTAGAGCACAAGTGAGCAGTTTTCATTCACCAAACTTGGTGTGACTCAAAGTTTTGCCAAGGCACAGTGCTTACCCCTTCCCTAACACCTTCTATCAATTTGATTCCCCAAAATTTGGGGAAAGAAAAAGAAGGAGGAATTAAAGAATGAGATAAATGGTTTCTCTCATTCAAGAAAACAGACTGTGAGCTCACTGTGTATCATAAGTACATGTTGGCAGGGACCCACGTAGACCACGACTCCGTCAATATATGACTTGTAGGGATCCACCTGGCTCAGCTGCCCCACCAAGGTCTCCTGATTACCTCACTGTCTTCAGATCACTCCCCTGGGGATGTTTTCTTAACTATTAAAACCCCTGGACAAGGCCAGCAGCTTGCAGAATACATGATATTACCTCATTATTCACATGGGATAGTCCAGAGGCTCCTGCAATTTCCCAAAATATCATTATGATGCAAATTTTACCCCATAAAATGTGACAAAGCATAACTCAAGATTTATGTGATCTTTTGTTGGCCCTTAGCAGGGATTAAAGCAGATGAGAACCAAGGTGAGCTAAGATACCGATGCTGGGTAGTGACCTCAGTGCTGAGAGTTGGTGACTCAGCAAATCACGTGCTACTCCAGGTCATGGACTTTGGAGTCGGGGAAAGTCGGAATCTACACATGCATGCATGCATATGTGAGTTTGTGGAAGGAGAGTGGGCAGGGGTAGGGATAGGACACACTGCTAGGGTCAGAGAATTTGGGGCTAGGTGGTGAAACAGGCAAAATGACCAAGTGGACATCATATCAGACAATCAAGGATTTGAGGCTCAGCCCTGCCTTTCACTGCCCAGTTGGCTTTGGAAACTTGTGAGTCCTCTCTTCTTCACCTAGAAAGTAGATTCATGATGTTGAACTTGATGAGTGAAGAGATAATAGATACAACTGCCTGGCAGTCCCTGTCACAGCCCAACAGTGAAGGAGCAACCAATCCAGAAAATCTTATGAATGCTGAAAACCATAGTTCAAAATCCCACACGTTTCTGAATAGGAAAACAGCTGTCTCCCAGTTTCTGGTACACAGACGCTTTCACTGATGCCACCTCATTTTCCCTCACAGAGGCCCTTGCAGGCAGTCATTGTAGTGATGGGGAGGCTGAGGCCCAAGGCCACACAGCTGGCAAGGCTGGGACTGGACTCCAAGTCAGGGGTGTCCTTAATGCTCTACTGGGAGGGGAGTAGCTGCAACTGACGAAAATGCCAATCATGTAGCATTATCCATGTGGCATTGGAAGAATGAGCTAGAAAATGGGACACTATAAAGGTTTTGTATGAACTGCTGAAAATCTGAAACCCTGAAACCATTCACTGATTCTTTCAGTCTAGAAATACTCATTGTTCACCTACTAAGTGCTAGATGCTGATCAAGATGCTGAGGCTACATCAGTGAACAAAGCAAACATCCTTGCTCTCTGAACACAGAAGTGCCATAAATAAGTGAGGTATATGGGATATTAGAGAGTGGTAAGTGTTTGGGGAAGAGAAAAGAGTGGATTAGAGCCGAAGGGTATGGATGTCAGGCCATGGAGTGGCTGCCATTTGAAATAAATTCATGCAGGCAGAACTCATTGAGCAGAGGAGAGGAAGTGAGCAAGTTGATACCAGAGGGCCACGTGTTACAGTCAGAAGGAAGGTGAGAGCCAAGGCCTAAAGCAAACTGATAACTGGCATGTTTGAGGAACCAGCAGCACCCAGGGCACAGCACTGGTACTGCAAATGGGAAAAAAACATCTATATCCCATCCTATGGGATGGATTGATTTTGATGGTCTATCATTAGTCCCCAAGCAAAGTTTTGTGGTTTCTGAAACATTCTACTCAAGATTGCAGAAACCCAAATTCATATAAGAAGTGAATCTGAACCTACTGAAGATAGTAAATTGGGTGAGACTATGTCATTCCAGTTTGAGTAATGATTCTTCTTCTTTTCTTTTTTTTTTTACATAAGTAAGGAAGTTGTGCTCTTGTCCTTAAAATGATTTTTTCTCTAGGGGTTCCAATGCTGTTGAATTTTCAGGGTTGAGTTGATGATGCAGAGAGGCCCCAGTCCAGGTGTTCTGCTGGCTGCCTGTTCAGTTATATAAAGATGACCATATGCCTGATCTCTTCACTCTGACACAGACATCCTCCTGTCATCTGGCCCTTCTTGTCTCTGCATCCTTCTCTCCCCTTCTGCCTTTTAGCGGCCCTCTCAGAAACCCTCCCAGGACTTAATTTAGGAGAAAGATATTTTATCTGCATACATGGCTTATATTTAATGATTAATTATATATTTAAATGTATATCTACAGTTACTCTGGAAATGGGCTTAAATTAATGTAAAAAGAAAAAATATCCTGTAAATAGCGTCCTGCTGCATCCAGACACCACACCTTCCCTGGTGTTTCCCATTTTTTCCCTTGCCATGCCCTTCTATTGCCAGTGTCAGACCAAGAAGGCTGTGGATGTTCCAGTCATTGAAACATTGAAGGGAGGAAGGACAAGGACAGGGTGTCCCCTGCCCTGGCTTTCCTGAGGACATTCTACACATCATGCAGGGGTTGCCATCCCCTAGAGGCGCACACGTACAGTGGCGACAGAGGCCAGGACTATAAAGGCAAGTGCGTGCCCTGCAGGTACGCTGTGCTTGCCTTGTCCAAGTTGTCCAGGTTTGTGATGGGGAGTGGGACCTGATGTTGGAAGTGAGGGAGAAGGGGAACAAAAGAGACAGCAAAGCAGAATGACCTTTCCTCTCAAAACTCCTAGGTTCCACTTTCCCAATTGCCTCAGGTGAACCAGACAGTTCAAAAACTCAGACACAGGTCCCTGTAAATATTAAACGTTAAACATTAAAGCAGTTTCCTATGTGCCAGGCAGTATGCTAGGCAGTGTAGGTACATAATTTTATTTAATAGTTATTGTTTACCTTTTATTATCTGCTTAATCCCACAAATAATCCTATGAAATGAGTATTATTTCTAAGCACATGGTAAAGGTGAGAAAAGTGGGGTAGGAGTTGTGGTGCAGCAGATTAAGTCATTGACTGGGACACCCACTTCTCATATCACAGTGCCTGGGTTTGAGTCCAGCCTCTGCTTCCAACCCAGTTTCCTTCTATTGCACACCCTGGGAGGCAGCAGATGACAACTCAAGTACTCGAGTCCCAACTACCCACATGGGAGACCTAAATAGAGTTTCAGACTCCTGGCCCTGCCCCTGGCTAGTGCAGGCATTTGGGGGAGTGAACCAAGGGATGGAAAACACCTCTCTATCTCCAATCTCTCTTTGTCTGTCTGTCTCTCTCACCCCCCTACACTGTTCCTCAAGAGTATATAAAGAGCTATAAACAATAATCAAATCTCAAAATATCCATTTCATTCATATTTGTTATACATTTTCTGTACTGTACTCCCATGTATATAGCAGTTCAACTTATAATAGCTAAGCTATAGAATCAATCCAGATGTCCATCAACTGATGACTGGATAAAGAAATTATGGTATATATACATGCTGAAATAGTACATAACCATAAAACTCTTTTTTAAAATACAATGAAATCCACCAATGCCGTGATTCGCTTGGCGATAATCCTCTGCCTGCGGCGTCGGTACCCTGGGTTCTAGTCCTGGTTCTCCTCTTCCAGTCCAGCTCTCTGCTGTGGCCCAGGAAGGCAGTGGAGGATGGCCCAAGTGCTTGGGCCCTGTACCTGCATGGGAGACCAGGAGGAAGCACTTGGCTCCTGGCTTCAGATCGGCACAGCGCCGGCCATAGCGGCCATTGGGGTGGGGTGGGGTGAACCAACGGAAGGAAGACCTTTCTCTCTATCTCTCTCTCACTGTCTATAACTCTACCTGTCAAAAAAAAAAAATACAATGAAATCCTTTCACAACAAAATGGATGTAACTAGAGACCACTATGCTTAGTGAAATGCCAGTCCCAAAATGACAGACGTGCTTTCTGTTCTGTGATTTGTCATAACTAAAACTAAGGTTTTAACAAATAGGTGTAGAAGTGGAGAAGGAATTGTTGCAATGCTTATGTCTGATTTCTTTTACATCGTGGGTTCCCAGGTTGAAGACCCTCTTCCTGACTGCTCTTAGTCCAACGTGTTGCTCATTAGATTCCCAGCACATGGGTCACTAAGGACAGGATTAACTGGGGATATTGGTAGCTGATGTGTCTGCATAAAATAAAAGGTAAATTGAAAGTGTATGGATAATATTACAAAATACTTTTCATGGAAAATAAAATATTTTGAAGATTTATTCATTTATTTGAAAGGCAGCGTTATAGAGAGGCAGAGGCAGAGAGAGAGAGTTCTTCCACCCACTGATTCAATTCCCAAATGGCCACAATGGCCAGAGCTTGTCCAATCAGAAGCCAGGAGCCTGGAGCTTCTTCTGATTTTCCCATATGGGTGCAAGAAGATGCAAGAGGAAAAGTATTTGAGTTCCTGCTTTTCATAGGGGAGACCCAGATGGCATTTCTGGCTCCTGGCTTTGTCCTGGCCTAGAACCTGCTCTGTTGTCTCCATTTGGGGCTTAAACCTGTGGATAAAAAGTCTCTCAGTCTCTCTCTCTCTCTCTCTCTCTCTCTCTCTGTGTGTGTGTGTGTGTGTGTGTGTATGTGTGTGTATGTCTTTCAAATAAATAAATCTTCCAAAGAACAGTTCCTTTGTGCTCCACATTGCTCTCCTGCCCATTCGTTGTTAATCTCTTTCTAGCATAGCCTCTGGAGACACTGGTCTTTCATGGATTTGCTTCTGTGTATTTCATGTCATGCAATCAAACATCAAGAAGACTTTCAGTCTGGTTTCTTTCATTTAGCAAAATGTTTTTGGTATTCATCTCTGCTTTTGCCCATAACATTAATTAGCTCATTATCATTCTGGGTACTATTCCATTGAATATATGTACCATAATTTGTTTATCCATAAAACAAGTTGATGGGCATTTAATTTATTTCCAATTCCTGGCTATTATGAGTAAGGATGCTAAGAATATGTAAACTTTTATGTGGGCATCTATTTTTAATGATATATAGTTTTATTACTAAATATTTGACTATAAACTTTTTCCACTGTAAATCATGTATTCTCACTCACTACATATTCTAGGGGGTATTTGTGTCTGTGAATGTTTTTCATTATTTCCTGCTGTGTTGCTGAATTCTTCTACTGAGTTAATTTTGTTATTAATTCTTGCTTTTTCTAGGTTTACTATTATGCTTTACATAAAGATTTGTTATTTATTTCTTTTTCTATTCATTTGCCTTTAATTTTTTCTATAGCCCAATTACATTAGCTAGCACCTCCAGAATGTTTTAACTAAAATTAGAGATAAAGGGCATTCTGGCCTGTTTCTTCTCTTAGCAGGAAAATTCCTACAACTTCTAATATATTAAGAGACTGTCTTTAGGGCTGAGGTATATATCTTTCTTTTTTTGGAAATATTCATCCATTCATGTTTTCTCCATAGTTTAAATTAGCAAGGGATATTGAATTTGGTCAAAGAATTTTTAGCACCTCTAGAAATAATCATCTGAGGTTTTTCTTTGACTTGCTAATATGATAAATTATATAGTTTCTAATGCTTAGTCTTTGAATTCTTTGAATAAGTCTTACTTGTTCATGGTGTATATTTTATGTAGTTTCAGTGTCTATTCACTAAAATTTTATCTCAGATCTTTTGATCAATATTTATGTCCTGTTAGCCTGTGATCTCCTCTCCCTCCCATTCCCTTCCTCCCTCTCCCTCTCCTTCCCCCCCTTTCCCACCCCTACCTGTTCCTTCTCCTTCCCTTGCAATTTCATTCCTTCTTTCTTATTCTAACTTTACCAGGTTTATGAATGTTATCCTCACATCACAAAATGAATTGGAAATTTTCATTTGCTTCTTATGCTTGAAACAGTGTGTATGACAAGGTTATTTCATAATAAACTTCCACTGTGTATCCCCAGGCATACCCACTTCATCTACTGCTGGGTGTCAGAGTATTTTCTTTTAGACATAATCAAAGCAGAATCCTTGGCCAACTATCATAATTTTTTTTTTTATTTTAGAGATGAGCCTTGAATACCACCCATTCAGGTGTAATTCAAAAGATCATCTCTTTTTTCCACCATCACCAGAGATCTGACTTACTTGCTTTGATTCCATTGTTTGACAAGAACAAATTTTAAGTCTCACCTGGTCTATTTATATGCTATTTAATCTTGGATAGTTCCTTAGCTTCCTGAGCCCATTCCCAAGGATTGAATAAATACCATTGTGATCTGGAAAATAAATGTAATTATTATATATAATATGGCTTATGTTACACTCATTGTACTGTGAACTATACATTATATTAGTTTTGTTATGTACTACTTTTACTAACATATATATTAATTATTACTGAAGCTTGTGTTGTAAAAAGATCATTGGTCTCTGTCCTTTTAAGTTACTTAATCTCTTTAAGTATCGGTTTTACCATTTATTAAATAGAATTGTTGAGTTGTTTTTTGATGCAACATGAGAAAACATATGGTATATAGTCAACTCTCAATAAAAGTTTGTGGTTTTCACTATCTCAGTTCCCCAATTAATCAGTGACTTCACTGGAAACTGCTCCCACAGCAAGGGGCTGGTTCTGGTTGTCCCATTGGAAGCGTATGACAGAGTGCCACAAGAAGGCTCCCCAGCAACCATCCATGTATCTATCGCAAGGCCCTACTGCATCTCCCAAACATCAGCTTCTGGGACAGTGAACACTTAGACCAGTGAGCATATGACAAAAATAGAGGATGTGTCCAACCATCCTCAGATAACCCACCATGGATATGGGTTGCAATAAACAAAGTGTATAAAGAAGCTCTGAGCTTATCCTCTGTGCCTCCCCTTGGGCCCAAATTAATCTGCTGGCTCAGACTGTCCTTACATAAATGCACACATAGAAACACACACACACACACCTGTCTCACAAGGCAACAGGTCTTTTTTCTTCCCTCCCATCAAGGTTCCAAGAGTCTGCTTAGGGCACCAGGGCTATAGAGCATCCTGGAAACCCTGCAGTCATGCAGCTAGGAGGGGCCTGGGACTTGAGATGCAAGGAAATCAAAGATACAGGAAGACAGGAAAGCTGATGAGGACAGGAAGATCATTCAGATGATTTCTAAAGTAATGCTAACTCCTCAAGGGAAAGGGTAGAAGATGATGAGGCTCAGGAGGAAGGAGGAGAGAGAAAACCTTTTCTCTCTCTCAGCTTCTTTCCGGTTCTGGCTGCCAAATAGAATCCAAAATACAGTTACTAATGTGCAAACGTGTAAATCTTCCCTTGATCATAAACCAGGTAAATAAAATAACAACAAAAACAACCAATTAGAAGTTACAGGGGAAATGCACTTTGGCTTTAAAAACTTGACTTGGAGAAACATAGCTTCATTTATTTGAAAATTAGAATTTTTAAATCATGCTTTGTTTATAATATTTGTTTTATTGCATTTATTCCACTTAGACCAGATTGCAGCTGGTCTACTTCAGAATCCAGTGATAGTTGCCATGGTCCCCAGTAATCTTTAGTAGCTAACCCTGTTCACAGTGGAAGCTTTTCACACACAAACATATGCCAGATACAGACACATACATGCATGCAACCAGTCTTCAAAATCCAGCTCTGATCCCTGGAAGGTTTCTTGAATGTTTCAGCATATGTGATAATTGGAACTATTCCATGTTATTTGGTTTCTGATGAGTTGGTTATTTCTCTAGACTCCAAACACCTTGAATGTAAAATCTCTTTGTACTCTTTGTCTCAACTTCCTGCCTACTGCCCCCACCCATCACAACATAGGTTGAGCACTTAGTATATCATGTAATTGCTTTGAAACTATAATGCAGGCAATGCCCTTAAGCTGTGTCTCCCTTTGTCAGTACACAAATTCCATCTCAAATCTGTAACTTTTTTTTAAAACAATATCCAGCACATACTGTCAACCCATTTTTTTCTGTGCTTTTCCAGGGCAGTTCTCTAAGACATCTTATGTAACCAGAAACAAACAAACAAGAGTACATTTTATATCAGTTTGTTTGCCCACCATTACTTGCCAGCAAACTGGTAAATGTGCTAAATGAACTTTGGCTTTTATCATTAACACTCAGGTCAGGAGTAGTTCTGTTTCCGGCATCCTGCCTGTGTTGGAGATCTGGCTCTTCTAGCTTTCCTCAAAGCTTCCACCCCCAGCCTGAGCCCTTTCAGGGACACACGAAGAGGCACCCATCCTTGGGGAGACTATTCTTTAAATGCTCATTTTAGGGGTAGGCATTCGAGGCAGCAGTTAAAAAGTCACTGGGAATACCTGTGTCCCATCTCAAAGTTCCTAGATTCGAATCCTTGCTTGGTTTCTGATACAACTTCCTGCTAATGTGCCTTCTGAGAAGCAGCAAATGATGACTCAAGTGCTTGGGTTCCTGCCATCCCATAAATGGATTAAAATACATAAAATTAAAAAAAATAATAAAACTAGGCCAGTGCCACGGCTCACTAGGCTAATCCTCTGCCTGCGGCGCCGGCACACCGGGTTCTAGTCCCAATCGGGGTGCTGGATTCTGTCCTAGTCGCTCCTCTTCCTGTTCAGCTCTCTACTGTGGCCAGGTTCTTGGGCCCTGCACCCGTGTGGGAGACCAGGAGAAAGCACCTGGCTCCTGGCTTCGGATCAGTGCAGTGCGCCGGCCGCATCGGCCATTGGGGATGAACCAACGGAAAAGGAAGACCTTTCTCTCTGTCTCTCTGTCTCTCTCTCACTGTCCACTCTGCCTGTCAAAAAAAATAATAAAACTAAATAAAAGCTCTCCTTTTGTCTCACATCCCCCTGACTGAGTACCAAAGCATAGTTAGATAGAAGGAGTATGTTCTAGTGTTGCATACCACAGCAGGGTGCCTATGGCTCACAATAACCAGTTCCATCCATATTTTACGAAGAGATGAAAAAGAGGAACTAGCTCAAAGATTCCACAGAGAAAGAAATGTTAAAGATATGAAAATGCCAATTACCACAATCGGTCAAGTGCATGCTATGTGAATGTCTGGAAAGGTCACACTATACCCCATAAATATATACAATTATAAAGTGCTAATAAAAAATGTACAAAACCCTTGTTGTATGTTAAAAAATTTTAAATTATTTTTCTAAAGGCACAAGAAAAAGCTTCCTCTGCCCTGCGTCTCTCCAGCACGTTGCCCGCCAGCAGCGATGTCTGATTTCTCCACTTGGCAGCCGCGGTCTGTGAGGTCATCTTTTCGCCATTCGCTGCCTCCTTCAGCAAGGAAACTCTCTGGCAGTGGCTCAGCGTTTACAATCACATTAAGCAGTGAGGAACGCTGTGTCGAAGAACGAAGCCCTTGCTGGCACCCAGGTAAGTGTGGACACGTTTTTGGGGAGAGCAGAGGAGAGGGAGCTGGGAGCCAGCAGTAGGATGGCAGGGATACCTGTGTTTGGGGAGCTTTCTTCAGCCTTTGGCAGGACACCCCGTCCCAAAAGGAGAATGACCCGTTATTTCAGTCTAGTCCATGTCATGCTTGGAGGAGGAAATGGAGCTGTCTCGCTCACAGGCCAAGGTGAGCAAATCCCTCCTGCAGCCAATCCATTTGCGTAAAACACACACAGTGACAGTCACATAAAAGGGCCATCGAAGGGGCCCGAGTATACAGCAAAAATCTATCTTACTCCTGGAACTGGACAAAGCAAAAGCGCTTCCTGCTGTGGAGGTGAAGTCACACAGGAAGGATAGACGTGAGCAACTGATGAGCCCTGCAAACTCCAGCTGATGGTCTTCAGGCAAGGGAACCGTTGCCAAATCCGCTGAGATCACAAAGTTAACTCACACCGGAACTCAAGAATGCACACTTGTGAGCCACAGCTCTTGAACTTTTCTGTGTCTATTATGGTTTCTTTCCCAAAGGCTTGCTGACTGGTTGGTAGGAAAGGGTTGCATAACTTGAAGCCCTATTGATTTCAACCTCAGTTGAGTCTGATCCTTTCAACAGCACTCTACTAACTGGTCAAGATCAAATGCTAAGCTCTCAGATGCTCCTGATTTTGCCTCCCTTCATGGAAAGGAGTAACCTCAGAGAGAGTACCTGCTGCTACCTGTGTCAGAGGGGGAGGGCTGGGGTTCTTCTACCTTCCTTGATTCCTAGAAGTTAGTTGCTACTCATTCTGCTGCCATTTGTGTGCAAGGGTTAGTCTGGTTTACCCAATTGTCTCCCTGTGGACTGTTTTCAGGTCTCAGCCATGACACAGAGCAACCAAGGGTGGCACCAGGAAGCTGTTTCCAAGCGTCCTGTGATTGGACCATGCAGGATGGCCCAGATGTCCTCAATGGGGTTGCACCAAGGAAAGGATGAATCTTACTTCTCTCAGAATGCAGGAAAAAGTCCAAGAACCTCACAAACTTAAACATTCTGCGGTGTAGTTGAAGCTCTAAAGATGGGGCAAACCACTGCGAGTGAGTGTGGTCACCTAGTACAGTGACATCCAACACAATTCAGCAGACACTTTATTTCCAGTAAATAGTAATTGAACTTGCAAGAGCAGCATACCAGACAGATGGAAGCAGAGTTGGCCTGTTGAGGCATACAGAAAGGCAGGACAGAACTTTGCCCAACAGGAGCCCCAGGGCTTCACAGGCTTTGTTCTATGGAAATTCCCAATCTTTTTCCAAACCCGCCATCTCCTACATAAAGAAGCTAGGGATAATTAATGGAAGTAAATTATCACAGAAGTGACAAAAGGTAAAATCTACATCTAAAACATTTCTGCAAACTTCCAACTACTGTATGCTTTTAGTCTCCCCCAGACTTGAATTTGATCCCAAGGACCAAACACAACTGATGATCAATGGCAAACCCGCATTCTGATGCCCTCAAAATGAGAGGCATCTATTAATAAAAGCCAGTTTATTATCAAGAAGAAATCATTTCACAGCCATATGTAATAGTCTAAAAAGTGGTAAATTCTAACTTGTTTTAATGTTTGCACTTAATGAATTCCTTATGTGTGGCTCTAATGATACATCCAATAGTCTGCATGAAATATATAGTCATGATAAAGTCACAAAGACACAAAAAGATGTGGCTTACTCAGTGCTGTCTGCTCTGGTCTGTTGAGCTTGGGTCTGTTATGACTAATACAGTATTGAGAAAAGAGTGAATGAACCTCAATGTGTTATTGGACTATGTTGCATACTTGCTGAAGTAAATCTTACTTGTGGTTTTAGCACAAAGAAGAAAAAAAATTATTTTAGGCAATGATCAGAACACCCATCAGAAAAAAATCACAAGTCAGGAATTTGTCCCAGCAGTTAACATGCCATCCTCTCGCATCAGAGGATCTGAGTTCAATACCAGCCTCTGGCTCCTGACTCCAGGTTCCTATCGATGTGTATCCTAGGAGGCAGTGTTGATGGCTCGAGTAATTGGGTTCCTGCCACTCCTGTGGGAGACCTGGCTCCTGACTTCAGCCTCATCCCTGTCTTGGACTTTGGAAGCATTTGGAGAGTGAGAAGGGGAACTTTATCTATCTCTCTGCCTCTTAAATAAATAAATAAAAATTAGAAAAGATATATAAAGTAATATCTTTCCAGAAGACACTAAAGACAAATGTGTCAGAAATCGTAGCCCCTATCAAGGCAGCTGCCATCTGAATTTTCAAAACCCTAGCCTATACCACCTGGACAGAAGGTGAATTAGTGGGGCATTAATTGCATGGCCAATGACTTGTAAACACACCTTGTCACTACATGTGTTCAGGCAATTACTGAGCAATTATACCTACAAACTACCTAGTAATTAAAAGATGGAGTTTTGTGTAGGCTGCCATTTGGGAAGCAGTGGCTGCTTTATCATTTCTCATTTTATCAGCATTATCACATACTCTTGAGAAGACCAAATACCTTTAGGAGACAACAGATAATCCACTTATAAAATAACTGAATTTCAAAGGGAAGATGGCTCTAGTCCTGTGACAGTTAGGAGCAGTTCTTCCTGGCCTAATAGGAAAGCTGTAAGTGAACAAGGAATCACGTTTTTACTTATGTCTAAGTCCATCATGCAAATACGGCTGAACATTTACCAAGTGTGCGGCACACAGGAGTCTTGTAGGAAACAATTGCCTCTTACAAAGATCTGTAAGGTTCTTTGGCTGAGTGGTTTACAAATATTGTCTCATATAATCTTCCCAACTAACCTATGAGGGAGATAGTACATCTTTATGCTAAAAATAGAGCTCCTGAGTCTCAGAAAAGCTAAATGATGAGCCCACATCCCCTCTGGTCAATGATTGAGTTGGGACTTTAACTCATGGTTTCTAAGTGTGTGTTTCTTTTTAGTATTTCCCATTCATGGGATGATGGAAGGTGAAAGTTCATTTAAAGATGTGGTTCTAGCCTCCTAGGAAATTACTGAGAGTGAAATGACTCTTAAATAGTAGCCTATGAGACAGAGTAAAGGAATATAATATGGATTAAAGACAACATGCCAATAGGAGAGAGTTAAAGGCATATCTTCTATGCACATTTAATCTAGAAGGGTGTCCAAAATGGGAGCAATTTTTTGAGACAGGATCTAAAAATGACTATTTTTAAACTCATGTACCACAAGTGTTTAATTATGTTGCTAGAGGTCTATCCTGCACTTCTGTGACTATTGGTCTGAGAGTTGGAAATAATGTTTTTCTTACCCTTGATAATATGATGTGTTGGAAATTGCTGGCAGGTGTGATCATGTTTTGACTAAAAAAACAGCTTGTCAAGAAAAATTTTGGTTGGAGGCTTGGTTTCAGGTGTTTGATAATTATCACCTTCATACATTTTCTTCTTCTTATTGCTCCAGAGAATACTGAAAAGCTGGGAGACAGTGTTATTAACAGTTATCAAACTTTGTGTGTATCTTGCTAGTCTGAAGGCAAGTATACCAGTATAGATAGTAGACATTGACAGCAGCTTCAACAATTAAAATATGAACTAATTCCTGGCCCTAGAAAAAAAAAACAATTGTTATAAAGAAGAATCCATTTTCAACCATGTGAGAAGTCTTGGATGTTGGTTGACCAAGAAATTTCTTGTCAATGTCAGAGATACATGATTAGATAAAGAAAAGGGAGAGATAAGGTGACATGGTTTTTACCTATTACCAATTGGTTGGCTATATCATTCTATATGTAAAACTTTCATTTACATTTTAAAATAATATAATGTATTTACATATGAAATTCACACAAAAATTGAAAAGCTACTACAGTCATAGGTACTTTGAATAAATCAATGAAACTCACTTGTTCTTATGGAAATTCAAATGCGTTCTCATTTTTTTTGGTGTTTTTTTCTATCTGAAAGGCAGAGTTACAGAGAGAGGAAGAGAAAGAGAGAGAGGGAATCTTCTTCCATCCTCTGATTCATTCTCCAAATAGATTCAATGGCTGGAGCTGGTCAGGCCAAACCCAAGAGCAAGGTGCTTTTTTCCAGGTCTCCCACTGGGATTCAGGGGCCCAAGCACATTAGCAGGGAGCTGGATTGGCAGTGGAACAGTCAGGACTCCAACTGGTGCCCACATGGATGCTGGCATTTCAGGTGGCAGCTTAATCTGCTACACCACAATGCTGGCCCCCTTATTATTTTATTTATAATAGTATCTTACAGCAGCAATGCTGATGCAATAAATTCTATCAAGTGGGTGGTGTATAAGACACAGGACTTTATTTCTCACACTTCTACAGGCTGGAAGTCCAAGACTAAGGCACCAGCAGATGGTGTGAGGGCCTATGTCCAGTGAGGGCCCATTCCTCATAGACAGAAGTCTTCTCACTTTGTCCTCATATAGTGGCAAGGATGGAGATTCTCTGAGTCTCTTTTATAAGGCACTAGCCACAACCACAAGGGGTTCATCCTAATGATATAATGAACTTCCAAAGTTTCCATCTCCTAACTCCAATAGCTAAAGTTTACTGTTTCAACATGTGAATTTTAGGGAGTCACAAATAGACCATAGCAGTTACTAATAATTATAATCCAGTAATGATATATTATTTAAAATAATGGATCAATATTTGCAATAAAATATTTTATATCCCTATAAAAATTTCTAAGTGGTTATCTCCTGGTTTTGGCCTGGGCCAGCCCTGGTTGTTCTGACCATTTAGAGTAAACCAGTGGACAGAAGATTGATTTCTCTCTCTTTCTGTGTAACTGCCTTTCAAGTACAATAAGCACCTATTTTTTTTAAAAGCATTTTCTGTATTTTTATTTTTCCCTCAGTTGAATCAAGATGTCATCACTGACTTGGCTTTGTGACACTGGTGAGTAACTCAATGGTTCTGCATCATTGGCAATACTCCAAAAAAAACCCCAATCAGACTATTCTTTGCCTCTCTTGGGATAGAATGAGAAAATATGAGATCATAAATGTTACTGACCTTGGGGTGTCACAAAAATGGGTAAGTCCACAGTTTTAATGTCTTCAAGAGTAATGATGATGCTCTAAAATATATCCTTTCCTCTTCATGCTCTCTAAAAATGTTACTTTTAATGTTAGGTTCATAACCCAGCTTGGGGAATGCCAAATCACCCTTCTATCTCACTTTGTTGATGAAGGCTGCAGATCTGGGAAGCTGTACTGATAAGAAGCCGTTGTATTTTGAAGCAGCAATGGGGATATACTAACTGGGTCTGACCTTCCTCTCTCTTCCCTGATTCCAGCCCCCACACATGCTGCTCTGTGAAGCATAGTCAACCCTGGCTAACCAGGACATGAAAACTGCATCAGCAGCAGCCAGTGCGGGCAGTAACTTGGCCCCAAACAGAAAGCCTAGTTCTTCAGAGTGGATCCTAGACTTCCTCCTGACAACAAACCAGGTTGGGCAGCACCAAGTAGGCCATGTGAAAGTGAAAGCCAGCAGAAGGGGGAGGCTCCCAAACATCAGTTACTGGGCTTTTCTTCCTTAGGAGAAGGAATAAAAGAGTAAACACTGGAAAAAAAGGTTACTCACAGAGATGAGAAGAACTGGGAGTGGACTTATTTTCTTTCAAATATATTTAGAGAAATATTAATCAGAAACGCAGGCATTTCTTACTGTTATCATCACCAGTTTATTTTTATAGCATAACTCATATAAGAAATATCTAAGTTAAGAACAGAACTGAAAGTCCCAGTGGGAGACCACCAGGAGAGAAAGGGCTGGGAAAGCCAAGTGCCTATAGACCCCTCTCTGGAGGACTCGTGGCTCTGAGGACTTTTTTCTTAAGCAAGGACCGCTAAGCCTGAGGCAGCTTCAGGAGAAGTTCTAGGTGCAAAAATATCTGCCCATCATTTCTTGTGAGCAGGTTTGGCTTGCGTGTGAAAAATGTCACAGCTGAGATGGGGCCACACTCTTAGAGGGTTACTAATGTACTAAGAATCCACCTGACTTTGCCTCCCCAGCCTGCCCAGCCAAGATTGCAGCAGACATGAAATTGAAACAGCTACTTCTTCCTGTCCTAGCTCATCCTTCTGCTATTTCTGTAATAATGTTATCTCCACTTCCTGAGACGCTGGCTTCCCTATGTCACACCTTCCTGTGGGAGCACTGATGACAGTGAAAATTACAGAAGTCATTGGTGGCAGTGAGACTCCACCCCCCAGAATCACTAGCCATGCAACGGTTTCTAGTTTCCCTCTGTGTACCTGACTCCAGGTATCCACCAACATCTTGCTGAAGACAGGTCCTGAGTCCCTCTTCCACTTCCTTTAGAAGGAAGTGCTGAGACAAAGATAAGGGTGTAAGTAGTTTATTTGAGAGTCAATCACAGGAAACCCTGACAGAAGGGTGGCAAGGGGAGTAAGATAGAGAAGAGAAGTCAGCCAATAAAGAGTTATTATCACATAAGCTACCTCTGTGGGCAACTGAAGTTTAATCCTGCTGGGGAACTCAGAAGAAAACACGTTTCCAAGAACACCACCAGAGGGGCGGTAGAAATTGGGTATCGACACACTGTCTCCATCAATTGTGAATTGAAAGCTCTGTGAAGCAGGTATTAACTCCCTGGAGTTACGGGCATGCTTCTCAGTCTCTGGGCTGAAAAAAGTTCTCAAGCAAAGAAATGCGAGAGTTGACAGTTGGAAGGTGGGCTTTGTTTATTGAAGTAGGAAGGGTATAGGATGTGGCTTGAGGGAATAAATTTCCTTTACAACCTAGAAAGTTCCCTACTGCTACTACCCATGTTACTTTCTGTTCCACTGCCTGCTCTCTTGGTGACAGCCAGCAACATCAATAACTTCTGCTGGAGTGCCTCTCCTGCATAATTATGGCTGATGTGGGATCTGGCTACTTCTCCACTAGGGTTATTCAGCTAGAAAGCTCGCCAAAGTGTGTCCACATTCTCAGTCTTCTTAGAAACCCATATCTAGGATCTCAGGACAAATTTCCTGGACCAGACCAAATAAATAAAACCAGGGCCCCAAATAAAATCATATTTGCTGAAAACTACCTAGAGTCCTAGACAGACATGGCTTCATTACGCGTTTCTGTCACCTAATGATGCTCTAAGGTAAGTGAACATATTTTATACCCTTCTTTTCAAGGATCTGAATACCGTTTTCACAAACTGCTCCAGAGACTCAAAGTACACCTTGATATTTGCCCCTAGATCCCACCAAACACTATACCAGTTCTGCCGAGGTGAGCATTTTGTTTAGACTCCCACATTCCCACACTGTCTTATATCACTCTCCAACTTAGTTGTAAGTTTCTAGAAGGTAGTCTGCTTTTTCTATCTCTGTGTACTTAACCAAGTATAATGTTTGACAGGGGCTGGTGTTTGGTACAACAGTTAAGATGATGCTGGGATGATGTCTATAATCCAATCCCAGAGTACCTGGATTCTGGCCCTGGCTCTGCTTCTGACACCAGTTTTCCGCTAATGTCTATCTGAGAGGCAACAGGTACTAGAGCAGGCAGCCCTGGGACTTGGGTCTTTGTGACCCAGGTGAGAGACCTAGATTGAGTTCCCAGCTCCTGATTGCAATCTGGTTTAGCCTCCAGGCACTGGGGGCATTAGGTAAGTGGACCAGCTGATAGAAGGTCTCTCTCTGTTTTTCTCTCCATGTCTTTCTGTCTTGCAAATAAAATTTGGAAAAAGAGAAAAGATTGTATGTATTCCTAGGTGATGGTATTTTTATTAAATTTTTGACACTTGAGGAAGTTCATTAAATTTTAGTTGAATTGACACACCCAAAAATGGCAGAAGCATATGTTTCGGGGTCATAGCTGATTTGTTTTTTCACCAAGTATGCACAAAGCCACTCCCCCATCCTCTCAATAAACCTCCCCTCTGTCTTAAGAGAAAAGGTGGAGGAAAGTCCACTTAGCTCTAAAGCTTATGTTGATGAATGAAGGAAGCAGGTGTCAGCTGCATGAGGAGAGAGGGAGGTGACAGACGCACCTTGGAACACTTCAGCAGCCGCAGGGTATGCTGCTACAATCTGGAGAATGTCCCAAAGCAAAGAAAAGCAAGGGTTTACAGATGGAAGGTGGACTATATTCATTGAAGTAGGAATGGTGAGAGAACTTTATAGACACTGCCGACTTGACATGGGCATTTTATTGTTTCTGAAGAAGGGTAGCGACAATAGCAGCAATAGCCTAGTGTGTAGGACCCAGATTTAAAAGGAAACTTAGTGTCACTGGGTCTATTTTCTTTTTTATTTTTTTCTGATGAGAACACAGAGGTCCATAGATGGTCAGTAATGTAACAAGCCCATGGTTACATAACAATTGATGGCTAACCACAGGGAAGCTCATGCTTGGGAGATGCTATAGAGTTGTTCCTCTAAGATTCATAAAACATTCACATTCCCTAAATATAAAAATATAAAAATAATATGCTATATAACCATATAACATATCTTCTTGTGTGATACTTACACAAAGACATACCTGAAATAATCCCAGGCTCTTGACAAACTTGAATACAGCTCTATGCCCTTCCATTTAGACACCTTAGTGATGTCCCAGAAATGAGAGACTGGAAAGAACACGTGGGATTAGAGAAGTTCTTCATTCTGTTCTTTTTGTTTTTTCAGTTGTTCAGCTATTCTATACTCAGGTATTTATTCTGTACTTAAGAATGCATATATCTGTGCCCACCACTGTAAAAATATTCAGATATATACAGATTATCCCTAATATGATATAGACATGCTCTCTATCTTTGGGAGTTTGGTGGCTTAACAGTCAAAACCAGACCCAAATTCATGAGACAGGTACAAAGCACAGTGTGGTTAAATGCTTGGGTACAGGTAGGGTTAGAGGTAAGTGAGCATCCTGGTGGCTGAAGAGGAGAGGGAAAGAGTCACAGAAGAAATGAAGATGCCAGGCCAGGAAGTTTCTGCCTGCGCAGGAGAAGGGCTAGAGATGAGCGTTCTATCCATACTGCAGCCCCAAGGGTGGGAAGCAAGCAGAACTGGGACTGTAAACAGTTACTGATCCTGTCTTCAAGCCAACAAAGTTAGGCTCCCAGACAAGACACAGGGTTGAAGAGGAGTCCTTCCTTTTCCCAAGTTCATTCCCCAGTGGGAAGAATCAGGATATATGCACCACAAGTAAAAATGGTGATGTGTTGTACCTGTTCATTAACTTAGGCAAAGCAGCAATTAACACATGGCTATAAAATATAGCATTCAGTTCCTCAAAGGATAATGTTAGAAACTAATTCTCAACTTGGATGGCACTGGGATTAGAACGTTCATGAAGATTTACAGAAGGTGTAAAACACTGTTACAACCATTAAATGAGACAATCTAAAGCTTGAGAATTAGTGGCAGAGGAGAATGGAGAAATTATGAATCTGCCAAATGTTTGAGTCAATATCATATTGGAAGACAAATTGAGAACATGTGACTGTGAAAAGTCAGAACAAGGTCTTGGTTAAGATGGTACAGTGTATGAGGTTGAGAATCACTGCAGTTGATGTTTTTGTCTTTTTGCCAAATTCCCCCAGCCCAGGAAGGATTGCTTTTCTTAGTAGACTATATGGATTTGTGAATAAGGGGCTTTTCATAAAGTTGGACATACTATAAAAATCAAATAAAATGTAAAAATGTTACATAAATATCTGGGAAAATTTTGAAAAAACACAAAATTTAATACAGATGTGTCCAACTATGTCATCATTTAGTAGATTGATAGAATTCTCATTTCTTCCTAAACATTGGATAAATCTAGAAGTGACTTTCATAAAAAAGCATAGATTCATGTACATTTGCCCCTCATAATTTTCATTTTGGTAATATTTCTTCATTTTAAAACAACAGTCAAAGGTGCTATAAAGATTTCTTTGGGACAATGAGCATCATGTTAGACAGAATAGTCATGACTTAACCAAGTAGCAAGAAGAGGTTTAGACAGGTGCGACTAGGAGAGAGAACCAGTTAACTCTCATTCTTCTCTAGACTAGTCCCTCATCTCACCGCTTCCCCATATTCCTCAACTGGTAGTTAGGATCCTAAGAATGCTTTGCCAGCACACCAAACCTGGTGTTAGAGACCTGGTAGCACTGGCATATTGACTTTTTCTTTTCCTTGATAAAATATTTAAGTGACAAAAATTTTAAATCATAATGAGAAGAAATCTTTGTAGCATTCTCAAGCAAAATGGCCTGATTTAGAATAAGGGAGAAATTACTAACTATCCTATTTCAATCATTTTGGAAATTTTCAGATGAAAATACAAGAGGAGGAAATGACAGATATCATGCAGAATCAGCTCCCCTAATGATCAAGCAGTCCACAGTCTCCTCCTCTTCACCTACACGGATGAGGACATTAAGAGTCAGGGACATCAAGTAATTCACCATGGCACAAAATTAATTAGTAGCAGGCTACAGATAGAATTCAGACCTCTTCATTTTTAATGTATTTTTTTTTTACCACTGTGTTCTTTAATCAGCTGGGATTAAATTCATCTACTGTGGTTTGAAAAATGGTCCCTTCCAAGACTCAAGTTGAAATTTAGTTGGTAATGCAACTGTATTAAGAGGTAGGAACTTTAAGCGGTGAGTAGGCCTTAAAGGTACCACTCTCATGAGTGGGATTGATACTATTGTAAAAAGGGCTCCCTTGCCCTTCTGCCCTTCTGCCTCTGCCACAGACTGATACAGTAAGAGGGCATTTGCCAGAAGCCAGCCCCTTGAGCTCTGACTTCTCAGCCTCCAGCAGTGTGAGCCAACAAATTCTGTTCCTTATCAATTGCCCTATCTCAGGTATTCTCTTAGAGAAACATAAAATAGACCGAGACATCATCCAAACTTCAAAATGGTATGAGTTGTTTGAAATCGAGCCATCCCATCTCCCATCATATCCCTCATCCCTATTCTGCCTCATTGAAATGATCATAAAACACAGACCTGATCACCCTACTTCCCTTTACAATAACCCAGGTATTGCCATATGGGATGTGCTGCCCCAAGTGGTGTCTTAACCACTACACCAGACTCCTTCCCCTCAGGTCAGTTTTAAACTGGAAGGTAAAACATTTTCTTTGCAAGAGAAATATAGAATTCCTCACTGAATTCCCCACTTATATGCAGAGTCACAGATTGTCAACATTCATTCATTTCAGTGATGCCACAAGGATACAGAAATACTCTATTCCTTAAATTATCAAATGGCATTAAAATGGCATCTGGTTCTGAAATGGCTTATGAAACATTTAATATCAATTTGTGTGCTTTAACTATCACCAAAGAGAAGTGTTTGGAATAAAATATCATATAGAGAAGGGAGTTAGGAGTAGGAATGGGGAAGTGTGTGTCCTGCTGCCTGCTAAATATTTGTTTACAATGCATCAAGTTCAGCAATTACATTTCTGGGATGACAAAATTATCCTCTTGGTACATCCACTTTACAGTCAACATAGTTGTTAGACAATGACTTACTTCCCAAGCTGCAAAGTAAGTCTGACAGAACAAGTAACAGTGTTCTCTATTCAGAGGTGAGTCCCTTATGGTGTGCATGCTCACAGAGGAAGGCAAGACCACAGAGCATGCCCTGCCTGGTGCTGTTCCTCTTTTTCCCCTTTCCTCCCTCTTGATGACCTTGTCACCCAGTCCTAGGTATCTGGCCTGAGAATCACTCTTGGTTTCAACTGGATAATTGCACTCACAAGCTAATAGTAAACGTTTATGGTCTAATAATTTTATATTTTAAAAATCCATTTTAGTGTGACAAATGTGACATTTCTTCCAGAAGCATTTTGGATTTTAGGTACTTTTTGTAATTTTTAAATGTTTTTGCTAATGTAAAGAGTACAGATTTAATGTAGTTCATAGATACAATTCTAAGACTATAATAATACTCTCCCTCCCTCCTCCTTCCTACCATTTTTTCTTTTTTAATTTTTGTGATAACATTTTAATTTACTTTATAATCTCAGGCTTAATGCTCCACTAAATATAGAGTTGAACAAGTAAAAAGTAGAAAGACCAGTGTTCAGTAGGAATATAGACAAGGGCTATAAACAATAAAAAAAAAAAAAAATCCCAAGATGTCAATTTCACTCATATACATTTTTCTTGTACTCTGTATTAGCTACTACAAATCAGAGAAAGTACATATTTATCTTTTTGGGTAACTTTTATTTCAGTAAGCATAATGGTACTTTCTAAAAATGGTCAAAAATAGGGAAGGAATGGAGGGAGGGAGGGAGTGAGGAAGGGAGGGAGAGGGAGAGGAATGGGGAGAGGGAGGGAGGAAGGGAGAGGGAGGGAAAGGTAGAGTGAGGAAGAGAAAGAAAAAAGGAAGGAAAGGAGGAAGGTCAGCCTTCATGGTTCAACAAGATGAAATTATAATTGTGTACTGGCAACTACCTTCAGTTAGTATGTTAAGTTGGAGTTTATTCAGTATATCTTTCCTTAAGGCATATTTTGAAATGCAAGCTGAAGGTATGAAAGGCCACTCCCTATTGGGACCACCTGTGGGCAGAGTGCAACCACCACCAGAGCATAGCCGTCCTGTAGGGACGTGAGAAGTGTGTGAGGAGGCTATAAACAAAGACCTGGCATGGCATTTCCGATAGGTTGCCAAGGTCTGTGTCATCCTCAAAATTCTAGGTTTATTGTTCTGCTTCATCCAAATCGATGCTCTCTCAACAGGGCTTATAAAGCCAGGATTTCCATGCATACTTTCCTCCCAAGTCTGGCAGGCCAGCTCTTCTGCATTCGATCAACTGATCCAATTTGATTCTGCTTAAAAATGCCTTCCAGTTAGCATGCAGCAGCACGGGCAAAGCAGTTCTAAACAGATCAATTAAATAGCTACACTCTGAAGAAATCATTCCCCATGGACCTCTCGTTTTTGTATTTCCTGGGTTGGGAAAAAGTACAGTTTTTTCCTATAAGAGTTGATTCCTCTGTAAGAATATGAAATGATTTGGTTAAAATATGGCTTTTTTGAATGCTATAGTTTGGGTTTATGTAAATTTTTCTATCAATTTTTCCCTGACAGTCATTATCTACTTGACTTGGAATCATAAAACACTTGTCATCCTGCTCTCTTGGCTTCAGGACAATGCACACATCACAAGTTATTGTGACCTAGGTGTGTAGGTGTGTATATACATATCCCAGAGACTGAAAAATAAGTAGCCTTAGTCCAGTGTTAAGTATCCTGAAAGTTAACCATGGAATGGAAACAATGAACATGAGCACTAAAGTTGCAGGCACGCACACACATACACACACACACATACATGCACACAGACACATGAGGCTACTTTAAAAAACTTTGTGAGGAATCCAGCTTTTTGTCTAGCAGTTAAGATATTTTATGCCACGTTGTAGTACCTAGGTTCCAGTCCTGGTCTCACTTCAGACCCCTGCTTCTTGATACTGCAGGTCTTGGGAGGCAATTGGTGATGACTCAACTAATTGGGTTCCTGCCACCCATGAGGGAGACCTGGGTTGTGTTTGTAGATCCTAGCTTCATCCCTGACCCAATCCTGGTTAGGGGTATTTGGGAGGTAAACCAGGAGATGGGAGTGCAGTGCTCTCTCTCCCTCTGCCTCTCAAATAAATACCAAAAAAAAGTTTCTAGAAAATGGATTAAAGCATAATTTTTGGTACAAAATTTTTGAAATCTATGCAGTTTCTTCATGATATACATTTTGAAGACCATATATATATATGAAGACCATATATATTTGAAGACTATATATATATATATATATATATATATTCTGAATATATCTTCAAAATAACTCAAATGATGTCTAAAATGATTTGCCTTTAACCAAAAGCTAAATACTAACACTTTCGAGGAGGTAATGAAAGCTTCTGTTTTAGGATTATTAGCACTCCAATAATCAGTCATTTATTATGATTTTTCGACATTATATTCCAGAATGGCTATCTATGAAGAAATAATAGTATTACAGATTTTTTGGCTTATACCTCTTTCTTTTCAGTTCTCCTTGAGAAATGATATTTACTTTTTGGGGATAAATAACCACGTCTCTAAAACTCTAATCTTTTCTAAAAATGAGTTTAGTATACCGCAGAACCTAATTCTACCTGGAATGTGGTCATTCATTCTCTGTGCCATTGAGAAGGTGACTAGGTCCTCAGTCCTAGTGGAAGGAAACACACACAGGCTACTTGAAGTTGATTAAAGGTAGAAAATACATTGAAAAAATCTACTCCAAGAGCACAGATTGGCTGGTGCCATGGCTCACTTGGCTAATCCCCCGCCTGCGGCACCAGCACCCCGGGTTATAGTCCTGATCAGGGCGCCAGATTCCGTCCCGGTTGCCCCTCTTCCAGTCCAGCTCTCTGCTGTGGCCCGGGAGTGCAGTGGAGGATGGCCCACGTGCTTGGGCCCTGCACCCGCATGGGAGACCAGGAGGAAGTACCTGGCTCCTGGCTTTGGATTGGCGCAGCGCAGGCTGTGGTGGCCATTTTGGGGGTGAACCAACTGAAGGAAGACCTTTCTCTCTGTCTCTCTCTCTCTCACTGTCTAGCTCTGCCTGTCAAAAACAAAAAACAAAAAACAAAAAACAAAAAACCACACAGATCCCCATGAGTCTGGATTCTACTGTATTTAAAAAAAAAAAAAAAAAAAAAAAAAACCTCTCAGTGAATTTCTTTGCTTACCTATGTCAGTTTTCTTTTCCACAAAATGGGGTAATTCACTTCTCGCAGGATTTGACTTATACAATTGCTGTATATTATGAACATGAATAAGACACAGTAGTTCCCTCATTCAGGGGTCATATTCCCAGACCCCTCAAGAGAGCCTGAAACTGCAGTGAGTACTGACCCTGTATATGCTGTTTTTCCTATACAAACTAATCCATGAAAAAGCTTTTTTTAAAAAAATATTAGGCACAGTAAGAGATGAACAGAAACTAATAAAAAATAGAATATAACAATATACTGCAAAAATGTTGTGAGAATATGGGATCTCTCTCTCTCTCTCTAATATTATTTTTGGACCACAGTTGGCCACAAATATTGAAACCACAGAAAGGGAAACAGCAGATAGGGAGGAAACGATTAACCTTTTGACAGTTTAGTTTGCTGCAGTTTTTTCTGAATCAGTTGGAAAAAATCTTTCCCTTTAGTAACGTTTTACTGAACAGTTTAAATGCACAATACTTTTAAATGTTAAAGGACTCGAATCTTAATTTACCAGACTCTTTTGAGACTTTTCCCATTACTTGTATTCCTAAAAAGTTCTTATCTCTTGAGGTTTTTGATGGCTTATTTCTATTTTTTCTAGTTTTTCTGTGGTCTTCTTTTTAAGTATCTAATTCATTTTTCCAATTCTAATTTATTTTTATGTGTCTTAAGGGAAACATTTGCATTGACTTTTTAAAAAAATGCTTGCTTCCCTACCATCATAAATGAAGTGTGGGTAATCTGACAATTCACTACTGAATTGTCATGTTTCTTTTACCACAGATTGAGTTCTTACATAGAAGAATACAACTTTCTAAGAGAATGTTACTTTTTTTAAAATTTGAGAGACAGAGAGTGAGAGAGTGAAATAGAGAAAGAAAGAGAGAGGGAGGGTTGGAGGGAGGGAGAGAGAAAGAGAGAGCTCCCATTGGTTTGTTAACTCCCCAAATACCTACAATGGCTAGGACATGGTCATGCTGAAGCAGGAGCCAGAAACTCAATCCAGTTTTCCCATGTGGATTCAAGAACCCAATTCTTAGACATGACCATTGCCTACCTGCATTGCTAGGAAGGTGGAGTCATGAGCTACAGATAGAAAATGAACCAAGGCACTGTCTTTCACTTTTGAAACCTTCTAGCATTATATATTTTGTCTCTGTTATCTCTAAGAATTTGTGTTAGGTCTTCTACAAGATTGTAATCCATCCTTTTCAATCTACTTATTTTTACTTTGATAGTTAAGCATTAATTCAAAATACAATTGACTCTCTGTATTCACGATTTCACACACTCAGACTGAAACAACTGTGGAACAAAAATATGTTTTATGTTATATATATAACATAGTATATATATGTACTATATATAACAATATATATAACATAGTATTTATATTTACATATCACTTATATTGCGTTTGGAAGGTGATCTGGAGTATACAGGAGGATTACTTAGGTTATACACAAATACTATCGATTTTACATAAGCAACTTGAGCATCTATAGACTTTAGTATCCATGGAGTCTTGCTTAGGGTTCCTGGAACCAATCTAGTGGACTCTGACAACATTAGGAGGCCAAAGCACACTCAAGGGGAAAGGAAGGGAAAGGCGGATGCAGCCAACATCTTCTCATAGAAAGCAGGCAGAGCCTCCGGTTAGGCCTCTTCCCTGCTGACTGCAGGACAATCAAGAGTTGTCTCTAGGATCGCTGGCATCTGAAGAGGGATGCCTTCACTAGGTTTTCCTGAACGGAGCCCAAGGACACCTGTGCTCCTGTGTATACTCGTCCCAGTGCTCCCTATCTATCACACCTGACTTGATCCTACCAGCCCAGCCTTCCCGTTTGAACATGAATGGCTATCCCAGCTGGGGCACAACATGGAAGTTCACAAGGGAGCTCAGCACAGCATGGATGCCCTCAAACCAAACCACAGTTGATTTTTTCCCACATTCTATGTAACTAGAACCTTAGATCATTCCCAATCTATTCAACGTCAGTTGAGAGCATTAGAGGTACAATGACAAACTGCTGCCCAAGTTCTCTGCAGTTTTCATGAACCATTAGTTAATTGGTCTTTTGGTAAAGGATTTGCCTTCCTTAGATATTTACCTTGCTTATGTGTAATCTAAGGAGGGACATTGTCACTTTCTTACCAGAGATACATTGGACTTCTAAGGTTAGAACCAAATTCCTTCATACTTCATAAACTTTGATATAGAATTATACTTCATAGCCTTAATTCCCCTTTTAAGAAAACTGCTTAATAGCCTAAGTTCCAAAAAGGATAACCCCAATCAGGATGGCTCAGATATCATTGTGCTCCTTCTCGATTTCAGAAAGCATGACTGCAAATCATGCCATGGCCACTAAGAGTGTACATAGAGTGTAATAGGGTTAAGTAAGTATAGCATGTCCTTGATCCTGCTCCTCTGCCCTTGGAGAATAGAAAGTGGTCAACTTGTCTTGAAAATACCTGCAAAGATCACTTTTGATTTTAAAGAAAGTGAAACAATTTAGGAAAATTAGAAACCAGTGGATCTGTGCTGGATTCAGACTGCACCTTGTTGATATATGACTTGGGCTAGTTATTTAATTTCTCTGAGTCTTGACTTCTGCATTTGTTGAACAGAATAATGGCTACAATGTTGGATCACTGTGAATATTAGCCATATGTGTTTGAAGTACCTGACCCATAGTGAGTTCTCAATATGATGGAGTTATTATTAGGATTGGAGTAAGCAGGGTTTATTTAGAGGTTCTTGGATGGTATGGGCAGAGATCAGTGAGGATGAGTATCAAGTTCTTCCCTGTGTGTTCCCTGGGGAATGTCCAGGGCAGGACAGGACACAGGACTGTATGGCCCATTAGGTTTCTCCAGGGTTGGCATCTTTCTCACATTAGGATGATTTAGAACTGTATTTGATGGTGAGAACTAGAAATTGTATGCAATAGTTACTGTGTTGGACAGCTGTGGCCTGACAGGGTCTGTGATGTTGCTACTCACTCCATCTCACAGGATTCTTCTCCTTGGAGGTCAAGGCTAGTTTCAATGTGTCAATCTCAGATTGGTAGACTACCTGGCAAAGGCTCAGGGCTATTCCTTGAGAAAGCAAAGGAGAAGCTCACAAATACACACCTGGATCCCTGGTGCCCCCCAGTAGAGAAGTAGAGAGCTGTCTTCAGCCATTTGGTCTTATCTTTATTAATAGAAACTTCAGTAATGTCATCTGGGAGAAAAATAAAAACACAGGCTGAAGAGGGTATGTATTTTAAGATGACACAGTTTATATTTAGTGACTGGGATTATGCCCCATGGGAGACATGAAAGAAGAGGAAGCGAGATTACAGCTGAGCATCTGGCCAGGGAAAATGTCATCTCCCAAAGTGGCCAAGCTCGTCACAGTTTCACAACAGTGCTGAGGAAGGCCCAGAGGAGGGGTGGGGTACCCAGAAGTCACCTAATGCCAGAGCCCCCGACTGCTAAAGGTGCACAGGGCTGATCACCAAAGTCAGGGCTGGACCAGTAAGGGAGCTGAGCCAGGTGATGTACAGAGTCACAGGGCAAAATACCTGGATGTTCACTGACAGTGATTCTGGACAATGTGGAATAAACCAAAGGATATGAGGAGCTGCAGAAGCAGTATACTTCACCTCTGAAATACAGAGTGGTGTTCTCCACCAAGGTGCTCCAAGGACTGACATCATTTTTTGAAGAACTGAAGTGGTATGCTCTGTTCTAGAATAGTATTTATTAAACTTTTATTCACTTATTTTATATGAAAGGCAGAGAGACTTACAGGCAGAGAGAGATCTTCCATCCACTGGTTTACTCCCCAAATGCTACAATAGCTAGCACAGGGTCAGGTTGAAGCTGGGAGCTGGAAACTTAATCCAGGTCTCCCAAATGAGTGGCAGGGACCCAAGTACTTGGGCCATTATTGCTACCTCCCATGGTGCACATTAGCAGGAAGCTGAAATTGGGAGTAGAGCCAGGACTCAAACTCAGGTAATTTGTTACGGAATACATGTATTCCAAGTGTCTTAATCTCCATACCAAAGCCCACCCACTTGGATAATATTTAAAATTTTATTACTGCTTTCCATAAAGTTGAATAATAACCACAAAAATGATGCTCACCTACATATTTTGAGCTGCTTTCCATTTATGGTCTTATTTTATTCCCATAATATCCCATTAAAATGTGTTGGATACTGTTTGACACATTAATATAAAAGTTATTAATATAGTCATTATAGAAATATTTTAATCTAGAAAAATTACATCAAAAATAGTTTTTAAAAATCTTCCACCCACAGAAAACCACTGCTAATATTTTAATGAGTCTGTTTCCATTATACATCCCTGCATAGTTGAGATAATGTTGTATAAAATGTTGCACAGTATTTTTTCAGTTAATATTATAGAAGTATTTACTATGTGAAGAGCTTATCTGTGCAAAATTCCTCGCAAATATAATTTTAAAGCTGCACAGGATTGCATTGAGGGATATGCCATATATACTTAATAAAGTCTCAATTTGGGGGATTTACTGATTTTCAATATTTTCTGTTATTCTGCTTCAGTGAACACTCATGTGAAAAAATCTTGGTCTGATGTAAGCACTAGGAACTTGCATTTAAAAATCAGAAAGCAGAGCACAGATATCTGGACCCTGGTCCACGCATGCCCAGCCCGTGAAAGTGGAAATCAGCATAAATACAACTGATCCTTGTGTCTGAATCACTACAGAGAGGCAAAGAGGAAGAACAGTGTCAACCCCACCAAGGGAATAAAATAACCAGATAAAGATGGAGCCATTTGTACTTGCAATCACAATCATGTTCTTGTAGACTCAAACTAAGAAAAACATTTTCAACAAGTGGTTATAAACTTCCCTGGCACAAAGGAACCACCACAACCATTTATAAAATTAAATCAATACACCTTAAAAAAAGGAGGGGGGCGTATTTTTTTAAAGAAGTGAAGGAAACAAAAGAAAACAGATTTCCCTTTAACTTTGAATTAACTTGCTAGCATTGCTATGAGGTTCTTTGGCTATATCACTATGATAGTTGTCAATTTTTAAAAAAGGATTGTTAGGGCTGGTGTGGAATCACAGGTTAAGCCACTGCCTGCAATGCTGGTATGCATATGGGTACAGATTTGTGTCCTGGCTACTCTACTTCCAATCCAGCTCCCTGCTAATGGCCTTGGAAAGGCAGTAGAATATGGCCCAAGTGCTTGGGCCCCTGAACCCACATGGGAGATCTGGATGAAGCTCCTGGCTTTGTCCTAGTCCATCCCTGGCCATCTGAGCCATTTGAGGAATGAATCAGCAGATGGAAGGTCTCTCTCCCTCTTTCTCCCTCTCTATGTAACCCTTCTATTTAAAAAAATAAATAAATAAATCTTTTCCATGTTCTCTTTGTGCTACAGCCTTGGGGTTGTTAATACAGAAAGGCCAATGTCACAAGAGAAAATGGGCTAGTGGGTTTCCTGTGTGGAGTGCTAGGGCTTTGGTGGGTCTCCTAGTGAAAGAGCAGCTACTGAGTGGACCACACAATCTTCTGAACTAAGGTGTGTGCACAAAGGTGTGACAGCTTCTACCCCTTTACACAGGGCCTCCTGGCCACACCCCAGACACCTCCCTGAATGTCCATGGTAAGCATGCATTTTGTGTGAAGGATGTGGAAAAGGAGCTGACCCTTTCAACATGGCTTACATAGAACAGAGCTGGCAAAGTTTAGCAGGAGGTTACAATAAATAGCTGGGCACGGTTGGAGTTAAGCCTAACAGTATCTCATTAGTGTGTTTTGGCACCACGTAGACTATCCCAAACACGGCTATGGTGAAAAGATCAGTGCATCTGCTGGAACATTCGGGTCAACCAGAAGCGAGTAGTGTGGGAGAATGGTGTGAGGGTCAGCTTTTGCCTGAGATCAGGTCACCTTTAGAGATGACATCAGGGCTTTCTGGGCTTATGTTCTAATGACTTCCAGACCAACTGTGTGCCGTGTGCAGCCCAGAGGACAAAGTCTCCGATGCTGCTGCCTGAAGAGCCCACCTGGGACTGCCTCTCCTAGCTGAATTTCTCTTCTAACAACACAGTTCATCATGAAAACAGGTCAGGTCTGTCTGCCTCTGCGTGGTGCAGACAGCTGGCAAATGAAGCAGGGAGCATATCCCAGCTCATTCTCAATTCCCTTATTAACTGACCAGCTCAGGCCTTGAGATGAAATAACCGCCTTGCCTTGGGGTGGCCATGAAGACAAACAGATGCAATTCCTTCTTGCGTAGTGACGCTCTGCTGAGCACTCAATGCATTGAAAGCCAGGATATTTCCAAAGTGGGATCTGCTCATCTCACCTGGAAATGCATTGCATGGCACGTGAAATCACCCAGCACCAATGGCACCTTTCCAGAACAAGCAACGGAGGTAGTGCTAAGAGCTATAATTCAGTCAAGTAGTTTTCCCTTTTATAGTAGACCAAGAAAAAGTGTCTGACTTCATGTCCCCAAAAAGAACATCTTTGCTTTGGTGACAGGGAAGCAAACAACCAGAGCCAGAGAAAAATGAGAATGGAAAGATGTGGCTGGCTATGTTGGGGCAGGGTCAATGGGGTACATGGCCACCACTGTACTACTCTGCCCCCTCCCCAAAAAATGATCATGGTACCTAGCACACAGTTGCTCAGTACCCTGTGGAAAACCCTTTCCCATCTGGTTTAGGTAGCAGATTTTCACCTAAAATAACAGTTGGAGTCCTGGGTTGACATTTTGTTAGCAAGGTTAAATTTTCTCCAAGATATTGTGTGTGTAATTGTCTGTAGTTTCTGTCTAGCTCACCCCATAATGCCTCAGGCAATTTTTTGTTCTGTGTGTGAGGCCCTGACATTTTGAATACCTCAAGCCTGGATTAGACGTTACTATCCTGTTCTCTCGCCCTAGGATTTTCCAAGTATGTCTCCTTTTTCCTCTCTGTACTCATCTCACCCATAACTTCATTTGTGAATCATTCCCAATACTCTCTCTGCCCATGTTTAATTCCAGGGATTTGTCTTCTTTTGGTTTCTGGTTTGCTTTGCCCCTAAAGTACAGTATTGTGTGTACCTACTGAGCAATTTTGCTTTTAAAATTTCCTTTGCCTTGGGTGTAACAGACACTATAACTGTAAGGTCACACACACAGAAGGTATACACATGTGTGTGTGTATGTATACACACATATATATCTAGGCTATAAAAACATTCCAGGCAAAAATGTCTCCCTTGATATAATGAAACACACATCCACATTACAATATTATACTGTTATATCCAGCCTGACAGCCTGTCCACCACTAACCCCAGCCTCTCCTCATACAGCTCGTCCTGATTCACCAGGCTGGTGGAACATCAGCAAAACTTGATTTAGAGGCTCACAAGTTGTTGGTCTCATCTACGTCCAAGGAAGCACTTCACTCTTGTTATAAACTACTTAAAATCTAAGAACTGTAAGATACTCATGAGACAAGATATCATTGAGATGGAAAAGTACAATATGTATTAAAATCACCTGTTACAACACTACTCAATGAATTCCCTAAATCTATTCTTATTCAAAGCAGTGTGGTACTTCTCTGATATCTCTTGTGAATAGTCATGCATTTATAGTCATATGGAATGGAATACAGCGTGAAGTCCTAACTTCTCTGTTTCTACTCTCCATCACAACAAAAATAAAAATAGTGTCTAACCCATAGGTTTGGTGTTATCATTGGACAAATTAAACATAAATCATAGAATAGTGACTGACAGATAATTAACCATAGGATACACTGGTTACTTTTATTATTGAATGAGTAGGATATGTTTATAGGTATTGTTATTATAAGCATAAGGTAAGAGGAATAAAAAATGAGTTTTCTGCATCCATTTTGTGGCTGGAAGAGGTCTGCTTGATGCTGTCCCCCAGCTGTTTGGACGTGGAGGAAGGGTGTCCACCACTCAGAGTGACAGCCTCTACAAACTGCCTAGTTTCAGAAACTGAAGTTCCTTAGCCACAGTAAGGAAGAATTACAGAAAGATATGACCTCTGTCTTCAAATAGTAAAGAGCCAACATAGGAAAAACTGTCATATTTATTTTGTTTTGATCCAGAAGACAGAACCATGACCAACTAAGTAGAATTTATAAGTTGATTTGAATTTCAACATACAAAGAAGTTTCTAATCCTCAAAGTTGCTTAACAAGAAATGAGCAGTTCATAAAACCATCTCCACCAATGAAAGCGCTACGTGATCCCTAAGCATGTAATTTATACTTTCTGTGCCCTAGTCTCCTCTTCTGCAAATTAAGAATAATAGTATTGACTTCTGAAATATGTGAAGATTGAATTAAGATGTCTACAGCTTTCCAAGCCATGCAGGAACATATTTGGCATTCAATAGATGATAGCTATTGTATAACTGCCCTACACAGGTGGAGAAAGACAGATGTTACTATTCCTTACATGATAGATAAGAAAATAAGATCAATGACCAAGCAACTTAGCTTACTCCTAGGCATTAAGATCACTATGACAACTGGTTACTTAAACTGTCATTTTGACATTCGATTTGTGCATCTCTCAGCAAGGGTAGTTTCGATTCTTATTCACATAAACTATATTGTGTATATTTTTTGAAGTTTCCAGAACACCCAAGCAAACAGTGAATCTTCAATAAACACATTTGTCTTGACAACTATAATGGCACCTTGTGATAGAAAGAGTATCAATTTATGATCAGCAATTCTAAGTATCTCCACATCCTTTTCAAAGCAGGATAAGAGCAAGCCATAGTCTAACTGGCTTCCAGACGAAGTCATTGCAGATTTGTTTCAAACTCAACAGTCTCTGCAATTTAACTTGATTAAATACAACACAGGTTTAATTGGAACTTAGCTGCAAATTAAGAGCAAAGAATACATAGAATTAACTGCTCTTTAAATATAGTTTAGCTCAGCAAGCTAATAGTTCTTTATGGAGATGCCACACTGTGTAGACATTAAACTGTGGTTCCAATAGCAAAACAAATAGTGTGTGGGCCTCTGCATATTTATTGGGATTATGCTATGTGAGTAATAAGTAATATTTGGGGACATTAGTCATTACTGGCTCTTCATACCTCGTAAGCAGTCAGTCTAGGAGCCACGAGAAGCAAGACCTGGAATGCCTTCCTTTCTATTGCATGTGCTCCTTCTCATCTATAAGGACTGGGAGAATTATTCTCTCTCTAGACATTTAACACTGCTCAATTGCACATACTGTGCTGTTTCGGTAGCCCCCAAATCTAAGGTATTTACGGTGTGGCCTGAAACTGAGTGTGGCTCTGAGGCCAGAAGAGGAGCTAGGGGAGGATGATACTTTTGTCTAAGTATCAATTTTCCATTATAAGATGGCTTGTCTTTCCCTAGGAAAGGACATGAAAACCTGTAGGGTGTATGACTGTGGAGCACCTCTGAAAGATGCTTGGGTTGAGAAGAAAGGAGAGGGGAGTTATCCCCTCACTCCCACCATTTGCTTTGGAGTATGCTTGTTAAATATTTTCCTAAGCCGCTTTTGTATAGGGAAGGAGGATCTTGGGAAGGTTTTTTGGAAGAGGAAAGACATGATCAAATTTGGTTTTCGGCAAAGTTTTTTTTTTTTTTTTTATAAAGCTTTTATTTAAAGAATATAAATTTCCAAAGAACAGCTCATGGACCACAATGGCTCCCCCCCCACACAACTTCCCTCCCTCCCCCCACCCTCCCCTTTCCCGCTCCCTCTCCCCTTCTGTTCACATCAAGATTCATTTTCAATTCTCTTTATACACAGAAGATCAATTTAGTACATATTACGTAAAGATTTCAACGGTTTGCCCTCGCATAGAGACACAAAATGATAATACTGTTGGAGTACTAGTTATAGTATTAATTCACAATGTACAGCAAGCACATTAAGGACAGAGATCCTACATGATTTTTTTTTTTTAAAAATTGATTAATTGTCTATGCAATTTCCAGTTTAACACCAAGATTTTTTAATCATTTGCAATTATCTTTATATAAAGAAGATCGATTCAATATATACTATGTAAGGATTTCATCAGTTTGCACCCACTCAGAAACACAAAGTGTAAAAATACTGTTTCAGTACTAGTAATAGCATCACTTCACATTGGATAACACATTAAGGACAGATCCCTCATGAGACGTAAGTACACAGTGACTCCTGATGTTGATTTAACAATTTGACACTCTTGTTTATGGCATCAGTAATCTCCCTAGGCTCTGGTCATGAGTTGCTGAGGCTATGGAAGCCTTTAGGGTTCGCCGACTTCGATCTTATTCCCACAGGGCCATAGTCAAAGTGGAAGTTCCCTCCTCCCTTCAGAGAAAGGTACCTCCTTCTTTGATGGCCCCGTTCTTTCCACTGGGATCTCACTCGCAGAGATCTTTCATTTAGGTCTTCTGTTTTTTCCAGAGTGTCTTAGCTTTCCATGCCTAAAATATTCTCATGGGCTCTTGAGCCAGATCCGAATGCCTTAAGGGCTGATTCTGAGGCCAGAGTGCTATTTAGGACATCTGCCATTCTATGAGTCTGCTGTGTATCCTGCTTCCCATGTTGGATCATTCTCTCCCTTTTTCATTCTATCAGTTAGTATTAGCAGACACTAGTCTTGTTTGTGTGATCCCTTTGACTCTTAGACCTATCAGTGTGATCAATTGTGAGCTGAAATTGATCACTTGGACTAATGAGATGGCCTTGGTACATGCCACCTTGATGGGATTGTATTGGAAACCCCTGGCACAATTCTAACTCCATCATTTGGGGCTGTTCCGATTGAGCATGTCCCAAATTTTACATCTCCTCCCTCTCTTATTCCCACTCTTATATTTCACAGAGATCACTTTTCAGTTAAAATTTAAACACCTAAGAATAATTGTGTGTTAATTACAGAGTTCAACCACTAGTACTAGGATAAAGAGAAAAAAAAATACTACCATGGATAAAGTATTACATTGTACAACAACAGTCAGCACAAGAGCTGATCGAGTCACTGTTTCTCATAGTGTCCATTTCACTTCTACAGGTTTCCCCTTTGGTGCTCAGTTAGTCATCGCCAATTAAGGGAAACAAATGATATTTGTCTCTTTGGGACTGACTTAATTCACTCAGCATGATGTTTTCCAGATTCCTCCATTTTGTTGCAAGTGACCGGATTTCATTGTTTTTGACTGCTGTATAGTATTCTGTAGAGTACATGTCCCATAATTTCCTAATCCAGTCTACTGTTGAAGGGCATTTGGGTTGGTTCCAAGTCTTAGCTATTGTGAATTGAGCCGCAATAAACATTGCTGTGCAGACGGCTTTTTTGTTTGCCAATTTAATTTCCTTTGGGTAAATTCCAAGGAGTGGGATGGCTGGGTTGAATGGTAGGGTTATATTCAGGTTTCTGAGGAATCTCCAGACTGACTTCCATAGTGGCTTCACCAGTTTGCATTCCCACCAACAGTGGATTAGTGTCCCTTTTTCCCCACATCCTCTCCAGCATCTATTGTTGGTGGATTTCTGAATGTGAGCCATTCTCACCGGGGTGAGGTGAAACCTCATTGTGGTTTTGATTTGCATTTCCCTGATTGCTAGGGATCTTGAACATTTTTTCATGTGTCTGTTGGCCATTTGGATTTCCTCTTTGGAAAAATGTCTGTTGAGGTCCTTGGCCCATCTCTTAAGTGGGTTGTTTGTTTTGATGTTGTGGAGTTTCTTAATTTCTTTGTAGATTCTGGTTATCAACCCTTTATCTGTTGCATAGTTTGCAAATATATTTTCCCATTCTGTCGGTTTCCTATTCACTTTCCTGACTGTTTCTTTTGCAGTACAGAAACTTTTCAATTTGATGCAATCCCAGTAGTTAATTTTGGTTTTCAGTACCTGTGCTTCTGGGGTCTTTTCCAAGAAGTCTTTGCCAGTACCTATGTCTTGCAGGGTTTCTCCTATGCTCTCCAGTAATTTGATGGTGTCGGGTCATAGGTTTAAATTTTTAATCCATGTTGAATGAATTTTTGTGTAAGGTGAAAGGTAGGGGTCTTGCTTCATGGTTCTGCACGTGGAAATCCAGTTTTCCCAGCACCATTTATTAAACAGACTGACCTTACTGCAGGGACTGGTTTTGGATCGTTGATCAAATATAAGTTGGCTGTAGGTGTTTGGATTGATTTCTGGAGTTTCTATTCTGTTCCATTGGTCTATCCATCTGTTTCTGTACCAGTACCATGCTGTTTTGATAACAACTGCCCTGTAGTATGTCCTGAAATCTGGTATTGTGATGCCTCCGGCTTTGTTTTTGTTGTACAAGATTGCTTTAGCTATTCGAGGTCTCCTGTGTCTCCATATGAATTTCACCATCATTTTTTCCAGATCTGAGAAGAATGTCCTCGGTATCTTGATTGGTATTGCGTTGAATCTGTAAATTGCTTTTGGGAGAATGGACATTTTGATGATATTGATTCTTCCAATCCATGAGCATGGGAGATTTCTCCATTTTTTGGTATCCTCTTCTATTTCTTTCTTTAAGGTTTTGTAATTGTCATTGTAGAGATCCTTAATGTCCTTAGTTAAATTTATTCCAAGGTATTTGATTGTTTTTGTAGCTATTGTGAATGGGATTGATCTTAGCAGTTCTTCCTCAGCCGTGGCATTGTCTGTGTATACAAAGGCTGTTGATTTTTGTGCATTGATTTTATATCCTGCTACTTTGCCAAACTCTTCTATGAGTTCCAGTAGTCTCTTAGTAGAGTTCTTTGGGTCCCCTAAATAAAGAATCATGTCGTCTGCAAAGAGGGATAGTTTGAGTTCTTCCTTCCCAACTTGTATCCCTTTAATTTCTTTTTCTTGCCTAATAGCTCTGGCTAAGACTTCCAGCACTATATTGAATAGCAGTGGTGAGAGTGGGCATCCCTGTCTGGTACCAGATCTCAGTGGAAATGCTTCCAACTTTTCCCCATTCAATAGGATATTGGCCGTGGGTTTTTCATAAATTGCTTTGATTGTATTGAGGAATGTGCCTTCTATACCCAGTTTGCTTAGGGTTTTCATCATGAAAGGGTGTTGAATTTTATCGAATGCTTTCTCTGCGTCTAGTGAGATAATCATATGGTTTTTCTTCTGCAGCCTGTTAATGTGGTGTATCACGTTGATTGTTTTGCGAATATTGAACCATCCCTGCATACCAGGGATGAATCCCACTTGGTCTGGGTGGATGATCTTTCTGATGTGTTGTTGCAGTCTATTGGCCAGAATTTTGTTGAGGATTTTTGCATCTATGTTCATGAGGGATATTGGTCTGTAATTCTCTTTCAATGCTGCATCTTTTTCTGGCTTAGGAATTAAGGTGATGCTGGCTTCATAGAAGGAATTTGGGAGAATTCCCTCTTTTTCGATTGTTCTGAATAGTTTGAGAAGAATTGGGGTTAGTTCTTCTTTAAATGTCTGGTAGAATTCAGCAGTGAATCCATCTGGTCCTGGGCTTTTCTTTGTTGGGAGGGCCTTTATTACTGATTCAATTTCTGACTCACTTATGGGTCTGTTTAGGTTTTCTATGTCTTCCTGGTTCAATTTAGGTAGGTTGCATGTGTCCAGGAATCTATCCATTTCTGATAGGTTTCCCTGTTTGCTGGCATACAAGTCCTTGTAGTAATTTCTGATGATTCTTTTGATTTCTGTGGTGTCTGTTGTTATATTTCCTTTTTCATCTCTGATTTTACTGATTTGGGTCTTTTCTCTTCTTTTTTTAGTTAGTTGGGCCAATGGGGTGTCAATCTTGTTTATTTTCTCAAAAAACCAGCTCCTCGTTTGGCTGATTTTTTGTAATGTTTTTTTGGATTCAATCCTGTTGATTTCTTCTCTGATTTTGATTATTTCTCTTTTTCTACTAGATTTGGGTCTAGTTTGCTGCAAATTTTCTAGATCCTTGAGATGCATTGAAAGCTCATCTATTTGGTGCCTTTCCAGTTTCTTGATGTAGGCACCTATTGATATAAACTTTCCTCTTAACACTGCTTTTGCTGTATCCCATAAGTTTTGGTATGTTGTGCTGTTATCCTCATTTACTTCCAGAAAATTTTTGATTTCTCTTTTGATTTCTTCAGTGACCCATTGTTCATTCAGGAGCATGTTGTTCAATCTCCATGTGTTTGCATATGCTCTAGAGATTCCTGAGTTGCTAATTTCCAACTTCACTCCCTCATGGTCTGAGAAGTTGCATGGTATGATTCTAATTCTTTTGAATTTGCTGAGACTTGCTTTATGGACTAATATGTGATCAATCCTAGAGTAGGTTCCATGTACTGCTGAGAAGAATGTGAATGCATTACTTGTAGGATGAAAAGTTCTGTAGATATCTGTTAGATCCATTTGGGCTATAGTGTTGTTTAAATCTACTGTCTCCTTGTTGATCTTCTGTCCTGTCGATCTGTCAATATCTGTGAGTGAAGTATTGAAGTCCCCCAGTACTATTGTGTTGGGGTCTAAGTCTCCCTTTAAGTTTCTTAACAAATTTTTTAAATAAACCTGTGGCCTGTAATTAGGTGCATATACATTGAGAATTGTTATATCTTCCTGTAGTACTGATCCCTTAATCATTATATAGTGCCCCTCTTTGTCTCTCTTAACAGTTTTTGTGTTAAAGTTTATGTAGTCCGATATTAAGATGGTTACACCCGCTCTTTTTTCATTTCTGTTGGCGTGGTATATCTTGTTCCATCCTTTTATTTTCAGTCTGTATGGATCTTCGTTGGAAAGATGTGTTTCTTGTAGGCAGCAAATAGATGGTTTTTGTTCCTTAACCCAATCAGCCAATCTCTGTCTTTTAACTGGACAGTTTAGACCTTTAACGTTCAATGTGACTATTGATAAGTGGTAAGTTTGCCCTGCCATTTGCCAGATATTTTCTAATGTATGCTTTGAATTCCCTGTGATCTTTTGCCGTGAGGTTCCCTTCGTTTACCTTCTTTCATGTTGATGGTCGTGTTTCTGTGTTTCTGTGTGTAACACGTCTTTAAGTATCTTTTGCAGGGCTGGACGAGTGGCAACAAATTCTTTCAATTTTTGTTTGTTATGAAAGGTCTTTATTTCACCTTCATTCACAAATGAGAGCTTTGCAGGGTATAATATTCTGGGCTGGCAGTTTTTCTCTCTAAGTACCTGGGCTATGTCTTGCCATTCCCTTCTAGCTTGTAGGGTTTCTGTTGAGAAGTCAGCTGTAAGTCTAATTGGAGATCCTCTGAGAGTAATCTGACGTTTCTCTCTTGCACATTTTAGGATCTTTTCTTTTTGCTTCACTGTGGTGAGTTTAATTACAATATGTCGTGCAGAGGATCTCTTTTGGTCATGTTTATTAGGGGTTCTATGAGCTTCCTGGATTAGGATTTCTCTGTCTTTCTCCAAGCCTGGAAAGTTTTCTGCTAGTATCTCCCTAAAAAGGCCTTCTAATCCTTTCTCCCTCTCCATACCTTCAGGAACACCTAGAACCCGAATGTTGGGTTTTTTAATAGTATCCTGTAAATTCCCGACAATATCTTTTAGTTTTCTAATTTCCTCTTCTTGTCTTTGGTTTGACTGTTTCCTCTCCTGTTCTCTGTCTTCTAGGTCCGATATTCTCTCTTCTGCTTCACCCATTCTGGTTTTAAGGCCCTCAAGATTGCTTGTCACTTGATCTATTGAATTCTTCAATTCATTAAGATTTTTTGTCACTCTCGTAGCTTCTTGTTCTACTAGTTGTTTCATTTCGTTTTGATTTCTCCGTAGTACTTCATTCTCGCGAGAGAGATTTTCTATCTTATCCATTAAGGATTTCTGTAGTTCAAGAATTTGTTTTTGAGAACTTCTTAATGTTCTTATCAATTCTTTGAGATCTGTTTCTTGCATTTCTTCTATCTCATTATCTTCATAATCCTGACTTGGGGTGTCTTTTCCGTTTGGGGTCATCATAGCGTCTTCCTTGATCTTGCTCCCTCGGAATCTGTTTTTATTTGGCATTTTTTTTTCCCCACACTCTTTCTCTGGGTTGTCAAGGTAACGGAGTTTGTGTGCGCGGTGTGTTCCCAGTTTTTGGATCCCCTTCAGGTTTCTACAGCCTCGGGTTTTTGGTTCCGTCTGCCTCAGTGATGGGCGGGCGGGCGGGCGCGCCTTGTCCCACTGCGTTTAATCTAGCTCGAATTAGCAGGGTGGGTGACGAGAGAGACTAGTGTCCGTGCAGGCTCGCCTCAATTGTGCTGTTTCCCCCGTGGGGGGTCTGCTTCCCCCCGCCAGTGTCTCGGGATCCCTGTATCGGCCCCCGTTCAAGCGCTCAGTTCCAATGGCGACTGTGTTCCGCCCGGCTTCCGGTTCAGCCGGCGGGCGCGCGCCGTCCCACTGTGTTCAGTCTAGCTCGAGTGAGCAGGGTGGGCAATGAAAGAGGCTAGTGTCCGTGTGGGCTCGCCTCAATTGTGCTGTTTCCCCCGTGGGGGGTCTGCTTCCCCCCACCAGTGTCTCAGGATCCCTGTATCGGCACCCGTTCAAGCGCTCAGTTCCAATGGCGACTGTGTTCCGTCCGGTTCCCGTCCCTCCCGGCAGCTCCCGTGCCACTAAGGCACGATTTGCCGTTCGCAAACTTACTTTCCCCTAGGTCCTCTGCGTCTCATTCACTGGGTCCGGAAGGATTTCCACTGCATTTTTTTCCGTGAGATTTTTCCTGAGGCTACAGTAACTCTGTTTTTATTAAACTATCTTTTTGCGGACTGCTAGTGCGCGTCCTCACTATTCCGCCATCTTGGCTCCGCCCTTTCTGCAAAGTTAATTCTGGCAGCACAGTGAAAAAAAGATTAACTTGGGAAGGAGAATAAACCAGTAAAGAGAGATGTGACGTTACTTTAAAAAAAAAAAAAAAACTCATGGAACTAAAAGATAAGCTCATTTTTGTGCCAAAATCATGCATAGTTTTTCCATAATACACTTTTTCCACCAAAATTTTTAAAGACCCCTTCATAAGTTAGGTTCCTACTGAAATAGTTCAAGCATAAGATGGAGAAGCTTTAATGAAAAATAATTGGTAATGGGAAAATGTCAAATTCAGATACAGACCTGCAGTGGACCTGCCTGGTTTTATCTATCAATATACTGGTTGTGTGGGATAAAGTGGAAGGGGGAGCTAAGATTAACCACAATGTTTAGAGGACTGGGTGCATAATGAAACAGCTAACAGGAATTTTGGAAGAGAGAAGAGGATAGGCCTGGGGAAGGAAGCATTGTTTTGGACTCCTGTGATTGAGGTTTTTATGTGACTCTTTAATATATAGTTGAGTTCAGCAAGCTAATTGTCATATGAAGACATTTGGAAATGTGGGTCTGGCACTGAAGTCAAATGTCACAGCTGGGAGATAGACTGGGGAGTCATCTGAACACAATGTTGCAACATCCTCAGTGGTTCCCAGCTCTCATGAAAAGTTTCTAAACATCTATGCAAAATACAAAAATATTTGACTTCTTAATATAAGGCTCCTGAGATCATGGAACAAGTGACATAATTTTGTCCCTCAAATGCTTCATGTTTCAAATATTAAATAAAATCCAGGAATAGTCTTCTATGATATGAAAAATAACAGCCTCCCAAAATATCTGTATCCTAATTTCTGGAACATAACAACTATGCTTTCTTAAGTGGAGAAAGAGATTTTGCGGTTGTGATTAAGTTAAGGACCTTGTGTTCGGAAGATTATTCTGGATTATCTGAGTGAGCATATTCTAATCATACTGGTCCTTAAGAGAGCTTCTCCCAGCTGCGGTCACAGAGGGACGTGACTACAGAAGAATACTCAAAGACGTGTGTCATTGTTAGCCTCACAAGCAGAGGAAGGGAGCCATGAACCAGGAATACTGGTGACTGCTAGAAGCTGGAAAGGGCGAGGAAGTATATTCTGCACTAGGAGCTCCAGAAAGGAACAGTGCCTTGCTGACCCCTTCCTTTAACCCAGTGATACTTGTGTTGGGTTTCAAATCTAAGAACTGGAAGAGGATAAATCTATGATATTTTTTAAGCCACCAAGTTTGCACTAATGAGTTATGGCAGCAGGAAAACAATAAATTTATCTTCTCAGTCGAAACATTTTAGCATTTGCTGCTAAAGTAAAATACTTTTTCTTTAACCTCATCAATATTTACAAGTTCTTACTACTGAATAATGTGCATACTATCTGAACTGGGTTTCTTCAAATGCAAAGTGAGATTATGTCATCTGACCAAATGGCTACTTTGTACGAATTAACTGGGAAATCCTACCAGACACTGATATGTTGGTGTGACATTAACTGTTGTCACTGAGGTTTTCTGGTCCTGGTCACTGAGGCTATAAAGTTAAGCTCCTTTCTCTCAAAGGTTAAAGTGCCAGAGGAAATGCTGAAGTTCTTAGGGGGCAAAATCACAGTCAACGGTGACTTCAAGGGAAAGATCATCCTTGAATGGGCTCTGAAAGAATTTGGGACTTGATCAGAAGAGGGGAAGGTGAGTTGGATGCCATTTAAAAAATCAGGAAGGGGGTCAGCACTATGGTACAGTGGGTTAAAGCCCTGGCGTGAAGCGCCAGCATTCCATATGGGTGCTGGTTCTAGTCCTGGCTGCTCCTCTTACAATCCAGCTCTCTGCTATGGCCTGGGAAAGCAGTAAAAGATGGCCCAAGTCCTTAGGCCCCTGCGCCCACGTGGGAGACCAGGAAGAAGTTCCTGACTCCTGGCTTTGGATTGGCGCAGCTCTGGCTGTTGTGGCTATTTGGGGAGTGAACCAGTGGATGGAAGACCTCTCTTTCTGTCTCTACCTCTCTCTGTAACTCTGTCAAATAATATTTAAAAAAAAAGAAATCAGGAAGGACATGGAGAATACCTTGGGCTGATATAAATGGTATCTATCGTGGATGACCTTGAGTGATGTTTTAGGGAATTTGAAAATGATAGGAGCAGAGGACATGGAAAGGACGTGGAAAATCTACCATCATTTCATGTGATTTCTCACTTTTATGACACTTTGTATCATTTTATCATTTGTTATTAAAACTCTCTAACTTGCATAACAATGTTCACTCTTGGTTTTCCTCCTCTGCAAATTTCTCTTTCTCTACCTATCCCTTAAATGCCGGTATTGCTTAAGTTGCCTTTGGTCCTTTTTCACTTCTGTATACTCTCTGCTAGGGATCTCAACCATTTTCATGGTTTAAACACAACTTTTTGATGATGAATCTTATTCTATGCCTAGTGGGTAGAGTTTATAGTAGACTTTTCTGTATTGCCAGTTATCTGTTGGACATGGTTGCCTCTGACACATGAGACCCTTATATTCCATTCATTCATGATTATATTTCTTTCAATCTGTTTCTCTTCAGGTATTCTTACCTATTATGGATAAGTGAGATATTGGTGTCATTCATTAAACTAGAAACCTTTAAGTTGACCTCAGTTTCTTTCTTTGTTTTATGTATTGATGCCAATAATAATCTGCATCCTATTTACTTTGTTTTTTTTCTTTTAATATTTATTTATTTGAAAGTCAGAGTTACACAGAGAGAGGAGAGGCAGAGAGAGATAGAGAGAGAGGTCTTCCTTCCATTGGTTCACTCCCCAGATGGCCGCACTGGCCGGAGCTGATCCGAAGCCAGGAGCCATGTGCTTCTTTCGGCTCTCCCACATGAGTACAGGGGCCGAAGGACTTGGGCCATCTTCTACTGCTTTCCCAGGCCATAGCAGAGAGCTGGCATTAACCCACTGCACCAAAGCACCGGCCACATTACTTTGGTTTTCATCACATCTCTCATGCAGCCCTTTCTTTCCAAACCTACCGCTGCCTTCATGATTCAGGACTAGATCACTTACCACTTGGACCATTTAGTTCCACATCTAAAAATCTTAAAGCTACTTTCAGTTATCTTCTATTCTACTACTATAGTGGTTTTTCAAATTGGAAATCCACATTTCCTCTTCCAATCCTAAAATTCCCCCTGGTTTCTGATGCCTAAGCATAAATATCTTTATGTAGCATATAAGACCCTCTATAATCCATCCCACAAGCTTGTGTCTCAACACCTTGTCTTCAGGTCCTGTCAGATGGCAGGTCACTTCAAACCTTTGACCTCCTCTGCATGGAATGTCCTTTCCTGCCTCCTCTCTCTTAAGAACACCTATATATCTTTATAAGACTCATCGCAAACACCACCTCCAGAGATTCCAAGATGCTGGATTAGGAAGCAACGTGATGTGCTAGACTAGGGGTAAACAGTGAAAGAAAGGGGTATTGGAAGTTCTCTCTCAGGGGAGAATTGGAGAGGAAAACCACATTGGAAATTCTAGAAGAGGAGGAGGAACCCCATGAACCTGAGTAGAGGGGGTGGATGTGCAGCAGAATGGGAGAATGGGAGAAAAATTTTGCAAAGTACACAACTGATAAAGGGTTAACATCTAGAATCCATAAAGAGCTCAAGAAATTCAACAATAAAACAAACAATCCAGTGAAGAACTGGGCAATGGACTTGAACAGGCATTTTTCAAATTTAAATGGAAATTCAAATGGACAACAGATGCTTGAGAAAAATCTCAGGATCACTATCTATCAGGTAAATGCAAATCAAAACCACAATGAGGTTTCACCTCACTCCAGCTAGAATGGCTCTCATATAGAAATCAACAAACAACGAATGCTGGCAAGGTTGTGGGGGAAAAGGTACCCTGGTCCTCTGTTGGTGGGAATGTAAACTGCTGCATCCACTATGGACGATAGTATGGAGATATCTCAGAAACCTGAATGTAGACCTATCATATGATTCAGCCATCCTACTCCTGGGATTTACCCAAACCAAAAGATAGCAGCATATGAAATAGTTATCTATACCCTCATATTCATTGCAGAACTCAAAATAGTGAAGATATGGAAGCAACACAGATGTTCATCAACTGCTGACTGGAAAAAGAAAATATGGTATATATACCTAATGGAGTACCACTCAACTGTAAGAAAAATGGAATCTTGTCTTTTGCAACAAAATGGATGCAAGTGGAAACCATTATAATTAGTGAAATAGATCAGTCCCAAAAAGACAGATATCATATGTTTTCCCTGATGAGGTAACTAATAGAATACCGGAATGAAATAGACATTTGGAGATTCAATGTTTACAGCCCTGTCTCTCCCATTGAATAACAGTGTTTTTTTGGTTTTTGTCCTGTTTTCTTTTCTTTTTCTGTCATACTATTTGATTAAATCTTTTACTTAGTATACCGTTATATTATCATTAAGTAAACCAAAAGTAAGACCTTTGTAAAAATTAAGAATGGGAATATGATAGGGAAGGAGGAAGAAGGGTTGGAGCATGGGCAGGAGTAGGGAGAGGGGAATATCATTAAGTTCCCAAATCTGTATATATGAAATACATGAAACTTGTATAACATAAATAAAATATAAAAAAACACCTCCACTCCAAAGTTTTCCATGATCATCTGCTATAAATGTAATTGGTCACTCCTTTGATTTTTTCCACCTAAAAGTTGTACACATTTCTATAGGAGAATTTATTTATAATATCTGTGACGTAGGGAGACAGGAAGGGAAGAGATGTATGGCAGCAGTATTTGAAATAAAGGCAGAATGGAAGTAGTCTTGTTAAGAGTTAACCTGAGAATGCAAGCGTATAGAGATGAGGCCCGGAGCATTTTCATGGTAGACAGAGCGAACTGAAAGCATAGGGCATGAGGGAGACTGCAAAACATTAAGTAAATAAAAGGCCAGGATTTGGAGCAAAGAGTCAAGTTTTGCCAAGGCCTTGAGTGGTAGTCTTTAAAAAAAAAAAAAAGGTCTGTCTGAAAGTCATACTATGAACTCAAAATTCCAACGTGCCACTAGAACAGCACATGGATTTTTCAAACCATCAAAAGGTAATTTAAAACAGCAGAACCCATGAATTATTGCTTAGTGAGTCACAGGCCCTTCATTAAAATATGTTTGTTACACATCTGGACAATGTTTAGGTTCAATGACTTTTGAATTTAGTTTCCCATAAGGTTAATATAGCAGTTTGCATGAAGACTTTGGTGATGGTTTGGAGCTGTTTGTTGCTGAAAAATTGACCATGTCACAGTATCAGAAATACAGAAAAGCAATGCTTCCTGCTTCATTTAGTGACTGAGACCATCCTCATTCCAGTCCACAGCCTTGGGATACACTTACACAGTTTAATGTGGAGAGAAAGCCCTACCATGGAGTCTTACTGTATGCCCTAAAGACTACATAAGCCCAGGTCAGGCTCCTGGACCATGAGCTTGTCTGCTCAAAAGATGATGAATTTGATTGCCTCATTGTGTGAAATCTGCAATCAGCAAGCCTTCAAAGGTGGAACTCCTGCAGTAGCACCTTCCCTGCCCACCTGCCCTTAGCACATCCCCCCGCAGAGCGAGAGCAGACCTCCAGCTTCCTAGAAGTATGTCTTAGAGAACATCTGCCCTTGCCGTAGGAACTAAAGCTTTTTGGTGTCAAAACTGAAATGCCAGACAATTCCGAAATGAACATTTGATGAGAAAGCTTGAGTCTGACCCGGATAATCTACTGGAAGCAGAAACAAGAAAGGAGCTTGAAGCACAAGGCGTGGAACCGTCCACACACTGTACTTATATTTCAGTGATCCTGTACCTCACAAAGCAGCAGTAGCCCCAACGGTGAGGTCAAGCCATCACCCATGCCAGCAAGCTGAAAGTAATAAAAATGGGAGCAGAAAATGGCTTTTCTCTCCCTTGCCTGGCCACATAATTTCTCTCCGGTGAACTCACTGGGCACTCCAACTGGCAACTCTGCTGTGCTCCTGTCTCTTCCAGCTCCTGTTAGAGCTTCTAATGGGGTGGCTCTGAGCAAGTTGCTATTATTCTTCAGTGAGAAGAAAAGGATAAAAATATTAGCCTCCTGGATCATTGTAAGGAATAGTTACTGCTTTGCAGATGTGCCTAGCTCAATCCATATATTGCATATGGTGATATCTAAGAAATACTGCTTTTTTTTTTCTTTCTTGACTCATATATAGCACTGGAGGTAGGAGTGTGGACCCTGGAGCCCACCTAGGTTGAACTAAGCTCTGCAAAACTAGCTGTTACTTTATACATATTTCTTCACTTTTCTTCACCTCAGAGCTTTTGTCTGTAAATACAAATCAAACCTATTCCTATACAATGTTGTAAGGATTAAATAAATTACTGTATGCAACATGCTTGGAATAGCACTGGGTGTATGTAATAACAAGCACTGTGAAGCTTAGTTCTTATCATTATCATTGTCCTCCCTGTGTAGGTATGATTCATTCACAAAGTTACATGAGACAATAGAACATAACTACACCCATGGCAGGTGCTCATAGGTACTTCTATATGAATTGAATGAACGAACAAATGGGGCAACTATTCAACCTTGGAAGTGCTTCATTGTGCATTTTGTAATATTGTCATTCAGATATGAAATATTGATAGGATCTTCTGTACACCAGGCACGGTGCTAGGTTTCAAAGATATTACACCTCCCAAAGGAGATAAGGCCTCTGCTCCACAACTTGCAGTTCAGTTTTAGAGGCCTGAACTGTCCTCTAAAGCCAGAGCCTTGCTTAGCAAATGATGATTTTGTGGCCCACAGGAAACAAGGAATTTGGGGGGAGATGGTCACTTGTGGACATGTTGCACTTTTTCCTGGACTCACATGTCAAAACCTCATTTGATTAGTTCAGAGTGTCTTGCTTCAATGTCCTTCTTGATGTGAGAGGGTTATGGCTGAGTGGAAAGAATTTAGACAAAACAGCTCCACCACATCAAGTGTGCTATGGGACAATGTGCTATAGCTCTCCGGGCTTCAGTTCTTCACCTGCGCATTGCCATACAGTATCAGCTTATGCTTCATATGTAAAAGGCAACCTTCTCTTGCATTACAGAGGTTACAGTCTAATAGCTGGGAGACACACACATCTCATATGGTACCTTTATTTTTTTCATAGAATTTGTTACAGATATTTAACAAATGGGAGATTTTCTGTAAAACCTGGATTTATAGCTACCTTTGACACATCAGAAGGCCTGGAACCAATGTTTAGTGGGAGTGAATAAGTACCCCTGGGATGGGACATGAGTCCTCCAATGTGACAGTGTCTACCTTCTTCCTTTCATGGCTGATACCTGGCTTGCCTCATCCATTGACTCCTCTGCCCATGTCAACATGAAAGTTTGCAATGTCTGCTATGTGGATGAGGTCTTTCCAATGTAATATTATTGTATATAACCAAGGTGTTGCCCTTACTGGCTAATTTTCACTGGATTTTTAATCATATATTTTGAATTTTTATTTATATTATTTTATTGAAGAGAGACAGGCAGACAGAATTCTCATCCAGTTGCATCCAAATGCATGTTACAGCCCAGGCTGCACTGAGCTGAAGATAAAAGCTAAAAACTCAATCCAAATCTTCCACGTGGGTGGTAGGGGCAGAATCACTTGAACCATTACCTGCTTGTCTCCCAAGCTGTGCAGCAGCAGGAAGCTGGACTAGAAGTGGAGCCAGGACTTGCAGCCAGGCACTCTGGTATGGACATACATGCCCAAAGCGGTATCTTAATCTCTACATCAAATGCTAAACCCATCACTGAATTTTTTTCCCTGTATTGTGAAAATGTAGAGCACGTTTTCTCTAAATAGGAACCTTTTTCCTTATAGCTTCATAAGAAATTTAGAAGGCATGGGAAAGACATCGTGACAGTATAGATCTGGCAATTACCCTTATCACCTCTACTCCAGCCCCAGTTCAGACAGAGAAGAGGCAGAAGTGAATAAGTGAATAAGAAGAGGCAGAAGTGAATTCCCAGGTTTCACCCTGGGAAACCAGGGGCTGTTAAGAAGTGGTGGGCTGGGGGCCAGTGCCATAGCACAGTAGGCACATATGGGCGCTGGTTCAAGTCACGGCTGCTCCACTTCCCATCCAGCTCTCTGCTATGGCCTGGGATAGCAGTGGAAGATGGCCCAAGTCCTTGGATCCCTGCACCTGTGTGGGAGACATGGAAGAAGCTTCTGGCTCCCAGCTTCACATAAGCGCAGCTCTAGCCGTTGTGGCCATCTGGGGAGTGAACCAGCAGATGGAAGACCTCTCTCTATAACTCTGTCTTTCAAATAAATAAAATAAATCTTAAAAAAAAAAAAGTGGTGGGCTAACTATGGCCTCATGAAAGAACGTCAGTTTGGTAGACCACTTCATCTCCTTCCCACCTGCGTCCAACATGAGCATGATTCCCAGCTTAGCTCTCAGAACCCCTTCACGTTAAATCAGGAACAACAGAGCCTGCAGGGCTGAGGGCAGGAAGTGGCTTTCTTGACATTTACTTGGAAAGCCGTATGGTGTGATGGAAGGGAGTGGCTATCATAATTTGGAGTCCTCATCTGGTTCTTGATCTATCACTGATTGCCTGTGTCTCCTTTGTAAGTCGTGTTAGGCTATTTTCATGAACTTACTATATTTTATATATATGTATATGTATATATATATATATGATTGTGTGTATACTTCAAGAAGGTCATAAAACATTGGGATTAAAAAGATAAATTTATATTAGTGCAAAACACTTTAACATTACTGTAGTTTTTTCATAATACACATTTTCCATGTATGTTAAGATCCCTCATATGCATGGATTTCAATTTTTTTTACCAAGATAAAATTATCCCATAATTCAATTTTCCTTTTAAGTCTCATCTTTGTCATTAATCAGATATTTCACCTTAAGCAATGTGCTTAGTTAGCCTCCATGAATCTCATTTTTTGACATTCTGTAAAAATAGAGATAACAATAATACACATCAAAAACTTAATCAATTAGCTGAGAACTAAATCAGTTCAGGGAAAATTATTAATGCAGTCTTTGTCATAAACATACAATACCTCCAGAGGTTGTTATTATACAACAAGCATACCCTACATGTCATATTCTATAGTAGGTGCTAGGGTTACAAAGCTAAGTAGCACACACAGCCTCCTCAAGGATATACACAATAAAATCCTGAGGAATAAAATGTGCCTCTGGAGAGGGTTCAATTATGTACCGGCAACCATTCTTCCACAAATACTGATTAACAGCTTGGGAAGTTGGGGCAGAAGGGACTCACACATCAGAAACCTCCTTGGATTAGACCATTCAAGGTCCTCTCTGACCCCTGAAGTCTCTGATTTTACATTTCTTCCTGGAGACAATGTTGACTATCCGTGTCCTAATCCATAAATAGGACAGAGGGTTAGAGGGTAGCTACAGCCCTTGACAAAAGTCCAAAGTCAAAGCCTGACACGTAGGATTCACTAAGTTTCATCCCACACTTTGGTCCCTTGTCTCAAGATGGTGACCTCCCTTGTCAAGCAAGGACCACGGCAACTTCTCTTATTCTAGGGAGTCCATGAAGGTCTGGAAAAGCCTGTAAATGGTCTTGATCCTGTCCATAGTATTGCATATCAGCCGTTCATGGAGGTTTTATTTACTCTAAAATTATAGGGAGTGTGGCATTGTGCTTGGAACAACACTGATGAATGCATTCCCTGAACCCTCACCCAACAAAAGCAAACTTAGGAAAGAGAGTTTGAATTTAGGAATGCCATGATTATAGGTTGCTGCTGGACTTCCGGTTTTTCCCCTTGTCTGTAAACTATTCCGGGGAGCTGTGACTAACAGTATAACGTTAACTCTAGGCCCACAACAAAACTGTGCAAAGGAGCTACCTTTTAGTCCTTTAACCTGGAAGCACCCTCAACATGTAAACAACATATAACCCCCCCATCATTCAGGAAAAAAAATGAATAGTCCTCTTTCCTTTTGTGTTGTCCAAGTATTTAGAAACACATGAATCGGAATAAAAACATGCAAGAAGTATGGTTGCATTTAATCTATTATTAACTTAATTTTATGTTTAATATATTCTCAGGATTGGAGTGCTTAGATTCACAAATCCTGTCAACCACCCCCATATCCCATGCATACTACATCAAATCATTTAGCATTTTTTTCAGAACTAACTTTCAGTACTCATAATGCTTTACAAATGTTAGCTTTAATTCCTGAGCTAGATGAGAACTGACTTTAAGACGGGAATCATATTATGTCTCTTGAAGCTCATTTTACCATTATCATGACAATAACTAATAATTATTGACTACTTCTTTAATGAGCCAGGCACTAGGCTAAAAGCTTTACATACATTCTCTCATTTAATTTAATCTTTACCACAAGCAGTGAAGTAGTTATTTTTATATCCACTTTACAGTAAAGGAGACTGACCCTTATAGAGACTAAGTATCTTGGCTACCACAAAACAGCTAATAAATTACAAGTGTAGGACAGAAACCTAGGTTTGTGAAATTCAAAAGCCCATCTGTTATGCTGTCTCCAGTCTATGCTGGGCACAAAGTAAATTTTCTGTAAAGAATTAAATAATGATCTACCAGGCATTTTTTATTGCAAATGAACTTACAGTGGTCCACTCCACTGCATACTTCTTTATTGAGAAGGTTACAACAGGAAAGAAGACTTTGAGATTCTATTTTTTGGAAGCCTAAGATTTTGATTTTAAAAAAGTAAGTTGAGATCATTATGTATAAGGAACCTTCATTTACGAAAAGTTATAAGTAGGATAAGGTAAAAATGTTCTATGGAGTTTTGATTTAGAAAGATTGGAATTTAAATGAATCATATTGGAATATATTTAGGGTCATGGTGGGATGACATGGTGGTGGGGAGAACCATGCATAGAATATCATCCTGAAGTTAATATAGATTCTCTTGTTTCTCTTTCCTTCCTTTTTCAGGAAAAAACAACTGAAACCAAAATCTAGTCTCAGAAGAGACTAGTCTCAGAAGCCTTGAACTTTAGGGGCGAATTATATGGATACTTTGAATATATTTTAGTCAAGGCATGTGAAATGTGGCCAAGTTCATGACACTCTGAAGCTATAAGCATATTGCCTCATCTTGCTCCTTCTCAGCAAATGAGCAAAGAGAAATTCAATCTTTTTTAGTTTTGTATTTTGGACATGTTGAGTTGGCTAATTTTCAAATCTCACAAACAACACTTTAAATTATTTTTGAAGCCTCTTTTAAAAAGACGTAATTGCTTAAAATGAAATTGAGGAATAGGAAAATTATAAAGCATTGTTCTTGACTTTTGAGTTTCAAAGTTTCTGGTACTAGTGTTCGTCCCATTTTGAAGCATGATGCAGAACATCTAGATTACGATCTTAGGGGACAGCAGCCACATGTAGCACAATGTTGGAAATCTCTTGAGTGACACAATCTATGGGATCCTCATTAAACCTTGATAGTTTTTTTGGGGGGAGGTGAAGAATGAAGAAATTTTAAGTCAAAATTTTAAAAAGCCAAAGTCAAGATACATGAGAAATGGGCTGGAGAGAAGGCAATTTACAAAAGTTGTTGATACCCCCTGTCCTGGTAAGGACAAAATGTATGTATCTAAAGGTGAGATGGAGGGGATAGGAGTCTGGAGAACTGAGCTTGAATTGGAGAACTTCTGAAATCTCACATGGATGTACCATGTTCTGGGCATGTGAAAAGGTGGTTGAAACTAAACTTTCCAGTGCCAGGGCAACTGTTAGCTTCTCTCATCAATTCTAAAATACATGGGAAGAAGAAGTCAGCATAGTTACAGTAGGGACTAGAAGTTTTGTGTGTAATATTCAGTTTTGACCACTGAAAAACTAAGATCAATAATTTATAGAGGATGTTTGGCTGAGGAAATATTAATTAATGATATAAAGACAATAGACAAGAAAAATTCATTCATGCATACATCCATTCATCTGAAAAATATTTGTTAACTATATACTAAGTCCCAGATCCCATGCCTCATATTAAAACTACACCTATGAATTAGTACAGCCTAGGTACTCACAAAGCTCCCCTTCTACAGGGAGAACCCTCTATAAAATGAGCACTGATGGTGCAAAATGATAAGATGTGTGACAGGAGAAGTATAAAATTCTGAGAACACCTTTGGAAGAGGCACAAAGCCAGCCATGAAGATCCCCTGGTGAGTGGGGAGTCTATTTAATGTCAGCAACACCACTCCTTTATGAAGCTTTGCTGTTCTCTATGTTAACATGTAGGAAATAAAGTGCTTTTAAATGTTGTGTGAGTATGTGTGTACTTACTCATGTGAAAAATTACCCTGAACAAAAAGACAACTAGTGATACTGTGGTATTTAAATATTTTGGGGATTTTAGTAACTCTTATTTTGTATCTTTAAAAATATCTTGTGTTTGCTCTAATTAGGAACTTGACTCTGAAGAGATAATTAATAAGGCAGATTTGTGTGTTCAGTCTTTGTATCATCTTAGGGAAGCCTGGAACCATGGTTGACTTTGGCACTTCCTGGTCTTCCTTTGCTAAAGATTCATTTATTTATTTGAAAGGAAGAGTTACAGAGAGAGTGAGGAAAAGATAGAGAAGAGAGCAAGCAAATGAGCTTACATCAGCTGGCTCACCCCTCAAATGACTGCAATGGCTGGGGCTGAGCCAGGCCAAATCCAGGAGCCTGGGATTCTATCCAGGTCTCCCAAGGGAGTACAAGGATCCATGGAGTTGAGCTATCTTCCACTGCTTCCCTGGGTGCATTAGCAGGGAGCTGGATCACAAGTAGAGCAGCCAGGGATTGGATCTGGCTGTGCCAAACTGTAGCCTCATACCGCTAACTGAAGATGCCATGTATTCCTAGAGGAAGGGGGCATGCAGTACATTCCAAGGCTTGTCAGCATTGCTTACCAGGATTATGAAGTCTGGTTTCCGTGTTGGGGTCCTGAGGTTGGTGATCATGGCTAGTCACACAGAAGTACATGCCTATGCCACCAGCACTCCATAAGTCTCAGATTCCAACATTGGAATGGGCTTTCTTTGACACAGACATACTGTGTATGTCCCTATAGTTCACTACTAGAGGAAAAAAGCTATGCTTTGTAGCCCTGGGTTGAGGAAGGACTCAGAATCCTATGCTGACCTTTCTGGACCACACGCAATGTATACTCCTTTTCTGCTGCTTTTGCTCTTCATCTTTGATGTATTAAACCCTTGCCATGAATAGAGAGTCTTCTAACAAATCACAAGCTTTGGGTTGGATGTGGGATTTTCAAAAGAGTAACCCAAGTGATTACTGGGCAGCGATCATGAACCAGAGAGTGTGATGGTAAAGATAGAGTGAGGAGGCCAGCGCCACAGCTCACTAAGTTAATCCTCGGCCTGCGGCACCAACACACCGGGTTCTAGTCCCAGTCAGGGCATCGGATTCTGTCCCGGTCACTCCTCTTCCTGTACAGCTCTCTGCTGTGGCCCAGGAGTGCAGTGCAGGATGGCCCAAGTCCCATGTACCTGCATGGGAGACCAGAAGCACCTGGCTCCTGGCTTTGGATCAGCGTGGTGCACTGGCCACAGTGGCCATTGGGGGTGAACCAACGGAAAAAGGAAGACCTTTCTCTCTGTCTCTCTCTCTGTCTCTCACTGTCCACTCTACCTGTCAAAAAACAAAAAACAAAAAAAGATGGAGTGTGGAAAGATGAGGGCAATAAATTTGGCATTTTACTTTATTACTCTCACCTGAGATAGTTGGCAAACTCTTATTTAAATCATATTCCATCTGCTCTCAATCCTCACTGGTTGAAGTAAACATCATCTCTATCATATCATGAGGAAACTGCTTTCTTTCTTAGATTGGAAGTCTTCCCAAGCCAGGTTTCTGGAACAAGCCTTGGCCTTCAGTCCTAATAAACTTTATAAACATAGAAGCTCAACTGTGCAATTCCAGCAACCTCCATCTGCACCCTGGCTATTCCATAGGAACTGTAAATAAAACACATCTAACATCACTCCCAAACTTGCTCTTCTTCCAACTGTCACAACACTATTGGTGGACCTTTGTGTGTCAAGCCTGGTAAACTTGGGCATGAGCTTTGATAGTTCCCTCTCCCTCACCTCCTTCATCCACTCAGTCACCAAGTATCAACAGTCCTATGGCCTGGTTATTGATGACCTGCTGGTTGTCCTACAAATGTGGATTGCCCCACTGTCTGCCAAACTAAGGCACAAGAGTGTCTGTCTAACCTCCCTAAGCATCCCAGACACCATTCCCATCTGAGAGCTCGCCCTCTCTTCAAGGTCTCTTATGGGAGCCAGGGGTGAGTTCTCATTACTTATAGCCATTGCAGAACTCTGCCTCCAATCAAGAAAAATCACGTTCCTTGCAGGAAAGAAAACTGTACTCGTTCCAACCTTGGATCCCCTGTGCTCCGGAAAGCTTACTTATTTGAACAGATGAGGCTTTCTGTCAGGAATCTCCTTGGAGGTTGTCTTCTGGGAGTCGTAACAACTGCTTTGAGCCTATACCACAAAAGCCACTAATAACTACTTCAGTCAAGATACTACAAAGGATTAGGTATCTTCTTAGGGATATAGTGGAGGGGGGAGTTACATCAGCAAAAACAACACAGAAATTAATCTTGCTGTAAATTATCCTGCCTCATTAGCAAGAATCATTCTGTACCTAATAGTAGCAATTAGTCTAGTAGATAAATGGATATATGTATCAGGGCTCCCCAGAGAAACAGAAACAAGAGGAGTTACACTCAGATACACACACACACACACACACCAATGCTTTGTAACCAAATCCCGCAGATACCCAAGCCCCTTCTACAAAATGACATAATATTTGCCTGCAACCGACCTATATCCTCCCATATACTTTAAATCATCTCTAGATTAGTTATACTACTTAATACAGTGTAAATACTATGTAAACAGTTGGTTGCTGTATTGTTTAGGGAATAACAAGAAAAAAAATCTGTATGTGTTGAGTACAGAAACAATTTTCTTTTTCTTTTCAAGCTTGTTAATTGAATCCACAGATCCAGAACCTACAGACAGGGAGGTCCAAGCACACACACACATGCACACAACACACACATGTATGGGTGGAATTGGCTCACATGACAATGGACGCTTCTGCTTATGAGCTAGAGATCTAGAAAATCTGGGGTGTAACTCAGTCTGAGTCTAGAGACCTGAGAACCCATGGAGCCAGTGATGTCAATCTTGGTGCCAAGGCAAGAGAAGATGAGATGAGATGTTCCAGCCTAAGCAGTGAGTGATGGGGGAAAAAAGAGCAAATTGCCCCTTCCTCTGCTTCTTTCTCTGTGTATGCCCTCACTGAATTGCACGTTGTCCAACCACACCGGGGAGAGCAACATGCTTCTCTAAATCATGAAATCCTCCCATTCCAAAGCTAATGTCATCTAGAAACATCCTCCCATATGAACCAAGAAACAAGGCGCAATCCGGGCACCCCCACAGCCCACTTAAAATTTAGTACATAAAATGCACCATCACTGTAGTATGAGGAACAGTCATGCAAGTATCATAATAAAGCTGCACACACAGAAGAGCATGGGAAACAGGAGATTGGGGGATACTGGGGAGGAATACAAAGCCTGGCCTAGATGGACAGGCTGGACTTCCACCAAGAGGGTCATTCACTTGCATTGTACAAACCCACCCAAGAAACACAGTTCAGTTCATAGCATGAGAAATATAATTACCATCAATGAAAGCTCACAGTTTATTTCTCTAAAGTGAGGACCCAGTAGAACTTCTTTATAAAAGGGCAGCATAGAAAATGCTAATCAGAGAATGAAAAAGGGAGAGAATGATCCAACATGGGAAGAGAGATACACAGCAGACTCATAGAATGGCAGATGTCCTAAATAGCACTCTGGCCTCAGAATCTGCCCTTAAGGCATTCGGATCTGGCTGAAGAGCCCATGAGAATAGTTTAGGCATGGAAAGCCAAGACATTCTGGAAAAAAAAGAAGACCTAAATGAAAGATCTCTGCGAGTGAGATCCCAGTGGAAAGAACGGGGCCATCAAAGAAGGAGGTACCTTTCTCTGAAGGGAGGAGAGAACTTCCACTTTGACTATGACCCTGTCAGAGTAAGATCGAAGTCGGCGAACCCTAAAGGCTTCCATAGCCTCAGCAACTCATGACCAGAGCCTAGGGAGATTACTGACGCCATAAACAAGAGTGTCAAATTGTTAAATCAACATCAGGAGTCACTGTGTACTTACGTCTCATGAGGGATCTGTCCTTAATGTGTTATCCAATGTGAAATAATGCTATTACTAGTACTGAAACAGTATTTTTGCACTTTGTGTTTCTGAGTGGGTGCAAACTGGTGAAATCTTTACATAGTATATATTGAATCGATCTTCTTTATATAAAGATAATTGCAAATGATTAAAAAATCTTGGTGTTAAACTGGAAATTGCATAGACAATTAATCAATTTTTTAAAAAAAAAATCATGTAGGATCTCTGTCCTTAATGTGCTGTACATTGTGAATTAATACTATAACTAGCACTCCAACAGTATTATCATTTTGTGTCTCTATGCGAGGGCAAACCGTTGAAATCTTTACGTAATATGTACTAAATTGATCTTTTGTGTATAAAGAGAATTGAAAATGAATCTTGATGTGGGCGGAGGGCCGAGGGAGCGGGAGAGGGGAGGGTAGGGGGACGGAGGGAGGTTGTGGGGGGGGGAGCCATTGTGATCCATAAGCTGTTCTTTGGAAATTTATATTCTTTAAATAAAAGCTTTATATAAAAAAAAAAAATGCTAATCAGCTCGTGGGAAATGCATGGCAGCTGCAAAATCTGAGACCTCAAGTACTTGGGGCATCATTCACTGCTTTCCTTCCCAGATGCATTAGCAGAAAACTGGATCAGAAGCAGAGCAGCCAGGGCCCAAACAGATATTCCAAAATGGGATACCAGCATTGCATAGAACAGCTTAACCTGCAGTGCCACAACACTGGCCCCAGTGGGAATGAGATTGAGTGTTGGTCCTGGGGGTCTGTTAGACAGGCATGAATAGGCCTTCACATGTGAGGGAAAGGCATCAACTGTGGGATTGAGAAACCCTGCAGCCCCCCTGGACAGCTTTGAGCACAGCATCCTCTGAAACTTGGGATGTCCCATAAAAAGGCAGTATTCCTATATGTCTGGATTGTTGTAAGTTTTTGAAATAATATATGGCACATAGTGAGTACTTAATAAATCATTGATGACATAAGTTTCTCTTCTGGATGGCACAGGTAATTTCTTGTCTGGGGCTGGGGGAACAGGCAAGGAAATAATCAGGAAGCTCCTCCAGGCCAAGATTTGAGCCACTGCCAATGCTGGTCTGGTAGTCTTTTTGAAAGAACCCTGGCCAGTACTGTGGCTCAATAGGCTAATCCTCTGTATGTGGCGCCAGCACCCTGGGTTCTAGTCCTGGTTAGGGTACCAGATTCTGTCCCAGTTGCCCCTCTTCCAGTCCAGCTCTCTGCTGTGGCCAGGGAGTGCAGTGGAGGATGGCCCAAGTGCTTGGGCCCTGCACCCCATGGGAGACCAGGAGAAATACCTGGCTCCTGGCTTTGGATCAGCACAGGGTGCCAGCCATAGTGGCCATTTGGGGGGAGGGGGTGAACCAACGGCAAAGGAAGACCTTTTTCTCTGTCTCTGTCTCTGTCTCTCTCTCTCACTGTCTAACTCTGCCTGTCAAAAAAATTAAAAAATAAATAAAATTTTAAAAATAAAGAACCCTAGTCCTGTGGCTGTCCTGGGCACAGGGTCAAAGGTTGTTTCCTTTCTCTTTGCTGGCCCACCACACTCTTTTTAGTCACCAGTGCACCACTGGCGTGTTTGAGCTCCTAGACAATGCCTCAGCATTTCCTCCCTGCTCTTCTATTTGAGTCCCATTTCTTCTGAGCAATTACTCACTTAAGTTCGTGGCATGGGGCCAATTTGATTAATTCATCTCTGTCAATGTTCTAACAGGTGCTAATGGGTGACCTGCCCAGGAAGGTGAACCTCAGGAAGTCAAACTCTAGTATTGATCATCCTAGGGAGTAAAGCATTAAACTTAAGGCTGGAAGAATCTTCACCCTGGGAGATCCCCAGATAGGCAAGTGAAAAAGTATTACAAGGTGTTTGGGGGCCTAGGGTCACATTTAGGTAGGACACTAGATGCTTTCTGTTGTATCTACCGAGAGATCAACCTAGAAAATCTAATGCATTGCCAGGGGTAGCCACCTAACCAGGGGCTGTGGCGATCCACTGCAAGCCACACTGTAGCTTCAGCTGGAAAGCCAAGAATCTTCATTCTGGAATCTTCTTGGTTCTAGGGATTCAGAATTTTAGAATCATGTGGTTGAGAGACAGTTTGGAAATCCCTTAATCTCACCATTTTATTTTCCTGAAGCTGAGACTCAGAGAAGTAAAATGATTTGATAGACCCCACAGCTAGTGAGGGCTGAGCTGACACTGGAACCTGTGTATTTTTGCTCCTAAAAAGACATATACACGCCGGCTGTGTGGCTCAATAGGCTAATCCTCCGCCTTCGGCACTGGCACACTGGGTTCTAGTCCCAGTTGGGGCGCCGGATTCTGTCCCAGTTGCTCATCTTCCAGGCCAACTCTCTGCTGTGGCCCGGGAGTGCAGTGGAGGGTGGCCCAAGTGCTTGGGCCCTCCACCCACATGGGAGACCAGGAGAAGCACCTGGCTCCTGGCTTTGGCTCAGCACGGTGCGCTGGCCACAGCGCGCCGGCCACGGCAGCCATTGGAAGGTGAACCAATGGATAAAGGAAGACCTTTCTCTCTGTCTCTCTCTCTCTCACTGTCCATTCTGCCTGTCAAAAAAATAATAAAAAGACACATACACACGCATACTTTTCAAAAAATTTAATGGAAAAGACATATTATAAAAACATTATAAAGGTTTTAGCACCAAAATAAAATTCTCTTTTAATTCTATTTTCCATAATCTCCTTAACACAGCCTTCTAGGTGGCATATAACTTTCAGGCATCTAACCTGTTTTATTAAAAAGGGCTCTGAGTGAGAGAGTATTAGAAGATCTCAGCACTAAGTCATATTTTGCCTTTAAGAGTCTGGATGGCCCTCAATTAACTGTCTAGTGCACATTTTGCCCATCTGTAAAATCAGCAGAATATTCCTCAGCCCTAAGTCACAGGGATGTTATTCAGAATAAACAAAATGGTCTTAACTATAAAAATTCTTAATAAATATTGATTTAAGAAAGAAAGCATTGCAGCTTTGAAGGTTAAGCCACTGCCTGCCAGGCTGGGTTCCCATAACAGCAACAGTTCATGTTTTGGTTGCTCCACTTCTGATCCAACTCCTTGCTAATGCACCTGGGAAGGCAGCGGAAGATGATCCACGTGCCTGGGCCACTGCCACCCACATAAGAAATTCAGATGAAGCTCTTGGCTTCAGCCTGGCCCAACACTGGTATCATTTGGGTGAACCAGCTGATGGAAGTCTCTCTCTCTCTCTCTCTCTCTTACTCTTTCTATAACTTTGCCTTTCTAATAAATAATAAATATTTTTTGTAAAAAAAAAAACTGAAGAAAAGCATTTAGAAAGTCAAAGCTCACATACATACAAGTGATTCTAACTTATTACTGATGTCAGACTCAGAAGCTAGCAATCAATTGTATTGTGCCTACCTCCAAAACTTGAACAGTATTGGCCTTGACAGCTAACACCAAAATGACTTACTCTTGGAAGAACTGCTTTGCATGCTGCTGCAAGCCAAGTCGCTGAGATTGCCAACCTCTGCACCTTGCACTACTTGCTGATGATCTGCCACTTAAAGTTCCCCAGCTCCTGAACAGAGCAGGAAAATAGCAGTGTCCTGAAAGGCAGCAGACAGAGGAAGAGCGAGCAGACCATCTAGTATCCTGCTAATGATCCTGATGAAATGGGATGCCAGAGGGAAGGAGACAGATGTTACTCTAGGAAGGGGATAGGGCAGGAGAGGGAGGAGGAAGATCAGGAGGTGGAGGAGGAACAATGAGAGGAAGTCAAGAAAGGGAAGGAGGAAATATGAGAATGCAGAAGATTCAAATGCACAGGCAAGACCAAATCCAAAACATAAAAAGATCAAGTTGAAGGAACATTCTGAAGCCTTGAGCAAATACCCAAATTTCACCATCGGAAATACAAGGACCCTGCACTAAATTCTCCTTGAGGGGAGAGTGTACACTGCATGGTGTTGTGTCAGCTGTGCAGCTCCTCCAAGTTCTAGCCACTGTGACTACCTCCAAGGGGATATCCAACTCCCGGCTTCAGACTGACAGCAGCAATATCATCCTGGATCCTGCAGATTATAATTTCTTCACTCTCTGTCCTGGGTGAGCAAGCTCCAGGCATCTTCAAATCAGCCACAGAAGCTCTGCTGAGGGGGACAAGGAAACGGGTGGAAAGGGGTAGGTGGGAATGGGGGAAGACCAGGTAATGTTTCTGCAATAGCATTCTTCTCTAGGAACTCTGTCTTCATGTTAGCATCAGTTGCCTGTCCATCAGGTTACAAGCTTTCCTTCTGCAAGCTCAATTGTTAAATCTGTGAGACCCCTGCACAGCCCTCCAGGCCCTCACCAGGAAGAGTCTGGGTGTGTGTATTGTGAGCAACCTTGTTCATGGCCATAGGCTTGGCTCAGATACAAGCCAGCGCCACTCCAGGACCACGTGACACTGGCAGTTATTCACTTGGTTGCCCTCCAGCAGGGGCAGCTGGGGACAGCTCCCTAGAGTGCCTACAGCATTTATCACTGGATGACTCAGACCAAGCTTCCCGTTGCCTGAAAAGGAATCTGAGGCAGGGGCAGGTGTTGGGGTTATCGATTAGACCCATCTATGGGTGGTGGAACACAGACACTGTCCCTCACCTGGGAAGCATGAAGGATAGAGTGAGTGAAGTGCAGGTCAGTGGCTCAGAAACTCAAAATGAAACACAAGCTTATCCCAGAAGCTTGAGTGACAGGTGGGGTTTTTGCTTCCCCTACCCCAAGGAAAATCCTACTCAGCCACCTGATGACAGCATTTTCATTTCAGGCTTCTAATCGTTCCGTCTCACTGATTTCACCCTTATCTTTATTTTGCTTTCGTCATTTCATGGTCATAGAGTGGTTGGTTTCCTGGTCAAGGATAAGACTCTATTTCCTGTATCTGAACAGGTAACTCTCTCCAGATTTTAAAGCTATACCCATCTACAACTGCTCATTGATGTATCTGTCATTTATAAGTGTCTCATCTCTCCAACAGTTATGTACTTCTCAGACATACTAACTTCCTCTTGGAGTTCTGATTTCCCAGAGCACCCAACTCAATAATAAGCACTTGGTGGATCCATATTGCTTGGTTGTTTTCAATCTTAAACACTCCAGGGAAAGGGAGTTTTGCCAGCCCTACCAGTTGCTAAATCTAAGATCTCAAACCATTTAGAAAGGTTTGTTATTATTATTATTATTTTCAAAGAGGGATAAAAAGAAATCTGCCCCCATTGGATAGTCCCCAAGTGCCCCAACAGCCAGAGACTGAGCCAGGCTGAAGCCAGGAGCTGGAAACTCAATCAGGGTCTCCCATCAGGGTCCCCTGAAGACTTGAGCTATCATATTCTGCTTCCCAGAGTGTGAATTATCAAGCTAGAATCAGAAGCCCAGCTAGTACTCAAACCTATGGGATGCAGGAATTGTAAGCAGTGTCCTAACCATTGCACCAATCATCTACCCTTAAAAGTGCTTTTGATAACAACAACTAAAGCACTTATTAGCCATCTTTCATGAACAATATCTGCAGTTTCATTGGTTGATTTCCATCTGCTGGTCTTCTAGTTAACTCTGAGACATTCGCCCAACCTTCCCATTGTCACTCTTCCTAGAGGTTGATAATAAAAACAATGGTTGTCTGTAGAATGCTTAATCACACACAAAGTGATTTCACAGGTATTTCTACTTAATGCATTGCCTTCTGTGCCAGTGGAAATGCACTACTCAGATCCCTGATTTCGGGGAATATAACTGACTCAGGTTATATTTGCTGCACTAACATCCATCACACGTTTGTGATGTGGTCTGGGGGCCCAGTCTTTCAACATTCCCATGCTAATTTTTTTCACAGGTGCTTCCCCTAAAAAATATTCTTGCATGGAGCCGGCACAGTGGCGTAGTGGGTAAAGCCGCCACCTGCAGTACCAGCATCCCATATGGGCGTGAGTTCGAGTCCTGGCTGCTCCACTTCCAATCCAGCTCTCTGCTATGGCCTGGGAAAGAAGTATAAGATGGCCCACGTCCTTGGGCCCCTGCACCTATGTGGGAGACCTGGAGGAGGCTCCTGGTTCCTGGCTTTGGATCGGCACAGCTCCCTCCTTGTGGCCAGCTGGGGAGTGAACCAGCAGATGGAAGACCTCTCTCTCTTTCTGCCTCTCCTACTCTCTCTGTGTAACTCTGAATTTCAAGTAAATAAACAAATCTTTACCAAAAAAATATTTTTTCACATATCATCCTGTCTTCAAATCTGATTCTCGGAGGACCCACTCTGTCCAGTCTGGCTACAGTGGCCCCTTCTCGTGGCTTCTAAAGAACCCTAGATGCCTATCAGAGGAGTCAGCAGCCATGTTACACTGACTCTTATCAGTCCTGAATGGGCAACCCTGATGCAAGGAGACAAAAGCCAGAGGTGCTGGGAGAGTGTGATTCATTTCACCAGGGAGTTGAGGAATGAGCGGTGGAAAGGTCAACAATCCCACACAAAACAAGCATCCACTGGGTCCTGAAGGGCGGGCAGCATTGAGCTCAAGAGAATGGTAACCAGCAGGTGATGCAGAAGGAACAGTGGTAGAAAAACATGATGGCCTTTTGCTGTCTGCTGAATATTTTGGTAGGGTCTCAATGAAAGTGTAGACATGTAAAGCAGCTCAACTGAGAATGCCAAGCTGAACACTCTGACTTCACCCTGTGTAGCATGGTTCTCAACCAATTTTTTTTTTAAATCTGCCTTCACAAAATGTGAGCAGATAAACGTCCACCGTTATGTAATGATTCTTAGGGAGGGAGAGTTGTGCTCTAAAATCCACTCTGACCCACACTGGCAGATGCAGTCCCAATGACCCTATGTGGCCATATATACTTTAACTTTAAATCGAATTAAACACTCTGTTACTCAGATATACTTCAAGGGCTAATTGCCCATATGTGACCAGTGCTGCCCACTGGGGAACCGGGGTGAGGAACGTAAGGAAAGATGGTGGCCAGGGTGGGAAAGTGACTGTGCTATGCCACACAGCCCTTCGTGGGAACATAAGAACCGGAGACTGAATCTTGTCATTTTTGATCAGGAGTTACTTCTGCTAGATTTTCTGTCTTTTCCTAACTTCTTATGTCAGGTCGGTAGGAAGTCTCATTAACGGACAGATCCTAGCCCAGTGGTGCTGGCAGTAATTTAATATGCAGCGTCCAGGCCCTCCGTGGAGATGATTTAGGTCTGAATTCAGCGCTACTGTGTGGGAGCTGCAGAGCTTGAAGTGAATCATTCATCCTCCATGCCTTCCTTTCCTCACTTACAAAATGGAAATGCTGCAATAGCTTCTATCAAGCTCGTGGTGTAGGGAAATCTGAACTTAGTAAAATCAGGTTAACACTATCTTCTTGGCACATGAACATTTTTCTTCATTTCTTTTCTATACAGATGGTTCCTGACTACTTCTGATGGTTTGACTTAATTTTTGATTTTACATTGGTGTAAAGGTGATATTCACTTAGTTGAACCTGAATTTTGAATTTTGGTCATTTCCCATACAATGTGATACAATGCAATATCTACGCTTTCTGGTGATGCTGGGCACTGACAGGGAGCACAGCTCCCCATTGGCCACACAAATTCAAGAGGAGACAACCAGTACTGCAATGCTGAGCTGTGCTGTCTGGAAGGTGAGAGGTAGTAAATGTATTTTACTATTTTAGGAAATTTTTATTTGAGAGAGAGAGAGATGAGGGGAGAGAGAGAGAGAGAGAGAGAGCACTCGCCTGCAGATTCAATGCCCCAAATGCCCACAGTTTCCCAGAGCTGGCCAAAGCTAGGAGCTAGTAACTCAATTCAGGTCTCCTACATGAAAGGGAGATTTTGCAGGGTCTGCATTAGCAGCAGCTGGAGTCAGGAGCTTGAGAAGAGTACTGAACTCGGCACGCTGATATGGGATGTGGGCGCCTTAATTGGTAAGCCAAATGCAAATCATAGTCAATGCATTTTCCACTTAGGATATTTTCAATTTATTATAAGTTTATCAGGCAACAGCCCTATTGTAAGTCAAAGAGTATCTGTAATTATAAAACACATGATTATTTTTAAATGTCTTAAAAAATTAAGAAAAAAGTTGGAGACAAGAAGCTCTCAGAAAATAAAAATAATTTACATGTGATGGAGTTTCTCAAGTCTGAATCTTAAAAGAATGTTCCTCAACCTTGGTTGTGCATTAGAATTTCCTGGGGAAAGTTTTAAAAAATCTTGATGTCCTGCCTACACCCCAGACCAATTAAATCAGGAACCCTGGAGGTAGGATCCACACATCGAAATTTCATTAAACTCCCCACACGACTCCAATGTGCAAGCAGAGTTAAGAATTACTGCTTTAGAAGAAATGATCACCAAATAAAAACACTAAAGGTATTTTAAGAAAAGACACAATTGTACAGGCTGCTACTCATATTGGAATGAAAGTAGTTATCACAAATGAGAAGCATATGTGCAAAGTTACATGCAGCCATCAGCCAAGGCAAAGGTCAAGATCAAGCTGATTTGTAAGGAATTAGAAACTTACAGGAACTGACCTCAGATTTATTTTAGTAGAGGAACTAGATGTGGACAGGATGACCCCAATAATGGTCACCACCCCTTGACTGTGGGTGGTGACTGACATACTTACAGAGCGGGGCAAGGTGTCAGTTTTGCTTTTGGATAAGGAAATATGCAAAGTGTAAATTTAAACACTTTCATTCCCAAGAAGTGACCACTGATATTGTAGACACAATACATATGCTTATCTAAGTTATAAGTATACTCACACACACACACAAACCCTCAAAACTCTTACTAATCACATTATCATGAATATCATTCCACTTTAACACACCATATTTATCTCATTTTTCAATCATTATATAGAATTTTATAGTTCTAGTTCATAATCAGTTATTCAGATATTTCCCTTCCCTAACATTTTCTTTTGCTTTTTAAAAGATTTATTTATTTATTTGAAGGGCAGAGTTACAGAGAGAGAGAGAGGGAGAGAGAGAGAGAGATCTTTCATCTGCTGGTTCACTCCCCTAGATGGCTGCAATAGCCAGAGCTAGGCCAATCCGAAGCCAGGAGCCAGAAGCTTCTTTCAGGTTTGCCATGTGGGTGCAGGGGTCCAAGCAGGGGTACATTGTCCACTGCTTTTTCAGGCCATTAGCAGTGAGCTGGATCAGAAGTGTCACAGCCAGGATTGGAATCGGTGTCCATATGGGATGCCAACACCACAGAAGCAGCTTTACCTGTTAAGTCATGGCACTGGCCCCCTCCTCCTCCATTTTCTAAAACAAGTCTGCAATGAACTCACTTGTATGTTTATCTTTGGCTTTTGTGAAAATAGAGTTAAAAGGTTCCTGAAAATGAGATTGCTAGGTTACAAAGTAGACTTTGCAAAAATGTCATCCATGAGGCTGCAGCAATTTGTGTTTTCCTAATAATGTAAGCAAGAGCCTGTTCCCTACACTCTCCTCCTTACTGGTCTTTATTTATTTTTTTAATCAGCTTACTTAATAAATGCTGAGGAGTGCTTTACAACCTTTTAAATCGTATGCCGGTGCAAGAGATGATGCCCAGTAACCTATTCTAAAAGGCTGCACATCACAAAGTAGATATCTCAGCCCCTGAGGAGCGACTCCTTCCAGAGGGTTCTATTGTATGTAATGTCATTTTCTGGAAATAATGTTTTTGGGATTAGATCCTAATTTTTCAGCCAAAATTTCAGTCTTCTGGGGTGTTGGGGGAGTAAAGAATGAGTGTGAGGGAGCCACTGGCAGCATCAGCTATCATTACCATCGGAGCTTTTCTGGGAAAATAACTGAATCTGATAGCAGATGGGGCCACTGATGCCACCCGAATTGTATCAAAGCCTGGCAGGAGTGATTTGTGGTGCTCTTTCTCTTACTCTGCTTCTAAAGTGTTTACTGCATCTGCTTTCTCTTTTGAGACTTTTTTTTTGCATTCATTTGGAATGCTGTGAAATGGAGGCCTCAGCATTTACCAACTTACTTTTTCTTTTTGAAGCAGAGGCCTAATTCAGGGTCTAAGGAAATCTCCCCTGTTGACCTCAGCCTAAAAACAAAGAGGATCTAACCCTATGTTCCCTTTTTCCCCTGTGAGGTCCATCTGCCCCGATATCACCACCTCATAAACTCATACTCAACCTTCAAGGACCAAGGGCCCACCTTTCAAGTCGGTTCTCCTAGAGACCCTCCAGAGGCTCCTAGAGCTGGTCACGCCCCCCTCTGCCTTCCCATTCACTTTACACTTCCAAACAGTTTCATAGAAATGTACTTGCTTGCAACTTTGTTCACCACCATCTCTCAACTGAATTCCCTGGGCTGGATCAGGGTCTTATTTACCTTCCTATCTTTAGTTGATGCTACGTGGCAAGCCTATTGAGTGAATATGTCTTCATTTTGAATCACTTCCTAGTTGGATACACTAAGATAAATAATAATACTCATGGAATATGAGTATGTGCCACAAACACCAGCGTGCCCTAAATGTTCCACAAGCATCCCTCGAGTTGATGATGGGATCATGTGAATAATTCTGGGTCGTGGGTGTGAGTGTGAGTGAATAATATGTGGCATTTCCTGTCTGAGGCAGTGAAGCAAAAATGAGTTCAGTGCATACCCTCTCTTCAGCCCCTATGGCTGCAAGCAAAGAACCCTGAAATAGTAAACTTGCAACATAAAAGCAGCTGGAATTTCTCAACACTGTTGAGGAGTAGCCACACAGCAAAACAGACTGAGCTGTATCAGACTATTTTGAAAGTGAGAAATAAGCCTTTGGGACGTGGGGATTTGTCAAAACAAAGCTGAGAGGATCCTAATTAATATGAGAGTAACTTAAAAAGTTGGTGGAACATTGAACTAAAAGATAAGTGTATTTTGGTGCCGAAGTTTGAAATCCATGCAGTCTTTTCATAAGAAGCATTTTCTGTGAACTGTTGGAAGACCTTCCTCACACAACCTGTGAATTTCACAAGTTGAAAAGGCATGTAAGGATGGAAGCTCTTGGAATATGATATTGTCATTTGAATGTGAAACCTTTCATCTCCTTGAACACTCAGGAATGGTGCCATGGATTTTTTTTACTTCAAAGCAAATTATTTTCTGAGAGAGCATAGTATTCCCATTTTACTGATGGCTACTCCAAGGAACAAAAGTGTGAATGCCAATGTATCTGGATTTATGTTGTCTTAGCATGACAACACAAACCCAAATTTCATCAAGCTATTTATGATCGTTCTGCCTGGATGAAACCGTCCCTCCCCCAATGTTACTGCCCTCTGGGGTTAGTATTCTAGGAATAAGATTGACCTACTTAGAAATGGGACAGATTTTGTATTTCTAGAGCTAACTCAACTGAAGAATATCTGTTTTGAAGTAACATGGTGGTAAAAAGGTTAATGCTGAATTTGGAGTTGATTTCCAGGCAGACATCCTAAGCCCTGGGGGAAAGATTGCAGCTGCCCTGTGGCCCAGATAATGCAATATCAGGGTGAACAAGGACATCTTAGAACATTCTGTTCTCCTCCCCTGAGACCAATTAAAATCTGTAGGCATCTTTCTTGTTGACCAGGCTGACTGACTAATTGAAACAGAACTGTGATATTTTCATCAGCTTTCTTTTATGCTTATCTGCCTCACTCTCAGGGAGGGTTTGATGATCCTGGAGCTTCAAGCACATGAGCCTAGTTTACATACCTACTCCTATCTTAAGCCTCGGAAGGTTGCAAATTGAACAACATCCCGAAAAGGATGGAGCAAGATTGGGGGCAGGGATTTAGGTGTCCCCAAATCTCAGTCTCAGTTTATCCAGACAAGGAGAAGCTAAATACCGAGACATCACCTTGCGGATGCCTGATGAACAAGCAATCTGTCATTTTGCAGCTCTAAGTCAGCTTCTGATTTACATCTCCCTAATTATCCAGGCTTTTCCCTAACCTAAAGATCCCAGTGTTTGAGAGACCAAATGCTGTTGAAGTCCAACAGACTGCTTTTATTCAACTGAACTATGAGGTGTTTTCTCCCAGTCTCTAATGGCCTATTTAACCTTAGACTGTCTCAAAGAGTGTAAAAGGCTTAGAAGGCTCTGGGAACTATTGGTGGGAGTGCAAACTGGTAAAGCCACTATGGAAGACAGTTTGGAGAGTCCTCAGAAACCTGAATATAGCACTACCACAGGACCCAGCCATCCCACTCCTCGGAATTTACCCAAATGGGATTAAAGGGGAGGAAAAAAGAGCCATTTGCCCCTCAATATTTGTTGCAGTTCAATTCACAATAGCTAAGACATGGAAGCAACCTAAATGTTCATCAGCGGATGACTGGATAAAGAAATTATAGGAGTCTACGGCCATACCACCTTGAACACGCCGGATCTCGCCTGATCTCAGAAGAAATTATGGGATATGTACTCTATGGAACACTATATAGCAGTAAAGAACAATGAAATCCAGGCATTTACAACAAAATGGAGGAATCTGGAAAATATCATGCTGAGTGAAATAAGCCAGTCCAAAAGGGACAAATATCATATGTTCTCCCTGATTGATGGCAACTAAACGAGCATCTAAAATGATACCCATTGAAGTGAAATGGACACTAGAAGAGACAATGACATGATCAGCACTTGTCTAGGCTGTTGAGGAACAACTTACTATTTTATTCCTTTTAGTATTTTTTGTTGTTGTTGTTGCTCTGTTTGTTCTACTTAATACCACTGGTTGAACTCTGTAATCAGTACACAATCATTCTTGGGTGTTTAAAATTAACAGAAAAGCGATCTCTGTTAAATATAGGAGTGGGAATAAGAGAGGGAGGAGAGATATAGGTTGGCACATGCTCACTCGGACTTACCTCCAATGGTGGAACTAGAAATGTGCCAGGGGATTTCAACTCAATCTTATCAAGGAGGCATGTACCAATGCTAGCACACTTGGTAAAGTGATAAGTATAAGTACATAACAGATCAAAAAGATAGGGTAAGTGTCAAAGAGATTTCACAAATAAGACCAGTGTAAGCAAATAATGAAGGATAGAATTAAAAGGGAGAGAATGATCCTGCGGGGGAAGCAGGACACACAGCAGACTCATAGAATGGCAAACGTCCAAAACAGCACTCCTGCCTCAGAATCAACCCTTGGGGCTTCAGATCTGGCTAAAAGGCCCATGGGAGTCTCATAGGCATGGAAAGCCATGACACTGTGGCAAAAACAACCTAAATGAAAGATCCTGGTGAACAAGACCCCAGTAGAAGGAACAGGCCATCAAGGAGGGAGGCACCTTTCTCTGAAGAGAGGAGGGAACCTCCACTGTGATACGGCCTTGACTAAACAAGTTCAGAGTTGGTGAACTCAAGGGACTTCCGTAGCCTAGACAGCTCATGGCAAGAGCTTCGGGTGATTGCTGATGTCATAAATAAGAGTGCCAATTGTTAAATCAACAATGGGAGTCACTGGGTACATGCTCCCCATGTAGGATCTCTGTCCTTAATGTGTTTTACTATGAAACAGACAACACTACTAGTCGAACAATACCCTATACCTTGTGTGGTTGTGTGAGTGCAGGCTGTTGAAATACTTATTTAGTATATACTAATGTGATCTTCTGTATATGAAGGGAATTAAAAATGAAACTTGATGAAGGGCAGGATGGGAGAGGGAGTGGGAGAGGGGAGGGCCGTGGGAGGCAGGGAGGTTGAGGGGGAAAAGCCACAACAATATAAAAGTTGCACTTTGTAAATTCACATTTATTAAATAAAAAAATATTTTTAAAAAAAGGCTCTGGGAAGAAGGTACACATTTTAGACTGAGATTTCTGTGCTTGGGTGCGACGATCTCTACATTAGTGACCTCTGTGGAATTATTTATGTATTATCTAAACCTCTTCGGAAGTCAGACACTTGGAACAGCAGTAGTTTCAGCTGTGAGGAAGCGTTGATCGATAAGATAGCAAAGAGGGAACAAGGCAAATCTGGGACAAAGTTTACAGCCTCAGAACCTGCTTCTGAGTTTTCTAAATGGAAATCCAAGGTTGAGGCGTGGTTGGCATAAGCTCTATTTTTACCAGTGAATATTCTCCTCAACTCAGTATCAGGGAGAGCTATGGACAGACTGGTTATGCCAAAATTCAGTTCTTAAGACCTGAATGTGTGATGGCTTTAGGAGGTGGAGCCTGTGGAAGTTTAGGTTATGAGGGTAAAGTCCTTGTAATGGGATTATGTCCTTATAGGAAAAGACAGGATTGTGGAGAAAGAGTAACTCTTACACACTATTAATGGGAATATGAACTAGTAAAGTCATTCATGGAAAGCAGTATGGAGATTTCTTTAAAAACTGAAAATAGAATTGACATGTGATCCAGAAATTCCACTACTGAGGATGTATCCAAAAGATATGAAATCACTGTATCAAAGAGAAATCTGTTCCACCATGTTTACTTCAGCCTTGCTCACAACAGACATCAGACAAGGTTGCTATCATCAGATGAACGGATAAGAAAATGGGGTATACACACACACTGGAATATTATCCAGCCATTAAAAAATTATAAAATCTTGCATTTACCACAAAATGGCTAGAACTGGAGCACATCATGCTAAGTGAAATAAGGCAGACACAGAAAGACAAACACTAGATGCTCTCCTTCATATGTGGAAGCTAAAAAAAAAAAAAAAGCACTCAATCTCAATACGGAATTGTGATTCCTCGAGGTGCGAGGGGTGGAAGGGGTAGAGGGAGTTTGGATAATGGGTACCAAGCCAGAGTTATACTGAAGAAATAAGTTCCTGATGTTACACAGCCTATAGTTCACAATAATGTAGCATATATTATATGAACAAACAGAAGAATGAGTCTCCAATCCTCAAATCATGAAGTAATGTCAAAGAAGGGAAAATACTGATTATTCTGTTTTGATCAGTATACATTGTATGCATGTATTGAAATGCCACAATGTAGCCTACAAAATGTATAATGATTATTAATTTAAAAACTTAGACAGTCTGTAGTCAAGGCTTGCAAAATTAATACTATTAAGATGGCAATATTGTTCATTAATGAAAAGTTCAAACATTATAGAAATAGAAAGACAGGGCTGATCCTAACTGATAATAATGTATGTCCTACTTGGAATTTGCTGAGAAAGCAGATCTGTTCACACCAGTCCCCCTCCCTCCACACAAGAAAAGTACTAGGTAAAGTGATGGATATGTTAGCTTCATTATGGTACTCATTTTACAATGGATTTGTTCTATGTTAAAAAATCCATTTTGGCAATAGAAAACTCAATATTTCTACTTTTAATTTCAGAGTAAGCCATTAAGGGTGTCTGGTCATACTACTTCTACTCAGTTTTGTATTAGAGGTCTTATCCAATTTAATAAAGCAAGAAAAATACATTACAAGATACAGATTGGAAACAGAAAAGGAACCTAACACATATGATCATTGACTTTCAGTGACGATAAAGGTAGATAATTTTTATAACAAGTGACAAAGGAACAGTTGAATAGCCACACATGGAAACAATGGGTGTTTCAAAAAGTTTGTGGAACAATGTAGTTAAAGGGCACATTTATTTTGGTGCAAAAATATTTTTAAATTCATGCAAAGTTTTTCATAATATGCATTTTCCATGAACATTTTGAGGCATTCTTATAATGGCCTTGACTTATTTAAAAATACACACAAAAATTAACTCAAAATGAATCACAGACCCAAACATAAAGTTGAAACTATGTAACTTCAAGAAAAATATAAAAGAGCAAAATCCTTGTGTACACAAGTTAATTATATTTCATGAATAGGGTATATAAACTATATACTATAAAACATTAATAAATTGAACTTTATCAAAATGAATTTGAAACTTTTGCTTTTTAAAAGACAATGTTAATATAAAGAAGAAAAAGTCCATATGCTGGGAAAAATGTTTGCAAAAACATATATAATTAAAAGCTTATATCTGGAATATATAAAGAACATCTAAAACGCAGTAATGAAATGATAAACAACCAATTTTTAAACATTGGAAAATGATTTGAACAGACATTACACCAAATATCATATATGAATGGCAAAGTAAATGAAAAGATTCTCATTACCATTATTTACAAAGGAAATTCAAATTAATCTACAATGAGATACTTTTCCCATTAGAAAAGTTAAATTAACTGCTGATGAAGATGTGGAAGAACTGGAATTCTCATTGTTGGCCAGTGGTAATGCAAAATGATGTAGCCACGGGAAAAAATTTGTTTTTCATGAAGTTGAATAATGTCTACATACCACATAAACCACAGATCTACTTCTAAATATTTGGCCATGAGTAATGAAAACATATGCCCCAAAGAAAGATTCTTATATGCACATAATAGCCTCATTTATAATACTCAGAAGAACTACAAAGATCCCATATATGTGTCAATTGGTGAGTATTACACAAATTGGTACATCCATAAAATGACATGCTTATTAGTAATAACAAGAGGAAGAAACTACGATAGATACAACATGGATAAATCTTGAAAGAATCATGCTAAGTGAAAGAAGATAGTCACAAAAGACCATGTATTATATGATTCCATTTATATAAATTTATTTTAAAAATTACAAAACAATAGTGAAAAGAAGGAGGTATTTTGATGTTTTTCATGGCTATGAGAAATTGTATTCATTACTAAGCTGCATGACAGATCTCTTTGAGGTCATGTGAATGTGTTTTACCATGATTCTCACAGTTTTAACACAACTGAATACAATGGTCAAGACTCACTGGATTATACACCAAAAATTGGTGAATTGTGTAATTTCCTCACTAAGGTGGTAATAACTACATATGTGAGGCCATCCCAGAAAGCTTTTGGAAAATGGAATTAAAAGATAAGTTGATTTTGGCACAAAACATTTGAAATCCATGTATTTGAGGGGGGTCTTTCAAAAGTTCACATAACATGTACATTATGAAAAAACTGTGCATGGATTTCAGAACTTTTGGCACCAAAGTAAACTTATCCTTTAATTCCACTTTCCATGAACTTTTTGAAGTATGCTTATACACATGCATATTATTTAAAATGAAAATATTCAGAGTGGAAATGAGTACAGGCCACACACAACTGGGCCCTCTTCTTCACTGATAGGAGCTAAAATCCCCTGGTAAGAGACTCTGAATTCCAATTTCTCCCTCATCTCTGGGGTTCTTCCTGCTGCCTCTCTGGGATGGTCAGAGGGGAGAAGACACAAACTGAGGAGGATCAGACTCTTCCAAAATAGGTCCTGTATAAATATACACTGCTGTTAGGATTGCCCAGATCTGCAAATGGACCTCAACCCCATGCCCTTGGGCAAGGGCTTTGGAAGCACTTGTGCCAACTCAAACAGTTTATCAAAATATTTTTCTGCTGAGAAATCAGGCAGCCAATCTTTAGAACTCTTGGCTGAGGAGGGAATCATTTTGACTAAAGGACTGCAAAAGCCCATGGGTGCAATAATAAAATGTGGCAAGAAAACTTGCACTGCAAAGGAGAAAGGCAGGAAGAAGGGGCACTGTGGATTCTGCATTTCTTGATCCAAGTGATTGTCAGGAATGTATGATGTGCCTACTACTGTGAAAGGCGTGGGTAAGATGCTAAGGAGAACAAGGACCAGAAACAGACACCGAGTGTGTCTAGCATGTTGTGCCCGCAAATCAGTGTGTTCATTCCCTTAAATCCTTATGAATTGGTAACTTTAAGTGCATATATGGAGGGAAGAGGAGGGGAGGGGAAAGGAGGAAAGAGGAGAGGAAGGGAGGGGAGGGGAGGGAAGAGGAAAGGATAGGAGAGAGGAGAGGAGAAAGGAAGATAGATTTTTTAGCTCTCCAGTGCAAGAAGTTTGAAAAAGACAAATAAAATATCCTGAAGAAAAATAAAGGGAAGAATTAGTAAGAGCAAAAGTAGAAATTAATGAGTTTGAAAGAAAGCAGGACCAATAAATAAACACTAATATCAAATCATAAAAAATAAGCATAGCAGCCGGCGCCGTGGCTCAACAGGCTAATCCTCCACCTTGTGCGGCGCCGGCACACGGGGTTCTAGTCCCGGTCAGGGCGCCGGATTCTGTCCCAGTTGGCCCTCTTCCAGGCCAGCTCTCTGCTGTGGCCCAGGAGTGCAGTGGAGGATGGCCCAAGTGCTTGGGCCCTGCACCTGCATGGGAGACCAGGAGAAGCACCTGGCTCCTGCCATCGGATCAGCGAGGTGTGCCGGCCACAGCACGCCAGCCGCGGCGGCCATTGGAGGGTGAACCAACGGCAAAGGAAGACCTTTCTCTCTGTCTCTCTCACTGTCCACTCTGCCTGTCAAAAAAAAATAAGCATACCAAAGAGTAAAAATGATAACTAGATATTGCTAGATTGCCTAATCAAGAAAATAATTGGAGAATTCATAAATACAAAATACAAAATTTATATAACATAAATAACTACAGGAACAGAATCACAAAAGTTTTTTTTTTTTGCTCTATTCCATGTAAATAAATTTGAAACATTGTAAATCCATATAGGAATTGAATACAACATTGATAACAAGAACCAAAAATACATAAAAAAGATAACTATCTGTTAATTTAGATGCAAAATTCCTCAGAAAATATTGACAACAACAACAAAAGTTGGTGGCACATTGAAGTATATTATATCATGACCATACTGGATATATTCCAGGAAGGGAAAAAATGCAGGCCAGTGTGGCATCAGAAAAATATTAATAATCTTAGACTTAAAAAAACTAATCCAATGATCACATATAGAAAAGATTTTTGCTATTACTCCAACTATTAAATAGATAAAATGTATCTCAATAAGGTAGAGATAGAAAAAGACATAAACTATACATTTCCAAGTGCATGTCTGAGAATTCATGTCCTGGTATGTGTTTGTGTGTGTGTGTGTGTGTGTGTGTGTGTGTGTGTGTGTATGAGTCTCGGTTCTCCAAAGAGACAGACCAGCATGATCCATGAGAAGGGATTTATTATGGGAAATGTCTCATATCGTCGGGAGGCTGAGAGGTCCCACAGAGGGCCATCCCGAAGAAGCCCTAGAACCAGGGAAGCCAAGAGATGTGCTAATCCAAGGGGAGAGATGTGAGAGCCTGTTGGGGGGGCTGCCAGTGCAAGTCCCTGAAGAAGCTCTAAGCTCCTGGCTTCAGATCAGCTCAGCTCCAGCCTTTGAGGACATTTAGGAAATAAACCAGTAAATAGAAGACTTCTTTCTCCCTCTGCCTCTGTAACTCTGCCTTTCAATAAATAAATCAATTTTTTTAAAAAAGGAATTGCACTAATGAAATGCATGAAATTTGTGCTCTTCTTATTAATAAAAATTGTTTTAAAACACATTATCTTTCAATTCCATTTTCCAATGAACTTTTTGAAGCCCCCTCATATTTTAAGACCAGTAGCTTTAACAAAAAATAGTAGAAGTGGTCCCTTTGATACAGGAATAGAGAGGACACATTTCACTATCACTTAACATCATACTATAATCCTAGCCAATGGAAATTCATGAGTAAACAATGGGAAGATGAGAATAAAATTATCAATATTTGCAAACCTAACTTCATACACATATAAAATTCAAGAGAATCAGCTGAAGAAGCATTACATGTGAGTGCAATGAGGTTACAGAAGGCGAAAATCAAATGGAAAAATCAGTGGCTTCCATTTATGCAAACACCAACAAATCAGAGAAAATAATAAATCATTTATACTAGCAACAAAAAGTGATAAAAGTTTATAGGAAAAGATACCCTAAGAGCTGTATATAAAGTACTTTAAACCATTCACTAATGACTAAAACAAGTGAATATTCAGCCATATTTTTATGAAAATTCACTATCAAAAATATGTCAATCTTCCTAATTTAAAATTTTAACATAATTGTCCCTGTGTTGGTGAGGGTATGGGACAGGCATTCTTGTAGCCCCATTTATTGCTAGTCAAAATGTGAATTATAATCTTCTGAAAGGCAATGTGGTTAACAACATCTATCAAAATTAGGAAAAAACAATCATTTGAATAATGACATCTATGAAATTCATTTTATATATATACTCATGTGATATGTGCAAAGTCATTCACTGCATTATTGTTTATCATAGCAAAAGATTGGAAGTAGCCTACTGCACATCATCAGATAGGGCACTGGTTAAATTACAGCCTACCCATATAGTGGAACACAGTGCAGTTGTAAAATTTAATTTAAAAAAGAAAGGAAATATATGAAGAGTTTCTACATACATAAATAAGAAGATGATTTGAAAAGCAGCATTAAAGAAAACAATGAAGACACAAAACGATGTGTGGCATGTGCTACTGTTTATGTAAAGACTCATGGGCCAGAGGAATAAATATTGAGGGATCCCTACATGTGCAAAGACAATCCATGGTCAAATAGATGAAAATAAACTCATAAAAATTCCTACTCTTCAAAGATCAGAGGAGAGGAAACAAGAGAGAAAGGAAAAAATCATAAGTATATATATTTTGATCATCTGAATTTTCTTTTGAAATTTTTAATTATTTATTTTCCTTTTTAGTTGAAAGCCAGAGAGGCAGAGACAGACAGATAACTTCCATCCACTGGCTCATTCCCCACACACAGTAGCTGGAGCTGGGCCAGGCCAAAGCCAGGATCTGAGAACTCTATTCAGGCCTCCGATTTGGGTAACAGAGACTCAGACACTTGAGCTGCTGCCTCCCAGGGTATGTATAAGCAGGAAGCTGGGACTAGAAGCAGAGCCAGGACTTGAACCCAGGCATTCTGATATTGGAACATAGGCCTCCTAACAGGTGTCTTAACCATTGCATCAAATGCCAGTCCTGATCATTTGAATTTTCTGTCTACCAGAGTCCATTACAATTTAAAATATCAAAATCAAAATTTTGATATAGATGAAATAAAATATAATAAAACAAAATGTTAAGACCAAAAGACATTTATGGGGCTGATGCTGTGGCATAGCGGGTAAAGCTGCCACCTGCAGTGCTGGCATCCGATATGGGCGCCAGTTCAAGTCCTGGCTGCTCCACTTCCAATCCAGCTCTCTGCCATGGCCTGGGAAAGCAGTAGAAGATGGTCCAAGTCCTTGGACCCCAGTCCTCATGTGGGAGACCCGGAAGAAGCTCCTGACTCCTGGCTTCAGATGGGTGCAGCTCCAGCCATTGTGGCCATTTGGGTAGTGAACCAGCGGATGGAAGACCTCTCTCTCTCTGCCTCTCCTTCCCTCTCTGTGTAACTCTGTCAAATAAATAAATAAATAAATCTTTTTTAAAAAGACTATAGACATTCAAATGAGCAAAAAGATTATAAAATATTAAAACTATAAAAATTACTAAGTGTTTAATATGCATTATATCCTGTTTTAGGCATTTCATGTGCATGTATGAGATAGGTTATGTTATTATCTTCATCAACACCCGAGGAAACTGAGGCAGACACAGATTGATTATATGCTCAGTGTCACAATGAGACATTTTCTAATGCCTGAAATTTAACATCTTTTTAAAAAAATTATCTATTTATTTATGTATTTATTTGAGAGGCAGAGAGACAGAAGGTGATGGAGAAAGAACACAAAGAGCTCTAATCCTCTGGTTTACTCCCCAAATGCCCACAATGGTTAGGGTGGAGCCAGGCCAAAGGCAGAAACCAGGAACTTTATTCAGCTCTCCCTAATGGGTGAGGGACCCAATGCTTGGGTCGTCACCTGCTGTCTCCTAGGGTTTGCATTAGCAGGAAGCTGGAATCGGAAGCAGAGCTGAGGCTCAAAACCAGGTACCCTGATACAGGTTGCAGACACATCAGTTGGCACCTTAACTTCTGTGCCAACACCTGCTCCAATTATAACTTTTTTGCTATCCACCTCCTGATACCATGTGGTGAAGCTACACACACACACTACCAGGACCACAACCACCACCAAGACAACACGGTCCAATCTTCCACTTTATGTATTAGCTGTACAGCTTTGAAAAGTCACTAATTATAGATTAAATCCTCCCATAAGTCAAATTATTATGATTATATTTGTCCTGACTCTAAAACTGGCCATGAAATTACACGTGGTTGTATATCAAGAATTAAATGCTCACTACCAGATATAAATGAGAAAAGGCACAAAAATCCATCATTAGAAAGTGGGGTAGGGTGACAGGTATAATAGAAAAGCAAATCTTAGCTTCCCACTGATTTTCTTTGACAACTCTTAGGAAGAGTTTATGATGGCAAATTTAGATCCTAACGGTAGTAAACTGTTATTTATGTAAGGATAGAAATTACGTATGAGTATACTACAAAAGGTTCTTGGAAAACTGGAATTAAAATATACATTTATTTTTATTAAAAAAAAACTTGAAATCTGTGCATAGGCTTACATAATACATATTTTTCTTATCCTTTTTAAAGACCCCTAAAATACAGGCAAGAAAAAATAGCTTTCTAAGAAAATGGCAACAATAACCTCCAAAATAGTAACTTTTTTTTTAACAAATGCTATTTTTTAATTTGAAACACAGAGTCACAGAGAGAGAAAGAGAGACAGAGATATAGAGAGATCTTCCATCCACTGGCTTACTCCCAAAATGTACACGACAACCAGGGCTGTGCCAAGTCAAAGTCAGGAGCCAGCAGCTTCTTCCAGTCTCCCACATGGGTGCAGAGGCCCAAGAACTTCAGCCATCCTCTACTGCCTTCCCAGGCCATAGCAAAGAGCTGAATCAGAAGAGGAGCAGCTGGGCCTAGAACTGGTGTCCATATGGAATGTTGAGGCCACAGGCAGAGGCTTAGCCCACTTTGCCACAGCATCCGCCCCTGGCTCAAGTTCTTTTAAGGAAAGACAGACATGCAAGCAGGATCAGGAACATTACTTTCATCTCCTGGACTATTAAAGTGATGGAAGGTTACCCAGTGTGAAAACTCAGCAGGCTGTAGTGACATCTCTCCCTTCTCTCTCAGGGTGATGACCATTAAAACATTATGTTACTCACTAATAGAAGACTACTCCTCCCCCTCCCCCTACTCCTTCATTGAACTCTAGTCTGAATTCTGGCTACTTTTATTTAGCAGTGACTGATTCAAATGCCTGTCTGTCAGAGTGACTGTATATCAACTTTCCAACTGGCCAAGAGATGGAGTTCAAAAAGGAAGCCTCTATGGCAAAAGGGATTATGTGTAGGACCCCAACATGGCTGTGAGACATTAAAAGACCCTGGACAGACCTGCATGTGTGTGCACACAACACACACAGACACACACACACAGAGACATGCACACATGCACTCCCAGCTTCATTGTCTGAATCTGGATTCAGTTATTCATTCAACAAACATCTGTAGAGGTACTTCTGCAAAACCCCCCAGCCTTCTTGGCACTTATATTCAATTTGGGAGATTTAAACAGTAAACACAGTAAAAACAAATAAAATATTTAAGTAGAATCACTCACCATAATTCTCCAAACCATACTCCCTAGCCCTTCTGGGGCTCCAGTTTCTAGAACTCCTTTTCTGCCTGAGTCTTGATTACAGTATTCACCTCTTACCCCCACTCACTTCTAAACATGAAGCCTGCCTTGTCCTCCTCACCATCACCATCACCATCACTGTTGTTCACTCCCAAGAGCTGGAACCCCACCCTTGAATCTCAGTACCCAGAATGCCCTCTTTGGGATCTGTGCTTCGATGCCCCCTTCCTCTCCTCATGCTGCTTCCCGACCTGTGAGTGGAGACAGCGCCACTGTGTCTAACCCTCAAGTTATGGCTCCCTGCACCACTCTCTTTGGTTGCTCCTAGATTTTTCCAAGCCTGAAGCCTCCACTACAAGGACTTTATCACTCAAAGAAGAAATTTAAAATTGAACAATTCCATGGCAGGAGCAGTGATTCCTTTTTGAATCGCCCATGCACTTTGGGCAGTGTTCTCCCACTGAGCATCATTTAACGTGGCTGCTGTTCAGGTTGGAGTCTGCTCTCGGCTCATCTCTTCTCATCTGTGCCTCTGCGTAGTCATCAAGGTGCTTTCTATGACTCCCTAAGCTCCTTGTTTCCCTGCTCAGCCACTCTGCAGGCATTGCCTCTCCCCTGACTGGCTCTTCCCTAGCACTATATGAGCGTACAACACAAAGGAACATCCTCCAGTTGTCCCTGTGTGCAGGCAAGAAAAGAGAGAGCCATGGAAATGAATGAACATCCTGATAATTATAAAAGGGATTGGAGTTGAACAAATTTCAATTCTCAGGCCCTGTGCACCTTCTAGTAGACTTCATTGCCTACGACTGGTAGGAACTTTCTAGTGACCTAGTCTCTTTCTATCAAAGCTCTCAAACAAGTCACTTCAAAGACTCTTCCTTCCTCAATCTCTTCATCTTTATTCTCTGGTCAGTGTGTTTCTCTCTCTCTCCCTCCCTTCCTTCCTCCTCTCTTCTTCCTCCCTCCCTCCCTCCATCTCCCTGTCCTTCTCCCTCTCTCTGTCAAACTCTTTCAGACCTACAGAGAATCCCTGCACTTGGTTCTGGATGGGGTGGGCTGGGTGTGTGGAAGTTCATGCACCATACATTTCCATCTATTGTTTAGGCTCCTGGAGGGAGGGGCAGACACTTTTGCTAACTAGGGATGTATTTGACTTTCTGTGCCTCTCTGCTTTACTTGAACAAGGAGACTAGCAATTGCTTACACATTTCCAGGCAAGGAATTTCCAATCTTGGCCTCCAGTTAGCAAAGGAAGAAATCAGAAATCAAAAATCACTCTGATTTCCACCAATGTCAAGGGAGCAAGATGGGTTTCAATAGCAATGTCTGTGTGAAATCTGAGAGCTGCAGCATTCCTGGGGACTCACAGGCATGAGGGAACAAGCTGCAGTGAGGTGTCCTGAACCCAATACATTACTGATGCTAATACATTTTCAAGAACAATTCACCTTTGCAGATGAAAATAATTACACAACTCCCCTATGCAACAGCTGGGGGGAGCACCACAACCAAATAGGACCCACCTACAAAAAAAAAAAAAAAAAAAAACTGTCCAGAAAAAGGACTGTGTCATAAAAAACAAATGCATGTCTTCAATTGATCACAGGGAGAAATTATTTTGCTCCGGCAAATAACATTTGTATCTAAGCATATTTCTGAATAGGATTGTGTTCTCAGCCCAGCATCACCGGGGAAGGCAGAAGCGTCTTGAATGTTCAACAATGTACCGTATGGATTCCTTTTATTAAAATCTCATTTCACTGGGATAGCTCCTCTGAGAGAGCTGTGGGAAAAAATGCTGGGGAATCAGTGAACCAACGCCACATAATTGTATCACGCATATTAAATATTCCTGCTTACGCATTCACTACGCACTTTGCTGCACTTACTGAGAGAGCCAGGGCGTCAGTAACTCAGGAGCCTGGGAGAGGTTGTTTTTTTTTCCTTGCTTTCTCCTTTTCCGCTTTTCTAAATCAAATAAGAGGAGGAGCAAATCAAAGTTCTTCTGTCCTCACTCCTTCTCTGCAATGCTGCCACTTCAAAAGCGCTTTATTTGGTTCCTTTCATCAACAGAGCCTTGAATGATCAATGAGAAATAACCGCTAAGTCACCCAGCACAGATTTTGATCATTACCTTGTTCCTCTGGCCCAGCCCCAGCCCTGGAGCTACTAAACCACGTGATGGCTCCTAGGGGACCCACTTGATTACCCTGGAAACAGCAAGACAGCTTCAGCTGAAAAATCAGAGGATGTGAGGATTTTTCTCATTTTTTTAATTATGAGATTAAAGGGAAAATGGTTACCCTTTATGTTGGACATCCACATATAGTTTATTTCAAAGGTTGGTGGCTGCAGAAAAAAAGAGGCATATCTGAGCATGTGCTTTTATCCAATTACGATGAGAGTTATCATAAACTGAAAATATTGATTCTGAATTCCTGTAGTGGAGTAGACCCTCATCCTTTCAATTATTTAAATATATTTAATGAACAGCTACTATGTACCATATTCTGTGCTGGGCACTATTTGAGAGCAGACAATCCAAAAGAAATCTCGGCCACAAAAAGGTTGTAGGCGATACACAGAGGGAAGAAATGTGTGTGGTTAGCTCTGAGACAAGGTAATGAATCAAGTTCTACAGGAATTCAAGGCAAGGGAAGAAGATATATCCATGATTCAAAGATCCAAGAAGGCCCTTCTTGAAGAAATTGTATTTGATCTGGGTCTTGAAGCATTAATGGAATTACACACATGAAAGACACTAAGAGGAAGAATAAAACATTTCAGGCAGAAGTACTACAAATGCCAAGGCCAAGTTAGAGGGCGCATGGACTTCATTAGGAACAGCATGCACGATTTCACGGAAGGAGGGGAGCCTGCAGGGAAGCAGAAGTGGCTATCAAGGAGCCAGGTGCCTGGCAGGTTCAGTTTCTTGGATGGTAAACAAGACTCTAGAGTTTCCTTGGCAGAAGGTGTTCTGTTTGCACCATGTGTCCCTGTTGCCCCTCCTGAAGGTGGTCTCTGTCTGGGCATGGTCTCCTGTCTGCAGGCTGTCCTGTCATCAGCGTGCTCACCCTTTGCCTTTGCTCACAGCTGCAGGGGCCCTTGTCTGGCCCTGGCATGAATGAAGCCCTGAGAGGGCTAAGGCACTATTCAGCTTCTTTCCCTTTGCCATTCTGTCTCAGCGGCCAGTGCTCCAAATTTAAGGCCTCAAAACGAAATCTGTTGAACTGGACTGTCAGGTGCACCTTTCTAGTTTCATCATGTGTGATTGGAAGGGATGTGAGTCCCACAGGCAAATATGCAGCCCTGCCAACACAATACACAGCTGCTCTGGGTAAGGATGGTTCCCGGAGAAAAGTCTTGTCAGAAGGTATTTGCCCCAGACAAGAATTGCAGGTTTCTATGAGAAGGCATTTAGCCCAGCAGTTAAGATTCCCATGTCTGATATTAGAATATCTGGGTTCAATTCACAACTCTGGCTCCTGACTCCTTTCTCCTCACACAGATCCCAGGAGACCACAATGATGGCTCAAGTAATTGGGTTCCTGCTATCCACATGGGAGACCTAGATTGAGTTCCTGGCTCCTGGCTTTGGCCCCAGCCATGGACATTTGGCTGTCTCTGTTTATATGCCTCTCAAATAAATAACTTAAGTCACTTACATTAAAGACTTTTTTTAAAAAAAATGTTTCTAAGATGTCACAAATGTCCACAAACATTTAACAAAATAAGCGGGTAAACAGTACACTGTAGGGACCAGAGCTGTGGCTCACTTGGTTAATCCTCTGCCTGCAGCACCAGCATCCCATATGGGCACTGGTTTCCAGTCCCAGCTGCTCCTCTTCCAGTCCAGCTCTCTGCTGGGGCCCAGGAGGGCAGGGGAGGATGGCATCTGGCTTCTGGCTTCAGATTGGTGCAGCGCTGGCTGTGGCAGCCATGTGGGGAGTGAACCAACGGAAGGAAGACCTTACTCTCTGTCTCTCTCTCACTGACTATAACTTTACCTGTCAAATAAATTGAAAAAAAAAAGTACACTGTAGAAATTAGCCCAGAAATTAGAGTTTTAGTATTCACAGAGGCCAGTTTCAGCAATATGTACAGTTGCAAAATGGAGATAGCTTTGGAACTCAGCACTGCTGAATAAAGGAGGCGGATCTCTGCTTTGATCTGACTTGACCTGAGATTCCTGGGGACAATAATGTGCTTGATTTCCCTCCACTATAGGATGCCCATCAGTATGTTCACCAGGAAAACAAAGTCTTCCTCTGCCTCATCCTGTATGCATTCAAATTGTTTTTAACAAGTGGAATGTATTTTATGCATCCACTTATATAAACTTAGCAGGATTACTAACAGAAAATGCCTATATCCCTAATGCACCATAGCAATATTTTATTTTTATAGGATGCGTAGTCTGACTAAACAGGAACAGAAAAAAATGAAGGGAGATTTTAGCAGGTAATAGTTAAAAGGAGCAAGGGGAGAGATGAGTACAAATAGATATTTTAAAAACCCTTTTGGTGCTGATTGCCTTTACTTTAGAAAGCTACCACAAAGTCCCTATTCGTAGAGTGCCTGATGAATTTAATACATTCATATTGACTGCGAATTCCTCCCCCTAGGCAAGGTCACACACATCCAAATTGCTGCTGCTGCCGATAGCTTACCGTCCTTTCAATCTGAGTCGTTTGCCCCAGTAATTAATTGATTAAGACATACTGAGCATGAGGGCGTGTGCATGTTTCACACTTAAATGCATGCACACTATCCATGGCGGAAATTTAAGCTTATCAGCCCCATGAAAGCAAATGCCCGATTGTTAAATTCATAAATCCACCACTATAACTGACTCCTCTAACAACCCCAAAACTTAAATATGAGTCATGTTTGCCCATCAATAATGTGGTGTGCTATTAATTTGGCTTTGGTGGTTCTTAAGGTCCTTTAGAAATGTTTTTTCCGGTTTGTTTATAATCTCCAACATACCAGCTTTACTAACGCATCCTACTTAGACTTTGCAGGCATCCTGGGCTCAGCAAAGACTTCCTGCTTGTAGTCAAAGGGAAGAATCTAAACATTCAGGGAAAATATTGGTGCTGCCCAGCGAATGTCAGTAGCTGCACATTTCTGCTAGCACAGATGATAAGAATTCTTTTGCTCTTTGAGCCTGACGTATTTCCATACTATTTGGAATGTCTGCAATGTATATAAATCAGGGGAATTAGTAATAAACCAGCCCTGAGGCTGAAAGGACACAGGAAGCCGCTGTAAACACGAGGGGCTGACCTTTGCCGCCCGCCCCTGAATTTGACTCCGAGTTTCTTGGTGGCCACAGTGAAACGGGCATCGTGCTTTGTCACCAAGACAAAAATGTTTTAAGACTGAAGACAGTGGTTTTCAAAACACATTAGTCCAAAGTCTATTGTTTGAAGCCAACGACCAATATCCACACTATTTAAAATGTGTGCACTGTACTGTGAAGATGACAATTGTCTTGAAATTTTTAATAAGATAAGCAAACTATTGCATATCTTTGTTTAGTTATATTTATAAGTTCAGTAGATTCCTGAATATGGACAATTCTGTGTTTAACCACACAAGCTAAAATATGAGAAAATCTAAAATGGGATGCAGTGTGTCTATGAGGTTGCAGCAACTCTCCTGCCTCATCAACCCATGATGTGAAATAAGAGCGCTTTTCCAGAGCTGCACGGGAATTCCAAGCAGCTGCCAGAGTCCTCAGTGTGCTCCTGCACCAGCCTCCTTGCCAAGGTCAGGTTCTCACATTGCCCCCTATCCCCCAGGTCCCTGTGCAACACCACTGCTCTGGCCGCCATCCCCGTTCCCACAGAACCTGTGCTTTCCCCGGGACTCCACTATAGTGGAACAAGCACTTCTCTGAAGGCTCTTTCCAGCAAAACTCGAGTTCACCGTTTGAAAAAGGTTTTCTTGAATGTCAAGAATAAAGAAAGGAAAATATCCTGGCAAACCGAAGATGGCCTGGCCCTGGGGAGTCTCAGCCTCCTGGCGGACCTCCCTCCCCATCTCTGCACATGGAACTCTTCAAGAGCGCTGAGTCACGTGCTGTCTTAAGCCTCTGGCTTGCTCTTGTAAATTCCCAGTGGGATTTGCCTTCCCCACATCCCCTGGTTAACTCCGAGTCTATCTTTGCCTTGTCTCCAGTGTCCTTTTATTGCCTCTCGCAGCCCAATCAGGTGACCGTGCCCTACATTACTTTCATGGCTCAATGTCCCAGTATTTCATTCTCATAGTTATATTTTTATATTTAAAAAGCTACTTATTACCCTAATGACTTGAAAGGAGGGATTCAAACAAATACTTGTACATTCATGTGCATAACAGCATTTTTCCCAATAGCCAAGGTATGGAGGAAACTCAAGTGTCCACAGACAGATAAATGGTCACATAAAATGTGCTATTTTCATACAATGAGTATCATTCAATTTTTAGAAAGGAAGAAAATTCTGGCTCATGTTACAACAAGGATTAACCTTGAGGACATTATCCTAAAGGAAGTAAGCTGATTATAGAAAGGCAAATTCTCTATGATTCTACTTCCATGATGTGTCTAAAGGAATTATATTAGTGGAAACAGAAAATGGTTGCAACGGGCTGCAGGAAGGAGGAATGGAAAAGGAGTGGTTGTTTACTGTGTATGGAGTTTTACTGTGTATGGAGTTTCCCTTCTACACAATGAAGAGTTCTGGAAATGAACAGTGAAAATGGTCACCCAACAGTGTGACTGTGGTTAAGGTCACTCAATTGTACACTTATAAAATGGTTAGAATGGTAAAAGTCTTGTTATATATATATATATATATATATATATATATGTTATATATGTTGTTATATATATGTTATATATATGTTATGTTTTATATATATATGTTATATATAATATATATGTATATATATTATCACAATTAAAAATAATTACATGAAACTAATTTTAAAGAAATTTGTTTAATACTCATCTTCCCTCCTGACTATAAGCTCTCTAAAATTAAGGACTACATTTGAATTTTTACTTGTGTATTGCTGTCTCCGGTATATGGAAATCAATCTCTACATTTTTCTTGGAGATAAGAAATGGATGAATGAAAGGTCCAGACTAATCATTGCAGCTTTTCAGGGACACCAAATTTTACCTGTGTCTCAGAATTCACAACTTTATTGAGACTCCGAAACCTAAACGGGAAAAATTCCACCTCACTGTGGAATCTCTATTGTTCCAGTTTTCATTTCCTCAATTTCTGCCTTCACCCAGAACGAGTGGCAATGGGCATACCCTTCACCTCCACACACCCTTCCAAGGACTCCTCCAGAAAGTATGACCTCATTCTTTTGTTCCCAAAGGTCAGTCTTATCAGAATATTAAATCACAACATCAGCCCATTTTGCAAAAGCTTAGTCATTCTGTTTGAAATAACTCTACAGTGAGAATGGAAGTGATTCCACCAGGGGCAGCTGTGGGGCACCCAGTACAGTTCCCTGCACCAGTGCATAGTGCAGAGTGTATGAGTGTATGCTGATGTGTTCTTTCTGTAGCCTTCCATATCAACACTCACCTCCTGTAAGTAACTGCATGAGCTAAAACACCAGGCAACTCTATAAGAACATGGTAGTTTTCAGCACAGGAGGCTATTATAAACTCACAGAATCAAAACATATTTCTACTCCCTATTTCCTCTCTGCTTAAAAATCCTGGACATAAAAAACAACACATATAGCCCTGGCCCAGGTATACCCCACAATTTACATTACTTGTATGATCAAGCAGGACTTTTATTTTCTTACTCTTAAATGTTTCCATCAGGTTAGTAACACTTCTGAACTTTGCCTCCAAATTGGCAGAACACATGGTAATCAAATGGTATAATCTATCTGGTCCTCTTTAGAACAGTCTTCCCTAAAGAAATATTGAAGTTCCCAATTTTAATTACACAGAACCTAGATTGAATGTTTAAGTCATTGGTTTTACAGTTCTTACCTATCTTGGTTATAAAAATCTTTGAGTTTGATTCTTAACGAGGACACTCATATTTACACACATGCAAGTGATGGTGAAAGCGCTTCAGTGCTTGCTTGCTTGTCAAATCTCTACTTTTTAGAATATCCACTCAGTTCGTATAGAAAGTATCAACTGTGTATCAGCTCCTTTATTAAAAGTACTATATTTTAATCAAATACATTTCTTTACTATCTCTCTCCAGTATCTGAACTCTGAATTTCAACTCTGAATTTTTATAACAGAAGGAGCTGGCAACAGAGCACAATAAATTGTCAACTTCATGTCACAGCTTATGGAGTATTTTTTAAAACTCACAGCTTAAATCTATTAATCTGGAAAGTGTTCTTGCTGTATTTCTCCTCCAAACAAACACACTTACTGTCTCATTGTAGACATGAAACCAATATTTTTTACTTGAAGATCCTTCCCCAATTGGAGTTATCTCTGAATCATATCTGAGCCCACTTTCTATAGGAGTTACCCAAGTAACCCTGCCCCATCTACCTCCATCACACACCACACACTAAGAACAGCACTGCAGGAAGTATTCTGGTGCAAACAAGGACACCCTATAGTAGAAGCCACTGAAATATAAAACTCGTTTATTTCAGTTGGTAAAGCAGCTTATATAGCTGAGGCAGCCAATCCAGTCAAGGGGCGGTTTATGCCCTAACCAATCACAGCCTATTGCCAGGCAGGCTCCTTTGCCAGCGGCCATCTTGGCATGGCCTTCTCATTCCACCACATTTCCCCCTTTTTGTTTATTTTTGAGCAACTGGAGGCATGATTCTTGGCCATACCATTGTTGACCCCGTTTCCATGTGGTCTCCTTATGCAGCTGTGCCTGTCTTAGGTTGTCCCCCAGGGGATCTTACCCATCATTGACTAACCAGTGCTCAAGAAGGGAGACCCCAGGAGTGCTTGCTCAGATAGGGGTAGGAATGAGGAACAATGGTAATCAGGAATGGCATGACCACACACAGGCTGTGGGCCATTCGAGTGGCTGACCAGAGCTAGTGGGTATAAAACAGTAGCGGATGTGGCTATGGGCAGTTTCTCAGAGTAGGATGACAGGGCAGGTGCGTCTGCTAACAAGGCGGGCTCTCAGTTGTTCAGCTGGTTCTGGTTGGCTGACAGTTGCAGGCTTAATGTTTCTGGCTGGTACCCAAATGGCCTGTCCCACATTCTCTGGAAAGACATAAGCATATCCTTGGCCCTTGGTTAGCAGAAGCCTTTCTACGGGCATTGGAAACCAGGGCCTGAATTCTGTGTCCACTTTGAGATTAACAACAAACATGCGGGTGGGATGGGGTCTAGCAGCTGCCGTGAGAGCCCAGGGTGCCTGGGGACTGCCACAAATTTGGGGATCCTCACTGGGAGCAGATGGATGTCCTCATGTGGGTTATCACCTTGAAGTCGTCTAAGTTCATGCCATGGGTATGTGGGGTGTGGCTGACTAGGCATTGCTACGTTGTCTGCTGTCATGTCATTTTCACTGTCGGAGCTCTCTCTCCCCAAGTCATCAACAGTTGCCTGTGAGGCAGACGCCTGGAGTGACAGGCTCTCATCACTCACAGATTATGTTTGGTAATCTGTGTGGGATTCTGAGAGGGGGGTATCTTTCCCGTGTTTGACTGTTTTAAAGCAGCACGCCATGCCAACTCTAGCCAAAGGAAAGACAGGCACAGCACTGCTGCCATAACAAAACAAATTCCTAGCACCTCAGCGGCTGATGGCATTCTGCAGGGGTTCCCTACGTTAGATGAACACACAGTGGTATATCAGATCATACGTATGTCCTCTGCTTAGTGGAGGACTTCCGTGATTCGTTAGGTCAAGGCCGTATGCCCACATGGTGTCTCCGGAGCATCACCTCTCTCGAGTGAAGGAAGATGACTTGGTTCCAAATTCTGGGATCATCAGTCCCTTATGTGAATTCACCGGACGAATCAAAAGTAAGAGGAGGAGCTGAGAAGCGGTGTTATACTTCTGGGCAGTATGTGCCTAACCTGGGGTCACTTAGACCAAGGACAAAGACAAGGAAAAGGGCATAGGAGGGGGTTCTGTGCTCACCCTCACAGAACTGAACAGCACACAGAACACCGAGGGGCCTACTTGCTGAAAGCAAGGGGGGGCCTCGCTGAGTACAACACACTGTCTCTCTCTCAATCCACAGCAACAATATCTCACTGCCCCCTCTTCTCCTCTGTTGCTACTGGAAAATAAACACTCTTCTCTCATCAGATGAGCAAGTATTTATGGTCACCTGGTTCATTTAGGGGCCTAAGAGATTTCAAACTATTTTGTTAATGGCTTTATCCTTACGATTTAAGACAATGCCTGAGAAATAACAGATGCTCAATAAATAATCACTGAATGGATGAGTAAATCTGATATATCCATTACACCACTTTTTAAAAGGCAGAGTTACAGACAGGCAGAGTCAGAGGCACAGAGAGAGGGAGAGTTGTGAGACAAAAAAAGAGTGAGTACTCTTTTCTCCACTGGTTTACTCCCCAAAATGGCCACAATGGCTAAGGCTGACCCAGGCCAAACTCAGAAGCCAGTAGCCAGGAGCTGTACCCATGACTCTCATGTGGGTGCAAGGGCCCAAGCACTTGGGCCATCTTCTGCTGCTTTTCCCAGGCACATTAGCAGAGAGCTGGATCAGAATGGAGCAGCCAGTACTTGAACTGATGCCCATATGGGATGCCAATGCCACAGGTGGCAGCTTTACCCACTACACCTCAGCACCAGCCCCCATTACATCATTTTAATACAAGACTCCCTGGGACAGGAAAGGATGTTAAAAATCAGCTTTAAAATGATCTACTCTTCCCATTTCACAAAGAAATGAGATTCAGGGTGGTCTTGGCTTACACCAAATCTTGATACAGAAGATCAAGTTGAAGGTCCATAGAGCACTGACCTGCCTGACCTCAGTGAGCTTGGGCAATTTTGTTAACACATCCAACATACTGGAGAGAAGCTAGGAGAGAATTTCCTAGAAACTGCTAGCACATTCCACAAATACAAATGGACACACTAAGCCCAGAGGTACTGAACAGAAAAGGAAGAACAGGAGGTGCCATGTCCCCGAATGACAAGCTGCATACCTGGGAATGACAATGTGCTAGAACAGACGCTGTAAGGGGATGCAGCAGCTGGCTCTAGCAGTACAAACTGAGCACCCCTGTGAACATCACTACAGCAAGTAGTGAAAGGAGGAACAGGAAGCAGAACACACACATGCACTTTGCAATGTTTAGTTAATACTTTCAATTTCCTCCTAAAATAGAAGGCAGGCTTCAAGGAGATAGGGCCTTTTTCTGTCTTAATTATTGATTATTTGTTGAATACATGAAAAGATTAATGAATTAATGATTTGGAATTGCTCACAGGATAGACATGATGCTAAGCACAGATGACGATTCCTGCCTCAAGAGCTCAATGCCCAGAGAGGGAAACAAACACTCCCAAATGCCACATTATGTGTTCAGTGTTCGGAGCTGAAAGGTTTCCCCCAGGAATCTGAACAGCCAGGATAGAAGTTCTCAAGAAATGCATCAGATACAGGTTGACGATTAACTTTCTGCTATATAAGAAAAGTCTAAACGAATCAGGAATAGGAGATGGGAAACAGGGAGCAGCAAACACAAAAGCCTTGAGCAAGAGTGAAGAGGAAGAAATCCAAGCAGTCCCACATCGTTTGGAAGCAATGTGGCCTTTTCAATTAGACAGATCCGGATTCAAATCCTACTGCTGTTTCTTACTACCTGAGTGTTCATGGATGAGTTACTCACAGTCTGCTCTTTGATTTTAAAACCAGTAATTTGGAGAAAATATTGCCAGCATTTCAGCTTCTTGTAAGGATTGTAAGGATCACATGAGACTGTATTTGGATTTGGTCCATGGCTGAGCTCAGGAATCACTGGCTGCTATCACAATGTAGGGGTAAGCAAAAGGTTACCAGAACAGGCAGGCGTGGGCCAACTCATTCATAGGTCAATGGTGCCTTAAGAATTGTGTGTTTTGACCAGGAGGCAAGAGGAGGAGTTGTGGGGTTTTAAGGAGTGTGAAGGGATAGGGTCGGCTCACCACGTGAATCAGGCATGGATTGTGTAAGGGTTAGAAGAATGAGGAAGGTGAGACTACTCTGTAGTCACTCACAATAATCTAGGCAGAAAATAAAGGCTTGATCCAAGGAATAAACAATGGAGACTGAGAGGAGGAGACACACACAAGATTGCAAGAAGAAGAATTGATGGGACTTGATCATTGATGGCTCCCATGGACTACAGAAGTCAAACTGTGCTTCCAAGTGTGGTCCTCAGCCCATGGCCACACTGAAACCATTTGTTAGCAACAGACTTCCTAGCAAACCATGTGGGAAGGATGACTATTTTCTCCAAGGCGGATGAAGCCACTGAAGCAAACAAAGGTGAAATACCTAGCTCAAGAGAGAAACTAGTAAGTAATGGAGACAGGAATCAAAGGAGATGGTCCACAAGCCCAGAGCCTGAGCTCTTACCCACATCAGTTATCTGCATGCTGTATTTACATTGAACTCACGTCTCTCTTCATGGGAGATGTCAACCTCTCCTGTAGCCCTCAGAGTCAGCCTTCGGTGTATCCGAGAGTTGAGTTCAAAATGAATATTTATGTTATATTAGCAAACTCTCAGTGACAAACCACCTACTTCAAGTGGATGGACACATGACCTTCTGTGAATTATTGTGTGGTCTGAGCCGAGACCTGGTAAACTTATCTCTGCTTTCGAAAGCCTTGTAATAATGAGAGGTTCTGGTAACTCCTTCAGTTGGTAAGTCTCTCAACACCTTCAGAACACTGATTCAACATCCATTCTGCTTGACTCACCCCCAAAGAAAATGAATGGGAAATGGAGAGAAGCATTATAGCAAACCCTAGAAAAAATACAGTAGTAAAAACAGAGAGGGACTTCTAGGGTGTTCTATTTTTCAGAGATTATCAACTGTCAGAAGAAAATGAGAAAGTACTGAGAACACCAAATGTTTGACTAAATTAAAAGCATACTAAGTTCTTAGGTAAGCAGGGTCTAGAAATAATATATTCAGTTAAGGTCACCCCAATAAATCTGACTGAACAACTTTTTACTTGAAATAAATTCTAAAGTTACTCTATAGGGGAAAATGTATAAAACAAAAATAATTATGTGGGTTAAAAGAGGTACTTGTCTTACTAGATAAGAAGTTGTGCTATAGTTAATTTACAATCATTGAAATCCTCTGGTTCAGGGTCAGAACTAAATGGGCAGATCAATGGACAGAAAGCAGTGCTGACAGAAACACATGCATAGATATGAATTTAGCATATGATTTAGCTGTCATCTCAAAGCAGTAGGGAAATGTTAAATTTCCCAGTAAATGATGTTGGGACAGTTGGCTTACTGTTTGAATAAAATTTAATTTGCATCCTTACCATGTTTCTCATTCCCATATAAACTCAGAATGGATTAAATGTTTAGATGTAAATAAAACAAACAGTAGAAGAAATTGTAGCTCATATTCTTATGTCTAAAGATTTTCTAGCCATGCTATCAAATCAAGAAACCATGAAGGGGCGGGTACCATGGCTCACTTGGCTAATCCTCCACCTGCAGCGCCGGCACCCTGGGTTCTAGTCCTGGTTGGGGTGCCGGGTACTAGTCCCAGTTGCTCCTCTTCCAATCCAGCTCTCTGCTGTGGCCCGGGAGGGCAGCAGAGGATGGCCCAAGTGCTTGGGTCCCTGCACTCGCATGGGAAACCAGGAGGAAGCACCCAGCTCCTGGCTTCAGAACGGTGCAGCGCCAGCCGTAGCGGCCATTAGGGGAGTGAACCAATGGAAGGAAGACCTTTCTCTCTGTCTCTCTTTCACTGTCTATAACTCTACCTGTCAAATAAAAAAAATTATAAAAGAAACCATGAAGGATGAACTCAAACACTTAAGAATTCAAACAATTTATGTGACAAAAGTCACTCTTACCAATATTAAAAGAGAAAAAATAGTAAGACATAAGATGTGTGCTCTTTGACAGGATGCTAAGAAAAATAATGTCCATGCTTCTATGAAACAAAGTGTGGTTTCAATAATTCGTGCACTAAACAAGCATTGAGCTCACTGCTGGTCAGGAGCTTTGGTAGGGGCCAAGCATGTATCAGAGCCAGGAGTCAAGGTCCCTGTTCTCACAGAGCAAAGGATCCTTCAATGGGTGACTGGGAGATAGTGAAAGAAACAACGTTACACAGAGAAGAGTCCTATGATGAAAATGAGGCAAAATGCTGCTCTAGAGAGTGGTGGGTTGTGGTCATTTGGAGAAGGTCATGGTTAACCCTAGTGTGCATTTCAAGTGAGGGGAATAGCCCACAGCAGGCTATTATATAGGAAGAAATGGCCCATTGCAGGATGAGAGAAAGCTCCTGACCACAGCATGCAGGAGACAGGGGAACGCGGTTCAAGAAGGGAGGAGTTGGTGCCTTACGGGTCATGTACACCCTTACACGCCAGGCTCACTTTTTACTTTGAATGTGAGAGTAGGCATTGGACCTTGTAAGCAGATGACTGGCTTGTGGCTACTAGAGGGAAAGAACATCTGCCTCTACTTGCTTTGTCCTTTCCAACAGAGCCTACCTTGGCCATTTGCTCCTGGGAACACTCGAGGTATGTTCCTCTCAAATCAAGTCACAATATAAGGCAAATCCATTCAAAACAGTAGAATGGAGATGTCAGAATCAAGGGGTATTGCATATAAAGAATCTCAAGGCTCATCAAACACCACATCTCATATACACAGAATATTTTCATCTAGGTAGCTGTTGTCACTATTTCTTTTTTTATGTATATCTTTGCCATCCCAGCTCAGTTGAAGCCTAATTTTATCTATGCTTTCTATTTCAGAATCTGAGCTCATTTTGAAAACTCAATGCTTTATAAGCAGTTAAATGAGCTTTCTTTTAGAAGTTTAAGTTGTCATGGATATGTGAAAATTAACCAAACACTGAGCTTTTTATTTCTTGGATTCAGAAATAAAATATGTGCCTCTTGGAAAGAACCTGCGTGAGAACAGGAAAGGGAATGATGGAGACGTGAATACAAGTATGTGTATTTGTGTGCACACACACAGGGATGGTGGGGGTGTGCAGAGGCCCACAGCACACATCATGGGTGACAGATGTCTACTTCTGGCCAAAACCAAGCACCATTTCCCATGAACTATCGGTTTCTCAATCCTTTTCTTTCGCACTCAAGAAAGCAGTTCTGTAAATTAGAGAAATTAGAAGAGCAGTAGGGTGGGTTGAGAACACAACAGAAGAAATAAACCCACTCTGTACTTGTAAAACCCTTAATCACAGCATGTTAGAATTCAATTCCAAACCTAAAAGGTACACAAAAGTGTTATCCTCAGAAAAACTGAGATACATTGTATGGTGATAAAATAATTCCTATGAAAGCTAAATAATTGCTTGAAACAATAGTTAATTTATCAGTAACTCAACAATAATCTAATACATTCATCATCTGTTGAATTGATTTTGAGCAAATAAGTCAGCTCCACTCAAATGTGCTTGCCATGATTTTAAATCTTGTATATTGAACACTTTCTCTAGCACTGAGAGCTGACAGTGAGGTCAGGTGACCTAAAACCCGGTTCCTGCAACCAAAGGCACACAGAGAACAGCTTCTCCTGTTTCCAGAGCCCACAAAAGAAGCATTGTCACTAGCACATGGACCCTGGGCAGCCTCCCCTCCACCACACATTGGTTTTGCTTAAAGCATTTAAAAAATTCCATTTCAGTCAATCATATTTTAATTTATACAAGATGGTGATATCATGGTAAAGCTATTTTATTATTATAGAACTTGACATATATAAATAAAGTGATTTTTAAAAATAGCAAAAAAAACTGAATATCTTCATTTTTCTTAAATGAAAATGTCTGGCAGCCTATTTTCCATATTATTTGTAAAACTTCTTTTCTAAGGAGCCCTCTGTCTTCCACCCACCCCATTCATTCAGCACACATTTACTGAGTGTCCACTCTGTGCTGGCTGAGCTCAACCCCGTAGATGGTACAGTGTTCCCATTCCCTTGGGGTCAGTTAGCAGTTGGGCAAGAAAGTCCAAAAGTGGGAGTTATGACTGCTGGAATGGATGTCCAAGATGACAAAGCCAATCCCACTCTTGTTCATGGGATTTTTACCACTCCCTTCCTCTCCGAGTAAAGTAAGAAAGTTTTTGTCAACATTAACTGCTATAATTATGTGTCTGCTCATTCAGCAGAGTTAAAAAATTCTGGAATGGTGTTAATTACTTGAATACACAATACAGTCTAACTCATGGGGTAAACTAATACAATGCATAATTAAGAATCAGAGCAAAACTATCTTACTATTAAATAATCTACTGTGTTTGAAACAAGTAAGTAAAAGGGGAAATAGCATATGCTTTGATACAAGGCCTAAATCTTTGAAGAATCAATATCATCAAAATGTCCATTCTGCCAAAAGCAATTTACAGATTCAATGCAATACCAATCAAGATACCGAGGACATTCTTCTCAGATCTGGAAAAAATGATGCTGAGATTCATATGGAAGCACAGGAGACCTCGAATAGCTAAAGCAATCTTGTACAACAAAAACAAAGCTGGAGGCAGCACAATACCAGATTTTAGGACATATTACAGGGCAGTAGTTATCAAAACAGCATGGTACTGGTATAGAAACAGATGGATAGACCAATGGAACAGAATAGAAACACCAGAAATCAATCCAAATATCTATAGCCAACTTATATTCTATCAAGGATCCAAAACGAATCCCTGGAATAAAGACAGTCTATTTAACAAATGGTGCTGGGAAAACTGGATTTCCATGTGCAGAATCATGAAGCAAGACCCACACCTTTCACCCTGCACAAAAATCCATTCAACATGGATTAAAAACTTAAACCTACGACCCGACACCATCAAGTTATTAGAGAGCATTGGAAAAACCCTGCAAGATATAGGTACTGGCAAAGACTTCTTGGAAAAGACCCCAGAAGCACAGGCACTCAAAGCCAAAATTAACTACTGGGATCACATCAAACTGAGAAGTTTCTGTACGTCAAAAGAAACAGTCAAGAAAGTGAATAGGCAACCTTCAGAATGGGAAAAAATATTTGCAAACTATGCAACAGATAAAGGGTTGATAACCAGAATCTACAAAGAAATCAAGAAATGCCACAAGATCAAAACAAACAACCCACTTAAGAGATGGGCCAAGGACCTCAATAGACATTTTTCCAGAGAGGAAATCCAAATGGCCAACAGACACATGAAAAAATGTTCAAGATCACTAGCAATCAGGGAAATGCAAATCAAGACCACAATGAGGTTTCACCTCACCCCGGTGAGAATGGCTCACATTCAGAAATCTACCAACAATAGATGCTGGAGAGGATGTGGGGAAAAAGGGACACTAACCCACTGTTGGTGGGAATGCAAACTGGTTAAACCACTATGGAAGTCAGTCTGGAGATTCCTCAGAAACCTGAATATAACCCTACCATACAACCCAGCCATCCCACTCCTTGGAATTTACCCAAAGGAAGTCAAATTGACAAACAAAAAAGCCGTCTGCACACTAATGTTTATTGCAGCTCAATTCACCATAGCTAAGACCTGGAACCAACCCAAATGCCCATCAACAGTAGACTGGATAAAGAAATTATGGGACATGTACTCTACAGAATACTATACAGCAGTCAAAAACAATGAAATCCAGTCATTTGCAACAAAATGGAGGAATCTGGAAAACATCATGCTGAGTGAATTAAGCCAGTCCCAAAAAGACAAATATCATTTGTTTTCCCTGATTGGCGACGACTAATTGAACACCAAAGGGGAAACCTGTTGAAGTGAAATGAACTCTATGAGAAATCTTTGACTAAATATTAATAACACACACACATACATACACACACACACACAACACACCTGTACATTGAATGACACTCACAGGCTCACACTCACACACCAACTCACATATATACACTGGCCTCTACACCTTCACAGCGTTCCCTAACTGATAAAGGAAAAACAGAAATGTCCAGACACAGGAGGCAGTTTCTCAATGTTATATCTGCAAACCTTGTGAGCTCTTTTCTTTTTGTTGCTAAGCCTCCCAAACACACACACCAGTCCTAAAGATTCATAGCAGCGTAAATGGCACAGACCCTCCAGGCAGTCTCTGGTTGAGGGGAGTCGAGGGAAGGGCTGCATTAGCTCACTCCAGCAGATGCCTGCCTTTGCCTGCACAACTTAACTCCACCCTGACAGACACCGAGGTCAGCTTTCATCTCTGTGTCACCTGTCTGAAAGAACTGATGATTCCATACTGGTCAGTTTGTTCAATGAAATACAGTATTATCTTTTGACTTGTAGGTAGAGATGCTAAGACAGTCAATGTTAAAGCAGTCTTCTCACTGCCACACATGGGCAGTGGAGACAAGAAGTACTCTTTCTGCCAAACTGTGCTGTCATAATCAAGGATCACTCGAGAAAGAGAGAATGGGTGGTGGTAAAAATAAAGAAAAAAAAGGTGATATAAACAAGAATCCCTACATGGTGTTGAGTCTTTCCCTGGAAGAAAAATTGGTGGAATAGTTATCATCCATCCCAGTGACTCCTTCCTGGACCTCACCATGTATCCAAGCATGAAAATCTCTATGGTGCCAAGCCTAAGCACCATTCCTCTAAAATATTTAAGAGCAACAACTGGATCCACAAACCTCAGTTTCAGGGCAGCAGGAGAATGAAGACCCTGTTGGGCTGGAATAGATCAAGCAAGGGCCCCCAGCAATGGACTGTAATGTGTCCATGAGTACTATTATTTATCCAATTAACTCTATATGCTCCCTCTTCTCATTTGGGAAGACTCCCACCTTAGGCATAGACATAAGTTAATTCAGAAGTAGTTAGTGAGCACCTATTATGTACTCCTTACAATTCTGTGCATGAAGAGAGGATATTAAAGACAGCCATTACTCCCAAAAAAGGTCTAAGACTGTAGAAAAGGCAATATCACACAATTAGTCAATATCATAAATCATGTGAATCAGACCTAAGTCATAAGTTTAGAAAGAGAAGGAGGAAATCCAGAGATTGCAGAGCCCCGATGACTCTGGATCCTAGTCCTCAAACCAAGAAGTAGAGCCTGGTCCCCGAGCTCCAGGGGGATTGCACCATGGTGCAGTGCACTGTGCCACGTCAGACTGTTGTAGCATTCCTTTCATTCCTGATAGATGTGGCTCCCGTTCTGAGTCTTCCTCTCACTATGTTTATAGATTCGGTAATAATCTGATTCCTCATTAAATCATTTGTTTTCTAGTTAATTCATCCATAAAATGAGACTAACGGGCTAATGTGTTCAAAGTTTCACATTAGAGCTGGGGATATAGAAGGTGCTCAATTCGGTAATTCTCACTGTTCAGAGTTATTTCAGTACTATATCAAAGGATAAAACTTTTCCTGGAGTATTTTAGCCAAAGTACAATTACATATCTGAAGTCATCAGAAGTTACCTAAGACTTCCACATCTTACTTCAGATTAGTGGATTCCAAACATTGCTGCATGCAGGAATCACCAGGGAACCTTTATTCTGATTCCTGGGCCCTATCCCAAACATTCTCATTGCATTGGTCTAGAACATATGTCAAATATTCAGATTTTCAAAAATCCCCCAGGTACTTCTAATGTGGAACAAAATTTGGGAACCACTCTTTTATGGCCAAATTCCACATCCTGTACCACAGTAACCTGTCAAAGCAGCAGACCAAGAATCAAGCAGAGGATACACTCCCTGACATGGTCACTTATTCATTATATTAGTCAGCATTCTCCAGAGCAATAGAACCATTTGGAAATAGATTGATAGATCGATAAATCATTAGATAGGGAGATAAATAAAGATATATGAGCATGTGATTGATAGATTGATAAATCATTAGGTAGGTAAATAAAGATATATGAGCACGTGCCCCCCCCCACACACACAGGAGTATCTTTACAAAATTCATGGAAATATGTATTATTAAAAGCTTTGAATGTATTTCAAAAACTTTTTTTGACAGGTAGAATGGACAGTGAGAGAGAGAGAAAGGTCTTCCTTTTCTGTTGGTTCACCCCCCAATGGCCACTACAGCCGGCATGCTGTGGCCGGCGCACTGCGCTGATCCAAAGCCAGGAGCCTGGTGCTTCTGGTCTCCCATGCAGGTGCAGGACCCAAGGACTTGGGCCATCCTCCACTGCACTCGCAGGCCACAGCAGAGAGCTAGGCTGGAAGAGGAGCAACTGGGACAGAATCTGGCACCCCAACCGGGACTAGAACCTGGTGTGCCAGCGCCGCAGGCAGAGGATTAGCCTAGTGAGCTGTGGCGCCGGCCCTCAAAAACTTTTTGCATCAGAATAAAGTAGTTTAAGCCCATTTTCCACACTTTTTTGACTCCCATGTATACATCTATATATAGCATTAGCTTACACGTTTATATTTTATCAAAGGCACCAAATTCCTTGGCACATAATTTGTTCCAGGTGTGTCCTTACTTAATGGTAACTGTTGAAAGAAACTCACATGTTTTCACAGCGCAGGTCTCCCCTTGGTCCAAAGACAGGAAGTAGAGGGGAGATGAGAAAGAGAGAAGGACTTGAAGATTAACTAGGAACCAATGAGCAGCTATGAATCACTGCTTATTAGTTCCGATTCCTCAGAGCACACACATACATACCCACCCTCACAAACACACACACACACACACACACACACATACAACATAAGCACTACCAGACAAACCACAGAAAAACATTTATAGCTTAACCCTTTTATTTTAAAGATAAGGAAACTGAATGGAACTGGCATTGTGGCATGATAAAGCTGCCTCCTGCAGTGCCGGCATCCCATAGGGGCACTGGTTCTAGTCCCAGCTGCTCCACTTCTGATCCAGCTCTCAGCTATGGCCTGAGAAAACAGTAGAAGATGGCCCTAGTCCTTGGGCCCCTGCACCCACGTGGGAGATGCAGAAGAAGCTTCTGGCTCCTGATCGGTGCAGCTCTGTTGCCACTAATTGGGGAATAAACCAGCAGATGGAAGACCTCTCTCTTCCTCTCTGCCTCTACCTCTCTGTAACTCTGCCTTTCAAATAAATAAATCTTAAAAAAAAAAAAAAAAGATAAGAAAACTGAAGGCAGAAAGCCTCACTTTCTGATTTTCAATTCAGTTCCACATCAAGTTCATGCCTACTCCAGGCCTTACACCTGAATTAGAGTGATACCATTAGGATATGGTTTGCCATTTGTCTCACCCTGTCTTGGTCCTGAGCCCCCTGATAATCTAAATTCTCCTCTTGCTTTTGTGAGCCTTGTGTGACAAGGAGTTGGTGGCACTTTCTTGATGCCCTTCCAAAAAGCAGAGCCAGCCCTCCAGGGAGCAACAGTACATCATGGCCCTGAATGCACATATTTTGAGAAAAAAGGCAAAATGGGTGGAGAGCAGATTTTTAAGCTAATTGCTTTAGGGTCATTATAATCAATATCAGTTGCCCCAGGCCAAGCCTGGCTTTGCCTTGCCAGGCAGCTGACATTCTGTGCTCTTGATGCAGCTCCTCCCTCTAAAGTGATAACATGATTGATTTTCGGCTTGTCCCATTGAGGTACCCTTTCCTTCCCCAAGGACAGATGCTGCCCATCCTCCCACTTCACATTACTCCAGACTCCTCAGTGGGAAAGGCTGTAGAATGAGGCAACCTGTAACTTCACATTCTCAAGTTCTGTCTGCAGCCTAAAAAAACACACTTTCACCAAGTCATAGTGCCTGGCTTTCCAGAATGTCCTTTTCATCCTTTTCCAAACGTCAACATTTTTTTAAACCCAGATGAAACATTTCCTGTTTCCTTCCTAGTCTCCCATTGCTGCTGGTCTTCAAACACATTTAAGGTGAGGTGTTTACCTGGCTCTCCCCTAAGCAGCAGTGTGGGCTGTTGGGAAGATCATGGTGTTTTGCTGGCAGACAGTTCTGGGCTCAAATCATGGCTACACCATTTACCAAAGCTATGACCTTAGGTTATCAAACCCCTCTTTGAGCCATCATCATCCATCTTTGAGAGAGGAAATAATGTTATCAACCCTATTCCTTCCTTGAGGTATTTAAATGAGATTGTGTGCATGAAACAGCAAGCCCAGTACCCCAAAAATGTAAACATCTCATTATTTTCCCCCTTTTTTCTGCTTTTTTCTAACAGATTGTGGCTTTCCTGAGGCAAGGACCAGTCATTTCTCATCTTAGGGTGTCTTTGTGATTGGCACAAGGAAATCATGTTCATGAGATTGGGGACAGCAAGTCAGATAAACTTCATAGATGATGAAACTGCTTCTTGGAGAGACTAAGAGGCCAGTCCGAGGCAAAGCTGGCCATAGAAATCAGTGCACTATATTTTTGCATTTTTGACACTTTGTTCAATCCTTTTTTTTTAGTGCCTCATCTTCACTACAGAAGAATCTGGATGCAACAACCACGCAGAACCATGGTGGTGGTTACTCTGCTACTTGTCTCCAGGCTTAACCAGTGCTAGCTTCTGTTTAACAGTTCATGTGGATTGCCACCACAGTCTGTGCTGGCTCAGCTCCATTTCCTCTGCAGCTGCTTCACCAGCCTTCCAACCACCCAGCCCTTCCATGTACCAGATGCTGCTTTGACACAGGAAGTGTGGACACCATCTCTGCCCACCTCCAAGTCGCACAGACCTGGGGCTCAGGGCATCTGGGCTTCCACACCAAGTTCCCAGCTGCAATTTCTCTCCTTTGCATACAGCATTTCTTGAGCCAAGACACACAAATGAGCTCCAGTTATAGATTCAATCTCTTATCTAAACTCTTGTTCTGAACCTCAGCCTGGGGGCCAGATCCTGCTAACCAAGGGAAAGTGCAGATGCTCCAAGCCTGCCATTCTGCATGCCAATGCCTCCTGCTAGCCCCATTCACCTGCTGGTACCCCTGGTATGGTGCCATCCGGCATTCCCCACTGCTGGTAACTGTTGGCATGAATCACCCTAATAGCTAATTTGTCCCTCTGGGCTCTTCAGCTCTATAGTCAGCCAGGACTGCTCCAAAGCCCTCGCCCAGGTCCAGACCTTTCTGCACCAGCACAGTCTCACAGGGTAAGTAAGAACATTTTAACAGTGAAGTAACAGGACAAGCATGGTGAGGTTACTCCCATGATCTCACAAGGCAGGCAGAGTCAGGGTTTGGACTCAGGCAGAATGATAGCAAGGACTCTACTCCTTATACTACAATTTTCCATATTACTCTGTTTTCTATTACTATAATGAAAGACCTGAGACTGGGCAATTTAAAGAGAAAGGGTTTATTTAGCTCACAGCTCTGGAAGTTCAAGGGCATGGCAGTGGCATCAACTCAGCTCTGCTGAGGATCCTGTGACGGATGCCATCATGATTAACACGTGTGGATGAGAGAAAGTGTGTGGATGACTGACGGCACATGGTGACTCAGGAAGCCAGAGACCTACAGAGGGGCTGGTTCAACTATTTTACAGCAACTTTCTCACAGAGAGCTAAGTAGGGATCCTAGGACATACCCACTGACCCCTTCCAATCATTTCCCATTATCTAATCGCTGCCCATAGGTCCTTACCTTTTTAAGGTCCCAAACCCGCTTAATATTGCCACACTGGGACAAAGCTTCCAACACAGGAATCTTTGGGGGGACTACTAAAACCACATCCAAACCAGAGCAGGAAGAAATATATGGAATCCAACTTGGGTAAATTTTTTTCTAGGGTAATGCATCAGATAATTAAGTGAAAACACATTCTGAGTGGCACCCATGATGAATATTTTCAGTGGGGTCAAAAATAGAATAAAAAAAACAAAGTAGAAAGCAGGACAGAGTGACTTTTTAAAATGGGATTTCAAAAGAGTAAACATAATAGAAACAAATAAAGTAAATGAGGCTCATCTATCTTTCTTCTGTCAGCAAAAATCAGAGTAATTAAGTATAAAGGTAGTATGATAAGAAATTACACAGAAATAGGCAAATACACTATGGCCATTGATTGCCTTCCTGGAATTCTTTCTCCAACTCCCACCACACTGTACTTTTCTAGTCCCCAGACTTGTTCTCCCAACCACTTTTCTGCTGAATCTTTGATTTGTTTCTTCACTCCCATACCTATCCCTATTTGTAGCTCTCTCTGAGCTCAGCTTTCAGTCCTCTTCCTCCCTTAACAGAAATGACATGGAGTTGTGAAACACCATGTCTTAGAGAGCCACAAGGCTAATACGATCTTTAATGAAGTTTAGAGAAAATGCTTTCATAATTCCTGCCACTCTGTGACTGCTTCACAGAATAGAGCCACAAGTTTCAATCAGCATTCTTCACTTCATCTAAGACTCTCTGCTAACCTTAAATATCCTTTTCTCTCTCCATACCACAGTATCATACTTTAATTTACTTAATCATGGAAATACACATAAGATCAAATTTACTGTTTTAACCTTTTATAAGCACATAGTTCAGGAGAATTAGGCACATTCACAATGTTGTACAATCAATCTCTAGAACTTCTTCACCTTGAAAATTAAAATCTCATATCAAGTAAAATATCAACTTTCTATTCTTCCAACACTCCAGCTCCAGGCAGCACCATTCTACTTTCTGCCTCTATGCATCTGACTACTTTAGATATCTTAAATAAGTTGAATAATATAGCATTTGTACTTTGAGACTGAAATTTCATTTAGCATAATGTCTTTGACACACGTTGTGGCATTTGTCAATTTCCTTCCTTCTTAAGGATAAAAAATACTCCATTGATTTGTATGTGCTACATTCTGTTCATTCATTCATACTCAACAGTCATTGGGTTTTTTCCAACTCTTGACTATTAGGAATAGCTGTGAACATAAGTGAATAAATATCTCTGAGACTGCTGGATCATATAATTTAATTCTTAATTTTTGAAGAACTGGGGCTCCCCCACCAAATCATGTACCATTTTACATTTCTACAAGTATGCCTAAGAGTTCAAACTTTTCCACATTCTCACTGGCATTTACTACTTCCTGACCATGTTTATAGCAGTTATTGATTAAATGGATGTGAGGAGTACTGCATTGTGGTTTTGATTTCTATTCCTTAATGATTAAGGATGTTTAGTATCTTTTTACATGGCTTTTTGATCATTATCATATTTTTATCTTTTTTGCATTATCATTTCAAACAAAATGTATTTTAAAATGCATTCACTTTAATTTCTCAAATTTCCTCTTCCAAATTTCCTGGTATTAGTTAAAATCTCATTTACCTTGAGTAGAAATTTGGCCATCATTTCATTTACTCTACTCAATGAGTCGTTAAGCCCTCCCATGCCTGTCTTTGTTATGATTCTTTCTTCCACACACACTTTAACCTCCACTTAGGCCATGGCCTCTCTTATCTGGAGCCTGTTACCCCAAATGTGGCCACTACAGTGGCATCCTCTCAGCATGATCAATTTTTCTCCATCAAGTTCATATCTGACTTGAGCACTATTACCAAATTAATCAGATTTTAACAAACTATATTTATTTCAAAATGATTTTGATCAAGAAGTTTTGGTAACTATTGCCTACTCTGGAAGTTCTCAGATTTGTTTCTCATGGAATGTTTGTCTTCTCCATGTTGGAAGCAGGGTTCTGTTGCTAAAATCAAATAATTGTAACCTCTCTCCAAATCAAAGGAAACTTAAGTTGATGGCTAATTTTTTTTCACTTTAGGCTTTTCTCTTATTTTTATTTCTGCAGCCTTCTATCCTTGCCATTTCTTGACTGGTAGCAAGACATAATTCAAAGTTTTAAAAGCACAGAAATCGTAAATCACATGTATTTGGGCAGCTTGGGTTTTTTGTCATTGTCATTATTGCTATTTGTTTTTATTAATAAGTATGCATGTAGAGTTTTCTATAAATATGGTATAGTCACATTTTTATGAGAAAATTCTTAAATTTCATAGTGGAATTAAAAGTAGCTACATTAGTAATTCCTAGCACTTTCGGTCCTCTATCATCTTAGAAATTTGAAAATCCATGACCAATAATTCATTCTGGATATCTCAACTTGTAGAGAATCCCTCTAAAGGCATAATCCAAGGTTGTTCATGATTATCTCATCTTACGAATATGAGGAAAAGGGGGAGCAGGTGTCAACCATGTTGGGAGAGAATTTTTCACAGAATTCTCTTGTGAATATCTCCTCTTGGAAAGAAAAAGAAGTTACAGGCATCATGCACATGGTTATACACTACACTGAATATGATTCTCAAGGAGATGTACAAAGAATTAGAGAGAAGTCTGTTCTGGCCAGAAAGACCCTGGGAGATGTCTATTCTGATTAATGAGTTTGTATCTCAAATACAATAAAGCAAGTTTTGCAATTTTTGCAACATTATTATATTCCATCTCCCATTCATCTGCTGATCACAGAGGGAAATTAGTCAAGCGATGACCTCACCTGCCTAATGTCACAGCCCGGGAAGAAATACGTGATCCTGAGCTAGTTCCAGATTAGTGTGTGGGAAAAGATATGGTGGGCACTATGAAAAGAGTGACCCAGGGCATTGTTGGGTGGCCTTTGTGTTATGTTCTTTTTATAAAGACCTCAAGCAATTAGCTCCTTTAACTTTTTCTCTAACAACTTTTGCTAAAGGGTCCAGGTCATTTGCACCATAGTTCAGGAGGTGTCATTAATACAGCATCTGTTTTTTACCACATCCATCTGGGAGAACCCAGGACATCATCCATTTTGTGAGATTCCCCTATCTTGGAACAGGAACAGGAGAATGGTAGTAGGAGCTCCTTCTTTTTCCCTTCCTTTCCATGTGTGAGTGAGTGAGTTAGTATGTGTGATGTAAAGAATGTACTACTCAGGAACAATGAGGGAAGGTTTAGATAATTCGTCTCATGAGACATTTTGCAATACTTTAAAAGGTCCATGCCTGCCCCATATCCACTGATTTTCACTGTCCCCAGCAAAGGTCCTCTACTGCAACCAAGCCATTGATCTCCTTGTGCCTGGAGCACGTGACAATTATATGCCATACCACCTCTGGGCCCTTGTCCATGCTGTTTTCACACCATGGCATCTATCCCAGGTCTACCTTCTTCCCTTCTACTGTGCCAACCTCACATGTCCTTCAGGAATCAGCTTTACTTCCCTCCAAACACTTCTTGATTATTCCAGTCCACATGCATCTTACTCTTCACAAAATCACACTGTATTCAGGACAACTCCTTACTGGGACCACACAGCATTATTCCAGGTTAACTGACTTATTCAGTAAGCAATATTTAGTGAGTGTCTGCCATTTTCCAATCATTCTGCTGACCTGTCAGTTGCACTGTAATCAGGCAGATACAAATACAAGTAAGGATGAAATAAAGCAGAAAGAGAACACACATGAAGGAGCCATAGAGACAGTGCTGGCGACCTTCAGAAAAGAAGCAAACCAACTTGAATGGAAGAATCATCTGGAAAGACTTAGTGGTGTGACTTAGAGCATGTGAGACTCAGAGCATGTGGATTTCTGGAAGGAATGTCCGACTTGGGGACCTGGTCCCAGGGAGCATCTCAGTGGTGCTTTGCTGCAAAGTGGCCTGCAGAGGACAGAGGAAGTAGCACCACCAACAGTAACAGATAAACAGGACTGCATCAAAATCCAAAACTCTCCCACCGTGTACCATACAGAGACAAGCCACTACTGACTATAAGAAAACATCTGTAGTTCTCTGATTACAAATGATGTAAATACTTTCCATATACTTACTGCTGTTTTTTATGGTTGTGTGTGTGTGTGTGTGTGTGAGTGTATATGTGTGAGAGTATCAGTTACAGTAGTTTAGTGGGGGGGGGGGGGGTTAGTGCTGTGGCTTAGCAGATAAAGCCGCCATCTGTAGTGCCAGCATCCCACATGGGTAGCAGATCGAGTCCTGGCTGCTCCACTTCAGATCCAGACCCCTGTTAATGCACCTCGGAAAGCAGTAAAGACAGCCCAAGTATTTGGGCCCCTGCACCTACGTGGGAAACTCAGAAGAAGCTCCTGGCTCCTGGCTTCAGAACAGCCCAGCTTTGGCTATTGCAGCCATTTGGGGAGTGAACCAATGAATGGAAGATATTCATTCATTCTCTCTCTCTCTCTCTCTCTCTCTCTCTCTCTCTCTCTCTCTCCCCTCTACCTTTCAAATAAAATAAATAAATCTTTAAAAATAGTTTAATTGGGGTCTAAACTTTATCTTTTTTGTACTGAATTTTAAGAGGACTTTGTATTTTCTGCTTACATGTTGTTGGTCAGATTCAAGTGTTGTGAATGTATTTCTCAAACTGTGCCTTGCCTATTTATTTTTTGAACAATCCATTTAACAATCAGACCTTTGAATTTTTTAAAGATTATTTATGGGGCTGACGCTGTGGCATAGTAGGTTAAGCTTCCACTTGCAGTGCCTGTATCCCATATGGGTGCTGGTTCATGTCCTGACAGCTCCTCTTCTGATCCAACTCTTCACTTATGACTTGGGAAAGCAGTGGAAGACAGCCCAAGTGCTTGGGCCCCTGTATTGACAAGGGGGAACCAGAAGAAGCATCTGGCTCCTGGCTTCAGATCGGCCCAGCTACAACCATTGCAGCTGTTTGGGGAGTGGATCAGTGGATGGAAGACCTCTCTCTGTCTCTCTGTCTGTAACTCTGCCTCTCAAATAAATAAATAAATGTCTTTTTTTTAAAAAATATTATGTAAAAGGCAGAGCTACGGGGGGGGGGGTATGGAAGGAGGGAGAGAGAAAAAGAAGAGGTGGGAGAAAGAGAGTTCTTTCTTCTGCTGATTCACTCCCCAAATGGCCACAAAGGCCAGGGCTGGACCAGGTCTCCCATCTGGATGCAGGGGCCCAAGGACTTAGTCAATCTGCTGCTTCCTTCCCAGGCCATTAGCAGGGAACTGAATGGGAAGTGAAGCAGCCAGGACTTGAACTGTGCCCATACAGGATGGAGCATTACAGGCAGCGGCTCAGTCAGCTGCACCACTACACTAGCTCCAGAAGCTTTTAATTTTGATAAAAGATAATTCATGGTTGTCTTATCTTTATTGGTATTTTCTCTTTGGGGTTTGTGGTTTTTGTATTCCCTCCAAATAACTTTTCACTAGAAGCAACATAGGTTAGCTTTCATGATTAAGTTTAAGGTATATCCATTGAAGAGTTTTAACTATAGAAGAGAAATGATTTGATCAGTGTTTTTAAAGAGCCACATGGCAAGATCACTGTGTTGAGACAACTGTAAGGGGTAAATATAGAAGTATAGTAGCCCATTAGTAGGCAACTGTAATGATCTATTGAGAAACTTTGTTGGCTTTGACCAACAGATTTGAGGTACATGGTGAGGTATGGTTGAATGAGACATATTTGGAAAGTAGATTTCCTGAAGAAAGAGGAGAGCCAAAATGTTATGATTTTATTTTGACCTGTACAACTGAAAGGATAAAATTTTTGATTTGCTGTGTGGAGAAAGATTTAGGAGGAGCAGGCTTAGCGGTAGTGGAAGAAATTGGGAGTTAAATTCTGGACATAGTAAGTTGAACATTTTAATTAGAAACACATTTGGAGACTCTGAATATGAGCTAGATACCGGAGTCTGGAGTTCAGGCTGGAGATATCCATGAGGGATTCTCAGAATTTGAATGATTTGGAAAGCCACCAGATGGGATGCTATCACCCAGGGAGTAGGGATAGGGACTAGCACTGAGCTGTAGAATACTCCAGTGTTAAGAAGTTGGGAGAGGAAAATTCAGCACAACAGACTGAAAACTGAGAATAAGGACAAGGAAATAGGAAAACTAAAAGGGCGTGGTGTCTCAGAAGTGAAATAAGGTTTTTTCTTATTTTTATGATTTTATTTATTTATTTGAGAGGTAGAGTTACAGACAGTGAGAGGAAGAGACAGAGAGAAAGGTCTTCCCTCCATTGATTCACTCCCCAAATGGCCACAATGGCTGGAGCTGTGCCAATCCAAAGCCAGGAGCCAGGAGCCAGGGGCTTCTTCCAGTTCTTCCACGCAGGTGCAGGGGCCCAAGGACTTGGGCAATCTTCTATTGTTTTCCCAGGCCATAGTAGAGAACTGGATGGGAAGAGGAGCAGCCAGGACTAGAACTGGCACCCGTATAGGATGCTGGCACCACAGGCAAAGGATTAACCTACTGAATCACAGCTCCAGCCCCTGAAATAAGGTTTTTCTAAGAGGAGAGAGAGATTAGTGGTAACAAATGTCAGTGAAAGGTCAAGTAAGATCAAACTGAATATCGGATTTCATTCCATGAAGGTCAGAGATGGCCTTGGTAAGAGCAGTTTTTGTGGACTAATGGTATACAGTATCTAACAAATAAGAAAAAAATAAAAAACAGAAAATATTTAGGGAATTGTGAGAAAAGGGAAGTGTTAATATTATAAAAAAAAATTATGAGAGATACAGGAGTATAAGAGCTGCATGGACATAAAATTGTCACTGACATCAAGCTTTCAGAAGGAAAGGCATTCTGTATCCTGACAACTGTAAGAGCGTGGCCATGGGTTTTCTTATCTGGCTTAAGAAAAGCTGAAGGGGGCCGGCACCATGGCTCACTTGGCTAATCCTCCACCTGCGGCGCAGGCATCCCATATGGGCACTGGGTTCTAGTCCCGGTTGCCCCTCTTCCAGTCCAGCTCTCTGCTGTGGCCCGGGAGGGCAGTGGAGGATGGCCTAAATGCTTGGGCCCCTGTACCCACATGGGAGACTGGGAGGAAGCACCTGGCTCCTGGCTTCAGATCAGCGCAGCCCTGGCCGTGGTGGCCATTTGGGGAGTGAACCACTGGAAGGAAGACCTTTCTTTCTGTCTCTCTCTCACTCACTGTCTAACTCTGTCAAATAAATAAATAAATAAATAAATAAAGCTGAAGGACTCTGGAGCCAAGGTGATTAAAAGACTGTGAAACCCAGTCTTAGGTCACTTAGGCACACAGACATGGATGCTGCCCACAGAAAGGCAGGAGAGGGGAGGGATAAGCTGTGGATGCTGCAAAGCAAGACACGCTCTCAGCACAGATGCAAGGCTTCTAAGTGCCGTGCTCTGCAATGAGTGGGACTGTGATGCACTATTTAGCCACCCTTTTGGCTACCAAAAGTAACTAGCCACTTTTTTTCTCCCTTCCCATTATCATGATGCATTGTTTAAGAAATAAAACAGCTGCTTGGAATTTAAGGGATTTACCAAAAGGAACAAATGTGTCCAGTAGTGGGGTTGCATCATGCCATTCCTCAATGAGCGAAATGATTCATGTGTATGAATCACCCATGACATCTGTCACACTGGGTCTCTGAAGTGGTGTGGATTTGCATTGAGTCTTATCTTGCTTTTTAGGTGCCTGGGTGTACGTGTGTGTGTGTGTGTGTGTGTGTGTGTGTGTGTGTGAGAGAGAGAGAGAGAGAGAGAGAGAGAGAGAGAATCATAGTGTAATAAATTAAGCAGTTTAAAATTTTTATGATCTAAAGTACTTGTATTGCAAGAACATAACACCCAGATGAGACTAAGTGTTCAGACTGAATTTAGTTTCTATCTCTTTAGAAGAGAGATATGGATATAACCTGACTCACAAGCTGCCCTCTAGACTTCAACTGATGCTGATGATAGTATTTCAAATGGCAGACTCTTCACAATTTGAATATAATTAAAATACACTTCATTAACTTTGCCATGGGCACCTGCTTCAGTTCCCTATGTCTCAAAATTCACATCTTGTAGAATCCCACAGAAACATTTAGGCTCATCTGAAATCACAGAGGATGACACATCAACTCCATAAATGACCAGTATCGGGTGCCTGCATGAGATTCAATGACACAGGAAACTCAAGTGTGAGCTTCTCAGGCTTTGTAATGAGACATATCAGGGTTTGAATGTCAGTTCTGTCACAGATATGCCTTGAAAACTTAGGCTAAGGCTCTGTCTCCGCTAGCATTTCATGTTATCTTTTGTTATCTTTTCTTTTGGTGAAAATAGACACAGTACAGCTTAAGTTACAGGACTGTCGTGAATAGACAGAAGTGAAATTTCCTGGCCACGCTCAGTCAGAATTGGCTTCTTTCCATTCTTTACATCAGCAGGCATAAAGTCTATATGAGAAACAGAGATTACCATAAGACCCAAAAGATAACACATTAGTAGAAAATGCTCAAAAAATCATGAACTATGTCACTGTAACTTACTAATTTTTAAAAAGTTGCCATTTGGCCCAGGTTGTATTTTGTATGCTGCAGAATTTATTGGGTGGAGGACTTTTGGTAATTAATGTCAATAGCCTCAGCTCTTTGATCTATACAATGGGATCGTAGCCCCTCTCCTAGAGGGTAGTCAAGGAAATCTTTCAATGAAGGAATGCACATGGAGTGTTTAGAACAGCTCCTATCATGCAGCAGCATGTACTCAAGAGCTGGTAGCAGAACACAGGCCTTTTAACAACCTTGGCTGTGATCCAACTCTATTCTGTAACCCAGAAGTAATAGGGAAAATGGTAGGGGGGTCGTGAAGAAACAAAATAACTTTGGAGGTCTTGTTCTTTGGCAACAGAGGAGCTGGCCAAGGTTCTTAATCCCATTCTAAGCACCTACTGCCTTCTTCCCCACCATTACTGCCTCCCAACCTCCCCTAGCAGACTTTTACACTCTGTACACAACACCACACCCAGAGAGAACAAATACCATAAACACTGTGACAGTGAACAGGTGAATACAAGGAAGTGCTGAGACATGTTTCCAAATACACACACAGGTGCAGCCCAGAGCAGAAACTCTTCAATGAAAACGTTTTCCCAAGTTTTTTTTTTTTTTTTTTTGGGGGGGGGGGCAGGCAGAGTGAACAGTGAAAGAGAGAGACAAAGAGAAAGGTCTTCCTTTTCCATTGGTTCACCCCCCAATGGCCACTGCAGCTGGCGTACTGCGCTGATCCAAAGCCAGGAGCCAGGTGCTTCTCCTGGTCTCCCATGCTGGTGCAGGGCCCAAGCACCTGGGCCATCCTCCACTGCCTTCCCAGGCCATAGCAGAGAGCTGGACTGGAAGAGGAGCAACTGGGACAGAATCCGGCGCCCCACCGGGAACTAGAACCCAGGGTGCTGGCCCTGCAGGCAGAGGATTAGCCTATTGAGCCAAGGTGCCGGCCACATTTGCCTAAGTTTAACCCCATCAATTCTGATGAAAAATTTCTGTGTTCCTGAAAAATGGTACAAATAATCCTTGGTAGCTATACAGCGCCAGAAAGCACCTTCAAACCAAGGCAGAAGCACTGGGTATGCCAAGGAAAATAGGTGCTGGAGTATACTTCTCTTCCCTGTAATCCCTAAGCTCTGGGATTTTTCACAAGTACAAGTCAAAGGGTGACAGTTCTACCTGGGTTTGAGATATGGAAATTCTAGCTAAGATTTGTTTAGTTTAAGACAAAACAGTGGGGCCAGCACTGTGGCATAATGGGTAAGCCACTGCCTGCCACACAGGCATCCCATATGGGCACTGGTTCAATTCCTGGCTGTTCTACTTCCAATGGAGCTCCCCGGGAAAGCAGCTGAAGGTGGCCTAAGTGCTTGGGCCCTTGCATCCATGTGGAAGATCCGGAAGAAGCTCCTGGGTCCTGGCTTCAGATCAGCCCAGTTCCAGCCATTGTGGTCATTTGGGTAGTGAACCAGCAGATGGAAAATATCTCTCTCTTTCTCTCTCATTCTGTAATTGTGACTTTCAAATAAATAAATAGTCACCAGTGCTGTGGCATAGTGGGTAAGGAAGGCTGCTGTCTGCAGTGTCAGCATCCTATATGGGTACCAGTTTGAGTCCCAGCTGTCTTTGCTATGGCCTGGGAAAGCAGTGGAGGATGGCCCAAGTCCTTCAGCCCCTGCACCCACACGGGATACCCAGAAGAAGCTCCTGGCTCCTGGCTCCTGGCTTCGGATTGGCACAGCTCCTGCCATTGCGGCCAATTGGGGAGTAAACCAGCAGATGGAAGACCTTTCTCTCTCTCTCTCTCTCTGCTTCTGCCTCTCTGTAATTCTGCCTTTCAAATAAATAAATAAACATTTAATAAATAAATATTTAATAAATAAATAAATACTTAAATCTTTTTTTAAAAAAAGACAAAATAGTAGTGTTACAATTGTATCTGTGTTTGTATGATTGTGTGTAGTGGTACTGACAGATGCTATCAAACTCACTTTTAAAACTGTGCTAAAGTAAACATGGCTAATCGCTCCCTACCAGTTCCTAAAATGTGAAGGTTCTGATTCAGTAATTCTGTTGTGAGGTCTGAACATAAGTCTTTTGATAAAAAAAAAAAAAAAAAGCCAAGTAATTCTGAGGGTCCTCCTCCAGCTGAGAGACCAATAACAGAATAACTGCAAGGTCACATCTACCTCCCCTAAAATAGCTTGTTTTAATTCATCTACAACTCCTCCTTGCAGGTAGGGCAATCAATCCTCAAGGTAATCCATGTTACCCTTTTTAAAGTTTTACTACTGAAGCCTACACAATACACAATACCCCCTCCTCTCTCTTCTTCCCTGGCTAGTTTAATCCTTCCCCTATTCTTATTCATTTCCTAACCTTCTCACCTTTCTATTTGCCCCTACAGAAACTTATAGGATCAATCAGTATAACATTAAGGAAATTCGCATTTGCCATAGCATTATTCTAACTCCCTCTGCCAGCCCTTCTATGGCTCTTTCTGCACCTTCATTGCGATGCTCTTCAGTTGCCCATGTTTCCCACAGTGGGCAGAAAAGGGGCTCATCTGAGCCTTCCCTCTTCTTGGTGCCACACTATTCTGCCTTGGATGATTCCTGTCCACCTTCCTGCTTCCCTAACCCATTGCTCACTTCCACTCTGGTTGCTCCTGCTTCCCAAGGCCACAGCACAGAAAATAATTCTCAAACTTAAGCTCCAATTTGTTAGAACATACCATTGGGCCCCATCCCTGGATTTTCTGATTTCTAAGTCTGTGTAGGAGCCCAAGAATGCGTTTTTCTTTTTTTAAAGATTTTATTTATTTTAGAGGTAGAGTTACAGACCGAGAGAGGGAGATAGAGAGAAAAGTCTTCCATCCACTGGTTCACTCCCCAGATAGCCACAACAGCCAGAGCTGGGCAATCCAAAGCCAGGAGCCAGGAGCTTCTTCCAGGTCTCCCATGTGGTTGCAGGAGCCCAAGCACTTGGGCCATCCTCCACTGATTTCCCAGGCCATACACAGAGAGCTGGAACAAAAGAGGAGCAGTCAGGACGGGAACTGGTGCCCATATGGAATGCCAGTGCTGCAGGTGGAGGCTTAGCCTTCCATGCCACAGTGCCAACCCTAAGTTCACAGATTATGCAAAAGCTGCCGGCACAAGAACTGTACCTTGAGAACCACTGGTGAAGAGCTAAAGATAGACTTAGGGCCAAGGTCTCCTGACTTCCATTTCTAGATTGGCCATTGCCTAGCTGAGTGACTTAAGCAGCTAATTTGCCCTTGTGGCTCCTTTTTCCCAGCTATAAAAATATGCTGATAAAAACCTCAAATAACTGCCTTAAGCATTAAACAGTATATTGTTTTCCTAGCATTCTCTGTGAGAAGCAGAATTTATTCAATAAGATCAGAGACACTAGACTCACTTTTCTAGCTATTACCAGCCATGCAGGTATCACTGGCCCCAAATAACCATGTCTCTGGTGATTGTGGATATATGGCTTGGCTCACATGGGTAACCATTTATATGCTCAGGATCTCAGGATTTGTTCACCTTCCCTGATACTTAGACTCCCTCTGAATGTTCAGTCTAAACAGGGAGGGGAAGATGGCCACTTCCGTCTCACTGGTTCTTACTCCCCTTCCTCCCTTACTCATCCCTCCCAATCTGGAATCCTGTAACTAATCCCTAGGGGCATATTTTGTCCTTAGATGGTATTGGAGGGCTTGTGTTGCTATGATCAAGAGTGTGTGGTCTAATGAAGAGGAATTGGGTGTGGTAGGGGTGATGCGTTCTATTTAAAGCCTTGCCACTGACTCACTAGGTATCCTAGAGAAGGGGCTTAACTTCTATGGCTTTGGGCTTTGGGTCTCCTCCTATTTGGAGGAGGAGATATATCCCCCTTCTCAGCAGGGTTCTTCTGAAGGCAGAGAAGTTAGAATTTGAGAAGCATTTGGAGTTGGAAATTGTGTGGGTCCTATCAAATATAAAATCTACAGAGGCATATTCTTTCTCTATCTTCTCATAAGCTTTATAAAATTCTTCTTTCCAGCCAACCAGTCAGGTCAAGACCCCACCATGACCAATTTGCAGACCTGCAGTTTGGAAATATTTGTTAACATCAAATTTTTCAGCACTCTTCTGCATCAGTAGAAAGAGAGTGTAGGAAAGCTATGGCCTAGGAGTCTAAATGTAAGAGGTCTGGGTTGGTTCTGTCTGTCACCACCTTGCCAGACTTTACTCTACTCCAAGGCTAAAGTTCTGATGATCTCTAACACCCTGAGATTCTATAATTCTGAGTTGTGACATGCTGTTCGTGTGGCAGATAATTCAAGGAAGCAAACAGAGAACAGCTTTTGATTCTAAGAGATTACAACTCTGCCTATACTGTCATTTCTACCTACCTATGGAAGTGTTTCCACATATTTGCTGCTCACTGGTTCCTGCAATTGTTTTTAACTGAATCCTTACTTGACTTGGGCTCTGCAAAGGGTAACGTGGGATCCTTGCCTTCAAAGCACTCATCATCCAGCAAGAGCAACTGACCTTGGAGAATAGCAACACCAGAGCCCAGTTAAGGCCCCTGAGAGTGTGGAAAGATCTCAAAGAACAAAAGAGAAGGAAAATGAAACTATTACCTATTAAAAAGGGGGGGAAAGTGGCCTATTGACTCATCTTGCCCAGTATCATGCTGGTTGTATTTGTCCAGTTAAGATAATTAATTGGGGGGCTGGGGGCAGAGAACTGTGGCATACTGGATAAAGCTGCCACCTGCAGTGCTGGCATCCCACATGGGTCCTGGCTGCTCCACTTCTGATCCAGCTCTCTGCTATGGCCTGGGAAAGGAGTAGAAGATGGCCTAAGTCCTGGGGTCCCTGCACCCACATGGGAGACCCAGAAGAAGCTCCTGGTTCCTGGCTTTGGATCAGTGCCACTCTGGCCGTTGCAGCCTCTCTCCTTCTCTCTCTCTCTCTCTCTCTCTTTCTCTTTCTCTCTCTCTCTCTCTCTCTCTCTCTCTCTGCCTCTGCCTCTGCCTCATCTACTTTTCAAATAAATAAAATATATCTAATCTAGTCCCGGTCAGGGTGCCGGACTCTGTCCCAGTTGCTCCTCTTCCAGTCCAGCTCTCTGCTGTGGCCCAGGAAGGCTGTGGAGGCTGGCCCAAGTGCCTGGGCTCTGCATCTGCATCGGAGACCAGGAGGAAGCACCTGGCTCCTGGCTTCAGATTGGTGCTGCCCGCTGGTGGTAGTGGCCATTTGGGGGGTGAACCAACAGAAGGAAGACCTTTCTCTCTGTCTCTCTCTCTCTGTCTAACTCTGCCTGTCAAAAAAAAAAAGATGATTAATCAGGAGGCCATAAGGCTGTGATAACTCCAGCATCTTGAGTTCTTACTTGAGTAAACTGAAACACAACTCAGTATAAACAGTAAGAGGAAACTAAAGCTTAGGTGATCAGAACTCACCAATTCACCTGTAACTTGGGATTTTCCTCTCTAACAAATTAAATACTTTGTTTTCTTTCTTCAAGCACCTTCTAGAAGGTTCCCCCTGGTACTTGCTGCCCCTTCATGATTCACCAAATGTTCAAACCTATTAAAATTTCCATATGCCTAAGCTTATCTTTTAACAGCCTTCACATTGATTTTATGAACAGTATTAGTTTTTATAGCTTAAAGCTAGAGAAATTGGGCATGAAGAGGGTAAAAAATTTCCTTACTCACAGAGTTACTATGTGAGAGAGCCATACTTAAGCAGTATTCAACCATATTAGACTCTGAAGAACGAAGAAATCACAACATCCACCATTAGAGAAGGAGCAGTTCACTTAGGCAGAAGGAAAAGGTACAAAATTATGGAGCTGGGTTTACACTAGTGGTCACAATTTATGGCAGACGCAGACAGTGTCAGGAGTTGTCCTGGAGTCTATACATTGCTCCAGGCTGTGAGAAGCCACTAAAAGGAAATAAGTTGATCTGACTTTTTTTCCTCTTTAAAGCTGCTGCTTTGACAACAATGTGAATGATAGGTTGAGAAAGAGTAAGATTATGTTCATACACGCACTCAATTCCAGATGCTGATGGAATGATGCTGGGGAGAGGGGACCAGTGAGAAGATGATGGCATTAGCCAGAAGAGACAAAGGCTTGAGCCAAGCTCTTGCTCCCTCATCTATAGCATTTCAGTAGATGGAGGAGATCCAGCAAAGCCCTGAAGGCATATTTTGGAATTCTAAGATCTCTCAGGAGACCTGGACTGACACCTTTGGAAGTCATATTATAGGCATGAATTAAAATAGATGAAGCTGTGAAGATTTGCAAACTCCTACAAGGATATTTTAGAAACAGATCTGGTCCTCAAAGTTTCAAAGCTGAATGGGCATTCTAATATCCATTGAGAAACACTCAGGGAAACCTGATTCAAGTGTCTCTGGACCCCTCTAAATGTATATCCTGTAACTAGAAGGAAGAACTGTCATTGCCCAACCAGGTCTCTAAGCTAGTGTTATCCAGAAAAGGGATACAGGATTCCCGGAAACCAACTGTGCTTGAGTGAAAGGGGAAGAGAGTCAAAGGACCCAGACATCAGTCCTTCCAGCCTAAATGGTGTCAGCCACGGTGCTCACAAGTGTTTTGGCCACAGCAGTCTCCAGGGAAGATCAGGCAAAGTCCAGGCAGCCCTAAGTGGAGTTATAAGAAAGCTGGAGGGACAACTAGAAGAAGACAGAAGAGAAGAGATTTCACAGAGCTCTAGACACACAGAGATCTAGCCTATAACCCAAGTGACCCAGATGGAGGCCAAGAAGATGTGGCAAAAGTGAGACAAGTTTACTCACTTATTAGCAAATTCATTGGCTCTGAAAGTGACCAGAAAATAGAAATAACATTCCCTGTTCATTTTAAAAACCAAGAGACTCCATAAAAAAGTTCACTTCTCCAATTTAACTCTCACCCAATAGCTTCTCCTTTCAGTCCTTAGTTAAGGGCAGCATTGCTAACGCACGGCTCTCTTATCATTAGAAAACCTCTAAAAGGTACAAGAATTCTGGTCCCATCTCTGCCACTTACTAGTTCTCTGATATGGCACCACTTGCTTTGTGCAGTCATTATGAAAACAAGGAAACCATGAAATGTGGGTTTGGAAGATCAGATTGCCCTTTAAGGTCCCTTGCACTCACAACAATCTCTCACTTGTTTCTTTCTCCCAGCCTCCCACTCTCACTCCAGTTATGTTAATCTTTTTTTTTTTCCCCTTTCACTGTTTTTCTCCTTGCTTATCAAATCTAGCTCGTGTGAGTAATGTTCATATGCTGATGAATATGTTGGTTCTTTGTCATCTGTGATAATGAAAGACAGATCATGTGGATAACCCAAAAGTGCAAACACTGTCCACGTACGTGCCTGAAACATTCCAGTCTGATTAACAGTCTAATATTTGGTTTGGGCTGCATTCACCAAGGACCCATTAGCTAGTTAGCAGGATGGGCATAGACGGATTAACAGGGAAGTCTTGCAAAGGAATAAGAACTGAGGCTGAGATGGGACCATTGGCCAATCTCTTCCTCCAGCAATGGTTTATTTATACATTAGACTTGGTTGGTTTGTGTGATTAATGCTAAATTGCCCTGTGTATAACATGCCCAGGCAAGGGAATGGAGCTTGTAGTAAGAAAAGGTCATCACTGTCTTGAGAATTTAGGAGACAGTCTCAGGACCAGGTAGTGTCACTTACCTGGGTTCCAGTATAGCTCAGTCAGTAGGGAGGAAGGCTGGACCACCACTCTGGGCTTTTTGATTCACGCCATGGGTGGGACCCGCACTAAAGAAGTCCACTTGGACATCAACCTACCAACGGATGGGACCCCAGAGGAAGGTGAGCACCGTGTGCCTCTGTGCTTCCCTGTTTCTGCAGCCCCACAGTTCTTCTGGAACAGAAAAGGGGGAAGAGGACGTTTGCAGGCTACTTAAGACCATTGTCCTAGGACTCAGGTCCTGCTATATGCCCTGCTGACTCCATTAGTGATCTGGTTTCTAACAAACTCATCTTCAGTTACTCCATCATCTAGAGAGGCCTGTAGCATGGGTGACTCCGGGTGATCTTAAACTTAAATTTCAGTGGCATCAAGATACTATAAAAATCTTTTACTCATAGCAGGTAGAAAATTCCAGGAAGGATATAGGATATGGCCTAGCAGATAAGAAGCCAGTTAAGATGCCTATGTCTCCTTTCAGAGCGCCTGGATTCAAATCTCAACTCAACTTCCAATCCAGCTGCTTGTTAATGTGCACCCTGAGTGGCAGCAGGTGATCAGACAATGTGGGCATTTGGGGGAGTGAATCAGAGCATAGAAGATAGCTCTCACAGAAATAAGTGTATGAATCAATAAAAATTTTTAAAGTAGAAAATTCCTATATAAAACTTCAGATCACAGGTCGTAAAATTTAGCATGTTGTTTTACTTTATGATAAACTTTGATTTCCCTTTTATTATAAAGATAATGTGTTCACTATATATTTGCAAAATAAAGTTATAAAGAAAAAATATAGATTAGCTATACACTAACACCCAGACATAAGTGCCATTAATGTTTTGGTTTGTTATTTTTATTCTCCTTTTTATGTTCATAAGTGATAGATTGATAGATATTTGGATGGACAAGTAGTTAATGTTATTGTATATAATTTTATATATCACATTTTCTTTGTGAAAATTTTATAAGCATTTCCACATCATTGTTTTTCTAGCATTTTCTATTCATGTCTAACATTTAATTTGACCCTTGTATAATAAGTTAACTAAATATTTCTTTATTACTGAGATATCATTCCCAATCTTTATTTCCTATGATGGAGAAAATCCTTTCACATAAATACTTCCTTGCATTGTTGTAGTTGTTATTATCAGAACTTCCTTGAAAATGAATTTCAGGGTAAAGGTGTACAAAGATTTTTAAAACTCTTGAATAAATTGTCAAATAGTTTTTCTAAGTAACAGCAATTTATACTTGTATTGACTTGGAATAGCATACTCTTGAGCTTTACCTAGGCAAAAAGTGATAATGTTTTAATAAAGACTTCCCTGAGTTTATTTTATACAGTTGAACATTGCTTCGTATGTTTATAAAATACTCTGCTCTTGCCCTGTGCCTGTTTCTATGGTGGCATTCTCATGAATGTGGGCAAGTCACATGAGTTTTATATGAGTTATCTGCACTTGTACATATATGTGCATGTTAGTCCTTTGCTATCTATGTTGTAATTTTTTCATTTGTTTTTGTCTTTTAATTTTGATTTTAATACTCAAATTTATAATCCTGTTTTTAAATATTTGTTTTCAGTTTCTTCCATGCTTCTGTGTTAATCATTCCTTCAGAAGTTTGAAGACTGAAGAATGTTTATTCATATTTTCTAGTTGTTTTGCTTTATTTTTAATTTAGCTTTATAATTCATCTTGTATTTATTTTGCATGTAGAATGAGGTGGGGATTTAACTGCAGACCATGCCCCTAACTATTTGCTGACTAATCCATTTGTTTGTGATATTTCCCTTATTACTTATTAAATATAAACCAGAGATACCTTGGCATATCACCCATGCTCCGCTTCAGGAATGGAGGACTTAGTCCTCCAGCTGCTGGAAGTCAGCCCTCAGCTGCCAGCTCTTACGAAATCAGTTTAGCAAAAACAAGCTAGCAAAATCTGCCTTGTCTAGAGACACACCTCCTTCTGGGGGCACCCGTCATCTTGCAATCAAACCATGTAGGGCTGGCAATAAAGCCTCAGCCCTCTCCCTCCAACTCAAGGCAGTTCTGAGTGGCTGTCCCAGCCCCTAGCATGGCTTAAATCTCTGTGGTGACTAAAGCCACAGCTGACCTCCCTGTGCCCACCTTCATGTTCATGTCTCCCTCCATGCTGACCCTAGATCACCCCCTAGTCAATAACCTCCTGCATGACCTGCGACTCATCTCCAGCTCAGAGTCAGCTTCCCAGGAACACAGCCTGTGACACACACACAGTCCCACAATCTGCACCCACAATTCCAAAATCAGTAAAGCCCTGAAAGTGAAAGAGATATTTCCCCCCACCAATTGGGAATAAAACATGAGCCAAATGAGTAGGAGGCTGTTCATAGTTTTGATGACTCCTATTGCTTGTCATTGTAGTACTGGTGCTGATCCCATTGGGGTCTGGTGCCTATGAAATATTAAATAATACTTAGGATTTGATCAAATCTTTCTAAAAATCTAAGTTCCAATTCACATCTGGACCCAAGAATTTAAGATAAAGAACTGTGGACCTAAATGGAGCATATTTTAAAATTTATCTTGATACATCTGCTCTTCTAATGGCAAGATCATCATTAAGCATTTTGAAATTTCATATATTAAGATAATTCCTACCCGATTATTCTTTAATGAACATCAGAATCATTTTACCAAGTTATCCGCTCATATTGAGTTTTTCATTGAAATAATGCTGAGCATAAAATTCATCTGGGAAAAATTTATACATTTAAATATTTATCCCATCCAAGAACATGGTAAGTCAATCTTTTTGTTTACTCTCTAGGTGAGTCTGAAATTTCTTCAGAAAGGCTCAACATAGATTTCATGAGGATTATGCCTATGACCTAGCTTTTGGTCTTTATTGTGACACTAAGATCTTTTTCACATTAATTCATCTAATTAATTCCTCTAATTAATCACTATTTATTTATATAAAAATAATCCTTTCATAATTTTACTTTTTTACTGCATCCATTTCTGAAACAACATTAATTTTAAGAGACTTTAGTTGGATGTTCTTGAATTTTACTTTTAATTATGTCAATTTGCAAATAATGATGATTTTGTTCTCTTTTAAAATATGTATGCATCCTTTGTTCACTTTACGCCACACTGTGCTAGCCAGTGTGTTCATAAGAATGTGAAATGATGATGACAGCAGCAGGAACCCTGGTAAAGTTCCCAGTTTTAATTGGGATTATCCCTGGTGCTCCACCAGTAAGTGAAGCTGGCTGGTATTTGATGACATTTATTTTAAATTATCTCCAGAAATAATCTACTCTTTCTTCCTAAGTTTCCTTTACATTTGTAAGAAACAGGATTTGTTGTATTCTATATTTTTTGACATCTGTTGAAACTATCATATATTTGTGTCTTTTGAAATATTGCCATGATATAGTATATTAATAAATTCACTAATGTTAAACTATTCTTGAATTTTGGGATAAACTCTATTTCATTATAATGGATGAGTTTCAGTGACTCTTTACAAAATATCAATTTTTCATACATACTTATAATTAAGATCAGCAAAGTTTCTTAAATGTGAGAACAGGCAAATCACAAGGATAATAATTTTATTATGAAGATTATACAACCCAGGAATCTTGACAAATGACAGAAATAAATTTGTTATTGAATAATTGTAATTCTCTTATAGAAAAAATGTTTCATTGTCAAAAGACAAATAGAAATGTGTTAAAAATAACAAACTGACAGAAGATCAATTCCATATTCTACAAAGTACTCAAGCAATCAATTATGAAAAGAGAAGCAATCCAATTGAAAAGTGAATGATGATTAAGAAGGGCAGTTTACAGAGGGAAAAAAGCTATAAATGGATATATAATTTGAAACAATGCCCAAACTTTAAAATAATTTAAAAAAATACAATTCAAAAGTATAAGAGAAATTATTTTGGCTTGCAAAAGTAGCAAAATTTCAAACATTTGGTGATAGTCCATTCTGGCAAAGATACAGTGAAATAAGCATTTATATTATTGTTGTTGCTAGAGGATTTGGCAATAGCTAGCAAATTAAAATCTATGTTCATTAGATCCAATAATTTTATTGCTAAGAAGGCACCATACAGATTTGCTCACAAAATAGATATGGAAAGTAAAAACTAAACCAAAACAACCAATGAGTCAACAATAGAAGACTGATGGAATAAATCAAGATATATCCATTTGATGGGATAGTATGCCATTAAAAAACATAAATGAGGGCAGGTGGTGAAGACACTGCTTGGGACATCTGCATCCCATAACAGAGTGCCCAGGTTTAAGCTATGGCTCCACCTCCATTCTAGTTTTCTGGTAAATGCACACCCTGTGAGGAAACAGTTTGATTGTTTGTTTTTATTGTCTATTTGAAAGGCAGAGAGAGACAGTGAAATCTCTCATTCAGTAGTTCCAAGGTAGCTCTATTTTCTCTATCTGCCTCTATTTCTCTGCCTTTCAAATTAAATTAAATTAATAAATGTAAACAATTTAAATAAGTAAATAGGGGCTGGTATTGTGGCATAGTGGGTTAAACCACTGACTGCCACCCATATGGGCACTGCTTCATGTCCCAGTTGCTCCATTTCTAATCCAGCTCCCTGTTAATGGCCTGGGAAATGCAGTGGAGATGGCCTAAATGCTTGGGCCCCTGCACCCATGTGGAAGATCTGGATGAAACTCCTGGCTTAGGTCTGGCCTAGCACTAGCCGTTGTGACCCCTTGGGGAGTGAACCAGCAAGTGGAAGATCACTGTTTCTCTCTCTCTCTCTCTCTCTCTCTCTCTCTCTCTCTCTCTCTCTGTAACTCTACCTTTCAAATAAATTTACAACCTTTTAAATCCATTGTAAAAGATAAGTAAATAAATATTTTTTAAAGGGTAGGCACAAGTGTTGTGGTACAGCATCTGGCTGCTGCTTGGGAGGGACATTAGCAGAGAGCTGGATCAGAAGTGGAGCAACCAAGACTCCAACCGGCATCCATAAGGGATACCAGTGTCCTTGGTGGTGACTTTACCCACTATGTTACAATGCCAGCCCCAAATCGTATATTCTTAAAAATCTATAGATAAGGCCGGCGCCATGGCTCACCAGACTAATCCTCCGCCTGCGGTGCAGGCACCCCAGGTTCTAGTCCCGGTTGGGGCACCAGATTCTGTCCTGGTTGCTCCTCTTCCAGTCCAGCTCTGTGTTGTGGCCCAGGAGTGCAATCTCTCCCTGCACCCGCATGGGAGACTAGGAGAAGCACCTGGCTCCTGCCATCGGATCAGCTTCTTTACAAATGCAGATACATTAAGGTTAATCAAAGAAAAATGAATATTGTTATTATTTTTGTTCTCTAATTCTTGAATATGTCTTCTTATCTAATTATTTCTCTTTTTTCTGTTTTATTTAAATTTGTTTTTTGGTTTGCAACTTGAAACAATTATTTTTTACCTCTTCTATTTACCATAAAACATTTAAAAAGTGTTGTTTTAATATAAATATAATCCTACCTCATGTAATTTTCTAAATAATTTTCTCAATACTAGTATAGGATCTTTAATAATTTTATGTTCTATATCTCAAGTAAGGTCAAGGATGTTTAATAGTTATTTAAGAAATTTAAAAAATTATCAATGTGATAGGAAGCTTTTGTTTAAATTTTAATAATTCATATCTGATGAAAATCCAGTTGTCAGAAAATGAATTAGTGCCACATTATGCTACATTTATCTTGAAATTTCCTGAAATTTTCATATATTTGACTTGTATGTTATGTCAATATTTTAAATATATATCCTATTTATTAATATATGTATAAATTCATTCTTACTCAATACTATCCATTAATCTAAACCTGTTAAGTTAAACTGTCCATCTATCTTTGTTCTTGATTTTTGGCTACCTAATTTTTCAAATGTGAGAGGGGCATGATAGACATCCAATGAAAATTTTATGTCTGTCAATTTCTGAGTCCCCTTTGTGTCCTTTTATTTCTATGTATCTGTTGTTTTTCAACTCAGTTTTAGAAGATTTAACTTATTAAACATCCTTGACCTCACTTTAGCTAGTTTGTTTTATTTATGTAGTCATTTAGCAAATATTTATTTAACACTGTGCCCAAACTGACATCACTTTGCATCAGTAACAAGTGGTACAGCCATGTGACAAAGTTCTGACCAGTAAGTTATAAGCAGAAGTTTGCTAAAATAACCACTTCTGAAAGAACGGGCCATCAAAGAAGGAGATACCTTTCTCTGAAGGGAGGAGAGAACTTCCACTTTGAATATGGCCTTGTCTAAATAAGGTCGAAGTTGGCAAACTCAAGAGGCTTCCATGGCCTTGGCAGCTCATGTCAAGAGCCTAGGGTGATTACTGACACCATAAACAAGAGTTTCAATTGTTAAATCAACATCAGGAGTCACTGTGCACTTACTCCTCATGTAGAATCTCTGCCCTTAATGTGTTGTACTATGTGAATTAACGGTAAAACTAGTACTCAAACAGTGCTTTACACTTTGTGTTTCTGTGTGGGTGCAATTCATTGAAATCTTTACTTAGGGCCGGTGCCGTGGCTCAACAGGCTAATCCTCCGCCTTGCGGCGCCGGCACACTGGGTTCTAGTCCCGGTCGGGGCACCGGATTCTGTCCCGGTTGCCCCTCTTCCAGGCCAGCCCTCTGCTGTGGCCCAGGAGTGCAGTGGAGGATGGCCCAGGTGCTTGGGCCCTGCACTCCATGGGGAGACCGGGAAAAGCACCTGGCTCCTGGCTCCTGCCATCAGACAAGCGCGGTGCGCCGGCCGCAGCGCGCCGGCCGCGGCGGCCATTGGAGGGTGAACCAACGGCAAAGGAAGACCTTTCTCTCTGTCTCTCTCTCTGTCCACTCTGCCTGTAAAAAAAAAAAAAAAAGAAATCTTTACTTAGTGTATACTAAGTTGATCTTCTGTATATAAAGATAATTTATTAAATGAAAAAATTCTAAATAATAAAAAATAAAATAACCATTTCTCTATTCTCCTTTCTTCCACTCACACTCAGCTGGTTGGAGCCACAGCAGTCATTTTGTAAACATGAGAGAATGGCCAAGACTTGTAGATATATCACCAATGTTATTCACTTATTGAAAAAACAACAAAATATATCTACCTCTGGATTTTTCATTGAAAAGAAATAAATCTGGGGCCAGCACTGTGGCATAGTGGGTTAATCCTCTGCCTGTAGCGCTGGCATCCTATATGGGCTTGGGTTCTAGTCCAGGCTGCTCCTCTCCTTTTTATTTTGTTTTAAGATTTATTTTATTCATCTGAAAGACAGTTACAGAGAGAGGCAGAAACAGAGAGAGAGGTATTCCATCCACTAGTTCACTCCCCAGATGGCTGCAACAACCAGAGCTGCGCTGATCCAAAGCCAGGAGCCAGGAGCTTCTTCTAGGTCTTCCACATGATGCAGGGGCCCAAGGACTTGGGCCATCTGCTACTGCTTTCTCAGGCCACAGCAGAGAGCTGGAACAGGAGATGAGAAGCAGGGACTAGAACCAGTGCCCATATGGGATGCCAGTGCTTCAGGCCAGGGCTTTAACCCACTGCACCACAGCGCCGTCCCCGAGGCTGATCCTCTTCTGTTCCAGCTCTCTGCTGTGGCCTGGGAGAGCAGTGGAGGATGGCCCAGGAACACTTGGGTCCCTGTACTCTCATGGGAGACCTGGAGGAGGATCCTGGCTCCTGGCATTGCGGCCATTTGGGGAGTTCCATACCAGCCTTTCTAGGGAGCAGGCCAGAGGCTGCAAGTGAGGGAGAGCACACAGGAGGGCCAGCAGCAGGCAGCAGCAAAACAGGGGGCCAGTTATATGGTCTAAGTGACAGGTGGGTAGATACAGGTGAGGTCACATGGGGGCAGGAGGTATAGCTTCTAGCTCATGAGCCTAATTCTAGCTCCTTGATTAGTTCCATATCAAATAAGTGATCTCATGATACCAACATCTGTTAGTTTCAATTTCCTCATTTGCAATATGATACTAACAATGTCTACCACACAGAACTTTGGGAGAAATTAAATGAGATACTACATATTATAAGCACCATATCATCAAAGTTTGTTGGATACTGTTAATATAGAAACTAACACATGATAAATGTTCACTAAACAATAACAATTATAAATATTTCACTTGTTGGGTAATATTTTATAAAATCCATTCTTTTTCATTTATTTTTCCTTTTAATCTAAATATCTTTGCTAGTTTCCTTGGAGTGCCTAGTAAACCCCTAAATGAATACCATGCCACATTTTAAAGGCAGTTTAATCAGTTATAGTCACATACAAATGCATGGCCACAGTCCACGGATCAATCTGATCAAGTTAACAGGAACACTGACCCACTGCAGGTACTGGAGAATTTATTCAGTCAGAATGCAATTTTGACCCAGTTTTACATACTGATAGTAAATAGCTCCAGTTTCCTGATAAAATGTTTTCAGACTAAGATTAAAATGTGATCCAGAACTGGTCTCATTTTTAACCCATGGAAATGCCTTCACTGTTGACATTTTTCACTAACTTAGCTTCACAGAAAGACTGCTTCACTTAGTTGCAGATACTAAAATGGGTTGTCATCTGCAGAAAGGAAGAGAGAACCAGAAACCTGGGGCTAAGACAAAACTCACAGCACCACTTCCTTTTATCTGTCCAATACATAACATAAATGTGACCAAAGCTTAGAGGTGGTTCTTTACATGGAAAAATTGGGAATAACTTTCATGATTACCTGCTTGATAATTAAACTGATTCCTTTAAAACATCATGGCAGTGTTTATATTGAAAATCTCCATAGAAAGGTTTCCTATAGCCACTGAGTACTGAATGGCAGCTGGACTGCACTGAAGAGGGTGTGATGCCTTTTAGCCCTTTGATGAAGCAGTCCCTGGAGACAGCCTGAGACATCCCCATTCCTGAAGCCACAGGTGTTATCTCAGAACTGCAAAAGCACAGTGAATGGAGATTGTTTCACTTCTGCTCAAGGGAGCCACCTACTGTGTTGCTTTTACATTGTTCATATCAACCTAGAGAAAAACATCTTTTGGTGGGTGGTGGTAGTTATATTTTTAACCATTCAAACTTGTTTTAATGGCCTTTTTAAAATTATTATATTGTGCCAATAATTCTCAAAGAAAAGCATTTGGCTACATGCATAAATTGCCAGAAGGCACTAGTAATTAAAAATCTAACCAAGATTTTTTTTAAAAAAAGTATCTTTCCAATTATGGTACAAGTCAACAGACTGGGAGGGAAGGAGGAGAAGAAGGCAATACAAAACCAGTCACATCCTGATTTTTCATACTCAGAGTCAATTCTACCTATAAGACACTTGTATGGAACATTTACCCAGATACTTGGAAGATGGTGCTATGTGTCTGAAGACCATCCCAGGCTGCCTGAAACTTCTCATTGGAAGCTCTGCTCAAAGCAACCATTACAAACTACATGGCTTTGCACAAGTCCATTTGATTTTTTTTTTTTTTTGTACCTCAGCATAAGCATCTTAAATGTTAATCTTATAGGAAAAAAATGCCTCAGAACCATTTGTTTAAATAAATATGGCTAGAACACAAGCATGGGAAGAAAGATAAAACTGCAGTGGCACAGACCACTTGCAAAAAACCCCAGGGTTCTATGGGACTTGGTTTGCAAGCCAGTGGACTAAATGGTCCCTTAGACAGTCTCCAGCTCCAACATTCAATGATTCAAAATGCAAGGGATCACACAAACAAGACTAGTGTCTGCTAATACTAACTGATAGAATGAAAAAGGGAGAGAATGATCCAACATGGAAGCGAGATACACAGCAGACTCATAGAATGGCAGATGTCCTAAATAGTACTCTGGCCTCAGAATCAGCCCTTAAGGCATTCGGATCTGGCTCAAGAGCCCATGAGAATATTTTAGGCATGGAAAGCCAAGACACTCTGGGAAAAAAAAAGACGACCTAAATGAAAGATCTCTGCGAGTGAGATCCCAGTGGAAAGAATGGGGCCATCAAAGAAGGAGGTACCTTTCTCTGAAAGGAGGAAAGAACTTCTACTTTGACTATGACCCTGTCAGAATAAGATCGAAGTCGGCGAACCATAAAGGCTTGCATAGCCTGGGCAACTCATGACTAGAGCCTAGGGAGATTACTGACACCATAAACAAGAGTGTCAAATTGTTAAATCAACATCAGGAGTCACTGTGTACTTATGTCTCATGAGGGATCTGTCCTTAATGTGTTATCCAATGTGAAGTAATGCTATAACTAGTACTGAAACAGTATTTTTACACTTTGTCTTTCTGTGTGGGTGCAAACTGATGAAATCTTTACATAGTATATACTGAATCGATCTTCTGTATATAATTAAAAATGATTAAAAAATCTTGGTGTTAAATTGGAAATTGCATAGATAATTTTTAAAAAAAAATCATGTAGGATCTCTGTCCTTAATGTGCTGTACATTGTGAATTAATACTATAACTAGTACTCCAACAGTATTTTCATTTTGTGTCTCTATGTGAGGGCAAACTGTTGAAATCTTTACGTAATATGTACTAAACTGATCTTCTGTGTATAAAGAGAATTGAAAATGAATCTTGATGTGAACGGAAGGGGAGAAGGAGTTGGAAAGGGGAGGGTAGCGGGTGGGAGGGAAGTTATGGGGGGGGGGGAAGCCATTATAATCCATAAGCTGTACTTTGAAAATTTATATTCTTTAAATAAAAGCTTTATTAAAAAAAAAGAAAAAAACACCACCCAAAGCCATAGCCCTGTGTCTCCATGGAGAGAATATTCCTTGAGGTTCAGAAATGTGGAAATTGGTCGTAGTTGTGCCATTAAAAGAAGGTGAAGAGAAAGAAAATAGCAAAAGGAGGTAGGTGGTGTTTGGGATCAGCCTCCCCTCTGAAGAAGTTCCTGTGAGAAACAGAGTCCCTTTTGGTTGAAAGAGATGGAGTCCCCAGGCAGACTTCCCAACAGAAATGCTCTTCCCCTTGAGCCCTGCAGGATCAATGTGCACCATAACACATATCTGACAGGGGAGAAAATGGGCTCAGCAGGAGGCATTTGTCCTCATACAGGCTCCTCCTGGTTGTGCTTGTGAACTAGTGTAAACTGAACAGAGCCCTGCACTCAAACCTCACTGGACCTGACAGAATGAAAGGGGTCCGGATGTGGACGCTGCAGCCACAGGCCTGAGAGCACATTATTCACAGGGCAAGAGTGGCCGCAACCACTCCTCAGATCTCCCCTTCCAAACATGGCCCCCACATCTCCTTTCCTTCTCATCCCACAGGCAGTTCTCAGAGATCAGGAGATTGTGCAATACTGACAGCAGCGAGCACCACAGACCTCAGTGCAAAGTGGTAACTTACTAAGTATGGCTTATGATCATTAAGGGGTGAGGGACTTCCTCATTAAGCCTTATCTTCACTCATGTTCCATTGCTTATGTGGACATGACATACGGCTGTTTCCATAGGTATACCTAACATATCCAGTTTCCTTAAATATTCTGGAATACCTCAGCAGCTGCCTCTTTCATATTATCAAGTATAATTCCCATATTGATTTTCTTTTTTTTTTCTTTTGACAGAGTGGACAGTAAGAGAGAGAGACAGAGAGAAAGGTCTTCCTTTTCCATTGGTTCATCCTCCAATGGTCGCTGCAGCCAGCGCGCTGCAGCTGGCACACCACACAGATCCGAAGCCAGGAGCCAGGTGCTTCCTCCTGGTCTCCCATGCAGATGCAGGGCCCAAGCACTTGGGCCATCCTCCACTGCCTTCCCGGGCCACACCAGAGAGCTGGCCTGGAAGAAGAGCAATCGGGACAGAATCCGGCACCCCAACCGGGACTAGAACCCAGGGTGCTGGCACCACAGGCAGAGGATTAGCCTAGTGAGCAGTGGCACTGGCTCCTGTATTGATTTTTCGTCGTTGCATAATAAGTCATACCACAAACTTAGTAGCTTAAACAATAGGTTTATATTATATCACACAGTTTCTGTGGGTCAGGAATTTGGGAACTTAGTGATTTGGGCTTGAGCTCTCTCAATAAGGTTACTGTCAAGATATTGGTCAGGGCTACAATCATCTGAAGGTTCGTCTAGGGTGGGAAGATCTTTAGCTAAGGTGGCTCATTCACAGCTGTTGGCAAGAGATCTGCATTTCAGACTGCAGTTGATAGAAGGGCTTAGGGCCTCACCATGTAAAACTCTCCATAGGGCTGCTTGAGTATCCTCACAACACGGCTGCCCATATCTCCTAGAGTGAGTGATCCAAGAGGCAGAGAGAGCAAGAAGGATGCCTTTGATGACCTAGTCCCATAAATCCCGCACCATCACTTCTAACACATACCACTCATCAGAGAGAGTCCCTAAAGCCGAGATCAAGCTAACAGAGGGGAATGATGCTCCACACGATTAGGAAGGTATATCAAAAAGCCATTTTCACAATAGCTCAGAGTGTAGGTATGAAAACTTCAAAACAAATTACTGCAAGGGAAACAACTCAAATGACACATCACACACAAGTATCAGTTTAATGAGCATTAATTACTTGACAATGAGATTGGAATCAGAGGATCTCTAAGTGTTAGAAAGTAGAAGTGATTACAGATATATCTGTAATGATTTTGCAAACTCACTGAGGGAATGATTTAATTCATAGAAATGCCCAGGGACATACCAGGAGTACACAAGGAATAGGCCTTAGATTCCCTGTGTGGTGAAAATGTAGGGATGTTGAAGGTTAAATGTGAGTCAAAGCAAAGATGTGAGGGGAGCATTTGGCACAGCATGTAAAGACCCTGCTTGGGATATGCATTACCCTATATCAAGAGCCTAGGTTTGAATCCTGGCTCTGCTCTCAATACCAGTTTCCTACTGAAGGGCACACTGGGAGGCAGCAGGTGATAGCTCAAGTGGTTGGGTCCCTGCCACCCCTGTGGGAGACACAGATTGCACCAGTGAAGGCTAATCTTCTGACATAGCTGATGATGAAAATAGAAGAGATTGAAGTGAATGCTAGGATGATACAGTGATTTCTTTGAAATTACTTTCATAATTTTGCCAAATTTTATAACTACTCCTGGAAGAAAAGAAGAGGCAAATATTTTCCCATTTTATTGGATATGTTGGGCATGAGAGCAAGATTTAAGTTTAGTATTAGTAGACCAAAACCGACAGTGAATTCTTGCCAAAGGAAACACATAAAAATCAGTTAAACTAGATTATTTGGCACAGAGGCAAATCAACTTCTTCATGTAATTTTGTTTTTTCATTTTCCAACTGGTTATTTTAGCATCACACAAATACAACACAGCTCCCACTAAAAAAGTTAAAAGCTTTTTTGGCAGAGCCAAAGACATTTACACTTATAAAACAAACTGTTTTCATATTTCATTGATGAAGAGAGGCTTATACACAACTTCATCCAATAAACGTTGTACATTCTTAATAAGTCACTGGTATAATAGATTAATAAATAAGAAAAGGTAAGGAATCTGGCTGGCATTTTTGTTGCATTCAAGTATTTATCTCTTTTTTTAAGATTTCTTTTATGTATTTGAAAGGCAGAGTTATGGGTGCAGGTGGGGGGAGACAGAGAAAGAAATCTCCCATCAGCTGGTTTATTCCCCACATAGCCACAACAGCCAGAGCTGGGCCAGGCCAAAACCAGGAGCCAGGAGCTTCTTTCAGTCCTCTCACATGCGTGCAGGGGCCCAAACCCTTGAGCTATCCTCTGCTACCTTCCAAGACACATTAGCACGGGGCTGAATCAGAGTGGATCTGCTGGGACTTGAACCAGCACCCACATGGTTTCTAGCGCTGCAGGTGGCAGTTTAACCCACTTCACCACAACACCAATAATTTACCTCTTAATGGAGATGAGGCATCTGCTCCTTCTTGAGCTGTCTATAGAACCTTGTATTTCAACACTGAGTGACAGTTCTATCTGTACTAGTTGTTTCTTTATTCAAACACAAAAAAACACATTCCAGGCAATGTATTGCTTTGGACAGATTTTCTACTTCCAAGTTACAACCTTACGTCATATGTACCAGCTGAAAGAACAGCTACAGTGTCTGGAACTGTGTAGTTGTAGAGAATTTTGTCAATGGGAGAGGTCCTTTGAAAAAACTGTTATTTTTGTTATTGGTGTAGTCCCGCTGTTCCAAGTGTTGCCCATGAACTAGGGGCATGGAGATTGTTAGGAATGCACATCTACTGAATCAGAACAGAGGGTTTTCAAGAAGATACCCAGATGATTTCTACTTCCCTGTAGAACTCAAACCAAAGATACTGCCATTCTGGATAAACAAGAAGAGTTATGCTGGGGATCTCAACCCAGGCTTTGACTGCAGAAAAAAAGAAATGGCCTGGATGTCCAGTGTTCACCTCCTTGTAACCTAGCTTCATGTGCGGCAGGAACTTCAGCTGTCTGCACAGGCCGTTCAGACCAGCTGGGTTCAGCTAAAGGCTCATATCAGAGATTATTAAGTAAAATCATTCAAATGAACTAATCCTAGCTAGATGGAAAGATACAAGGCTAAGCACAAGCTGAAGTGTAGAAAAGATGACCAGTGCAGACAGGGTTAACCCTGTCAGCTTTCCTGGGCTTACTCAACTTTCTCTCTTTCCTTTGACTTATCTATGAACAGGACAACAATTGACAAATGCATGCACAAGGGCCATTGCTTTGATCCTGAAATGGAGAAAACTATCACACTGCTGCTCCAAAATTGAAAAGCTCCATTTGGAACTGAATCACTTCCAGAGTTATATGCTCACATCTGAAAATAGCAAACTCTCATAAATATAACACTCAAATATTTGAAAAACCATCATAATTACTTGCTCACAAGAAAACAATAACACAGATGTCAAATAATTCTTAGTAGGCCTGGAGGCTGTCACTGTTTTATACAATATTCCATAAATACCTCCAGGCCTGGTGCCTGTGTGGGTACACAGGGTAGCATCACCCTCTTCAGTCTCACATAAGAAAAGAAGCTCTGAGCCACTAACATAAGGCTCCCATCGTGACATCTGTGGCAGAATTGTAAGTACATCCAGGCTCTGTGAGCCCAAAGAATGTTTTTGTCCACTCTACACACTGATTTGTTATTAAAAAATCCATACTGTACACCTTGAAAGAGTGTTGAGGTTTATGCCAGATAACCATGAGACTAGTAACTCTTCCATGTACTAATATTTAAAAGCAATCCAGAAACTAGTAAATATGCCCCGCAGTCACTCTCAGAAGTGTCTTCCATTTTTTCCCTTGTCCTTTAGAAGGAGAGATCCCATGAGGCAAGCTAAGAACACAGTGTGAAATCTACATTTTTCATAAGATTTATTTATCTTCACATTATTTGAAATAAGGAGAGAGGAAATCTTCCATCTGGTGCTTCACTTCCCAAGTGCCTGTAACAGGCAGGAGTGGTCCAGACCACAACCAGGAACTGGGAACTCAATCTGGGTCTCCCAAGTAGGTGGAAAGAACTCATACTTGAGTCATTGAGTCATCATGGGCTGCCTTCCAGGGGTCATTAGCAGGAAACTGGAACCACAAGCAAAGTTAGGACTCAAACCAGGCACTCTGACATGGGATATAGGCGTCCCAAGTGATGTCTTAACTGCTATGCCAAACATATGCCCTATTGTTAATTTTTTGAAGATTTATTTATTTATTTGAAATATGGAGTTACAGAGAAAGAGAGGGAAGGACAGAGGAGAGAAAGACAGAGATCTTCTATCTGCTAGTTCACTCCCTCCAATGGCTGCAACAGCTGGAGCTGGGCCAGGCCAAAGCTAAGAGCCTGGGGCCGGCGCCGTGGCTCAACAGGCTAATCCTCCGCCTTGCGGCGCCGGCACACCGGGTTCTAGTCCCGGTCGGGGCGCCGGATTCTGTCCCGGTTGCCCCTCTTCCAGGCCAGCCCTCTGCTGTGGCCCGGGAGTGCAGTGGAGGATGGCCCAGGTGCTTGGGCCCTGCACCCCATGGGAGGCCAGGAAAAGCACCTAGCACCTGGCTCCTGCCATCGGACGAGCGCGGTGCGCTGGCCGCAGCGCGCCATCCGCGGCAGCCATTGGAGGGTGAACCAACGGCAAAAAGGAAGACCTTTCTCTCTGTCTCTCTCTCTCACTGTCCACTCTGCCTGTCAAAAAAAAAAAAAAAAAAAAGCTAAGAGCCTGGAACAACATCCAGGTCTCCCACGTAGGTGGCAGGGGCCCAAGCATGTGGGGCGTCTTCTACTGCTTCCCCAGGCACACTGGCTGGATTAAAACTGGAGTAGGCAGGACTCAGACTGGCACACATATGGGATACCAGCATCATAGATGGCAGTTTAACCTGCTGTGTCACAATGCCAGCCCTTATCTTTAATTTTTTAAAGAGCCTCATACTGTTTTTCATAGTGACTACAACATTATTCTATTTACACCAACAGCATACAAGGGTTCTAATTCCTCTACATCTTTACCAACAGTGTATTTTTTAAATAGTAGACATCCTAACAGTTATGAGGTTTGGTTTGCATTTCCTTGATGGTTAATGACATTGAGCAGTTTTTCACATACCTGTTGATATGTCTATGTCTTCTTTGAAGAAATACTTATTGAATTTTGCAGACTTTTTAATTTTTGTGTTTCATTTCATATTTGAAACAGACAGAGCAAGAGAAAGAGATATATTTGATCTCTGGTCTACTTACCAAATGCATATGGCAGCCAGAGCTGAACCAGGCCAAAGGAGCCTGGAATTCAGTCTGGGGTTCCCTCATGAGTAGGAGGGACCCAGGTACTTGAGACATCATCTACTGCCTCCCAGAGTGTGCATTAGCCAGAGGCTAGATGAAAAGAGTAGACAAGACTGGAACCAGGCACTTCTATATAGTTGTGGGTATCCCAAGTAGCAATGTAAACAATGCACCAAGCCCACCCCCATTTTTTAAAAAAGATTTATTTATTTTATTTGAAAGGCAGAGTTACATAGTAAGAAAGAGAGAGATTTTTTACTTACTGGTTCACTCCCCAAATGGCAATAACATCCATGGCTGGGCCAAGCCAAGGCCAGGAGCTTCATCCAGGTCTCCCACAAGGGTGCAGAGGCCCATGGACTTGGACCACGTTCCATTGCTTTGCCATTAACACATTAACAAGGAGCTGGATCAAAAGTGGAGTGTCCAGGACAAGCACCCATATGGTATACCAACATCACAGGTAGCAGGTTAACCCACTACGCTACCATGCCAGCCCCACCCCCCATTTTTGATTGAGCTATTAGGGTTTTTTTCTAATTGAATTATAAGAGTTACTTATACATTTTGTAGATTACCCCCTGTCAGGTATATGGTTTTCAAATCTTTTCCCACTCCACAGGTTTCCTTTCACTCTGTTGAATAGATTATCTTTAGTAAATTACTGACAAGCAGCAATTTCCAGATAGTGGTAAGTTAGCCACTACCCTCCCAAAAAGTTAAAGACCCAAGATCTCACTTCATATTTAAGCTATGACTGCCTCCACTCTTTTGAGGAGGAATTAGCTGTCCTGTTGTTTTTACACTGTTTTGCAAGTGAGGCTCACAGTATTGTGTGAATCTCTTGAAACTCAATGGATAGAATCCAATGTAACCCTAGTTTGCTCGAGAATCCCCCTTACAGAACCTACTTTGTTGTAGGGAGAACTGGAGCTAATGTCCATGAGCCTGCCAAAATTGTCTCCAAAATTCACCCAGGCAGATGGAATTACTCAAAGCTCATGGTGGAAGGCCCAGTCTAGTTCACAAAATGTAATTGTGCTAGCATAGTGTTAGCCACTGGAGATACAACACTGAGTAAGAATCTAAATAATGGCATAATATAAATTGGTATAATAGATATTGAGTTATGAATCTTAGCAAAGAAAGTTGTAAATGGTGATCAGTAAAGTTAAGGAGATGAGTGAACTGTTAAGCTAACATAAAAAGTTGTTAGAAAGTGTATCAGGCAAATATGGATACTTTAATACGTACCAGGACTGTCAAATTTGGAAACTGACATCATTCCTATTAATGTGGTCAAGGTGGACATGATTAAATGGTCTGAGTCCTCTTTACTATTCAACCAAGATGTGAACATCTTCTTCAAGTAACCTTGTTATAGTGACATAATTCAATAACATTCCAAGGTAGCTTAAATAGGCCAAAGTTTAGAAACACACACCATTTTAATATTTCAGGTGGAAAGAACTCCATTTATGTGAAACTTCTGATATCTGTCAATTTTATTTATTGTTCATTAGTGAAGGAGGACAAAATTATCTGATACTTAAATTTGCAAAGACTACATTGGCTTGGGGTAGGCATTTGGTGCAATGGTTAATCTGCTGCTTGGGATGTACACAACCTGTATTTGAGTACTTGGATTCAAGTCCTAGTTCCACTCTGAAATCCAGCTTACTGATAATACAGGCCCTGGGAGGAAGCAAGTGATGGCTCAGAAACTGAGTCCTTGCCATCCACATGCAAGACCCAGATTGAATTCCTGGCTCCCAGGCTTTTGAAGGCATTTTTGGAATTAATCATAGATGAGATCTCTCTCCCTCTCTCTTTCTCTCCCCTCCCCCCTACACACATACACTGCACCCCTTCCTCTCAAATAATAATAAAGAAGTAAAAATCAATAAAAGTATACACCAGCCATGCATAGCTCATCTCCTCATTTTCCTTTTGGGAAGAGTAGTATTTTCCCTTTGGAAGGGGAGTGAGTTCTCAGTCTCTCCATTCATATGTCTTTGCTGTGCAGGTTTTTGTATTGGTGAAGCCTGTTCCATCCAGCCTGGATGCCAATCAATGAAGCTAATTGATCTTTAAACTGTATCCTTCAGGAAAATGAAGTTATAATTCAGAAGAGCATATGTAATAAAAAAGTTAAAGCAATGTCACTGGAAAGTCAAGAAGGCACACCTTTCTGCACTCTAGTGTTGTATACTTTCCTGCCAAAAATGCTCATTAAGTTTGTCTACTCCAGAGAACCATGGGTGGGACTAGGGATAAGTCTGAAAGAACTGTATCATACAGAAAAGCTGATCACTCTAGGGTTTGGCAAAAAGAATGAGATACCACACTTTAAAAAGTCAGTTACCGCCCCAGCCAAGTCTAACCTTGGCAAGGGACATTTGGCTGACATTCCCTAGTGGGCGAGTGCTGTAATGCATACACTATTTCCCCTAACTCTACACACTGGGATCAGAATGTGTAGAGTATATTAATAATAACTCCCCAATAAAGCATGTCTCCTCAAGTCCAAATCTCTTTGAATTAAGGTTTATTGCTCCTCCCATCATGAGATGGAGTTGGTTTCTTTATTTCAAATGTAAGTAGACCTTGTGACTTGTTTTTACAGATAGAATGCTGAAGAAATGATCCCGTGTGACATTCGAAGGTAGGATTTATGAGTCCTTGTGGTTTCCATTTTTACCTTCTGAGAATCCCCATCTCTACCTAAGGAAGCCCAAGAGAGTATACTGAATGATGAAATCCATGTAGAGTAAGGCCAGATTATAAGTAGTGTTAGTCACCAGACATGGGAATGACGTCATCTTTAACCCTCCGGGCCCAGTGAGCTGCCAGGTGACTACGGCTTATTGGGTGACCCCAGATACACCAGCTGAAGACCCATGCAGCTGACTCCTGAAACCCAAAGAATCATAAGAAATAATAAGTCATTGTTTTGAGCCATTACATTGTGTGCTGTTCTATTACATTACAAAGCTAACTGATAGAAGAAGTGCATTTCTTTGCAAATGCAACGGTTTCTCCTAGAACCTAATCTGTCACTGGACATGAAAGTCTTGTATCTTCTTGTCGTTAGCCTCTTAAAAGTGCCACAGTCTCATCTGCTATAGAGCAAGGCCTTTTACTTCTCTCATATGCTTAAACTTCTTTAGTGGGAATCTACTTAATTTCGTACCAAGAATTTTTAGGAAAAGCCACAGTTGACTAAGCTCATTTCCCTTTTTTTATTGTCCTCTTAACTAAAGGCATATTCCCTCTCTCAGGCTCATGTTCTACCACCTAAAATAGCTTCTTTTCCTCCCATATGTTCTAAAGTAATTGAACTGCAGTAAGAGAAGACATACATTTCTTGCAAGAGGAAATGCACATTTTTCCCAGACAAACCCTTATCTTGCCAATAGCACACATCACTCTGGATGTTCCCAGCTAGGAACGGGGGCTAACTAGCTGCTAATTAGAGATAGGCAAGCCTCAGAGGGATTGACTCAGATTCCAATTTGCAAATAGGGCATATGTGTTTGGATTTGGATGTGGATTGAACTAAAACTTCCTTTTGCACATTATACGTAAAGCTCTTGTTGTAAAATCCAGCCAAAATGTTGCATTCCCACTTATGCGTAAGAACACACACAGAGAAAAATTGATAAATTCTTTTCAAGTCTAGAGAGCTTTGAGTTTGTGTATTCTAACTGAAGAGAAATTGTAGATTCATATTTGAAATTGATCCACCTTCTTAGACTATCACTAAAACTGAGATTTTATCATGATGGTTTTTGTTTCTTTGGGTTTTTCTTTATTTTTTTTTTTTCTTTTTGGTTGGGGGAAGGGGAGTTATTGGCTCATCCTTGCAGTTTTTGTTTTGATGAACAACACTGGGTGGACAGTCATAGAAATATTCACAAAATTTGTTTTTGATCTATGTGATGACCAATAACCCAACTGTATTTCACTGATCCACGGATAGTTTAGAAATCTTACAAAAGGATATCAATTATGCCAGCACCGAGACTCACTTGGCTAATCCTTCTCAGTGCTAGCACCCCTGGTTCTAGTCCTGGTTGGGGCACCGGATTCTGTCCCTGTTGTTCCTCTTCCAGTCCAGCTCTCTGCTATGGCCCGGGAAGGCAGTGGAGGATGGCCCAAGTGCTTGGGCCCTGCACCCGCATGGGAGACCAGGAGGAAGTGCCTGGCTTCTAGCTTTGGATAGGTGTAGCGTGCTGGCCATAGTGGCCATTTGGGGGGGTGAACTAACGGAAAAAGGAAGACCTTTCTCTCTGTCTGTCTCTCTCTCTCTAACTCTGCCTGTCAAAAAAAAAGGGGGGGATATCAATTGACACCTTACTATATATATTTCTCCATTTAATTCTTACAACAATCATAAGAGGTAGGCATATTTTACAGACATTTTCAGATAAGATACAAGAGAAGAAAGATGCTAAGAAATTAATCAGGCCCTTCTGCCACCCTAAGCAAGGTCTCAGACATCAAAGATGAAGCCATAATGACAAGAGTCATCCATAAGAAGTTCTTCTACCATAGACACCTAGATATTAACCATGTTATTCTGAAGTTAACTATAAATAACTAGCTCTACCTTACTTAAATCACAACAGAAACATGAACTCTAGAACATTAGCATTTAGATATCAACTATTCCAATCACTCATTTTACATATAATGAGAATAAACCTCAGAAAAAAAAATGTGACTTGTTTAAGGTTACAGCCAGGGCTATTGGTAAACTTGGTTGAGGATCAGTTATAGCTTGTACATTAAGGAACAGAGTGCTCAGAGGGAGGTGAGCAGATAATTGTCCCTTAGAGAACACTGTGTTGATTCTCTCCAAAGTTCATTCTTGAGTGGCATTTATCCAGATGAATTCAGAATGACCAGAGCATGGTCCTAAGCCTTACAGACTCTGGAACATCTATTTGTTTTACTAGAGATAGGAAAGGTGATCTATCCCTAAGGAGTAGAATCACATTTACCCAACTCACAGATTGAAATAATACAAACAGTGCACATGAATTTACACCTAGGAATATCTACCATCATACCTCCACTGCTAAATGCACAGTATAGAAGCTAAAATGTTGAAATATGTTTCTGAAAGACATAACCAAGCTCAGAGGCAAAACAGACCAAATATGAAAGATAAGTGATAAGTGTAAGCAGAAACCACTACAGAGCTCCAGAACCAGACAAAAGAGGCAGTTGAGAGTTCCATAATCTCACACCATTGACTTTGGGGGTCAGTTAATTCTTTATTGAAGGAGGCTGTCCTGTGTGCTGTTGCATGCTTGGCACCATGCTTGCTCTCCCCCTTCTACACACCAGTAGCATCCTTCCTCTACCTCTTGATAGTCACGATACAGAATACTGAAGACATTGCCAAACTTGCTTCTGTTAAGAACCACAGAAATCTAACAGCACAGTACAAATGAAGTGTATTCTCACTTACAAACAGAAGCAGGCAAGCCCCCATCAATATCCAGGTCAGGACAACTGTTGTCACACCAGGCCTGGGAGACAGGAGAAACAGAGATAATCTCTCTATCAGAGTCCTGGCCGAGGCTCCTACTAGCACAAAAGACTGAAGCAGTGATTTCTTGGTATTCCAATGAACCATCCTCCAAGTTTTTTGAGAGCAATTTTGTACTACTTCCATCACTCAAGGACCAACATCAGCAACTTTGATCCCTGACACTTCCTGGAGTCCAATCAAGTTATCAATTTAAGGCACACACTATGTCTTATTCATTATTGTATTGTCAGTTCATATGAGAATCTTCCACAAACTGGGTGTTGAATTAAATGTTGGGGCCAGCACTGTGGTGTAGTAGGTGAAGCCTCCACCTGAGGCAATGGCATCCCATATGGTCACCAGTCCGAGCCCCAGTTGCTCTTCTTCTGATCCAGCTCCCTGCTGATAATCTGGGAAAGCAGAAGAGGATGGCCCAAGTTCTTGGGCCCCTGCACCCACATGGGAGACCCAGAAGAAGCTCCTGACACCTGGCTTTGGATCAGTCCAGGTACAGCCGTTGCAGCCACATGGGGAGTGAACCAGCAGATGGAGGACCTCTTTCTCTGTCTCTCCCTCTCCCGTGGTTTTGGAAGTTCATAGAACAAGGCCAGGTAACCCAATTGGTCATGCCATCTGGCAAAGCATGTACAAAGACCTGATCACATGGCGCTCCAGGAAGCAGAGAGAGTTTAGGCCCACCAGATCGTTTATAACCAATACTCTTTGGATAACTACCCTCCAAGGACACACTCCCAATAAGCTAAGAACCTTGCATGAGGCCCACTTGCTGAACACCATAATTGGGTCAAGCCTTCCAGTAGCATAAAGTTATGATTTTGTGGATTAAACATATGCATGAATTGAAGGCATCAAATCCTATTTTTTTAAACTTTTATTTAATAAATATAAATTTCCAAAGTACAGTTTATGGATTACATGGCTTCCCCCCTATAACTTCCCTCCCACCTGCACCTCACCCATCTCCCACTCCATTCACATCAAGATTCATTTTCAATTATTTTTTTTTTGCTTTTATTTAAAGAATATAAATTTCCAAAGTATAGCTTATGGATTTCAATGGCTCCCCCCCTCACAACTTCCCTCCCTCCCGCTACCCTCCCCTCTCCCGCTCCCTCTCCCCTTCTGTTCACATCAAGATTCATTTTCAATTCTCTTTATACACAGAAGATCAGTTTAGAACATATTATGTAAAGATTTCAACAGTTTGCCCTCACATTGAGACATAAACTGAAATTATTGTTGGAGTACTAGTTATAGTATTAATTCACGATGTACAGTACATTAAAGAAAGAGATCCTACATGATTTTTTTTAAAGAATTGATTAATTATCTATGCAATTTCCAATTTAACACCAAGATTTTTTAATCATTTGCAATTATCTTTATACACAGAAGATCAATTTAATATTATAGTATGTAAGGATTGCATCAGTTTGCACCCACACAGAAACACAAAGTGAAAAAAATACTGTTTCATTACTAGTAATAGCGTTATTTCACATTGGATAACATATTAAGGACGGATCCCTCATGAGACATAAGTACACAGTGACTCCTGAAATTGATTTAACAATTTGACACTCTTGTTTATGGCGTCAGTAATCTCCCTAGGCTCTAGTCATGAGTTGCCGAGGCTATGGAAGCGTTTAGGGTTCGCCGACTTTGATCTTAATCCGACAGGGTCATAGTCAAAGTGGAGGTTCCCTCCTCCCTTCAGAGAAAGGTACCTCCTTCTTTGATGGCCCCATTCTTTCCACTGGGATCTCACTCGCAGAGATCTTTCATTTAGGTCTTCTTTTTTTGTTGTTTTTCAGAGTGCCTTAGCTTTCCATGCCTAAAATATTCTCATGGGCTCTTGAGCCAGATCCGAATGCCTTAAGGGTTGATTCTGAGGCCAGAGTGCTATTTAGGACATCTGCCATTCTATGAGTCTGCTGTGTATCTCGCTTCCCATGTTGGATCATTCTCTCCCTTTTTCATTCTAAAATGTTAGTATTAGCAGACACTAGTCTTGTTTGTGTGAACCCTTCTACTCTTAGACCTATCCGTGTGATCACTTGTGAGCTGAAATTGGTCACCTGGACTAATGAGATGGCTTTGGTACATGCCACCTTGATGGGAATGTATTGGAATCCCCTGGCACACTTCTAACTCTATCATTTGGGGCAGTTCCGATTGAGCATGTCCCAGATTGTACATCTCCTCCCTCTCTTATTCCCACTCTTATATTTCACAGGGATCACTTTTCATTTAAAATTTAAACACCTACAGCTAATTGTGTGTTAGTTGCCAGATTCAACCCATAGTACTAGAACGAATACAAACAACAAGGGGAGATACTAAAATGGGTAAAGATTTAGATTGTACATCAACAGTTCAGGCAGGAGCTGATCGTGTCTTATTTCCCCATAGTGTTCATTTCATTTGAACAGTGAGGCAGAAGAGTGAATATTGGACTTAGAAGACAGAGCACAGGAAAGTATATGGTCAAACCAAAGAAAAGAAGAGGAAATTAGAAATCTAAAAAATATTGTTGGGAATCTACAGGATACTATTAAAAAACCCAACAGTCAGGTTCTAGGAGTTCCTGAAGGCATGGAGAGGGAGAAAGGATTAGTAGGTCTTTTTAGTGAGATACTAGTAGAGAACTTCCTGGGTTTGGAGAAGGACAGAGACATCCTAGTACAGGAAGCTCATAGAACCCCTAGTAAACATGACCAAAAGAGATCCTCACCACGACATGTTGTAATCAAATCCTATTAAAACTGTAATACTTCCAAGTCTAGGAGAATGCAGGAGACAGTGTTTCCTCTTTAAGCAAAGATAGTGTCTCCAAGCTCTCCAGCTTAACTCACACAATCATTTTAGGTTTCTTTGGACATCTTGTGGCCTGGATTAGGAGATTTGGTTTGATTAATTAAGCTCAGTGAGTTTGTGAGTTGTACTGTGATCAAATGGGAGGAGAGTATAAACTTTACTCTATGCTCTTGTTATGCACAAAGACAAATATGCAAAATAGTGACACATAAGGTGCCCAGAGTGGTAAAATGTATCTAAAAGGTGAGAAAGATAACACACACACACAGGAAAACACGGGTTGCCCCTCTCAAACAAATATCTACCATGACTGGGAAGTGGGCCAGAAGCTTTGCCCAAAAGGAGAAAGATCAGGAATTGGAGACAGAAGGGGAGCACTTGGCAGCCCTTCCAGTCGTGGTCTACAGCTGAAGAGACAGAGCTCCTCCTGCGAGCTTGTGGGTGGTGCCTCCAGGTATGACACCATCTCGGAATCATATGGCACCTCCACAGGGGCAACGTGGAGTTTAATATTCAAATCTTCATGGTGTCCCCTTTAGGTTCTAGATGAAGCAGATGCAGCCCAGTGAAACGTGGCATTTTGATTGACAAGTAGGAGGATAGAATTATACATGTGGGCTTGTGAATTCTAGGTCAATACACCTAGCTAGTGGCCTACCTATTCTATATCAGCTGTAATTTTTGTTTGTACTTTAAAACTAAGTGAATGTATCTTTTAGCTTAGTTTTGGTTTCAAGGTTTCTCTTTATTTTTAAATCAAATGTTGGGGTTACTTTGGATTTTGGATTCACAACAATCGATCATTAAAGGATTGACTGATCAAGTCCAGTGTTGGCTTTGTCCATCTCCCAAAATCATTACCCCAGTGCCATCAAGACATTATGAAGCTGAGTGGTCACTGTAGCTGCAAGTTCCAGGGTTACTAATATGAATTTAAATGCCTGAGAACAGGTGGGATTGGGTAATCATGGGATCTTGAAGGAGGAAGGAGGAAGAGGAGGAGAAGGAGGAGGAGGGGGAGAATAGGGTACCACAGATGCTATGTCAAAATAGTGAGCTTAACATAACCATCTAGAAGTGATTTCTATGGGATCCTATGATAAGATTGTTATCATAAGAAAGCCATTTTGTTCTGATTTGTGTTCCTTTGAATTACTGTGTACCCTTTATGCATTCAGAAAATTGTCCTTCACACACTGAGCAATCGCAGACTATTAAGCCAGTATACTACAGTAGTCCTCACCTTTGGCTTTACTGGGAGCGCATTTACACCTTCCACCAAGATGGGCAGTGAACTTTTCCCTTCATCTAGACCTCTTGGTCTTTTTGGAATGCTGCTGTTGTTATCTGTGTTGGAATGGCCAAGTTCACAGAGTAGAAGTAGAGAAGATAAAGAAAGAGAATCAGAGAGCTTTAAACCTTAAACAGTGCAAGTTCAACCTTCTCCCTCACAGCTGTACTTCTAACAAAAGAAAATTTAAGAACACAACTTTTTCCAAAGGAAGCATAAGGGAGGCATCACTTCATTCAAACATAGCCTCAATTTCCTACTGACAAAATTCTTCAAAAAAGTGTGGGGGGGGGTGGGAGGGGTTGTTAAAAAGAAAGGTTGAACACACTGAACTCTTTCGGGCTAAGAGTTGAGTCCAGCATGCCCTGAATATGCTGCTCAGAATTCACCTACCTTAAACTTCTCTCCAGGAATAATCCCAGATTCAGCCAATAAAAATGCAGGGCGCAATATGTGGTGCATACTTAAGTCTCACAGCCAGTATACACAGCCGATCTGAATAACTGTGCTCAGGGAGGACTTGCAAAACAGATCAGGAAGTGGAACCCCTTGTCTAATCTCTGAAGCAGACAGACATAGTGAAAGTTACATCCTGAGATCCTAATTACCTCACACTTCAGGAGGACTTGTTTCTAACTCTAGAGAACTGTTTCCCATTGTGGAAAATTAATTTCCCTCTGGCACCAAAACATTTGTCTCATCTGTGAGTACTCATAAGTCTCTTTTGTTGCAAGAAATAGAGAGCTACACAGGGTACCCCAAGTAATGAGTTTATGTTGGGGCACACAGAGCATTTAGGAAAGCAGCAAGCTTGGTAATAATAAAGAGATGGAGAGTGGACCCCGCTCCCTTTACAGGTGGTTGTCCACAACCTCCTTTCATTGGTTACACACAGCTTTGCAAGGCTCTACCTTCTGTCTGCAGTCATCATCTGTTCCGTGCTTTACCCCAGTGCTCTGTGCACCCTTGGTGTACCTCAATAAATATTTTCAGGGAGTGAATAAACAATGAGTAATGCTCATAATGTTATTTCATGCTAACATTGCCTTATTCATGGTGTTGACATAACTGAGAGCCCATCTTGGCCATGCTGTGGTTATGTGTATGTGTATCTGTGTGTCTCTGCGTTTGTGTTGTGTGTGTGTACACGTGCGTGTTTAGTTTCATCGCTGGCTGCTTCCTACATCTCTTTGATTCCCAAGTCAAATTCCAGGGAATGAATGACAGAGAACAAATCAACTGGCAAATCGCCATTCACTACTAAAGCTGATACATATTTTTTTTCATGCCAGGTCATTTTTTCTTTCTTTTCTAAGGCAGAGATACAGACAAAGAAGGAGAGAAAGATATGGATAGAGCAAGAAAGAAGGAGTTCCTCTATCCAGTGGTTCACTCCCAAATGGCTGCAACAGCCTGAGCTGGGCCAGGCCGAAGCCCGGAGCCAGGAGCTTCTTCAGGGTCTCCCACGTGGGTGCAGAGGCCCAAGCACTTGGGTCATCTTCTACTGCTTTCCCAGGCACATTAGCTGAAAGCTGGACTGGAAGTGGAGCAGCCGGGACTCAAACTGGCGTCCAAACGGGATGCCGGCTCTGCAAGCAGAGGCTTAATCTTCACTGCCACTCTGCCGGCCCCGACAGGTCATTTTTTATAACATGCTACCCTGGTCCAGTCAGTTTTTTGTTTGACTGCTTGATTTTGTTTTGTTTTCTGGTGAGGGAAGAGGAAAGACTGTGTCCATCAAAACATACCTACATTAGGCTGCCCCCTATGAAGATTGCAAGACCTAGCAAGTGAAAATGTGAGGTGCAATATTTGAGACATACTCTCATGTAAACAAATTCTTTCTTTACCTGAAATTCAAATTCAACTGCCTATCCTATATTTTTTTTCTGGCAACCTGCTCCCCTCTCAGGCAGTTGAATGGGGCAGCTGCACGCAGATGGGATTACATTACCATGATTGGTGTGCCCAGTCCCTCAGTCTTCAATTGAAAGTGTCTAAAACATGTATGTGTACACTGTCTTAACAGAGAACATGAAATCCATTTCACTATTTCTCATGTTCAAGGCTTATTAGCTATTAGTCCCTTTATTGTAATTTCCACTGCTCGACTATTTTTTCTAGATTTAAACTACCTCTCTATGAGTTGTTACTTCTCATTGTCAGTAATGTGTTTGCCTCTTTTGCTTTTAGATTTATGATTTTTTTTCCTACAATAGCTTAAAAAAGGTAAACAGAGACTCTGAATAAAGATAGTAGGGAATTTTATGACAGTTCCCATTAATACAAGCACCTTACTATTTCAAACCTTGTGAGTTCTAATACTTTGATCTTATGGAATTGGCTGCCAGAAATTGTTTTAGATTTGGAAAAGGAAGAAAATGCATTTATTGTCAATGAATAATGTTCCATATCCTCTGGTAGATATGACACATAACTTAACAGTGTGTTTCCAGTACATGAGATTGGGAGATGGCTAAGTTCCTAAAAGAGAGGTCTACTATCTTAATTTTAAAATGTATTATAGAATAATATATTCCTTGCTTTCCCAACCTTTCCTAAAGGGATAAAGGGGACTAGGGTTAAAAATAACATGTAACATAGTATCATTTTCTTTTATGGTTTCTGAGCTCCCACCACTGTAATTGATGATACCTCAAAACTCCACCTCAGGGTGGGAGTTTGATCTAGTGGTTAAGAAACTGGTTGGGATGCCAACATCCAACATCAAGGTACCTAGGCTGAAGTTTTGTCTCCATTCCCAAGTCCAACTTCCTAATAATACAGACCCTTGGAGGCAACAGGTGATAACTCAAGTACTTAGGTCCCTACCATCCTCCTGGTAGACCCAAGTGGAGTTCCCAGTTCCTGGCCTCAGCCTGGCCCAGCCTTGGCTATTTCAGACATTTGGGAAGTGAACCTGTGAATGGAGGGCTATGTCTGTCTATATGTCTGTCTAATAAATGCTTAAAACATCTATGCCTCACCATGCTTCCCCTTGACAGCCCCTCCTCCTGTATCTCAAATGCAGTGAATGCAGTGAATGGCATCATAATCCACACAGTTGTCCAAGTGAATCCCTCTAAACTGCCCCTCCCTCCATAAAACAAATCAGTCACAGACTGGCCAATTTTCCCTTTTGATTATGTTGTTAATTTTTCTTTCCTTCCACAGTAACTTGTCCATGTGTGGGTTTTTAAAACTTGCTTGGATAATGGAAATAGCTTTCTATCTGTCCCCCTCTTCTGGTCTTGCCTCCTCTGCCCCCACAAATCGATTGTGTACACTGTCATCAGAATGTTCTAACTAAAATAAAATCCATCATGTCACTGCTCCACCTGCAGCTTCCCATGGGCCCCAGGAGGGGAGCCTCTCCCAGACTTGCAGGCAATGGCTCTTGCTACTCTTCTACTCACCTTGAACTTTACACTCTACAAAAGCAGTTTGTATTCCATTTCCCATGCAGTGCTATTTCACACTTCAATAACTTTGCTAATACTGTGTCCTCTGCCAAAAACACACTTAGTGAGTCTATAGCTTAGCCAGAACCTCCTACTAATGTCTTCAAACCTTAATTCCATCATTCCCTCTTCCATCTCCTCCTAACCCAAGCAGCAAGCTGGTTTATCTGTTTCTCCTGTGTGTCTTCATAACTTCTCATACAGGTCTTTCTTGTGACACTTACCAACAACTTCAAATTAATTGTGCAAATTTTCCTTAAACTAGACTAACAGCCTCTTGAGGGTTAGGGTATTTCTTATTCTCTCAAGTCTTAAGTACTATGGACAGTACCTTTCACATAGAAGATCATCAATGTCCACAGAACTGACTACAGAAAATAGAGCATCTACCATGATCTTGGGTTCTTCCTCAACAATCAACACCATCTGTGCTTGCCTGCAGGCAGCCCTATTCTGCAGTTCTGCTGCCCCTGATGATGTAGGTAATGACAGATAATGGCTGTTCCAGCTACAGCTGATACAATAGGTATTGTTTTTGGTCAGAGACTCCTTTCTCCCATGGTATAATAGTTTTTCCAAGGCTCCATGACAAAGGGACTGTGCAATTATTTTCATGTAGTCTGTATTATATTAAAAATATATTCTGTTACGCTTGTAATCTCTGTTCCCTACAGTTCAAACTTGGAAAGGGTTCCCAGAGGATTAATGTGAGGGACAAGGCAGGTGGCAGCTCCATGCCTACAGAAAACCCTTCTACCTCTAATCAGCTTTTACCCCTCTGAGCCTGGAGTCAGCTGCCTCACTTTCTAGAAGGACAGCCAGCCTATCCAGCTAGAGCAGTATTAGATGACGGAGCCCAGTTTTCTCACCTTCATTTACGCCAATACTCAAGCCACAAATAAAGGCACAGCCTCACTTTTCTGGGCCCTTCAATATTGGCAGCCTTAAAAATGGCAACTATTGCCTTTCTCACAGAGATTTGCACATTTTCATGCAAATAAGATTTCTTTTGATCTCTATCTCAGGCATCCCATTTTTCTGTAAAGAAGATTTCTTCCATTTCCTCACCTTTCAGGCTTTTTCTTAGGAAAGGTCTCTTACATTTGTATAAAGCCACTGGCCCTTTTAAGAGGCACCAGAGCCTTCCCTGACCTGTGATCCCCCCAGTACATTATTCTTAGCTCTGTTCACAGTATGTGTCCACATTCTTCATGGATGACAGTCAGGTTTATATTAACTTTAGGTTTACTCACAAAATCTAGATTTCCCACAAGACCATGCATGTGTCTAAATACTTTATATCAAAATACTTTAGATGAAGCCATCACTTGTGACACTGAAATCCAATTTCAGAGTGCCAGTTCAACTCACAGCTACTCCACTTCCAGTCTAGTTTCTTGTTAATGTGCCTGGGAAGGCAGCAGAAGATCCCAAATCCTTGGGACCCTATCACCCATGTGAGAGATCTAAATGGAGTTCCTGGCTCCTGGTTTTGGCCTGGCCCCAGACCTGGCATTCATGGCCATTTGAGGAACGAAACCATGTATGAAAGATACCTGCCCCTCTCTCCTTCTCTCTTTCCTTCTCCCTCCCCATTTCCCAATCCCTTTCCTTCTCTGTCACTCTGCCTGTCAAATAAATCAATAAATCTTTAAAAAAAAAATTAATTAATTAACCCCACAGATCCTTAGACATGTTGTTCATGGCCAAATGATACATATAGCCATCCTACAAAAGGTATGGACTCTGGTTTCCCAACTTAGCCTCAGACATAATGCCCTTTGGTAACTGCTTTCTTCTTATACATTTGTCAAAGCCTCGTTCCTGGAGATAATGCAGGTGAAATTTATTTTTAAGAATCTGCTTCCTTCTTCAAAGTAAACCATAATGAAATTTTTCAGTAGACAATGATTCACTGTTAGATCAATTAGAAGCTAAATGAAGAAGTTGAGAGTAGTTATCTATTAGTGCATAATGAACTACTTCAAAATTCAGTGGTTTTAATACAACCACTGTTTAATTGTTTCTCACATTTCATGACTCAGGAATTCATGCCAGACTCAGATGGGTAATGCTTTTGTTCTTCATGGCATAGAGGAAGTATGCATGGGAGCACATTGTTGGCAAATGGGTTGGTATGCAGAGTCTAAGGTAGCTTCATTCATATGTCTGGTATCTTGCCAGGGAAGCCTGGAAGAGTGACCACAGCTGGGAATGCCTAATAGAGAACCTCCACATAGCCTTTCCAGGATGCTGGACTCAGGGAAGTCAGAATTTTTGCATGGCTGGCTTTCCACAGAACAAGTATTCCCAAAAGAAGGAAATCGAAGCTTCCATTCTCTTACAGCAGCACAGCATCATCTCCACTGTAGTCTCTCAAGCAATCAGATATTACATAGGACAAGAGAGAGAACACAGACCTTGCTTCCCATTGGGAAGAACAGAAAAAGAATTTGCAGCCATATGCTATTGGCATAAAGATTAAGCCATCAATAATTACCTTAGCATAGCTATAGCGGGTGTTCACCATAGAGTGCAAAATGCCATTCTGGATTCTACAGCAAGACCATGAAATAGAAGTCCATAGACTTTGGCATTTTGAAGACCTAGCTTGGCAGCTCTACATTGTTTAGTTTTAAATATTTGAATTATTTGCCAAGATGTACACATCAAGGGGTTTCTAATAAAATCTGAGTTCTCAACTTTTCTGGAAAAAAAATTATCTTATCAGTACCAGGTTTGAATTGCCAAAGGGTCACACCTAGCTTGAAATGAACGGCTCTGCCTCAATGTACACAGAGGGCACAAGCTAGTAGGTTTCCCAGAGCCTTACCACTCCCCCCACCTAACTCCTCAGTGTTATTTGTCTGTTCCCTATGGGCACTTGAATTTGCTGCTCTCACTTTGGAGGTGGACATGTAGATAAAACATTGTTCCCATCTTTAGCTACCACCAGCACCACAGCTTTTGGAACATGGCTGAATTGGCTACACTGGTCACATCAGTTTCTATGGCCAATTATACTTCCTGACACCATTCCCTAGGATAGTGACTTTATAAGTGTGATATTTATATCACAAATGGTATTTGATAGTTTTAATGTCATGAACATGAATTTTTATTCCTATGGTTTTCTTTTATTTCAATATATTTATTACCAGTGCAACTAACACTGATTTACAATAATGATATAAATGTCCTTTTATAACTTTTATGAATATTTTATAAATTTTAAGACTATTTCTTGCATCTACAAAATATTGATTAGATATAAGATATAGTAAACATACACACACACCCCAAACAGTTGGAATGTAGAGAAAAGTGAAACCTTGGATAAGGGGGTTTACTGGTATACAACTCACACAGTCTTCCTGTTGATGGGCACTGAAACATTTTTGTATTTTTTACTAGGATGAACAATGCTGTTTGAGCATTCTGCTACATGTACATGAAGGCAACAGTTTCTACAGGGTGGTCAGGCATCACTTGATGGGGATACATTCTACAAACACATTGCTAGGCATTGTGAGAATATCAGTGTTTACACAAACATAAGAGGTATGAGGTGGCGGCAATGACAGTACTGCAGCATACCATCTTACAGCAAGCTTTTTTATATATAAGCAGAAGGAGAGCATTCTAAAATAATGATATGCGTTGAGTGTTTAAAGCAGTGATTAAGATGCTGCTTAGGATGCCTGCATTCCATATCAGAGTGCCTGAGTTCTAATCCCACAGCTCTGCTTCTGATATAGCCTCCTGCCAATGCACACCCTGGGAAGCAGTAATGATGGCTCAAATATTTGAGTCCCTGTCACCCATGTGGGAGACCCAGATTGAGCTCTTTGCTTCTGGGTTCAGATTGGCTCAGCCCCAGCTGGTGCGGGCATTTGGGGAGTGAACTAGCATTTGGAATATTGATTGATCTCTCCTTCTCTTTCTAATAAATTTTTTTAATAAACTAATAATAAAAGTATAGTAAATATACAAACCAGTAACAATCACTTATTATCATTAAGAATCACTATCTAGTCACACTGTACACAATTACAGGTGCTACACTTTTATACTACCAGCAATGTAGTAGTTTTTTTTTTTACATCAACATCAGCACAAACATTGAATAATGCGTTGCACTATGACATTGAGATGGCTATGTTGTCACTAGGCGATATAAAATATTTCAGCTTCTTTATAGTCTTATGAGACCACCATAATATATTCAATCTGCTTTGATTAAAACTCATTATGCTAAGCATGACTGCATGTGCATAAAAGGAAATTTCTGTGCCTTGAAGGGTGAGCACCTTCAACTATTCCTAGTACTGTCTTGAGAACTTGCTAGCAAAGCAGTTCACACCTACCAGAGTGCACTAAATTCCCCCAGTGTTTTACATACTGATTGACATTTGATATTCTCCTAGGCACTTTACTTCACATCTTGCTGGGAGTCAAAAGGATTACTTAACTGTAGTTTTAATTTGTATTTATTTTATTGCCAATGAGGGAGAGTATTGTGTCCTAGGTTTAACCTACATTCTGTTTCTTTGTTTGTGAACTATCTAGTCATACTTTTTACCAGTACACTGACATGTTTTTTCTTTTTCTAGTTGACTTGTAGGAACTTTGTATGTACATTTGATACCAACATTTTGTCAACATTATGCTACAAAAACTTTCCTCATCATAATTTTGGATCTTTTTTGTTTTACTTTATTAATAGTGTGTTTTGCTGGGAACTTTAAGTTTTAGTATAGATTTTTTCAAAATTTTAATTTATGCTTTATAATTTTGCCTGATTTGTCTCCTTCCATAATCTGAATCTTTAAATACATCAGACAAAATGTCCCTTTAAATATTCAAGATTCTTCATCTTCCACTTAAATCTTTAGTCCATCTAGAAATTATTTTTATGTAGGGAATCATATCAGTTCCCAATTTTATTTTTTTAAAGATTTATTTATTTGAAAGGCAGAGTTACAGAGAGGCAGAGGCAGAAAGAGACAGAGAGAGAGGCCTTCATCCGCTGGTTCATTCTCCAAATGGTCACAATGGTCAGAGCTGAGCCAATCCAAAGCCAGGAGCCTGGAGCGTCTTCCAGGTGTCCCGTGTGGGTACAGGGACCCAAGTACATGGGCCACCTTCCACTGCTTTCCCAGGCCATAGCAGAGAGCTATATCGGAAGTGAAGCAGCCAGGGCTCGAACTGGTGCCCATATGGGAAGCCGGCATTGCAGGCAGCAACTTTACCTGCTACAACACAGTGCCAGCCCCTCCAATTTTATTTTTCAAACATAATCAGCCTTCCCAGCAGCATGGTCTCCCATATTTAGACTCTGTCTTCTACCAAGTTTCTATGTGCAGGGGTGGATTCCCCAGATCTTTCATATAGCCTGGTGATCTATTTTCTCCCTGTACTGCTGGTAAACTGTCTTGATTAGCAAGACCACAAGTAACACTTAGGACATGTTTCCTCACCATGTTCCTTTCAGGAGCTTTTTGGCTATTCTTGGTTATTTGTTCCTCAATGTGAATGGTATCTTCTTAAAAATGCATTTTGTAAATATTTATTGCTGGCATATAGAAATCTAATTTTTAACATACTGAACTCAAATTTTATTCTAGCAATTTGTGCTTAGATTTTCTGAGGAGTTTTTGTGTAGAAAAAAAATATTATCCTCAATTAATGACCATTTTGTTCTATAAGCACCCTTATTTTTTCTGATTTTAATATTGGATATTTAACATTAAATATGCTTTTTGCTGAAGATTTTTGATGGCTATGCTGAATGAAATAATATAGTTTTCTTTGTATTTTTAGTTTCCTAAGAATTTGTTTTTATGCATGGGTGTTTAATTTCATTGAACACATTTTCTTCATCTAGTAATCATACATTTTTAATATCCGAGTAAACTTTCTTTCATTGAAATAATTCATTGTGATATAATGTACAATTTTAGCATTACCATTTTATACATTGTTGGCTAAAATATTTTGTCAATAATTTCTACATCTATGTCCATAATATACATTGAACATTTTTTGTTTTGTACAATTTTTGTCTAGTTTCAGAGTAATAAAATGAGATGGGAAGCGTTTCCTGTTTTATTGTCATCTGGAAAAGTTTGTGTACAATGTAAATTACCTTAAGTGTAAAACTAACCTGAAAAAAATAAACCTGTGACGTACAATATAAAATAAAAGCAATTTCTTTTCTAAGATAATCAATAAAATAGACGAAAAGCAGGGTGGATTAGTGGGGAAAGATGGTATCTTCTAAAGAGAATTTAGGCTCCAAAGCTTAGTGTTGTCTCTCTATAGGGCTGTCAACATGACCAAGGTATACCTCTTCTGACTGTTTTCCTGTGTAGAAATTGAGTTCTTTTTCTTTTCTTTCATGAAATATAAATTGGAAAATATGCATTGCATTAAAAAGTACTGGAAGGGAGGAGTACGACCTTAACAAAAGTTATTTTGCCCCACCCCACCAACCATGAATCGGCCAAAAAAAAAAATCAAAATTCTTTTTACTTTCTTTCTGTGTCATTAATTTCAAAGTGATAGACTTCTGAAAAATCTAAGTCTAATGGAAAGAAAAAGATCTATGTCCATTTAAAGTAAAAACGTATGGGTAACAAAGTTGACCTTTCTCGATTAACACTTGAACTCTACATGTTGGGTTTTTGTTCTTTTTCTGGGTCAGGTCTCTTAAAAACATATGTAGACGCACCCAGGGGTTCCAAAAGCTGAGCAGAGGACCCCCATGGCTGGGTTGTTGGGCCACACCTGGCTGAGTGGTGCTGAGGGCTCACCAAGTGCCTCTCTCATTAGCTGTTAGGATGCAGCTGAGGCCACATTCTGGGAGTGGCATTAAGGAAGCCGTTTTGGAAACCATCTCCATAAACTAAAACCAAAATACCCTCCCACTGTCATTTGGGACTTAAGGGGCTGTTGGAACTCGTTAACCCTTTCAACCCCTCCCTTGCTATCAGTTATTTACACCAAAGCAGCTGGCTGCTGAGGTGTCAAAATAGAGAAAGGCGTTCAAACTGCTCACTTGAGTTGCTTAAACACAAAGGTTGGCTGGAGACTATCTACTAACCACTTACATTACAATTTCAGCAGTTTGAGGACAGGGATTAAGTCTCTGAATTCCTTTTATTTTTAATCTGCTTATTTGAAACAAAGAAAGACAACTCCCATTCATCAGTTCACTACAGGAACATGCAGTTATTATAATTTGGGCTGGAACCCAACCCAGGTCTCCCACCTGGGTTGCAGGAAGCCAATCCCTTGAGCCATTACAACTGCCTTCCAGAATCTTCATTAATAGGAAGTTAGAGTTTGGAGCTACAGCCAGGTATGGAACCAGATACTTTGATATGGGATGTTCTAAACTGCTAGGCCAGACACCCACCTGTCTTAATTTAATTGAAATCCCTGGGATAGTTCTGACATACAAAGTACCTGCTCCAAAAAAATGTTTTGAATATTATTCTTATCTCTGTCCTGAATGTGCACTGTGTGCACTTTGGTACCTGCCTTTTATCTAATTTCTGATCCTTCTCCATTTACCTTCTCCTTCCACTAAGTGATGTCTAAGCCATCCTCACACGATCGGGCATGAATCCATTTGCAGGGAAAGCCTTCTCAGACTGACCACACTCTGAGTCCCCTTGCTCACAGCTGGCATTCCTTCGGTCCCTGAGTGTCTGAGACTGGATGGGTGGTTTTATACATGGAAGGCAAATTGCCTCATTTATAATATATGTTCTTTTTTCAATGAAAGAGAGATGTATATCAAACTATGATAGGTATTTAGTCATCCAGTCAATAAATATTAATTAAAAATGGGCTGTGGAGAGGGAAGGAGAGAGAACAAAGAAAAGGAGGTAGAGTAGAGAGACTTCCAGCCTCTATACACTGCTGGTAGAAGCAGGGCTATGGCCACATCAGATGAATAAAATCATTCCCTTGTGGATCATTCTCCTTCAGAAGGATACAAACAAATGCACAAAATCAGGCAAGACATTAGCTATACTGAAAAGAGAGTGCTGTTTCTTCATCCAACCCACCCTTTAGGTAAATATATATATTTCAAAAGGAGACCATCAATTTGCTCTTTGAAAATCTACCACTTGTTTCTGAAAGCATCTACTTTGTAATCCTGATATGCATCTGAGAGAATGGACTGAGTAAATACATAAGGGATTGGGGTTAAATCTCAACGCAGCAGTGTCAGAAATCCCTGGCATTGGTGTCTAACATGAGGGTGACCGCCAGCATTAATTCATTTTCTCTTTTTTTATTTTCATTTATTTATTTATGAGGCAGAGAAACAGAGAGCTCCTAGCCACTGGTTCATTGCCTACATGTTCACAATAGCTGGGGCCAGGCCACATTGAAGCCAAGAGGCAGGAACTGAATCGAGATCGCTCACGTGGGTAGCAGGAATCACTGCTGATTCTCAGGGTCTGCTTTAGCAGGAGGCTGGAGTCAGGAGCTGGAGCCAGAAACTGAACTAAGGCATTCCTACATGAGATCCAGGGGTCTTAGCCAGTGCCTCACCCCCCAGGCCTAATGCCTGCCCTCATTCATTCATTCAGATAATGCTGGCTGGCTAGAAGCAGGCTCTTTCTTCACTATGTTGGATTCTTCTTGATGCTGAGTACGCTAAAGAAAAAAAAAAAAAAAACACTTCTCCATTCACTTGTTCATTCAATTATTTATTAAATGCCTGCTATGTCCCTGGAACTATTCCAAGTACTAGACACACACAGGTGAACAACACAGACATGACTCCTCCCTCCAGAAGTTTACATTCTAGTTAGAAAAAAAATGAAAACGCCATGAAGGACAGTGAAAAGCGGTGTGACAGAAAGGTTATCATTCAACCCAACACATAAGTCTATCTTTGTTCTCTTTCCTAAAATCTCCAAGTTCATTTGTCCTCAAATCATTGCATTTTTCAATGTCAGGAGACTTTTACTTTTTCAGTTCTCTCTGCCATCCCCATCCTTTTCCTTCCTTCTTACATTTATTGAAGCCGTGGGTTAGTATTTTACAAAGTACCATCTCATTTAGTCCTCAAAAAACACCACAAGTTCAGTATCATGAGTAGAAGCATTTTGCAGATGAGAAATCTAAACAGAGAATGGCTTAGTACCTTGCTTAAGATCATACAGTAAGTGGTGAAGCCAGGACACAAACGCACATCCTCTGATTCCAGTAGACATTTGTGCTGGTCTGTCATGGTTTTCATCTTGGCAGAGTCAGTACTTCCTACACAAAAATGCCCCCAAACAGATGTTCTCCATCTCCTTAGAGGACACATAGAGACTCTGTATTACAGCCAAGAGACAGTAAACAATGCCCCACCATAAAGACTGGAAATTTAGAAGTTTAGGAAATTTCTCTCCTAGCAATTTAAAGCAGGGATCAGGAAACTCCTGCCTGTGGGTAATCCACAGCCACCTGTTTCTATAAGTAAAGTTTTATTGAAACACAGTCATGCGCATTCATTTACATATTGTCTGTGGCTGCTTTTGCATTGTAAGGAGGGTTGAATAGTTGTGACAAAGACCTTATGACCCACAAAGCTTAAAATATTTACTATTCTGTGTTTTATGGAAAATATTTGCTGCCCTGGGACCTAAAATACCAGGATTGACTTTTGCCTAGGTTGACTCTAGCATGGCTTTCTCTGAAGTCAAGGAATGATCTTGTTGAAACTTTAACGTCCCTTTCAGCTCTAGGAGCAAAGATGTACACTTCTGCGGTAGTCAAAACAATCCCATTCCTTACGGGTGGCATCTCCTGCATACTTCTGCCAGCTGTCTCCAAGCTCTCATTTGGCTGTGTCTGTACATTGCCCAAAATGTATTTAAAATGTGTGTCGCTGACAAAGGCTTTCCAAGTTACATTGCAGCCTACCAGTAAACACAGCTTAACTGTGCCAGGGGCTATAGAGGGAAATAAAGTCCACCAACTGGAGAACTGAGGGTGGTACTTGCATTCATGTTTAATCTGTGCCAGTTTCCATTTAGTTGGGGAATGGAGAGATGACACATTTTGGCTGTCATGTGCTAACAGGGATTAAATTCAAACCTAAGATCTCTACCATTACTAATAAGGATGAATCATTTAAATTCAACTTTGAGTAAAATAAAAACAGTTGTGGGGATCATTAAGCATTAATTTATAAAGAACCTTTTTTTAATTTTTAAAATTTATTTTATTTCAGAGGTAGAGACAGAAAAAGAGAGAGAACACTATCATTCACTGGTTCACTGTCCAAGAGCCACACTAAGTAGGACTAAAGCTGGGAGACCAGAACTCAATCCAAGTCTACTGCTTACCTATCAGGAACACAATTTTTTTTTTTTTTTTTGACAGGCAGAGTTAGACAGTGAGAGAGAGAGACAGAGAGAAACATCTTCCTTCCGTTGGTTTACCCCCAAAATGGCCAGGAGCCAGGTGCTTCCTCCTGGTCTCCCATGTGGGTGCAGGGCCCAAGGACCTGGACCATCCTCCACTGCACTCCTGGGCCATAGCAGAAAGCTGGACTGGAAAAGGAGCAACCGGGACAGAATCCGGCACCCCAACTGGGATTAAAACCCAGGATGCTGGACCACAGGTGGAGGATTAGCCAAGTGAGCTGTGGTGCCGGCCTCAGGAACACAATTACTTGAGCAATCATCACTGCCTCCCAGGGTCTGCATTAGCAGGAAACTGGAATCAATAGCTGGAGTTGGATGTCAACCCCAGGCACACTGACGTGGATTATAGGTGTCCTAACCAGTGTCTTAACCACTAGGCCAAATGCCCATTCTGATAAAGAATTCTTTTTGATCAAATCAGAGAAGCAAAACTTAGCCATATATTAACTCCTTTGAGAACTACACACACACACACACACACACACACACACATTTTGGGGGAAAAAACATATTAACTATATGAACTGGAAAGTTCACAAATATTTCCCCAACCTAATAAGATGTCAAATGACATTTCCTAATGCTGTTTTATACCTCACCTGAGAAACTAGACTATGAACCTGCCTCTCACAAGCTGTGTGATCTTGTACAAGTGGCTTTCTCTGAGCCCTGTTTCCTTCTGTGAAATGTAACTGTCAAAATGCATACCCTCTTCCTACTCAAACAGGAGCCAGCATGTTCATGAGCTCAAAAGTCTTCCACTCTATACCAGCTTCTTCCTTCCGCCTGGTTTTAAAGCCAGTTCTCAGTGTGGTGAAGTGAAAAGATGTGCACAGGGGAGTTGGCTCGACTTAGGTTCAACCTTGAAGAGCACATTTTTATTTACCAGCTCGAGTCTCACAACACTGAGATGACAGATGCCCTTGCTGTTGCCTATGATGCTTCCTCTTACCTAATGCACCACACCCCTATGTTTTCCTTATCCTTTCAGATTCAGATTAGAAAATTAAAACCTCAGTGTGAGGAGGGGGTGTTTAACCTAGCAGTTAAGAACCCTGCACCCCATATTGAAGTACCTGGGTGTCATTCCTCACTCTAGATCCTGACTCCAGCTCCCTGATAAACTAAATGCCAGGTGCTGTTGAATAAGTTAACTTCTCTCCAGCCTGGGCTGTGATGGCAACTATAAAAAATGGCAGAGCTGGACCTGGAAATCTAAAAATTCTCTGTTGTCTTTAAAGTAAAAAATTCAATGACCGGGCACCCACTTCTCTGACTAGGAAGAGAAGGGGAGATGGCTTAACTCTGCACAGGAATGACAGAGAAAGGAAAGCATTACACATTTACAAATACTCACGTGGTTGGCCACCTCAGCCCCAGGAAGCACCATTTAAGGAACTGAGTATAGCAAAAACAATAATTTCTTCAGTTTATTCAAGTTACAGCAAAAATTTTAAGTGGCTCTTGCTTGCCTCTGGATAAGGTACAGTAAGTGTAGTCATTTGCCCCTGTATATGTTAGAGGTCACAGAATCCATTCTTAGCACTGCTTTGGGCTGAAATGGCATATACAGATTTGGGGCTTGGTTAGTGTTCCAGTGCTATCCTCCCTACCATAACCCTGCTAGCATCAACAGTAAATACAGCCACAGGTACATTTTCCTGTAGTGGACTGGCTCCTTATGAACCATGTTTAAAATCAAAGCAAGGTGTTTGTGAACTAGTAACTACAGCATGATATATAGTCTCATCCAAGATCTATATTTGGTAGGAGTTAAGTATAAATAGATAAATAAGCAAGCAAACAACATTTATGACCATGAAAGAGAGTGAAGTCAACTGGCTCAACAGAATCCAGCCTGTAACTTCACACTCATTAGCACAGCCCCAAGGACACAAGAAATTATGGCACTGGATGACAACGATGAGATAAGAAACTTGATAATGGCCATCTGCTGCTGATGTCAGGTCTACCTTAAATAAGGGAGCAGGAACCCTGGCAACAGATGCACACACGGATGTGTTTTGTATAGTGTGAGCCTGTGTGTGCGTGCGTGTGAAAAGACAGTTAAAAGAACTGTGGGTGGTACACTTAATATGGTGCTTTTCCATCCAGGAAAACTATATCCCTTCCAAAGCCCTGAATTATTAAAATCTTGAAGTTTCTCACATCTGTTATGAGCTTGGTATCATAATTTCTACATGCTATTGAGTACCATATTCTGTGTCTGAGGTTACAGGCATGTCCAAAGCCTCCTACTGCCAAGCGGGAGATCATTTATTATTGCTGTAGCCAAAGAGGCTGCCAAAGCTTGGGGAAGCATGATTCTGAGAAGCGCTGTCCTGCTGGAGGGCAGTGAGCTGCCCAGGCTGTCGGGTGGTCTCAACACTCCATATTTAACCCTCCCACCCAAGTGTAACCAGAGCCCCTAAGAGAGAAGTGACCCTGAGGTTCTTTGGCAGCTATAAATCCATATTCTGTGTTCCTCTCCCTCAGACCACCACCATTTCGATGGAAAGTGAGTTAGGTCCAAACAGGATGAACCAAACTTCTGTTCAAGCAAAAAAGTTGGCCCAGGGCTGAAGAGCTTTAAATGGACCATGAATAATGTTTTATTGCCTCAGCACTAGGGTGAACTCAGCCCCTACACTTAGCCTCACCTTTCATGGTGTTATTTTTAGAGATCTCATTACACCCCAGCTTAAACTAAAAATACGTTTCCCAGGAATAGCAGAACATAGCTTTAATGGTGCAAAGTGCCACAAATGCTCATGATTACAGGTGATGTTTTAAGCATTTGATATCAACTTTAAGGGCAAGGGGAACAGCTAAATTGCAATTTTCCAACACTGCAACTAGACTTACTTTGGGGCTCTTGGGCTTAGTTGGCTTTTCTGGGGCTGGCAGGATTCTCCCAGTGAATACTTGGTTTCCCATATTTTCATGTGACTCATGAAAGACAGAATCATGGGTCTCAGGAAGCCCTTTTCACAAGAAGCTAACTTCCACAAAGTATTCCCAAGCTGGTCTCATCCAGCACTGGCACGGCCTTCTCTTCTCCCTCTCCCAGAACTTGGAAGTAAAAGTTGGGTGGAAGATAAGCTGTGGAATCTGACAAATTGGCAGCTGGATTTTTACACCGTCTCTCAACCTCTATGATTTTGAGCAAGTCATTAATCTTCCTGAGTCTGGTTCCTCATTGAAAAATGAAAATAAGTGATATATAGATAAAATAAGTTATGTATGCAGCAGAAGCTTAATAGTGAAGTATCACTTCTTTAAAAATTTGACTTTTTAATAGACCAGTAAAATCAAAAGACATTTGTTGGGCACTGACTCTGGCATACATAGACTACATAATAGGGCAGTGTCAAGCCTTGGTAAAGAGCACATGTGGGAAAACAAGTAGTCTGACGCAGGCCAGCATGGAACACCATGTTGGTACCAGCCTGGACTAGGGAGGGCTTTATCCTGGGGATTCTGGGAGAAAAAAAACATCTCACAAAGCTGGTCCTGGAAGGTTTCTCAGGACAGTGGCATTCTCTTCGCTAGCACATTCAGGAGTCAAGGACACAGTATCTAGGAATAAACTGCCTAAGAAGAACCCTGCTCTGTCTCTTATTACCCTGGTAAGCTCAGGCAAGTTGCTTAAGCCTCTATGCCTTAGTTTCTACAGCTGTTAAGAAGAAGCTAATGGTAACAACTACCTTGTAATGTGGTTATGAGGATGAATCAAATAGTTGATGCAATAGGCAAACTTTCAGTACTTGTCACAACGTCAATGTTTAAGAAACAGACTTTTGGAGTAGCAGTTAAGGTGCCTGCAACCCACATTAGAGAGCCTAGGCTCAATTCCCAGCTCGAGCTCCTGACTTCAGCAAACCACCAATGCAGACCCTTGGAGGCAGTGCTGATGGATCAAGGAATTAGGTTCCTGCTGCCCATGTGGGAGACTTAGATTCGGTTCCAAACTCCTGGTTCAAGTCCTAGCCCAGTCACCAATGTTGTGGGTACTTGGGGGAATAAACCCCCAAGTTGGGATCTCCCTCCTCTTCCTCTGTTTCTGGAAGGAAGGAAGGAAGGAAGGAAGGAAGGAAGGAAGGAAGGAAGGAAGGAAGGAAGGAGGGAAGGAGGGAGGGATAGACAATACTGACTGTAAAAAATATTATTGAAAGTTCATTCCTGGAAAAGAGAACATTTGGGAAAAGAGGAATGCAGAGGACAATCAAGGAATATCTGTCAGTCTAGTTCAACTGAATAAGAGACTATATTATGGGAGAAAAGGCAAGTTTCCTCTTAGAGTCAGCCTTTGCATCCAATTGTGGTTTTCTAGATTTTCATCAGCATACATTCAATAATTCCACCTAGTTTGTAGGCTCTTTAAGGACAGAAACGTCTGTTATCACTCAATTTCTCAGCCTTCTCTTCTCCAGGGGAATCACTTTTCATTCTTATTTCCATCCTACTCCGGTTTCATCAGTTCTAGATCACCAGACTCTTTGATGAACCTTGTGGTTTCATGACAGTGATGTGATTACCCAGTTTAGTTATAGAGAGAAACACATTGAGAAAACTTATGTCTACTGAGAAGTCTAGAGATTTCATGCTCATTTATGTAACCTCTGCAATCCCAGTTCCTATCCTTGAAGGCAGCTTGGTCAAACTGGACCCGATATGGGGCTGAGGATGAGGGTGCAGGATGCCCAGTCACAGGTGGGCTATGAGACACAAGCTAATGAAAAAGCATATTTTTAAAATAAGACTCCTGGGGCCAATACTGTGGCACAGTGGGTTAAAGCCCTGGCCTGCAGCACCAACATCCCATATGGGCACCGATTTGAGTCCCAGCTGCTCCACTTCCAATCCAGCTCCCTGCTAATGTGCTTAGGAACGCAGTGGC